>OV816026.1:163949833-166349833 GCA_929113105.1 Agrypnus murinus | reverse complement strand
TTGTGAGTTGGACCACACGCAACAATGCAGTTGGGAATTGTCAATTGCATGCACGCACAGTACTATTTTCAAAGTAGGTTAATGAGCACAAGTTCATTGTTGCTTGAAAATAATCGCTAGATTTAAAAACATAGTAAAAAAATGGTGAAAGAGAAAATTCAATTGAGATCCATTCACAATACTTGAAAAATATGTACAGAGTGTATGTTTTGTTAATAAATATTTAATAACTTGCTGAATGTGTACTTAAAAAGTATGTTTACACTCCTATCTACACTCCTATCTACACTCGTTTACATTTTTGACGAAAATAGTAACAAACATATGCGTGCATTGCTTTAAAATCTTAGAGCATTATCGTCATATTTTAAATATTTACGTTCACTGTTATATGTCTTTTTACTACTACTGTTCTATTTAAATTGATTGTAAACGCCAATTAATCATTCCCAAAGCCTTTTAGCCTTTACCCTTTAGACACAAATAATCGTTACCATTCGGCAATTACCTTCTCCATTCTCTTATTTAACAATCACATAAGGGCACTAACTTTACATATCCACGTCCGTTGCGGCTACGCAGAGGTAAAAAAACAAGAAAAATACGGATTTCAAAGCATAATTTACACTTTGCAAGCATTTGGCTGTGCGAACAGTTGGGGATGAATATTCCCTAAAGATAAATCAGGACAAATGAGTCATCCGAGGCAAAACTGCTCGGAGACGCGAAGTCTGGAAACGAGCCGACGGACGTGGTCGAATTATTTCAATCCCATTTACTGTTGGCATCTAGACTTACAACTGTTTAGATTTTGCTGTAATTTTGAAATAGAATGAACATATAGAGGTAGAAAAAGTGTTTTTGAAAAATGTCTAGAATTCCTAGTGTATTCCAGTTAGCAAGATGAAAATTGAAGATAGATGTGCAATTAATTCACGGTTACTGAAATAAACCAGGAAGCATTTATAGGTTTTTATTTATTTCTAGATAAAATGATTACATAAGAGTGAATGCCAATAATAATCGATACATTTCCTTTTATTTCGTAAGTTAAATAAAAATAAATCTTTTCAGGAGTAATTTATGTCTTTTTTTAATGGTCGTAATTGAGGAAAATTACGACTTCCAACTAGATCCATAAAATTGTAAAAATGTAGTAAAATGTAAATTTAGTTACATTATATTGTAAATGTTTAATCCATTTAACGAAGTAAACGTTTTTGACATCAAATTAGCAACCAAGTTGTAATCTAGTTTTAAAGATTTATTTGTGTTGGCATTTCGTATGCAGTGGGAAAGTTTGAAAGCGTCTAATATACTCTAGGAGTAAAGTTTTCTATTATTCACTGACGAATACAACTGAAAATACGATAGGACTGCCACGCAAAATATATTTCAGCTTGGAAATGTTAAATTTCAAAATTCAGTACAATCAATTTGATGTTGTCCCTTCTGCGCTATCATGAAGTAAGGATTTTTCAAATGATTTCTTAATTAGTTAACTTTTCTTAATTTCTGTAATTTATTGTTAAAATGCGGCATGCATTCACCTTAACCGTATATGCGTGCATGTTATTTGCATCTTAAGTGTAAATTTGAACATGTTTGTCCAATATACACCGAACTACAAAACGAGCAATTCAAATGGTAAATACCAAATTTTACGATATCTCGATTTGATCTTAAGCATTGAATAAAGATGAAAAACTATTGGTGCTAGTTTTAAAGATTACTTTATATCTTTTGTTTGATTTTCTATAAAAATCCTTGGTAAAATTAAAAATTTAAAGCATTAGTCGGAGAGCAGACCCTCTGAATTCGACACCTTCTATACAACTCACGAACACACACCTAAAAAATAGGTAATCTAATGTAAAATGATCTGCTGAATTTGATTTTTTAGTTCGCCCATTAATTTGAGATTGCCAAAACGGCCGAATTGCCAATTTAAGAAAAAAATTACAAATTACGTGTTAATTTTTATTTTTCACATAACACATCATATCTTCTTTATTCTGCTTTTGATTAAACTCAATTTTTTACTGAATATTCTTCAAGTGTTCTTTGACAAGTTCATCGTAAAAGAATTGTCTTGGAAATAATAAACCTCTTAAAAAAAATTAATTGTGTTCCATTGACACGAAATCTTTAACATTTGCAGAGAAAAATGTTCCATCGAGGTATCTTTTTTATTTTTAGAGTTAGGTGGCTACTATAGCGACAAAAATATTCCCATTGAATCAAATAAGATTTTTTATTAAGATCTTTTTTTTAATTTTGCTTCCTGGACGAGATATTTATTGATATTTAAGCTCATTGTTGGGAGTGCGTCTTGGAATTATTTTTACACGAGCTCTTTTATGGTCATTCGTATAAATGGCTTCGTTCGTTTGAAAATTATTTGAGATTTAGTGATAGTTATTAATAATTATTATAATTTTAAACATATTTAGATGTCATTATAATCCAGAACAATTATCCCCGACTGGGAATCGAACATAGGATTGGAATCGATTCCCAGTCGGAGATGATAATTTTTCTGCATTATAATATTAATTTATAATAACATCTAAATATGTTTAAAAATATTCTTGTAATTAAATTTACAATAAATTTTCACTTTAATTAAGTATTATAAGATTTGATTGATAAGATATTTGAATAAGACATCAGAGTGTTCAGCTATTTTTTAATAAAAATAGAAATTAAAAATTTCTTTTTGGCATTAAATCTTAAATCCAGTTTATCATCCGACGTATAGATCTTATACCAGAATCGCATATAAGAGAAAATCAGAAACAGTAAGTAATACTATTAATTATTATTATCGATAATGCACGCACAAGAACAAAAAATTTAAATAAAAAATGTTCACAAACTTGTATTATTTGTAATAAAGATCGTGATAGTAAAGGATGTAGGAAATGAAAACTGGTAAAAAACGGTAACAACTTTTAATAAAATTATATTATAGGGTTTGGCGATGCTTGTATGACTATGATTGTTAAGACTGTTGTTATCATAATTTATGCTTCTTGAATTAAAAAAAGAAATCTTCAACCTTCTCCGAAATATTTATAAAACACCTCCATATCTAGAAAAGTCCCTAATTAGCGAAAAAGAATTCTCACTATATATAGCTGAAATAAAGATTATTCTTCAAAGAGAAGCTAAAGTGTGGACTTGAAAAATGGACCAATTTAATTATACTAAACTATTTAGATAAACTAGCTTAGATTAAAATACAAACTATCCTACGTCTGAAGATATTATTTATAACATTCAGAAACAGTTTGACGATAAAGTTCTTGTTCCACGCGGTGCCAAATTATCTAGCTGTGTGTTCTGCAAAGGCAATTTCATTCGCCTCATGAATTGCAACCAAATGCTTGAATAATTTTGCAAAACATTTAAAAAGGGACATTATAGTGTACAGCTCAGATCAAGATTCAATCCAAGTTACCAAAGAATGCGTCTCAAAAATTATCCTCAAAACTATCAACAATTTCTTTGCATTGCTACTGACAGATGTAGAGGTACATTTTGATGACGAAGTAAAAATGACCATGATAAATTACCATCAACTCAAAGATGAATTTCATTTAAATATAAAAAGAGCATTTTTGCAATGTTCTATGTTCAGAACAGCCTACCAGATTAAGTTCAAGATTCCAAATATTTTAGATTTTGGATGGTTTATTAAGGAAAAGGCATATTATCATCAAAAATAAAAGGTAATAAAAAGCTAAGGAATCCCATACTTTTATTCAGGTAACTCCATTTTGTAAATACAAATTATTTAACTGTACTACAAGCTGCAAAGTGTAGCAAAACTAACATACTGCGTAACATAAGTTATGTGAAGGAAAATGTAATATTTAACCCATTTACAAAATAATACATACGATGCTTTTGCAACGATGAAAAAAATATTTTTTTAAATTTGTATGCTTTAGTAATTATCTCTATCGTTTAAACATTAAAAAGTTCAACAATTCGTTTGCACCTACTCCCTCAAGTGTCTGCGAGGTGGCCAGACTGAATTTACTGCATGTGGACACTAGAATGCATTTTGCGCGCAGATATATTTATGTTCAACTCGTCATAACTTTTTTCAGGAACGACATTATGGCTTAATTTCTTCAAAAATAAATTTGAACGTTTAGTCACATTTACTCTCGATTATGTACCTATCAATTCCTAAAAATAAACTTAGTCATACCATGTGTGAAATTTTCTATACACAAATATGCACCGTAGACAGAATTAATTCTTTTCTAAAAATCTACATATTTTTTGAATCTTTTAAATATACTACCATCATCTTAACACCTTGACTTACACTTGGTCAAAAAATCAGAACTCTAGCTCTATTCATTGTTGAGAAAATGTAAAAAATGTTTTCAAAATTGTCGAAAACGAATTTATTAAAAATGATAAAAATATGGACTTTTTGGCTATTTCACAATTCCTGATCGGTTCGCGATCCGGCAGGTCATTTTACATGATATTAACTATTTTTTAGATGTATGTTCGCGAGCTGTATAAGCTACTTTTAAAATGCTTCCTATGGAGCCGCTGCTCTCGGACTACATCTATGCAATGTACAATCAAGTTTTGTTATCTTGCAGTTGTTCAAATGAAAAGAAAACGCTGTCTAAACGTCTAAAATAAATAGCGTAGTGAATACTACCATTGTAATATAAAATACTTGCCCCCAGTGGCTCCGGTACCATTTCTAGTATCGACCTGATTTTTACTTTTTTTACATTAACTTCTTCTTTTCACTATATTTAAAAATTAGGTTTAAAGACAATTATTTTGAAAGTAAATAGTTCTTGTGATTAGCACAATTAAAAGCTTTATCATTTTTAAAAATCATATTATTTTTATCATGAATAAATAATTACATTTAAATGATAACAAAAATTACGCTTTTATAGTACCGCTTTAATCTCTTTAAAAATGTGTAATACCTTTATATGCTTATTGCTTACCTCTTTCAAGTAGGAAATTTTTTAATATATCTTTCAAATATTCTTATTTTTATTGAAATTGTTCCAAATAAAACTGCATCAAAATACAATATCGACTACTAACACTTTCAAAATCGAAATTTTAATCTTTCCTTGTTTCCATCTCTAAAATTTCGAATCACTGAAGCTGAAAGTCCACAACTCAGTTTATCCAGGGTCTTTGATAGAAATTCGATTTCGATACCAGTGAAAATATTAAAATTGCAAGATGTTTAATACTAAGAATCTTCTAATATTTGAAACCTTAAAATTCCTAAGGGGCCTTTGAACTATAAAAACCTGGAGTTGGATTTTATGAAGCTTTAGTTCCTTTATGTTTGCAAATTTAAATTTTTTACTTCTAAAATTCTAGTGTTTAAACTACGAAATTCTAAAATTTAGAATATTTTGATATATTGAAGGAAAAACAAAGATTTACACGACACATTTTAAAGTATTGAAAACTGAATACTCAAAATCTCCATTTCAAAATAAACCTTTAATCAGAAATCTTGAAACGTGAAGGCTTTAGATCTTTGCAATTCTAATGCATTTAGACTTGCTAACCTCGACTTCGCGCGTTAGAATCGAAAGCCCTGCACAGTGTTTTCCAAACGCTCATTACAACCGCTGTCCATGTACATAACAGAGCTACAGTTACTTATGCTTCAGATCCATTCTAGGTATTGAAGACAAACCAATCCCTATGCAGCTCAGTGAGTATTTGAAGAATCTTTATTAGCATTGTTAATACATTGCATTTTAATCTTGAGAAAAGAATTTTTCTCATCGTAGATTAAAATGAAGATGTTTCTTTTTCACAAATACCTTCTACTAAAATACTCTCGTTTGCTTGGACACAAACATAAACAGCAATTGCTACATGAGGAAACATCTAAAAACAAAATAAGCCACTTGTTATAAATTCTAAAAGATTTACCCTTTCGAGGTTTCAAAATCAAAATGTAAAAGGACATTGTGTACAACGCGGTATGAAAACGAAACGTTTTCTTTTGTCGTGTTAATGTACTTATGATAAATTTCCTTTTCATAAGTAGTTGTACAATATATTATTAATAAGTTTGTAAGATTTTATCTTGAACAATAATGGATTATATAATTACGCGTATCAATGTTTATTATAGTATAAATATTTTTGCTTAATTTCTAAACAAGTTATAAATTAATCCTTGCCCACAAGAAAATATCTAGAAAGTGATTTAAATTCTTAGCCCCTTAAAACCAATAAGAATACATTTCTGCTAATAACTTTTCCTTATAACATAACCACAATTCTGTCATATTGGCTCCAAACACTATCTTTCTCTGTTTAACGCATAGGCTTAATGTATCGCGGTACTTTATTTTATCTAGTGACAAATCATTTTTGTGATAACGAAGACTTGGTGTATCTGAAAATATTAAGCTATTTGTGTTTCATCGAATTATCGTATTCGTAAATTCACCTCAGGTAACGACTAGTTTTTGTATTTACACTGATAATTATTTTCCTTGTGGAAGTGAATTTATGTTCTACATTTTTGATAAATTCATGCTAATGAAGCAGGTTTTGTTATTTTAGCATCATCAACTTTTTTAAAATTTGATTAAATACAGAGCTGAAGTTAATTAAACCAAAATACCCATGTGAGGTGAATTATTGAATTTTTTCCCCCTTTACCCATTCCCATTGTTGCTGGTTGCTCATAAAATAATTAATTACTGAGATACTTAACTATGGTATTATTTTGTAGTGTGTTTTTGCTCTATAATTTCTGTGCAGTATTCTGTAGAAATGTAAAACCAATTTTTACAATTTGAATAAAATGCAGCTAACTGATGTTATTTTATGGCTGGATGTTATGTGATTTAAAGATTAAACAAGTTATTATTTTCATTGATTTTATCTTTTGTAAATGGGAATATTTTTAACCGTTTGTTTCATTCAACTCCTGTTTGAAATATTTACGATGCTATTTTCAAAGGTATACTAACTCACTAGAAACAGTTATTTAAACTGTCTAGTCAACTTGCAGTTTCTGCTCTGCTAAAACTAAAATGCCTGTCAGATATCTACAGCCTAGCTAATACTATTCAAAAATTCTCAGTCAGGCCAAGGTTATACTTTATCGTATATCTTCGAAATAGAAAAATGTGACTTTTCGAAAAACCGATTGGCTAGACCGCGTGCCAATAGCAAACATCTCACTTTCTATGCAGTTCCATCTCACTTTCTACGAAGCTCGATCTCACTTTCTACGCAGGTCCATCTCACTCGATCACATCGTTTGAAATACACATGTTCAATTTGCATTCTTTTGATTTGTTTTCAGTTTCAGTTTTGTGTTCGTTATTTTCTTATACTGAATTTGCTCCAAAAAACTAAAAGTACTTTATCATGTTTTGGGAATAAATAACTTTGAAATGAATTAATGTTGTAGCATTTTCTGAAAAATGTATGACGATTTTATTTTCTAAAAAACTGCAATGGTTTGTAAGTTGTGCAAAAATAATAAGTCGATACTTTTCACTATCAAAACTTACCGATTACCGATTACCATTTTTAGCGTCCGATATTGCATCGCGGATTTGAGAATCTAGTTTTCCAGTTATTATAGACTCCCTTAATTCGGCAACTTTTATAAATCTATTTAAAGCTTTTTCGGTGGTACGAAAGCATGTTCCTATTTTTTGCACAAAATACACAATGTTTCACAATTATTTGAATTCAATTTAATTAACTTTCGGAGCTGCCACTTACAGCAGTGTCCATTGTGAAAGAGTTTCTGAAAATATGCAGTTGAATCATTATGCAATAACTTTAAATTAATAGCCCATTTATTTCCAAAATGTGATAAAATAACTTCTAGGAGAAAATTCAATATAATAAAATAACGAACACTGAAATTTTGAAACTGAAAACAAATGAATAGAATGCAAATTGAACATTTCATTTCAAACGATCCGATCGAGTGAGATGGAGCTGCATAGAAAGTGAGATGGAGCTGTGTAGAAAGTGAGATGTTTGCTAGTGACACACGGACTGGCCAACCGTTAGCTGTTTTTCGAAAAGTAACATTTGCTACATTTAATTTGAATATTTTCTTTATAATTATTCGTAAAAATATAATTCACTCTTCACTGTCTTCTACATAGTTGGGTCAATATTTTATAAAGAATACTTTTTTTTGAAATAGACTTTCGTTTCGAAGATAGTAAACTGCAGATTTATTAAAATTGAAACGAATGTCGAGGCAGTTAGAACCAAGATGTGCGCTTGTTTGTAGTATTTGGCCCCATAAGCGCCAATAATATTTAAGAATTTCAAATCAATATAAAAATGTATACGCTACTAAATTATTTCTGAATGTTGTACAGGGTGGCCCACGCAAGATGATCCTGTACCTAATCTTGGAAACTGTAAGAGTTACGAAAAAATGTTAAATACCAAAGTTGGTTGGTGTGAAACAAATTTTAATTTTATAATAGTTTTGTATATACAGGGTGATTCATATTGCTGTGGCTACTATCAACTTTTTTATTTTCAATGGAACACCCTGTATATTTTTACTGTTTTTGATTCTACACTTTATTTTAAGTATGTTTGCCTAATGTATTTATCAAAAATCTGCACAGTTTCTGAGCAAACTCAGTTTTTCTGATATTTTTTCACAAATCCAAGTTTTTTCAAACAATAAATTTACATAGTGCAAGTTACATTTAAACGATTATTATAATACACGACGCTTATATATATACATCAAAATCCGCGATTCTGCATAAATTTATTACTGAATAGTATACAGGGTGTTCAATCTGATATACCAAACATATAAATCTTTGAACAGGAAAACCTCACTTTTTTCAAATGGGACACCCTGTATATTTAAATTTTATGTGATTTAATTTTTGATTCCCTACCAATTCATGTATATATGTTCTATCTAAAAGTGAACAGTATCAAAGTTATCAGCGTTTTCCTGTTTTTTTCTCGATATTTTTCCTGCTAATTTGGATGGGAAGATTTTCAGCGTTAAAGAAGCAGCTCTATCTATTGGCTAATCATTTTTTTGGTTAAGAACTAGATTGACTATTATCAGTTACTATCGATTTCAATGAGTATCGGTATTTAACTACTGTGATTTGTCACTGCCATGGTCATCCAATATACATAGCAATTCAGGGAGGTTACGTCGAAGATATATTATAATCGTTCACTAGTTTATGTTTTACTGTAGTAATTTATTCTTATCCTTCTTATCTGTTGCTCTTTGTTTGAAATAAAAATGTTCTAACACACATCTTACAGTTATTGTTCAGCAATTTGATAATAGCTCATTAATATACCCCATTCTGCATCAGTTGAATCCTACTGTTTTTTTTAGATGAAAACTAATAATGAAAAGTTTGAACTAAACTTTTACAAAACCATAATCATAACCTAGTCTGAAGTCTATAATTTTGAAATGAACTTATACTGTTCCAAAAGGAAATCGGACAAATGACAATGGTTAAATACATAATTAAATACTGATACTGTTGAAATCAAAAGTAACTGACAATAGTCAATTTAGTTCTTATCCAAAAACATGATTAGCCAATGAATAGAGCTGCGTCTGTAACGCTGAAGATCTTCCCATCCAAATTAGTAAGGAAAATATCTAGAGAACCAGGAAAACGCTGATAACTTGCAAACTGACCAAAAGTATAGATCTTTGAACAGGAAAGCCTCATTTTTGGAAACTGTTCGCTTTTAGATAGAATATATATAAATTAGTTGGTAGGGAACCAAAAACAAAAGCATATAAAATTTAAGTATACAGGGTGCCCCATTTGAAAAAATGAGGTTTTCCTGTTCAAAGATTTATACTTTTAGTCAGTTTCCAAGTCATCATCGTTTTTTCCAGGTTCTCTCGATATTTTTCTTGCTATTTTGGATGGGAAAATCTTCAGTGTTACAGAAGCAGCTCTGTATATTGGCTAATCATGTTTTTGGCTAAGAACTGAATTGCCTATTTTCAGTTATTTTTGATTTCAATGAGTATCGGTATTTAACTATCTATTTAACCACTACCATTTGTCCGATTTTATTTTGGAAAAGAATAAGTTCATTTCAAAATTATAGACTTCGGACTAGGTTATGATTTTACAGTTTTCTAACAGTGTAGTCCAACTTTCATTATTAGTTATCATCTAAAAAAATAGTAGGATTCAACTGATTTCTACCCATGCAGAATGGGGCATTTTAAAGAGCTATTATCAAATTGTTGAATAATAACTTAAGATGTGCGTTAGAACATTTTTATTTGAAACAAACAGCGGCAGATAAGAAGGATAAGAATAAATTACTACAGTAAAACATAAACTAGTGAACGATTATAACAGTATATTTTCGACGTAACCTTCCTGCATTGCTATGTATATTGGATGACCATGGCAGTGATAAATGACAGTAGTTAAAAACCGATACTATTGAAATCGATAGTAACTGATAATAGTCAATCTAGTTCTTAACCAAAAAAATGATTAGCCAATCGATAAAGCTGCTTCTGTAAAGCTGAAAATCTTCTCATCCAAATTAGCACTGAAAATATCGAAAAAACAGGAAAACGCTGATAACTTTGAAACTGTTCACTTTTAGATAAAACATATATACATCAATTGGTAGAGAATCAAAAACTAAATCACATAAAATTTAAATATACAGGCTGTCCCATACCTTTGGTATATCATATTGAACACCCTGTATACTATTTAGTAATAAATTTACGCAAAAACGCTGATTTAGATATATATAAGCGTCGTGTATTATTATAATCGTTTAAATGTAACTTGCACTATGTAAATTTATTTTTTGAAAAACCTGGATTTTTCAAAAAATAACAGAATAACTGAATTTGCTCAGAAACTGTGCAGAGTTTTGACATATACATTAGGCAAACATACTTAAAATAAAGTGTAGAATCAAAAACAGTAAAAATATACAGGGTGTTCCATTAAAAATAAAAAATTTGATAGTAGCTACAGCAATATGAATCACCCTGTATATACAAAACTATTATAAAATTAAAATTTGTTTTACACCAACCAACTTTGGTATTTAACATTTTTTCGTAACTCTTACAGTTTCCAAGATAAGGTACAGGATCGTCTTGCATGGGCCACCCTGTACAACACAATGCTTTTTTTCTCTATTTTACGCCCATGTATTTTATATATCAAATTTCGAGTGTAGTGCCCTTTTCCATGGTCCAATTATTAAAATTCGGATAGAGAACCATTAGGACCTAAGCTTCATTCAATTTACTTAAATTGTCGTGTCGAATGCTTATCAATTAAGCCTAGGAGTTAGGTTAGGTCACCTACCAACTTTCTAAGGTTTATTAATTTATGTGATAGAAATTGCGTTTATTTTTTGTTGTTTTACCTAAGATTAAATCATCATATTTCCTTGTACCTTAAACTATTTTCAAGATTAAGGCAAATTCGTTATATTAGTTACTGTAATAAATACTTAATTTACTATTAACAAGTGTTATGGTAACACATTGTTCACACCCATAAAACAAAAGCGGGGATTTCTCATCACTTTTGTTAATTAGTTTTAAGACTAGATTAGTTAAATTCTTACATTTTCATGCCAACTGAACAAGGTTTATGTTCATTTACAGCAGGAAAAGTCGAGTGCCGGTTGCATACCGGATGTAATATTCTAAAGGATCTATAGAAATAGATTCACAGTTTTCAAGCAGGAAGCAGGAAGCTCGCTTAATTTTACTGCTAGGACGGTCTTCCCACTAAGTTTATTAGTTTAAGTGGGTAGTATAGGACAGAAAATAAAAATAGAGAACAATTCCGAACGTTTCTGTAAAGGACTACTTTAAAGTGGTATTTATCGCCTTACGTGCACGCAGACACGGAGAAACGCTTAAAATTTTAAAAATATTTTCTTTATGGTTAAAAGAATTAAATGTCTGTTTATCATGTTAATATTTTAAGCAAAGGCTTTTGAGGCCATTTGCGTAACTGTGCAGAGATTACTAATACATAATAGACCTTAATGATGGTGCTGGTAGGTACTTTATTTTAAAACCCCGGAACAAAATGTAAACCAACAATGCTATTAATTTTAAGGATTAAAATTTGAGAATAAACGTATTCTGAAAGCGTTTGAAGGTATTATGTATTAAGATAAATCTTTGAGTTATGTAAAAGTGCTCAGACGGATATCCCTTTGTAGATACTTCTTTCTGTTAATGAGTTATTAAATTATCTCGTTTGAAAGTTTAAATAAACCGCAAGGAAAGTAGCATTTGAACCGATTCCAAAAATTTAACCCGGTTGTAAAGAGGTTAGTAGCTAAGGATTGCTGTTATGAAAAAGTGATTTTGCTTGGATAAGCGTTGGTGAAACCTCGAAAAATTAAGTGCAAATTGGTTCGCCTGGAATTTTTAAGATATCGCACTTTTTGCACATTATAAACGCATTTTTATTGCCCATTAAATTTATATCTGTTTGATTTTAAGAACCACATTTTCATCGACTTTAAAGTTCATAAATAAAGTAAACAGGGTAAAACGAAACGAAATTAGAAAATTATTGTATTCAAACCCTCATTCTAAGGAGAGCATTTGCATGCACTTAATATTATTAAAATATGCATCTATAGGTGTATTGCATTACGGAGTGCTTAATGCATTCATGATTAGTAATTGATATCTTGAAGTTTGAATGCACTAATGCAAGGATTTTTATTTTTAAATTATCATTTTGTACAGAATATTCATTTCATCTCATCATACTTTTATCATTAATAAAATCATAAATAGATAAGTACAGTATCCGGGAACATGTCCTATGGGCCTCCATTTCGGACTCTAACACTCTGTGACGAAAAAAATCATTTCTAACAGGAAAAGATGTTCAACCATTTAAGAAATTTGTAATTTGTCTAACGATTTGTACCAAAACTGCAAATAACTACGACAAAAATTTTTAAATTCCTGACAATCTTCGACCGGTGCGATGCCACATTTAAGTTGATTTGTCTTGATTGATAGTTAATAATTAATTCCCTCGCGAAACGGACACCTGCTTATTCGTCCATGCTAAGATGGATAATTTTCTAGTGTGCTAGACTTCCCAGCGTTAACTGTACCGTATCGAATTTTTTTATAAACACCTTAACGATGAGTGTAGTATAATGTTTTTGCGTTAACAGTAATATTTAAAAATTAAACTTTATTAAAAATGATTAATAGTCTTCGCCAATTATTTGCACTAAAAACACTTTTTAGGTTTAACTATTAGAATTAACCCACACAATGAATTTGAATTCTTCATATACAGAAAACCTACAAATACAGACATCACTATCCCAAATAAATTCTGTCATCACAAAGTATATAAACTAGCAGCTTACAGATTCTTAGTATACAGAGTTTTAACTATCAAATAATTAACACACGTAAATCATTATAATACAAACATCATTGATACTGTAATTAAACAAAACACTACATGTAAAAAGAATATATCGCATTGACATTCAAACAAAAGACATATTTTGGCAAAATATCAGAAAAATTCAACATATACTCGAAAAACCAACAATTATTTTTATTTAATGCTAAATACAGAACATACGATATTATTAAATCGGGCATTGACAGTTTCAATTGTTCTTTTTATAGTTCCTAGTTGGGTATACGAGGATGGTCTGAAAAGTTTCCGACCTTAACGTGAAGATGGCAGCACTCGTCAATAAAAGCTAGGGAATGTAGTTGTGCATGTTTTGACAGGTACTCACCAAAATTTCAGCCATTTTGGACCCGCAGTTGTTATTTGACAATCGTTTGAGTGAGTCGTTGTGAGTGTTTTTGTGAAAATGGAAAAAAATCGAATATCGAGCTGTCACTAAATATTTGTTTTTGAAAGGCAATACGCCTACGCAAATCAAAGATGAGTTTGACTCTGTGTATGGGGACTCTGCGCCATCGTTTACCACAGTGAAATTTTGGGCAGCTGAATTTAAACGTGGCTGTACCAACTTGGGAGACTATGAACGTTCGGGACGTCTAAAAACTGCAACCACTGACGATAACATCGCTAAAGTTCACCAAATGGTGCTAAACGTCGAATTAAAGTGAGAGAGATAGCAGAGGCTATGAATATGACCAAAGAACGTGTTTGTCACATATTAAATCAAGATTTAGGCATGAGAAAGCTGTCCGCGCGTTGGGTGCCGCGTTTTCTCACGTTAGACCAAAAACGTGTTCGAATGAACATTTCCAACGCTCTGTTGGCGCAGTTTAGGCGCAATAAATCAGAGTTTTGGCGCCGATTAATTACTGTAGATGAAATTTGGATACACCATTATACGCCCGAAACAAAAATACAGTCAAAACAGTGGACTGCAAAGGGGGAATCGGCCACATTTGCAGAAAAAGAAAATCCTGTTTCACCAAGGCACAAAATCCACGAATTACGGTTTGAACTGCTTGACCATCCTCCTTACTCACCAGATCTAGCCCCAAGCGACTTTTTTTTGTTCCCTTATCTAAAAATTGCGGTCGGAGGACAGAGATTTTCCTCAAATGAGAAGGCAATCACCTTCGTGAACAATTATTTTGCAGAGAAAAACGCCGAGTACTATTTGGACGGGTCAAAGAGATGGGAGCATCGCTGGGAGAAGTGTGTGAAGACTTACAAGGAGACTATGTAGAAAAATAAAAATAAATTTAAAGAAAAAATGTCTTGTATCTTTGTTAGGTCAGAAACTTTTCAGACCATCCTCGTATATTGACCAACCACTTCGAGATTTTGTCATAAGATATAAAGAACACGCGCTGTTACAGAAATAAACATCCAGAAAGATCTAATTACGTCAAACCCTTTTAGAACAGAATTACACAATGATACCTAAAATAACATCAAATCTCTACATTTTTGCAATAATAAACGAAAATTATATATTTTAGAACCTTCGACATATATGTATAAGAATAAACTCGGGATACCTTTAATGAACGAACAGATTAAGCTCAGTAATTATCCGTTACTGGAAGTATTAGACATTTAATATCTATTTATTGTGTTTACTTCTGCGACGTGTATGTTTTCATTTATATCATGTTTGATGAGGACAGCTAAGCTGTCGAAACAATTATCAAGTAGATTTAAATAAATTTGTTAAACTTTTTATCAGATTTTTTATTTCATAACAGTTCTGTTATTTTGTTGTTTCCATAACAATCGATAGCGATTTGGCAAATTGAGCTTTCAATGACAGTTAACGAAGCCATAAACAAAATAAAAAGAAGCCGACAGCACATAAAATGCTTTATATACATTAAGTCGAACCATTATTTTCTGAAGATGGTTTACGTCCACTTTTTACACCCGAATTCTTAACATTAAGTGATGACCAAAAGCTAAAAATAATGATAAAAATTATTAGAATAAATGAATGCTATCATATTGCAATCTACGACACATTCCATTTATGTACGTATTACATGATTTTTATTTCATTTAACTATGTAGTATTACAATGCCTTTAATGGAAAAAAGAATGAAATAGAGATACAGGTTTCAGGGGTAGAATTCATACTTAAGAAGGGGTATGCAATTTACTGAATTAAAGTCATCCTAACCGGCTATCAATTGGCCGATCTGCTATCAGTTACATTAAAAGAAAATTTAGTTACAGATTTATCTAATGCCGAAGGTTAAACATCTATTAGAAACACAAGACAATTCCCATGTAACAGAGAAATTTCAAGATATTTTAAATTAGGGACAGGATCAATATCAAAAATACTTTGACACAGTGAAATACCACCTTTATAAAATCGGCTCTAACCGAAGAATTCAATTCTACGAGCTGATAATTAGAATTTAAATTTCAATCAATAAAGTATTTATTTTTGTCAAGCGACGTTCTGCTAAATGTAATATCAATAGACGACTTCCAAATACTGCTGGGCGATAGAAAATCCTCATTGAATGCAAGAATGCATACACAACATTTTAAAAAGTAATGTGTGGCAAGAATTATTAGTAACTTATAGGACAATATTTTTTTGAAGGGGCGCCAAACGGTTGGAAGCCCTACCGTTATGAATACTTGTCAAACGATATTTGTAGTTAAGTTACATTTGCCCGGATCAGAAATTGAGTGGGTGACCCCTTACTGGTGCGAAGATCGCAATCGGTCGTGCTTTGGAGGGCACGTTAAGCCGTCGGTTCGGGTTAGCATTTAAACTGATATTGGTTAGACCATGTTAGAGGCGCTAGCGCGACCTGAAAACTCTGACAATCAGGCTTCATCACGGCCATACAATGTTTTTGCCCTTTTTACTTTTAGTTCAAACTTGTTTGTGCTTTAGCTGTTCTATTTACTAATACATAAAATCCTGATTTACGAATAAACGTAATAACAATAGTTTCAACGAGATTCCTTCGTTCTAAGCAATCGCCGTTTGACAGTTTTCAGATACATATTTACCCAATACATGGATGGAAAGGAGAGGATCTATTGAATGGTTATTTGGGCATCTCATTGAACTCTACCAGATATTCTTCTTGTGGAATTGTTTGAAACCTAAAACGTATTTAAATGCACCAAATAACCTAGAAGAAGTAAAAGTCGAAGACGCCAAGAAATCCGTGTATTTCGCCATAAATGTTCCAATTATTTCACAAATGCCATGAAATAAACGAGTAACATTTATTTTAGTTATTTATCTCAACTTTATTTTTGTAAATATTTTGCACTTAAAGTTTGGTTTTGAAAACTATTTCTCTACTGTTGTAAAAAAAAGTGGATTCGATTTACTAGATTTAGTGATGAAACTAATGATTTAGTAGTAGTCACGAAAGTAAAACACACCAGCAAACTGAATATTAAAGTAGTTTTTAGAATTTCTTTTGACAATTGCAGAAAAAGTAACATGTAACACCTGAAGAATGTGTCTTTCCCTTACTGGCGTGGATAATAGGAATATGTCTACGCTCCATGAATAAAAAAGCCACTTTCTTCACTTGTTGCACAAATAATTAGTTTTCAGAACAATAAACTTGTCATAGTTTATAGGGGGCTTTGGTACCCAAAAGTTTAAAAAGCACTACTTATACTGCAGGTAAAAAGTGCATAGTAACGGAGTTACACCAAAAAACATTTTTACACTCTATTATTAGGGCGTTGTACTTCTAATAGAGAAAACTGATAGTAAAACAATTTGGAATAAAACCGGAAATGACCCCAACCGCTATATCCTAATAGCAATCGAGATTCTTGCGATTCTAAGAAAAGTATTGTGATTGGCATAGATCCAAAATGCATAGTAATGGAGTTTGGATAAAGACATAAGTGCTTTTTTTATTTACCAATTTTTATTTGCAAATACCATGTATCGAGTTCCAGCTTGAAAAATGAAATTAGAATACCGTTAACCGTGGTCCAATATTAGGATTTACAGTTTTACATATTGACGTAGTCGCTTACAAAATATTTCTTTAAAGATTCCGAATATCTTAAAAAGGAAACTAGATCCTCGCAAAACAAAATAGAGGGTATACTTAGATTTCTCGTTGAATTTCGTTTCTTATTCAATAGCCATTGATGTTCTATTGAAACCTGCATTTCTCTTTAAACTGTGTACCATATATGAGACAGTAATCAACGGTACTCAGAATTAACTATTCAGTTTTAATTAAAACAGCTAACGTTACTGATCTCAAAAAACTAAGAAGAATGACCAAAGCGAGATATGCAGTTTTTCTCTTAACAAATGACTCAGTTATATAAAATGTTATTCCAACAATAGAACATAAAAAGGTGTATGAAAATGGGTTTTGTAGCGGTTTACAGGCGTCTTGTTTAGAACTATACGATAAAATTTTGTACCGTTTTGTAAATAGTGGCGTAAAGAATAGCAAGTTGTGTATTAATAGCCCATAATGATAGATTGGCGATCGAGAGAGAAAGTTGACGTTTGAGACTTCGTGCTAGAAATACACACAAGATTACTTTACGACAATTTTAGAAGGACTAAACTTAATCACTAGATCGCCTTAGCAAAACAATAAACATTGTATTACCGTACAAATATCTTCTCTCTAATAGAAATAGCCTTTTCATTCATCTAAAAATATTAGCAGTTTTTTGTTTGAAATATGTTGACTGTGAAGATTTAAAAAATACTACAATCAAAACAAATCTAATTCTAACTTTAGGTTTCAGTCATAAGGTATAAGTCATGTGCTATATTGACACTAGCTATAAGAAATGTATTGCAAAAGATTTTGCTTTAAGAAAAGAAGATGTGTTTCAGATTTTATCAGTATTTGATTAATTTTTGGATTTTTTCGGTACAGACCTCGACCCCAATATGTATAAAAAGAAAAGAAGAATATTGCTTCCTCTAATGTTTTATGAAATAAATGTCTGAAATAATTATGTATCCAAATTACCAAACATATTTCTCAAATCAATACTGAAAAATGCAGTAAATTTTGTAACGGATATTATTGAGAAATCTTCTGCGGTTTGATCTTAGTGTTACAGCCTCTATCCATTTTGTCAACCAATTGTTTCAATAGTTATACGTGCTTCTATAATACACCTTTTCTACAGTTTTTATGTTAAGATGTATCCGGTGCGAGCATTGTTTTTATGAAATCCGTTTTATTCTAAAGGTATTAATTGCCAGTAATCCCTATTTGGTCACTGTAATAATCAATGTATGTTCTGTTATTAATTTGTAAAGAGAGGTTCCTGTAATTTTCATTTAATTAACGTTCAATTAAATAAATTTTGTTTTTCCTTTAAATTGCTGAATTAATAAAATTTCCTTTATTTGGTGGAAAAATACATGTTAAGATTTGGAATAACTAGGATTTAGATAAATTCATGTTTAAGACAAACTAAACCACCAAGATTTAGAAAAACTCGGTATATGTGCAACCTCAAAGCAATTAGTGGAAATTTCGATATATTTGCAGTTGAAGAAACCTCGAGGTATTTGCTACATTAGCTTAAAATAACCAGAACTGGGAGATCAATTCTGACAAAACAAATCTTCGAAGAATGACGTGTCTCGTAGTTTTTTTAGAAGGTACCTAACTAGGGTCTATCCTTATAAACTATAAATAAACATAAACAAAGATATTTAATTTTAAGAATCTTATATTTATCTTCAGTAGCCTTAACGTAAGTACACTTAAGTAATCTTAAACATTTTAGATTTAATGTATAAAAGAATGGCCTTCCATTATTAATTAGTGCAGAATTAAGTCATATAGTATAATATATAGCTAGCGCCACTACGCGGTGCAAATTGTTAGTTTAAGCGAAGGAAAAAACCTGCCATAAAAGCAGCTTTCTTTTGCTATGAAAACAATTCCATGGTTCCTACCCAGATTATTATTATATTAATTAAGTGAATTTAATTTTTAAAGGTTCGAAAAACCGACGGTGTTTTCTAGTTTTTACTATATTTTTTATATTATTTATCCTGTTTAAGTGTTTAAAATGGTCTAAGTAAAAAAATGGTGCAGTTTTTTGTTCTGAATTTAATAATAATAATAATAATAATCATGCCTGTGATTTTGCTCTCTTCTAGGTTCAAGGGTCGTAAATTAAAACTAATCTAATATTAATGATTCTGCTGATAATCATTAACTTTTATTGGAATTATTTATATTAAATTCAGTGGCGCCCAGAAGCATTTGCTGCTCATATTAATTTGTATAGAATTTCTACTGCTAAAATATATTTATTAAGTATTTTGATATTGCTTTGTGTATTGTCAAAGTTTAACAAATTGTAAAAAAACACATTTAAACAATTTTGAAATTAGGTACTTTTCTTCAGCTCTCCCCGTTTCTTTAGTTACACCAAATCTATTTAGAACTGAAATCAAAAAACTTTAATATAAACAATCATACTTGTTTAAGATGCATTTTGAATAATATGTTTATTAAAGAGCAGACGTGTTTTGGTTGTAATTTCTTAGAAAGATCAAAACACGGAATACTAAAATTTGGCACATACTATACCTGCCTACTTAAAAGTTTTGTGTTGTTATTTCAGCTAAAATTATAGATTCTAGGTTGACCTATAAACCAAGCATTCCAAAATATTTTATAAATAATTTAATATAATAATCATCACTAGAATAATTTATTGCAAAATAGAATATCTTTCAGTAAAGCTATTCGTGGTCATGATTGTCTACACTGCTGTAATTAAAACTCACAATTAGTTCAAATATACACAAATCCAGCAAATGGATGCAAAAAGATGAAAAAATTAAATAATACTGCAAGATAAGACTGAATTTACCAACACAAATTGTTCTGATAAAGAAAGGGTTACTTGGGAGAAAATGACTGCAAAGGTTACTTCAGAATGAAACTTCATTAACATATTAACTCCATTATTATGCAAATACACAAAACATAGACATCAAGTGAATTTGCGATTTGTACGTGCCCTTTAGGAGGTTTCATCAGCGAGCGGCAAAGGTTGTATCCTGCTAAGTGGCCGCGAACAGAACCTCTAAAGGGTACGTATGAACCGCATCTTAAAAAAATAGTAAAATGAAATTTCAACATACATTAAATGTAATATTAGTTATACTATAAATGTTTATGTTTATAAAACATGCTGTAAAATACACATAGAGGGCTCGCAATAGTTTTAGTAGTAGGTAGCTACGTTCAAGAAATGATCAAGATATGTTTATTCTTTTTCATAAAGTGTATATTTCATAACGGTTTACGCAAATAAAAATCAGTATTTACGGGAAGAAAAATGTATAAAATAGCTATAAACAGAATAATAAATATACCGAAAATTTCCTGAAACACGTAAACGTTCCTCGAGAACATTATATATATACCATCCCTTGTCAATTTTATTGGCACATTTACCAACATAAAAATTTCCAAATCGGTAAAGGTTTTCGTTCTATGTAACAGAAACTCGACATTTAAAGATACTTCCCTGTCAATCTATACACCAGTGAAGGTCGAACTATTTCAAACAAATGACTTTTTGACATAACCACAATAGCTCCTTTCCAAAGGATCGAAACATCCCTAAATTCTCCCTCATTCTACCATGCGTGCGAAATTGCTTTGCAAAAGACAAATGTGTTCGCTACCGCATTGTTGCGCATTACTCTATCTGATGTACTACATCTACAACGATCACCAAAAGGCCTTTTTAAATATGCCAGTAGTTCCATTTTATTATTAAATACATAATAAATGACTGCAGAAGTGTATAAGGTGGATATTGAAAGATCTTAGGTCGTTTTTCAACGAAAAAAATCCGAAGGAAAAAATTTCTTGCGTGCTTTAAGGAAATACGTGACACTACTTCGATGATTATACGTGCGTGTGGATATCTGTGCGTGATGTAGGGGTTACTAATAGAACCCTTCGTAAATTCTGAAACAGCTTTAGAGATTATCCAGTAGGCCAAGAGACCTCCAAACTCAGTAATAATGAATTTTGTAATTTTACTAGTAGTGTCTGAAGTTCAAAATTACCAAATTGAGTACATGAAAAAGTAAGAACATATTACCGGTTGTTTTTGTTGGGTATGTCACAAAAATATAAACTTGTTGATTTCAGTCCGCCTGACTAAATTAATACAAAGGAAAAGAAATGGTGTATTTTCTAATAAAAAGATGAAATATCCGTTTGTTTGGTAGAGTGAGAATTTGTTCAAGAGCGGCGTTGTAGTAAGTCAACAATCTCAGGAACGAAGATAAGCGCATTACATATCGAGTTGTAAATGCTATTTTTTCGGCATTATAATTATAGAGCAGTTAAATTAAAAAATATAAATGTTTATTTATGTATCTTGCGTCATGATCAAAACGAACTATACTTCCTTTTTTATGCCAGCGCGAAGTTTGGAATGCGATAATTTTATTGGCCTAAATCAAGAGGTTTTACACCGGTACAAAATAAGTTTTGTTTCTAGACGTTTTTTGATAGATGACGCAACATTATTGTTTTTCTTTTGTATGTAACTGCTTCTGTAATTTTTACTAAATTTCATTTATAATAGTATTTTGCTACAAATTAGTTTAAAAAAATAAACAAATTAAACAATTCAAATAGTATCATTTTGGCTCTTGATGGCATCAAATGTGCTACTACTAATCATATTTCTGATACGGCAATGAGAACTTCCATCTTTAGATAGACGTAGCGTGTAACACTGCAATACTTCTTTATTTCTTGTGATATAATTAACAGTATATTTGCAAAATATTATTAAAAGCTTTTACAGAAAGTCTTTAAATCTAACAAGTCTTTAAATTATCATGAGAACTCATATTATATTGATATTACAAATGATTTAAATTAATTAATTAAAGATTAATTATTTACACATATTTCACTAGTATTTATTATATGAAAACATTTGCAACGCCATTCTCTCTTTTAAGTTCAAAACATGTTCCTTAATTTAAGGTTGGAATCAACACACGTCAACGTAATCAAAAAAAAATTACAATAAAAATATAAATTTAACACAATATTATTATAAAAATGGCATTCCTTCTATGTATTTGTTATTATAACTCTATTAGATTATTAGGACTCTATTACTACTAAAACTACAAAACTACAAACGGTCTTATAAATGCTATTAATACTAGGGATAAACTAAAACAGATATTCAAAAGAGATTCCCAAAATGAAAATTTAGGAATATATTATAGAACTTATAGAAACATATTACAGGAAAGTATAAGAAGTACCAAATTCAACTATTATAAAAATAAACTATCTGAATCTCCAAATGATTCAAAACACTTAGGGAACGTGGTCAGAGAATGTACAAATAATAGAGTCCCAAAATATCAAATAAAAGTTATAACAACCCCAAGCGGTGACATCATTAAAGATAAGAAAGATATAGCGGATTTCCTTAATTTGCATTTTGGGAATATTGTAAAATCGATGGCAGATGTTCTTATTGACAAAAACTTAAAAAACGGGTATCAGCTTAGACAAAACAGCAATTCAAATCCGCACACATTATTCCTAAATCCTGTCACTGAAGATGAGTTGTTAACCCATTTACAATCTTTAAAGTTAGGAAGGTCAGCGGGCTGGGATGGTATTACTGCTGAAGATTTGATCCAAATTAAAGAGTTTATCGTCAAACTTCTATTGTATATTTGTAACCTAATCTTGGAGACTAATATTTTTCCTGATGTCTTGAAAACTGCTATTATAATCCCAGTTTTTAAGACCGGGAATAAGAGTGATGTAGCTAACTACCGCCCCATAGCGCTGTTGCCTACTGTATCAAAGATAGTAGAAAAAGTAATAAAGGTTCGCATAGTAAAATTTCTAGAAAAGTATAACTTATTGTCGCAAAATCAGTTTGGTTTTCGGAAGCATATGTCTACTGAAAATGCAATTGAACTTCTTATATCGAATATATATGAAAATGTTGACCGTGGTATAAATGCTGCCGCTGTATTCTTAGATTTATCAAAAGCATTCGATACAGTCAGTCATGAGATTTTACTAGATAAACTTGAACACTTAGGAATTAGAGGAGCAGGATTAAACCTATTTAAGACATATTTAAATAATAGAATGCAACAGGTCAAAATAAATAATATAATCAGTGAAAGAATCTTGTGTAAATACGGTGTTCCGCAAGGTAGTATTTTAGGGCCAATTTTGTTCATAATATACGTAAATGACTTGGTAAAACCCAATAACGCTTACAAAATCTTTTCTTACGCAGACAATATGGTACTATATTTTACTGGGTCCTCATGGGAAAACATTTTTAATACAATAAGTGAAAACATGAAAAATATACAAAAATGGCTTGATGTTAATCTACTTACCTTAAATTATGGAAAAACTAAATGTGTGCCATTCGTCTCGTATAGAACAGCATTACCCTCTATCAATTTTATAAAGATACCGGGAACCACTGTTCAAATACAAATAACTACAAATATAAAATATTTGGGTATACATATCGACAGTCATCTAAAATGGGATATTCATATACAGGAAGTAATTAAGAAAATTAAAAAATTATTTTATCTTTTAAAACAACTCAAACGATTTGTAAATAGCATATTTCAATTGAAAACGGTGTATTATGCTTTGATACAATCTCTGTTACAGTATGGTTTGACAGCATAGGGTGGAGCTTACCAGTCCGCTCTAAAGCCTCTGGAGATTGTACAAAATACAGTGTTGAAAATAATGCTGTCGAAAGACAATTTGTTTTCAACCACATTACTGTATGCAGAAACTATACTATGAACGATCAGGCAGCTATATATAAGGTCTATACTATGTAACTATCATAAAAACTTATAGACAACCATAAATCACGGTTATGAGACTAGAAATGTAACAAACAGATCAGTAACAGTTATAAGAGCGTATAAAACTATTGGCACTAGGTATATGAACTATCTTGCACCACGAATTTATAATATAATACCACGAGATTTGTGGAATGTGAAAAATGTTAGGACTTTTAAAAGTAGGGTAACTCGATATTTGCTTACAGTAGATATGAGTATTCTGTTGAGTTGCTTTCGTTGAAAGAATTCTGTAACTTTTTAAAAAACTTTTTTAATATTTGAAAATTGCGTTCCCATGGTTGAAATACTGTCACGTGGGGTTTGCGTGACTGGGGAACGTAGTCAGAGGTAGAAAGGAATCAAACACAAGTTGTAAAAACAACTATATACTAAGACAATAAACAGAATACAAAAGGTTTACATGTTGACAATAAACAGAGTACAAAAGGTTTACAAAGGTTACAAAGGGATTACATGTTGACATATGGTGAGGACGTATATGTCCTCCTAAAGTACTACAATACAGGGAAGGTGGGAACCAACCCTGTTCAGCACTAGGTCTACAGACTAAGCATGTAGGAGATAACCTCCTGGTAACTAAGCCGGGGGAGCCTGGACACAACTCCCCACATTTCTGCATAGAGTGGGCGATTAAGCGCCGCCCACTCAATTTAAGCACTAAGCATTTATATAATTAAAAGAGTACTCACCAGCTTGCTTGTAGATGTAGTGTCGGAGTCATGGAAACTGACTGGTTTGAATAGCTCAAGCAAGCTGGTTATATACTGCCGAACGAGGAAGTAAATCGTATCGTAGTTGGAATCCGTAGGCAGAAGTTCTCGGTAAGTTTGTGGGTTGATTGCATGCGCGCTGCCTGTGCCTGGTACGAAGCTGCAGCTGGGCGGAAGTGTTGGTGAATTCACTGGAAGGAATGCACACCTGCAGGCACATCGTGTGGGATGCCTCGCCTCGACGGAGGAAGTAGGCGTAGATATTGCATGCCAACGGATGAAATGGTGGGCGAAGCGAGCGCGCTTCTAAGAAGACCTTGCACATGCCGGTCGCGAGACGGCAGCTGCTGAACTAGCGTAGGCAACTGAATGTGGCCTTGCATGCTTTATGTTACACAAACGGAAGAGATGTTGAGTATTGAATAAAATATTTAAGTATAAATATTTCCGTTTGTGACAATACATTAAGGAAACAGATTGGTTCTTCTTTTTATTTTTATTTTTCCGTATTTTTGAGAAGTGAATCCAACACACAAGCTTTGCTTAGGTTGGCTTCACTATCTCTTATAATTAGAAATTTTTTTCTCTCTTATTGTTTTAAGTTTTTTGATATGTTTATCATATACATATACATTTATATTAAGTTTTATTTTTGTGAAATTCGATTTTTGTAATTTTTAATTTGGTTTCTTTGATTTCTTGAATAAATATTATTATTATTATTATTATTAACACAAAATATATTATGAAAACAAAACCTCGTATTGACTAGTTTCATTTACTTTAGTTTCTTCCTAATAGTTATTGCAATTATAATAATTATTATTATTACTATTAAAATAGTAAAGGTATGCAAAACGCCAAAACAGTTCAAAAGCAATCTAAATCTGTTGATATGACATAACCATGGATTTCAACATAAAATAAGGCTGACACAAAAAAGATATTATAAAGAACATTTACAAGTATTAATTTCGAGTGGAGCAGAGAAATCCCACTATTCCGAACTCAATGTTCGACTAACGAATAAAAGAGAAGGGTTAATGCAATTTATTAGTATCTGTTGGTACGTAATAACGTCTAGAAACATTTGCGATTTCAAACGCATGCATGTATTATTATCCTTGATGTGTTTTCAAAACACATTTTTCTGAAATAATGGATAAACATAACAGTATATTATGATACGCCGTCGGTAAGTGCCTGATAACAGATTGAGAGAATGTTGAAAAAATAAGACCGAAAGGCTGGAGTATTTCCAATTTTCGAGACATTTAAAAACAACAGTATGATAAATATGGGTGTTCTGGAACCACTCCTCACCACTTCCACCTCCCACCACTTTTTTCAAGGTCACATTTCAAGGCCGCGAAAAAGGTTGGCAGTACTCAAGGTTGCATTTCAAGGTTATGTTTTCAAGGTGATGTGTGTAAGGTTGGCAGTACTCAAGGCCATTTGTTCACGTTAGAGAGAGATGAAAAGAGAGAGAGCGCAAATAAGTGTTGGTAACACTCAAGGTTAAATACAATAATAATTTCTGCTTAATAAAACGATTAGAGAGAGATAAAAATCAAGGAAAGCTTAGCCGTGCTCAAGGCCATTTCTAGAGAGAGAGAGAGAGAGAGAGAGAGAGAGAGAGAGAGAGAGAGAGAGAGAGAGAGAGAGAGAGAGAGAGAGAGAGAGAGAGAGAGAGAGAGAGAGGAGAGAGTGAGAGAGAGAGAGAGAGAGAGAGAGAGAGAGAGAGAGAGAGAGAGAGAGAGAGAGAGAGAGCGAAAGTAAATGTTCAAAGTTAAATACTATAATAATTTCTAAAGGTTTTTATAAAGTTAAAAATAATCTTAAGCAAGCGTAAACAATATTATTATACGTTGTAAGATACGATAGTCTGGATAAAATGTACGCTGTATAATGCACAAATTTCATTTTTAATATTATGTAATATAATGACATTAATATGCAAGAGAGGATGGGCATTGTCAGCTCATAATAGTTAAGGAAGCTGTATAAATAAATATACCTTTGTAATTCCGCATTTTTGGTATACCTGTTAACATTATTAACATCCTGTAAATGTTACAATATTCATTTGTCAGTTTGTTTTCGTATTTTTGTCCTGTAAATGGTTCAATACTGTTGGGCAATAAAGAATTATTATTATTATTATTATTATTTATAAAAACACATTTATCTTTATTACACCTCGATGTATTACACCCAAAGATGAACAATGAAAGAAATGAATTATTAATATGTTTTTTTCAATTCTTGTCTATGTAGACGAAAACTGCATTCATATAACGTGATGTACCCTCAAGGGGTATCAGGCTCGGATTTAAAAGAATGAAAGAACAAAACCTTTAAAGCATTTATTTATTATTACTGTTCCCTATAAAGACATGTTACCAAACTAATAAAACTAAGTAAATCTGTCGTTATTACATTACACATCTATTGGCGAAGAAAAAACTGAAAAACAAATTTTTGCGTTTTAATTATGGTTTACAAGATTAAAATTTGGAATTTCGTCAAGTTTGTCAAAAGTTGTAAGATAACTTGTTGGCCAATCTTTTCTTATATCTAGGTTCAAAAAAATTCAAGATTTGTCATGTTTACAATATTTTTAGCATAAAAAAAATTGTAAACATGACATGACATGCAGATTCCTGACTTTATACCGTAAATAACTAAATAGTACTCACACGGAGAACTGAACGCATGCGGCTTTTGCATTGTGTCCTGAACTTTCTCTTCATAGTTAGATAAAAGCTCTTTTTATTTATTTGTACCATAAGTAACTATTGTTTTAAATTTAATCCTCAACTGAAATGCGTGAAATGTCGATCGAGAGCAATAAACGTTGCTAGTGTTGCTAACACTGCAAATTTTCTTTACATACGTTTCAAGACCTCTAAGACAATTTTTGTTCTCTATCATTTGTTTCAAAAAACCTTATTTGAATGTAACTTAATAAATTGTATTTTCCTAAAATAAATTTGTTTGATAATAATTAATTCGTACGTACCAAATAAAATAAATGAGAAAATGCTTAGCTTTGCTTTGTAGTGACTAATGGATTATCTATGAATTTGTTTATGAGTATGTTTTATAGTACTAAGAAGAATTACGCAATTTATAGCGCCAACAATCTTCATTAATTTTGATAAACCTTATTCAGCTGAAACATATTAAACTACTTCTCAGATGTGTCGTTGCTTAGATTTTCTATCTAACCGCATATTGCAACCTATAGTTAGAGATTACAGCTCCACTATTGCAGCAAGTAGCAATTGGGTTAGTAAAAAAAGCTAATAAAGGGGCGGGAGAGTACAGACTCAGTACTACTGTAATGATCTTCTATTCTTGCAGTAGCCACAATCAGTCATTACATACATATCCCATCAGGAAGGCATTGAATGCTAGGGATATTGCAATGACAACCATAATAAATAACAAGAAGAAAAATAAATAAATCTCCTCAATCTGCACGTATTTTATTTACTCCAGATAATAAAAAATATATAACTTTTAAATAATATAACTATTGGTAAAGCAACCCAGATCGTCATAACTGACAAGTAACTAACTATAACTAACAAGTGATTCCTGCATCACCAAGTATATTTTAATTAAGTTAAGTTTTACAGCAATACCTCGCCATCAGCAACACATGTTCTTGCCATCAGCAATTAATGCCTCCTTGCTATCAGTGGCCAAGGTCTTTCAATTCTTTGATTAGCATTACTATTACTAGCATAAGTTTTTATTGTCATAAAATGGATTTCTTAAATAGATGCAAACCACATCAATTTTTTGTGGCTAGTATACGTTAAACGTACTAGTGCAACTTTAACGTATGCTATTTTGTTTTGTTGAAGACTGCATTAAATGCCCTTCTGACTTGTGGCTTATTCCTTTTGATACATATTCAGTTTTTTTTACCGGGCGTGCCATGTAATGATCTTCTATTCATGCAGTAGTCACAACCAATCTTACATACATATTCCATCAGGAAGGCATTAAATGCTAGGGATATTGCCATGACAAACATAATAATCAACAAACAGTGATAAATAAATATCTCATACAAGATACACGTCTTTTATTACTTCTACCAATACTAATATACCTTCTAAGATAGTGTACCAAGATACCAATATAAATGGTCTTTACACAATAGTACGATGACAAGGATTGGATCTGAAAATAAGTAAGTACGTCAACCGGCTAGATTTGTATTATTCGTAGTGACTCAAATTCAATTGTTCCGCATTGTTGGAATTTCAAGTTCAAAAGGAACGTTTTACCTAAAACTGGTTGGGTTCCTTACTATCACATTTTTTGAATATGCAAGGAACTACTATCGAATGCAAAAGCTCTGAGCCCTGAGTTTGAATGCGCATAGCAGAAAGCTTAACCACTCAAATTAATTCAAACAAAGATAGTTCGATAGGCAAATTATTTTTGTATAGGATAGTAAATTTGTAAAATTATCTGATTTTTGTTACAAATGATCTTTTTTTACAAAAGATACTATGTTGTTAATAAAACAACAAATATGACAAGAAATGTTGAAATTATTCACGAATAATTAATAAATAATTCTTTAAAGAATTATTCATTAATTAATTCGTGAATATTTTCAAAATTTCTTAACACTCTTTACCCTCTATTTCATAGAATAAGTCGAGAAATAATGCAGATATCAAATTATAAAAATGTTCACATACATACAACACTATTAGCTAATTAGCTACTTGCATATAAAATTACATTCAATTGTGTCAAGTAGTTATTGAAATATTAATTATTAAAGACTCGCTTTACGTTAAAACTCCTAAAAACCGGACTTTTTTAACATAATTCGCAAACACAGATTCTTCAGAGATTCCGGTTCTACTTTTCCATCAAATACCCAAATCTGAAGTGAAAATTTAAAAATTCGGAAAAGAAAGGGATACAGGCACATACGCGTACTTTCAAGAGTTCGTGAACACACTTTTCCGTCGGATAATTTTGTACCTAGTGCTTTTTCTACCAAAATCTGAGCATTTAACATATTTTGATTCGGACTAATCCGTGTTCTGTTTCACAATGTGCAATTTATTAGTCAAATCTTTTGAAATATTATTAGTTGTAGGTTCATAAAGATCAGTGAGTTGTATTTCAGTCCGCGCTAATGCGGTTCCTGATCCCTTCCGGAGCTTTAGTTTAAAAGGATAAAGCTAATAATAATTGTAATAATAATGATTAAAACCAGGTTCTAAAAATAATAAATAACAATTAGTAAGTAATACAATTGAAAAAAGTATACGTGGTAGAATTACGCGCGATTTCCGATTACCAGTCTGCTACATTAACCGATAGACCAATTCGTTGTACAGCTTTTCCTTATACCTTATTACCGAAGCTTTTAAAGTATTTTTTGGACATTTTTTAATTTTCTTCATAAAGTTTAATATGTTTTTGACGTAAAATGAATTATTCTTTTGATTGATATCAAAATTTCCACTAAGTTTGCAAGAGGGTACGAATTTAAAATGTAGTAAAAATGTTTTTAAATTGATTTATATTTTTTATTAGCATTTTAATTTTTGTTTTATTGCAGACAGTATTATGTATTTATTATTAAGTATTTCTTTTTATATACGGATTAAACTTCCCAAACAAAGACATTAACCTGCATTTGATCTTGAAGAAACAATTACTTCCCTCTTAAATTCTTTCTGAAAATCTAATTATAATCGGTATAAAAGGTCTTAAGTGCTTTAATGTCTAATTAATTAGACATTTTTAAAAGAAAAAATTAACACATAAATTAGAACTACTTTATATTGAAGTGCAACCATTATAAAGAATTGAAATATATCCAAACTAAGCTTCTAAAATCCAGTGACATTCATTATAGTTGCAATTAAATTCAAAAGCCACGTGTTTTATAGTCACGAAAAATAGATTAGATCATGAAAACGAGCTTTTTCGATATATCCCAACTGTACAATTTACATTCATTTTCCATTTTGCAGGCGACATCTCTAACATAATATGATTTACGTTTGACATTAATTCGTTCGGCAAACTCCTGTGTTTCCATATTCATTTTTTGTCTGTTGAAAATTTCACCTTTTAAATTATATGTTTTTGCCCAGCACCTTTAGCTTCCATTTTAATTAGTAACCTTTTGAAATATTTATTAACGTTTTTTGAAACACTTGATACGAATTTATATGTATACTAACCAAATACATATAAAAAAGTTTTCATAAATAATTAAAACTAATTGAACCTAATAAAAAGCAGCTTACGTCACAAAGCAACAAGAACACGGAGGCTAGCTAAGGAAATTTTAGCAATTCTGAATTTTCAAGAGTGTGATTTTCCCTTCCGGAAATAATCACTCGAACTATAATGGTGGTGCTCAAATGTTCATTCTCTCATTGTTTCACGATACGAGACGATACAAGTGTTCTCGTGATGGTAGAAAACAAAGACCTTATTATGCTTCTGAATTTATACATAATTCATTTTCAGCAGTTGCAAAGTGCCATCCCTTCCTTATATCGACGAACATTTCCTTTCACTTTCCTATTAAAGTTTGTGTTAACTCTGTTGTTTATTTTAATTTCACTCTTCTTCTTAATTGCTCAGTAATGGATGGACTTCATTAGCAATGATTGTTATGGGTACAGCAAAAATATATAAAGTGTGTATTTTTGTTTAAATCAAAGAGGTATGAAATTCATTAATCTTGTTTCAGAAGATTTTACTTTATATGCGATAATTAATTTTGTTTGGATGAATTTACATTCTGAAACGTTTATTATTTATTGACGTGTGAAAATTTGACTTATTTTCTTGTGTAATTCAATGCGTAGTTGTTGCTTAATTGTATTAGTTATTGAGACGAGTCATTACGATTATTTTAAGACGTTCCCATGTTCATAATCTTTGTTTCATAGAAGAAAAACATTAACAGAATCCATTTGACCTTAATTTATGATTTCCCTGTACGTGTTCTTTAGTAGGTTTTGAATAAATAAACTCTCGATCCCAGTGTATCAAATTACTGCAAATATTGCAGACCTCAATTACGGGTGAAGTCCGTTTATTTCAAATATTCTTTGTTTCTAAACAATAATATTTGATTGTCTTGTGAAAACCACGTTGTTTCGCTATTGGCCAATTTAAAATGTGTCTCTTAATTATTCTTTATTAGAACTTCATACAGTGTAGATCGAAGCTTCACTTAGAGAATCGATTGCGGGGGGTCTCTCTTCGGGGAGGTCCCCAACAAAATTATTATGATAGTCGGCGTTCCTAAAATTATAAGTTTTATGTATGGAATGTATATATAATATAATAATAATAATAACTACTACAACCAATAACCTAAACCAAGGCCCCAGAAGCTATAAGCTTGTGCGGGAGGGAAGGGGCGATTATTATTATTACGTAGGCCCAATGTGCGGCTGCAGCCGACTTACAGATGGAACAGCGCAAATCACACATTTGTGTCACAGCTAAGGAAAACTGCAGAAAACCTTAACCAGATCTGCCGGCGGCGGGAGTCGATCGCGGGCCGCTTGGGTGAAACTCCGGCACGCCAGACATTACACCACCAAGGCTGTTTATGAATAAAGTTACAGTTTGAAAAGCACTAATTATTTGTGCTAATGCCATTTTTTGTATTATCGTACAGTATAGGAAGCTTATTTGCTTCAAGTTATCGTTTAAAGTTTTTAATGTTAATAAATTTAACGCAAATAACTCTGTTTACCGGATTTTAGAGAAAAAGTTGTGAGGAAAATTTGATCTGGAATTAAAATTTAAAGTTTCTCGTTTTAATTAACGAACTGATATTTGAATAAGAGTGATATTAGTTACATATTTAAGAAGATAGGTTATAGCATTCGAAATTTTAACGTTAATAATCCTTACCTTTGGGGGTTTTCCGTTTTACTAAAAATATAGTAGATTAGCAGAATTTGTGTTAGCTCTACAAAAATTACGTCGAATCTATACAATCTTTAAATAACGAAATTTGGTTAAAGAATAAACTTTGTGACTATCGAATCAATCACTGGAATTATTGCAGTTTAAGAGTTTTAGTATTGTGGATTAGTGCCAAATCATTACAGAAATAATTTTCGTGATATCCATTAAGGACGTTCAGTTTGTTGTTGCAGCATCTTTATTATAATCCAGAGTTCTATTTGTTTTACAGTTATGATTGTGTGTAGTGTTTTATATTTTGTGATTCCCTTTGAAGGGCCTAAGAATTATAACATTTGAACAGTGTATCAAGGACTAAAGGATGTCTTGATTGATTAGAGTAAGTTTATATAAAACTATTTGTATCATTTTCTCTTTCTTTAATGTTTACTACTTGTAAATGTACGTATATATTTTCTTCCTTCAATACGAATTCTTATTAAGGTATTTTTTTAACAACACCATTATTATTGTCTTTCAAGACAAAAGACTATTTTATTTACAAATATATAGATATTTGAATCAAACCATACTATGATGAGGTAAACCATTTACTTGCAAAAGTCAATGAAATAAATAATCTTGACTAAAAATAATTCAACTAATAATGATCTTTTTGGTTACTAATGCTAAAGTTACAATTTTGTAACCAAATGGCGCTCAGCTTTTGTTTTATTATGACTATAGTATCCTTGTTCCTCTTTATAATACATATGTAAGCTGTGGAAATCAGACCTACGTTAATTTGAAATTTAGATGTTCTCAGCCGGAGTAAACGTATCTTTTTATGAGTTTTATAGTAAGTATTGAGTAATCTGAATTTTTTGTGAATTCAGAATAATTTTTGTTGAGAATTATAATGTTTCCGTGACAGTCCGCTGTGGGACTTTTAAATTAGCATTTTGAATTATAGAGTAACAAAAAAGGTCTGTTTCAACTGCGTTTATTCATCCTCTACCATCTAAGTCGCAAAAATCATATCGGACAATATGAAGTCTTGATGTTTTTAAAACTTAAATTGCATTTATTATGTGGTAGCATCTGCAGCTTTAATGATGAATTTCATTGTTTACTTAGCCCTATTTTTTCAATTTTAGTGTGGTTAATTTAACAATCTATTATATAAACAATTATAAGATCTTATTAAAACGATTTGGTAAACGTTAATTTTTGGCCATAGATATTGCAAACACAGTGGCGCTCAACAAACATACTACCCTAGTTCTAATTTTGTCGTTAATAAATAAAACCTATTGCTAATATTTAGCATTGTAAGATCAATCATTCTATGCGTATGCTGACCGTGGGCTAGTTTGGTTCAATGTAAACAACAGGAGCTTTTTAGGTTGCATTTGGGGATTTTTTGGGTGGTTGTTCCAACACTGAGTAAACATTGATTTGTGTAAGTTGTGCTTACAAATCTTTGTTATGTCTAGTGAACACTTTGTTTTATTCATTTTCAGATGGTTTATTTACTTACCAAAGCATCATCAACTGCTATATGTAGAATATTAGAATGCAACTTACCTGAAAAGAAAAAAATATAAATTAGATTATACGTTAAATTAGAGAAAATTATTTTATGAAACTATTTTTCCTTGTGGTTTGACTAAAACGCTAGTTAAGAAAATAACGTTTTCAGCTGCACTTTGCAGCCCTACTACATTTTTAATGATAATAGCGAGCATCATGTTTTTGAAGAAAGTTTCACAGTAAAATCTGCTGTACAAATTTTTATTTTATTTTCCTTTGATGATAGTTATAGAAACAGAAAGTATTTTGTAGTGTTATTTTCCCATTTAGTGCTTTCTAGTCACGTAATATGTAGAAAATAACTGCTGCAAACTGTGAATATGTATGTAATGTAAACAAACAGCTTTAAGCAGGTTAGCAGGTACTAACAAAATACAAGACCATTATATATATTCAGAGGTATTTTCTCATAACACAACAGAATCAAAATCAATATTAGCTATGCATGTAAGTTTAACACGCAAATATTATACGATGTACGAAGTCATGCACGTTCTGATAGAATTAACTATTAATAATAAGTAAGTAAGAAATTGAAGAAAATCTGTGTCGTGCAAGCTTAGAAGTTGTTTAGAATTCTAAAGACGCTTGGGAGACTATTTTCAAAGTTGCTAGGTTAAGGAAATTGCCTAATAAGATAGTCGCTTCAATGCCAACAAATATTTTAAAGAAATCCTTGAATGCAAACTAATTTATGGTTCTTCTCCATTAAGGTTTCAGGGTTTTAGGATTTAGGGTTTTATATATTTAATAAGCAGATACATGCAATTATTATATATACCCAATTAAACGGTTGCGTAACCTCACTTTTAAAAATTAAATTAGGAGGAAGATTTTCTTTATGAAAATAGATTTAGATAATTAATACTAACATGCATAAGAACCCTTTAAGAAGATAAGTGATATATGCAAATCCTGATTTTCATTAAAAATAAATAATTTTTCTCGTACCTTTAACGATTTGGGGATCGTTTATGCAATTTTTTCAACTTAATAAAGTTTAGTTCAATTTTATTATTGTAAATCATCTGGAACAGACAAAATGTGTTGTTTTGAAGATGTATACAAATATATAGCAACTTACCTTCTGGAACTTTAGTTAAAACATTGTTTTCATATTAACGTGGCATTTTGCATTTTTTATGAATTTTATAATATTAAAGCTGTTTGCTAGGTTATTTTAGTGTAAATAAGTAGAGGAACATTATATGCACAGATATGATACACTTTTTAATGTAAAGGCTGGCTCTTGTTTACGTAATTACATAAAAACATGTTGATGAGCTGACCTTTTCTAACGTTTAAAAGAATAATGTGAAATAGCTAGCAAGTCAAAGCTTTTGACATCTAAAAACACTCAGATAATCTTATTAAGGATGTGATGTTTAGTTTTGTGATTTTGTGAACATGTAAAGTGAACATAAAAAGAGTGTTTTTATGTAATTAAACCATTTCGTAGTATTGAGAAATTGCCATTTTATCGACATTAGATTTAAGGATATAATTTCCAATATAATAATAATTCTCAACCCAAGTGTTGTATATCATTGAATTCAGAATTTTATTTTCTACAAGCTAGTCTAATTAATTTTTGTATTAATGAAAGCTTATAAATAATAATTTGGTTATGTTAATTACGAAATGTCAAGATTTTTCAATCTCACACAATCTTATTTGTTAATAACCAGCTTAATTTTTAAATATAAAAATATTCTAAATCAGCGATCCAAACCAAAATGTTACTCACCAGAAAACAATTATTTAGTAGAAGCATCATAAAAATTCTTGTATAAGATAAGCAAGTTGTATGCTTTTTGTCATGTTTTTGCTTTCATATTTTGTCTGTATATATATTGAGATGATATAGAATCATCAAGTTTGAAATTTACTTAACAAATTGTAATTTCAGACCATTTTAAAGGCTACGATTTGATCGTAAGCTCAGATTTAATAAATTCATGCAATAAAAGAAAAAAAGAAAGAAGAAGAGTTCAATGCAAATGGAGATATCAGCTGTGCTGATATTTTTTGGTTTTGTCAAATTTTGAGTTTATTTTAATATTTTGCACAATTGTTTGGATGCGCGTACCTGGCGTACTGTACTCTGGACAAGATTAGTTCATGTTTCAATTCATTTATGTTGTTACTTTGTTTATGTTTGCGGATGCTTCGGTTGATGTCTAAAACAGAAGGTCATATTTTTAAGTTAAATTCTTCTTTGTTAATTTGTTAGAACTTACTTAAGCTCCATGTTTACTTTGTGTAATTATGTAAATATTTGATGTAGAGGGATAGCTGGAGAGTGATAAGTTTTCAATGTAATTAGTTTTTAATGAGATCGGTGACAGCTGATCGTTTTTATTGATTTTCTTTGTTATTGTTCAGTTTAGACCCCAAGTGTGTTATGTCAATTTATTCTTCTCTTTGCCAGCTACCTGTTTGTCTTTTTAGATTTAAGATTAGCGTAATTTATAAACAGATGTTCTAATTCGTGACGTCATGATAGGTTGTGATGTTCAAGTGTTTTGGAGAATTTCGTTGTACCGTCAAATGTTTTGCGAAAACATATAAAAGGACCTCGGAAAAAGAACAGAGTCAGTCGATAAAAGTCATAGGGTGAATCTATGCTCGACTCATGATCGAAATCTAAAAATAAAAGTTAGGTTATGAAGTTTTAACACATATGTTTTGGTAGTAAACAAATGTTTATATCATATGTGATTTGAATATTCACCTGTTATATAAATCAAAGAAGATTTATTTGGAATTTCAACAATTATTGGAATTGTGAAAGAATTATATTATTTTAAAATCGAGAAAAATTTTAATATTGGAAGTTTTTTATTTATTAATTTATTGTATGGGTTTGGGTTAGCGACTGGTATGGATTTTTAAGAACAGCTGATTGGAATGAACACTGTTTTACCGCTCGTACAACAGTTTTAAACATTTTGAAGTGGATTTATTGACATTTGGACGGTCAAATTTTATATACAAGATTGGTCGTAATAAAAATTGTTACTCAGTGGGAACACAGTTTGTTGTTTTAACAACAATTTTAAAGTTTATTTATGTCATTTGTAAATAACTGATTTGGTTGAATTGAATTTTAATTTTTTTATAGTTTGTTTAAATGAATACGGCTGCAACCCACATATCAGATTGACAGTTACAAATATTTCATTTAAACAAGATAAAGGAAGATTCTCCTTTTATTTTTTTAAGGAACTTGTTATTTTCCTGTTTGATAAATTTTTAATTAATTTTTAATAAAATAAATATCTATAGTTTTTAATTTGTAAATGTGTTTACTTTATTTGATGTGGATGCAAATATAAAATTATTTATACAGAGTTTAAGACAACTGCTTGTCCAGGTGCGGGATTCCAAGTGCAGTGGTAGTAAGTTTCTCTTTCCAGATACAGATGTTAATGAGATCAATAATTTGTTTATCTCATGCTCAATCGAAACAAAAGTGAGTCAGTCTATCGGGTAAAAGAAAAGCTTTGGGTTGTTATATTTTCATTTTATTAAAGCTAGCCAAAATCAAAATAAACATTTATTTTATTTATTTAGAAACTTCATCTCATAGTTTAATTGTTTGCTCAGAACGTGGGACTTTCTTTTAAAATCTTAATTCATTTATTTTTAGGTTACTTAGAAGATAACATTTCAATATTTATTTTAAAACCCCCCCATATTCATAGTAATATGTACAAAAATATCAAACAACAACTGTAAACAGCTGTCAGTTCAATGTTCGATGTATTGGGCTTCCTACTACAAATACGATGGAAGATGATTAGAAATTTCCAGACAGTATCCGCCAGAAATCTAATCCGATTCATTCAGGTCCTGGATGATCAGTTAACCCGATGAACTGCTCAATTGGACATTGAGATAAAAAGATATAAAACGTCTGCCTTAAAATTATTTTTGATTAGTTTGTTAATTAAAATGCAATTTTCTAAATATATTTTTCGGTTCAAATGCTGTTTCTTTTCATTGAATATATTCTCCAGAGACCACACTTCAAGAAAATTTTCACTATATGGTTTTGCACATATATTTAACTTTATAATTATATGCAGCTGGTATTTTAATTGTTTATATAAATATTAATACCAAAATATAGTTGTCGTATAAGTAACAAGGAGCATGACTTTGAAGCAAACTTGAATTGCTTCTATTGGAAAAAATAACCTGTTCAGGTCTCTGATACATTTCCAAAACAAATATTTAGATGCGGTTGAAGCTCTCTATTGTATTGATATAAATCGAGCCAAAACCGACATTTGAGATTCGTCAAGTTCACCAATGGATTTGCTTAAAATCTTCTTATATATAGAGTATACATATGTATTCTGGCAAGCTTTTTAATAACCGTTTAAATACCAAAAATATTTTAATAAACCATTATAATAAACCAGCCAAGGTAGTTACACATATCAGCTTGTACCGGAAGAGGGAAAATAACATAATTAGGATTATTTTTCCATAAAACTTAATATTAGATTCCGTTAAGAAACAATAATCTGAAGACGATTGCATGATCTTGCAACGGGTTATTTTACAAGATTAAAAATATTATAATAATAAGCATACATTCAAAACTATAAACATACCAGAAGATGTACAATAAATATTTAAGTGTTAATTAAGTAGAAACAAAGCATGAGAATATTATTTTATTTTTTTCTAATTAAAGTTTGAAAATTTATTGTTATAAATAAAATAAATATGTACGTAAGAAATAAGAAATTGCCAATAAAATCATAACTAGAATAACAGTAGGTATTGCGCCCCTTGAGCGTGGGAAAATTTTGATGACCGTGGGAACCTAATTAGCATAATTAATTGCTCTAATTAAATTGATTGATATGCAAATGAGCCGCGATTGCTCTAATTAATATGCAAATGAGGCGCGAATTAAATTTATTGCTCTAATTAATATGCAAATGAGGCGCGAATTAAATTTTTGCTCTAATTAATATTCAAATGAGGCGCGAATTAAATTTATTGCTCTAATTAATATGCAAATGAGGCGCGAATTAAATTTATTGCTCTAATTAATATGCAAATGAGGCGTGAATTAAATTGATTGATCTAATTAATGTGCAGGCGCGAATTTATTGCTCTAATTAAATGATCGAATTATTTGATCTAATTGCAGGCATTAATTTATTGCTCTAATTAATATGCAGGGACGGCCATTTTGGAACTTTATCATTCGCAGTCTCCTCTCTCTCTCTCTCTCTCTCTCTCTCTCCGGTTAGAGGACGCATGAAAGAGCCCTCTCTCTCTCTCCTATTAGAGGACGCATTAAAGAGCTCTCTCTCTCTCCTATTAGAGGACGCATTAAAGAGCTCTCTCTCTCTCTCGCTCTCCTATTAGAGGACGCATTAAAGAACCCTCTCTCCTATTAGAGAATGCTTTCTCTCTCCAGCGCACACACACCTTGTACTCTTTCCACTACCTTTTCTAGAAGAACGTGAATTAAATTGATTGATCTAATTAATATGCAGACGCGAATTTATTGCTCTAATTAAATGATCGAATTAAATTATTTGATCTAATTGCAGGCAATAATTTATTGCTCTAATTAATATGTAGGGACGGCCATTTTGGAACTTTATCATTCGCAGTTTCCTCTCTCTCTCTCTCTCTCTCCGGTTAGAGGACGCATGAAAGAGCGCTCTCTCTCTCCTATTAGAGGACGCATTAAAGAGCTCTCTCTCTCTCTCTCTCTTTCTCTCTCTCCTATTAGAGGACGCATTAAAGAGCTCTCTCTCTCTCTCGCTCTCCTATTAGAGGACGCATTAAAGAACCCTCTCTCCTATTAGAGAATGCTTTCTCTCTCCAGCGCACACACACCTTGTACTCTTTCCACTACCTTTTCTAGAAGAACGTGAATTAAATTGATTGATCTAATTAATATGCAGACGCAAATTTATTGCTCTAATTAAATGATCGAATTAAATTATTTGATCTAATTTCAAGCATTAATTTATTGCTCTAATTAATATGCAGGGACGGCCATTTTTGAACTTTGTCATTCGCAGTCTCCTCTCTCTCTCTCTCTCGCTCTCTCCTTCTCACTCTCTCCTTATCATCTATTAGAGAGGACGCATTAAAGAACCTTCTCTCCCTCTCTCACTCTCACGCTCTCTCACTCTCTCTCCCTTCATCCTAATGCTAGTAAATGAAACAGTATTGGATAGAGGTAACCGTTAGGTCTACTGTTCAGGGATTGGTTCGGACGATAATTATTCAAAAAAGCGTAAAAGCATACGATGTTTACTAAATTAAATGCGGGCTGATTACGAGAAGTCTCAGTACCGTCTACGATTATGTCCGAGAACATCCGACGAACTGTATAAATCTCATGACGTATTGAAATATGTACATCATTGCGCTATGAAGATCTCAGCTATAAATACTGTGTATTCTGTTCATGCGTGACAGTTATTTGTCATACGTCATCATGAACACAATAGACCTCTTCGGTAGAGCTATGATGAGTATGACAGATGAAGCAATGGCTGCAACAAAACGTGGACCGAGAGGTTATGGTTTCAAATTAACACCAGAGGGTAATTTCGATGTTGAGAATCGACGTATAACTAATGTAGGCGCTCCTATCAACGATAACGATCTTGTCACGAAGCGTTCTGTACTAATGTTATCAGATAGCGATGAAGGTGTAATTGATGTTAAGAAAAGAAGACTTGTACATGTTAAAGAACCGCTTGACAACCACGATGTTTGTACGAAAAAGTATACCGACGAGCTGGTGGACGATGTTGAAAGAAAATTACTCTCTAATTGTTTGAGACGACGACGAGAGGCTAAAGGACAGGGGTCGTACTATGATGCTAAAGATGGAAGAATTTGTAATATAGGGGAGCCTCTAGAGGATAAAGATGTAATCTCTAGGCAGTATTTTAACCATCGGGCTATGCATACAAACGATCAAATGCAGTTTAATGCAGATGGTAAATGTATTGTTTCAGTAAGTTACCCTATAGATGGCACGGATGTCACTTCTAAAGCTTATGTAGATGCTCAATTCGACTCTGCTGTACAAACCTTCATTACAATGACTACCGACACTCAGAACACTATTAAAGATCTAAAGCAAAAGGTAACAAAGGTTGACATTGAAACTAGTAAACTTAACAGTTTGCTAACAACGTTGGAAAAAGAAACAAAGAGAAATCACCTAATAGCGAATGATGAGATGGAAACTAATCATTCGAGTGTGCTGACAAAGATAGAAGAAACGAATAATACCCTAGATAGTAATCATAAAAAATTATTAGATAAAGTACAAGTGCTCGAGGATACTCAAAAAGTTATGCGATCATCGTTTGATGCCCTAATAGCCGAATCTGCAACACGTACGAACTCTTACAACATAAAGAGAGTGTACAATACCGACTAATAACGGAATTTACTACTACTATCGGTTGACCTAATCATATTGACACCATTTTTTATTCTAGTTTTAAGTGTATTATATCAAATGCCTGATTAGCGCAGATAGGAAACGTGGTGAGCCTTACGGGAATGCTGCGCAAATGCTTAGTTTGCTTATATCTAGGCTAATCAGTTATTTTTTTCTATCTTAGCCTAAATGTATCGTTGAAGAAATAAAAATGTATTTAAACAAAGTTTTTAGTTTTACTAATGTCAATAACTCTCCAGACATAGCGATTTGTAGCAACAGCAGCAGCAGCAACACATCGATATGGTAAAGAAAGTAAGTTTCGCCGACGCAAGCATGAATAATATACATCATATGATAGTATGGGAGTATGCATACAGACAGGCAAGAAAGGGAGACTGGCAAACATTAGCTCTGGACAGATACCGTTTTCAAACAAGAATACATAATGTTGAAAAGCATCTATGTGAAATTCTACAAGCTGATCATAGAGACTTTATCTATACGCAGAGATTTCAGAACACAGATTAGTCCGGCTGCAGTGGTGACCGAGTATAAATACAGGTACAAGCAGTCTCTTCTCTCAGTACCAGATGTTAGTTCACGAAGGTAACGGCTTTGTTAACAAGCTCATAGACAAGCTGCCTATTGAACTACATCTTCCTTCCTATCAGTACTGTGGACCTGGTACTAAATTATCTAAAAGATTACAACGTGGCGATAAAGGTATAAATCCTTTGGACCAGGCGTGTATGCAGCACGACATCTCGTACGCTCAAAGCTCCGATTTGAACAGTAGACACCAGGCAGATCGTGTATTAGAAGAAGCCGCTTGGAAGCGTGTTAAGGCTAAAGACTCTAAATTAGGGGAAAAAGCATCAGCTCTGTTTGTAACCGGTATAATGAAGGCTAAAAGAAAGTTGGGAATGGGCGTAAAGACAAACAAACCGTCGGCGAAACAGGGTATCGCTAAAAAGATGATGAAGAAAACTGTCACTTTCAAAGGTGGCGTTTTAAAGAAGCTTGTTGGTGTAGTGAACCGTGCAAGCAAGAGACTCACGGGTAAAGATTTAATACATCATGCCCTGAGCGCTGCCAGAAGAATCATTCAAAACGTAGGCGGTCGAAAAAACGTTAAAGTACCCCGAATAATTCCTGTGCCTACAGCTACAGGGGGTATTTTACCACTCATACCAATTTTTGCTGGCCTCTCGGCTCTCGGTGCAATTATAGGAGGCGCCTCAGGGGTAGCAAAAGCTGTTAACACTGCTAATAGTAATAAGAGACAGCTAGAAGAAACTACACGGCATAATAAAAGTATGGAAGCTATCGCTTTAGGCGGTAAGAACGGGAACGCCCTTTACCTGAAGCCGTATAGAGCTGGCGGAGCTGCATTGTACTTAAAACCATATGTCAGGCGGTCAAAAAACTGAATAACTTGCCTCGGAGACCACTTACAGACCTAGATATAATAAAACATGCTAAAGACATTCCCTATTTTAGAGGTGTCTATATGAGAACAAGTCTACCTGCAACGAAACCTCTGCAATTCGAAAGAGCTATTGTTAATCTTGACGACGCTGGAGGACCGGGTACTCATTGGGTTGCCTATAGAAAGGATCGAAACGTGGTTTTGTACTATGACCCCTTCGGAGACCTGAGACCACCATCTGAACTTGTGAAATATTTAGGGCCTCGCTGCGCCGTATACTACAACGTAGCCCAAGAACAAAAGTTCAATACATACAACTGCGGACATCTGTGTCTACGATTTTTGTATAAAAGAGAGGTGAAAGTGTAAATCGGTTAAGTATGGCTAGGACCATCACGGTGTACGGTACAGGAAACAGGCTTTCTACGGATCGTATTTATCCACCTATAACATTAGATCACGTGCGTTACGAATACTCACTAGGTTTAGTCGGCTTATATACAAGTCACACGATACGGAATGTATACCCAGGCAAAAATAAATTTTATTACGGAGAAAAGGCGATAACTATTGAACCGGGTAGCTACGAGTTGTCTGAAATCGTTAACTATATAAACAATCAAATTAGTGGCGACCCCGAAGAGGGAGATCTACTACTACAAATCAAAGCTAACACTAATACGGGAAAGTGTGAGATTGAATCAGCTACCGAGTTGATTGATTTTACCAAACCCGATAACATAGGATCACTACTAGGATTTAAGAAGCGCGTGCTAGAACCCGGTAGTAGACACGTATCAGATCGAGTTGTCGATATACTTTCAACTCCAAACATCTTTGTAGACACGAATATTACAGGCGGCTCATATAGAAACAATCAAGCAGGTCATACAATCTTCGAATTTGGTGTTTGCGTACCACCCGGTTATCTGATTGAAAAGGAGCCATCGCATGTGATTTACTTTCCCATCACTGTCACCGAGATCGACAACATTACCATTAGACTGGTAGACGCGAGAGGAGAGTTGATAAATTTGTCTGAAGACACTTTCACGAGCATCAGGCTAGAACTTAAACGTGAAAAATGGGAATAAACTTTAGCTATAAAAACATCAGCATATGTCCATCAAAGGTCATTCACCGTCGAACGTCGGCACGTGCAGACCTTCGATTAAAACTAACTAAAGCTCGTCGCCTTTTTCTTGAATCTTTAGGCTTTAAAGTACGATAACAGCAGCAGCAGCAACATGTCAAAACGAAGTAAAATGCATATTAACACCGACACCTTTACCATCGATAAATTAAACATATTTGGGAAGCCTCGCGTCGATACAGATATAATAAAAGAGGATTTTTATACCTATCTGCCGTTTACGCTAAATGCCAATCATTCCGACACCATTAGAATCAGCATACAAAATTCCGATAACGTTTTAGCTTTGTATGACAGCTATGTACTTGTTAAAGGTAGCATAACGCGTGCAGAAAACAAGCAATTCCTTCTGGTAAACAATTTTGCCCACTTTCTGTTTGATGAAATTCAACTAATATTAGGCACAAACCAGCTCATAGATGTCTGTAAACAGCCCGGCATTACAAGCACTATAAAAGGTCTCGTTTCACATGGCGCCGAGGATAGAGCTTTAACCTGCAATGCATGGAACTTAGGGATTACTAACGATAATGATTTGTTACATAACCAGGGGAATAACGTCTTTCATTTCACGTGTAGAATACCATTAAAAGATATCTTTGGATTTGCAGACGATTATAAAAAAGTAATACCTCATATGAGTTGTCAGCTAGTTTTAATTCGCGCCAAGAACGATTTTAATTGCTATAAAAGCGACGCAGGTGATGCAGGTACCGATGTAGATATCAAGATTGATAAGCTCTCGTGGGAAGTTCCGCATATACTGTTATCAGATGAAAGCAAAGTGAACCTGGTGGAGAGTTTAAGAGATAATTCTTCTATCATCGCTCCGTTTAGACGTTGGGAATTACACGAGTTACCCTCGTTGGGAACTACTAAAAATCAGGTTTGGCGCGTAAAGAACTCCAATGATCTAGAGAAACCGCGCTGGGTCTTTGTAGTTTTACAAGACGAGCGTCAGCTGGGTATAAGAACGGGTAACCCGACTGCATTTACTCATTCGAACTTGGTCGACGTTAAGTTGTATTTAAATTCGCAAGTGTTCCCGCATCAGCGTTTAAATCTCGATTTCGACCGTAAGGACTACATTCCTGCGTATCTGAATTATATTCGTTTTCGTGAGAACTACTATGACGGTATAGGTAGAGGTGCGGCTGAGAGCTGTTTACTCAGCTACAAATCGTTTGAAACGTATCCCGTTTTTGTTATTGACTGTTCAAGACAGGTGGAGAGTTTTAAGGATTCCACTGTCGATATTAGACTAGAGCTCGAGTCTTCTGCCGCATTTACGAATACAACTAAGGCGTATTGTTTGATCCTTCACGACGCATTAATCGAGTATAATCCGTTTAACGAGACCGTGACTAGACACGTACGCATACCGTAATGATGAAGGTTGTTAAACAAAATAAGTCACTAAACATATGTAACCTAGACGACTGCGAAGATACATCTTTACAACGACGATCAGGCGAGGATGTTAGGAAACATGGCGAACTGTTACCTGTATCATGTAGAGCAATATTGAGCGGTCCATCTTCCTGCGGTAAAACTAATGCTATGTTAGGTTTACTTATTAGCGAAAACGGATTAAAATTTGAAAATATCTACCTATACGCCAAGTCTTTATTTCAGCCTAAATATGAATTCTTAAGACGTGTTATGAAACCACTTACGGGTATGGGATATCATGAATTTAGCGAAAACGATGACGTAATCAGCCCCGGTGATGTTAAACCTAATTCTGTGTTCATTTTTGATGATATAATTTGCAGCAAACAGGATAAGATTAGAGAATACTTTAGCATGGGTAGGCATAAGGGTGTCGACTGTTTTTATCTAGGTCAAACGTACGCCAAGATTCCGAAACATCTGATTAGGGACAATGCAAACCTAATTATTCTCTTTAGACAAGACGAGTTGAACTTAAAACACGTGTTTAGCGATCATGTTGTAGGAGACGGTATTAGCTATGATCAGTTCAAAAACATTTGCTCTCTGTGTTGGAAGGAGCCACATGATTTCCTGGTAATTAATAAAGACAGCTCTCTAGACCGTGGCAGATATCGGAAGGGTTTTGATTCATATATAAGTTTATAATTAGAGTCGAATCGTTTAGTAGTCTCTGCATAGCCGACATGTCCAACACGTATGATCTGAGTTTAAAGCGTAAAATAATACATGCTCGTAATGCTATACGTAAGAAGTTTGCATACTTTCGTCGTGATAGAGCAGAAGCAGAACGTATGTATCGCGTCACGCACAATCCAGTTATATCACCACTGGAAACCATTGCTAAATCAGTTAACACCTCTAACGTACCCCTATTGAAAGTTAAAACACAACCATCTGCTGCTACTACTACTACTACTGCTAGTTACATTCCCCAGTTGAAAGTTAAAAAACAACCTGCTACATCATCATCATCGGAAGCAGACGAAGAAGAAGAAGAAGAAGAAGAAGAAGAATCTAATAAAACTCTTGATCTCCCTACTCATTACGGTATGCTGATAGCTAACGCTGTCGGAAACAAAAATATAGATAGAACTAGATTCGGTATTAGATATAAAATTGATCGAGACGCGTGGACATTTGCATCTTCCCCTGTGACTATGCGTGATACAAACATCATAATTAAAAACAACGTTTTCAAAGCTACACCCGGTCTGTTTGACTTACTCACGTTTAGTGAATTAGAGTCTATACCAACGCAAGCTGATATCAATAATTATATGCAGATAATAGCCCTTACTAATGCGCATAAGAAATCATATAGACCACAGGGTAAACTAACAGCTGTTAAACATTGGAAGTATGATTATATAATTAAACCGAACTTACCCAGAATCAAAGGCTTAGGCATTAGACTATCATCATCATCGTCGTCAAATTTTAAAAAATTAAGCGATTGCAAAGTCGAATACGTCTACTGGAATAAGGCTAACGAGCTAGTCGACCGGCTTCGTTTATTATATGCTGTAAAGAGTGCCGGCAACACTAGTCCACAGAATGAAAACGAAATAATATCAATTATAAGCGAACTTAAGGAGGAAGGCATCATAGAATAGAATATTTCGGGGGTATATAATGATATATTGCTTTAACATTGTTCAGTATTCATCAAACACGGCTGCTGCCAATATAATTATTTGAGACGTTGCTCTCTCGGTGTCGTTGAGATTAATTGTATGATAATGACTAGTGCTAAACAAACCGTTGTTGATGAAATACACAGGGCTGCTAGAAAAAACTTTCAAAGACGTCGCACTATAATAAAAGATTTCCAGGACTTGTTCCAGGCTGACTTAGCCGAGTTTATGCCCTATGCTAAAGTAAATAAGGGGTATCGTTACATACTGCTGATGATAAACTGTTATTCGAAATATCTGTATGCACGACCGTTGAAAACTAAATCCGGAGAAGAGGTGACAAAGCAGGTCCGCAGCATCTTTAAGAGTTCAGTCATACCCAAGAATCTTCAGACGGATCTCGGGAAAGAGTTTTACAATAAACATTTTAAACGATTAATGAAAGAGCACACTATAAATCATTACTCTACATATTCCGTAATTAAGGCTTCGATAGTTGAACGCGTTATCCGTACAATTAAGCAAAAGTTGTATAAAGAGTTTAGCTACCGAGGATCATTTAAATGGATAGATATATTACAGAGGGTAGTTGACAGCTATAACAACACCAGACATAGAACGATAGGTCGAGCTCCTGCTACTGTTACACCTACCACCAAACTAACCGTTTATGACACTAATGTAAAAGCAGATGTCGCTGCAGGAAGTAAACGTAAACTAGACTTGAATGACCTCGTACGTATTAGTAAGTTCAAGGGGGTCTTTTCTAAGGGATACACGCCCAGCTGGTCAACTGAATTATTCAAAATAGTTAAAGTTCAATTTACAAAACCTGTCACATATCTGCTGGAAGATCTTCATGGGGTTGCTGTTCGAGGAGCTTTCTACGAGTTCGAGCTGCAGAAAACCAATCAGCCAGACGTTTACTTAGTTGAAAAAGTACTTAAACGCCGCAGCAATGGTGACATGTACGTCAAATGGCTCGGCTTGAATGAAAAGTCCTGGATAAAGGCGGAAGATGTTGTTAAATGACAGTTCTTACCTATATAAAGTTTATATTACTAGATTAAATAAAGTATGTTGTTGTTGAGGTTTAAGTTTAATATATAGTTAATATTCTATTAAGTAAATGTTAAGTGTTAGAATATATATATATATATATATATATATATATATATATATATATATATATATATATATATATATATATATATATATATATTTATAAGCCGATCTAAGTTATTTTGTTAGAAAATTAATTTGTAACATTCTGATATAACATATCTAGTTTATATTGAGTAATAAAGTAATATACTATATAAAACTATAATCACCTAGTTTAAGCTGATTTACAATAGAATATTAGTAATATTGTGTAACTATACGAAAAATAATAAAAACAGTAAAACATTTATCAATTTTTTTTTATTTTCACGTATGAAATAACAAAGCCGTCCGAACCAATCCCAGAACAGTAGACCTAACGGTTACCTCTATCCAATACTGTTTCATTTACTAGCATTAGGATGAAGGGAGAGAGAGTGAGAGAGCGTGAGAGTGAGAGAGGGAGAGAAGGTTCTTTAATGCGTCCTCTCTAATAGATGATAAGGAGAGAGTGAGAAGGAGAGAGCGAGAGAGAGAGAGAGAGAGAGAGGGGTAAATAAATGTTCCATTGTTTCGTATGCAAAAATACACCAACCACTTTATTCATGATTATGTTGTAAATGGTGAAATATTCACCCAGGATTTTGTTTTTATACGTTCTAAAAAACAATCGTAGCGCCCTCTGGTTGTCATTAAAACATCGTTTACGTATTACATGATATTGCGCAATATTACGAAATAGATAAGAATGCGTCTGTTCAAGGCTTTGTTAATTAAGTATTTTTACTAGGTTATAAATCAGTCGGATGTCATAAACAAGCGAGCCCTCTTATGCTTGTTTCATCTTGTTTGTCAGCATAGCATCGTCTGTCGTATCGGTAATGATTACACTCAGATCTGAGTAAAAGATAAGCTTTCTTTCTCTGAACAGGGTTATAACTCGTTCTGTTGTCATAATGATTTAAAATTTTAAAAGAATTTACCTGCATTTTTAGCATTCGATACAACCCCTGTTTAAAGGTGTGTGTGTGTTTATCATTTTAAAAACATTATTGAAGGATTAGGCTTCGCTTTAAAACAAATATCGATAGATAAATCCATTCTCTATAATATTTCTTTAGTTCGACATCGTGTTCAAATAACTAAAATACGATGGAATTTGCTCTAATTAAATAAAAACCTTCAAACGTTTATGCCCTATTATGAGGTTGCTTTTTAAGGATTTTGTTTTTATACGTTCTAAAAAACAATCGTAGCGTCCTCTGGTTGTCATTAAAACATCGTTTACGTAATGCATGATATTGCGTAATATTACGAAATAGATATGAATGCGCCTGGTTCAAGACTTTGTTAATTAAGTATTTTTACTAGGTCATAAATCAGTCGGATGTCATAAACAAGCGAGCTCAGGTAGATTAAATAATAACAAGAATGGTAAATATGATAGAACTCGTACAAGCAATATTATATATTATAGCTGTCGAAACAATATTGTCAGGTTATATTTTAATAAAACTGTGAAACTTTTAATAATCTTTATTTATTTCAATATTATATATAATTACGCAGTAGTGTGTAACCTTTTTTACATTTCTTTTAGAGAAACGTAATTTAGTCATAAGTAATTTGTACATATAACGTTTTTTAAATTTTAATACCTTACTTTTTAAATTCTTTATTAAATACTTGTTAGTTTTCCTATTCTGTACTTTTAATGCTCTAACACTGTCAACCCTTTGTTTAGAAGTATGATAAATCGAAAAAACCATTTCTTTAAATAGGTATATTTTAATAAAAAAATGTCTAAATTTACAGATAATTGAAAAATAGGTGAAAAATACCTTCTAAATAAAGATGCTCTGAGGGTAATAAATATAAAAGCTAACGACACCCTTTTTCCGAGGGGTGTAATAAATTAAGATTTTATCTAAAAACAGCTGTCTGATTGACGGCGCTACCCTTTTTTAATGATATCCCTTTGCTCTGAGGGTAATAAATTAGCTTTTTTATCTAAAACAGCTGCTCAATTGACAGCACAGGTGTCGACCTTTTTTGGTCTCAAGTAATTAATTGACAGTGCAGGTTTTTTTTTAACAATACCCTTTTTGTTCTGGTAATAAATTAAGATTTTATCTAAAATCATGTTCATTCGCGCAGGTTCGAAGTTTATAAAAGCTCAGTCAAACCCCCTTCCGTTTTAGTTGGTTCTCGACATCGGTTACGGTGATAGTAATATTGTTATTGTTTGCTTGAACTAGGTATGTTAAAATAATCATTTATTATTCTTGTGAGTGTTAAGTTTTTGTCTATTTTTTTACATAGAAAAAAATGGATTTGCTAATACAACAATTGAACAAATCTCCCGTTAGCCAGAAGCCAATCAAGAAGTTATGTGATTACAAAATAAAAGAAATTGCAGAGATACTACAATTCAAAAGAGTCGTTTGCCGTGATAAGCGTCAAAGTGTGATTATTGTTGCTGAAAGGTACGAGTAAACATCAAGTTTATACAATAAACCCCTTTTTAATGTTCTATTGTTATTGTTGTTACAGCCCCTGGAACCGCAAATAGAAAACAGAGGTCAGTCCTGAAGCCCTCAAGCACCAGCATTCTATCAACATTTTTATTATAAATTAAATGTAGCCTTAACAGTATATATTAATAAAAATAATTTTTAATTCCTATGTGGCTTTATTATTATTTCTTCTAGAAAAGGTAGTAGAAAGAGTACAGGGTGTGTGTGTGCGCTGGAGAGAGAAAGCATTCTCTAATAAGAGAGAGGGCTCTTTAATGCGTCCTCTAATAGGAGAGAGAGAGAGCTCTTTAATGCGTCCTCTAATAGGAGAGAGAGAGAGGGCTCTTTCATGCGTCCTCTAACCGGAGAGAGAGAGAGAGGAGACTGCGAATGATAAAGTTCCAAAATGGCCGTCCCTACATATTAATTAGAGCAATAAATTATTACCTGCAATTAGATCAAATAATTCGATCATTTAATTAGAGCAATAAATTCACGCCTGCATATTAATTAGATCAATCAATTTAATTCACGCCTCATTTGCATATTAATTAGAGCAATAAATTTAATTCGCGCCTCATTTGAATATTAATTAGAGCAAAAATTTAATTCGCGCCTCATTTGCATATTAATTAGAGCAATAAATTTAATTCGCGCCTCATTTGCATATTAATTAGAGCAATCGCGGCTCATTTGCATATCAATCAATTTAATTAGAGCAATTAATTATGCTAATTAGGTTCCCACGGTCATCAAAATTTTCCCACGCTCAAGGGGCGCAATACCTACTAATAACAAAATTATTCGACATTTAATTAACACGAATATATTATAATAAATAGAAATATAGTTAATTTAATAATAATTAAGGAAAATCCGTTATTAATTAATATCATCATTTTGATTCATTTTAAGAAAACTTTTACTAATTGGAATTATAATGTAAAATATTATTGTATTTTTTATTTTAGTATCAACTAAAAAATAAACCAGTTTATCAATATTTAATAATCGTAAATCAACTACGTTAGCGTAATAAATATTATAATTTGATGGGTATGACAAATTGATAAATTGTAACCAAAATGTTATTTAGCTTTATCTACCCTACATCTGTTTGAATTTCAAATATATAATTTATTGATGGTACAATTACATTATTTGGATAAAAATAATTCAAAAGCGACTCTTTTGACATTCACTAACTGTTTTTGTTAGTACTCGTACACACCAAGATACTCCTAGAACCTAGATAAACTACTTAGAATTAAATCCTGGTATTAGTTTTATCGAACATGCCGAACAATTCAATCCAACATTCTTCATAACCAAATTAAAAGTCAGTATGTTCAAAGGTTAAACATTTAAGTTGATTATCGGATTATTATTATTACTATTCTATTTCTGCTAGTATCATGGAAATGCTCCAAACACTAAATATTTAATGCGTTACTTCAAAGTTCTATATGGAGCTTTACTTTTCCAGTGGGAACACTAGAGTTTAATCCCTTACGAAGATCTCTAACAAAGGCCAGATAAGGAATAGAGACAGTAAGTATACACTAGGCACGTGCTTAGAATGAACCGTCATAAACGTTCGATCCTTTATGTTTGGATTTCTGCAAACTTCAACAAGATCGTGATAGGAAATACAAGCACGTGTAGGATTGCATTGTTCAGAAATATAAAAGATATTTTAATGTGATAGGTATATAGAGGGTCTTATAAGGTAACAGCCTTTATAACAGTAAATAACATAATCATGTAGAAAGTTTGACGAAAAGAAGTTTCTTAATTGAACATTTAAATGGTGGATTAATTACATTAGAATTTCATCTCCGATAGAATGCAACAGGATGCAGCGACAACGACGAGGTTATGCAGATGTTAACTAACTAGCACTGACTAATCAAGGGTGGCCCTTATTTTTTTACTTTTGACGTTTATGAACAAAAGATGGAGGACCTATTTGATATAACACACTAGGATGAATAAAAGGCAGAATACAGACAGTTCTTACTGTTGTACCAGCAGACCTGGATGTATGATTAGAACAGACACCAGACAATATCAAGTGGAGAAAAGAAAGCATACAGTGACTGAAAGACAACAGATTTTCAGAAAACGGACATACAAGGAAATGGAACAACAAAGTAAGTATAAAGGACAGCATGACTGTACTACTAGAGAGCCAATAAAATTCTTTGAGAGATTTGACATGTCCACCGAATTTTTAATCCCAAGAAATGGGACGAGGATTGCGGTTTTACAATTTCCTGTAAATATGTAAGGAACATCCAAGTTTGTAAAGATGTAGCTAAACGCGGCATTAGGTTTATTATCGAATTTAACAACAGTCCCAAAACAGCACAAGAATTTCCAAACTTTAAGTGCCGTGCACTTCCCCTTAACCCAAATCTTTTTCTCATATCGTAGAACAATTCTAGGCGACGGCGCTTAATTAAAACTCAAAAGTAAAAAAATAAATAAGAACAATTCTGTAAGTAAATAAATTCCAATGTGTATTGACTCATAGAACTGTTGCGTTCTGTAGCTGTTAGTGTTTAAATTTATTGCTTATATACAGACTTTTTTCGAGTCCCTTAACTTACCATAGAATTTACACTATCCAATAGCTTCCAGATTTATTTATATAACATATTCCAGAAAACATTCAACCGACGGCCGAGCATTGGCCAACGACGGCTGACTAACGATACCGCTGGCACTGGCAGCCGGTGTTTATCCGTCATAGGATAGACATAGATTTCAGGTTATTTTAAGTGCTTGTAAACAGTATACAATATGGGTACTAATCTGGCGCTGGACAGTTGCTGTAAGACTGCTGGCAGTGCTGGCTGTTTCTTGTCCTTGCACGATTTATTTAAAACCGAAGTAGTCGACTAACTTCCTGTAAAAATTTTTTAATTGAAAAAGTAAAACTTTTCAAATTTTTATTATTTTGTAACTGACTACAATTAATTAAACTACTTAACACTAACAAACACTTAAAACACTACCTCACTCAAGTTATTAATTCTAAAACGTGTATTAATACGTAATCGAAAATCAAGTTTACCGCCACCTTAACACAAAGAAAATTGAGGACAAACTGCAGATTACAAATTTTAAAGATCTGAGTCATTAACAGTTATTTACAGATGTACAGAATGAATGTTTGTTATTATTTAACTAAAACGTTTTAAAAGCACGTACTCACAATTTTGTTTTGGTTATGTTATAATTTTCGAAGAATTTATTTACCCGGGTACGGTGCTTGGGTTTATTATGGTTATGACCTTTAAAAATATGTACTATTTAATAGGCATAATTTTCATACACTTTTATTTTCATACACTTTCGATGTAGTTATATGTTAACTACCGATCTCCAAATCCTTTTCCAAATAATGTTAAGGCTGGTTTCCCAAGCGTATGAACTTTGTGTAGATTTTTCTCGGCTGCTATACGACCAATATTTTCTAAATTTTCAAATAGTGATGGTGTTGATGATACAAACGGATTTGTGGTCTCCATTTTTGCAAAAAATAATCTGTTAAAAAGTTATATAAGATTTTATTCAAACATAAAAAAAATAAAACCATAAATCGATCGGCCATTATTTAATTTTGATATTAAAAAAAATTTAATTTCGATAGCATAAATAATAATCATGAAAAACGTACACAAAGTTAGTACGAAAATTTTGCGATGCGAAGAAATTTCATAATGAAATTTGGTACAGAAGGAGTGTAGGTAGTTCTAGCAAGTATATACGTATCGCTCCACCCCGTTGTTTGAAGTATGCAATTTTTGATAAGGCGAACATGTGTAAATTGTTTCTTGGAGAAACGATTTATTTATTATTTTGCCTTGTGTGGCAGCAATAGTAATTATTGAAATATTTTTGGTAATAGTGAAAATTTGTTTAGAGTGCTCTGTTGAAATGACGAGAACAAAGAGATGTACAAGAATAAAAAGTATACGATTAAGAGCAATTAGGTAAAAATATTTTATTTCATATTGTATCGCATTTTCCTTGTTTAAATGGAGCACTACACTGGTGAATCCGGTGAAGTATCAGTATAACAACTTACTGAACTGAAAAAACTACTGAATTTAATATAAAAACAGCAACACATTTTTTTGTTTCGTCAAATCATTTCGTTGCTTATGTAACAATAAATAAGGTCACCAGATTATCCTTAATTAATTATTAAAATTATTACTCTTTAATTAAAATTGTGACGGTATGAAATAAAACGTTATACGTCCGGTAAAGTTTTACAGTATTTCGTTTCGAAAGAAACATTTCATCTTACTACTGTAAAATCTTATTTACCGGATTTATAAATATACCGTATGATCAAAACAACAAACGATAGGCGTACGAGTAAATATGTAATTTTTCGATACAAAATTTTATAATTTTATTGCATGAATTGTACTATTAGTCTTATTAATAAAAATAATGAATAAAAAATACTAGAGAGTGTTAAATAGGCACACTTCAAATCCGATTACTTCATCGTTAACGTAAGTGCGTATATGTAATTATTTTCTATCACAATTAACTAAATAATGTTTAGATCTGCAGATGAAATTTTTCCAGAAGGTACAAATGTAACACACGCTGCTGATGTTGAGAACAGGTATATATGCGTTTAAAAAAATAAATGTGCTTTTTCAATGTTTTCCAAGTGATACTCCTTAGTATCTTTATAGTAGTAACGAAAATTCATTCTTGGTCGAAAAGGAACCTTCAAAACTCGATTCTACAGAAAACGAATTAATGACCGGGCGGTGTATAATTGATGTTTTGTATTTCTTTAAAAGAATACAGGAACTCAACGATCATAGCCCATTTAGCTGCAATATCAGTCATATGAAAGTGACTGCAGTAAAACATGATGGACTGATCAGTGTTTTTACGCTAAAGTGTTCCATGTGTAATATAGAAAATACATTAGCCACGGAAGATGCGAGTGATACCACGCAAATGAATTTAAATTCCGCTACAGTACTAGCTGCAGTTTCAACAGGAATGGGCCACTCTGTAGTAAATGAAATCCATGCTATTCAAAATATGCCATCTTTATCGTACCGTCAGTATGCAAAGCATCACGACATTGTGTCTGATGTTATCTTTAAATCTGCCTGGGCATCTATGGCAGAAGCAGGAAAAGAGGAAGCACGATTAGCCCGTGAAGTAGGTGATGTGGGAGCTAATGGTATTCCTGTGATCACTGTTATAGCTGACGGAGCCTGGTCAAAAAGATCATATAAAGTAAACTACAATGCTTCATCTGGTGTCGTAAGCTTTTATTGTACCTATGTACCTACTATAAATTTGAAAGTTAATTTTTAGGGATGCATTGTTGGTGCCAAAACTGGCAAACTTCTATTTGTTGGAGTGAGGAATAAATATTGTACAATGTGCGACAAAGCCAATTCCAACAAAGAATCGCCAAAAACTCACAAATGTTTTAAAAATTGGAGTGGCTCATCTACCAGCATATACGTAACTTATTCTTATAATTGCATCTAAAACTGCTGTTTTATTCGCAGGTAGAAAAAGATATCCATTTTTGGGAAGAAATACTCCCAAAACTAAAAAAATTTTATTTAGAAACCATGTTACCTGAAATTGTAAAGAATAGCAAATAAAAATTTTGACTATTATAAATAGTACAAATTTTTATATCTGTTGCATTAGCATAAGAAATTAATTATTTAATTAGATTGACTTTGTATCCTGTATTATGGTATCCTATATTATTTGTTTTATCACATGGAAATAAATGCTATCTATATAAGTTGCAATTAAAAATTTATATAAATTTGTGTGGATAGGTTTTTAAACTTGAGAAATGCAATTTACTTTATTTAGAGATTAATTAAAATATTAATATCTCCCACGCAAAATAATGTTATATGGAATTTATCGAATTTTATAAAAACATTCCTCAATTAAAAAAATGAATAAGATAAGAATGCAACATTTGGTGCTTCTATATTACCATAACAATGAGCCGGTTATTGCAGTCCATGTGGAGTTGATAACGTGTCAAATTTAACACCTTATTACACAGCAGAACGAATCAAATGTTAGCTTTAGATATGAATTATCCCTCCCACTGTTAAAGCGTTATTGAAGTGTATCTATCCCTTTTACACTTATTTGTCAGTAATAGATAGAATGATTTTGACTACTAAACAGTGGTACGCCCATGTTATCTACGGATTCTTGCAAAGCGGTAAAACAGCCTTAAGAAAAAGTATTTCCAAACCCTAATTAATTTGTACAAGGACCTACTTTTGGAACTTTAAAAGCTGCCTCAAAGCGAATTACATAATCGCTGCACACACTGATGTTACTCATACAAAAAAGAAAAGTTCTAGGATCTGAGGAATAGATAAAGCTGTTTTTATAAAATTCCACAAAATCCGTAAAATTCAAACATAGGGACGGCGAATAGAAGGTTGACATGATCCTTAATATTGTTTATAATACAGACTGTCATGTTATTTTGACATACAGAATAAGGAATTTACCCACTCAATAGTTTTAAGCAAGCTTAGATATGAAATTTAAAGCGACACCTTAGATGGGTTGCCTAACATCACTTTTTAAATTATTATTTTAAACAATTTATCTGTTATGAAACCAGAAAATAGTTTATTATAAGTAACATGAACAATATACACTATAGTCAGAAAAAAAGATATTTGTAAAACTGATTTTCCACAGAATTTAGGTAATTTTCCTTATCTAACTAACGATGTGAGAGGGAGACGGTTTGATATGGCATTTAAATTAAGTTGAGGTCATAGTTGCAAGAATCAACCTAAAACAGACGAGGTGTGTTGTATTGGGGAGGTATACAAGTATTTACTACCTTACATGAACATTTTATAAGAAAAATATATGTTTCCAAGTGAACGATATTATTGATTTAATTAAATTTCTTCTATTTCAAAATTTTACAGTTATTGGGTAAGTAATTTTGATGGAGGATTGTAAAGTTGTTTATTTACCACAGAATTAAAATTATCTTAACTGTATGGGTTGATTTTTACAAATGATATCAGTAAAACAACATACAAGTACGTGCGGTTATGCATCGTACATTAGAAATATGTAATTGGCTTGTATTTCCATTTTGTTGATATTTGAAATTATGTAAATAATTCTTGTTAGCATATAAAGTTTAAATTTGTGAAAATAGGAAGGTGTGAAAAGGTATTTTTAAGTAAATAAGTTATTAAATAGTTGTGTAAAGATGCGATATCATCAACATTGAATGGAGGCTTTGTTGTGAAATAAAAACATGAAGATAGAAATTTTAGGTTATCATGTTGGAAAAACGTTGAAGTGTTTAAATATTTAACTATGTTCTGTGAATTCAAGTGATTTTATTTTAATAACAAGTGTATTAAAGTTATACAAGTAACAATTTACTTAGAAATGATTTTTTTTTATTTGATATTTTTAGCAAATCTTCGTTATGATTTTGTAAATGTATATGAACTATAGGTATGAATATAAAATTAACCGACTTATCACGATTAGACAAGCAACTGGATTTGGAATTTAATTTATTAAAGTCATTAATATGAAAATGTTTGAAAGAGGTAAATGACTTTCTTTTTCGTTTTATTGTTCAACCGAATGAAAGCAGAGAGCAGCGACTTTAGATTTTATAACAATACAGTTGGGAAACTGATGGCGCCAAACATTTAAATATTTAAACAAGAGTTATTTAACAATAGTTATAATTAATTATAGTACGTAAGAGTTATGTTAATGCCAGAAGTATTAATCCTTAGATAAAGAGAATTAGACTATTTTGGGATTGATATTTTACAAAATTTTGGTGTCCAAGTTTAAATTTCTTTTTCATTTTATTTTTTGTTTCTGCTAAGTTTATTAAATAAATTTGTGTTGTATAAAAAAAGAAAAATTGCTTTATATTTGTTGCATATTAGTGTGTTCCTAAATTTATATAATTATTAGTGCCCTATTGAAGCGACGTGCCTTAGAATCTCAATTTGTTGAGAGTTAGACTTTTCACAACAATTTTATTTAGCCGGAGCAATTATTTTAAATGAAAGGTAAGAGAGTGGTGAGTTGTATGTTGTATGCATCTGTATGATTGCAACCGCCGTCTGTTAGTTTTTTAAATTCTTTAACCCCTGTATCGTAACAATATGTAAATAAGAATTTAAAGTTATTAACTATTCAATAGATCAACCATGAGCTGAAGTATCACTGTATGGCAAACTGGTGGCCTACTTTAAAGGAAAATTTTATACGGTCGAATTTGCATACCTTAAAGGCAATTTTAACATCGTCTTTATTTTTTACACTAAGTATTCACTAAATTTTGGATTAGATGTCTTAGTTCTTTGCTAGTATCTGCTATACGTATTTACATAGCACATACATAACACAATTTAATCAACTACAGCGCAATTTACAAGGTGTTGTAAGATTTATACCCAATTCCTAAATTGAATGCAATAAATTAACAAAAATTCGTTTCAATCTCAACGTAAAAAGAAATAAAATGCTATTAAGAGAAATAGGTAATAACAAAATCGAATCACATTATAAAGAAGAGAATCCCTGGAACACTTCCAACAAAGACATTCCATTTCCTTTAATTTCAAATAAATTAGAAACCGTCAATAAAATGGAGAAAAGTAAATAGGGCAGATTTAACAGAAATGTTGAAATATCGATTGGTACATAATACTGGTATGTAGTACACAAGTACTTTTTAGGTGGGTACAATTTTAGAATAGCATGTGAAATTGAAATCAAATAAATTTTAGTGCACGACACGGTGATGATGAAATGTTTTTCCTGTTGTTTGTAAAATCCGACAAAAGCTAAACATAATCGTTTTTCTCGCTTAATTAAACCTTAATGTGGATAACCTTTGGATTTGTGTTATTTTCGATCAGTAATAGAATGCAGAACAACAATTAAATTACAATAAATGTCTAAACCTAAAGATATATACTTGTCCTAATTTGTGATTTTTTTAAATAGATGCTATTAATGCATATTGTGCGCATTAGTCTTGCAACATATGAGATTATTTATCATTCACTTAAACATGATCTATTTTCATTATTTATAGACCAATTTTGATTTCACAGGAAGTTAATAGTAAGTAGCGTAAACTTGCAGCATGTGAACTACATCGGTTATGCTTCACGTATTAGAGTTGGGCTATTTCTGTCAATACCCTTAACTAATATAAATATACAAACAAACAAAACGTAAATAATTACAGTAATATTGTGGAGGGATATATATCTTCGCTGAAGAGCCCGAATATGATTTTTGGCCCACCGCTGCCTTGCATACCAAAGAAAGCCCTGTAGAGATGATCTACTAGAAATGAACTATCTTACAAGAATGTGTTTAAAACAGTATGGAACGAAACGTGGTGGTAAGATCAATAAATTAGTACCTTTAGACATTTTAGACATTAGACATTGTGGGGAAACATTTTAGTGCGGGTCTGTGTATTTTAATTAAACCGCCAGAATAAAACCCACAAACCCCAGTTCAAGTACATACAACCTCAAGATCCAATCCTGTTTCACTCAGGGCATGTTTGAATCTATGGGTTTTTGTTACTCTATTTGTTGCTTTCATCAATTTCTAGAGCAAGATTAGAGAAAACAGTGTGTATGTCCTCGGCCTTCAGAATTAAGTAACCCTTACATGGTTATTACGGCCGTCCCAATATAATTTTTTCAAATAGTCGAGAAAACAAACGGTAATGTCCTCCGTCGGAAACCATTAAATGAAAAGCTGTTACTTTTGTATTCGTAAATATTACATATATTAATATAGAAGTGAATATAAAAAGGGGGTAAATCACGGATGCATTCTTTTACCGTTATTTGGTGCTCAATGTATACTCGGAAGAGATATTCAAAGAAGCAGTAGATGAATCTCAGATGGTCTTGTTATCAGTGGAAAGATAGTAAATAATTTTAGATATTTAGACGACACCCAGTACCAACGAAGATCTGCAGCTGCTGATTAACCGCATAGTTGGAGCATGCGACGAATTCCGGTTAAAACTGGATAATTATAAAACCAAATAATTATCGGATAAAAAAAATGTAATTGAAGATAATACTTCTGTACATAAATGAACAGAGATTTAAAGACAAAATATAACGTAATATTAATGAACAGTGAGATCCTTCCATCGGACATCAGAATCCGAATTTCACGAGCTTAAGCAAAATTAACACGAAGGCATAGGATACTCTGAAACCACGATTTGTGGGTTGGGATTGACAAATTTATCGACGTTTAATCAAAATTAGCTGGATCGATAGAGTAAGCAACAAAGAAGTACTTACTCGAATGAACAGAAATCGTCCAAACCGTTATACGACAAAAGTTGGAATATTACTCGCCTTCCAGAGAAATATGAAACTCTCCATATTATTGTAAATAGACTTTACTTTAGCGTATATTATACTATAGCCGATAGGCCCTAACCTCATCTCTCAAACCTGAACAGAAAAGTCTATAGGGTCCATTTATGAAATATCAATTTTAATGGAGAATGATGTCTATGGAGAATGATAAATTTAGTTTAAAATTGTACAAAATAAAATCAAGCGAACCTTACATAACCTGACCTTACCTAACCTAAGTTATCATAACCTAGCCTAACCTAACATAACATAACATAACCTAACCTAATTCAACATAGCCTAATCTAATATAGTCTAAGTTAACATAACATAACCTAACCTAACCTAACCCAACATAGCCTAACCTAACTTCTAAGCGTTCTAGGTTACGTCTAGCTAAAACTGGAGTCATTGACACATATTGTTTGAAAATTCGTTTAACTTAACTTCTTTTAACTTACTGTGTATATAATAACATTTTTGCAGATTCTGAATTTGGTGACTTACGGCTAAGTTCCTTTGACGTTAAAAAGAAAACTTTCAGGCAATACTTAATTCTCAGAAGGCCCTTGTCTAGTTCGATAAAGGTCGTCTATCTATCTAATAGAGACGGAACTAGAGCGGAAATCACGATCACGGAAAATCGCATTTTCGAAGGTCGCCTAATTCCTCGCCTAACTCTAAACAGTCAGACATTATTAATGGAAAGTAAGATACGCTTCTCCACTACATGTTTCAGCTAACTCAATCAAATCAAATCAAAACGACTGCAAATACTATATGACATTAAGTAAATCAGTTTCTTCCTGGTTGTCAAATGTCCCGGAAAGCGCCATTAGTTAGTAAAGAGCAATTGGTTAGTAGGAGCAAAATGACTACCAGGAAATTATGTTTTGTATTCCAATAAAGTTTTATATAAAATATGAAGAGCTGTGCAAAAGATTGTGTTGCTAATTTCAGAAATAATAATAATAAAATAATAACAACGACTACCCATAATCTGGAAATCAGGCCCCAACCTAAATGCTTGTGCGAAAGGGAGGGGCGATTATTATTATTAGGCAGGTCGATTGTGCGACTGCAGCCGAATTACATGTTATAGTCGCTACACTACCAAGGCTATTAAATGTGTATACAGTTTTGATCAAAAGAAATTTAATATACCTATATAGAATTAATTGTTGACGGTGCGATTGTCATGTCGCATTAACATGTTTTATTTTGTTTTCTTTTGAAACATTCGACCTTCAACAAATACATGATTTAACCCCAAAATGGTAATAGTACGTAAGTTGAAATTGCTGTAGGATCCTTGTGAAACATTGTGGTAAATAGTTGTAAGAAAAACTGCAATAAAAGCAATTTTATGCAGCTTTTGAGGAAGGCCTCCTAAGTCAAAAATGTGTAGAGCATTCTACCTTGCATAATATTTGCAAGCATTTAAATACAGTTTTTCTTAAAACCGCCAAGACATCGGCATCATCATATTCTATATAAAAAGTGTATTTTTATGACTTATTTTGTCACAGGACGGATTTCTTAGGAACTAAGGAACGAAAGAAAAACAGAACATAACAGATACACGGTATTAGGGAAGATTATTTACGGTTAGTGTTGAATAATGCAAAACAATTTCCTGTTTGAAAGTTACCTTATTAAAAAAATTTAGTTACCTTATTGAAGAATTATTTTTTAGCAGCACAAAGTAGGAATTGGCAAATCAGGCATATAACGATTAGACGAAGACGAACTTTATTCAAGGTTTGAATTAAGTTCCCGTATAAAAATACGCAATTTGTTCCTGCATAAAACTTCCCGCTGAAAATTGACTCTAATTCAGGAAAATTTTGTGCGTAGTAAACTAGAAACGTATCCTATAATGTAGAATTCTGCGTAGTTCTATATGTTGATTATATACATATAAGATTGAATCAATTTTCTGCAGGAACTACAGCAGAATCCTGTTGAATTCGGCATAAATACTCATCTTTACTTGCGTTGACTTATTGTGTAAGGACATTTTTTTGTCCTTGACTGATGACTCCCAACCACACAATTTACAGAGACTCCTGTGTCCCAGTGTTGATGTAGTGTCATTGTTGTTAAACACGTTTTTTGAGTTCTTGGACGGTCTCAATACCCATTTCTCAAAACTTTTCCCAAAAGTGGTTCCTACTCAGATCACAACAACGTACAGGTATCCGTTGCAGCTGGTTTTGAGTATATTTTAGGCACTTTCTACTTTTTCTATATTTTTGATGATTTCTGGACATTGTCTTATAGTTACTCTTATAATAAATAATTGATAGCTTCAGAAAATAACATTTTTTGTTGAAAGCAAACATGTTTTATTTTAACAATTCATTTAATTCAAGATAAAGGCAAAACTTATTTATTATTTATAACCGCTACATAAGCAGAATGTTTGAAGAATTTCGTTGTATATTTTTTTATTCAATCCATGCTAACAGAGCTTAAACATAAATTTAATTTCCCTCCTGTAAAATTCAGAACGTGGAGAGAGCAAATAGTCGGTAGGTAGAACCATGACCATGACCAGAGTCCTTCAGAAACAACGTTACAGAGCAGTCTTGCAGCCCGTTTAAGTCAATTTTGTGGAATGGTTGAACTTTGAAGTTTAGAGATTTGTTAAGTTTAAACTAAGTCGCATTAAGTAAGGCTATCGCTTAGATTTACCGTACCGTTCGGATAATATGCACTGTGGTATGCTTTGAGATTTTTAAATTCACTCTGCTCCGATTGTGTAAAATCTGTTTGAAGCTTAAAATAATTGGTAAAAGTTAAATAAATTCTTGGGTATTGCCTGAGAGTTATGAATCTAATTCAGTTGGCTAATTCAGGCTTTTTAAAATATTTATGAAGTTTAAATAGTGGTTGAATTTCAATAACTTCAAGAGACCGCGTTTCCCGAGACTTTTCTACCATATCTAGTGAACTCTTCTAATCCAATTTAGTAGTTGTTATTAAATACTAAGTTTAAAACTTGTTAAATTTAAACCAATTCAAATTATCTGCAGATTCTGATTGATTTACCTTTCGTAATTTCCAACGTGAAATCTGAGTCTAAGAAAAATTTGGGAAAAGCGTTATATCGAGGATATACAAACCAGGACAGTTTGTGTTACAACAAAATTGCGCACATCAAATTCAGAGCATCTTAGGTGAGCGAATGAAGTTTTTTATTTAAACTTTTCAACATAAACAAAGACTTACATATCCGTTAAATCAGTGTTCACTTCCTATTCTATCTTGTAACAAGAAAATGAGTGTTTGTTAACAAATTTTCACACTGTTTCATACGATTTAACTAAATATTTTGCGGGATTGTTTGAGAAATGTAGAAAATTAAACAGTTCTGTAAAAATAAATTAGATCGAAGACAATGTCAACTATTACTACTTTTGTTCAAACAGTCCCCTGTAGTCCTATAAGTTCGATAGTTATTATTTTTATTGAATTCAATATTGTTCAAAATTGCTCTATTAAAACGAACTAACATTTTTAAAACGTCTTTTATTACAACTGCCACTGTGTTTACTTTTTGATTGTGTCAAGGATTAAATTCTAATCGTGTGTTATTTGTCATACAATTTTTGGGATGTTTCTAGAATACTTTTGTTTCCTTACTTTTGAATATTACTTTTGAATACTTTTGAATATTGAGTTAATTTAAAAATTGATCGATATCAACTCTTGCCAAATTATGATTATTTTGGATATTAATTTAACATAATTTTAATCAAGATCATTTACATACAATTTGGAGTCGCCTAATACATTTTTTTGAAATAATTCTTACTCCTTAAATCTAAAATCCGTTAGATTTTCAATTAACACTTACGACTTGAGAGTAACTTGTTTAAAAACAATAAATGTCTTTGCTTCTTTTTATCATAAGTCACTTCAGGTGATACTTATCTCATCTAAAGTAAGTATTACAGTTTCTTATTCTGAATTTGTTAGAAATTATGAAATTATTTTGAATTTGTCACACGTAACAAGTTTTCAAAAAGCTGTAGCTAGATGGTTTTTTAAGAAGTTACATATTGCCATGATAGTTGATCATTCTGTGGGAGAATTAATTCTCACGATAATATTTAATAGGCAGATTTTATGCAATTCTAGAACTACCCGATTAAATGGTTGTATAGATAATAGATAATTTTTCTCATAACGATTTGGGGATCTTTTATGTATTTTTTCAACTTAATAAAGTTTAGTTCACCTTTAATGTTATAAATCATCTGGAACAGACAAAATGTGCTGTACTGAAGGTTTATGAGAACGTATAGCAGCTTACCTGTAGAAATATAATTGTAAGATAAAATGCATGTTAACGAGATATGTTTATTTTGCAGTCTTATTGAATTTTCACAATTCTAGAGCTGTTTGCTAAGTTGTTTTAGTGGAAATAAGTAGTCACATTATAAATCTCATAATCATAAACAGAATTTATACACATTTTAATGTAAAGGTTGGATTTGTTGATGGAATCACATAAAACATGTTTGACAAGCTGCGCCTTTCTAATGTTCAATTGAATTGTGTAATTTGGGTTGTAAGTTTTTGATATCTAAGAACATTCAGATAATTAATGATTAAATGTTAAAAATATATGCAGAAAGAATGTGTCTTTTATGAAATAAAGCCATTTATTAGTTATAAGAAAATGTTTCTTCGTCGACATTAAAATTAAAGTTATTATTCTATTTTTTGAACTTAAGTGTTGTATGTGCTTAGATTCAGAATTTTCTTTTTTATAATTTGTATAATTAATTTTTATATTTATAAAAGTTAATAAATTATAATTGTGTTATGTAAAATCTGAGATGTCAAGGTTTTTTGAATTTGAGAAAGTTTTTTTGTTTACCAAAAGAGTATAAAAAGGGAATCTATTTTTAACAATTAAGTAGCAATATTCTATCAAAGGAACAAGATATGTTTTAAGCTGATTCTAAAATTAAAATTGTAAGATTAGAATTCAATTTTAAAAATAATAAAGAAGTAAGGTTATGTGAAACGTCAATAATATATAATTTTGTTTGAAGTGTTCATCGAATATAACACAGTTTTTTGTCATTTATGTATTCTTATTTATTTAACAAACAGCTTTTATTTAAATAATAATATGTTAATAAAAAGTTGTAATTCATGACATATTTGCAATTTAGTTTTTTAAATCCCCTATATTCATAGTAATGATGTTACTTTTAGCACTTATTTACTATATATCCTATTAATATAATTAGTTGTTTATTTGATTTAGTTAATTAGTTTAGTTGTTAATTTAATTGTTTATTTAATAATTGATATTGAATAATGACAAGGGCAAGGGTTACTCTAATAAATCTGTGTGCTACTTCAGCTTTCGTTTCAGATCATTTTTAAATACCAAAATTACTCTTAACTGATCTTTAAAGTAATGAAAAGCAAATTGATGCTTGCCAAATTTATAATGTACTTACTCATCAAACCCTTTAATAATACGAAAATTTAAAATATCAAGCTTTCGCATACACTGTCAATGTTACAGTCAATAGAATGCGTTCCAATAAAGAGCACTGTATTAAAAGCAATATAAAGATATAAGTTTAATACAAACATCCAGAGAGCTAAAATAAATCCAGCAATAAAAAATCTTACAAAAGCAAATTCGGAAGGGCTCAGTTTATATTTATATATACTCCCTGAATGCATAAAAAGCCCATTTCAGTATTACTTAATGTCACTGAATTAAGTTATTAATTTAATAACTTCAGGTGTATAATACTACTTCAGAGGTGGTTAATTCATCCATTAACTTTATGGCAGTTACAAAGCTAAAAGCCAGTAAAGACATTGCACATTAGGTTTCACATACACGTTTACGTTATATGTTTGCACTATTAAACATTTTTCAGTTCTTTTAAAGGAAACATTAGAGCAAAAATAAAGACAGGAAATTAAGAATCTTCTAGATTTAAGTAAAGTACAGACGAATAAAAAAGTTTAAATGAGAAGGAATTCCCACTCCCGGCGTTATCCTATTTTCTCATTAGTAACAACGGTTGAAGTGATGATGAGTTATTCTCTAGCGGGTCACAGACTGCCGAACTCAATAATTAACTATTAATTGACTAATTACTTCGAAATTAGTATATGCATTTAACTTCGAGAACGAGTTATTTTGAGAAGATAAATCTTATATAATCTCTTATTTATTATGTACTCAAGTAGGAATCAATATAATGTTGTTTCCTTTTGTTGTTCAAAAGTTTAAAATACTGAAGGATCCACTTTTCAGCTTACTTTCAAAATTATCACAAAAAAAAAGATTTTAACGTAGCATTTTCAAAAATTTTTTGACCTGAAGCGATCGTTGGTGCGTGCATAATGAAGTAGGATATAATAGGTACAAGGGTCTGCAGACTGTAAGTAAAAGATAATAATGGCGTAATATACAATAGCTTATTATAACTTAATTGACGCCCTATTCACAAAAATTAAACTGTTTTATATTAAAGCTTCTATATCTAAGTTGGCATGTATATTGTACATATTTATATTGGCGTTCCTTTGTTACTACACTATCAGCAAGTAATTCGCGGTTTATTGAAGTACTTAGTTTGTAAATCATTTTCAGAATCCGTTACAATCATAGGGGGATGTCCGGCTCTGAATACATACTGTACTGTTTGTTTTAAAAAACGTTGATTGCAATGCATATAAATCAAAGAAGTGTATTGTTTGGTGGAAATGCCATCGATAGCTGGTTAAAGTAATAGAGTCTTTGGCTGTACAAGTCAGTCAAGTAGTGAAGACATTGACGCGAAACCAACGGGGTTTGATGGCTTTTTGCTATAATCTGAATTGAGAATATTAAGTTATAGAGAAAATCAGCTATTGATCTTGATTTTCAGCTTTCTAGCTACAACGACAAATTTTTGGAAAATTTTTGTTCATTGTTTCATTTTCATTGTCGTTCTTTTCTGCTTTTCTGGTTAAGTGAACAACAACTGATTTAGAAATTACGGCTCTTATCTTTGGAAGAACATGCAGTGATCTCAATGTATTAATTATATTTTCGGATGATGGGGTTGTCACAATTGGTTCAGCTCCTTAAAGGCCTCCACCAATCGTGCTCGTGACCACGTTGTGCGTTAGAGAGATATTGGTTAAATTAAAAAACAAATAATATACTACGTATAAAAATGTTATTTTATATTTTGGATGATAATGAAGATTTCAAGTAGGTATCCTTTTCTATATACTATGTACTAAAATCCTAAATTTATCTGTCCCTATTTATTTTTCAAGCTATATATCATGTGATCGACTGATCACATTACTTCTAAAAAAATCACTGAAGCCGGCCGTATCCTAGTAGGATACGACTCTTGTGTTGTATATGATGCCGTTGATATACTGAGATGCTTTCGATGCAATGGATATCATCGTTTATCAAAGAACTGCAAAAACGCAGCAAGGTGTCAATATAGCGCTACTGATTACACGGTTAACAACTGCAACTCTAAAGAAAACTGCTGTAGTAATTGCTTATCTCTCAAGAACAAGGGTAAGTCAAGTTCAGACTAATAAATGTGCATCGTGGTACGTGGGACCATGCTAATTGTTACGTGTACAGTCAGTTAATATCTAAATTAAACGTGATGTTTTATCATTTGCAACAGCAACTAGTGCTTAATGTTTCAAAATTAAACGTCAGAATTCCAACTGTTCCATCTGGGCTGATTTGCGTGATTCTGTTTTTATATAGAAGCTTTCACGGAGTATATCAGTCAACACTATTTAATTTTTATATATTTTAATGTTTATATTTTTAATTTAAATAAATATAAAATGTTTAATTTTAGACGCACGGATTGTACATTCACTTGGGGCGCTATCTCACTTTGCACGGTGGTAAGTTTTAGAACTATTCACGATTATAAAAGTTTGCTGCAACAACCACTTGCGGTTAACGGTTGATTTGTTATTAGGTTGCGTAGACAAACCCGCATCAGTTGAAAACCATGGAACGCAAACAAAGTGTTCAAATATTAGATGATGACAATTGCTTATTTATATGTTTCATATTTTTTGGACAAAACAAATCGAGATATGTTAGCAAATTATTAAACAAGTTATAAATGACTGGGGCGATTTTTAATTATTATAGGTCAGTTATTATTTACTTATCTATATATTTCAAGCACGGCTCATTTTTGTTCCACTTTGTCTACGAGTTCTACAAGACTGATTTGCTTTATTTTTTTTTATATTAAAGTTTTAACCCTGTAGATGAGTCAACACTACTCACTTTTTGTCCATATATTTAAAACTCAAGGCTTATTTTTGTTCCAATTCGTTTGAGAGTTCCACTGGGCTGATTTACGTGATTCTTTTTTTTATATTAAAGTTTTCGCTGTGTAGCATCCAGTTTATTGCGTAATTTTGTTTTTTATTTCACATAAATATGTGGCAGCAAAAGGCACCAACAAATAAATAGTAATTAGGCCGTTATTGTAAGAAAGTTTAAAGCTTTGCAAGTGGTATCCATTTGTTATATTACAGGACTTACAACTGGTCCCGCGGAGCCCTAAAATATTTCCACGAAACCCCAGGGTTCCACGCAACACACTTTGCGAATCAACTTTTTCTTGAAATTTGCCATTTCAATAAGTTTAAGGAAATATTTCCATGGAAAGTTACCAAAAAATAAATTTCCGGAGAGTTGCCAGCACTATTTTTATGTTATGTTTATAAAATATGTACTAATAGATATTTTCAAGAATTTTTTAAACAAGATCGATTTTTGATTTTATTGTTATCATTTTATAAGGTAGAATTTCGTATGTATGATTTTTTATGAAATGAATTTTTAATTGTAAAAAGAATTTAATTTTACGCAGAAACGACATACGATACGATAAAATGTTATTAACGTTTATTGTTGTAATAGATGAGATGCATCTGCCGACAAAGCCCCATAATTATTAAAGTACTATTATTAACGCGGAAAAATGATGTTAAAGTTTCCAACTTTAACATCCATTCCAAGTTTACTGAAAAACTAGTACGTTCCAGAACTAAGTTGTACACAAAGACTTTTTTTCCGTTTGATGTCTTCTATCACCTCTTAAAATTAACGTGTTCTAGCTCCTGACACCCTGTATGTAATATTTAGTTATCATTGAATATCACAGCGTTTCTTTAAAATGTTTACATTGATATGAGAAATTTCTGCAATGTCTTCTTAGCTTTGAAGGAGCATGGAGATACAAGAACTTCGCGCAGTTGTTGGCACAGTACACATGTAGAAAATCTCCTTGGATGGTTTTCAGATCCATCGTTTTCATAATTCACTGATATTATGTCTATTGGTACCGGAATTTTTGGAGATGAACTCAACAACTGCCACGTGTCTCACGAAATAGGAGCAAATGCAATATTAATTCGCTGCTTAACTTCCAGAGACTTTGTGACACCAAACAATCGGAAGGGGATCTTAAACATCACTTGCAATATGAACCTGTTGCGGACTCTCTTTCCATTTTATGTGACGACGGAATGAGAAAAAATGGCAAGAGTCGGATCTGTATAGCATATTTCAGCCAATCACAAGAAATATCAATTTTAGAAATTCAATCATTATTACAAAGAAGATATTTGCTAGATAGACTCGTGTGGAATTTCTGCCAGATATTCTGCATTGCATATTAAGTCGTCTGCTGTCATTGCTTTTACGGATATCCTGCGAATCTGACGAAAAGAAGTACAAATCTCGGAGCGGCTTTGAATAACGATAACATTCATTCACAACAGTATGTACTAATTGTAGATTTCATGATCCCAACTGTATGTTCAACAAAATTCTTATCGAATCAAACAATAAATTAAAAGTTGTGTTATCCACCTGTAAAAAAAACAGTCGATGATTCCAATTTCTCCGCCAAGCAAGCAACGGAAATGCAAACACGCTTGTACTTGAAATGTCATCAAAGCCGATTTTGCGGTAAATACCTATTGAAAGAGAATTACACTTTTTAATCTCGCTCCCTTACAGCTTTGGGTGCTGATTGTTACAACGTTTATCTTTTGGAGCCGGCAAAGGAAAAAACATTGCAGCAATAGCCTTACAGTTTGCCAAGCGGGGAAATCGTCCCAGACAATTTCTTCACTCTTTCAGCAGCTCTGCTCTTTTCAATCAAGATTAACTACAGTTCCTGACAAGTTCCATCCAAAACCCCGGAATAAGGAGAACATTACACTTTTTAACGATAGTTATTGTTGAACTGGACCCCATCGCCCATGCTGGAAAATTTTTTCTTTCTTGTTTTTATACGTAGCAAAAGATAAAGACAACATATTTTTGGATACTTATCGTTGTTGATGTTTTGTAAAATTGCTTACTAAAAGCAAATTTAACATCGGTTCTTCGCCATCTACAATTGCATTCATACAGAAACTATTATCAAGTATAAGTTGTTCCACAAATGTGGGACTGTGCGACTGGAAACACATCAAAACTGGCCTTTTACTAGCAGCAACGCTAAAGATCCCTGTTACCAGGAAACTGCTACAATTTGCATCGTGCAACTGCAAGAAAGTGTGTGAGTTAGTTTGTGTTTGCAAAAAGACAGATTTTGCGTCGGTTCGCCAGTCGAAATATTACTTATAAGTATCTCGCAACATCAAACACTACAAGCAGCGGACCGTTTTAAAGAAGGTATTGCTGAGGGCTACATCGGGCTTGGATCTTCGACACCGAAATCCTAAAAATGTGTATTTTCACGAACTCTTGAAAATAATTACATGATAAGAAGTTAAGTTGGAAGGGTGGGTGGATAAGTCAGCAGGGGTGCTAAGTCTAGGAGGTGGTGGTCGTGGATGGTGGGTAAGGTTATGGAAAAGGGAGTTAAATACGGAGCGACAGTATAAGCTGTGGCAGTAATCCCAGGAGTAAATTGGGGGATAGAATGGCTAAAGAATGGTTCTAGGAAGATATTAACCCGGAAGATACTAAGTCGGACTGGGACGAGATGGTTAAGTAATTGGAAGGAAAGAGGTTGGTTAAGTTGAAGGGAGCCGAGAGGGTGGTAAGTCTGGGGAAAAGGTGAGTGGTGGAGGCCTTGTGGAATGGTTAATTCGAGGGTACTAAGTTGAGAAAGTAAGATCATGGGAAGGGGGTGCTTATAACAGAAATATATTTGGAAAACTGCGTGATGCTGCCCCATCTTCTTGAAATAAACTATGTCTTTACTCATCATCGCGAATCTGATTCATAGTGCTACATTTAGCATACAAAAAATATAGGCCCAATTATCCTGCGATGACTCATTGTGACCCATACTCTTATTCCTTGAGGATGAAGAGGAATTTGGATCCTAGCGTGATGTCCTAGTCGTTTAAATCTAAGAAAGATTGACTTATGTGGCCGTATCACTCTTACGCTATTTCAAATAACACAAAAAAAGTCGGGATTTTTTACTTAACACGATGCGATTTTTGAAAGTGGTTGACACTACATCTGATTGGAAGTACAATAGGTCATTGTCATAGTTATTAAAGTTATTTTAGTTAGATAACACTATGACAGACTTTGTTACTCGTATTCATATAAACATTAGCAGTGTGCCAAACTTCTATCATAGTTTGTCGATAGAACAAGCTTTTTGATGCTGGTTCCATTAACAAAGTCTAACGTGACGCGTTTTAATTTTAAATCAAGATCTAGTGAAGTAGATTACGATTTGAGAAATAAGAGAATACACCGACCAAATAAAATCTCATAGATATTCCATAAACTTTATTTTCTCTTTGTTTGCATGTCGATCTTTATGATCATGAATTAGAAAGGTGACTTCGCCAGAAAAAATATGCGTGCCGTTTCGCTAATGGCACAGAGATGCTTCAGTAGGGTCCTGACCTTTGACCTTTATATTATTCACACAGTTAATCGTGTTCAAGCATACAATTAGCACTAAATAAGACTGTGGAGGGTTTATTTTTTACAAAACCGGGAAGTTAAAGAAATCGTCAATAGTAATTAAACATTACCGCTAAGTAATTGCCTAATAACTGTTTTACTTTTGTCTGTTTGCTTGAATTTGAATAACATTAGTATTCTAAACAACTAAACGATTGCTGTGTATGGAAGGTAATATTTATAAAAGGTGTCATCCAGTAAATATTCAGTGAGAGAGAATAAAATTTTCCATTTGTCAACTGTATATGACATGCCAAAATAAAGTGTTACCGACTCTCTCAGTGACATGATTCAGGAAGATGCTACACCGCTACAGGTTCTTAGTTCTACCCAGAAGTAACGTACAAATATTGTGTCACATGATTCACGTAATAGAAATATCTAATTTATTTTTAACAACGCATTCCGGAGGTCTAGAGAGTCTACAACTACAGTCAATGAAATTAGTTCGATACGTTTAAATTACCTCTAAACATTTATTATGTAATCAAATCAATATTGACATTTTAGTTTTTATGAGTACTAGTAATTTCGTAGTGGGCGTCAGAAATTTGGTATGATTGTACAAATATAGATAAAAAGTATTTATTTTTTCCTTGTTTAATACAGTACAATTTAAAATTGAATAAAGAGTACCAATAAATTAAACTGTAATATCGATTAATTTTAATTATATACTTATAGTCTATTAAAAATAACTACGCAATAACCAACGCCGCCAACGCTTGCATAAATATTTATAAATTATTCATAGATCAGGTATTCATTCACACCTGGATTTGTTTGTACTACATACATGCATGCATGGAAAAACTGAAATTTTCAGTTTCATAGATAGAAATGATTCATTCAATGATTTCAGATTTCTGGCATGGGTTTTTATTTCAGATGAGTGACCGAAAAATGGGTTAAAAATACTAATCTTAAAAATCACAAATAATTCAATAAAATCTTTTGACCTATTACAATAATAGAAAATGGCTTTTTAACAGAAAGTACATCATACTGATATAAGCTTTATTATTCTAGTTTCGTTAGTTTACAACATAACGATATGTAATTTATTATAACTGCTAGAATATTTATTATTATAGTGTTAAGAAGAATTATTAGATATTTGCTGTTGGGTTGTTTTTCGTATGCATTTAAGGGATGAATGATGCTAGCCGAGTGTCGACCTCCCACAAAGGAAAAATGATACTTTGCTGAATGTGAATGTGAAATAATAGTTGACATTTTTAAAATAAGTTATAGTTAGTTACGGACTTTTAAGAGAAAACGGGCTGAATGACCGTTTGTATTTGTAAATACATGCGTTCTTAGTTTTACTACATAATAGCAAGCTCAATCAGTTTTATTTGTAATTAATTATTGTTAAATAATAATTATTGTATAAAACAGAACAGATTTCCCTACTGTTACGTTCAGCACTTCTAAACGAGGTTTATTTATTGCTTTCAGCAAACCGAATTATTTTGGGACTGTATTAAGTTTACTCTACTAATTTGTGTTAAGTTACTCTTTTGGTCACGTATTGAAATCAGTTTCTTCATTGTAATAGTCAACGGGATTGTTTTAAATAAAAATTATTTCGTTGTAGAACATTAATAAGTTTTACAGAAATATACAGTTCTCGTAATTTATAACCCCTTTCAAGTCAAATAGTACCATCTGGAATATAATCGCCATTCTTTAGTTTTTTAATATACGAGAGGCCATTCCGCTATGGACGCTTGCCCTAATATCGCGAAGGCGAAGCCGCGTAGCTCTCCCCGCGATTCCATAAAGGGAAATTCTAAGGAGATTTCAGTATTGGTGTTCCGGTAGGTGTGTAACCTTCTAGGTATGTATGTAATCGTCTCACAGTGCTTTAGTTATATAACCTTTTTAAAGGCGTAAATCTTCAAGTGCAAATTAAACATTTAAACGTATTCAATCGAGAAGATGCACGCAAATTATTTTGGTTAGCTTAATGTTGATGCGACAAGAAATCTAAAAATTAGTGGTAAAATCTGACTCTTTGAATTGTGAAAGATCCTTAAATCTGTTTTGTATGGGATTATCTATCCCGTTAATATGTAGTAAACTCGGGTGCATTTTGTGGAAGCTTTTCTTGAAGAATAATCACCAATTATACCAGTAACCGGCGCTTCCAACGATAATTAAATTTATTATGAAATCAACAATTAACTTTATTTCAAACTTACCTAACTGCGCAGAACTCCAACGGAAAATCGACTATTAAAGAAGAAGCTAGTTTAACCCATTAGTGCATAAGGTTTACAAAAATAAAAACAAACGTGATTTTTTTCTTTATTACGTATTTAATAAAGAATAAAGGCCATTATAACAAAAAATTAATTTTTACTATTACAATAAAGAAAATTTTTGGCATCCGATATATCGGATTCTGTGCGGAAAGCTCATTTAAAATGTGTGGAAACTCTTGAAACATATTTTTGGGTGAAGGCCTAATTTGCATTTAGTACAAATAAATTTGCTTTTCCCTCCACAGAATCGACACACCCGCTCGGTATTCACATACTCCGGCCAATGATCACGTCCATCATAACGGATTTCAATTCTGGGATCCGGCACAGTCTTTCCTTTGTTAGATGGTTTTCCATATGTTGTGAGTAGTGTAACGGCTATATATCGTCTAAAAGTTAAAAGTGAGGAACAATCCTTATCATTCGGTTGTAACTGCTTCATCAGGAGCCACGCATTTACAGTTGATACGTCCAGTAAATAACAAAAGATCGGCCACCACCATTTCTTTTGCCGCATTCTGGTGCGATAACATGCCACCAATTGATCCATTTTATCGACACCTCCCATGCCATGGTTATACTTCGCAAAAAGTTGCGGTTGAGGTTCTGCGATTTTACCTTTTTTTACTTTTGACCATCTGGAACATCTACCTTCTGTAACAGTGTCAAAATTTGTGGCACAAGTAACCACTTTGTTATCTTTCCATCTGACTAAACAAACCGTGTTGTCTTTGTCACTTCGATAATCATATGAACCTCTTTCCAGGTTTTGCATTTCTGCTTTACTTTTTAGAGGGCATTTGGCAATTCTGCCGTCCTGTATTGTGCCAGAAGCACAATAACCCTTTTCTGTCAAATACTGAAAAAGTGCCACAGAAGAAAAATAGTTGTCAAAATATATTTTATATCCCTGATTTGGAGGAATATTTGCTGATGCTAGCAGGGATACCACCACGTCTCCTCCAATTCCAAATTTTTTTTCTTTATCGCTTTTTCCGGTATAAATTTCAAATAAAATCATGTATCCGGTATTAGTACAAAGAGCCCAGTTTTTAAATCCAAACCTAATTGGTTTTCCTTTTATGTACTGTTTAGCGTAATGACGACCATAATAAGGAATCATAGACTCGTCTATTGAAATGTTTTGAAAGCTATTATCATTGATATGAAAATTTCTTAAAATTTGTTCAAATCTGTTGAGTCTCATGCTGTTTTTCAAAATTGTAGGTACGTCACTACTTTCTGACCAAAACATCCTTTTGTTGGGATATTTAGCATATCCAGAAAGTAATAATCCACCAATAATTACTTTTATTTCATCTTTAGCCACATTGAGATAATTGTTTTTTTGAGACGAATACAAATTTGTTTGCTCTAACATTTTATCAAGAAGCTGGTCGGTAAAAAAAAGTTCAAAAAATTCTAGTGGAGTTTTAGCTGAAACTGCTTCTTGTGAAGGTGGTTTTTCAATGCAGTTGGTGTTTATGGTAAAAGATGGTTCAGACTTTTTCCATTTTAGGTAATTACATTTTTGTTTCTTTGATGCACATTTGTACGACAATATTTAGATAAAGGTTCTTCATCACTAGAGTCGAACTGCTCATCATTATTATTTTCGCTGCGTGTTACATACTCGCATTTAGTTCTCAACATCCTTGGGCCCAGATGATTGAGATTTCCTTCATGCTCATCATCACTTCCGTCAGAGTCACACTCGGTATCTTGACCATCATCGGGTGGTTCACTATAAATATCTATTGCCTGATGTATATCATTCTTTTCAATTTCATCGAGGAGTTCAGCCAAAGTCAACCTAAAGTTTGAAAAAACAATGAATAAATCACTTCTAATCAGAATCAAAATATTCAAAAATATTGAGTAGGTACACTTCACTTTGTGCACAGAATCCGATATATCGGATCTAAAAAATACGTGCTCATATTTCTGCATTTTGCATAATTAAATTAATTAAATAAATGTTAACATATTTGATGAACTTTATTAAATAGATATATATGCATAATGCGGAAAAAAATCAAATATGTAAAAACTACAAAAATAATTACTTACCCTCCGCGCCGATTGGAATACAAAGAAGGATCCATTGCTACTAAATTATACTATACGCAATAAAATATTGTTCACATAAGCCAAAATTGAATTTCGGACACAAGAACAACGTTGTAGATGTACGGTTAGGCACATCAAAATATTGAGGTTAGGTTTATATTTGCTTGGCGCGTAAAAATATAAGCATCCGATATATCGGATCTTATGCACTAATAGGTTAAGAAATTATTAATTAACGTTTGCGATAAATAAAACAGTGTAATATAAATAATATTAGAAAACAATATTTAAATCATATGTTAATAAAATCTAAAAAACAATGATTGTGAAAATGCCCTGAATAGCAATGTTTGTACTGATCTGGCAGACAAACTGAAAATAAAAGAAGTTCATATTAAACTGTCCTTCATTCTTTAGGTTGCTGTATTAAGGTGTAAAGGTTTAACGTGATGTTCAAAAAAGGTCAATTAAGTGTACAGGTGTTGATTTGGGTTAATTTGGATAACTGATGTACTGTAGGTTATTTTGTTAAATTATTATCATCAAACTTTTTAAATAAATTGACATTTTTGCTTATGTCCCCTAGTAAAGTAGTAAAAAAAACATTATTTTAGAAAGGGATCCCTAATGAAGGTTGATTGTTCTCTTTTATGAATTTAGCGTTTAAAAGAAAACGGACATGCGTACCGCATATTTTAGGCCGTGTACTCTATTTTCAAACAGCTGCGACTACATGAACCTTTTAATGAATTTAATGAACGAAAAATAACCATAATAAACCACCTGCTATCGATTGGCAAAACAAATTCTTTGGAGTAAATCTTCCAAAACCATAAACAAAACGAATTTCGTTTCCCAAATTTAAATTCCAAAATTAAAGTTTTTTAAACAACAATAATAACAATAAATTTGGGTTGCGCCCTCTATACTGGTGTTCATTTCTTCCTGTGTTTATAGGATAGAATAGACTTCGTTCAAACTCGTAAAGGCGAAAAATGCGAATTTTCTAAACTGAATTGTCAACGTAGATACCTGATGAGTCATAGGAGTTTAAACACGCATACAGTAGAGTAGGAAATCATCACCAAGACCCAAAACGCTTTGTTTGCAAAAATCTAGGACCGAAATGTTGCATGACAAAGTTCCTGCCGCCAGTAGCGGCTGCTGCATACGTAAACCCGGGCCACACGACAAACCGGTATATCGCTATCATGCTCGTACGCACACATTAAAGCAGTATATCATCATGTGTTGCACTGCGAGTGGCACGGGTTTGACGTATGCAGCAGCCGCCACTGCGTCCTACCCGTTGTAATGCAATTCTTAATGGAACACGGCGTAGTTGTGACGATTTTTACTTTAGAAAAGGGACCAATGCCTGCTGGCGCCAAGTCTGCTGAATAGAAGCAGAAAAAAAAGTGAGAACGTAATATAAAGAATAATATAACCGCCGACTTAAAAGCAATTTCCTCAGGCGCCTTTTTTAACTGGTTAAAAAACTATAGAATGTTGCAGTAAGTGTATTATTATAAATGATGAAGTAATATCAAACATTTCTCATGTTGCTTAGATTGTGTTTTTTTTTAATGTTCCAATCTGAAAATTAAATTATCAAACCGGGTATATTGTGTTACATATACCCGCTAGATACTAGCTTTCGTTTATATTTACTTATTCGTGTCTTTTGATTTTCTAATTTTCGCAGTTTTGACTAAATCGAGTTAGTTGCTAATTTCCAGTATTCAGGTATTTATTTTTCCTGTACAGTTACTCAATAATTGTTTTATTGTGCCGTAGACTAATTTCTAGAAAATCGCGTTTTGAAAGAAATTTAATGCAGTTTATTACTGATTTTGATTAACTCATTAGTAAATTAATGACTTCAAATGTAATAAAATTATTATTAAAATATATAAAAGCTACTTACTATTTATTTCCATTTTAGTCACGATTCTAGTTCTTGGGAGATTAATATAAGTAAGTAGTTGCGCTTTGATTACTGAAGATACACAATGAAAATGCAACTTTTAGCTAAAAATTCGTCAGAAATTAGACTCTTCTTAACCGTACCACCGCATTTAAAAATCAATATTTATTTATTGACGGTGGTAAAAGCTTTAACTAATATTATTAAATAATACAACTTGGTTTAGTATGAAATAATCAAACATGTACATTTAGTTTAATTAAAGTGATCTTAATTATTTCTATAGATCTCTTTTCGGTTAAAAACTATGTCAAGTATATTCCATTATTCCCATTTCTTTCACAGTTTCCATTTGCTGGCTGTTGCATTCTTAATTTAATTTCTGGTTACTGTCGAATTTTTTTAATTTATTACAAGGAATTTTTGACACGTCTATTTACGTACATTTAACTAGAATTTTGATAAGCGTGCCTCTCTCAATTAGCACTTGCATACACCGCAGGGATTTAATATACGTACTTCATTCTCGTATAGGTTCTCTTGAATATTTTCCTTTTGCTTCTTCAACATCTTTTATATTTTATTTATGATACGTTATGATTATTTACTTATAATTTTATTATTTAGTAATTTATTGAATTGTGTTTATTAGGATTATCGTTATAATCGATAAATCGTATTGTGGTTTATTCCTTATCTGCCTTTCCTTACTTCGAACAAGACAAAATTTAAATACAACTGCTGATAATGAGCCATACACATTTTCAAAATGTAGAATAACGAAAGCGTAGAAAATGACAAAAACTTAAAATCTTCAAAACCTTTAAAAAGTTTCTGAAAATTGTAAAAATATATATGTAGTAGTCTGTTCGATACATTTCAAATAACATTATACAGAACAATAAATCGATTATTCTAAACAGAAAATAACTTTTTGTGTTTTCTGCATCATTTCAGAGAAAGTAAAGCCAATTTCCCTACATCTAATTTTTCATTCATAAGCAAGATAAAATTGAGCGTGATGCATGAAATTGGTAGAGCCTAGCACTTTTCAAACAGATCTAGGCGAAGATATATTTAGGATTACTTGACCGTGTATAGAAGAATTTATTTGAGGAAACAGCTTGAATTTAAATTCTTTTTGAAGAAATATTACAGCAGTAAATATTTTATGAGTATCCTGACGTTCAGGAACTACCCTACATTTTTTAACGCATTTATGGCGAGCTTTACAATTTTACAGCATTGGCCTGAAAATTTTAAATGTGTATCTTTTTTTCTCTCTTACTCCTGAAATTTTATTTTTATGTCCTCCTGTAGTTGAGAAGAGATTATATTGGATAAGGATTTATTGCTTTAGATATAAAAATTTAAAACAAAATAAAAAAGGAAGTGATTTGTTATACTTTTAAGAAGGGTTTCACATTCACACACATTTTTTATGGTATTTTGGTCTTTTAAAAAATGTAGGACAAAGTAGGGTTAATATTATAATTTTTCTGAAAGAAAAATACCGTTTTATCAAACTGTGGTAAACGTCATTTTCATTTGTTATGGAAGTACTTTCATATGACATTATGATTATATCATATTAGCCAAATAGAAATTCTGTTATAAATAATACAACATTTGTGTATACAAACATTTATTGTATTTTAATATACGAGTTTTTTATTTCCAAATCGACGTGTAAAACTTTACGTTCAAGTAAAACACCTTGTTGCGCCAAAATATTGTACATAACGGTGAATACTAATAGTTTGAAGATTTAGTAATTTTAATTTTTTCATTTTAAAAATCTATAATCCTTGCTGGAATTTGTTTAATATAAGCAAATTAACATACTTACAAAAACTAAAACATGATTAATAAAATTGTTAACAAGAGTACTTTATTAAATAATGTACTAGATTTGCAAAACCATTGCTTGGTTAACCTTAATTTAGCAGCATTTGTAAAACTAAAGTAAATTTTAAAAATAAACACAAAATGAAAAAGTAAAAACTTGAATTATACCCTGCATAAAACTTCGGTTCCGGACTTTTATAGATATTTATATAGAACGTAAATAATATAGAATGTAAAAGTATAGAAAACCTATAATATACAGGGTGTATCAAAAATAACGAACAATAACGCAGAGGGTTAAAGAATGTCCGAGGTAGAATCTAAAACTGAAGAAAAAATCTCTACCTTGAAAATCTTTTTCTTAAATTTTGTAAAAAATTGCTTGCAATACTTTTTGCTAATATGGTCCTGTTATATTTTGCATCAATTTGTTAATATATAATAAGTCATCCAGTAGTGGGATAGTCAAAACATTGCAAAGTGATATGTGCAGGATAAAGAAGAAATTGTCGAAAAAGTCGATTTAAAAACACGAATACTGGCAAGGTCAAATCTATAAAAATCGTGACATGTCATAATAAGCATTTTGTTATAAACGGCATAGTTGCAAAAAAGTTCTAAACATTTGATGATAGTTCATCAAACTAATTATTTTTATTATCAAGAGCTTATTCGAAGGAGTTTTCTGTTTTAAATAAAATGGATTAATGGTAAAAATTGCTCTTATTTACTAAATCGTCGTTTAATTTAATATTAATTTACCTAATTTTGTTAATTGTAAATAAGACGAGTAGCAAAATGAAAATAAACATCTGTTGCCATAGGTTTCCCCAAGTTATATCGCACCTCGCTGAAATTTTTAATAGCTTATATAAGATTATTAGAGTCTTGTTTGCAATCTGATCTTATTTTATGTGTTAACCAGGTGATGATTACGCGGTGACCTAGATTCTGCATTTGTTTGTTGAACGTAATTTTCTTATAAAGCCCAATGCTTTTTATGTTTTTTAAATAATTTAGTTAAATTAAATTCAACGCCGCCGCGCACACAAATAAAAATTGCCATATAATTTAATTAATTCGAATATCAAATGTTCTCTTTAAAAATAAGATGTTTTAAGCTGTTATTAGTCCTTGAATTTATTTTAAAATAGATAAACTGCAACATAAGCAATAAGGACATGTGTTTTATTTACAAATTTCTTCAAGACAACAAAAATTTCAAAATTTTCAAATTTCAACAATCTCATTCGGGTATTTTGCGACATAGACAAAATTGAATTGATGTATTGGCAAATTTCAAGTTCAACAAACTACAGTCCTCAGCATTTTATGCGACAGAAGGAGAATGTGGAGCAGAACGTGCAGGATCGGTCTCAAAACTTGAACTTGAAATAACTTGGAAAGCAAATATTTTAGAAAAAAAGTTATAGGAAAAATTTTCTCTACACATCAACAACTATCTCGTGTTCACGTATTGTCCGTTATGTTTGGGACACCCTGTAGAAAAACAAAAATGTAGAATAGTAAATAATACGACAGAAATATACTAATTTCAATAATATTTAGTTCAATGCCAATTCCTTTTATGTATGAAATTATGGCTATTAAAAATAATAAATATTTCTACAATACAAAATATTTCTGTTTAAATAAATATTATTTAAATGTTGAATTAAGAATAAGTAGTAATAAGTTTAATTATTGCTACTTTTATAAAAATACTATCATAATAAACTTGTTCTTATAACATTTTACACAATAAATTTTAAATTTTGAGCTATTTTTTCTTATTTATTTTCTTGGCATAACTATAAACAAGCCAGAAATTATATATTTTCTTACTTATTTAAATTTAATGCAGAAAAAGGCTCATATAATTATTTAAAAAAATAAATTATTGTTTATATATTTCTTTAAATAATCGCTTAATACCCTATAATAATTAGAAAAAAAATATATAAATTTTTATATAATTGATCTGCATATTTATTTGTATTCTAACATTGGTTTTCTACATCTTTACATTCCAAATCATTTACGTTTTAAAAATTACTTTTCTATATTACTGCATTATATTATATTGTTTTGAAGTATTTATATTATAGTATTTAATTCTATATAAATGCGGATTATCAACGTTTTAAACAAAACAAAAGGATTACAAACAATTTATTATTTGTCAAACATGTTACATTTATTTATGACTACGTAAACAAAAATTACTTAATAATAATTATAAAGTTATTTTTTACTTCCTAATAAAGGTTTTTGCTTATGTTACTTAGATACTTTAAGATAAAAACACCAGATAATTAGACAAATACTGTTTAGTTTGAATGTCAAAAGTCTTTTACATATTTACTATTACTTTTGCAGTAATAGTAGTAGTACTCATATATTTTATTAAAGACAGCATTCATACACATGATAAAAGATGTAATACTTTTATGTTTTTCAGGTCACTTAAACTAGGTGAGTGTATTTTCTTTGTTTACCCGCGCCAGCTCTTCCTTTCCGAACCATTTGACGTAAACTTTATTAGACCTACGTTTCAATATTTTCTCGATAAGGTAATTTCGGATTCGCTAGTTTTCTGAAATTCGTTTTCATAGAAAGTACCTAGCACTTGAGGACCATAGAGATCTATAAGCTAAGTGACTGAATGTGTAAAATGAACTTTAATAATTTTAAACAATTCTGTGGGCCAGTTAGGTGTATATTCCTTTGAAAAGACCCCTCCTGTGTCACTCTGACCGTTTTCTCAACTATTATGTGTCAAATGTGTCAACTATTATTTAGCCCTATTGAAGACTTCCTCTCGTTAACGAAGAACTGATAATAAATGATTATTCGCACTCTGCAGAGTATCATTACCTTTGTAGGGGACCGACACTCGGCCAGCATCATTCATCCCTTAAATACATACGAAAAACAACCCAACAATAAATATCTAATTATAGTAATTATACTACTTACACTATAATAATAAATATTCTAACACCCATATTTGACGACTTTTGTCAAAATATAATTGAAAGAATTATAAATTACTAGAGTTTTACGTCGATCCTAATGAAAACTAATAAATATTCTTAGATCTTGAATTAATGCTTTTACATATAACTAACAGTTTAATAAACCTTTTTCTTTTTTCCTACAGCTTTTGACAAATTACTTATAATTTTATTGCGGCTATTGCCGTAAATAAAAAGGCCGTTATACCAAGTAGGAGAAACTGAAAACATTTCTACAAAATACACAATAGTATAATTTTAGTATTAGCTTTAATCATACATATCTTTTTAGTACTACTATTTATGACCAATAAAAGAGGTTCGATACCACATAAATCAGATTGCATAATTTATTATAATAATAAATCACTACAAACTTGTTTATGAATAAAATAGTTATTATTTATTGACCTAACATGCATACTAATTCTTATACTTTAATCTCCATTAATCCATCTGTATATTACCTTTTCAAAGCAAAGTACTTTAATGCAGTCGTCAAATTACCATCATTTTAATCGATATGGATTATACTCGTAATTTATAAATACTAATATATGTGGTTCAGGAACGATTTATTATATAATGTAATTCTACTTGCTGCATACATTCTGTCAATATAGAGTGAGTTTGTTATCGTTGTATGATAGGGATATACTTATGGTTTTTCTAAATTGAGAATTTCAAAATGGTTTTTGGTACACTTTTACTTTACATTCGTTTTTATCAGTTCTGATAGTTTTTAAAAAATAAGAAGTAAACATGTCTTAATAAAAAAGAAAATAGCTACATAATTTTAGCTCCTTTTATATATTTTTTTGAAGTTATTAGGCTACGTTCTGGTTTAACTCCAACAGTCTTTGTAAATTTCAACTCATTAATAACTTTGCAGTATTCAATCGTACTAGTATTTATCTTAGATTTTTTGGTATAGTTTCTACCCTCACAATAAAAAAATTCCTATAAATTAAAATACTAAACTTGCATTTACCCTAAGAACAAAATAGACCAAAAAAAACGATTTGCCAAAAGAATCGATTAAAAATTAATAAAAATATATAACTACATTAAAAAGTCATTGATTTAAAGTCTAGTATAACATCGTAGTGTTTTTTCAGACCAACTAGGTACACCCTATGCAATACAACTGTTCTGAGTTTTACCAACAATATTTGTCCTTCTAATTATGAGTTGCCCCTGTGGCTAAAATGATTACAAGCAGGACAACGCATGATTATTTTTCAGAAACAGCAGCAAAAAAGTGATATAATGACTGGCAAATATTGAAGCAAACTCTCAGAACAAAAGTTGTATTCGTTTGAAGGCTAATTCAATGAAACAATAATGAAAAATAAAATGCACAAGTTTTTGCTGCTGCTGATAAATATTGTCGTTGGAATATGCTGTTATATAGGATAAAATGCATTGACGAAAAATATCGAATTAAATTATTATTTCAATTTTATATAGAATAAATAAATAAATTAATTAAAGTAATCAAGATAATTAACCAAAACATATAACACAATATAACAATATAAAACATATAACTAGATTGATAAGAACAAGTTTTTCTTATATCTGCTTTTTTCATTTTATGTACTATATACTGTATTGATTTTTATGATTTGAATTCCCTACTTTACCAGATCATAAATCTGTACTGTATTCTACATAATAATATTTATAATTGAGGTGTTATCTAGATAACTAAAGATAAATATAGTGTTGAATTGAAATGGCTAGCTTTAATAAAAATGTAACAGCTCAAATAGTTTTTCTTTCTCCCCTAATTCAGGTTTAAAACTTGATAGTGCATGAGATAAACAAACTATAAAAATCTTTTTTGATTCTTGCACCAGGAAGGAAAGAAACTTACTACCATTGCACTTGGAATTCTGCAGCTAGACAAACAGCAATCTTAAATTCTGTATGTGAAGAAAATAAATGTATGCTTGCATAAACACCAACACAAATAAACACATAGATAAATTGAAACACAGATATTTCATTTTTATTAACAATAGATAAAATATTTGTCAAAAATGAACAATAAAACGATTGTTTAAATTAAAAAAAATTAGAAATAGGAAGAAAATCTTCCTTGAGCTTGCTCAAATGTTTTTGTTATGATTGCCACCTGACGTGGGGGTTGCAACCGATATCCATTTAAACAAAATGACATAAAATAAATTTATCAGATAAGAAAAATATTTACAAATACTAAATCAATTTACCCAACAGAAATTAATTATTCATGTGAATAAACAAGTTGAAATTGTCTAAATGTTACGACTTTGTTTTTGAAAAACTTTTCACACAAGAAATAAATTCTGAATTTGAATAGAAATGTCTTTATGATTTTGTGGTTCTAATGTGAACCAAATCCTTTTATTTTTGATTTACCTTGTATATAAACGTCAATGAATCCATTTTAGATCTTTTATAATTGGTATTCAGCATTTATCCAAACAGCTGATTTTTAAAATTCATACGAGTCGATTATCCAAATCAATAATGAAAACAGAAATCTTCTTGATTTAATTAAAATAAATTGTTCACAATTCCTTATAATGGTTGAAAAACCAAATAAATCTTCTTTAAATTTATATCACAGGTAACTATTCAATACCATTAGCACTTTATTAAAATTTTACGTTTTACTTCCAACGCAAATATTATATGGTTTACAATAACCTTACTTTTATATCAGAAAATTCGAAGTGAGTCGAACGTGGATTCTTCCAATGCGTTCTATCGACTGAAATTTATGTTTCCTCCAAAATAGTTGAAAAAACAACGAAATTCTCACAAACAACGGCACATCACAAATGTCATGACGTCACTACCAAAAAACATATATTCAAAAATAACACTAAACTAAATTATAAAAAGACAGAAATGTAGCTAGCAAAATAACGATTAAAACAATATAAGACAGTTATAGTCTAAAATCAACATTATCTGAGAAAATTAACAAAAACGACCAACGGTAAAAAAATCTCATTCAAACTTAATTACAAAGAAAACTCATTAACTCCAACTATACCTGTACAAGAAATGATTACATGGCTACCCAAAGTAAGTCATACATATACAGTTTACATAGAAGAATATTTACAATAAAAGAAAAACTTACATAAAGATCCGTTTATACGTTTTTAAAAAATCAAACGTTGCTTTGCAAGACTCCATACAAATAACAACATAAATGAAATCAAACTATACTCAAACTTGTCCAGCATACAGTCCTCCCAGTGCCTGCATCCAAACACTCTAATGCAAAATATCAAAATAAAACCAACATTTGAAAAATTCAATAGATATCTACAAAGCTGATACCTTCATCTTTATGAACTCAAACCTTCTAAATGCAAGACTCCGCAAGCAAAATGTAACGTTATAAATATCAAATAACTTATCTAATATAACTATTTCCAGTGAAATATGTACCCGAAACTGATTCAGTTTCATGGGAAACAGAAAAACTTGTTTTAGGTTACTTAGCGTTAAACTCATGTCTAACAAGAAGATAAAATCTTCCAGAGAAATGGAAAAACCATCCTAACATGTGACCAGGGTTGCATAAAACATGTATTACTATAAAACAACCTAAATAATTTATATCCTTTTTATAAATTCAAACTTTTTATTTAAATGTTGAGGTTACATCTATATGAAACTCATCCTTCTATAATTTCTATTTAAAATTGATAAATCTTTCTGTAACCTAACATATAGCTTTTAGATTAAATAAACCTAATATCCTAGCATGTCTATCTTTTTATTTAATGCATGAAATCATTCTATTTGTGTTTACGATCAAATCGTAGTCTTAAAATACTTCGAAATTTCAAATCGTCAAGTAAATTTTTAATCTGATGATTCCATATCATTTCAATATATTACGTCAATTTATATATTGAAGCAACGATATTGTTTTGTATTATAAAAATAAAAATTAAATAAAGGACTTTGTTTATTAAATTAATTTTAAATGGTTAGGTATTAAGTCGGTGTTTTAATTAATAAAATTTACTCTGGCTTATAAATACTCAGGGTTATATGAAAGAGAAAAGCTGGGTTGGATTGTAAATGAGGGTTATTTCTCTACAATCCCTTGTATTTGAATTTTAAATCTTACGGTTCAATTTAGAAATGTCATAAACACCTTCGATGTACCTCTTTTACAACAGAAACTTGTTTTATCTGTCACCAGAAAAATAATAGCATAACCTCTAACTTTTCGTATGTTAAATTATAATAATGCAATTTTATATTTTCTATATTCTAATATATTCAGAAGTAAGTTGACTTTCCTTTTATAATTATATTAAACTGATTTGGTTTTAGTAATCCAAGCTTATTTTATTTTAGCTTAATTATCTATTGTTATATTTGTAAATACTTTAGAATACTTATTCAGGTAAATAGATTAGAGAGATGCAATGTTATGTTATGTGCAGCTTTATATGTATGGGTCAATAAAACAGTTTAAACAAATAACAGACCTGCGCATTTATAAAATTTAAAGACCAAAGACAAATTTTTACACTTTCAGTTATCGCCTTCCAAATTTACGATCAATAAGAACAGTGTAGAACAGATTTGAACTTGTACTTACAAATAAACGCATCTTGCTATTTTTGATCAGTTTTTATTTTTCTACATTTTAATCAATCTATTTTTTGACCAGTAGATTTACGAGAGTTACAACAAAAATTATTTTCCAAGAACAATACCCATAAAACATGGGTAGATATTATTATTTAAAACTATGGGAAAAATCGAAATAGAAATCAACGCAATAGCAGAATGGAAATGAAATGTTGTGTTGGATATTGAAAAAGGTAGAGAGGCAAATAATCTTGTACAAAAAAAGCCCCTGGAAAATGGGATAAACAGATGTTTTGCAAACGATTACAAATACGCTTTGTGAAAACTGCATCGTTGAACAAAGGCATCCTTACCGAGCTCGCCTTACCATGACAAGGGTGCTGTCTACACCATTCGCGTTCTTGTTAAACTTGTTGACTTGTTGAAGATCTAAAGAAGATCTCCCATATACCCTCATAAACCGTAAACTATTCAAATTAAATTATCAAGTTCTATTTTTTTTACTTTTCTGCAGTTTCACTCAATATTAGCACATTACAATAGATTGGTGCAAAACTATCATTATTCTTTCCAGAGTTTTCAAATGTTCCAGTTGCAGTTGTCTGTCAGTTATTTAAATAATTTGTCTTGATGTATTACAAACTTCAGTCTAATTATTTCTAAAAGTTGTATTTAATGTTAATTCAGCAAAGGGTTTTCATGAATCCATCACACTTAATTTTGCATATAGCATTATATCAAGAATTGCCAAGGCTTACTTGAATATAACTTTTAAGATATCCCCCATAGTAACATAAGAAAGTTTCCCTAATGCTTACTTATCTTTTAATTTTAAATAGTAAAACCTTTTCATAAAGCTAATAATATTTTTTATTAGGGTACTTTAAGTTTTCCTTAACATTCTTTATCATTACCATACACTTTCTAGCTATTATTTTTTATCTCACGTACAATTTTATTTCTTTATAACTTTCCCGTTTAGAACTGTTTCAAGAAATGAGTATATCGACGTACATACACGTAAGTAATAATGTGGCTGAATGTAATTTTACCGTGAAACAGTCTATAATACATCTTCATGAGACATTGAATCCCTTCATATATTTTCATTTTTCCTCATTTTTGATATTCTTCCTGATGATGTTGCTCCCATGTGTTCTTTTTTTATTTTCATTTTTTTTCTGTACACTCATATAACTCTACATAGGGTTTTGTGGTTGTAATTAAATTTATCACATTGTCCAGAAGTATCTGATGCTCTATTTTAAAGCTAATGGGATGCATTTTACCGGCCTCATGGCTGTCATTGTTAACTGCTTATTCAAGCTGCTATATAGTGTTGATATAGTGCAATGTGTGCGAATATTAGCGTTGGTATCGAATAAAGTACGTTTTCAAATTTCCTGTTTTGTACTCTAAAATTAATGCATAGAAAGCAAAGCGATTCGATGATTTATTTATAATATTGTTGCCGTTTCGTATCCTACAGATACTATTTATAGATTATGAATGATAAATAACAAAATATCTCCCAAAGGATATTTCAGATATTCCCTTACAACCGAAAAGGATAACTCAACAAAAAACAGAATATTTGGGAAATATTAAAAAGTACAAGTCGTGTGGTATGCCAAAACTTTACGAAACTCTATTGGGAGGGGGATTCCCTAACACCGTTAGACACAGTACTGACAAAGTAGGTACACAAAGGCTTTGAAAGGGAGGTGTGAGAGAAACCTCCAATAAATTTTTCCTTGTACATATATTAAATTAGTAGACTAGGTACTTTGGTATTGGCACATTAAATTTTTGCTTGTAATTTTGCGCTATGTCTAGAAGACCTTTTTTAGAATCAAAAGGATACGTAATTTGAATTATTTCTTTAAAAAGACGGGGTTCTCTTTTCCTTTTCAAGAAAATCCCAAATTCTTAAATAATCTATACTTGAGTATTAGAAATAGTTTTTACAAAAAAATATAAAGCACTCTATTGAATTAAAATATATTAAAATTATAACATTACTTCACTAGATAAGTTTTGGATTGGATATTTAAGGTATTGATTTAATTATCCAACAAGTTTGCAACTTACTGTACAGAAAAGCCTGATCTTATCTAGTTATATAAAACTTCCAAGGTTATACAGGTAAGTAAATCTTCATTATTATTTTTTGTAATAATAAATCTTCAATAATAGCACTTCGATTTATTCTGCTGTAAGCACAGCTGATGATTACCTTGCTTTTCAAAACTATACTTTAACCATAAATACACGAAATGAGTCATTTTCCTAATCACACCGGAATAAACAAATGCGACTCGAGGTGAGATAAGATAAGAGTGCAAGTTTCACGTTGCTAAGAATTCAGTGACGTACGCTAGAACCAACAGATTTTCATTGCTTCATTCACATTTATTTTAATTAAAAATGGGTTTGTTCCGCTAATGAATCTTTCTAGCTCATTTATTGTTTATTTTATCATTTAGATTACAGCGTGGGCTTCGCGTAATTCTAGATGCATTTTACATTTTCGCCCACGTGATTGTGATGACTCATTTTATGTATTTATAGTTGAAGTATAGTTTGAGTCTTGAAAACCTGGAAATTCTTTTTGTCTTTATCTCGCCGAATTCTAAATATGGAATGCGATATCCAAAACAGTATAATTGTTATATTCAACTCAAATAATAACTGGAACACATTTTTTATGGTAAATTCTTCTATTTTAAGGTTTTTCTTTGAATATACATCAATTAATTATTTAAGTATATTTTACACTTTTCAGTGTTTACATTTTATATTTTACAACTTTTTCTTAATAAAAATGTTATATGTACCACCTTTCTTTACAAAAACTCTTTTAGTCCTCTTTTACTTGTTTATCCCCCTCTTCTTGGAGACGTTTTCGACTCAGTTTTCCCCCATCACTCACCGTTTTCGGGGGATGGCCCCCCACCTATTTTTATCACTTTTACATAATTTGGAGGAATGAAAAGGATAATTTTAGCCTTTACATTTCTTCTTAGGGGCTAGAGAGGTGAAAAGTTCTAAAACATGAACATCTGTAGCAAGGAGGTAGTTTTGGGGCGATTCGCCCCCTTAAATTGTAAAAAAATCATTAAGAATGATCAATTATTCTGGTTTTTTCGCAAATTTTTTACTTATTTTTCTACTTACTCCAGCTTCCAGCCCCCCCTCAACCTCTCTCAAACACGCCCAAATAATAAAAATATATAGCAACAATAATAAAAATATATAACAGTTTGGAAGATTCCCAATACCCCGTGCGCTCAGGTTTGCACAGGAATTTTCATGCTTTGACAAGTTTAAACTTGCATTGCTCTTGTCACTATAGTCCTGCACTGTAATCATTATCTTCCCTCATTTTTATCACTTTCCGATAGTAATTTTATGGCCATGAGTTTGATTTGGAGGGGTGAAAAGGATTATTTTAGCTATAAAGAATAATAAATAAAAAGTAAAATAATAAATGTAAAATAACAAATGTAAACAATAATAAATAAATAAGATAACTACCTTCATTTGGTGCTTGCTTTCCTTTTATACCCTGAGGTAGAAGTTTCTCGTACCAAAAACCAGCAGTACTTTGCCAACATACTCGCATTCCACTTCCCTGAATGTCTTGATGGAATCGTTCCCCGTGTTCATCCGAAACTGCTCCTAAATTCTCAGGGAAGAAGTCCAGGTGTGAGTGAAGGAAATGCGCTTTAAGAGACATGTTACACATGTAATTCCTCATGAGCTACATAATCATCACTGTTGTTACCCAAAAAGTTCTCACACACGTTTTGGAATGCAAGCCAAGCTCGTTTTTCTTTTCGATTCAGGTGTTCAATAAACGTAGAATCTTGGAAAATTCGTCTAATCTGGGGGCCCACGAAAACTCCTTCCTTGATTTTAGCCTCACTAAGACGAGGAAATTTAGTTTTCAAAACTTGAAATGCATCACCTGTCTTGTCCGCGCGCGCGGTGTATTGTGAATCTTCCGAACTATATATTTTTATTATTGTTGCTATATAATGCTGATTTATATTTTTATTATTTCGGGGTGTTTAAGAGAGGATGAGGGGTGAGGGAGTTGGAAGATAGAATAAGTAAAAAATAAGTGAAAAAATTGAGGAAAAAACGGAAAAATCGATCATTTTTAATGATTTCTTTACAATCCTTTTCATCCCTCCAAATTATGGAAAAGTGATAAAAATAGGTGGGGGCAATCCCCCGAAAACGGTGAGTGATGGGGGAAAACTGAGGTTACATTCGGATTCAGGAGGTCATTTTACATAAGAATCAGCAGGAATGGTGTCAGGGGCAGAAAATTATTTTTTTTTGCCGACCAGTGTAATTCAATCTTTTTAACATTTTATCAAGACGTGTATAAAACAAATCTTATAATTTATTTTTCTTTTTTAGTTTGCTACAAACCCTGAATCTGCCAAACTTCCAATAAAGAAACCTTTAATAAAAAACAAAACTTTAACAATATACTGATATCATTTTAAATGTGGGTGTAAAGTAAAAATTCTTATAAGTAACTTTGATGTATTCTTTATATTTTATAGAGACTCATGTGTAAATGAAAATAATTTGAAAATTATCATTACAATATACAGCCAGCGACGCTTACTAGGTACTTTATTGGATGGTCTGTTAGCTAGCAGTTATACCCGTATACAGAACATTCAAACGGATATGTACTAACCGACACTGTATACTGCACAACTATTCGTGTTAGACATATGGAAGAGTAGAATTCCTGCTCATGTAGAGAGGGAGTACCAGAGTTGCACATAACACCTTCGATGCAGCTCCGGTCCAGCGTTCTGGTCGCCTGTCCTCCGTGTACTTGACTGCAGTATATCAGCTTTGTTTATGAAGACATTATTTTATTTAGGCAACATTACCAAACTTACAATCACGCATTGAATATTAAAAACAATGTTTATTATAAATTTTAAACTAAATTTGAGAATTTAATTAAATTTTAAAAAGAGTTAACGGATAATTTTAATATTCCATGATCGTACGTTTTTTTTTATTAAAATGCACACTCGTTTATGCTTTTGTCTTTCACCTCATTCAACATTCAATTGGAGCAAACAATGGTTAAAAAACTGGTGCGGAAGGGTAATGTTACGGCAATAACCCACCTACGTGTCAAGTTGTGGAGGAAAACTGTGTTCATTAAATAACGATAATAAATAAAGGTATATACCAGCACTAAGAGCCTTTAATGCCCATGGCTCGTTTAGTAATTTATTTCCACTTCTTTCTGTTAAGGCCTAGCGGTTCCCGATATTTTATTCCTTGACACAGTTCCGCCAATATCAATCCCTTTTATTTGCATTTTCTGACTCTTGTAAGAATATTTGTTTTGGCATCCTTCCTGCTTCCATCCTACCTACATGTCTTAACCATCTTAAACAGGCTTGCTTAACAAAATTTATTAATCCTGCTTCTCCAAATTTTTCCTCCAGTTTTTCATTTGTTTGCATTCTCCATAACTCTCCTTCTTTTACTCCTCCAAAAACCTTTCGTAGTCTTTTACTTCAGTTGACTTTTACTTTTATGTAATTAAATATTACAATAATATTAATTTAAATGTTAAGATGTTATGAATATGTAGAAAAATTATCACCCCGATTGGGAATCGAATCCAGGACTTTCTGCTTGCCGGACGGATGTTTTACTGCTGAGCTATCAAAGGCGATTCCTTACGGAAATGACAATTCTTTTAATCACCATAAATATTTCGATTTTTTTTATTGATCTCCATATATCTATCTGATCTCATATATGTCTATTTTGATTTTTCTTGTTAGACTTTTTAAGTCTTATTTTGTTCTTGTTATTAGAATGAAATCGTCAGCATAAGCAAGACATTAATAGGCACACCTCGCCTTGCCCTAAACCAGTAATTGTAACAAACTTTTCCGAGAGTTTTCCTTGTATCTTTATGTTAATAAAATCTAAGTCATGATATGTTTGAAATAACATTTTCCTATTTATTTTGTTGTAAGCATTTTTAAAGTCTAACAAGCACATAGAGTTTAATGTTTACGCACTTTTCCATAACTTGGCTCTTCATTAAAAAAATTTGGTATCTGTTAGGCCGGAAACCGCATTGATATTCCCCTAGAATCTTTTCTGCTTTTGCTTTCAAACGTTTGTTAATTATTGTTGCCCATATTTTGTAGCGAGCATTAAGACATGACATTGGCCGATAATTCGAACAGTGCAGCTGGCCTTTTTTATAGATAGATTGGAAAAATCACAGCCTCAGACCAATCGGTTGGTATTTTTTTGTTATCCATATCCTTTCTACTAACTTGAAGAATATTTAATTAATTGTGGTCCTCCATATTTTATCAGTTCTATGTGTGGTTAATCTTTGCCTAGACTGTTATTGTTCTTCATAAAGCTGATAATTTCTTCAAATTCAAGTAAAGTTGGAACAGGTGTTGGCTCCATATTTTGACGTTCTTTCCACCTCCTGCATATAACAGTATATACCTCCTGTATATACTGTTTATTCTTGATAATTACCTTCTTCTTCAATTATCCCTCCATCTTTTCCTCTGCTCATTTATATTTGTGGCTGGTATCTTTTTTGTCATTCCTATTTTCTAATAAAATGCTCTTGTTCAGTTATTCTTGTAATCTTTTTCCATTGTTTCTATCAACTTTGCCTGGTATGCTCTCGTTTTTGTCTATAAATGATTCTTATTTTCTTCTTGCTTCGTTTAATTTGTTTTAGTTTTCTAGGGTTACGGGTTTTCTTATTACGGCCAGTTGTCTCATTTTTGCTATTTTTCTTTCTTCCATTTTTTTCACGGTGACACTCCTCATCAAGCCATGGTTTGCAGTTTTCTTTTTTCTTGGTCTTAGAACTACCTGTGATACTTCCATTTCCAGCTTCTTTTACTCTATTCTATATTAATCTTCTATCTCCACACACTAGTATCTATCTTTTTGGGGTTTTCCTTTAGCTCTTCTTGATACCTTTTCATTATTTTTTTCTCTTTTAATCTATGTACATTCCACTTATTATTGACAAGACTATTAGTAACGTCTTGTTTACAATAACTACAATATAATAATAATAATAATAATTACTAAAAAAAACTGTAGCTAATAGTTCATTGAGCGTGTGAATTGACAATAATGCTTGAAGTTAACTGAAGGCCTGTACGGGTGAGGATAAACAACACTTATTACGTTAATCACTGTCTTCAGTAGATGCTATTAGATCTTGTGGTAGTCTTCGCTTTAATCTACCATGTATGTTCAACTGGCACAAGTTGTAATGAAGGACACCATCACACGTTCTCGTGTTTAGTAGAAACTTTTTAGCGGTTGTACGAATGAACTCGTTCACATATGACACCCCTAGCTCGTAGTGCAACTGGTTGTTACGTATATACCACGGCGCGTTCACTGCTATTCGTAAAACTTTGTTTTGAAAACGTTGTAATTTATTGATGTTTGTTTGGTATGTAGTACACCACACTGAACAAGCATAGAGAATTAATGGGCGTAGTAATGTTTTGTACAATAAGATGGTGCATTCAGGCCTCAGTGTTGACTTGCGATTGATCAATGGATAAAGTTGTCTTAGTCTATTATTGCCCTGTAACAGCTTGTGATTGAGGTGAAAACTCCAGGTTAGGCGTGTGTCCAGGTAGACACCGAGATATCTAACCACCGAGTCCGTTGGGTTCCATTGTATGGGATCGTCATCAGTGGCTATATTGGATACTGTTGTTATTTTTCTTAAAGTGAAGATTTTACCTTGGCATTTCACGGAGTTAATCTGGATATTCCAATTTTTAAACCAGTTAATAATCTTGTTTGTAGATTTCTGTAATTCATACACTGCTTCTTGTAGATCGGAATTCTGAGTGATTATTGCTGTGTCGTCTGCAAAGGCGGCTATGGATGCCGTGGTTGTTGGGAGATCGGATGTGTAGATGTTAAACAGCAGAGGTCCCAGAATGCTACCTTGTGGTACTCCAGCTTGCACTTGTTTAGTGTCAGATATACAAGAGTTGATCTTGACCGCGAAGGTTCTGTCTTCTAGAAATGAGAAAATAACTGCTAGCAAATAGTTGGGAGCATTTGTGCCAAAGAGCTTCTTCTTTAGACCTTCGATCCACACCTTATCGAAGGCCTGAGCGACGTCTAAAAATAGAACTGTGGTGTAGCATTTATTGTGGTCTCCTCTTTCTATCGTTTCGGTAATTCGCTGGAGCTGATGACAAGTTGAGTGCCTCTCTTAAAGCCAAATTGAAAGGGTATTTCACTTATTAACACGCTGATACTCACGTTTACGAGTTTGTTTTGCTTCAACTCTGAACATATAATGGTCTGAGTTAGCCTCTGCTTCTCTGCAGCTCTTTACATCCTCAATATAGTATTTGATTTCGATTAACACCCTATCTGGTCTATTTGATTTATGGTCTTACCACCAGGACTGTTCTATGTTCTTGTGTGGATACTTTTATGCTGCAAGAAGGTTGCCTTTACTGTCACTAAGCTATCTGCTGCAAAATTTATTAACTTCTGCCCATTATTATTTACTATGAGATCACTATGAGATCCATTTACTATGAGATATGAACTAATTTGATTCGATATATTGTTTGATATATCATATCGATAATGCCATGCCAAATTCCGACAATTCTTGCTATCCCTAAGTACGACCAAAAGTGCTATTTACTCTTTAAAGGTCAATGATTGTAAAAGACAAAACTTTTTAGTAACGTTTAACATAGTGCCAATAAAATTGTAGTTGAGTAGTTTGAATTTCCGAAATTATCTTGTAATTTACAATGCTGTAGCATAACATAACCAACATAATATTAGCATGCTTGTTACCAACCTTACAATAACAAAGTTTTGGCTCCGAAACTCATAACCCAATTTATAAGTCATTGCCATACTTTTTGGCCGGCACAAACAGCATACTTGTTATCAAAAAGAATGGTAGGCGCCAAAGTAATTTTAATTGGGTAATTTCCAGAAATATAGTTCCAGTAAAACAATTTTGTTACAAAACTTTTTAAAGCGTTCATAAAGCTTTTTAAATAAATAAAGCAACTCTTTGTGTTGTTTTATTTTAGAAAAACTATTAGTATATTCGAAAATAAGTGCTGAATTTACTAAAATTATTTAGCACATAAAAGAAAAATAATCGGGAATTACGTTCATTTTTATTTTAAAAATGGATTTTTCAAATCTAAAAAGTTTTAAAATATTTAATTAAAAAAGTAAAGGAATGTTTTCGTGATCTGTACAGTTCTAAGAATATTTACAACACCAAGGAATAATAGATTGTGGTGTATTTTTGGATACCCTAGGTAGTGATGTGTTTTAATCACGGATTTTAATACATTCTGTAGATTTACACATTTGTGTTTTACAACTACTACATGATGAAAAAGGGGAAAAGAATAATGCTATTGATTTGTTATTTTATGGTTTTGTTTGCTTAATTGAATTATCTATAAATAACTAGAAGAGCATCATTGTGACTGTTCTAACAAATGTAACTACACCGTTTCTACATAGAACACAACCTTTTATGACACACTTGACTATTTACTGTTTCCTTAATTTTAATTAAATTGAATGTAATGCTTAATTTTACAAATGTCCACTTATTTTGTTTTTGCAGAAGCTTTCTAGCACTAAGCATATAAATACAATACATAAGGACAGTAATTTCTGAGTTTCTGTCTAAAATACACTATTTTTAAGTAATCATAATCTGTTATTGTAATAAAATAAGAATCATATAATTGTATATAATATATAATGTACTTCTTGTCATTCGTTTGACCCCAACCATTTTATTATATTGGTAATGCGAATACAAAATTAAGACAGACATTTTAGTAGTAGGATAATTTTACACTACTCGTCTTCGATAATCGCACACACATTCTGTTTTTTTTAATGTTATTGATACCTCTTTATACCCCACTCTAGTTATTCTAAATATTTAAAAAATGTTTGAGATGTTTTTAGAACAGAATTATTGAACTGCCAACAATTTCAGAAATTTTCAACAAATACTTTACAAAATTCACCTGAACAACATTTTTTTTTAATTAACTGGCTTGCGGTGTTTACTGGAAGCCAGTGTTGCTATTTATATCTTTATGACCTACAACATTTGAATTTTCACTGTTTTTAAAATCTAATTAAACAAACTTGGCGTGAGTTAGCTGAAAAAAGCGGTGTCTATCAATTAAAACTTTTAATTTAGTTGTAGTTACCTTAAACTCATATATTATTCGCTGTTTTAATATTTAAGATTTATTACAGTAGTATTATCAAATACACTTTATATACTCGTATTATCAATTTACTAAAACTAGGAATTATGGCAAAAAAAATTTTTCTGATTGCATTAATCGGATACAAGATGAACACACGATGGCAATTAAAAAAGTTTTATAATAAAATGGAATGATTTTTAATTATGTTAAGATATAACCCGTATTCAAATATTTAGCAGGCAGATTTCATACAAATTTTAGATATTTCGTTCTATGAGCGACATAACTTCACTTTTTCAAATAAATGGAAAAAAACATTTTTTTGATGTAAATAAAACTAGTCACACTAAAATACTTTAAATATAAAAAGGATATAGGTGAAATCCTGCATTTCTTTATAAGAATTAGCCTTCACTGATAAATTTAACTATGTGGGCATTATTAACAGTTTTTAAGACTTTTAGCTTAGTTTTAGTGCTTTTTCAAATTCAAAATTTATCAGAAACAGATAAAATAGGTTGTATTTAAGATCTTTGCAAATATATAACTACTCACCTGTAAAATTATTACAGAAATTTGTGTTTCACTTTAAGGAGGTATTTTGTTTGTGTAGTACCTTTGAGTACCATATGTTTTTGATAAGATGTTTTATTAGGAATAAGCAGGTTAGCATCTTAGCCCCATAACTGAAACAAATTCTGATATAATAAGTGAAAAATATGTTTACAGGCTGCGCTATTAAACGAGCAGTAGTTTTGTGTATTTTGGAGTGCATAGTGTTTTGTAACATCTGAAACCATATCCAAATAAGATCATAAAAGGTGTAATGTATAGTCTTATAAACAAGGAGGATTGGAAAATTGTGTTTTTATAAATGTATGTTAGTTATAAAGCTTAATACAACGTTGTTCCGTAGATAACAAAATTTAGGTGTATATATAATCTATTATTTATGTAAAATGTTACATATCAGCAGATTCACAATTTCGTGATGATGTACAAGATGGAATAAATAGTTTTTCTGCAAATAAAAATTTGTGAAATTAAATAGGGTTAGTAGATATTTATAAAAGTCATATTTCATTGTTTCATGTTAAAAATTCAATTGTTCCTTGAAACAGTATATAAAGGAAAACCATTTTTTACCAAATTAGTAGCCGAAAATCTCGAAAAGTTTTGTCTCTATTTTTTTATTATAAATATATTTTAATAAATTAATTAATTTAAAAAAATGTATAAAACTCTTATATCTTAGTAATACATATGCACTAATTATATTATAAAGAGTGTCGATATTAACAAATCACAGCAAAATATTAGGAATTATATGGGTTTATGTTTATATTAATTTGAATAAAATTATATTTATTAAAGTAATTTATATTTATTTGTTTAAACCTGTATTTCATCCATAGAATATTATTTAAACATAATTACTAAATGCATGTTCAACATATTACTCACGCAATAAATGGAAAATCTTAAATGCGTAATTATAATATTTGAATGAAATAAATAAAGATTAGTAAAAAGTTTCACAGTATTTATTAAAATATAACCTGACAATATTGTTTCGACTGCTAGGCTGTCATTATCAAAGGTAACATAAATATGAACAAACACGTCGCTAAGGTAGATACAAAAATAGGTAACTAGAGAAAAAGATAAAAATAATAATAATCAGAATTAAATATCTAACACTTACAGTAACGGAGAATTACTGAGCTCAAGTTGTTCATTCATTAAAGGTACTCTGAGTTTGTGTTTGTATATCTCAAAGGCTTCTAAAATGTCTAATTTGCGTTTGTTATTACAAAAATACAGGAATTAAATATTATTTTGAGGAGTCATGGTGTGATTTTGTTCTAAACAAGGTGTTTGGCATAATTAGATTTTTCAGGATGTTTATTTTTGTAATGACGTACGTGTTCTTTATATCTTATGTCAAAATTTCTAAGTGTATGGCCCAATATATACCGAACTACAAAAAGAACAATTTAATCGGTAAATGACCGATTTCATGGTATCATGTGTTCTGTCTTTAGCATTAAATAAAAATGAAAAAGTGCTAGTGTTAGTTTTAAATGTTATTTTATAATTGTTGGTTTTTCTTAGTATATGTGCAATTTTTTCTGATATTTTGCCAAAATATGGTATAGATATGTAATTTGTGTCTTCTGTTTGATTGTCAATGGGATATATTCTTTTGATAGCTAACCTATAATCTTTTTGTTTAATTAAAGTGTCAATCATGTTCGGATTGTAATGATTTCAAATTGACGGCGACCGACTTATCTTAAAAGAGTATGTAAAGGATCTTGGAGTGTCTATTGATAACGACTTAAGCTTTAATCGTCACATATCTTCGTGTATACAAAAAGGGTTCGCCTGCTTAAAAATGATTTATAATTCTAGACATTTCTTAAACATGCAGTTAAAGGTAATGCTTTGTCAATCATATGTCCTATCTAGGTTCAATTACTGTGATATCCTTTACGATCCATGTCTAACCGTCGCAGATGCAAACAGAATTCAAAAATTGCAAAACGCCTGCCTTAGAATGATCTTTGGCATAAAAAAGTACGATCATGTGTCTTACAAACTTAGAGATCTGCAGTGGTTAAACATGTCTAGTAGAAGACTTCTGCATGCTGCAGTCTTGTTCCATGATATCATTATGAACAAAACTCCAGTCTATTTATATAATAAAATAACTTATCGATCAGACGTACATAATCTAAACTTGAGGTTCCGGGGTACACTAACTCCTCCAGTGCACCGCACGGAATTTTTCAAGCGTTGCTTCTCATATAGGATCACCAAAATTTACAATAATATTCCACCGAACCTAAAGAAACTGTCTGTTAAGAGATTTGGGATCGAATTTCGTCGAATACTACTAAATGAGGTTGAATAATCAATTGTACGCATTAACTATGTAAACATAAATTCTCTTTTTAACTAAATAAATATATATTGTAATCTAACCTAGAACTAAATATTACTAATCTTAGTGTAGAATAAACAATGAACTGTAAGTTTTAATGTATATATATATATAATGATCCTTAATTAAGATCTCAGTTATCTTATAATTACACATATTACTTGTATTTACAAAATAGTCAGAGTGCCTAAAACTCTAATGTATAGAGATGTAAGTTGTCGATACAGAAGGTTAAGTGGCAGAGCAGCTGTCAATTCTTGACAAGCTGAACTTCGCCTTCTTTTATTAGCGTATTTTTTCACTAACAATTTCATTGTACAATACTTATTAAAATTAACATTAATGCTAATACATCTTTACTATAATGTACAACATAAAACTCAATAAAGGCAGTATTATTATTATTATTATTATTATTTGCATTTGCTAGTTGTTTAATGGTTGATAGCTCTTTGCTAAGATGGGCTTTGTTAGTGGAATAGTTAAAGCTCTGCGTATTAATGATCTGTAGGCTGCTATTTCATGTGCTTTATGGTAACAAGATTCATTTGGTATTGTTATGTCCGTTTGTGTTGGTTTTCTGTATATGGAAAATTCAAATAGATTGTGTGCGTTAATCTTGATAGTTAAGTCTAGGAGGTTTATAGCCCTATTTTGTTCTATTTCTAGTGTAAATTTTATGTTAGAGTAGATACTATTAATAAGAATTAAAAATTCATCGATAACCTCAAAAGGACTGTCAAAACAAGCTAAAATGTCATCAACATAACGAAACCAGAGGATAATGTGTTTAGAGAGGTTTAATTCAAATATTTGATCTTCGAACTTGTCCATAAATATGTTAGCTAATAGAGGACTTAGAGAATTACCCATAGGTAAACCATCTTTTTGTAAATAAATGATGTTATTGAAAGTGAAATAATTTTGAGTTATAAAAAGGTCAAATAATTGAATTAACTCCTTTTAACTAATTCTATATTACTATTAATCAAGAAACTATCTAATAAAGGAATACATTCTTGTGGGGGTATTCTGGAGAACATGTTACACATATCAAAACTAACAAGTTTTGAATGTGGTGGAAGATGTATGTTTTGTAGCTTATCTACTAATTCTAATGAATTTCTAACAGATTATTTCGATTTGTAACCTATCGTGTTAATAATCTGGTTCAGTTTTTTGGATAAAATGTGATTAGGTGCATTAATGTAGGATACAACTGGTCTTATTTATTTATTTATTTATTTATTTATTTATTTATTTATTTAAACTGTAGACTACAGTATAACCAATTACAGTCTACAGGATATTAACATGAACATAACATAACATATTCACAAGCAGTTTATAACCTACCACAACCAATAAAAAGAACTTAATAATTTCATGGTAACTTAATAATAAATTCGAGTGCTAGATATGAATAAAAAAAGAAAAAAAAAAAATATATATATATATATATATATATATATATATATATATATATATATATATATATATATATATATATATATATATATCAATGATTAGAAGTAATAATGCGCGTAGAGATATACAAGAAAGAGTTATAATAATGGGATATCGCGCAACAGAGAAGAAAGAAAAAACAAGTTGCAGCCGTCTACACGTGTTTCACACTTATTAGTGATCATCAGGACGGCATAGCAGATGGAATAAATATAAAAGCAACTCACTCAGAAAGATGTAACAACACAAGGTTTCACTGATAGCAGCCAACCGCACATTTGCAGTATCGGCCTGAAGACACTGAGTTTTCAGTGCAACAACAAACGTCACTACGGAGGCAGCTAAAGCCACTACCTATATATATATATATATAGTGTAGACGGCTGCAACTTGTTTTTTCTTTCTTCTCTGTTGCGCGATATCCCATTATTATAACTCTTTCTTGTATATCTCTACGCGCATTATTACTTCTAATCATTGATAATATACCTTGGGATTGGTTGTCTCACGGTAGTGGCTTTAGCTGCCTCCGTAGTGACGTTTGTTGTTGCACTGAAAACTCAGTGTCTTCAGGCCGATACTGCAAATGTGCGGTTGGCTGCTATCAGTGAAACCTTGTGTTGTTACATCTTTCTGAGTGAGTTGCTTTTATATTTATTCCATCTGCTATGCCGTCCTGATGATCACTAATAAGTGTGAAACACGTGTAGACGGCTGCAACTTGTTTTTTCTTTCTTCTCTGTTGCGCGATATCCCATTATTATAACTCTTTCTTGTATATATATATATATATATATATATATATATATATATATATATATATATATATATACATACACATAGTATATATACACACATACAAATTAAAGTAGGTAATTAAAATCAATTTTACATTATTACACATTCTTCATTTAAGAATTAGTGGTTTTAAGTGCAGATAAACATGTTTTTTTGTAACTTTTAAAACTTGGATGAAATATATCTATTTCTTTCGAATGTTTATTTATTAAACTACATGCTACATATATAGGTGACTTTAAGAGTTGATTTGTTCGAGCTCTAGGTAAGTAAAACGTTGATGGATTTCTTGTTGTTAACTTTGGAAATAAAAAGTTTATTCGTTCAAGAATATCACACGATTCAATTAAATTATGTAAAATTTTATAAAGTAGTATAAGATATGCATACTGACGCCTACTCTCTAACGAATGCAATTTATATGATTTAAGAAGATTGTTGTAGGGAACAAAGGCAGGATAGATTCCAGTAGATCTCAAATCAAGGTATCTAACGAATCTTTTCTGTACTCTTTCAACCGTTAGTATATTATTGTGGTAGAAAGGCATCCATATTACCGAAGAAAACTCTAGTTTCGACCTGACATAGCTATTATATAATGTAAGCAGAGTTTGTATTTGTTTAAAATTTGACGAATTTCTAATAATAAATCCTAAGGCTCTCAAGGATTCATTAACGATTCTCTCTGTGTGTATATGGAAAGTCAATTCTTTATCAAACACTATTCCCAGATCCCTTATGTTCTCTTTTGTAATTAATGGTATATCATTCATATTATACTGAAATTCTATAAAATATTGCTTTTTTGTGTATGTCATTTTACAACATTTATCTATATTAAAATAAAGCATGTTTCTCTGACTCCACTGAGTTATATTATCAATATCTGTTTGTAATGAATTACAATCTCGAACAGTTTTAATTGTTTTCCATATCTTAAAGTCATCGGCAAACAATGCTTGTTTTGAGTTCCCAACCACCCCTGAAAGGTCATTTATAAACAAAAGAAATAAAAGAGGTCCTAGGTTTGCTCCTTGTGGAACACCAGACATTGCTCTATATCTCTCCGACTGACAGCCTCCATATACCACCACCTGCCACCTGTCCGACAAATAGGATTCAAAAAATTGTAAAAGATTGTTAGAAAATCCAAATTGAATTTTTAATTTGTCCAAGAGTATTTTATGGTTCACTCTATCGAAAGCTTTTGAAAAGTCGGTGTATATAACGTCGACTTGTAAGTTATCATTTATTGCCTCAGATATATCTTGGACAATATTTATCAGATTAGTGACAGTGGAACGGTTTGGCATGAAACCATGCTGTGTTTCAGAAATCGTAGGTTTAACATGACTCATTACCTTTTTATACAGGATGGTTTCGAATACCTTGGATATAGTCTGTAGAAGAGATATTGGTCTGTAATTGGCCACATTACCCTTGTCTCCACTTTTATAGATAGGACACACTTTAGATAATTTCCATTTATCTGGATATTTTTAATAGATCATTTCAAAGTTTTTTGCAAAAGCATTTGTTATTTCTAATGTTGAGTTTAAAGGAGTTCCATTGTAAGACATGTTATTGAGTTGTATATGAGATTTATTTTTCGATTTAATAAAAGACCAAAAGGCATTAGGATCGTTTTGTATATCCTTCTCTTTGATGTTACAAAACGTCTTAAAAGCGTCACTTATGTCAATTTTAATCTTTTTTCTTAACAGTCTAAAATTTTGCCTAACTTCTTCATTGGGATTGGTTTTTAACTTTTTGTGAAGACTCGCTTTTCGTTTTATATCTTTAATTATGGTACTTGTAAACCACTTATAGGCATATTATGTTTATGTGTTTTGACAAGTCCATTCAGTTTAGGTGGTTGTGGGTTTTTATTTATGATTTGTTGCTTTTCTAATTCTGAAAAGCAGAGATTGCAGGTTTCTAAAGCTTATTTTATTTCTTTTTGGAATTTTGTGGTTGGGTTTTTGTTCAAAGTTTCTAAATTTTCTTTATTAATAAATTCATTTACTTTTTGTATGTAAATATCTTTCGAAAGAATTACCAAAGTGTTACCCTTATCTGCTTTAACAGAAATTAAATTGTTCTCTGTGATTTTGTGTTTTATAGATTGAGGAAGTGATATGTTAGATGTTGTGTTGTACATTTTGTCCTGTTTCAAAGACATGTCTTTCAACAAATTCGAAATTTGGAATTTTGCATAGTTGTTATGATCTTTCTTAAGTATAGTTTCACATTCAACATGTCGAAACAATATTGTCAGGTTATATTTTAATAAATACTGTGAAACTTTTTACTAATGTTTATTTATTTCATGATTATGGAGTTCCACAAAGTAAGGTTGGAAACAATAATATTTGAAATTTAGTAATAACTATTAGGAATAGTTACTTTCTTATTTAAAATGTTTATTTATTACAATTGAATTATAGGAGATTAGATATTTAATTCGCACATTTTGTAAATTACTAGGATTAATTTATAATTTATTTTAATAATTGCCTGGAGTTCCCTTCTACATACCTATATTTGATATTTTTACATATTTTCCTTTCGTCATCTTTAAACTATTTCAAAGATTCACTGGGCAGTGGCTTAATAACTGGTCATTATTTTCATCAAACCCTTAATTATTATACTTACTTCAGTTCTCGATTACCTGAGTTTATCGATGAAGATTTAAAATTGTAATTGGTTCTAGCTTGTAAATATTTAACCAGTCTATACTGTAAGCCTATTCACGAGTCCTATTACAACTATATGTATCAATTACAATGATCGAACAACCAATAAATTCAATCTTATCGGGATACATGTATGTATATACATTATACAAGCCTATTCATCCAAGTAGGAGGATAGTGAATATAATAGAATATAACACCTTTTGTAATTTTTACTCTAATACATTTATAATAGTTATTTGTTATAATTTAATATATTTTAACTACATTTTTAAATACATTAAATATTTAAAAATAACCGAACAAATTAAACAATAATTCAAACATAAAATCTTGGGGCTAGTTGGCATTGCATGTGCTACTACTACACAAATTTCCTATACGGTAATAAAAACTAACAATCTTTGGATAAAGAATTACTAAAACCTTTTTCGAAGTTTTACTAAGAAATCTTTCAATCTTTATAAAAAATAATATGTTAATATTACAAAATATTTAGTTTAATTAAGGTATAAACTCTTTTCATATATTTTACTTTTATTATTTATTTCGTAAAAACATTGGCCACACCGTTCAGTCTTTTAAGTTCAAACAATGTTCCTTATTTAAGGCTAGAATCAACAAACTCGGTATAATAAGAAAATAATTACAATAAAATCATAAATTTAACACAATATTTCTTTAAAAGTTCCTTCTCTGTATTTGTTATTATAATACAAAACATGTTATGAAAACAAAATCATGTGTTGAGGACGGGTAGTTGTAATGGTCACCTATAACTAATTATGTATATATTTGCATTTTTATTATTTCAAGTTTTTATTGCTATTCAAATATAAGCTAGAACCGCGTTTATGTTAAGCTTACTTAATAACTTAATAAAATAGATAAAAACAGGTGTAACGAGATGAACTGTGGGAAATAACTAACCGGATGTGATATAACACTACTGTAATATTATCTTTCTCTGTTTGCGCAGAATAATCACTCGTGCATGTATCTAATACTAATAGTTGACCGGTATGTCTAATATAAATAGTTGAGCGGTATATTGAAATGGTTATCTTTTATAATATAAAGATTAGTTAGTTTGTTTGTTCACGTTGTATTTTGCATATCATGTGAGATCCGGACGTGGGACTGTTTGCATGTTGTTACATGGTGGTCTGTAGTTGTGCAGGAAACGAAAAGATCTCCGTAGTCGCGTACGTCTTGCCTGAGAGGTTTAATTAACAACGGCGTTTTTATGGTTTTTGAAGTTATGTTTTATTAATTTGACAATTCTTTGGCCGTTGGAGGTTAGGTTTTATTAACAACACATTTCTGATGTTTTGTGACTTGTAAAGTGGAAGCATTGCCCCTATCCCTACTCTATGCCTATTTTTATAAAGTTTTATTACATGGTTCAGTCATATTGTCCGTTCACATCCGCAAATAGATAAGAGCAACCAAAAATTTATACGGGCAGCAAGAAGGAACCCTCATAGAATTTCATGAAGAGTAGATGCTAAAGCAGTGTTTCTTTTATGCTAAGGCAATACTTTATTTATAAGAAACTGTTTTTCCGCGAAATGATTTATTTCGGGTTTTTTTGTATATTCTTAAAAAATGTTGATTAGTAATTTAAAAAATGTAATACAGTGTGAAATATTTTAGTGCTTTTCCAACTCTTTTCTTTTTGTTTTCTTGCCCTAATAAAGCTTTTTACATAAGTATTTCTATACAATCCCCACCAATAATTTAATTATCTGAAAAAGCACTACTTTGCATGTTAACATTCATCATTAAGCAAACGCGGCATAATATAGTTCACAATACATTAGCATAAAGAGGTTAGAAGCGTTTGATGGCAGATTTACGATTATCATTAAACTCATAGATAACCTCTTTACATAATTTATTTCATGTGTGATAGATATAACATAGAACAGGTAATTATTGTGTCACACTCACATCAGCTCGTTGTTAATAGTAACACTTGCGTGACTCGTACCTATAATGTGATTTACTGATACAGGTTATTAGAGCTTTCTTAATACGAAAACTTTTCTTGATCGAGTACCGAATTACCATATTTGACGTTCAATTATTGTAACCTTATATTTGGAGTTTTCCAAAGTTTGATCAATAAGTGATGTTAAATCTGGATAAAATCCACATTATGTAGTGCTAATAAAAATTCAAAATTGTATCACAAACACCTTCATTTAATCTATTACTCCATTACTTCCTTTAGTTCACAAACTCGATTAACCCTAGAACGATTGAGATACCTCCTCCCGAGAAGTCAAACGTCAATAACAAACTGAGCAAAACAGCAGCAGAGAAATGACGGATCGTTGAAAATTCCCTTCAGGATGTATTTCTGTTGCGGTAGGATGCTCTTAAACCACGCACCCGTCTTTGAAACGTCACTTTGATGAGTTACTCTGCTTTATCGTTTGATTTTGAGCACATAATGAAAATTGAGGAAGGCGATGGAATTTGATTAGTACGCAGCTTCTTAGCGTTTTTTAATAAATTTAGGAAAAAAGATTTGTTAGGATAAAAACGCCGAAAAATATTTTTATTCAAAACAGAACAAATAGTTATTAGACAGACAGGCAAAGACAAATTATTAAAACAATTTCAGGAATCGGCAATGTTTTCAAAATCTCTGAAAGTTTACACTCGCATGATAGGCTAACTATAAAAGAATAAAAAATTAATAAGAGACTAAATGTTTATATATTTGAATCTTAATATTCAAAGCAGTACTTATATTAGAACATTTCCGCTGAAACTGGTGCGAATGCTTGCATTTGCGATATGAAACAACCAATCAGTTGGTTAATAAAATTGTAAGAATGTACATGTACCTGTTGTAAGAAGAACGGAAACGCCGCCTTTTCTCAGGACATTTAAAACATGTAACGGTATATCTTCCACCGGCATTCAGTACGTAAAATTTTACATTTATACTTATTAAAAATCCGAAGTTCGGTCCTGTAAGATTGCGCTTTATTCGAAATAGAATTTTGTCATGTAAATATTTCCTACAAAAATATTTTAAGAAAGGATTGTTTTATATTTGATATAATTAAAGAACGTAGCGTCATAAAAATGACGTTTTTTTAGTATTTTGTTTACTTATATTCTGGTGAAATATCAATTACATCGTGATAGATCTTGATACAGAAAATTATGGGAAGTACTTGATCATCAATTTCATAAAAACATTCCTGTTAATATTCCGAGAATGCAGGACTCAAAAACAAATTTTTCTTTGTTTGTCATATGCGTTTTAAATTTTAAGTCAGGTTGTCGCGTAGCGATTTCGGCTAGACACCAGATGGGTGTTATTTTGTACCAGTTTGCGAGCATATTCTTTCAGTACTACTTTTCATTCCTTTAGGTTGAAATCTCTGCAGACGGTTAGTTAAAAAACTTCCTTACGGCCAAATAAGACGCATGTTTTTGAGGGTGATCAGGGTCACGGAGGCTGCCCTCCTTCGCGCCTCGACAGGTTAGCGAAAAGACTTGCTTCCCGTTCGTGCTTCAAGCTAGACCACCTCGGTCAGATCGCGCTATGAGGGTCGATATTAAGAAACTTGCGGTCCATCTTTGAGATTAGTTAGTCGATTTTGAAGTCGGGTTTATTGTGTTATAATTCAGTGTTAATTATACAAAATTAATGCAATCTTGTGAGTACAGTTCCCGTACAGTTTAGTTGTGATTTGTGGTACAAGTGAACTTTTGAAGTTTGAGAAGATTGACTAATATCGTCTCGTCAATAAACATTTATAGTTGGTTTATGTGTAATAAACCATTAAAAACAATTACGCTGTTTGCCTGCGTTAACAGAAGGAAGTGAAGTTGTTATTAAAAATCACTTAATTTGGGTGATAGTTTAAAATTGTGGATTGTCATTTTATCTGGCGATAATGACTGACAGTTATTTGGTTTAATTAGTCGAGTTTTAAATAAAGGAGATTACAATTACTCCTCGAGAATAAATTTTAACAATAAACATTAACTAAACAAAATTGTTTAAACTGTGTTTAACGAACATTGGTGCTGAAATTGTATAGATGATTGACTATATAAGTCAATAAAGTATTTCTTTGGACCTGCTACCATCAAACTGCAATTTAATACCATCAAATCATCGAGAAATAACTACGGTTCTTTACAAGAGAGGCCTTTTCCAATTTCTGATTGGCCAGTATGATTTGCTTTGTACAGCAAATAAACCAAGGTTTAAGGTATTGTACTTTAAGAATTCTTTATCTTTATTATTTTGAGGTTGGACTATTTTAAATAAGTGAATTTTGTTGTTCTTTACTAGAAGAGAGCTCTCAGTAGTACTGAATTTTAGTCCATCATTAATAGTGAAAGTTAAATTTATAAATCTTCGAAATATCTAATTAGATTTATTTTAGTTTAAAGTGATGGATATTTGTTCGTCAAACTTTTCAAAAGATTTCTGGTTTAAATAAATTCTCGAGTTTGATAGTATGTTGGAATATTTCATGGCTAATAAATCTAGATATTTTTTGATCTTGTTGAACTTTTGGGGCAATTAGTATTTATTAAAATTCTAATAGCTTCTATTAGACTCTTCTATTCTAGACAAATATTCAAATTATCTTTGGAACTGCCTTACGTCTATTAATTTTAACGAAATAGACGATTATTTACTAAATGCTTAGTTTTAAGTTTAATAAATTCATACTGTTTGTGTGTTTTTTTATGTGTTTGACTATTATTATTATACCTGTGTTTGAACTATTTTCTGCTTTTATTATTTAATAAATATGTGTTTAGCTTATACTAATAATCTAAACGGAACCATATAATTATGAAAGTTTTGTTCAAATTTTACTTTAAAAATTTTCTAAACATTTCTAAATTTTTATCCAAAAACCTATTATATTTAATACATTTTCTGATTAATGAATTTAATATCAAATCAGGCTTAATTAAACATCAATATTAAACTTCATAATCAGATGGCGCCCTTTTAGTGTTTTTATTTGTGTTCTAAACCCTTATCTACTACTTTTCACAAAATAAGACAACTGCAGAACCAATACCTGCGACCTGAACATTTCAAATTTGTAAGAGAGAGTTTAAATCTCAAGCTGTGGCAATGATTTTGAGCATATATGATAATGTAAGTATGATAATTTTATAGTTGTGTTCTCGTGTAGAAAAACCTTTGTTTCACTGCCTGTCCAACGTGAGACAGATTTAGTGATGTTGCACTGGCGCCCAATCGCGGGGCGTTGTTTCTTTTGTGAGTTTTATAGTTGTTGCAAACAGCGGCAATTTTTTAAGTTAGCGGAAGTTTTAAGACCATGGCAGTTTTAGGCACTACCAGTTAATTTAGTTACAGTCCTGTGTAACAAGCATACCATTTTTTTGCACCTTGTATTTAACTAATTTAGTTTTATAGTTCAAAGGTTTGTTTCATTCAGAGTCCTAACCCTTGTTAGTAAGCTGTACAAGAAGAATATGCAACAACTGCCGAAAAACAACTGAACCCTGTCATACTTCAATTTTTATTTAATTCTTGAATTCGATACTCTGTGCCAAGGGAACGATAATATAAAAGAAAGTATTAAAACTTTGCTGTAAGAGGTAATTTAAGCTGTATTCCTTTCTTTTAAACTCATATAAAAAATACAAAATTAAATAAACTTGGTGCATAATAAATATACCATTTTCTAAATTAGATTTTGCAAGTTAAATGAGAACTTAAGTACAGTTAAAAACTTCCTTTCCCGGTTTGTTCTGGAATTGACACTGATTAAAACGTATAAAAATCCTCATGGGTTTTTAATACATCTCAAGAGAAACAGCTTTAAAACTATTTTATAGCGTAGAAATGGACAGAGATAACTTTTATTATATTGACTTAATAAAGAGTTACTCTATGAGGGGCCATGAAAGCTTATTCTAGCAAACAAAAGGGAATACAAAAATAAACGAAATACTGCTACGGGTATCAGTATATGTATTTATTACACAGTTCGAGTCCTCTGTTGTAACTTTTTAGCTGACCTTAATGTAAAAGCACAATCAGATTCCATTTTTTCTAGAATCAAGGAGTATAAATAGTTTCTAAGAGCGTGATAATAATATTGTTTGAAAAATATAACTTAAAATTAAAAGAAAAATTATTTTCATTTTTTATTTATTCATATAAACTTGCATAATGTTTTTTGTTTCGTTTAGAATTATGTACTCACATATCGCGTTTTAAGAAGTAAAGCATAATAGTATATTATGTGTTAAGGGCTCAATTGAGTATTTTAAAGCCCGCAGAGTCAGTTAGCTCGCTAAGACGATAAAGGGCTCTAAAACACTAATTAAGCGCGAAATGCATTTGTCAGTTTATGTCCAGTCTAAGTTTATATTAATATTAAATTTTTAAATAAAAGTAATTTGAAAAGTGCAAAACTTCTAGTAAGTGCAGTAGTATCAAGTACTGTGTTTACTATGGAGACGGCGTAAACAAGGGTAGCTATTTTTCTAGCAGGCTCTAAAAAGTTTTTCAGCTCTAAAGCTCTAATTTATCAACTTACGCTATAAAAGACAAAATCGCCCGACCGGACAATATAGTATATTATGTATTAAGGGCTTAATTGGTGTGTTAGAGCCCGCAGAGTCACTTAAGCCGAAGGCGCTACGACGATAAAGGGCTCTAAAACACTAATTAAGCCCGAAATGCATACGTTACTTTATGTCCGGCCTAAGTTTAAATTAATATTTAATTTCAAAATAAAAATAATTTAAAAAGTAAGGTAGGTGCAGTGCTAAAACTTCAAGTAGGTAGGTGCAATGGTATATAATTACTGTTGTTACTATGGAGACGGCGTAAACAAGGGTAACTATTTTTCTAGCGGGCTCTAAAGAGTTTTAGAGCCCTAGAGCTCTAATTTAGTAACTTACGCTCTAAAAACAGGCCACTAAATAGATCATAATCGCCCGGCCGGACATAAGGTTAGTTACACGCGTTACACCTTTGTGAATACCAAAACCTTATCTTGAGAAAATTAACTTCACTTCAGTCATATCTTCACTTGATATGTTACCTGATAGTAGACCTAATTAGTCAGGTAAAGTTCATCATTCATCACCGTGGAACCACCAAACTGTCTTGGCGTAATTCTTCACCACTGACAGTTACAAAAAAGGATACTAAAAAGAGTTGTACAATAAAGTATTTAATGATTTGAAGCCTTTATAGACTATTAAAAGTTAGCTTTAAGATTGGATTTTCAGGCTCAGAACTTGATCCCACATTGCTACTGCTCAAAACCTATACATGTAGCTGCAAACCACTACATACCTTCGCACTCATATATTTTTTATATTGGTATATTCTTTTCCGATGGGAATATTTCCGTTAGATGGCTTAAACTATTGCTGTGGGATACTTGTTTTGTAAACCTATTTTGTATCACACAATTCTGCCCGAGATGGAAATTTTCAGCTTGGCTTATAGTGAACTTGAGTGGAGAAAGCACTGAGTTCAAAATAATTTCGGAACTCAGATCCGTATAATCTTATAGCGTTGGGTAGCCACTTAGTCAGTAAGAATTATTAACTTTTGCGAATGGATCCGAGGAGAGGGTACGAGAATTCTAAGGACTCTAACTTAGGACCTTCATGACAATAACCATTGCCCTACTAACTTTCTCACAAGGCGCGCTTTTTGAAAAGAACACTTAAAATTCTATATTTTTTCCTAATACTGATTCTGAGTAAAAACGTATTTTGTTTTTTCTTTTTTGCTCGTTCCTACTTCCTTGAATAGTTAAAGCGTTTACTGGCTACCTAATCACACATAATGCCTTGGTATGGATTTCAAATTCATTTTAGATTGCGTACCTTCTCGTTAGTCTTAATCTAGACTTCAGACTGGTAGTTAGAAATTGAAAATTATTATTAGTATTACCAACACACCGAAAAGATAAACGACTATAAAGGCGACTCTTCGTGCAAATTCAAAAATTTACATTAATTTTCAGTCAGATATAAACGCATGCCAAGAAACTGACGCAAAACTTAAAATTCGCATTATACGTTTCTTCTAATTACACGTTCATTAGTTTCTCTTTCTTTGCTAAAAGTTTTGTTTCGCATTGTCGCTACAACAATATTGTTGCAATTTGTATAATATTGTGAAAATGTCGCAAAATACAGTGGGATTATCAATATTAATAAGAATGAAGGAATATTATGAGATATTGTCCAAATTGTTCAAGGTATTTTTGGATTTTTAAATATTGCTGATATTGTTAAAATTGGCTTGTCAGAGTATACTGTATTGTCAAAGTGGTTTACTCCTCGACTGCGACTTAATTCATAATCGACTATAACCTTTATTTGCGTCGATTCCTACGACAAGCCAAGTCTCCTTCTCTTAACTTCAAGAACTCTAGAACTGATATTCACAATCGTAGGTGGTTTTACCCTATATTGCTTTTATTACTTTATCTTAATTATCTATATCAAGGTCAAATCCAAATTTCATAAAAAATAATGATGTTTGAGATGAAATCTGGATTGTTCTCGTCGTTTTGTTTGAGTTCATTGTAGATGATAATGTGCTACCGTTATCGGATTGTAGATACCATATTGCTTCAATATTTTCTTAATTTTTAGAAAACATTTAAAATTCAGGTTTTAATGATTCAGCCTGTACTATAACTAAACACAAAGAGATATTTCGGTCAAATCTTGTCCAGAATGCTTGTCATCTTTAACCGAGATCTGCTCATTCATGAACATATTTTCTGTATTTTCTTGCACAAAATGCTTCTTTAAGGACCTAAACGAACTTGATACAAATAGTATCATCTCAACAACAGTTCTACTCTTTGCAAATTGACAATTGCAAAATAGCATTAAAACTACATTAAAAGTCGGACAACGGAATATTTATCTCGCAAAAGCAGTACCTACTGCGGATAGTAGTCTGACAAATTCAAATTTATGTGGTTTTTGGCTGTCTCCTACGTTTTATTTTCAAATTAGCCAAGTCAAAGTTACTCTAAATCAATATTAGAGTCACCATTCTGTAGTAGATTTCAACCTTTTAATACTTTTCTAACATCAATCATATAATAAGAATTTGTTTTGAGGATTAAGGTGAAGGTCAGTTAGACTAGGTTACTGTTAATACCCTATCATGGAGTACCTTTATTGGATTTACGTATAACTCTACGAAACGTTAGTCTATTCATTGCTAGAAAAAATGTTTTTTGGTGTAACCGGATGTAGACACGGCACTATAAGTTACACAGAATGCAACAGCAAATTACAGCGATCGCAACCAACTTCAAAGACATTTTCTCGTGAGTTCGCGACTTTCTTCGTCAACTACATGCTGCTAAATAAAAACTTTGGAGCAAGTGTAATTTACACACAATGGTGCAACAGTACACTGTAATAATGTTGCGTTTGTAAATGTTTATCTAAAACATTGTTTTATGAATAAACTGGTGAGTGGTCCTCATATAATTTTTATTCTCATGCTAATATAAGGATATGATCCTAATTAATCTCGTTTTGTGAGAGTTGCTAAATGGAAGTGTATATTTGAAGCGAATGAAAAAAATATCAATGATACCTTTATCTGATGTAAATAAATTGACTATACTTTGGAAATGGAAAAGTGTATTTTAGGATTCATACTACATACATAATAAATAAATGCTTATTTATTCCGCTTGTACATACGTTATATTAATATACTAATAGATATGTTAGAAATAGGAGAGTAATTTGCTAATAGCTATTTGGTTCAACACAGAGATTCAGGTGAATGTATGTATGTTTTTAGATTAATTTGAACATTCAGGTCCTATGCTTAGCGCGTAAAGTTCTGACAATCTGCTTGTGAAAAGCGCTGAATGCCAGCAGTGGCGGTTTCCTGTAAAAAATTAAAAATCAAAGAAGACTTCATTTTCAAATTCAAACTAGTGTCTCTAATCCGGGGAATTCCCGTGACACAATTTAATATTAGTTAAAAAAGGTAGTTCGGAACAGTGTTGCCTTGCACAGGTAGTTTTCTTAACCAATGTTTTTTAAGTAGTAAAGAGCCATTTCAAATACATATTTACTTATACAAATTATTTAGAACCTGTCTATAAACAATCAATAAAGGCAAACGGATTAGTCTCAGAAAGAAAGTACCTTTAGGTACGATGCCTGGCCAGACCATTCATTAAGTATACTTTTTTAATATTATATTACGTTTATCGCATCTTATGCCACATTCCACCGCTGGGTGGTGATTATCTACAGCAACTAGAGGATCATCCGACTTGCACATTATTAAGTGAGCATTTGCCAAAAACTAAATGAAATATTCTTTGGTTAAAGTTATTTATTTGATTATATTGACTGAAGTTATGATAATTTATAAAGTTTAGAAACTCTTTCTGGATATTATTTAAGTGTATTTGTTGATTTGGATAGAAATTTGGTATATTAAAGTCTCCAAAAACTAACAACATATAATGTGACTTTCTTTGATATTATATTTCAAAATGATTAATATAAGTATAAATATTCATTTAGTGTTCAAGCTGGAAGAATATTATACAGTACAAATGCAATAACATATAGGACCTACTTTAACTTTCAGCAAAATACTTTAGCATGTAGATGTATTTGATGACCGATCGTCACAGACGTCAATACTGTAACAACTTTTTATAGCTACTAATACACCCCCACCATCATGTTCCGTAGGTAACAAATGATCTCTATCACGACGGAACACCATATAGTGATTGTCAAAAATGTCAGTATTTAAGATTCTCCGAGAGAAAACTATTAAAAATTGACACTGTTTTAGTCCTCAATCCTCTTGACGTTCTGGTAATAAATATTTATTTCTGTTTCATTAATAGACATTATTTAAGTCGTTGCAAGATTTTATTTCATAAACTCGCCTATTAAACATTTGCTCCCCTAAAGATTTTGTAACTTCGTGTCCATAGGTATTATTTTGTTTTTTGAATTCGCGAGTTTTATTATATAAGGTTCTATTTCTTGATGTAAGTGACTCGTTTATATAAATATAATTATCCTGTCTTACTAATTAACTATAATCAGGATGCAAGTGACTTACTTTCAATTGTCTCTTCACTATCATCAACCTTAAAAGCTCTTTATCCAATCGCCTTACAAATTTTATTATGTGCCTCTAGTTTGCTCGGGATGGTTTACATTCTTGTAGACAATGACATGCATGTATCATGACACATTCCAATTTAAATCCGATAGCAGTAGATACGACTTTTTCGACTGACACTGACACTGAAAAGCTAAACTAAATTCTAAAAAATATAACCTTATATACCTATACAGAACATCACAGTTCGCCTGTAATCGGTCAAGTTTGACTAACCATCAAGCTTGGCTGATTACTGGAACAATTCTAAAAGATTGGAATGTATAGGACCTGAATCAGAGTTCATTAGCTCTCTTCTATTCTTCATAATTTCCAAGCTTTCGAACAGTTAAGTTCTGATGAATTGTTTACATTTCTAATTGTCTTACATTTCTCCGGTTGAAAAAACTATTGTTGGAATTGAAACACAAGCTTGACGGTTAGTCAAATTTGACCGATTACCGGCAAATCATGAAGCTCTGTATATAAGGGTAGATTTCTTAGATTTTTAGTTTAGTTTTTCAGTGTCTGCTGAAGAATACAATCTAGCTGTTGAAGCACGTGCCCACATTAAAAATGTGTGGCGAGGGTGAAGTACAGTTTCAGCCTTATCTAAACAACTTGTAATTGTACTAAATTTCTTTAACTTATTTCAAAAAACTTATCTTTAGGGTCGTAGCATCTTCTAGGTACACTTGTGCTTAAGCTAATTACTTCACTTTTAAATAATTATTTACTAATTGATTTTTCATTTCTTTATTGTTTAATTTTTTGATAGAAAAATATGAAATAATTGTATCTATTATACGAATAAATAGTTTGACATACTACATATTATCAAGTCTAAGGGTTTTTTGGCTTGATTTACATATATACTTAAATAAGTTTGTAAAAAATATTGTTTTTTTCAATTACCAGTTAATGACAGAGCAAAGAAGTTGCGCCCGAGGTCTTTTTTAAAATTGGTGGTAATTTTGCTCCTAATCTGTATAGTTTTATAATTCACACTCTAAGAAAACTTAATTAAATTAAAATTGACAAGTTCACAGAAGCAACTTATTTTCTGATTAATAATGCGAGGTCTATAACCTTTTTTGTAAGAAATTTTATGACTAGCAACATAAAAATTTCATACCATATGCTACTACGTCTCCAATTAAAATAATTTTAAACTGGTTAATATCAGTTGAATAATGAGGTAATGGTTAATTTAGTGTAGACTTGCGCTAATGTAATTATAGAAAGTGCAAATATTAATCAGTGTAGTGCAGATACGCTCTGATGATAAGGAATGAATGTTAAGGATTAATTCTGCGGTTCCCAGCAATTCGTAATTTAAAAAAGATTAATTAACATTAACATTTTTTAAGAAAATGATATCTGCTTTTTTACTTATTTTTGTACAATTTCCGGATACTTAATTACAATTTAACAAAAATATAATTGTCTTCGTATATATAACTACAATAATTTATTTTGTTTTGTGCAATTTAATAATATTACTTTATGGTTTGAACATCCAATGAACTGGAAATTCCAAACGGCTGAAGAATTTCACAATAAAATAATTTTCAGAATTCAATAAAGAATTTGACGTTTTCACTTAAAACCCGGATGACCCGAATAGTAAATTTTTATAAAGGAATGACACTGATTTCCGCAAAGCCTCTTGTAAAGCATTCATTTTTTCATCCCACGCTCTGGGATTTGCTTTTCAAACTTCATTTCCAGCTTGACTCATATATGAAAGTCTCTTAGGGATACTTCCTCTCCAGAGAAATTCATGCCTAAATCAAACTTTCAATATGTATAAGTTTGCCGATACATATTTATACAATACGTATACAGCACATTCTATAACAAAACCTTGCCATTCTATTGTGTTTACGTAAATGGAAAAGACCACCGGAAGAATTGCGGTGTGGCTGCGAAAAGCTGTAATGTCGTGACGCAAATTTTAATTGCATTAGAAGAAACTGCAGCGGAAATATGTAATATGAAATGATGGTTTAAATGCATTTATTGCTGTAATAAACTTTCAAGTTTAATCTAAATATTAATTCATTAAACTGCTCTACTTTTGTTAAATGAATTTGTTAATTTATATCAAATTTTAATTAGTTTTAGTAATATTTCATTGTTCTTCATTATGTAAACAAACCAAGTGAATAATATATTCAGGTATTTCATTAGAAATAATTTTCATTGTTGTCTATATTTGCGTTATTTTCCCGTCAATTGATTCATTATAAGTTGTGTAGTATTGTTTGATTTTTCAAAATTGTCTGATATTTGATCAACGCCTCTATTTTGGTGAAATGAACTGAAAATGTAAACTTGCTGCGGATATCAATATCGAGCCTTGTCAAATATTCAGTGGTAAAGAATTTTTTATTAAAAGAGAATTTTCAAATAGTACATATTTCAAAAGTTCTTTCTTTACTATTTATGTTTTATACAGAGAAGGGGTAATGGTAATTACGTATGAGTATCAGCAATTTTCAAATGCAAATCAGAATATGTGTGGCATTAAATATGAGAGGAATTAATTCTAAAAAACTGTCACGTGTATGTGTGAAATTGATGTGTCGGCTATATGCACATTAATTTATTACAGCAATAAACAAACAAATATTTATATAACGGTTTTAATGTTTTACACATGTAATGCAATATATAGTTGAACGTAATGTTCTAGAGTTATATTAAAATTGGAGCTACATAAAGCCTTAGAATTTGGAATTCCTTAAATGATGTGTATACAGACATAATTTTAATTGACCAAAGTCTTAATTTTAAATTAATTAATTAGAATTAATGTATGTATGTAATTCCTGACATTATTTTTTAAGCTTTTGATTATTTCAAGTGAATATTTAAAAATTACTTAGTTTACAAAAAACTTAAACATGAAGACGTAGATTAAGTATTCTCAGTACTAGTTCGGTAAGTAGGTTTAATAATCTATAATCAACATCTAATCTTGAATATTTGGATTTATATCTCATGCTATAATTTACGTCAACCTGAGTAATGACGCACAATGCACAATGTACAACAAGGTTAGATCTGAAAATACACTAATAATGGATTGTATTAAAAAAAACACTTCCGTCAATGATTTCGAAAACTAAAAAAGCGCTCAAGAATTGTCCAGTCTTAATTTCAATCCAACTTAAATATAAATTAACATTATCAAATACGATCACCCCAAGAATGTATTGTCTTTCAAAGGCTGTTACACAAAACATCAGCGATCTATTCTATAAATTTCACATAAATCGAAGAGCTCTTTGAGGCTGTAGTAATAGAGTTTTTTACTGTTATTATAACGTGTCATTTCAGTACGGAGAGTAGGTTTCTGAATCAAGGTCTGTTACACAAAATCAGAATTTATTCTATAAATTTCACATAAATCGAAGAGCTCTTTGAGGCTGTAGGAATAGAGTTTTTTACTGTTATTATAACGTGTCATTTCAGTACGGAGAGTAGGTTTCTGAATCAAGGTCTGTTACACAAAATCAGAATTTATTCTAGAAATTTCACATAAATTGAAGAGCTATTTTGCTGTATAAAGGAATAGTTTTTTTACTGCGATTATATCGAGATTTCAGTACGGAGAGTAAGTTTCTGCATCAAGGGTTGTTACACAAAATCAGCGATCTATCCTATAAATTTCACATAAATTGAAGAGCTCTTTGCCGTTTAAAGTAATAGCGCTTTTTACTGTGATTATACAGACATTTCAGTACGGAGGGTTGGTTTCCGAATCAAGGACTGTTGCACAAAATCAGCAATTTTTAGAGTAAATTTCACATAAATTGAAGAGCATTTTGCTGTATAAAGCAATAGTTCTTCAGTTTTTTACTGTGATTATACCGATATTTCAGTACGGAGGGTAGGTTTCTGAATCCAGGACTGTTGTAGAAAATCAGTAATTTTTCGTGTAAATTTCACATAAATTGAAAAGCTTTTTGCTGCACAAAGAAATAGTTTTTCAGTTTTTTATTGTGATTATACCAATATTTCAGTACGAAGGGTAGATTTCTGAATTAAGGCTGTTTTACCCGATTCTGAAGATAGGGAAACGCAATGTAAACTTTACTCGGTTTTTATTCAATAACCGCTCAATATTTTTTGATCGGGTTTTTACCAAAAATTTACCTACAATGTAGTGTATGATGTAATGTTTTTAAAAAATAATTTTTAACGTTTGAAACCATAAAAAACTTAATTTAAAGTTGAAATTTTCGTTTCTAAAAAAAATCTTTACATTACATCATAGCATTTGACGCACAGATTACGGGAAAAATGTTTAAAAAAATATACGTTGATAAATAAATGAATAAAAGCATAGTAAGCGATCCTATTGCAAATTAAGTTTTTTATGGTTTCAAACGATAAAAATTATTTTTTAAAAACATTACATCATACACTACATTGTAGGTAAATTTTTGGTAAAAACCCGATCAAAAAATATTGAGCGGTTATTGAATAAATAAATAAATAGTTTACATTGCGTTTCCCTATCTTCAGAATCGGGTAAAACAGCCTTAAGGGCTGTTACACAAAGGACCCCGCAATAATCTTATGGAAATTGGGTTTCGGTCAAATTTTCTGAATTTTTGATATGTTGTATATTTTGTCATCCTGAACAAAAGTCTCCATGGGCACAAAGCTCCAAATTCAATATTTTGGCAGCTACGGAGCTCCAAAGCTCCACAGATCCGTTACAAAACTATTCATTTTTAATACTATTTATAAATGTCAAAAGCATATTTTAATTATTTAAATATATAAGTTTATGTTTTTGAGGTCGCTGAATTCAAATCTGATGTCAGATTTGAAAAATTGACAGTTGACAGCTGTCAATTCACTGTCAAAGTAGGATAAAAAAGTAAATATTCTCTTTTTACATCAAGAGTTTATGTTTTTGAGGTCGCTGAATTCAATTCTAATGTCAGATTGGAAAAATTGACAGTTGACAGCTGTCAATTAATTGTCAAAGTAGAATAAAAAAGTAAATATTCTCTTTTGACATTGAAAGTTGATATTTCTGAGGTCGCTGAATTCAAATCTGATGTCAGATTTAAAAAATTGACAGTTGACAGCTGTCAATTCACTGTCAAAGTGGGATAACAAAGTAAATATTCTCTTTTTACATCAAGAGTGTATGTTTTTGAGGTCGCTGAATTCAATTCTAATGTCAGATTGGAAAAATTTGACAGTTGACAGCTGTCAATTAATTGTCAAGTAGAATAAAAAAGTAAATATTCTCTTTTGACATTGAAAGTTGATGTTTTTGAGGTCGCTGAATTCAAATCTGATGTCAGATTTAAAAAACTGACAGCTGTCAACTGTCAAATATTTCCAATCTGACATTAGAATTGAATTCAGCTACCTCAGAAACATAAACTCTTGATGTAAAAAGAGAATATATACTTTTTTATCCTACTTTGACACTGAATTGACAGCTGTCAACTGTCAATTTTTCAAATCTGACATCAGATTTGAATTCAAATAATTAAAATATGCTTTTGACATCTATAAATAGTATTAAAAATGAATAGTTTTGTAACGGATCTGTGGAGCTTATACAACATATCAAAAATTCAGAAAATTTGACCGAAACCCAATTTCCATAAGATTATTGCGGGGTCCTTAGCGATTTATCTTATAAATTTCACATAGATTAAAGAGCTTTTTGCTGTATAAAGGAATAGAGTTTTTCAGTTCTTTACTGTGATTATACCGACATTTCAGTACGGAGGGTAGGTTTCTGGAAGTAAGGGTTGTTTTTCAAAAATCACACGTATTCATCATTGAATTACACGTATATTGTGCTATATCTTGCTTCATAAAGGGACAGAATTTTCAGTTTTTTATTCTGATAACTCGTATACCTACATTTGTTATTGGGGCAGTTCTTAGGTAAATGTCGCTGCACAAAGATTTTATCTACACATAAATTACACATAATTTAGAGATAAAAACCAAGTCAATAACTTACTGTACTAATCGTGTGGTTTTAAGTGGATCGAATGTGTCCCACTTGTGTCTCACAACACCCACAATGGTTACTAATTAATCCTTGTTTGTAGAGAGGGTAATTATTCCATATCCAGCACCCTATGGTACATGATTATTTAAAACAGTAACATTAACCAAGGGTATTCTATTAAATTTAACACATTGAAATACTGGAGGGGTTTTCGTTGGTCAAACAAGTAAAAATTATAAAATATTTTTATCGTATGACTTAAACAATCATTTTAACGCCGTTTGCACGTAAATGCAGCCAACTATTTTACTAACTGTAACCTAACATCATAACATTCTAACCTCAAAATAGCGATCTTAGCGTTGTTTTTTCTTAGTAATTACGGGCCATTATTGTTTTCCGAGTTATTTTCTACAACCTATAGTGCTATTGGTTTACCTGGGCTCAGTGGGAGTGAGCTATTAAATAATTAATTCCATTTTTCTTAGTAGGTAAGGGGTACCTCGAAAACTTGTAAAGCAGAAGCGATTCTATAGGATAGCGCTGGTATTATTTTTCTGGTAACATCAACCAACAGTACGTACGTACAGCCCTGATAGAATATTTTGTTACCCATTTTTCTTGGGTTCTTGTTACAGTCTTTTGGCATTACACTATTTAGAAGAAAATTAGTATCACTCCCGCACATTCAGGAAGCACATTAAATAATTTTCAAATCAAGGGTTAAATTTATAACATTAACTATAATTGCAAACCATTTCACTAACCTTTTCGCTAATTAACATTTATCACACTTTAATGACACGAACTTATTTCACCAAGTTCAATTGAATAATAAATTTTTAATAAATGAAAATTATATTAGAAACAGAAAAACAAGATGTGTTAGAGTACCTAGATATTTAAATTGAAGGAAGGAAATAAACGACATTCTAAGAAATGTTTACGAACTTTTATAATTAAAAACTCTTTATATAAAAACTCAACATTTTAAATAATAATTAATGTCAAGCATTTTTAGACCACGAAGGAGCTTGCGCTTTGATCGCTGAGACATGAACGCCGCGACCAGGTCGCAGACATTTCGGTCACGGCCACGCTTGTGCTTTGGTGGCTGCAACTAGGTGACAAATACGATTGCTGGCATTTTATTGTATGTCATTTTTTGTGTTCGGGACAAGTTTATAATACGTATTCGAACAAACAAAACATAGCTTATTGAGACTTAAACACCTAGCATTTTATATTTTTATCCAACACCTCTAAATAAAGAGGGCTAAATCTTGGCGTTTGTAAGCCATTAAGGTTGATGTTTACTCACTTGTGGGTAGAAAATAGTTATTTACATTACAACCTGCGAAAGTTTACTTTTAGATGCAAGGTGTTTTTGATTGGCCGAGGCGAAGCGTAAGCGTAGCCGAGGTTAGTTAAAAACACCGAGCACATGAAAGGGCTTTCGCAACGTGTAATGTATTAAACTTTTTATTCTCCCCTTGACATTTATTAACCACCGTAAATAAATAAATAAAATGATGATTCAGTGATTATAATAAAATAATGTTTGCAAATACAACAGTATTGTTACCAAGATAATGTTGACAACAGCCACCTTATAATATTATATTTTAAAAAAATTGACAGTTTTATTTCGTTGTCCAGGGACCGAAAGTTTTTCATACCTAGCAACCACCTCGCATGTTTTACTTTCCCTTTCTGTTGCCTTATCGAGATAGAAAGTTACACTTTCCTAAAGGGGAGAATGAAAACATTGTTAGCCACTTTAGAATGGTGATTGGCTGCTATTATAGGTAGCAACCAATCACCAGCTTACATTGCATAATATTATTAAAATGCAGTCATCGAGCTAGAGTTTTAAATTTATTACCGTCAAAACTACAGACTAACTATACATTACAAATTCAATATTTATACTTAAATAAAGAAGTGTTGGATAAAATTTTGTATGGCACACGTGAGTTAAGGATATTATCCACTCAGAAAAATTAACCCACTCGGGCGTACCGGCCCTCGAGTAAATTTTTCGTTCGTGGATAATATCTTACTTAACTCACTTGTACCATAAATAACTATTACCACATAAGAAACAATGGAGTGCGTTTCGAGCGTTTTCAAAGTAGATCGCTGTCACTGGTGGCAAGTAATGGCTATCTGATCTATTAGAATTGTAGCACACATTATTGGGGTCCGTCGAGCTACAACCCCCACAGAAACTAAATTAAAACCAAACTATACCAGAATTAAGTGTAAATTATGTGTAGTTTCAAAAAATTGCCTGTAATAAAAATGCCTTAGATTTTTTTAAATGTTATGGAAATATGCCAGTAATTGACCACTTAAGAGATTTTTCAGAAATATAAATTTATAACTTTGTAATATATTTTTTTTAAACAAAATAAAAAATGGTATAAAGTGCAGTTATAGTCTAAGACTCTAAATATCAATAATACACAAATTAAAAAACATTTTGTTTCATAGAAAAAAAATATAAGAGTAAAAAAGTTAGAATTTTCCAGTAGTTAACCACGAACTACCCAGTGTTTGACCAAATTTTTCCCAGTAATTGACCAGTGTTATAATATAACGAATAAAACATCAGTTTTTTATTATTTTATTATATATTGTTATAGAGTCACATAGTATGCATCACATAAAGAAAAACGAACGTTCTTAAAAAATATCAAAATATATGTATATTATTTTTGATGACATTTTGCAAAAAACAAAAATGGAACGAAAAATTACCAGTAGTTGACCACTTTACGAAGCCAGTGGTTCAGCAGTAGTTTTGTGCGAACAAATACCGGAAACAGCTATTTATTTGAAATTTTAGTAAGAAAAACTGGAACAAGAGTAACTTATTAATCTTGTAGGGGTGACAAAAAAACAAAATTCTTTATTTTGCATAAAACTAGTGGTTGGTCAACTACTGGAAAACTGATAAGATCTCGAATTCTGTAATTGACCACCACATTTTTTGCAAAAAAAGTGCAATTAAAAAAATTTATATAACAAAAATTCATTAATTCGACCTTTCTATTACTTGCACAATAAGTATAATATAACGATTTTCATTAAAATCCCGGATGATTGCAGATTTCAATAGAGTTGTTTACTTGCCATGCTTACTGTAAAAGCACAAATTTAGCTGTCAAATAAACGAATACAAATTCCACATGTATCCACTAAACATTTAACATAATTACTAGCTTTTGCTTGCGGCTTTGTCTTCATGGACTTTTATTGTTGTGTTAGTTGAATAGGTTGCTCGATGGTTTTAGAATGAATTTGGGACTAATTCATATGCTTCATTAATGCTTTATAAATATTTTTTATATTTCTCCAAGTATTAAAATACCTAATTAAGATATTTCCGCCTGATTACAATTAAGGAATGTTATTTACATTCTGCTGAAAATACAAAACGTCGCTAAAACAGCCCACTGTAGTAATGCCCACGCGACTGGCTGGAAGGGTTAAACACTTTTTTTAATTCTCGTTTTTAAATGACTTAACAACTAGTAAACAGAATCCAATTAAATACTTTATTTCTTTAAAGACCTACATAAATATAAAAATCTTTTTAAAATGGTTACTGCACTTTACATGTAATTTTAAAAGATTAACTAACTGACTTTTTTATAAGTGAAAAAGATAGGTTCCACAAATATTCGCTTATAAAGCGAAAAAGCAAAGCAATCCGAGTTTTCAAAAATGATTGCTCAGTCCCATATTTGTTTAGCATGATGATATGTATCCTAAGTTACACCCTGAACTTTAACTTTTCCATTAGTGAACGAATTTTGAAAATTGGTCTAGTAGAACTCGAATTTTCCATTTTAATTCACGTAATTCATTTACACATTCGTAATTCTACAAGACAATTACTTTACAGAAAATTCCAAGCCTGTCATTGAACTACATCGGCATATTTAGTGACTAAATCTTCTAAATTATGCAAATGTCAAAGATGGCTTCAACAAATCTTGATAAAAGCTTCGTCTATATTTCAACAAGCATATTTCAGAAGGAAGAGTAATCCTCTATGTGTGTAAGCTTAGCCTCTAGTTTTGCAGCTTTTTAGTTAATTAATTTCGTTTCATCAGTAAGAGATCGATGTCGGAACTCGAAACAAACTAGACACCATTATCTCATGAATGCAAATTGAGAACGTAGGAAATATTAGCTGTGGACCAATCATTGATTTGTAAAATTTATTTGTTTACTTACTTGGTGACCCAATATGCATAAATCCATATTCAACAACATTTAGCTTTCTCAAGTCACTTCACCGCAATTTATCAAAATTTAAAAACTTTTCCCTTTCCTACTTTACACTGAAAGTGTTCAAACTTCTTATTTAATACGTTTTAAACTCCATCTACAATTCATATCGAAACACAAGAAAGGCATTTAAAATACACTGCTATTGATTTATTACAACTGCTGATTCCATTATTTTGCAATTCATTATTGAATTTTTAAATTATTACTAGATCGATGGAAACTTACTCCACATACCGTAGCTTCTTACGCTTAGAACTATTAGTTCCAGAAATAAACTTCATAATCTTCAAAAGTCACTCAAACGTTGTAATTCCACAAACCTGAAAGTTAGATAATTCCTACTATTACACTTTAGATGTTCACTGAATCAAATCAAAACGTTTTGAGATAATTGTAACTTAGCTCTAACGAGATGGGTACCTAACCTAGTTTAATAGGCTTCGTATTTTATAGAACCCACACATGCCTTTTCACTTAATTAATATGCGGATGTCAACTTCATAATGCCAGTTAACTGCCTCGAATGTACTGTTTAGCTGATACTGGTACACTAAATCCTAAAAAGAAATAAACAGTCAGTGGATGGATGTCATTATAGTGTTTCTAAGAATGTTAAGAAACTTTCAACTCTGAAAGAGTATGCTTGAAAAAAAGGAGCCTTAGAATTTATTCTATTACAATGTGTACTATGAGCATTTGAGCATACGCGTCAAACTTTTACGTGTTAGTACGATTATGAAATTAAAATGATAGACAGTTCTATTATTATGTTTTTATGCATTGAATGAAGTCATCACGACGATAAAAATGAATGCGATTGTTGGAACATAGAATGCCCAATTACCGGTAATGTGATGTCATTAAATGTGTATTAGTTACACGTACATACGTAAGTGCTGATAAATATTAATAAACATTCGAATGATTATAGAAAGGAAGAATCCCCAATGCTTGGCGCCATTTGTGGTAATGAATTGTAGAATATTAAATTTAGGGACCCCATTAGGTAGAATCCGAATGATCTTGAACACAGGAAATGATTTTGCATATACAAATTTCAATACTGCTTTCTACAATCTACTTAAAAATAACCAAGAAACTCTTCGCTTAAATACATAAGTAATGTTTGCTTCAATTATCTCAAATTAATAAGGCCGTCTTCAATACATGTAAAATTGCAGTTAATAGATCAAATATGCATGCATTTTAGTAACTACATGCCAATTCACTTGTTACGTGCTAATTTCGTAGCACCCAGTATAGCTATGCTTTTGTGTTTTATTGTATAGCGTTTAGGGATTTTCGCATTCTCTCTCCTTTTAGTTGCCATTTTGTTTGGAACTAATTTCCTTCTTGATAAGAGACTGAATGTAAAGAAAAGTTAATCTATAAACTTACGAGAACGTGCTCCTAATCTTCAAAAAAGAACTAGTGCAAAATCCCTTACGGTTCCAAAAAAATTGGATATACACCAAAAATTAATTATAGATCTGCACAAATGCAATTCCCACTTCACAACATAAAGGAAAAGCTAATTTAACGGTGTTGCCACTAAAATATTCTTTTTTAAAGAAGTAGCTCCACAATCGAGCGAAAACGAAATGAAGTCTCTTATCAACAACAGGAAGTTAGTTCCAAACAAAATGGCAACTAAAAAAAAAGAGAATGCGAAAATCCCTAAACGCTATACAATATAACACAAAAGCATAGCTATACAGGGTGTTACGAAATTAGCAAGTAACACACTCCAGAAATGACAATATTCTTATTTAATTAATATAAAGGGTGACTCACAATGAATATCTGTTAGTGTCACAATATTTTAACAGTCACCATTCGAATTATCGCCTTATGGAATTTATTTCTCATGGAACGTTTTAGTGGTGAGCAGCGTGCTTTTTGTTTAAAAGCATGCTACGAAAATACTCATTCTTAAGTGGTTCTACAGTTTGTTCTAAGCCCCGTGGTCGTAGAAGATTTATCAGAACTGAAATCTCAACATCTAAACTTTAAGTGCTGCTGTTCGCCGAAATACACATCGTTCGATTAGAAAACATGCATTTGCTTTATACTTAAACCGATCTAGCCTTCAAAGAATTTTGAAAAGGGTATTACACTACCTTCCTCGATCCAGTTGATTCAAGCTTTGAAGAATGATGATCGCCGTATCCGTTTTAATTTTGCTACTTTGATGCAGGAGTTCGATGAATTTGACAATATTCTTTTCAGTGACGAAGCTCATTTTCATTTAGCCCGGTATGTCAACAACCATAATTATTGCTTTGTACACTTCAAAAGTAACAGCATGTGCAGCAATGTCTTCCAGAGGCATTGTTGGTCCATATTTATTTGAAAATAATCGAGGACAATCAGTGACAGTAAATGCCCAACGATATTCTTCGATGATCCGCAATTTTTTAGGTCCAGCATTACAAGCAATTGAAGGGTTTGATAATCGAACCAGGTTTCAGCAGGATTGAGCCACGGGCCACACTGCGAATGAAGCTTTAGAGATAATACTAATGTTCTTCCCTGAACAATTAATTTAGCGTAGAAGCGACATTAACTGGCCTCCAAGAAGCTGTGATTTGACAACGCTAGATTTCTTCTTGCGGCGATTGTGCAAGAACTTAAAGACTAAATACGCGAACAAATTGCCGCCATCCCCAAAGCACTGTGTCGACGCGTTGTTCTAAATGCACGACATCGTTTAGATAAGTGCATAAGACGTCAAAGGCAACATTTAGACGACATTATTTTTAAGGTTTAATTTCCAGATGTTAGTAGTTATTATATTTGTAAGTTCAAATTAATAAAACGTTTAAAAACCTAAGTTACCCTTTATAATTATATGATAATTATATAAGAATTAATGAGGTCATGTATAGAATTGTAACAAAGTTTTTGTACACTGTTAAAACTGACCAAAATTAATACTTACCAACTTTGAAACACATTGAGATAATAGATATAAGTGATACATAAACAACTCAATGCTGAAGCAGATGCTTGTTGTCAAACAAAGAGCGAGGCCCTATTTCGAACAAATCCACAGGGGCACACTCAAGAAGGGCAAGTGAAAATCAAAATTCAAGCAAAGAAGATTCAGTGGAATATGATTCTTCAATATAAATTGTTGGGAAGAATATAAGGTAATAGTTTGTCAAAAACTAAATTTATTTTGAAAACCTGATTCGACTCAATGGTTCAAAGATTAAATTTCATTTTCTGGAAAATATCAATTTTGTACTTAGCCACATTTGGAACTACAGTCCATCGAATTGGTATAATGATTAAGAGCAATGTAAAACTTTTTATTGCTCACAACCAATGTAGTAAGCATTCGGGACAAAAACTTAATTAAATAATTAGGAATTCTGAATTCAATGGTGATGATCCCAGATGTATGCGCCGTCTGAAGGATGCTAGATGCCCTTAAAGGATTTTTCTTAGAGTTACACTTGCGAAAAGATGACTTCGCAAAAGAGTAACCTTTTTCTCTTACTTTTCCTAAAATTACTTTTAAAAATAACTTTAAAGTAAACTTGAGTAAAAAATACTTTTATTTAATGTTACATATATATTAAACCTGTCGACCATTTAACGGCCTATAGTGCCCTTCAGATGGCTCATGCAGGTCCTTCACCTAATGAATTCAGGGTTCCAAATTACACAAGAAGGAAATTTTTTGAACCAGCCTGGCATGTATGCGTAGTCACTGAAACACATTCGTATACGTAATTTGATTGCCATTTCAAAGAAGCCTGTTTAACTTCAACAATTTCATTCAACTCTTGTGAAGGTCTTTGTTAGCCACGATGAAATATGTATGACAGGGTATGGATGTAATTACCGTTACTTTTCGTGATTAATATTCATTTGCGGTTGATATATAAGTAAAACAATCTGGTAGTAAAACCTCTGCTCTGATGAGTACACAATTCCCAGACGAAACATTTTTCTGTTGTTGGGCGTTGTCTTTAAAATTATGTGTCTCTGTTAAGAAAATCCTAACCAACGAATTTATATAGAAACGTAGATATTTGCACTTATTTTGGTTTAACAATATGTTGTGATAATGATGTCGTTTGAAAATAAGTTATCATTAATACTTGCAACATAATGCAACTTAACATCATTGCCACCAAAAGTCTAATAGCTATGAAAGATGGAAAAAATAAAGACTATGAAGGAACTCTTGTGCAGAGTGTTTTGCGCTGCAGTACCAATAGCCAATTAATTAGAAATGGTCTTATGTAGAATTTTTTTCTTTTGGGTTTTTATAAAACTTTAAGATACTTAATTGTCATACAAATGCTACGTAGTACTTTAACAAAATATTCCATGGAACCGTTAGAAATTATCACGATTCTAAAGCATAATAAAACTATTCGTCTACTTATGGTTTGCTCTAGGTATAACATTTTTACAAGAAAATACTAATTATTATCTTTGTTTGCATGATTCATGCCATTCTTCATTAATGTAAACCTTTAAGTTGCACCGCATGTACAGCACCATGTACAATCTCAAGATTCTAGTAAATTCTTTATTGTAAAACGTGTAGGTCCAAAAACTGACAAAAAAAGCGAAGAAAACCGATTATTGTAGCCCCCACTGCGTAATATCGAAAACCTGAGATAGATATGCCTCGGAAAATTAGAAATACTTTGGCACCGGTTTGAAGTACATCGTTCAATTAATAAAAGAGGATAATACAGAAGGATAAGCTACTTATTAATCTAGATATGCTTTCATTTCCCGTGCGTCCTTTTAGGTACGTATTTACTGGCTTGATTTGAATTGCTATTGTTCAGATATCTAACCGATTTAAATTAAGTTTTTCAGAGACATAGGAATCTCAGACTTCTATGTATCACAGGCGACATAAAAATGCGGACAAGTCTTGGTAGCGATTTTAACGTTATTATTAGTTTAAACGAAACGTCGTGTGTTCATCTCTATAGCAATATTAGACAATCAGATTTTCATTGTCCTAACAAACAAAAACAATCAAATTAAAATAAGCATAAATTTAATTTCAACAATTTCGTCAAACCCTCATTCATAATAGAACATTAAAATGCGTCGGCATTTTCTATGTTTTCCGTGGACATTCCGTAGAACTATTGCCAGATATTTTGGTACAGTTGAACAGTACAGTATGCGGATCTTTAAAAATTAAATCAACTTTCACAGCGACAGTTTAAAATATAAATTTTTATTACAGAAGCAGGTCCTATGAAGTCCTATTAAACAGGAAAAATTTACCATGTACATTTTTATCTCGCAATAGTACTTTTTCGCCAAATAATTTGGCAAAATTTGGCGTCCATACCTCTCAAAAATAACGAAGCATTTTGCAGTTGTTAAGCAATAAAATCTGAAAAAGTTCCTTTGAAGTTTTTAAAATTCCATAAAATCTAGAATTAAATCATCAGAAATGTGATAAGTAAATTATTCGGATGCTTGCAATAGATGAAAATAATTCCGCTATGGTTCTAGTCCTTCCTCATTCTAAGCAATTTAAGATATTGTAGGTTAGCGCACTTAAAAGCAAAATATGTAATTTTCATCCCTAGTAGTGGAAAACGAAGTGTCCCTAAAGTTACAATTCTTTCTACAGCAAAAGTTGAAAACGTCCAAAATGGTTGCTGTGAGATCAGTGATACGAGGGTGGTTTGATAAGTCAGTGACTTTTTGAATTTCCCGCGCAGTAACTTTAAATGCTCCAACACTGCTCCCGTCAACTGCTATCTATGAATAGGCTACTGTAAAATTTTGAGAAAGCTGCCATTTAGTTTGTGTTTGACAGCCATTGAAAGCAAACAACCTCATGAATTTTAACGAAAATGAAAAAAGTGAATTTCGTGTGCTGATTAAGCATTATCTTTTGCGTAAAAAAACATCACCGAAACCAAGGAAAGGCTTGATAAATACTATGGGAGGGGACTCTGCACCATCAATTTCTATGGTTAAGAAGTGGTTTACTGAGTTCCGTTGTGGTCGTAGCAGCACAAGTGACGCCGAACGTTCAAGTCCAAGTTCAAGTCAACGCCAGAAATCGTCGATAAAATCCATGGAATGATATTGGACGATCGGAGAATGAAAGTGCGTGAGGTGGCTAAGGCTGTCGGCATCTCAATTGAGCGGGTACATCACATTTTACATGAATATTTGGACATGAAAAAGCTATCCGCGCGATGGGCGCCGCGATTGCTCACACTCAACGATAAGCGCAACCGTTTGACCACTTCAAAGGAGTGTTTGGCGATGTTCAGCCGCAATCCGAACAAGTTTTTGCGGCGTTTCGTTACCGTAAACGAAACATGGATCCATCACACTACGCCAGAGACCAAGGAACAATCAAGGAAGTGGGTTTCTCCGGGTAAACGCGCACCAAAGAAGGCCAAGGTGGTCTGTCGGCCAACAAGTTCATGGCCACAGTTTTTTGAGATGCACGCGGTGTCATTCACATCGATTACCTTGAAAAGGGTAAAACGATCACCGGCGAATATTATTCAGAGCTTTTGGACAGATTCGATATTGATTTGAAACAGAAACGACCGCATTTGGCGAAGAAAAAAGTGCTGTTCCATCAAGACAATGCACGGGTGCACACGTGTGTAGTCACCATGGCAAAAATTCATAAATTGGGCTAGGAACTGCTACCCCATCCAGCATATTCTCCAGATTTAGCCCCCTGTGACTATTTCCTGTTTCCAAATCTGAAGAAATGACTGGGCGGTAATAGATTTGGATCGAATGAAGAGGTCATCACTGAAACAAACGCCTATTTTGAGGGTCTTGAGAAAACCTATTATTTGGAAGGAATAAAAAAATTGGAAAAACGCTGGTCTAAATGTATTGAGCTAAAAGGAGACTATGTTGAAAATAAAACGCTTATTTGCCGAAATAAATATCTTTTATTCAAAAAGTCACTGACTTATCAAACCACCCCCGTAGTTATGCGCTAGATGATGTTTTTTAAAATAAACACCCGAAGCACCATTTTAATGCAAGTCATCTATGTCTAATTAACTTTTATCTGTAGCAATAAACTAAATAGATTGTTTTTACTAAGTTGATCGCTCATTAGCGACCATTAATTAAGTTCTCTATTATCACTTTCAGCGCACTATATTGCCTTTTCACTGTTTACTACTAGCTTACACCAGCTCGTAGGTTTTAACCTTTAGTTGCCCCATTTTGTGAGTGATGTCCAGTAGTTAGACAGCCTTAATGTTGGTGTAACGCGAGTGTTTTCAATCTCTTCCCTGACGATATTCACCCTTGAGCCTATGTGTTTGTCCAGTTTTACGCATATCACGTATCGTAGAGAATAATGTTAGAAAGTATAGTGAGATCCAAATTCAGTGAGGATGATTTGAATTTCGCGCCTTAGGTTTTAGTGTATTTCACGTTGTTAGTGTAGCACTATTGAAATGTGTTATCGTCAAATTACAGTGTCAACTCGTAACTTTGTCGTTTACATCTTTGTCGTTTTGCCACGTTGTTCTGAGTTTCTTTGAATTTTTGCTTTATTTCGCTTGTTTTCTTATTTTACAAATAGTGCTTTTCAGAACTACAGATTGTTAGACGATTAAACTTATTATTTAAAATTAATGAAGTTTATAAGCTATATTATTTTTGAGACGCCACTGTAAAATAAAAGAAGGATAAGAATGCCTGAAAAATATTCATGTTGCCAAGGTGACAATAATTTAACGTGGCGGTAGATTCAAACCGTCCTTAATCATGTTGGATCACCCTGTATGATTTCTATGTTGCTGTATTTTGGGGAATACAACCCTGGGAATGCAGAGTTGTAATTCATAAGTTCATGTTGATTTTAAAACTTTCTGTATATTATTATTGAGAAACAGTTCTGAACTTTTACCTATCAACTAATCTTTTCGTTTTCGATTTCCAGTTCAACTAATTTCCTTTTCCCATGCTCTTTGCATCGCAGGTTTCCGACTAGAATTCTTACCTTTAGTGGATGGTAGGGATCATAATTAGTTAAACGAATTTCTATACCATTCTTATTTCAACCGACATGATGCTTTAAAAAAGTGGCTCAGTTTTACAGCTATTTTTCTAGGTGTCTAAGTGTTTGAGAATTTCGCCGATTACAAGTTTGTATCCAGAAGCTTTCTTTAGATTGATATTTTTCCTAATTTCTTTTGGTGTGACTAGTTTTATGTCTTAACTTTCATCGGCTATTTCGATTCTAAGTTCTTCATTGTCCATTTGTATTTCGTTTGACTAGCTTTTTCCAAATGGTTAGCGAATGCTTCTGAAAAACTTTAGTTTAGTTTAGTTATCCAGTGTCTGCTGTAGATGGTAGCATAGCTATTGAAACACGTGTCCAGAGTGATTAAAAGTGTGTGTGTGGTGAGGATGAAGTACAGTTTTGCTAAGAACCACTTATCTATAATAATTTATTAAAGCATGCGAATAAAAATTCTTGAAATTGAACTCGCTTATTATACAGGCTTGGGGTGATTGATTACATTGTGGTACACTTTCAAAAGAGAATTGTTACTCCCGCTTTCTCAAAAGGCACGTTTCACTATCAAAACGCAATGCTGATGGCTGATACTGTTAAATCAGATCTTAGATAGCATGCTTTATGCTGTTAGAGTGACATTTCTAAGATGTTTTAAATGAACTTAAAGGTTTTTTACCTTTAGTTATACTTTTTAAAAAATTGATAATTCCACATTTTAACTGCTTTTGTTCAAAACTATTTTAGAGTGCTTTTTCGTGCTGTGCTAATAACATCGAGATTGAGTTGCATTCATATGACATGAAATTGGCTACCGTTCCATGCCTCCAATCATGCAGGTCAATCATACGACCACCACGTAATTAAAAACCCAATAAGCTGGTGTCATATATCACAATCGCTTGGTGTACTCCCTTCAGCGTACGCGTAAATTCCACTTCACTTTGAAATAATAATTGATGTTTGTCACTTTTAAGCGGAGTTAAACACAATGACGGTGGTTTTTTATATAAACTAAAAAGTAACATTGTCATTCCGTGCACTTTACTTCTGTTGAATGCATCTATGACATCACTAATGAGTAACCCACGTCCTATGAATGTACTGTTTTAATAACTATAAATGGACACAATTACTGTTAATCACCTCTCTGTCACCCCTGTGAAGCAGGGGCGGATTATCCATTAGATACAATAAGCTATAGCCTAGGGGCCCTAGAATTTCGAGGCCTTTTTTATTGCGGGCAACCAAAAGAAAAGGTCCTTTTTGTTACGGACCTCTATCCGAATTCAATTTTGACCCCCCCCCCTAAAACTCCGGGTCCGAATAAACTGCATCCCTTTGCCCCTTTCCTTCTACGTTCTGAAAATTTTAGACGATTTATTTCTGATCTTAAATATTGTAGATGGCAGTCGTATGATAATGCCAGCAACATGTCTGGCCAATATTCAAGTTAAGTTCTTATTCAAAAACAAATTCTCCTGCATTATTTGAATTCTGTACAACACATTCCCTTAATTCGGTAGGCATTTCAGCAGTAGTTTTGTAATATGGCACTTTATTTTTTATGTTTTTAAAACAGAGATTGCTACATACAGCTACGAACAGAACTTCATATACTGTTAGGATATTAGTAAGCTTATAACTTCTGACTTGACTGAACTCCGAAACTATAAACTGTATACAGGGTGTCTCAAAAATAACGAACAATAACGCAGAGGGTTAAAAAGCGTCCGAGGTAGAATCTAAAACTAAAGAAAAAAAAACTCTACCTTCAAAAAATTTTTTTTGTAAATTTGTTAAAAATTGTTTGCAATACTTTTTGCTAATACGGTCCTGTTATATTTTGCATCAATTTGATAATAAATAATAAGTCATCCAGCATTGGGATAGTCAAAACATTGTAAAGCGATATGTGTAGAGTTAAGCAAAAATTCGGAGAAGTCGATTTAAAAACACGTATATTGGTCAAGGTCGCGTCTTTATAAACACCATGACATATCACCGTAATAAGCGTTTTTGTTATAAACTGCATAGTTGCAAAAAAGTCCCAAATGTTTGATGATAGTTCATCAAACTAATAATTTTTATTATCAAGAATTTATTTGAAGGTGTTTTCCGTTTTAAATAAAATAGATTAATGGTAAAAATTGCTCTTATTTAATAAATTGCGACCCTTGTAGTTTTTTGAGTAAACCACAATCGGGCCGCAAATTCACCTGGCGGCGCCCTATTTATGAAAATGTTCTTTTTAAAAGTTTGATTTATCTTCTGTTTATTTTCGAATGTTATTACAGAACGTAAAAATATATTTATGTTTTGTATCCTTTTTTTAAATTGCGTTTTGTTTATTTTACATAGATCAAATTTCACTACGTGTATTTTTGCGGAATGTTTAGTCCAAAATTTTATTTACAAGCACAGAATACGAAAGAAAGAATTGCTATAAATAAGGAAAGTCTGCGAAAGGGGATGTTTATAACAAAGAGAGTTTTTGATTATTGACTTACGTTCATTGAGAAATTTCGAGCCCAAGATCATTTTTGTAAAATTTTATTTCAGTTTTAATGAAAAGGTTTACTATTAGTTTTAAATATTAATGCTTCAGATTCTAGTAAAATGTATTAGCATCGCAGATTAGAAGAACTAGTAATGTAATTTTCTTATTAAAGCCCAACACTTTTTATGTTTTTTAAATTACGTTCAACGCCGCCACACATAAAGAATTCCCTTTAACTTATTGAAATATGATATCAGATGCTCTCTTTAAAAATGAGATGTTTTAAGCTGTTATTAGACCTTGAATTTATTTTAAAATAAACAAACTGCATCATGAGCGAAACGGAACGTGTCTTATTTACGAGTTTCTTCAAGTTCAATTCATTCGGGTATTTTGCGGCATTGACAAAATTGTGCTGTATTGACAAATGCTGTAAAGTTCAACAAACTACAGTCCTCTGCATTATGCGACACCAGGAGATTGTGGAGCAGAACGTGCAGGACCGGACTCAAAACTTGAACCTTAAATAACTCTGAAAGTAAATATTTTAGAAAAAAAAGTTATGGGAAAAACTTTCTCTACACATCATCAACTATCTCGCATTCACGTATTGTCCGTTATTTTTGAGACATGCTGTATAATACAACTTTTGTAGAAAGATGGCTGTGCAATACTCATGGCCCTTTTTTCAACTGACTGATTCATCATGGCATAGTCATGGTTGGTAAAAAGGTTGAGCCGGTTAGTCATTCCTCATTCTGAATCTTATACGCCAATGGAACACGACTCGAGCAAAAACCCAAAATTTGTACTAACTATACGCCTCATATTTTAGTTACTTCTTCTAACTAATTTTTATAATTTTAATCTTTTATGGTAGAGTATTTAAGTTTAAGAGATCCAAAAATTGGAATATTTAGAAAATTCGAGATTCAGAAATCCAGGATCAGAGTGCTAAAAGTGCTGAAAGTTTGAGGATCAAAGGTCTAAAAACTTATAAAGGTGGAAAATCTCAGAGTTTCGAAATTTGATTTAGGCTTCTTCCGCCCCGATTCTTCTTAAGTTTTACTCCGATCATTCAAGTTATGCAATGGCCCTTTCCGCGAGTGTGTTTTTACCTGTTTAAATGTAAAAGATTAAAAAATTAATAAAAATTATTTTAAAAATATACTTCTTTACTTATTTTCATTGGCTTGTGTAAAATGTTTTTTCACACTCATGTAACAAATTTAGTGTGGAATTAGTGTGAAGTGTGAAATTTGGAATAACTTTTATCTGTAGCAATAAACTAAATAGATTGTTTTTACTAAGTTGATCGCTCATTAGCGACCATTAATTAAGTTCTCTATTATCACTTTCAGCGCACTATATTGCCTTTTCACTGTTTACTACTAGCTTACACCAGCTCGTAGGTTTTAACCTTTAGTTGCCCCATTTTGTGAGTGATGTCCAGTAGTTAGACAGCCTTAATGTTGGTGTAACGCGAGTGTTTTCAATCTCTTCCCTGACGATATTCACCCTTGAGCCTATGTGTTTGTCCAGTTTTACGCATATCACGTATCGTAGAGAATAATGTTAGAAAGTATAGTGAGATCCAAATTCAGTGAGGATGATTTGAATTTCGCGCCTTAGGTTTTAGTGTATTTCACGTTGTTAGTGTAGCACTATTGAAATGTGTTATCGTCAAATTACAGTGTCAACTCGTAACTTTGTCGTTTACATCTTTGTCGTTTTGCCACGTTGTTCTGAGTTTCTTTGAATTTTTGCTTTATTTCGCTTGTTTTCTTATTTTACAAATAGTGCTTTTCAGAACTACAGATTGTTAGACGATTAAACTTATTATTTAAAATTAATGAAGTTTATAAGCTATATTATTTTTGAGACGCCACTGTAAAATAAAAGAAGGATAAGAATGCCTGAAAAATATTCATGTTGCCAAGGTGACAATAATTTAACGTGGCGGTAGATTCAAACCGTCCTTAATCATGTTGGATCACCCTGTATGATTTCTATGTTGCTGTATTTTGGGGAATACAACCCTGGGAATGCAGAGTTGTAATTCATAAGTTCATGTTGATTTTAAAACTTTCTGTATATTATTATTGAGAAACAGTTCTGAACTTTTACCTATCAACTAATCTTTTCGTTTTCGATTTCCAGTTCAACTAATTTCCTTTTCCCATGCTCTTTGCATCGCAGGTTTCCGACTAGAATTCTTACCTTTAGTGGATGGTAGGGATCATAATTAGTTAAACGAATTTCTATACCATTCTTATTTCAACCGACATGATGCTTTAAAAAAGTGGCTCAGTTTTACAGCTATTTTTCTAGGTGTCTAAGTGTTTGAGAATTTCGCCGATTACAAGTTTGTATCCAGAAGCTTTCTTTAGATTGATATTTTTCCTAATTTCTTTTGGTGTGACTAGTTTTATGTCTTAACTTTCATCGGCTATTTCGATTCTAAGTTCTTCATTGTCCATTTGTATTTCGTTTGACTAGCTTTTTCCAAATGGTTAGCGAATGCTTCTGAAAAACTTTAGTTTAGTTTAGTTATCCAGTGTCTGCTGTAGATGGTAGCATAGCTATTGAAACACGTGTCCAGAGTGATTAAAAGTGTGTGTGTGGTGAGGATGAAGTACAGTTTTGCTAAGAACCACTTATCTATAATAATTTATTAAAGCATGCGAATAAAAATTCTTGAAATTGAACTCGCTTATTATACAGGCTTGGGGTGATTGATTACATTGTGGTACACTTTCAAAAGAGAATTGTTACTCCCGCTTTCTCAAAAGGCACGTTTCACTATCAAAACGCAATGCTGATGGCTGATACTGTTAAATCAGATCTTAGATAGCATGCTTTATGCTGTTAGAGTGACATTTCTAAGATGTTTTAAATGAACTTAAAGGTTTTTTACCTTTAGTTATACTTTTTAAAAAATTGATAATTCCACATTTTAACTGCTTTTGTTCAAAACTATTTTAGAGTGCTTTTTCGTGCTGTGCTAATAACATCGAGATTGAGTTGCATTCATATGACATGAAATTGGCTACCGTTCCATGCCTCCAATCATGCAGGTCAATCATACGACCACCACGTAATTAAAAACCCAATAAGCTGGTGTCATATATCACAATCGCTTGGTGTACTCCCTTCAGCGTACGCGTAAATTCCACTTCACTTTGAAATAATAATTGATGTTTGTCACTTTTAAGCGGAGTTAAACACAATGACGGTGGTTTTTTATATAAACTAAAAAGTAACATTGTCATTCCGTGCACTTTACTTCTGTTGAATGCATCTATGACATCACTAATGAGTAACCCACGTCCTATGAATGTACTGTTTTAATAACTATAAATGGACACAATTACTGTTAATCACCTCTCTGTCACCCCTGTGAAGCAGGGGCGGATTATCCATTAGATACAATAAGCTATAGCCTAGGGGCCCTAGAATTTCGAGGCCTTTTTTATTGCGGGCAACCAAAAGAAAAGGTCCTTTTTGTTACGGACCTCTATCCGAATTCAATTTTGACCCCCCCCCCTAAAACTCCGGGTCCGAATAAACTGCATCCCTTTGCCCCTTTCCTTCTACGTTCTGAAAATTTTAGACGATTTATTTCTGATCTTAAATATTGTAGATGGCAGTCGTATGATAATGCCAGCAACATGTCTGGCCAATATTCAAGTTAAGTTCTTATTCAAAAACAAATTCTCCTGCATTATTTGAATTCTGTACAACACATTCCCTTAATTCGGTAGGCATTTCAGCAGTAGTTTTGTAATATGGCACTTTATTTTTTATGTTTTTAAAACAGAGATTGCTACATACAGCTACGAACAGAACTTCATATACTGTTAGGATATTAGTAAGCTTATAACTTCTGACTTGACTGAACTCCGAAACTATAAACTGTATACAGGGTGTCTCAAAAATAACGAACAATAACGCAGAGGGTTAAAAAGCGTCCGAGGTAGAATCTAAAACTAAAGAAAAAAAAACTCTACCTTCAAAAAATTTTTTTTGTAAATTTGTTAAAAATTGTTTGCAATACTTTTTGCTAATACGGTCCTGTTATATTTTGCATCAATTTGATAATAAATAATAAGTCATCCAGCATTGGGATAGTCAAAACATTGTAAAGCGATATGTGTAGAGTTAAGCAAAAATTCGGAGAAGTCGATTTAAAAACACGTATATTGGTCAAGGTCGCGTCTTTATAAACACCATGACATATCACCGTAATAAGCGTTTTTGTTATAAACTGCATAGTTGCAAAAAAGTCCCAAATGTTTGATGATAGTTCATCAAACTAATAATTTTTATTATCAAGAATTTATTTGAAGGTGTTTTCCGTTTTAAATAAAATAGATTAATGGTAAAAATTGCTCTTATTTAATAAATTGCGACCCTTGTAGTTTTTTGAGTAAACCACAATCGGGCCGCAAATTCACCTGGCGGCGCCCTATTTATGAAAATGTTCTTTTTAAAAGTTTGATTTATCTTCTGTTTATTTTCGAATGTTATTACAGAACGTAAAAATATATTTATGTTTTGTATCCTTTTTTTAAATTGCGTTTTGTTTATTTTACATAGATCAAATTTCACTACGTGTATTTTTGCGGAATGTTTAGTCCAAAATTTTATTTACAAGCACAGAATACGAAAGAAAGAATTGCTATAAATAAGGAAAGTCTGCGAAAGGGGATGTTTATAACAAAGAGAGTTTTTGATTATTGACTTACGTTCATTGAGAAATTTCGAGCCCAAGATCATTTTTGTAAAATTTTATTTCAGTTTTAATGAAAAGGTTTACTATTAGTTTTAAATATTAATGCTTCAGATTCTAGTAAAATGTATTAGCATCGCAGATTAGAAGAACTAGTAATGTAATTTTCTTATTAAAGCCCAACACTTTTTATGTTTTTTAAATTACGTTCAACGCCGCCACACATAAAGAATTCCCTTTAACTTATTGAAATATGATATCAGATGCTCTCTTTAAAAATGAGATGTTTTAAGCTGTTATTAGACCTTGAATTTATTTTAAAATAAACAAACTGCATCATGAGCGAAACGGAACGTGTCTTATTTACGAGTTTCTTCAAGTTCAATTCATTCGGGTATTTTGCGGCATTGACAAAATTGTGCTGTATTGACAAATGCTGTAAAGTTCAACAAACTACAGTCCTCTGCATTATGCGACACCAGGAGATTGTGGAGCAGAACGTGCAGGACCGGACTCAAAACTTGAACCTTAAATAACTCTGAAAGTAAATATTTTAGAAAAAAAAGTTATGGGAAAAACTTTCTCTACACATCATCAACTATCTCGCATTCACGTATTGTCCGTTATTTTTGAGACATGCTGTATAATACAACTTTTGTAGAAAGATGGCTGTGCAATACTCATGGCCCTTTTTTCAACTGACTGATTCATCATGGCATAGTCATGGTTGGTAAAAAGGTTGAGCCGGTTAGTCATTCCTCATTCTGAATCTTATACGCCAATGGAACACGACTCGAGCAAAAACCCAAAATTTGTACTAACTATACGCCTCATATTTTAGTTACTTCTTCTAACTAATTTTTATAATTTTAATCTTTTATGGTAGAGTATTTAAGTTTAAGAGATCCAAAAATTGGAATATTTAGAAAATTCGAGATTCAGAAATCCAGGATCAGAGTGCTAAAAGTGCTGAAAGTTTGAGGATCAAAGGTCTAAAAACTTATAAAGGTGGAAAATCTCAGAGTTTCGAAATTTGATTTAGGCTTCTTCCGCCCCGATTCTTCTTAAGTTTTACTCCGATCATTCAAGTTATGCAATGGCCCTTTCCGCGAGTGTGTTTTTACCTGTTTAAATGTAAAAGATTAAAAAATTAATAAAAATTATTTTAAAAATATACTTCTTTACTTATTTTCATTGGCTTGTGTAAAATGTTTTTTCACACTCATGTAACAAATTTAGTGTGGAATTTTTTCCGCACTCGTGTTACAAGAATTTACTTTTCGTTTTTTTGCCAGGAAAACTCTTTCCCTACTTACCTATGTAGAAAAATATTTTTAACCATCAAGACATTTCTAGAAAACTATTTTAGACATTTTATAATTAAAAGTTGCAGGTTCCTTAACTCAGCTTTTCGGATTCGCAAAGTTTCGTTGTTTCAAATATCGAAGTTCTACACCTTCAGACTGCCAAGCTCGAGAGATAGCCGCGCCCCGTTTTGCGATTTCTCTCTTGATCAAACAGATATTTCGTTTACTACACAATATAATAAGTTATCAGACCATAGGCCGCAGTAGACCATTTAAAACCATTTAATCAGATGAGCACGATGTAGCCTGACACAAGAAGCTGTTTTTATTTATTTCTTTCAGGTAGTAAATTTGAACTAGATCTACTTAGAATTAGAGTAACCTACATAATCTAAATACATCAAACATATAATAATAGCCAGCTCCGATGTCCGATGTCCACCGGAAAATATTTCGAAAACTAGAAGACCTAGTAAGCTGAAAGTTTACAGGAAGCTGGGCCTTACCCCAAAGGGGTGCATGAGTATATTTTTAATTCTAAAAACCCAAGGGAGTGACAGGGCGAGGTATTTCTTAAAAAATTATTATGCCTATTATATATCTCTTGAATGGTGTAAGCTACAACCTTGAATTTTTTATAGATTATAATTGAATTCTGAAGCAATTCTAAAAACACAAACTACCGGCGTTTCACCCAGGGAGGGGAGTAAGACAACATTCCAGGGGGAAAAGAGTTTTCCGGTAAATAAACCTTGATTGTGAGTAATCTGTAAGAGATACATACATGCTACCACAGACTTTTTTGTAATCCTTTTTGAGGTCTACAATTCGTTCGCTTACAGTTTGCTTTTATCTGTTACCGTTTTCGCAGCGTAAGGTATTTTGTGTTTGTTTTGTCAATTTTATTGACTATTTCTTTTACATTTTGCTTATTATATGACTCTCGAATGACCTTTTGAACAATCTTTATAAAACTAACATTTTCCATGAAACAAATTATCGATTGGTGAATCCCTACGTCATTAAAATCTATACAGTGATTCTCGAAATTCAACAGCTTTTATGGAGACATAAGTTAATTGTCATTATTTGAGTGCGGGGTATGTGGTATGCACTCAGATTGCCGGCGAAGGCGTTACCAGCAGCTCAACTTTTGTAAATCGATCTCTTTTCTTACTGCATGGTAGCGCGACCAGAGACGGGTCCATTGATTTTTCAACGGTAGTTATGCTAGTATGTATATAAAATCCAAGCCGTGTCTGTCTCTACAGATCTGAAATTTACAATGGTGTTACCTGGGTACTCGAGAATGATGCGAATTATCCCGTAAATATCCTAAACTTAGAAAATTTTAAAATTGAGTGAAGTTTATTCAATTACGCTAGAAATCTATATTTGGGGGTTTTTGATATTACTGCTAAGATCGACTCTGTTAGTTGTTTGAAATCTATATTAGCTGGGCTTATTAGCACCTGAACGATACCTAAAAGTTTGAGAATTGATATTTACCAGTTAGTTACCACGAAATTTGTTATCGATGTAAAGTCCACTATGTATGTCTGCCACCCCACCAACTCGGCGGCAAGATTACCCAGGTAAGTAGGTATTATCACCAGAGATATATAGCTGTGTAATAAATTTCAAGCCATGCTGGGTTGAGTGGGTCACAGTGGGTTACAGTGGGTCAAAAAATAAAGTTCATTCAATTACCCACAAAATGTATATTTAGGGGTTTTTGATACTAATTATAAGTATGACTCTCTTGTTAGTTGCTTGAAATCTATATTAGCTGGGCCTAAAGGCACCTGAACGGTACCAAAAAGTTTGAGAGTAGATTAGTTACCACAAAATTTGGTATCGCTGTAGTTTAATATTCATTATGTCTGTCTGTCAGCCCATCAACCCAGCGGAAAAATTACCCAGTTAAGTAGGTATGATTACCAGAGATATATAGCTGTGTACTCAATTTCAATAGCTGAATGCACTCTGAGACGTAGAATTTTGTTTTTTAATAATTACTGGTTAGTACGGCGGGGATCGAATCCGGGACCACAAGAAGTGTGGTAGTCTTCGTACGAAACTTAAAACATACAGCTCATCCTACTGATGACCGAAAGATAATTCAAAGCTTACAATGTCTATCAAAGGCGATTCGATTTTATAGAACGTACAACACTATATTCTTTCTTCTTTGGTCCAGATTTTTAGGAAACAGTTATTATTTAGTTATTTAATTACCATCTGCTTTTTTCTTCCTGAAAGTTTAGTTTTTCAGTTTAGTTCTGATAACCACAGTTTTCTATTTACTTCAGTCGCGTCTTTACATTTGAGTATGAATAAGACTAAGATTTGAGTTTAGGAGACTCCACAGTATAAGCAGAACGCAGTCAGATTCCTTTAAATAAACAAAGGACCAATGCTGAATCTCCCAATATTTTTACACAAACATTCTTACATAACTTCTGAATAATGGGTGCTGCCTTCTTTCACCCAATAAAGATTTTTATCGATTCAATAGCGGCAATTTTGTTTATTTACGGTAGCATATAAGAAAAAACAATACTCATCGGTAAAACAGATGTCGCAGTTTAGCTATAATTCTGGTGGTCATAGTCTCGTAAAATTCAATACGTCTGCCCCGGTCATCCTCGCCAAGTTCTTGTAAAATTTGCATTTTGGGAGGACGTAGTTTATGCAATCTCAAAACTTTTTTCATGGATTCTGTGAAAGTCCTGTTGCCCTCTATCCTGGACGTAATGACATAGATAGTAGAATTTATGGCATACGATTCTCTGAACCATAAATGAAAATCACTTTCATGTGTTCAGCTACAGAGTAAACCATTTTGATAAATCAATAATCAATAAGTATTTGAAAAGCTCTATATAACAACAACTCCTGAACAATTTTTGAACTGTTCAAGCAGATGGCATGGCGTCCCGGTTCCAACTAATCAACAAAAAAAGTGATAATTACGTTAGTTATTCTTAATCTTCTTTTGTAATTACGTAATTAATTTATTCTTTAGTAAATGCGGTATTGTTAATATTGTTGAAAATGAAAACTTTAAAAAGCAATCAAAATATAAAATTTTTGGTACCATTCACTTCAATTTTTTAAGAGATCTTTAATGAAGTATAACATTTAAGATGTGGCTATCGCTCAGGAAGTTGTGTGAAAAATATTACTATGTCGCTTATTTGTGTCCCTCTGTAAGTCTTCCACAAGGTTTTGAACAGATCTCTACAGGGTGCGGAGAAAGTCCCGGAATGGTCAAATATCTCGAGACATGCACGTAAGATTAAAAAAAACAAAAACACGTCTTAAATATTTTCCAAAAAGCTATCCAAAGATACCACACTTGAAGCCCACCCCCAGCGGGTGGGATGGGGGCAACTTTAAAATCTTAAATAGGAACCCCCATTTTTTATTGCAGATTCGGATTCTCCATTAAAAAGTAAGTTAGTTTTATCTGATAAATTTTTATCGATTTTCGATAGATGGTGCTGTAATCGTAAAAATACTAGAGCCACTGCATCTAGTTACCTAGGCCAGCTGGTCGACTAGAGTACCGCAAACCGTCGCCATATTGGGGCAAACCAAGCACGAAATTTTTCATTATTTGTTCTGTATTGAATTTAATCAAAGCCCCGTTTACTTTAAAAGATTTTTCTTATTCTGAAAGATCAAACCTCTAAAAAATACGATTTATCGTACTTATCAAAAAATGACACGTAGAAGTGGAAAATAAAAAATAACGTGTTCATTTATCTTTGTTCTCAGAGTTTATTTTCATTAAATTTTGTTGGTGAAAGGCGAGGGGACTCGCCCGAAACAAGCTAAATAATGAAAAAAAATGTTTTTGATTGTGATGAGGGGTCGAGTGTGGTATCAATGGATAGCTTTTTGAAAAATATTTAAGACGTGTTTTTTGGTTTTTTCTTAATCTTACGTGCATGTCTCGAGGTATTTGACCGTTCCGGGACTTTCTCCGCACCCTATATGTAAAGATGCATTTGCAAGATATGATCCATCGTCAATCGTTATCGTCAAATTAAGATTCCTTAAAGCTATAAGTATAAAGTTTTGTTCTTAGTCTGCAATAATCGAAAAGACATTTATGACCGTAAAATACCAGGGGTAAACCACTACGACAAGATTTGTTCACTAGCATGTATAATGTCATAGTTTATCAATATTGTAAGATTGTTGGTAAAATATTCTGGATTTCAGAGATTGTTGTAAATATTACTCTTGATTGCCACTATTGTAAGAAAATTGTTAATACTTTGTGTATATTTTCAAGATTGTTATGTTTTCTATAATATTGTTAGATTGTTACAATCTGGAGGGCAGTATGCTGCTTTTAAACTCCAAATTAACAATAAACAAGATTGCTGCAATACTGTATAATATTGTTGGATTGTCGCAAAATATTGTGGGATTGTTAATATTGTTAGAATGAAAGAAGATTGTGAGATCTTAACCAAATTGTTCAAAGTATTCTTGGATTGTTAAATATTGTTGATATTGTCAGTATTGTAAGAAAATTGTTAATATTTTATGTATATTTTCAAGATTGCTAACTTTTCTATAATCTTGTTAGATTGTTACAATCTAAAGACCTATTACCGTTTTTAATTACTGTTTTTTAAACTTCAAATTAACACTAAACAATATTGTTGCAATATTGTATAATATTGTGGGATTGCCGCAAAATATTGTGGAATTGTTAATATTGTTGAGAATGAAACAAGATTGTAAGATATTGTTGGATTGTTAAATATTGTTGATATTGTCAAGATTGTCAGTACTGTAGGAAAACTGTTAATAATTTGTGTATATTTTCAACATTGTTAAGTTTTCTATAATATTGTTAGATTGTTACAATCTGGAGGACAGTATTGCTGCTTTTAAACTCCAAATTAACAATAAACAATATTGTTGCAATATTGTGGGATTGTTAATATTGTTGAGAATGAAAGAAGATTGTTAGATGTTGTCCAAATTGTTCAAGGTACTGTTCGTGTGTTAAATATTGTTGATTGTCTTGTCAGAGTACACCATTTTGTCAAAGTAGTTTACTCCTCGGAAATTACTATTGTTTTTGATATTATATGTGCTTATTAACAATCTTCTAACTTAAACCCGTTTTCAAGTCAATTTGAAGATCGTTATATATTAAAAAGGAATTATTGAGTACTAAGATAAACTTTCAGTGAGTTGAACTACCAGAAGGAAGATAAATTGTGTTTACAGTTGATATGGAATGTACTTTGAAATTTTACTTTGACCGTGTTAGCTTTTGACAGTTACTTTTATGGGCACTTTTAAATTGTTGCTTTTAACTGAAATCGAAAATAGTCAGGTTGAAATGGCAATTTTAACAAATTTTAAATTAATTTCAAAAGTGGCTCAAAAACAGAACCTAGCAACACTGCTTTAGCAGCAATAAATGGTGAAGATGAAAGAAGCTGGGGAAATGATGAATCGATCAGTAGTGGGGAGAGCTAGATAGTTGATATAAACTGTTTACATCTGTTAACTCCTGGAAACTGTAGGACAAAGCTAGTGCGTTACCCTAATTAACATCTGTAATTTTTCCCCCGCCCTGTGTGACATTGACTGTGTAAGTTGATTCGACATCGACATTCATTCGTGAAAATGTCACTGAGTGAGTTCCACAAAAGTGCCACTTCTATAATTTAGGCAAAAATGGATTGAAGTTGTCATTTTAACTTGGACAGAGTACCTAAATGGCACCAGAAGTGTTAGTTATTAAACTTCTAAAAGTTTTGATATAAGTAACGTAACATATGGTCATAATAATGACAGGATGTTTTCAAGTTTTTTTTTCGAAAAATCTTTATTACAGGTACCTGTTTGAAGACAATTCTGTATAAAAACAAATCTTACCAAAGCCATGATCTGGACAAATCGTAGATTTGACGAGAAAGATTTCAAGGTTGACTATTACTCTTAACTGGAATATTTCTTAAGTTCATATGAACATAAGTGTATGCAAACATAATTATATTATTATAAGTTATTAGAAATATATCTTGTTACATAATTACCTTTTTTTTAAGTTGAAACACCACACCTACTTGATAATATTATTTTGATGGATATCATTACATCATAAGAATTTGCATTAATTAACACTTGAAGCAATAGTTTTCATCTTTCCTCCTACCTTTTTTTTATTTTTCTTAAGAGGTACCTTATCTATAATATACCTATAACATTTATAACAAGAAAATTCGTGGAATAAGTTTGACAAAATAGGTATTTGACCCAGTTTCATACAACAAGAAGATATTAAAAACACGCCATCTAGATTACAGCGCGACCTATCTAATCTTATAATACCAACAATCTTATCGATTTTGGATCGGTAGCAAACACAGCTGTTGTTTAATAATTCAATTATATTACATACATTGGCAATAAATACTAGGTTACATACAAACCCAGCTAACCTTTTATGTAATATGTCAACTTCATTTAATAATAATTTGGCAAATAAAAGGCCTGCAATAATTATTTATTATAATAAATAAACTTAACTATAAACTTACTCTGACTCGTTGTTTTCAAAAATGAGTTGTCCTTCGTCAGATTCATATTCTTTTCCAGCTTTGGCAGTTCCATCCTTAGTCCAGTAGGGAATAATTACACGCCCACGTGCTCCGGAGCAGCGCACCACTTTTAGTTCGTAAGTCCCAACGCTTTCAATGATGTCGAAATCACGAGCAGCAAACTTAAAGACACCACCATGATCGTCGTCAAGAATAATAACGGTTGCCAGCGTGGGAGACATAAGGGTTCCCGGGGGTTGAGACGAATTTAAACGCACGTAAAAATGTTCGTCTGCTTCGAACACGTCGTCATCTATTACTTCCAAGATAATTCTCTTTTCTTTTTCTCCAGGACCAAAGTGAAGCGTTCCTTTAGCAGCTACATAGTCGCTTCCGGATGTAGCTGTTCCGTCTTCCGTGCAGTATTGCACTGAAAGCGGATTGTCTAGATCGCCAGTTCGTGCAACACGAACCTCAAAACGGCCGCAACTTTCCAAGACGGTATATTTGCTGGGATCAAAAAAGACACGGCTACCCGAAGGGTTAAATTCCGCGGTCCCGGATTCTCTACGGATTTCGGCCTTAACTTCGCTTAGGTCGCTTTGAGCTCTTTCAGATATTCTTCTTAACAAGTCTCCGCTACCCATGAGCTTTCTAGTTGCTTGAATACGGTAGAAAGCGCGCGACTTGGGGCCACGGTTTAATACCAATTCGTGTGCCATCCTCTCAAGCGTATCCATATCGCAGTTGGGATGTTGCCTACGTAATTCTTTAAAAGCTGCAACGTACTCCTGTTTAACTTCTTCGTGTATATCATCGATATCTAATTCAGTTTGGCCCATCTCTAGGGTATCAGCGCCTTCCGCTTGCACAATTACACCTCTAACGTTCATCCGGTAACTTTTTCGGATGTACTTGTACATTCGACGATCGGCGGCGTAGGCTGTGAAAACGGTCATTGGAAAGAACATAAAAGTGAGAACGGCTTCCCACACTTCTACTTCTCCTTGGGAAATTACAGCGAGAATAATATATAACCATACATAAGCAAAAACCGACCAAGTAGCTGTTACGAAGAATACGCGGAGATGTTTAATCTTGCGCACCTCTCCATTAGGAATAACAGAAACGCAAATTGCTATAATAACGAACAAATTATAAGCAGCAGAGCCAACTATAGTGCCGGGACCCAAATCTCCGGCTTCAAAGTCTTTCGCCCATATTTCAATAACTGATAATAAAATTTCGGGTGCACTGGATCCGAGGGCCATGAGAGTAAGATTAGCTACGGTTTCATTCCACACGCGCACTACGACAATGGTTCTTTCGCCATTAGGCTTTTTAACAGAAACTTCGCGCTCCTGAGAAGTAATCACTTCTATAGCGGCCATAAAACGGTCCGATATAATAGATACTCCTATAAAAAGATACATTAAAACCACCGAATAAATGAATCCACGGCCTATTCTGTCAGTAAGAGCGACGTTCACCAAGGGCTTCCAGCAAGGCAACATCAGCCCATCCACACAGGCGATGGTTTGGTTATTACGCCCCTCCCCCATGACGATCACTAGATCGCGAGAGACGTTCTCAAAGTTTTACATACCACGCGGTCAACACGACGAGCGTCGGGGAGAAACTGACGGCGGCGACGGCGACGACGACGACCAAACCCCCAGCTGACGTCGCGCACGCTCCAAAATCCTAGTATTGAGCTCTCATTATAACAATATTGCATTCTATTCCTGCAGCCTATCGCAGTCCAGATTTTAAAATTAAAAAAGAGATAATAGTAAAACAAGGACACGTGGGTACCGAATTATTGTAGTGTTGCTGTCCCGACGTCCAGCATGCGTCACGACGACCTACTAAAGTGACAAACTAGACGCCACGCCTACGAATCTCGAATACATGAATCATCCCGTTACACTGGGATAGACGTGCATTTTCATTTAAATACTTTTCATACATAGATTAATAACGAAGGCCGACGTTCCGACGAGCACAATGACGCGTGTTGTACTGACCCAGTAAACAATAGTACAGAAATATATCTTTTTGGTAACCCACACGGGACCGGAAATTTGTTGTAGCAATTTAACGGTATCACTTTGTTATTTAAAAATGATAAGCATTCTTGAGACTAGTATTACATAAAAAGTGAAAATTTAATTATATACGGCTCCATATGTTTAATGTTTTTTAATAAAGTTTATTTGGTTTAAAGGAAAAAATCGCACACTTGATCACTGTTTACATTTTATTACCGGTCTATCATTGAAAGATAAAAAGCAATGACACCAATAGGTGTTCTTTATCAATTTTCTTTATAAAAATAGTTCGACAAGTGTTTGTCAAATTTAGATAAACGAAATGTTTAAATTATCAAGGTTAAAATTAATCCTTTAATTATTTCCTTAATAAAATGGTCTTTATAAAATTTTGTAGAAATTTGTCTTAGTGCACTTTTAGGGGCTTTTCACCACTTCATGAAAAGTTGTATGAAATTCTTCATTTACTAAATAAAACTTAAAAATATAAAACTCGAACGAAGTAAGCGTTATATTAATAATAATCTTATGGTTTGTATGTGCACGATGCGTTTCTTTAATTAATAATAATTATAATAAATAGTTGATTAAAACAATTTTTAATTTATCGTTGAAACTATTTTCATTTAATTGCAAAAAATAGAAAAAACTGTTTTAATTCCTTTGTTGAACAGCTGATGACTACATTATTATTATAGTTATTATCACTTTGGCGATGAGTTATGTCGGCGTAATAATGTTTATGTATTATATACAATCATGACTTGTAAAATATTTTAATAGAATGAAATGTTATACAGGGTTAGACGCATAACTAGGCTCCAATAAACAGGCATACCTTAACCTGTTTGTTTCATGCCTGAATATCTTCTTCCTGTTATACCTAAGTAATTCTAGTTGAGGTTTGTGGTAGTGTTTGAATAAACTAGTGAAAACTAAAAATTAAAGCAGTTGATCAGAAATAGTGTTGGAAAATGCTCGAGCATTTATTTTTGATATACAATATACCTTTAATTTGCAAAGATATACCCAAAATAAAGATAATTTCAAAAGTTCTTGAAATTCCTCAAAATGCTGAAAATGCTCGAATGTTCTCCAATTTCCCTCTTCTCATTTATAATGCTAGTAGTTGTAGTTAATTTGACTGTTGTAAGGTAATGTGTTGAAAAGTAATGCAATAATAGAAAATTGGAAAATATTAAACTCGTTGGGACATATTTAAATCTCACATTAAGTTAATAATGTGTTTAATTGCCATGGTGACCAATTCTTATCTTTTTCCACCTATTAGAATAAGATAAAGCTATCTTTTTTTGTTAATTTTAATTAGAACTTTAGTTCGAGACACCTATAATCATGACATGTGAATACGTCCAATTATATTTAGATTAGAAGCTCAGGTATGCATCTTTACAGTTACCGGACACAACGCTGGTCGCGGATACTTCGCCGACCCTTAAAAATAAATTTTGCCACTGAACACTTTGCTGACCGTGGATAATACGCTGACCGCGCAAGGTGTCCATTGCTTGCGGTCGGCGTAGAGTCCACGGTCGACAAGTGTCCAAAACCGCCAGTCGACGTAGTGTTCACGCTCGGTGTCCAGTACCCAACCACCGCATGCACAAGTAATACATGTTAAAAACTTTACAAACATTTATCACTGTTTAAATAAACAAAATATAACAAATTTAAATAAAAAGTTCGTATATAACGAGAACAAAAAACAAAACAGGTGCTTCCGGACGGTAACCCAAATTTCTTGTCAATGATGCTTTCAAAGGCATAAATTATGCAAACTATGCTTATAAAACTGTCTGTCTTTTGAACACCCGACACCGACAGCAGATGCGAGTAGCACGTGTATATTTTGCGTGGGGACGCGGTTTTAAGATCGTTTAGTTTCAGCTTTATTCTGGATTTTTAATGTTTTTGTTTATGCTCGTTTGTGATGTATTATGCTGAAAGTTCTCGAGAATTATTATGAGAACGTTCGCGAACGTGTTTGATTATGCTCCTATCTGCTGCGAGTGACACGTGTACATTTTGCGTGAGCAAGCGGTTTAAGATCGTTTAATTTCGGTTTTATTCTCAATTTTTAATGTTCTTGTTTATGCTCGTTTGTGCTGTATTATTCTGAAAGTTCTCGAGAATTAACATGAGAACGTTCGCGAACGCGCTGAATTATACTCTCCAAGAGAACGTTCTTTTGATACGTTTTTATCATGCGCGAACGTTCTCATCAGCATTTTCAGAACGTTCTTTCATTTACAACACTAATCAGAAAGATAGCGAATCATGCGCCAGTAGAAGCAAAATGGGGCATGTATTATTTTGCAATCCTTAGTCAAACATCCCGTTCTCAAATTCCTTGCACAAGGAATTACCTACCTTATCTTTAAGAAAGGAAACGAGGCTAATCCACCGAATTAAAGGCCGATTACGGTGAAGAGGGACAAAATGAAACACTTATTACTTTGGAGAGAAAATGAGACAGCTCCTATCTACATCTGTTAACTAAAAGGTTGAATTAAAATTTCATCCTCCGTCCAACAAAACATGTCTACTGTTGGTGTAGTTTTAGGCCTGTGTTAGATATATCTGTACTAAAACTGGACTGGTCTTAAGGTTCCCGGTCCAAAAGAACAATGCTGGACTCCAGTACAAGAGAGATACTAGCAAGGTTTGAATACCGTTTTGCCACGTGCTTCACTTAGTGTAGTCACGTAGATACTGGGGATTGAATATAGTGGAGACAACTCTGCTATGGATCAGCGACTTGAGTTTACTCAAAAATAACGAGTATGGCTGTTCTCTGGAAGATTATCTCGGGGGGAATACGTTATAAGGATAGTTGATATGAATACAAAGCGAATACGATTATTAGCCTGCTTCACACAAGACAACTCCACATTCTGGTTGGTATAGGCCGAGTCTCTACTTTCAGGTAGAGTCGTACGAGGCTTACCAAGCCTCAATTATGATAGGGCGAAGTAGCTAGATTCTAGGATATCCTAGGCAGACCTAGGTTTCAAGTACCATCAGAACTTGAAGTTGAACTCGTCCGGGGAGTGAAAGTCCGCACGCTGGACTAGGAGTGATGAGACTCCCTCGGAGGCGGTTCCTGCCGGATGAGCATGTAAATAGCTTCGGCACTAACCTGGAGAACTAGTAGAAAGTGGATTGTATAGGCAATTTTACTCCGACCAGTGCGAACTGGTAGCTCTTGCAAAAGTTAGTGACGCTCTAATTGAAGGTAACTCAATTTATTAGCCCCATCTAAACGCAGGTGGGCGACGTTGGCATTCATGTTCGTGTAGTTACAACTCTCAGTATAGCGTCTAGTAGATAAGTCTTAATCTGGATTTTTAGGAATTCTTATAACCTAGAAAGTTTTTCTTGGGTGTATTTGTTAATACCATAAGAAAACGCCATTGAGACGTAAAACTGGTGTTATAAATTACTTGATGTGTTGAACAAACAGTTGTAGATTTACAGATAGTCAAATATAGCAATTATCGTGGGAATATTCAAAAAGGTAAGGAAAACACTGAGCCATTGATGAGGGTAAAAATGTCTTATAATGAAATTTTTATTTGTAGGATCGACATGGGAAAGGTAGAAAGGTTTATGTTCCAAAACAAAGGCAGTATAAAGACAATATTTTAGCTCAAGCGCTACAAAGAATTAGTAAAAATAAATTAGTCTGCGGGAAGTACAAACAAGGTACCATCTCAATGAAAGTTTTCTGACCAGAAGACTAAGGAAAATAGAAAAACATAGGCAAGGTCGGAAAATTATGTTACGTAAACAAATAGAGTAGAATAAATAAAGCTGCTATCGCAATGGGAATTTGCTCTGACCGAAAAGAAATTTTAAATATTGTACTTGATGTGTTGAACAAACAGTTGTAGATTTACAGATAGTCAAATATAGCAATTATCGTGGGAATATTCAAAAAGGTAAGGAAAACACTGAGCCATTGATGAGGGTAAAAATGTCTTATAATGAAATTTTTATTTGTAGGATCGACATGGGAAAGGTAGAAAGGTTTATGTTCCAAAACAAAGGCAGTATAAAGACAATATTTTAGCTCAAGCGCTACAAAGAATTAGTAAAAATAAATTAGTCTGCGGGAAGTACAAACAAGGTACCATCTCAATGAAAGTTTTCTGACCAGAAGACTAAGGAAAATAGAAAAACATAGGCAAGGTCGGAAAATTATGTTACGTAAACAAATAGAGTAGAATAAATAAAGCTGCTATCGCAATGGGAATTTGCTCTGACCGAAAAGAAATTTTAAATATTGTACTTGATGTGTTGAACAAACAGTTGTAGATTTACAGATAGTCAAATATAGCAATTATCGTGGGAATATTCAAAAAGGTAAGGAAAACACTGAGCCATTGATGAGGGTAAAAATGTCTTATAATGAAATTTTTATTTGTAGGATCGACATGGGAAAGGTAGAAAGGTTTATGTTCCAAAACAAAGGCAGTATAAAGACAATATTTTAGCTCAAGCGCTACAAAGAATTAGTAAAAATAAATTAGTCTGCGGGAAGTACAAACAAGGTACCATCTCAATGAAAGTTTTCTGACCAGAAGACTAAGGAAAATAGAAAAACATAGGCAAGGTCGGAAAATTATGTTACGTAAACAAATAGAGTAGAATAAATAAAGCTGCTATCGCAATGGGAATTTGCTCTGACCGAAAAGAAATTTTAAATATTGTACAAGTAAAAGTACAGCAGCTTTTGAAAAAGACTGGTTTGTAGCACTCTGCAAACAAACAGATTAAGTATCGAAAAACTTCAACTAAAAGCATGTTGTACAAGGATACAAGTGATACTTTTGTAATCTATTATAATTATTCTAGAACAAACACTTACAAACTATCTATCAAGATCTTTAGCTAATTATTATATTTTTTAGACGCAACATACGCATGTTCACAGAAAAATGGATGACAACAGCAATTTCACATGAGTGGTTCGTAAGATTTTGAAGGATGGTACAGCAGAGACCACTACTTTTAATACTTGATGGTCCTATGAGCCACCTTTTTGTAGGAACTATTGAAAAGGCAGAGTCGGAAAGTATTAAAATTCCCTCCACTTTCTACCGATATCTGCAGCCGTTGGATAGAAATTGCTTGAGACCTTTAAAACTTAAAATTTTGATGAGGACTTGATACAATATAAAAGATATCCATGTCTGAATTTTGTCGGTACACACAGTCGGTATTAACAAAATAGTATATTATATGGATTTTGTTTCACTTTCAGCTGGTATTTATCTCTGCAATCGGCGAAAATATTCTCTTGAAGGCTTTGATCCTTCACAGTTAAGTGCAAAAAGATGTTATAAACAAGCTGTTCACGTCGCTTATACACCAAAAGATCTACGAACATTGCCATTAAAACAATATCACAAACATGGAGCAAAAGGTCTGCATTAAAGGTTTTCTAGGGTACAAAGAACAGCTTACCATCGTCATTAAACAAGTTGACCACAACTACAGATTTCCAACGCTAGACTACAGAATATTAATATCCGTAGATGAATATACCAGGGTGTATAATAACTAAGCCAACTTAGGACACAAGCTTGATAGTAAAATGATACTGTACGACTCAATCACTTATTATTGATAGATGACATAAAACGTTACGCTGAAAACCATGATTACCTGAGATCAAGAAGATCGTCGAGCAAAGTACCAGGAAATATCGCAAGCTATCAGGATTCCACCCACATAAGTATTCTGTATTTTGACAAACGATTTGTAGAAAGAAAAACCATTCAGGTGGGTTCCTTACTGCAGAACAGAAACAGAAACGTCTGTACATTTTACGTTGAAGATCAAGTATTCCTGCGTTGAATTGCCGCTATTGGCAAAAAGCGGATTACAGACTTTGAGCCGAAATTGGAATTGGTCGTCTAACGAGTGAAGAAACCCATCTGCCCGAAGAAATTTCTTTCAACTCTCAATAAATACTCAAGAAATTTCAATCAGCGCAAGCAAATGATGATCTTTGCTTACGATCATCATGACAGATAGAGTTCCATGTGGAACAAGTGTGACTGAAGCATATTATTGTGACTTCATGTTAAAATTGCATCAAGAAAATCAACAAAAACGCCCTGATTTGCTCAGAAATGGGTCACTTATTTTGCACGACAATGCATGCCTGAATCTGGGGAAGTTTGTGACTGATTTGCTAAAGAAATCCGAGTGGGAGCTATTTCTACACTATCATACAGTCCAGACATGAGTACACCAGACTTCAACTTATTGCCCAAGTTGAAATAGCTCTTGCGTGGATACCGTTTTTCCTCCCTGGAAGAGCTTTCTGAAGACCACTTTCATCCAAGGACTCAACAAAAGCGGCCCCTTCGAATAGAAAACGACTTAACATAGTATAACGATGATAGATCGATTATTAAAATAAATGCTCTACAATTCTTAGTTTTGTGCATAGAAGTGATTTTTTGAGATTCCTTTATGGGCGATAAAGTTCTCACTGATGGGAACAAAGTTTCTATACACCCGCTACTAGCTATCCAGGTTAGTACCAGAACTATTTACGTGCTCACCCGACATGGTTCAGATCTTTTAGGTTATAGGCTAGGTTATAATCCAGCATTTAGGGCCTAACTAGAGCCTAGTATTGATCTGCGTTCACCCATTTACAATCTAAGGGATGGGGCCCGAGACCAGCCGGGTAATAAAAGAACAACGTAATCGCATAAACTTACCTGCATAGAAAAATATCTCAAATTATGATTGTAATATTATGATTCATGGACACTTCATCAATTCATTCATGAGGACATTCACCATGGACCATGGTTCTATTAACAGCCCAGTTCCCACATCCATGTAATGATATGGGTGCGTAAATCGCTCTATGCACTGCCATTTTTGTTGTTTGAGTTTTTTAGTTTATGTTTTAAAAAGGATGTTCTGAAGGACTGAAGTAATCTATCTGCTGCCAACGTTCTGCTATTAAATTCGTCTCCAAATTACTTGTATTGTTCATTTGACACTCCAGGTATTTATATTTAATTATTGTTTGTTCGATAAAACTATCTGCCAAATGTGTGATATTATTCTCCTACCTATTTGAAATTACCATCAAATGTGTTTTGTCAGCATTAATTTGTAACCCATATCTTCTCGCCTCTTAGTCCCAACATTTCAATTTTCTTTGCAGCTCTTCGTTACCATCATCGCACAAAAGTACATCATCTGCGAACACACATTTATCAAAACTTACCGGCTGCAAGTAATACCATCCCACATTATTCCAGTTCTTCATTTTCTGGGTTACCTTTTTTATAATCTCCACTATGATTCTAATGAATAGTAGCGGACTTAACACTTGACCCTATCGAACACCATATCTGGCTTGAAAAGCATCCGATAACTGATTACATGTTCTTATGTGTTTGATGTACAAACTTGTAATTTCCTGAATTCAGTTGATTCCAATTCCTTTGCTCTGTAAGCTTGCCCAGATGGATTCGCGATTTAGACTGTCGAATGTCTGCCTCATGTCGATGAGACATAGGTATACATTCTTGTTTTTGACTAATGCTTTTTCAAGTACCTGGTATAGTGAAAATACGTGATCTTGAATATTGCGTCTTTTTCTAAAACCACTTTGAGCATCAATGATCATATCATATCATATGATTTTGTTTTATAAAAAGCTAATGTCATACTAAATCACCTATTAGAGCCATGTGCTTCAATGTCTCAGATTTTGTTCAAACTTTTTCAGAAGTGTTATTATTTTTTCCAGATTTTTTTGATAAAAAATTGTCAAAGTAGAAGTTTTTGAAAATATCGATTTCTTGCAAATTCTGCTACTCGACACTACATCATCTAACCGAAATTGGCATAACTCCCTTAATTTTTAAGTTATCTGGTTCACCCAGGTGTCAGATTGAAGCTAGCTTTCCGCATCTTCCATGTAGGAACTACCAGTCTTCTCAACAGGCCCCGGCTTGGGGCCTAATATTAGATAACAAAATATCGTTCTTTCAACATTAGTCCAAGCCTAGGCCAACCTACAGATTCGAAGCCTCGGCTGCTTAGTCGTCGCCCAAGGGTCAACCAACACCACGGTATCAATTCTGGGTTCTCTAATCGCTGTTGAACTTAGAGCCAACCTTCACCGGCCTAGTCTCCGTTCCCTACTGTTTGCCCAAGGTTCAACCAATTTTAGTATTTCTAGACTTGGTTTGTTACCCTTAAATCAAGTTTGGGCCAATCTTCACATTTTCTAGCAAATCAGTGAAGTCTTCTGTTTTTATTATATCAACTAATAATTAATTAAGAGAAAAACGTGAGAAAAGTTAAACGAAAATACCTACATAGATTATAATTATTATTACTAAATATAAATTCAGCTTTCAAATTTTTGCGCGTTTCGTTTCTTCTAAACGAGCACACACATAAAAAGTAAGAATCGGCACTATAGTGGTCTTCACTATTGGGCCAAGATGTATCACTAATCTAGGGCCATGACTGATTAACAAGCTTGGCTTGGATTTCAGGCTTGTACCAGAGTTGATAAGCATCGTCTCAAGCAAATTTTAGTGTTTTTACAAATTGCTCCTGTGTTACAACTATCACACCTTTGTTTTTTTATAGATTCCTCTTAGCATATGCTTGGCACAGTTAAAAAATATAACAGGATGATTTCTGTAGATTTGGAAAAAATTACTTTTGAAAAACTTGATTTCAGAACCTGCTGCTTTTCTACTGTGCCATATCTTTACTCGATCTTGATATACTTTGGAAGACCCTAGCTTGAATCTGACACCTGGATGAGTCAGATAATAACTCAAAAAATAAGGGAGTTATGACAATTGTAGTTAGATGATGCGGAGTGTCGGATAGCAGAATTTTCAAAAACCGCAATTTCACAAAAAACTTCGGCCATTTTTCATCCAAATAATTTGAACAAACTCTGAAATATCGAAGTACGGTCATATTTTAAAATTGGGTGATTTGGCATGGAATTAGCCAATCTAATAATAGTCTTGATTGATTTAGATTTGATTTAAAATTGCATACATCACATTGTTTTTAGTTATTTACGAGTACATTTTATATAAATAAAGTGTTTGCATGTGATAAACAAATGTTTATTAAAACGCGCTACACATGCAGATCATATTTTATTAACCAACATAAACTATGTTTCAGAGTTATTTTCAAACAACAAAATAACACGGTATAGAAAAGCTGCAACTGATATCACACTATAATAGGCCAGTAAAATAGAATCCGTTGGTAGAAATAAATGTTGGAAAGCTGGAGATCGTTTCGATCGCTTCGTTTGAGGTCAAATATAAGTATCCCAGGTTTGCACGGTCCCTCGACTCTAGCTTACCTGAGGGCATCAAAAGAATCACGAAATCTTCGGACCTTTTTTAGTTTTTCGCTTATAACGCCAAAGCGGTGCTTTCAAACGAAAACTTTACTATTACAAGAATTAAAGAGCATTAGATTCTGCGCCGAATGAGTATCCAACACTTTAAATTCGGTGCAGTGGTTTGGTCGAAATCGACGGTCGTAAACGACAATTTTACAAATTTTCGATTTTCCGTCAGACCGGACGCCCAGAGGCTTTCCGTATAAAAAACCCGTTGGACTCATTCTGATTGTTAATATAAGTCGAGAAATACCTAAGCTTTGATATTATAGAGGTTGCCGGATTAACTTAATGGCCATTTTGCTGTCATCCCCCATCATAGCTATTAGGATCAATCCATATGAAGTAGTGCAGTACTGGTCGCTCGATCATTTCGAAAAAAGATAATTTTTTGTGTGTTATCACCCCTAAGTATTGGTAGATCAAAACCACTGTCATTTTATTTTTATTCCATTTGATTGAAATATGGCAGCCATATTTGTTTCGTGGTGCACGACGTTGCTTGCAGTTTTTTGATGTAAACGTAACTTTTGATATCTCAAGAACGGTTTATCTTAGAGACTTGCGGTAAAAATGATTGTATTGCTCACATGTCGGACTACATTTTTAAATCTAAACATAATTTTTGTAGGACGCTTTTGCAGGACGCTTACTTATGGGTGTGATTTAATCCAGAAGATTAAAGTTTCTATAAAAATTTCCGCTTTTATGGGGGCATATTTCATATATCCAGATAAAAATGAAGTCTTAGGGCGGATTTTCTATTTAAACGTACACGGTTAGAGGTAGTTTATGTATAAAATATTTTAAATCTGAAATTTTACTATGTTGGTATTTATGGGCTTTGAAGTTCTCGTTATGATACGTCATATCAATATTATGTTTATGATTAAAAAGTGTAGTCCGACATGTGAGCAATACAATCATTTTTACCGCAGGTCCGTGCAAACCTAGGATACTTATATTTGACCTCAAACAAAGCGATCGAAACGATCTCCCGCTTTCCAACGTTGTTAAATCAAAATCTTGTTTGATAGCCTTAGCTAATTCATCAACGGAAATATGGTACACTTAACCAAATTTACACGGATGTGTGGTGTAATGGTTGAAGTCATTTAAACGTTGTAAGAATAGCTTAGGTGCGCTTTAGAATTGCACCCATAATCATACATACCTTACATACCAAGTAAACTTGAAATTATTAGATAATTAAAACCCATTATACTTACGCAAGTAAGTATCCAGTTATCAGACGAACAAGTCCGATAATCTAAAATAATTTCATAATCTTTTTTGCACATACGTATAAAATGCTTCTGGATAAATATCACTATTTCAAGTAATTCCTGGGAATTATAATGCAGGTATTTAATATTTGACGTATTAATTGATAAAGCCACGAAGCATAGACATTATTAGCAATATTAAACGATAATTACTGCTATTAGAAAGAAAAATATAGATTTGAAACCATCAGATTGTAAAAAATGTGGAAAATTCTGTTTGGTAGTTAATTAAATTGATTTTGGTATCTGCTTTTTATTTTTAAGTATTCAAAGTTGATTTTGTTCTATTTATTCTATTTTGATCATTCTATCAACAGTATTTTTTTTTCTAGTTTATTAAAGTTAAAACAACAAGAGTTGAGGTTGACCCCTCTAAATATCTTCAATAGTGCTCTTTCCCAGACATTACGCACACTCTAGATCAGGGCTTCCCAAAGTGCGGCCCGCGGGCCAAATGCGGCCCTCAAACCCTAGAAATGCGGCCCACGATGTTAGATCATCCGTGATTTAGAATTCATAAAGATAATTTAAAATTAAATAATATTCGTCATATTATAATTAAAAATTGCTCAGTTAAAAAATACTAAATTTTATATGTAAAGTAATTATTTCGTTATTATATAGATTGTATATATTTTATTGTCTTAACGGTCACCTTCAGCTCATTAGGCTGATGAGTATTAATAAGTCCAAATTGAGATCAAATTTAACTGATGAACATTTACAAGCGGGGTTAAGAATACATTCAACCGACTTAGAACCAAGACTCAATGAAATTATTAAAAGAAAACAACTGCACAAGTCACACACTTCTGATTGAGGAATTTATTATTTTTTTCTTTTTTTATTTGAATTTATTTAGTTAGATTTGTTTAATTATTTCTGAAATGTGTTAATCAACATTTTGCAATAAAGATAATTATTATCATAAAGAACGATTATGTTATAAAGTTAGTATAAATTAGTGATGCACCAAAACGGCTTTTGGCCGAATCACCGAATACCGAATATTCGGCAATGAAAATTTGCCGAAGCGCCGACGATTCGGCCGAAGCACAATAGAAATTTGAGTTTTGATTAGTTTTATTGAATACGAAATTATATCACAAAAAGAAAACATTGGTGTCCGAAAAATACGTTTGCTACTACGCATTTTGCTATAATAAAATAATATAAAATATAACTAAACAAAATTAATAAAAGTAAACAATATCGTAGTATAGAAAACATGTCAGAAACTTCATTAAACAACGCTTATTAAAAAACTACAACGTAATGTAATAGCATTAAAATACATTTCAGTATTTAAAATGTAATTTAAGAAGATTGTGGTGGATAAAAAGTAGCTTTTCGGCATTTTCCGGGAGCAATCTAAGTCAAGCACGTGACCGCGGCGTCTCGCCCAGTGATCGCCGCGTGATTCGCGATGCATGTTGCATTTTCACCCTCGTGATTTCTTTGACCCAGATTTTTCAATTTGTTGTTGAACTTCTAGTCAGAACAGTATGTGTACGCTCTCATTGCGTCATCGTCTACACAGGAATTTGAAAATAAATGCTTGAAATACTAAGAATTAAATAAATGCTGATACATATTTTAAAAATTTAGAATTTTTTGGTTAACCGCTAAATAATGAGTTTTTCAGTTAAAATGCACTCGAATAAGTCAGACTGCGGCAAAAAAATTAAAAAATCCGTTTCGGCCGATCGAATACCGAATATTTCATGGTGTTTTGGCCAAAACCGAATCTGTTAAAAATTGGTCCAATACCGAAGCAAGACCGAAGCTTCGGTGCATCACTAGTATAAATCTTTCTGTTGTGTCAAACTTTTTATCGTTTTAAACATATTTTTTCATAAAACTTTTTTTGGCCAGCCAAATATTTTGGAATTTACAATTTGGCCCACCTAGGCAAAACTTTGGGAACCCCTGCTCTAGATGAAGAAGACTAATCTAGAGAATCTTTCTATACTATATATAATACTTCTATATATTCATATAACATACACTCAGAAGGATGGACGAAATTGAATATCAATATGAATCTAGTTTATTCTTATTTCGAATCATCAGCATAACATCTTGGTTTTGAAAACCATGCATTTGTACTTGAACCTTGTATTTTGATAATTACATATTTGAATAATTTTCGTATTCCTTACTTTTAATTAATAGTAGCTATTAAATTATTGTTATAATTTTTCCCTTGCAGTTAAAACTTAATTACAACACTCCCTATATCCACATAATAATCTCTATATAAGGTAACAAAGTGGCAATACTCTCATGTGATATATATTTTGGTCAACAATCTTTTACCACTCAAACTCCCATTGAATTTTGTTGTAGAAGAGATGAGCAAGACGATTCATTCAAAAAGATTAAAAGTTGCAGGTTAGGAAATTAAAAAAAAAGGTTAAGATTTTTTTATCTTTGCTTGCATGCTTTTATAGCACTCTATATTGAATAAAAAATAACATAACTTGCATTTGATATAATAATCCAAAAGTTTCCTTGACTACGGTTACTGACAGACCAATCTCTGTATTGAAGTGCAAGTACATAGTTTCCAAATAAATAACAATAATCATGTTATAAAATAATGACCAAAGGCAGGCTAATTTGGAATGAAAAATGAGCAACAGTATGATATGAGAATAATTGCAATTTAAAAAAAGGGGGTTTCTAAGAGGTAGTTAGGTAAACAAAAAAGAGAATAATGTATTGAAAGAGAAAGGTTGTAAAATTTATGTCTCCTGTAAAGAATCGAATTAAAAGCAAGATAAATAAAAGGTTTAGAGTGTAACAGGTGTCTAAAAAGGAGTCCATTTATTTCAACCATTTAAAGAAGAGAATTTAAAAGAAAAAAATTAAAAATTACCAGTAGATCATAGCGCAGTAAAGGCGGAGCCTTATTCAACGAGAGCTGCTAAACTCGGAGACGTATCCAGCTGGTTCGGTAAAAAGAAAATGAAACGAAATTGACTAAAGATTAAATTAATTACGTGTGATTTACCTCAACGATTTAGCTTCGGCTGTGCATCCTATCCTGAGGGAAGTTCCAGAGTCCTATAAGCAGTAGGCAGATTCCTGCGTAGTGCTCTTCCTGTATACCAAGCTGTACAAAGGAACATCGATAAATCAAGACATCAGGTTTGTGATTAATCAAAGAGTGATAAATGAAAGCAGAGTTAGTGTTATCCTAAAGAAAGGAAAAAGTGAAATCATTTTTAAGATTTGTTTTATTTAAAGTTGAAATAACTCACCATAATCTCTTATAAATCTTTTGTAAAGCTGCAAGTGATAATCTACATAACCTAAAACAACATAATAAAAGTCAATTATAATTTTCAGATAAGGTAAAAGAAATCAAAACTTACTTGAGCGAATTATCACAATTGTGTCATCCAAATTGTGGGGTTATGTTAAGAATCAAATGCCAACGTTGACATTTCAAGGTAATTAGAAATTTCCCGTTTGATCAAACTACCACAAAAGAAAAAATAGATAATCATACCATTAATTCAAATTTTTTTTATAAAACCGTAAATTTTTAATAAAGAATCAATTAATTGAAGATTCATTAGTAATTGTTCATCTAATAAAAGAGGGCTAAAATAATTAAAAGGTTATAGAATAATTTACAGTATATAAAACTACCTGAGATAGACGTTATATCCGCCCTTAAACTTAGCGAAGTCCATACACCAGGATAACAGGAAAGCACACGGGAAATCAAAGGATAATTAAAGGCTAATTAAATGCCCAATTTTTAAATTTAAGGCTTAGCTAATTTTTCTAAAACCACGGGTTTCGCTAGCTTTAGAAAAAGCTAGTGGAACCCACATCAAAAATCTAATGTAGAATACACAATTTAAAAAAGTAACATATGGAGAATTAAAGGCTGATTAAATGCCCTGTTTTCAAATTTAAGGTTTAGCCGATTTTTTAAACCATGTGTTTTGCTAGCTTTAGAAGAAAGTTAGCGGGACCCGTACCAAATATGAAATGTAGAATGCACAATTAAAAAATGCAACCTATGGAGAATTAAAGGCTAATTAAATGCCCTATTTTCAAATTTAAGGCTCAGCTAGTTTTTCTAAAACCGCTGGTTTCGCTAGCTCTACAAAAAGTTAGCGGTACCGACATCAAAAATCTAATGTAGAATGCTCAATTTAAAAAAGTAACCTATGAAGAATTAAAAGCTAATTAAATATCCTGTTTTCAAATTTAAGGCTCAGCCGATTTTTCTTTAAACTATGGGCTTTAGAAAAAAGTAAGCTAGTTGGTAAAAATACTCTTGGAAACATACCATACCTAGTGGCAAAACAAATTTCTTCAAATTACCAAATCCGTAACTGTACATTGGTGACTGCATGCAAAAATTCACGGCAAGTTTATCGGCAAGCGTTAATGCCAACATAACGACTATAAAGCGACATGGTGGATGAAAATCCATAGCAGTCGCTAAATATTATGTAGAAATATCATAGCAATCATAGTTTTATTCAAAATAGCTGACCTTTCAATCTTCCCATGCCCTGATTGAATTTTAATGGAAAATTATCTCAGACGAACATTAACGATTAGCTAATCTGTGGTAATTTGGAAAAGGCATGGATGGTCAAATGCTTTGATACAATAAATTACAATATCTCTTAGCTATTGTTAAGCATATTAATTTTGATGATACTGCAAACAATGCGTTTTCTGAATGATAGCAGTTTTAACATTAAATATGTCGAATATGGAGTACCTCAATGCTGTTATATGCTAACTACATTTTAGAATTACCCAGTTGTTTAGCCTCATCAACATACAGACGATACATCAAATTATGATAGTCATTTAAAGAGTTAAGCTTGGCATCCTTTAGAAGGCAGGTTAAGAAATGTTTGTTCATTTAAATTATTTCTTGTTTTTTAAAATTTATTCTGTTAACAATAAAACATAAATAAAAAAAAACTATATTTATGTGATAGCAGGGAAGCGCAGTGACCTTATTACGTAGAGGCAACTTATTGTTTTTGGAAATAAACTTTATTATTATTAATTTTAGTATTGCAACTCTTATGCACCGTTGTGAGGCTTTGGAAGAATTGATCTTGTTTTATTATAAAGTCGTAGAGAGTAAATTTTGTACGTTACAATTACACCGCTTGCGTTTGACTTAAACCTTTACTGTTACACGTCATGTTTATTACTAAGGTTTGCAGCAAAACATTAATATTCACTAAACTTCTTAACATCTTCTGAAGCGGGTTTGTGCAGTTACCTTTCCGCTATCATTCTCATTTACAGCGGGACCTATGAGTTGATGATGTCTCTTCTTGTACGTTTTGCAGTTTAAGGCACGTCTACATTTATTAGCTCTGTGGTTTTTGTTGGGGTTTTTAAAATCAGCTCCAGTTTTCATAAAGTGTTCTCTTTCCTTCTCAAACGTCATACGCCTTCGTACACTCTTTTGTAGGATGGTTCATTGAATTACAAAATAGACATTTTTCTCTGAGATTAATTTTCAAAACCTGCCATGGCTAGTGATCCTCTACCTCTGATTGTAGAAATACCTAAAGAACTTTAATCTATCTTTAGGGTCTCTTATATTCTCAGACTTGATAGTTCGCTGCACTGTGCGCAGTAATTCTTCAGGCACTATATGATTTTTCAGCCACTACTACTTCTTGACTCTACAAGTGGGAAAAGTATGGCTGCATACTTATCAAATATTATTTCTAGTATCTCTAGTGCTCTTAACTGTGTCTCCGGTTAATTATATAATGTAGAGAAGGTATCTCATATCCATCACGTGCTTGTAACACTAGTGCTAACAGTTCTCTTATACTTACTAATCTATCATTATATCTTCACGTCCAAAACGTGATTGTAACGCCTTAGAGTTAAGGGATAATTTTTAGAGGTTTGTGAAAGCTCCAAATAACTTGGTCGGCGTGACTGCCTGTCTCCACTCTCAGAGAAAAATAATACTTGTAGTAAGAAAATCGTACATTAAATTAAGAATTCTGATGCTGTTTTAGAACCTAAGAAGTTTCTAGTTTCAATTTAAGAAATAAATAAGAATAATATTCTTGTTTGCAATTCAAGAATATGAGAGCTTGAATGTAGAATAATCTATTTAAATTATGTTCTTATTTTTAGATGAATTTGTTTTAATTTTAACATGAAAATTCTTAATTTAAAACATTCAACTTCTTTACTTTAACTTGAAACATTACACTTTTAAATTGTCACATATTAATTTAAGAATAACGAAATCTTAATTCAAATCAACGTGTTTCTTATTATAAACCGTCTGATTCTTGAAATAAAGAATTGTTTCTTACTTTAAGAAATGACTTGATGATGTTTTAAGCATTTTCTTTCTCATTTCAAGAAATTCGTAAACGTTGTTTTAAGCACTATTATCTTGAATTTAGTGATTGACTTTTAGGAATTAGTATTCAAAATAAAAGAAAACAATGGCACATGAAAGATTTATTTTAGATGCAACTACTTAGAAAAATACATACACATATTTCTTTACAAAATAGAAAACTTGCCAGTCTTGAATCACATCTTAAACATACCACAAAAAAGGATTCTTCAGTAAATAATAGGAATAAAAAAACACAGCCAGTCTCGGTGAATTGGCGGCTTGTAATGTTTACTTTCATAACCTAGTGGTCGCAGCTTTGATTTCCGACCAAGCTGGTAATTTTTCATATTCCCCCAGATTCGGCTAAATTCTAGTATTCGTCATCCCGAATTCTAGCCTAAAAATAAATAAATAAATAAAGTATAAATAGCCTTATATCTAATACTTAATGAATAATTATTAATACTTTAATTGATTAATTATGACTAAAGTTATAGAAAGATTACCATTAGCACACTTAACATGGCATATTTGTAAAGGAACCATTCTACTGTGGCAATCTCTTTGTCCCAAATTTTCTATTTGTCACCATTCTGATATCGAAATAAATAATAATGGATATCATTTATCAGTTCACCCATTGCCTTTGCCAAGTTATCACTTAAACTTAATGCTTCACCACACAGGAAATGTCGCTCACTCGTGTTTCTATTATAACATAAAAGAACCAACTACAAAAAGTGCAACTAAGCAATATTGAACTAGTGTAAACAGCGACGCAGCTAGAAGCAACACTTAACGTTCTTGATTTAAATGCACTGAACTCTCATTTCCAGAAGAATGATTGTAATATGAAGAATTTAACGTTTTAATTTAAAAAATGTAAATGTTAACTAACTTAATTCAGCATAACATATACTTATTTCAAATTACATTGATTGTTATTTCAAGTACTGTAGTGCTTGAATCAATGCACAGTTTTCAAGAACATGTTTGTTCTCACATTAAGTACAAAATTTCTTGAAACCAAAAGTAAAAGATCTTGTTTTTGAACACACCTGTATAAATTGCAGAAAATAGTGTTTATTTTTAAAATGCAAAGATTCTTATTTGAAGTGGTTTTGTGCTTAAAACAATACTTGAATTTCAAGAACATATTTGTTCTCACATTAAGCAAATTTTTTTGATACAAGAAGTTAAAAATCTTCTTTTAAACTTGCTTCTCTGAATAGCAGAACACAATGCTTAAATTGATAATCCAATATCTCTCTCCAAGCATTTTGTGTCTAGAATTAAAAATTATCTGGATCATTTTGATTTAAACACCACGTTTCTTGACTTTAGATTTCCAATATTTCTTTGAGTGCATACTTTGACACAAGTATTTAACTTAATCAACTGGCGGTTGTTCATCCTTATTTATTTTCTTAAGAGTTCCAGGAACTTAACCATGCTTTAACTTTTCCTGAAAATGTGTAATAAAAACAGGTAATTCTGATATTCCAGTGTTAAATCTTCAACTATTCTTCTTAGGCAAAAGTACTTCATTTCATACTCTTCACATTTCATTAACTCGGCATTAATAATAATTGTCTCATTTGTTGAATCATCGTCGAGAAAGATTTTATAAAGTCTTTCATCTGCGTTTTTTATTTGTCGATAAACATTTGTAATTTGTTCTAAAAGCACTCCTAACTGTTCTTGATCTGCTTCTGCTAGTAGACTTTCAGCTTGTTGATGAAGTTAGTCTATTAAACATGCCATGCCATTCCTCTATGTGTCTTTATTTTATTAGCATTCGTGCTCAATTAATGTATAACAAATCAAATCAAATAATACAATGTAAATACTCACTTAACACTAGCAAATCATGTCACAGTCGCTAAAATGTTATAGACTCTCAATAACGAGAACCTTTCGGTCTATAGAGCTAGCAAGAGTTTCAGAAATTATAGTAATATACACAAAATGTATTATTTAAAAGTATATTTTTAAATATAAATTCACGAGACATACTCGTAAACCAGAAACAACACAATTTGTCCATCAAAAAGTAAAGTTTGTTTACTTCGCTACCCCACCGCCATCCAACTAATACAATTCATAACATTGATTGTAACATCAGAAGAATGAAGCCCCACGATGGACTGTCATTTGTAACATACATTTTACTTACACTGAAAATGCTAGAACAATATTTTTAAATACTTAATACTTACTGCAAAACTCATAAATACGATACTTACGTTACTTTATAATGCCTCGACTGAATACATCTTAATGACAAATTATAGCTCAGGGTGCAGGTACTGATTTTCCTAGCTTATTAATTATAAAGAAGAATAAGGTTTTATGTAGACACAAAAAATATGTAGGCGCCATCTGCTTGCAAGTCCTAAACTCAGTACTCGCAAACAGAAAAGAATAATGGCTTTATTGATTAAATAAATTCAATTAATAGTCATGTTTAATTACGTTAGCATTAAGCTGGTTAAAATATTTTAAAGACTTTCACAAGTGAACGGTCCAATATTATCACAGTAGGGTTCAATTCAAATGTTCATTTATTTGTATATAAATTATTTACTTGTCTCCAATGACAATAATAATGGTTTTGATAGTAATACCCTAATAATAATTCTCATTAAAGGAACACAATGTACTTAAGTTTACAAAAAATAATCATTAAAAAAATGGTACAGATAATTTTTATCTAAAACTTACTCTAATCAAACAAATTATTTTTTTAGTCTTTGATACATTGATTGAATGTTACAATTCTTTAAACTTTCAAAACAAACACTTGCACATTAATGTCCTTGTTTCACTTAACACTAGGTACAACGCACCTCACAACTTGTAGATATAAGGCAAGAACTTGAAAAGTATAATTGCTGATACCGGTATTCTCATCCAAGATCAACGAACTAAAGTCCACAATAATTGTTTCTTAGTTGCAATTTCATTAGCAATCTCTTTATGAATAACTAAAACCATATAAGTTCAACAACAATTTCCGTCAGTTATAAAAAATTATCGAAACATCACTAGTTTGTGTCTCAGGATGTAAAAATATTATTTCCATAATAATTTGAATACGACACCCTATGGTACAGTGCCCTGAATTAATACAGCAAAACAAAACCGGGAAGGTTGATTCTTTATTGTTGAAGTTAACTAATCCTTGAGTTACTTTTATAAATTTTAACTACAGCTCGTCGGAATAAGTTTTAATTGTTACTAAAATACTCCGTTAAATTTGCTTATTTTTAAACTTTTACTCCAATTTCGATACTATATTAGAAAGTCGCTTATTATTTACTTTACTGATTAATTTCATTAACTCAGAAAATTAAATAACGATAGACACCACTTGCTACACTTTAACGGTAAATAGACAGGCTCAATTGAATTATTGATTTGGCAGAACCTATTTTAATTTTCCCTACGATTGCTTTCTCGAATTCCTTCAAGGTTCTTTTAATCACTTTGTTTTAATCTTTTAATTAAACTATTGTACGGTAGTAAATTAACGTTAACAAACCACGGTACGGTATTCAAATGTATTGCGTCTAACTGACACCCGTACTATATTCAATTGCCCTCGGCTAACTGACCCTGTACTGTATTCGAATGCCTGTAGCTAACTAACTCCTTGGGGGTACAGGTTTTTCGTGGCGATGACGTTTTTTAGGAAAGGGGGATTTAAACCAACCAATCCAAAAGAAGTGCACACTTATTAAGCCAATAAGGAATAAACACTTAAAAACTTTCCGGAACCTTCTAGATCTTCGAGGGGAATTTACCGGACTTCAAATCTGCTTCTCAGGGTGCAACTTTATATTTTGCAGGTGGCCTCAAGCCGTTTTTGTTCGTCTGCGTGCAGAAAAATCATGACACATCATCATCAAAAAATAGGCACGTCCAGGATCTATAAATCTAAACTAAATGCCTTTTCAGGCATTCAGTGCCTTTGTTAAAAAGACGATATTATTTCGAAATATTTTTATAAACTCAATTATTATCTGTATTTTATTCTAGAAGCAATTTCATTTTGTGTAAAAACATTTTAGGATGACCTTTGGTAATAAAGAAGACACCTTGCATTTTTAATCCAACTGAAGTATGATGAAGTACACAGGACCGTACTAAGATTTCTTTACTATTAATGCATATAAAGATGCATTATTATAATATTGGGAATTTGAACACGTTACATGATAAAGTATAGGTTTTAACCAATCATAGTTAAATTTTAAATAAAATTGAAATCAGAATCATTTGTAGCTATTTATGAAATGTTGGCTACTAGAAATGTATTTTGCTGCAGCGCTGTCACATGCGAATCGACATTCTTTAATTTGATGGCAGTCAATCGACCTCAAAGGCTCGCCATGCCTCAAAAGTTTCTTGGCTTTTGAAAGAAAACGCACAAAATCCTTGAACATACAAACAGTATTGAAAAAATTTAACAAGAAAAAAGAAAGACGGCTGCGGTTACTCTAAAATTTAAGTTCCCCGGAATTTTTTTGCTGAAAAACTATTGTCTTCTGTAATTTTGTATTTATTTTCTATTAAAATTTGTAGAAAGAAAATGTTGTTTTTAGACACTTTTGGTTAGGACTTATGTGGAGAACGGTCTAATTTGGCCGCACCTCCTAAAAGATAGCTCACTCTCCCTGAAACTTGTGAAAGTTTAATTAAATACACTACAACTTTTTCTTTAAAAACGTATAGTTCAAAAGTAAAACCAAGAAACGAAAAATATAAGATTAACAATAAAGAAAATGGAAAAACTTCACAAATATCAGACCACTGTCTTACATAAGAAACTTAGGAACTTCCGATATTTAATAAAAAATATCAACAAATCTTATATAGGTTTAATAAATATTAGAAAAATCCTTCAGACGCAGCAAAAACAAACACTTTGTTAATAAAACAAGGACATTCCAACAATTTTAGTTATTTATAGAAAATATATATTTAATTTTTAGGCCATTTTATTTATACGTTACGAAATGAACAATATTGTGAAAATAAATACTAATTTTATTTAAAAAGACTTCCGTGTTTTGTATTGTAGTCGAATAGATTAAAATTAATGATTCCTAAATATGTTTTAAATCGTCCATTTTATGATTACTGTGAATTGTCTGTGATCATACTATGTAAAGGATAATTACATATTACAGTAGGAGGTTGTAATTCACTGGGAATTATTTATTAAAAAGCAGAAATGAAAACAGTTTTACGATTCGTGTCAACGTTTTGTATGGATTTCCTCTGAACGTGGGGGTTTATGTCATGGCATCCACATGTAACTAATTTTAGATACATCGTTTGCACCTGTTGTAGTTGTTAGCGTGGCGTAAATATGTGCGTTGGATTTATATACAACAGATATTGAACTTTGCACCAATAACACAAATAAAAGGAAGACTGACTAGATGTGGAAAACACAAACAATAATTACTCTTATTAGTCTTATTTTAGATGTAGCGGGGTAGTGTCCTTTCAGGATAGCCACTACATCTATGTACCGGGTGATTTTTTAAATTTCTGATCTAGTAAGTCGTGATTTTTACGCCGTATCGAAGGTCACCGAAACGTAGGGCGTAGCGTTGATCACACTGCTATTCGCGAGAAGCGAGAACAACACTGGAGTAGGTTATGTTTATGTCAACATTTTTGAAATCTGACAGTTGTGACAAATCGAACGATTCAAACTACGCCCTACGTTTTCCGCATCTTTTGTTTTAAAATTATGTCATGGCTTTCTAGATCAGAAATTTAAAAAATCACCCAGTATAATATGTTATTTATTACGCAAATTATATTTTATTATTTTAATTTATAATGGTTAATAATTTGCAATTGGTTTATGTATCTATAAATCTGAAATGAAAATAGAAAATCATACAGAACTGTAACTGTTTTCAAGTAACGGAAAACTATGTTTTAAAACTGAAATGAATTGCAGCGCCATCAAACGGATTTTTTTGAGACTTTTCTATTATTAGTTTTGGAGTTCTAAACATGACTGCTTGTTTCGAGAATGCATTTTCAGATGTCGTAATGCTATTCTTTTCCATACTTTTTCTTATTATCTAGTAATAAAGTAAGTTGTACGAGCACGTACTGTAATGAGTATCCAATTCAAGTTTTTAATTTTACTTCCGTTTGAGTTACGTATAGCTTCATGGTGTAGTTTAGAAGTGTGACACAAATCACTCACACTAACACAAATATTAAAATAATTCAAACGAATATAAAGGGGTATTTATATGATTAGTCAGGGTTTTATTGATTTAGTATTTTGCGCGATTCAACAATTATTGTTGATCCGTTACGTGATCTGTTAATTTTATTACTTAGTTTAACGTTATTAACTATTATTACATTTGGATCATTCCTGCTCTGTTCCTCTTCCTGTCTTGCTTTCATTATATTATCAGTTACTCTACAACATAACTTACCAAATGGACATTCATTGTCAATAACCGATGAGCAATCTGTTCTTCTGCGATAAAGCGGATTGTTATGTTCGTGTCTTAATAACTAGAAAATAGTTTTAATTAGCAAATAAATAGAGTCATAGGAAAGAGTTCTCTCCGTTAAGTTAGTTTTGAAATAAAGTCGTTAGTAATTATGAACAATCGTTCTAAATTTCGCCATGTAGAAACTGTAGTAACTGCGCATAGATAGTGTCAGGGATATAATAGACGCTAAAGTAGTGCCAAGTAGTTCAGGATCAAGAGATCCCTTTTTTTTGTAGTGTAACCTTCTACCAAAAGGGATAACATTATGCTGGTAAAAACACCTCGTGTCAGTTAGGTGCATAGATAGCAAAAATAAGAGATGGATGGAATATTGATGGAATAGTTAGTGCAGGTTTAGCGGGATTTGTTGGGATTTCTGTACCTGGTAGTAGTTTCGGTGCTGTGTATTATTATCGAAGGTAATTTATGCCTTTGATGGTGACGCGTGGTGTCGGGACAGTTGTTGGGTTAGGAACGTATGAGGCTTTTCGTTGGTTGCTTGATTTCTATTTATTTCATGATTAGGAAGTTTCACAAAGTAAAACTTGAGACAATAAACTCAAAGGTAAGAGACCTTGTAAGGAGTTGGTATAGAAATTGCTTCGCGTTGGACACCGCGCAAAATAGGATTTGATGTCAGTGTAGAGATCGACATTAGGATTACAGACGGATAAAATGTTTATACCTGTAAGCCGTATTCCAACCTCCATTTGCATCTTCTATTTTATTAGTAACCAAAAATAAAAGACAGGTTATACATGTATACATAGGTAGCTAGCTATATGCAGGTGCTAGATTGCACAGATTCCAGATAATGTTTCACAGCATTAGGTCTCGCCTCGGGTTATCGTTAGATTTTCATAAAAGACATTGCGCACGAAATATTTTACAGCATCTGCGACACCGAATGGACACTATGAATTTAAGAAAGTCCCATTTGGTCTCGCAAATGTATCTGGAGTTTTCTTGAAATTGATGAACACTGTTATGGCACTGCGTGAAGATAAGCGGGCGCTTTTCCCGAGCAGTATTAACCCCATCAGTCACTTTGAAAGATAATTTCTGTTGGTTAGATACGGTGCTACTAGTTCTCCAGTGCAAGCACTTACCTTATGGAGATGTCTATTCCTTCAACAAAGTGTGGCCCACCTAAATTTGGAAGAGTCTGCAAACCGTGTTAAACCAGGAAGAAAAGTAAAAGATTAAACAGATGCGCCGATTTTATAGTATATCTCCAGACCCTTTGTTCCAGGCTGCCGATTTTAGGATTTAATTAGATCTTCAGACACTTCGTTCCAGGCTGCCGATTTTAGGGTTTAATTATATCTTCAGGCACTTCGTTCCGGGCTAGGTTATAATTGATCATCTTACAAAGCTCACGAATAAAAGGGATCAAGTAGGTGTGGGAAGCTAAATAAGAGCGCCTTTACGAATTTTGCAACGGATTCTAATCACGCGTTCAGTACTAGCCATATACGATCGCCACGTTTAGATTAAGGTACATAGAGATGCGGGTGCGGTAGGTACAGCTGGTATTTTTATACAGAGATAGCAAAGTAAGTTACGACTAATAGCGTATTATAACCATCAACCAAGTCATGAAAATAACTTTTTTGAGCTGGAGACTTTAGATGTCGTAGATACACTTTCGTGTATATGTCGTTGGGCGTAGGTTCATAGTCATTATCGATTGTATTACTCGCAGGACAACTTGTATAAAGGTGGTTACCTAGGATTGTTAAGTGGTGGCTCTTAGTTCAGTAATATGATTTCAATATAGAATACAGGTGAAATAGGGACATGAAACAATGTAGATTTCCTGAGCATAGACCCAATTGAACAATAGCAACCACTCGTTTTTTAAGTTCTGCATATCTAGCCAGCTGATTGAGTATTATCTAAACTACTAACAGATGATAAAATAAAAGACACTGGAGAAGTTTCTAAACATCGAGTACGACAAAATAATCTATCAAGATTTTTGTTACACAATAATCGTATGTATCGCACCACACTTATAGGCATACAATGGGTTGTACACGGGGAATGCTACAATGCGTGGTAAGAAGTACCCACGATGATATGGGTCGCTTGTCGTTGGAAATGACATCAAAAAATTAATCGAAAATTCCTGTATGCGGAATTATGTGAAGCGGTACACTGCGTATTGCCCTTGTTACTTATATACCTAAAATCCTTCCGATAAGTAACAAGGGTGTTACCATCCTATTTCCAAGAAGTCTATCTCCTTTCATGCTCTACATATAGACGATTTGATCCCATTCACAAAAAACTAAACGTGGTCCAAGTTACGTAGTGGTGATGGTAGACATATTTTACCCAAATTGATTCAATCGTGGCACCGCGTTAACATGACGGAATCTTTTGGAAAAGTACCGTGACCTTGGGGTAGTAGTAGAACGTTATAATGCTACCATTACACTACTTTGGCTGCTGGTCTAACAGAAACAAATTGGGTTGAGGCTGTCTCAAAAATATAATTTGCAATTAACACCGCGGTTAATAGAGTAACAAATCTAGTGGGTTTGTAATGGGTTAAAGACGTAGGTAGGTGACTGATATTACGGAAATCAGTCTCAGAAAGAATTAAGGCTAAACAGCTAGTGCAGAAGGATGGTTTTGATCGACATCGAAAACCACCTCCAGTTTACAACTTGAGTGACTTGGTACTTGTTCTAAAGTACTTAACTGTCGACAGTACTAGTAAGAAACTTGTCCCAAAGATCATGGGACCCATTGATGTATCTCAGGTACTCCCAAACATGGCATGGCATGGTATGCTTAGTCAGACCAAAAGTGCTAAATGGAAGTATGAAAATGTTAAAGCTGTTGATAGTAAAAGAAATTGGATTGCATGTTCCAAGTTCCATGTTGGAATTGTAGATGATAAGGTAGAGAAAAGCGATGGAGATCCCATTCCAATTGGTTCCTACACACAAAGTGGTTACCATAGCAATGCAACCATTCTCGGGGACGAAAATTATCCAGGATGGCCGAATGTGGGATGTCGTATTTTCCTTACGTAGATTAGTATTAGGTATTGAATAAATACCAAGTGAGAATAGCTTATTATGTTTAACTTAAATCATTAAAGCTTTGAATTCTCTGTAAAAAACCCCAAATGTATTATAACAGAACGAAAGGAATGCAGGGCGATAAATTATTAGTCCCTTTGACATTATGTTATGCTTACACCCCTCACTCAAGAAACGAATATCCAAATGTATCGAGAAGAAGGCAGTCGGTCGGTGAGTGGTAATGCGAAAGGTACGGTTAACAGTCGAGTCGAAAGTGGTGTAAAGACCTAAAGATGCAGATGTGGAATTTGTAATTTTTGTTATAGTGCATTTTGTTTATGAAGTGATAATTGTTTGTGGTTGTTGTTAATGATGCAATTATGGTTGCATTATGATTATTAGCAATAATGGTTGCTAGTGTATGTTATTGGCAATAATGTTTGCTATTGTATGTTATTAGCAAGAATGATTGCTATTGTATGTTATTATGTTGATATAATATGTGATATTGTGTGGTATTAGCAATAATAGTTGCTATCCTCTGTTATTGGCAATAATGGTTGCTATTTTATAAGCTGAAAGGAGCTTAAACAGCTAGCTGTGTACTTGGGAGACTGAAGGCTCGGCGATGCTTTCAGTTGACCCTCGACCTGGGTGACAGATAAAGTCAAACCAGTGGCCCCGGCCGATATCACCGGGCGGCACTGGGAGGGTCCCCTCCTATAACCATGTATTATGGTGCATGACGGTGTACATAACGGTGTACACCTAAATCCGGCCCTGTGGTATTTTATGTTTGGGTCTCACCACTGAAATAAGTTACCGCAGGTGAAGCATATCAACGACCGACACGCCCACAAGGGAGCAAGCACTCACACGACCTAGAAGGACCTATTAAATGTCATATTTATAGCTAGGATTAACTTTGATTTGTGAGAACTAGAAATCTTTAAAATAAATATGCCGAAAGTACTTTTTAATAAAATTTAAATTATTGAATTACGCCCCCGTCCTACATGATACTGATCCAACATATTAATTTTCTCAGTTGCAATTTCTGGCTCGGTTAAAGGTGCAGAATTCAAACATGCCTCCACTAAAATCGATCTACAAAATTCCAATCTAGATAGCGTCGATCTAGTAGTGATAATCAACGACGCTTCACCTGCAAAAATCCATCCAAGGGTTGTTTTCTGTAACAAAGGCTTATTTTTGTCAAGCTTAATTCGTGCTACATACCTACATATTCAAAAATATTTGATTTGTTTAATCATTAGCTTAACCGGTCTCACAGAAAGTTACCCGAAATTTCAATTTGTGAATGGAACATCTATATTTCTGTATAATTTGGATTTTACGAACCAAAATGATAATTATATAATAAGATAATAATTTCTAAAGTCACCTAAAAAATGTCACTTCACCAGTATTAGTTACGGTTAATTTACTAAAGCCCAAAGATTTTTAGAACATTTTTCACTCAAACCTTGATTTTCTTAAACGTTAACAAGACAGACCACCCACACTATTAGGTAGGAAATTATATTGTGAATTCAACGAAGAGTTTCTGATCAAAAATCGTAAAAAGACCGTAAAATCCAAAAATATACGGGGTGTTCCATTCAAAAATCAAAATTTGGATATTTCTGACGAAAGCAGAAGTCGACCATCTTGAACGTGAACATGAAATAGTCGGAGTTTAGGTCTAATATATCTGTACCAAAATGCATCAAAATCCATTTATAAACAAAGAAGATATAAGTTTGGCCAATTACCCCTTGTGTCATCCGGTATTTGACATTTTCAAATCCAGATACATATTCGTACGTTCAATTCTTTTCCATATTCTTCAACACTAGAAATGGACCGAATTTAGGAATGAGAAATATGTAGTTGTTATTACATACATACATAATGCATCTATCGTTTTTCCGCAACTGCAGTGTCGGGGAGCATTATTATTTTTAAAAACCATGTTCTGCTATCATCAAGCTTTTTATATAATGTACAGGACGTGTTTGAAGACCTCAAACCAGTATTCCTTTTGCTTACTGTTATTTGACAATCGTCTCTTCAAAATAGATTCTTATATTGCAAAAATTCTTCATGCAGATATAGTTATTCACCCATATCTTCCTAATCTGAACATTTTGATGTAAAAATGTTGATCCACAACTACAGAACAATTGTCAGGGTGTTCAGCAAATGGATTTCTTTCTCTCCTTCGGACTGGAGTAGATCTGTGACGAAGAAATCCCCCATTTTTTTAAAAGAACTATTAGATATCTAACTACTTTAGGAGTTATTTTGATTAATACCGTAGTTAGATCATCGCACTTTCGCATTTTCGCATTTTTAAATGACACCTGGCAGACTCAAACTTAAACTTTGAACTATTCCGATGACTCAGTATCAGTATTTAATGTTGCCGTTCGAGGAGCGATATGACACAACTGTTGTCACTTCTACAGTTTCATCATTGGTTACTTCTTTATTAGGAAAAGTGTCATTCCTGTTCTCTTGCGACTCAGATTTATTATTACAAGAAAAACAAATTACACAGCCATTGCCAAAAACCACCTCTAAACAAAAGCGCTGTTTTTGTGAAATTTAGTGTCAGCAGTCGTACAACTGTACGACTGCTGTTCGTTCAACTGAACGAACTACGGATACGTTGGGGCTATGACTAGCTAGCTATCACCATAGTGCGATAATCTCAAATCAAATTCAGTGCGATGAAAATTAATAAAACTATGAATTGTGCACTTTAGTTCTTCATAATCGACTGCAATTATATCCTAAACAGATGTTTGTACGAATTCTACTAAAAGTACTTTTTATAAGTCAATCAATAAAACAATAAAAATGTTTTGGCTTTTGTACGCCGCTAAATCAACGACTATTGGTTACATAGTTTAAAATTCTATTTTTCTACCAGTGTTACATTTTATATTTAAAAGAAAGCTTTTTGTAAACCTCCTTTTTCTTACGGAAACTTTTATTGAGAGCAATAAATCTTTGGCTGTTTCTTTTTCTGAACAAAACGTTTCGTGCAATCATTTCCAATTCACATTTTCCTGGGAGTGGTATTTCCGATGGATAGTCACGATTATGCAAACTAACCGTAGTTTCCGCCGTAGTTCCTTGACCTAACCCAAGTCTCGGGAGTGATTTATATTTTACAGTTTTCTCCCCTGGCAATTTTCTCTTGACTTTCGTTTGTCTCGTTTTTGTTGGTAATTTATGCTTCCATTTGTAGAACTCTCTTTTCTAATTTCCTTTTACGTTACTCTTACCGGTACTTTATCACTGACGGAAAGACATTGTAATTACAAGTAGGTAAGTTGCAGTTGCTACATGGGACGGTGTTAGAAGTTTGCTTAATGAATTGCAAATATTACTAATAGATTAATATAATTAATCAAAACAGATTTATTATTTATAAATAACAGTGAAAGAGAAATTCATGAAAATAAAAATGCATGAAGTCATTTTGTTCTAGCTTGCTCAAGTGAAATTATATTGTTTGCGACATCACAAGAGTACTGCTAACAATATTCCTTCCAGCAAACCTGTAAGACAATATAAATAAAATAATAAATAATTCGGCTATACATACAAAGTATAAGCACACTAATCTCTATAAGCAAATTTATTTTTAATTATCGCTAATGAGCTCTTTGTTTTAATTTGTTTTTATTTATGATCAGACAAATACGAATGAGTAGATAGGCTATAACAGTTCGAGCGCAAAATCCCATGTTATTTCTTATGGAGGTCCAACGTAGTAATTTTCGGTCAATTTCAAGGTCATTCGCGGGCTAGCGCGTGACCTCACCGCGCTCGCGTTATACGCGGACCAGCGTATACCACGAATACAGGTCAACTCTACATATCACATTATGATTGATACAGTCATCCGGGGGATCATAACGATTTTATATTGATCTAATTAATTAAATTAATTTAATTCACGGTATCATTTGCATATCTCATCTCTCATACTAAGATCCTTCTTAAATGATGTATGCTTTCAAGGATCACCTGTCGGATTAGCGCGGATCAGCATGCGATATTACCACGTATACGGATCAACTCTACATATTACATTATGATTAATGCAGTCATCCTGGGGGGATCATAGCGATTTTAATCATTTGCATATCTCATCTCTCATTTGCATATCTCATCTCTCATTTACATAACTCATCTCTCATTTGTACATCTCATTTTTGCTAATTGAATTAATTCACGGTATCATTTGCATATCTCATCCCAATAATAATTAATTAACATTTATATTGATAATGAATTCAAATAAATTCCTGAAAACACTCTAAATAGAATACGACTAACAAGGCCCGCATTTAACCGCTGTTTTTCTGTTTTTAGGTTTAACTACATGTCGTACACTCTAACTTTTGTAATATCTTATAGTAAAGAATATTATTCTCAATCAGGATCATATCATACGACTGTTCATATCGAGCATTTCATTTTCTATATCTCATCTGCATATAACATTTTAACTACAGACATTCCTAAAATATAAATCTATTAGTCATAACATTTAAAATGTGTAACATAATTAACATGTAGAAACTTGTCATTTCTCATTATTGATTTCACCTCAGTTCTCAGAACCGGATCTATGGGGATTATCTCTACGCCAACAAGAAACCTCGAGTAAAATGTATTGTTTCATCCGATACCCGTCAAATATTTCTTATCATAACATACTATTATGTTCAAAACAATGCAAATATAATTACTTTCAATATAGTCACTTGTTTAGTTAAAAATCTATTTAAAATTTACAGCAAAGGAATTTTAAGCAGCAGATTTCTTAAAACATTGCAAGCAGCTTGTCTATTAAAGCGCATCAAATGAGTTATAAAAAAAAAGAAGAGTTAACTAAACAATAATTCAACCAAATAGTTTGTTTTTGAAAATAAACTTTTAAATGCTTTTGAATCCTTTAAATTTATTTAAATAAAACTTAAAGATTAAAATACTGCGTTTTATAGAAAAGGCGGTTCTTGTTCAATGATATAAATAATTTACTTGAAATATTTCTAAAGTTATATGTAGTTGGATGATGTGTTCTGAAAAATTCTTTAATCTATATGATGTCTAATAAATACGATATTGTTTCATATTAGTAAGTTATAAATAAATATTACAAATAAAATGTTGTATCAACATCACCTTCTGACAAGCTTTGTGAAAAGATACGAAACTTATTCAAACATACACAAGTAAAAACTTAAAACTCCAATCAGTACGATAAAACTTAAAGAAAAAATGGTTTTTTTTTACATCAAGTTGTGATATATATAGAATTGTAAAAACCGTAGATAGTGAAGATTTTATTTTTGCGAATGAATTTAATAATTAATGAAATTCAATGTTTACAGTCTGAAGATGTAATCTTTTAACATTTAAAACTATAAACGTTTAGAATTTACACACTTTCAAATACGTTAATCTTTTCAATATGTGATAATAAAAACAACAGACAGCTGACATCACAATCAAAAATGTTTTTGTGAAAATTAAAGTTTAAAATTCCTACATTAACTTATATGAAAAAATGAGATCGGTTAGGTAAAAACATGACGTCTTGATTGTAAAATTTATTTTCTGTAACGATGATTTCACCATTGCTAATGAATTTCCAATTAGCTGGTGTAGAAAGTTAAAATTCAAACATGAAAGACTATTGCTTTAATCGAAATATTTTAAAAGTTGCCGACGGCTAATTATTATTTAATAACAACTGTAAATTCTGAGTAAATCTGTTTGGATATTTCCTGAAGCCTAAATCAATTTTGTTTGTATTAAAATCTAGAAATTTCAGAAAAACGGTTTTAAAATAAATTGTATGTAGTTACGCATTGTGAAATAAAAAATGCAAGAATAAAATACCTACACGGATTAAACTAAACTATATATTAAAAAATATTAATTACTGCTTTTATAGCATCTTACAGGAAAAATATTACATTCAATCAGGATCACAACATATATCATTAACTAGTTATCATTAGCTGTTATTTTCTATGGGGTTTACATTCCTTATAGTATGAATTATCATGTAGAGTGATTTATAGCATTGGGACTTTCCGCACTTTCTAATATTTTCTTAGAACTTAGGGCTGTCCCATTTTGGGAACGTTGGACTGTCAGGGGTAATTTTTTCACTATTTCCCAGAATACTATTATTTGTACAGTCTGCTAAAATTACAGGGTTTTTCTCATCTCATTCATTCTCATCTCATTGTGATTTAGTCTTGTAGAGTGCAGTTAGTGTTTTTGTGGTGATTATTAGTTTTATTGGTGATTATTATAGTGCGTTTACTTCACAATGAATACAAAACAATTTTATGGGTATGATTTTTGCAACTCGACTTTTACTTATTTTATTTAGTACAGTTTTTTTACTAGCAGTTCATTCATTACCACGTACCGTTTTTTGAGTGATGCTTTAGATGTCGTAGAAGCATCTACATCTAACGGTATACACGATATCGTATTACTACCTCCAGAATCAGGTGATAAGGGAGTGGACAGTGATGAAGAGGAAATTGATGATGAAATATTAGAAGCAGTGAATCCTCCCCGGGAAGTGCCAGGACAAGTAGAATTACATGAAAGCGAGTCTAGCGAGAAAGATGAAGAAGATATAGAACCCCCCGCAAAAAGAAGATTGCAATGGAAGAAGTGTGAAAATGTAGCAATCGCGACTGCTGCTGCTGAACCTAAAAAAGTAGGAATAGAACATGCGGGAAAAACTGAGTATGAAATATTTTCTTTATTCTGGAGTAAAGAAATAATGTCATACTTGACGGAGCAAACAAACCTTTTTGCAAAAAGGGACAAAAATCAGCATAGTTTTACAGTCACAGCTGAAGAAATAAATCAATTCTTAGGTCTACTATTGATCAGTGGCTATCACAGTCTTCCGAAAGAAAACGATTACTGGTCTACATCGGTAGACATGGAAGCGCCAATTTTCTCTAAAACAATTAGTAGAGATACTTTTAAGTTGATAAAACGATACATTCATTTAGCAGACAACTCAAAATTAGAAAATTCTAAAATTGCCAAAGTTTCAGCCTTGTACAGAATGCTGAACCGCAACCTGCAACAGTTTGGAGTGTTTCATAAAAACTTAAGCATTGATGAAGCAATGGTTCCGTACCATGGACATCATTCCGCAAAAATGTTCATAAAAAATAAGCCTATTCGCTTTGGCTTCAAAATATGGATGCTGTGTGGTACTGATGGGTACCCATACAATATGGAAATATATTGTGGCAAGTCTACACGAGATAACAGGGAACCGTTGGGTACACGCGTTGTGAAAAATATGTTGTCAGTAATTGAGGAACCTTCGCAACACATAGTTTTTTTTGACAATTTTTTCTCGAGCCATGGACTTTTTCATGATCTTTCAAAAATGAACATCCGAGCATGTGGAACAATGCGTGAAAACAGAACTAATAAGTGTCCTCTGATACCATCTAAAGCATTGAAAAAACAAAATAGGGGTTCATATGATTACAGATCTGACGGAACTGTTATATGTGTCAAATGGAATGATAATGCCATAGTTACTTTGAACAGTAATCATTACACAGTCACACCACTTCAAGAGGCTTCGAGGAGAGTCAAAGGGGAACATAAAAAGGAAGTCACACAGCCGCATCTTATCAAGAAGTACAATGAAGGAATGGGTGGTGTTGATCTCTTGGATCGTCTTTGTGAAAGTTACCGTCCAAGGCTTCGATCAAAAAAATGGTGGTGGAATCTTTTTTCACATGCATTGAATTTGTTTGTTGTCGCCGCATATCGCTTTTATCAATATGTCAATAGCGAGACAAGAATAACCCATTTGGAATTTCGCCGAAACATTGCTTTATGCCTAATAAAAGTAGGGGCAACACAAAGAAAGAGAAGAGGAGGTCCTACAGCACCAATTCCGCAGGATATACGATATGACGGCATCAATCACATAATAAGTGCCTGTTCTCAGGGAAGGTGTTGCATATGTCAAAAAAATACTAGACTAAAGTGTTCTAAATGCGATAAAAGGTTGCATAAAACTTTTTGTTTTGAACTTTATCATAAAAAATAATGTACAATGTATTTAAAACTTATGTTACAACATGATTGCAAATATCAATAAAAAGTTAAAACCCCATATTCCATTGTTTTATATATAATGACCAATATGCAATTTTCCGTACTAATAGTGTCCAACGTTCCCAAAAAGGGAACATGGTTTTTTACAAAAACCAAAACAAATATGGTATTTTCAAAGGTGTTAAGTTAATTAATGCCATTTAACATGTAATCTCTAAAAATTTAAAGATGAAAAATTAACTTTTTCACATATCAGTCACTAAAAGGCTAATTTGTGTTTGTTGTTGCAAAAATGTAAGAATTTAATGTTTTGAGGTGTCATTGGGTGGTTCTGTTCCAAAATGTGTTTGGCATAATTCGATTTTTCTGGATGTTTAAGTCTATAAGAGCGTACGTGTTCTTTGTATCTGATGTCGAAATTTCTAAGTGTTTGTCCAATATAAACCGAGTTACAAAAAGAACAATTCAAACGGTAAATGCCGGATTTCACGATATCTTGTGTTTTGTCTTTAGCATTGAATAAAAATGAAAAGGTGTTGGTGTTAGTTTTATAGGTTATTTTGTAACTGTGGTTTTTCTTATTATAGTTGCAATTTGTTCTGATATCTTGCCAAAGTATGGTATTGATATGTAGTTTGTGTCTTGTATTTGAGTGTCAAATGGAAATATTCTTTTGATAGCTAACCTATAATCTTTTTGTTGAATTAAAGTGTCAATCATGTCATGGTTATAATCGTTTGCATGTGCTAATTGTTTGATGATTGAAATTTCTTTATTAAAATGTGATCGTTTCATTGGAGTAGTTAAAGCTCGGTGTACTAAAGATCTATATAAGCCGCTAGTTTATGCATTTTATGATGACATAAATCGTTGGGTATGGTGACGTCTGTGCTTGTGGGTTTTCTGTATATGGAAAAATCAAATTCATTGTTTGTATTAATTGTAATAGTTAAATCCAAAAAATTAATAGCTCTATTTTGTTCTGTTTCTAGTGTAAACGTGATGTTTGTGTGAAGACTGTTAATAAGAATTAAAAACTCATTGATAATCTCAAAAGAACTGTCAAAACAACCTAAAATGTCATCAACGTAACGAAACCAAAAAATAATGTGTTTAGAAAGATCTAATTCAAATATTCGATCTTCCAAATTATCCATAAATATGTTAGCTAATAGAGGACTTAGAGAATTGCCCATAGGTAAACCATCTTTCTGTAAATAAATTATATTATTAAAAGTGAAATAATTTTGACTGATACAAAGATCAAATAATTGAATTAACTCTAATCTTTTTACTAATTCTACATTACTATTAACTAGGAAATTATCTAACAAAGGAATACAGTCTTGTGGTGGAATCTTTGAAAACATGTTACAAATGTCATAGCTTGCAAGTTTTGAATGTGCTGGAAGATGTATCTTCTGTAGTTTTCTACTAATTCTAATGAATTTTTGACAGAGTATTTCGATTTGTATCCTATGATGCTAATAATATGGTTGAGTTTCTTGGACAAGGTGTGATTAGGTGCGTTGATATATGATACTACTGGTCGTATAGGCATGTTGTGTTTATGTGTCTTAATCAGTCCATGTAGCTTTGGTAGTTGAGTGTTTTTATGTATGATTTGTTGTTTTTCTAATTCGTTAAAGCAGATATTGCAGTTTGCTAAAGCTTGTTTTATTTCTTTTTGAAATTTTGTGGTAGGATCTTTGTTTAAAACATCTAAATTTTCTTTATTAATAAAATCATTAACCTTTTGTGTGTAAACATCTTTCGAAAGGATTACCAAAGTGTTACCCTTATCTGCTTTAACAGAAATTAAATTGTTTTCTGTAATTTTATGTCTGATAGATTGAAGTAGTGACAGGTTAGATGTTCTATTCTGTGTTTTGTCCTTTTTCAAAGGTATTTCTTTTATCAGATTCAAGATTTGGAATTTTGCATAATTGTTGTGATCTTTTCTGAGTATAGTTTTTCATTCAACAGCCAAGATTTCTTTAATTTTGTTTATTGAATTTTGGAAAAGGACAAGATTTGAAGCCTTTGTTAAGAAATTGTGTTTCTCTGTCATTAAATTGTGTATCTGATAGATTTATAAAACGTGGATAGAAATTTATCATATTCTGGGTATTATAATTACTTTGTATTGAGCTTTTTTGTTGGGTAAGGTTTGGTAGTTTCTTTTTCTGAGTATTGTATTTTTGAAATTTAATATGACTGACAGTTTCTCTAACATCAAAATCTAAAATGTCAAATTGAATATTATGTAATTTATTAATTAGAGTTAATTCAATTATTTGATCTTTGTATCAGTCAAAATTATTTCACTTTTAATAATATAATTTATTTACAAAAAGATGGTTTACCTATGGGTAATTCTCTGAGTCCTCTATTAGCTAACATATTTATGGATAATTTGGAAGATCGAATATTTGAATTAGATCTTTCTAAACACATTATTTTTTGGTTTCGTTACGTTGATGACATTTTAGGTTGTTTTGACAGTTCTTTTGAGATTATCAATGAGTTTTTAATTCTTATTAACAGTCTTCACACAAACATCACGTTTACACTAGAAACAGAACAAAATAGAGCTATTAATTTTTTGGATTTAACTATTACAATTAATACAAACAATGAATTTGATTTTTCCATATACAGAAGCGGGTATACCATATACCCACAAGCACAGACGTCACTATACCTAACGATTTATGTCATCATAAAATGCATAAACTAGCGGCTTATATAGATCTTTAGTACACCGAGCTTTAACTACTCCAATGAAACGATCACATTTTGATAAAGAAATTTCAATCATCAAACAATTAGCACATTCAAACCATTATAACCATAACTTGATTGGCACTTTAATTCAACAAAAAGATTATAGGTTAGCTATCAAAAGAATATTTCCAATTGACACTCAAATACAAGACACAAACTACATATCAATACCATACTTTAGCAAGATATCAGAACAAATTGCAACTATAATAAGAAAACCACAGTTACAAAATAACCTATAAAACTAACACCAACACCTTTTCATTTTTAATCAATGCTAAAGACAAAACACAAGGTATCGTGAAATCCGGCATTTACCGTTTGAATTGTTTTTTTTGTAACTCGGTTTATATTGGACAAACACTTAGAAATTTCGACATAAGATACAAAGAACACGTACGCTCTTATAGACTTAAACATCCAGAAAAATCGAATTATGCCAAACACATTTTGGAACAGAACCACCCAATGACACCTCAAAACATTAAATTCTTACATTTTTGCAACAACAAACACAAATTAGAAATTTTAGAAGCTTTTGAAATATACAGACATAAACGCACAATACCTTTAATGAATGAACCAACTAAGCTTAGTAATTCTCCTTTATTAGAAGTGTTAGATATTTAGTTTTTGTATGTATTGTATCTAGTAACCTATTTTCTGTATGTATTTATCCTTAGCAACGTGTTTGTTTATCAATCTTATCTACCTTTGATAATGACATAAAGTGTCGAAACAATATTATCAGGTTAAGATATTAATAAAACTTGTGAAACTTTAACTAATCTTTGTATTTATATTATATTTCATGATTATGGAGTTCCACAAAGTAAGGCTGGAGACAGTAAACGCTAAGTGCATTAAGTTCCTGGTGATCAGTTTTTCACAGTGGTGATTGTATCACAGGAATCCAACTTGTTGGTCTTTTAAGCTCTGCTGCAAGGTACTTTTTAACTACTCTAATAATTATGGTTATCTCTAACAATTCTTTGTTTTGTAGGAATACCTTTCAACACAAATATAACAAGAGGTGATAATCCACCCGTTGACTAATGTTTTAAAGCCGATGAAAACATCGGCTTTAAAGCTTTCCGGTAGGCTTTTGGTTATGTTGATAGACTGTTAATTTATACAGAATTTCTTTCTAGGCTTTTTCCCTTTTCCTCCTCCGATTTCTACTTTTACCTCCTTCTTTATACTCCCTGGTTTTAGCTGCTTTCTACCTGTTTCCACCGACCAAGACGTTGGGTATCTATTGGCCTTCGTAGCCGCATCTATAATTAAAGTATTTTAACAGCTACCAACAAGAGTAGAAAGAAGACAAACCAATACCAATACAGAACTCAACACCAAAACTATATAAACATTTCCTTCTTCTTAATTTTTAGGTTAGGTAACAAAGTAATTCCTAAATTCATTTGGTTCTAATAAAGTATATTAAAGGCGCAGTTGCCACTTGTACCATATTACTTTTCTGCAAAAAGCGTAAGTCTGATTCAGATATCTATTTTCGTTAAAAATATGTAATTAAATTATTGTTTTTTCGATCATATGAATTTGTTGTATGTAAAATTGTACAAGATTTCTGACTTCATATTATTTTTATATTATTAGGGGTTTATTTACAAATAATGTTGTGTTTTTATTGCGTTTAATCATTGATTTTAAGCGAGGTATGAACCTCACAATACTTTTTTATGTTTTGAGAATAAATAACCTTCTGTTTCTTTTGTATCTGTGTCTGTCATTTCTACCAACGCTTGTGCCGAGTTCAAACGGCGGCTGCTATCCTAGAGCAGACGCTTGCCGGACCCAAAGATTCAGTCAGATTAAGGTTAATGTTTTGTGTAATAAATTTTAACTAGGGAAACCTCGTCAAGACATGGCGGTCAAAAGCATTGAAGGATTTCTCTATATACAACATTCGATGTGTGATTACAGTCCTTCAGATTTTCGTGAGTGATTATTTAAATAAACGCAACCAAACATAACCAGTTGAAAATTCTAAGCCTAGCACTCCTCTCTCCCAGCTTATCCTCCTCTCTTTCGACATATATACGGAAATTCTACCTTACGAAATGACAAGAATAAAATCAAAAATCGATCTTGTTTAAAAAATCCTTTAAAACGTCTATTAGTAAATAATTCAAAAACATGACATAAACATATTGTTGGCAAATTTCCTGCGTTTTATACAAACAATATGATACTGCTCTGAATAAGCATTTGCCATCAGCTGTTATTTTAATTCGTCTGTTGTTCATAATTTTCAACTATGCAGGTTTTGTCTACAACCTAACAATTTTTTAAACAATAACCTCTTATTAATGATGGAAGTGGACTGCTGCATTACCCTTTTATATTTATAAGCGTGACAGCGGGAGTACTTCCGAGACTCACCACCGGAGAAAGTGAGAGCGCGTCCCAAGTGAATGTCCGATTCGTCTGTCTCAAATTAAACATTTTAGAGTTTTTCTAATTAAAAATATGAACATTAAAAAATATAAAAATTAAGTAGTGTTGACTAATCTACACAGCGAAAGCTTTAATATAAAAAAAGAATCGGTCAGATAGGCCCGGTGGAACTCTCAAACGAACTGGAACAAAAATAAGCCTTGTGTTTTAAATATACACAGTGAGATCAAGATTGATTGTCCTGATTCTACACTACTTTCCATCACCTTGATATCAATATTTACATCCAATTTATAAATAAAACTAGTGATATAAAGAATTCTGGGGAATTTATTAGATGTCCCAAGATGTCAATCTGTCAAAATTGTTTTTGTTGTTAACTCATTGCCGTGCGTTGTTAATTCCGTTTATTTATTTATTCTTTTCGTTGTTTAATTATTTCTATACATAAAAGTCTTTTTCAAGACTACCACTGAAGGATTATATTGAGTGCAAGGTAAATAAAAAATATTTTTATTGTTGTTATAAAGTCATTTTATGTAGAAATTGTGAAATTACAGGTCAATAACCTCTATCAAAATGCCCTTTTCTATTGAACAAGAGAAATTTATTATAGAAGCTTATTTTCGCAACGGTGAACGAGATAGTAATGCAGAATGGAAATATTCTCCAACGCTTTGTGCAGAAGAATGGATTAATCGCTTCCCTGATATGGAAATTGATGAAGAAACTTTAATTCGACATATACACCGGATTGTGCACCGTTTTCGTGAAACAGGGATTGTTAGTAAGGGGAAGTCAAGTGGTCGTGGTACTGTACTTACGGCAGATGTTGTTGCAAATGTGCGTACTCGTGTAGAACGTAGTCCAAACAAACCATTGCGCCAACTTGCTCAACAAACAGGTAATCGTAACAGTTATATGAAAATTACTTTGAAATATTAAATGAAAATTATTGTAGGTTTATCATATGGTACAGCTCACAAGGCAGTAAAGAAAATACTACACTTCCATCCATATAAAATTACTGTCGTGCAAGAGTTACTTCCCCTGATTATGAAAGACGAATTCAATATTGTAACTGGTTTAATGCAAATGTTCGCAATGATGATTTATTGGATCTCACATTCTTTTCCGATGAATCGTGGTTTCATTTGTCCGGATACATTAATTCACAAAATTATCGAGTATGGTCTGCAGAAAATCCACACGTTTTTCAAGAATCGCAACTTCATCCATTAAAAATTGGGATGTTGATAGCAATATCCAGGAGGCGGATAATTGGCCCTGTTTTCTTTGAAGATACAGTAACAGCAGCACGTTACCAACAAATCTTAGAAACGTTTATAAACCAGCTTAATGATGAGGAACTGCAACGTGGATATTTTCAGCACGATAATGCTACTGCTCATACAGCTGGAAGAACGGTTCGGTATTTAGAACAATTTGATGGTGAGAGAATAATCGGTGCAGGACGTTGGCCTGCGAGGTCATCTGACCTCACGCCACCAGATTATTGTTTGTTTGGCATCTTAAAAAATACAATTTACCAGACTCGCTTCCATACACTAGATGAGTTGAAGGACGCTATTACTGTGGCAGTACGAGCTTGATTACACTTGAGCAATTGGTAAACATATTCGAAAATATGAAAAACGAGTAGATGCTTGTCTGGCTGTACATGGAGGTCATTTTGAACACGTACTATAAATCTATTGTAATAATTTTAATTGTAAATTGTTTAATTGTGTTAATTTGTGTAATTTTAATTGTTTATTAAATGAAATATTTTGTATTTACTTCTTATTTTTGATCGTAATTGATCTTAATGATAATAATTGATAATAATAGTATTGGTTACCAATACTGTGGCAAGTGAAATTGACACGTCTTGTTATTTCTGTTATCAATGGTAACACATAAAACAGTAAAATATTTCAATTAGCATTCAGTAATTCTTTTAAATAAATTCCTGATGTTTATTTTGTATGAAAAGGATAAACTTTTGCATAGTTCAAATGAGAGAAAATAAACAATCCTTATAACCATTTCAATATATTTTTTAATTAAAAACGAACTTGTTTTTCATGTTTTTAATTTCATACAAACCAAAGTGTTTCTATGATTTTGTACATTACTTTGGAGGTTATTTTTTTTGAATGCCATCCTCACGCCACTGCTTTTGTCCGGACTCTCAGGTGATGGATGTAAATATTGATATCAAGCTCGTGGGAAGTAGTGTAGGATCAGGACATTCAATCTTGATCTCCCTGTAGATATAGCTGGGACTTCTTTTAACACCGAGAGCTAGCCGGTCAGGAAGTTCCCGTTATAGTATCACTCAACCTCCCTTGCCATTTAAAAAAATTAAAGGGGTATATGTCATGGGGGGGGGGGGTTGAAGAAATTCTTACATTAAATGACAGTTTACTTAAAACAAGAATTTATGTGTACGAGCGTTTTGCTTTATATTCATATAAAAAATGTTAATAGTGGGAGAGGGGGGTTAACACTTAATCTTCGCATTGTATAATTAATGACGTTCTTGTTTAGGATTGTTAGCTTCCTTTAGTATTATGTATTAAAAAAATTGACTTTTTTAATAGCGCAAGATAATGTAAATGGATCCATTTTGTTATTTACTAACCAAACTCTTATTACCTAAAGTACAATTCATTTAAAGTTAGATTAAGAAAAACTTTTGTAATTACTTTTTAAGTTTCTTCCTAAAATATTAGTATTCCAAGATATTTACTGAAAAAAACTTATTTAAATACTAATTGAAACAAACTCTTGATATCTGTCATAGAAACAAGTACAATTGGTGAATTTAAATAACAAATATATTTTAAATAAAATCATTACGTACACCTTAAAAAATTCTAATACATTAATAATACAGAGTCAGTTTCTTTTTGTATATTTTAACCAAATGTTACGCAAATTAGTAGCAGCTATGCCATGGAAATCGAGTGTATTTATTTCTGAGAGTACTTATGAGATATCTGGACCAGTACTAAAATTTAGTCGATTAGTTGGTTTATGTCCTTTTACAATAGAAACAAGGAAAGTGGGACTTTTTCTAAAACTGTCCCCTGCATATATGCTGTACAGTTTTGTTTTAGGAGCTACAATCAGTAAGAAAAATTATTACCGCTTATTTATTCACTAACAAATTTAAGTATCTTACAGTTACCATAAATTATCAAGCATTTTCTGAAGGGCTCGCTCGCAATGCTAAACTGCATAGAGTCATATCTAAAGAACGTATTTATCTGGCACTGATTGGTGTGAGCGTAGTTGTTGTTGCTGCTGCTTATGGTATATTTGTCATGCCGTTATTTAAATTTGACTTATTTTGTAGATATATCAACTGCATGAATGAGGTACTGTTTTATAATATTTTACAGCTATGATGATATGTGAAGTTTTGGTAAAATATATTGTTTAAATTATAAACAGTTAAACAAAGTTACAAAATCATGAACACACTAGCAATGAAAGACAATCATGGTATCAACTGTTCCGACCTATACGTACAGTCATTAGCAAATGTCTTTATACAGTCATTAGCAAATATTGTCTCAAATGTCCCGAGTAAGGACGTTGCTGCTTTAACATTCGAAATACCCCTTATACTGTGTACGAAAGAGACCGAATTAAACAGAGATGGACAAACTACAACGTTGTACAACGCTGCGTGGAGCTGTTTTTAGTATCATGCTCCCGGAGCGTGGAGTTATCCCCGACATAAATGTTGTGCCAGAATGTTGCATTCGTCTGCGCAATCATTAGTTATTTTTAGTGCCAGTCAGCATTTGGTTTCAGGTTTGACTCTGCACATGGTCATTCTCGCCTAATTGTGCACTATGCAGCTTTGATAGATTTATTTATAGTTCTTATCAGCTCTTCTCTGATTTGAAAGTGCATTCCATTCTAGTTTAAATAATTTTAACAAAACACTTTAATAATTTTATATAAAGCGGAGATCCATCAGTGACAACACGATATTTTTAGTAGTTTAATTTAAAAAAAACAATAAACCGCAGAGAGTTACACTCATTGAAATGGCCATTCTCTATTCCAGTGTCTCAATGTAAATAATGTAAATACTTTTAAATAAAATAATTATACTTTTAATAAAATGTTAAAACATAACTGCCGTACCTCGTTATATTGATATAGTAATTATATAGCATGATATTATATAATAAAACTCAAGTCCGTTTGTTCTAACGCATAATTAGACTGAAGCTACGATCTTACATGTTTGGCAATATACGGTTTATAACTAAAAATCTGCAGTAACTTTGTGTTGGATTATAATTAATTAATCACAGTCATTCAGATAACAACTTTGTGTTGTTGAGTGGTTAAAACAGTTTTGAACATTCTCAACAAATGATCGCCTAATGTGAAGAAAATAACTTAAAATTCTATATTGCAACCCTATGTCATATAACCATCTATTTGCAGTAGTGCAATAATATATTAGCGATCTTGTATGTTTTATAGTAATAATAACCTACCCGTCGAACTGGAATACAAAAGTTTTTGAACCACTGCCAGATTGCTTTCCGTTTACAAAATATTTTTGTATAATATACTAAGAGACTTCAAGCTATATCGACTTCTTAATTGTTAAAATCAAACAAATTTAACAAACAATTTAAAATCCATGACCTGCCAAGAACCAAAACACAATAAACACTACAAACACAAAATTTGTTTTACTTGCAACTAAGTATGTCAGGATCCGCGTCATAGTTGGCAGATTAGCCGCTTTTGAAACAGATTTTAATGGATCAATGTGTCAATTTGAAACTTTTCGATCTGTAACATCGAGCAATTACATGTCAAATTGTACATCTTTGGGAAAAATACCCGTTAAAGGTTTTACACGATGGAGGCATTCCATGAGATTCATAGACAAAAACTATTGGAAGTATTTTATTTACAATAAAATACAAATCTGTCAAACTATTTTATGTCGAACAAACTGAGCTTTTACAATCCGGAAGAATCTACACTTTACTCAATATCATCATATCATATCATATTAAGTTAAGATTCTATAAAGGGTGATTCATCTAGTATACTTTACAATTGAAAGCGAAATATAATCAATTCGGAAACGGGGATATGAATTGAAAGCCTATAACATAAATATTACAAAGAAATAAAAATACATTTAAGTATGATATGTCTTATAATTGGTATAATTAGATACAGGTATTTTATATATATGGAACAATAGTTATATGTAACTTGAGTCAAAGGGTTGTCACAAACTTAAACTTTTATTTACGTTGGTTTTGTTTAGAGCTTTTGGTTTTTTAAATAGATTAAGGAAGATCTTCCAAAAGACTGAATAAGTAACACGACGCTAAACAAGTCAGGTGGGAGACCTACAAAAGAGCTACATAACAATTTTGTGAATCAGCATCAGCATGTGAAGCATAAGATGATTGTACAAATCCTATGGTTGAGGCATTTGCGCATATGATATAGCCATCTACTGTACTGCATTTTTTCGTAGATTCAAGAAGAATTTAAAAATCGGATCATCATATGGACAGCGAAAGATTCACAGGACATGATCCCCAAACAGCAATCTTATAGTCCTAATCGGCATTTTTTATTTTTTTCCTCAGAACTGTCATAGTTCCTACATAGAAGATGGCGATCCTGAACGTAATGTTCATAGTGAGGTAGGACAGTTCTTGTTTTAGTAGCAATATTAGATTTCTGACTACCTACCTACCTACTATTTTGGCTGGATATTCTACGCAGACGCAATTGATCAAACTCTATGGGTTCAAAATGGCTCCGTGTGCAAGTAAAATAAATATTGCTGGTATTGTTTTTTTGCTATTACTAATTGTATTTAAGGGTTATGATTTATATATGAAAAAGACATCAACATCCAAGTTACATACAAAATGGCGGAAGAGTGGCAAAGAACCGAATAAAAAATCACTGTGATGTAGTGATCAAAATGTAATAAAGTGATACTATAGAAGTTATTTTTTTAAATATAATTAGACACTGCGAACGCGGCCTTCATTGTACATAGTGGTGTGCTCAAAAGATTATACTTGCGGCATTCACATGATGACGTGCATATGGAAGATCTGGCCATACATTGAAATTTTATGTTTTTTCCATTCGCAATCTTCTGGGTTGACGAGTATTGAATTACTCACTAGACACCGGCGTCAGTTGTCAGGCTGGAACAATTACTATTAAATGATTGTGTCTTGTAAACAGAACTTTTTTCAATTGTTAACGATCTTTACGAGTGCAAATCACTAATTTATTAGAGGCAACCTTCATTTCTAAGTCTCAGTGAACTAATGAAACAATTGATACTTATTTGCATCCACTACTAAAAAGTTTTAAAATATTCTTAGAGTTACTGTGCATGCCTTAATAATAATCTTCTGCCTACTACAACATGAAGTGTACCAATAACACAACCTCTTCTGATACTTCGTCAAACATAGTGTTAGTCACAGCAGTAACCAGATGTTCTCCTTCAAATGGAATACCACACTTACGAAGAGTTGCTAACAGTGCAACGTTTTTCTGAAATAGATCATCAAAGGATCTTTCGTATGTTGGTCACTTTTCATATTCTTTAATAATGTTCGAAATTGCTGGTCGACCAGCCATTCATTTTTGTAGTAGAGTGTTATTATCAAGGACGCAATCACACCTACATCACTTTTGATCAGTTTGCTGCTTTGTTGCAATGTGCACAAGCACACAAGGACGTTTTTTACGAAATTAGTACAAACTAATTTCGTAACAAAACGTCCTTTCAGGAATTAATGCTAGGTGGATGGACGTTCAACTGTTAATTGATACGAATCATGCACACAATCTAAGCAGAAAGACCATTGATAGATTATTTCCACGACATCGAGATACATAACTAAGTATAGGGAAACGGCACTAAGTTTCCTTCTCTTTTATTTACAACCAGTGTAAGAACTGTTTTTATTTCTAATAAAGCATTTTAGTAAGCAAACTAAGGCCATTTGTTTACTTTATTCTTTACCCACAAGTTATACGATAATCTGACGCAAAGGTCTTCTCTGTATTGTATACTTTTTTTTGCAAAATATAAACTACAATAATTATCACCTGGTGGGCATAACGTATTCGTTTGACGTGAGTGCATTTTAAAAATGAATCAGCAGATCCAGCATTTGCAATTTCTGATAATCAATAAGATCGACTTAGTCAGGAATCTCTAACCATGAATGTGAAGGCCTCCCATCATACACACACTTCGTATCTTATCTTCTGGATACTTTTCAGCAAATTGCTACTGAATTTACTTCATCACCGACTACACAGGCTGATCAGCTGTGATGATAATAACTTGATTAGCTGACACATATTTCACTACTCTCATAAGTACGTCCATGCAATGACGAACAGTAGATAGTCTAGGAACTTGTTCAACCAATAATAGCATCAAAATCGTCAAAACAGCCCTGTAGTGGAAAACCAAGTAATTCGTCTTCCTCTGCTTTTGCATTTCAAAATTTTTCCTACCTTTTGTAACCATGCAGTCATTACAGACAAAGGCTTCGTTAATGAATCGGCTTAGTTTGTGCTAATAGGGGGAATTCCCATTGCGATGAGCCCCGATATTTGTGCACGATTCTGTCAATTTCAGTATTAACTTCATGTTCCTTTCCGTATTGTTTAGATTTATTTGTGGATTCGTGATACTGTACTACATTCATGCTTGTACTGAGAAATGATGTAGGTGCATGTATCATTGAGTGTCATTACGTGTTGCACCTGCCGTAACGGCTTACTACCATGGTTCCTTTGGGCAAGAAATTGGGAAACGATCAATTAGCACTCACAGTACTGTCAGTTTCTATCCATTCTCTACTCACTCTCCAAGCCAGTGCCGGAGATATTATCGTGATCACCCGTTGGGATTCGTCCTTCACCACTGGTCCGGCATTGCCCGACCACGACCAATCGCAGATGAGGCGGAACTTGAGTCCTTGGTCTGTCTAGTATTACCTAGAATTTTCTCACCTCGACCTACCATAATACAGGTTTGGTGAGCTTTCGACAGGGTAGCACTCGTTCTATGACATGTATTCGCATCAACATACCTTAAAGATAATTGGGATAGCATTGCTGGGAATAGCCGGATGGATCTCTTCTATCAAATGCAGAGCAACTTCACGGTTTTTTTAGACTATAATATGGAAAGCACCTGGCGAAACAGTTTCTTTAAAGACAGTGGTTACGGATCACTGTCCGGATAAACCTTACTAGTTACTGTTGCGTACTGTAATCCAGCCTTGTTCTGAGACCATCCCCAAATCAAAGGATGGTCGTATCACAAAGTTGGTATTTAAATGACGTTGTTCCGACGTACGACTACTCTGCAAAAAATGTGAGGCACGGAACAGCGCCTAAAGCGCTGGCGTCCGCATGAAGAAATATTGACTGAAACACGGAAATGCTCAGATGGAAATTTCAACAGCGGTAATTGATCTTGGAAGGCTAAATTCTGCATTCGGATTAGAACAGTGACTTGACCTTTAACCTGTGTACCTGTGTCAATAATCAAGACCAGATTTTGTCCATTAGCGTATTAATAATGAAACTAAAGCTAATCAACCACGGATGGTTCAATTCTAGAATCAGATTTGGCGTACTACCTTTAACACAGATCAAAGGTCAAGTATTTTGCTCCTAGCATTTTAGCATATACATTGATAGCGAAATACTACAAATCTGTGTTTCGATTTGATCTACCAATCTTACGAATATGTAATGACGAGTATAGACGCCGCTCTGTCTCCAAGAAGTGACGGACTTTCCTAACCTTTAAATTCCAAGTGCTATAATTGAATTTTAAAATAGTGCTGATAGAAATATGAAACACTGGCTTTGGGAATCTTTTATTTTAATTACCTTTTTTAATAAAAACTTTTATTCAAAGTTGTTTTCTCTTCATTTTAATTAATAAAAATAATATAATTAAAGTGCATATAATACTATAACTACATGAATATTGGCCACGACATTAACCTTAAAACAGTAACCTTTGTTTTGATTTTAATATTTATAAGAAGTATTTTCCTAAATTAGGTGTTTAATGGCAGTATCGTTTAAAATAATCAATGGCACTCTATTAAACAAAAAGTGTTCGTAATGATTTGCTTTTAATCAGAAATGTTTTTTGGGTAAGTTGAATTTATTGGCTTTTTCTGTTTACTACTATTAAATAGAAAAGTTGTAATAAGTGTCTAGTTTATCCTTAAATCTTCATTTTTAAAGCGTATTATTACAATGTACTGGGATTTAAATGTTCCTATATCTAAAAAAATCTATGAAACGTCTGGACCAGTATTAAAGATTGCTCGTATTTTTGGCTTGTGCCCATTGACAATACATAGCGATGGTTCAAAATTGTCATTAAAGTGGTCTCCAGTGTATGCAATTTACAGTTTTATTTTTGGAATTGTGACTAGTAAGCAAGTTTAGTTTTAAATCAATTTGGAATATAAACTTTAGAATGTTTCGTTTTCTAGTTACCTTAACATATAAAGGATTTTTCTGGGATATAAATATTGGCAAGGACAAGTCCATCAGAGCTAAATCTAATGCAGATATGTTTGTAACATTTTTTGACATTAGTGTTGTCGTTTCAGTTGCTTTTTGGGGAATATTCATCACGCCATTTAAATTTGAAACGTTTTGTAGATTTGTTAACTGTTTTAATGAGGTAAATTAATTTAGAATATTCAAATATCGTAACAGTTACTCGACAAATAAGTTATACCTAAGCACTTTCAGATGTGAGACTTGAGATCAAAATTTAACCAAATCTGATCCTATGTACATAATTTGAAATCGAATCCATTCTAAGTGGCGTAATTCTAATAGCGGAATTTAAAATATATCCGAAGACCGAAGTTTATTCCATATCCGATTATTAGCGGATATCGGAAGTTCATTTAATAAGTTCATATTTAATCCATTCAAATCTTAGCTTTCGAATTTCATACGTGCAATGAGGCAAATTAATATCTACTAGTCTTAGAAATGATACAAATTAGCACAGTATAAAAATAAATAGCAGAGTCACGCTGCTGCCGGAACTTTAATATTTTTCAGCCAACAACTGCTGTTTCGAAGTCTGCCAATCATTCTGGGGATAAATCAAGTTCACACTCGGCGGTTGAAATTATTAGTGCGATTGCAACTGCTGGTTGTTTTTATGCTGTGATGATAGCTTACACTGGTTTTAACGCTTCATATTTATTTAGCGCAATATTATGTAGCATCTTAATCAGTTTGTTTTGATTGTAGGCATCTTTAAATTGTTTAGGATTCGTTAATTTGTTACTAGAAATCATTCTTCATTACAAATTACAAGTTACAATCAAATAAAGCATTATGCGAATTCCTTTTTAGGGATGATTATTTGGCCCATAAAGCCATATTGTCCGAATAAGGCATTATTTATGTTGATCATCTGTGCGTACCAGGGCGATAAATGTCAAAATGCGAACTTTGCGTAGAAGCATTGCCTACTCAAACGCTATAACTCATTTTGTCGGTTTCGGAAACCAGAACAAGTTTGTCACTTGGTGCATCCGGAAATTCGGGGTAAACGGCCAGGCAGTCGTTCGAGGTGTTGATCATGGATTCACAGTATCCGAGACTACCTTAATTGACAGAGGACTGGGTAGTCGTTAGAGTTTCAGACATTACTAGGATGCGAGGTAGCTTTGGAGCAGACCACACGGCGTTCACCCGTAGAACTGGCTGCTGTCTACCCAATCCCAGGTTTGTCTGGGCAACGGATGACATAGTCAGAAAGAATGTGTGGTAGAATTAAACGCTAGTGTTTCTCGTCGATGAATTTCACTTTAACGGGTACATACTGAGATTCAACGTCGGTAGACTCAAAACGAAGCTCTGTCAGGGGTACACCAGGCATATAACTGGGAGATCGGGATGGCAAAGCCATTCAAAACCAAGTCACATCTGAGGTTAGATTCGATCGGGCAGTGAAGTGGGAGTGGTCCTAATGCTGGACTAGGAGTTTGTCCCTTGAGATGACCTCGACGGGTGAGCACGTTTATAACTTGTAGAGCTAGCAGAGGGTGAATAGGCAACCTCGCTCTAACCAGTAAGTTACTGGTAGCATTTGCCACGCAAATACGATTGGGCGTATCTCAATTACTTCCTCTTGGAAGGAACACGGGGGTTAAGCACTACAGGATGCTACGTACCCAAAGTTTTTTTCTTGGAAAAACTACTAAAAAAATGAAAACTCCTAATGATTTTAAGCGTTATTATATTGATTCAAAATGCCTTCTTAGGTACCACTAGGTGCTGAATAAGATCACAATTCTATGTTTACCAAATACTTTATACTATTCTAATAAATTTAATCTAAATCCAATTTTAACCTAAAAAGTTCCTTTTGTAAAGGAAGATCACTTAACCTAACTTTTCAAGGAGTATTTAGATTAATGTGGTACATAAGAAAAAGTTATTCCCCTAGGCGAGTGGATTGTAAAAATGTCGGAGCCGGACATTTGGGCGCAGCCGTTCAGGTGCGGTCATTTGGGCGCAGCCGTTTCGGCGCGAGGACACTTCGGCGAAGGGACACTTCGGCACTGGAAATTGTCTAGTATTATTGTAATGAATAAAATCTATAGGTACTCACAGGTAATAAATACAGTATGATTGATGAAATACAGTATTAGATAAAATACGGTATGATGAGAAAAAACTCAATATTTGCCAATCACAAAAACTCGTATGTACTGCCAGATTTAAAAAAACGTTTCTAAGCTGCTAAAGCATTAAAATTAAGATTCTTCTGCAAATCTCTGCATAAGGGTATAATTTGTAATAAGAACTTCATTTGTTTATTATAAATCCCTTATTTCTTAGAAGATGTCATCAGAATCATGTTTGATAATCATATTATTATAAATTTAAAAAAATCAAAAATTTTATAAAGTAAATTAAATAAAATGGGAAAATTGACATTAACATTGAATATCGCACCACTGATAAAAACGAGTTCCACTTCACGAATTTCGCCTCAGTAGGTAACACTTATAAATGTGTGTCCAGTGCTTAAAGACAAAAAGCACTGGAAAATCGCAATTTAACGAATCCAAGCGAAATCCTGGAATTAAGAAGGTGTATGTGTGTATATAAAAATAAAAGAAGGTTACTCTGATAACAGGGTAGCTTGTACCAAAACATTAGACTAATGGTCCAAAAAAACGTTTTATTTAAAGCTCTCCGAAAGTTTTATCTTAATTTGCCGCGGAAAAGTGTACATGCCCCGAACTGCTTTCAGTCGAAGTGTGCTTGCGCCTAAGTGTCCCGGCGCCGAAGTGTGCCTGCGCCAAACTGTCCTCGCGCCTAAACGGGCAGTGCCAAAATGTCCTAGACCGTGAAAATGTATATGTTGTGCTTACTCTTAGGATTAACGTAGTTACTGGTCATTTACAAAAAACACATTTTTTATCACCATTTGCCATATTACGTCAAAAACCATATATCACGGTGTAGTTCTCGTTGAGACGCTTTGAATGACAGTACTGCATAGTTTGGAGCAATATTCGTCGAAACAGACAAGAAAGAAATTTTGTTGTAGTTTTGTACTGGACTACATTTCCCAGGCGACCCCGGCCCAATTTATAAATCTAAGTGTATCTGAATCAGCATTTATCGTAGTTTCGCACCAAATTTGTGCTACCGAGACCGTCAAAATGAGCTATAGCATATGAGTGGGCGATGCTTCTGCGCAATGTTACCATTTTGACCTTTACCGCTCTCGTGATCAATATAAACAATGCCTTCTTCGGGAAATATGGTCTATATTTACTAAAGAATATTCCCTGAAAGTTTGAAAGTAATTTGAAGGACAGAAAATTGTTCCTGTATCCAAATTTGTGCAGTTTCAATGCAAATTCCCTCTTTTGGATGTATTTTTGCAAACTAAAGACGTATTCTCGAGTCGTGCCCATTCTTGAGGTTTGATTATCATTTTCTCTAGTTTGTGTTCCAAAAATGTTTGGAATTCCCCCCCAATTCCCCCATTTCCCCCACCAATTCTTCTAATCTATAAATTTTCGTAACACCCTATATGTATATGAGACTAAGCGTATAATCTACTCGATGTCCCAAGCAGTCTTATGATATGCGTCTCTTGATTGTACTAAGTCAAGTTTTCACGGGCTACGCATCAAAACAATTTTATAGAGCTTAGCATTAGGGTATTGTATGATGTAACTTTCATTGATATGGATCTATAAATAATGATGATATCAACTTTTAAACTTACGCTTGATCCGTTTTTTCGTCATAGCAGTACCTTAAAGCAATCAATGATCTCTCGTTCTACAATATGTTATCTAGCGCCGGATGTTCAAAGTTATATCACTCACTATAATTTCAAGTTACTGCAATGCTCTACACAATTTTCGTTCATGAAAAATCTATAAATTACCGACGCAATCCTGGTTTATTATTTTGTCATTATCATTTATTACCATCATAAAATGCCACTCCAATCAGTATACCGTATGATACAAGGTTTCTCACCATAGATCTTATTGTTTTGGAACTTTGGTAATTCTAAGGTTCAAATTGACCCTTCTTCTACCTGGGCCACGGTATGTAAGAGAAAGATTTTTATGATAAATTTCCAAAGCAATCTGTAACGTTCAAATTTGAGTTTTCGATTTCTTCTATTGGATTTTTTATGAACTAATTTTGGAACACACTGTATTCATTCATTTTAATAAATTTTCTAAAATATGGTTAGTAGGCATTAATAAATTTCGAAAGGTCAACTGTGCGAACGACGAGTTTTTGTTTTTGGTTGTTTTGTGACTTTCCTGATTTCCGTGAAGGAAGTTGTTCATAAAACTTGACTAAATGGTGGGCCCTCTGTGGTAATTTAAATAGAAAAGAATATTTATATCTAATTGGTTTTGGATACTGATTCTTCAGGATTTATCCTTTTTATACTATTTGATAACTTTGGGAACAAGAATTATTGGAATTGTTGATTGGTTAGTGGTTATCAAATTGCTCGCTTAGGCGGATTTTGGAATTGCCACGAGGTACGTCATCATTTAATTCTCTCTTTTCTTTTCTCGAATAAATCGTAATTGATTGTAGGGAACTATTTAACCCCCGAACTAATTAACCACCGAACTGTTTGACCATCGAACTGGTTAACTACCGAATTGATTGACTACCTACCTGCCTGTGTCTAAGGACATTGAACCTTTTTTTTGTGTATCATACGAAGATCAAGGATTTAACGTAGACTCGAGTGCATACGCATCGAGGATTACCCTCTACGCTCAGTACTAGCTACTGATTGCCACGGTATTCAGAAGCAGAAGATATATCCGTTGGGAGATACAGTTACTGGAATTCACTCATTTACCAGGTGCAAGTTTATAGAAAGTGAGTACAGAAGGTCAGCTCTTCATAACCATTATTATTTTGTGTGTATATTTTGGGAAGATTAATCATAGGTTCTTTGTTTAATAGTAAAGAAATCATTCTATTTTTTTTGGGGTTATCATGATTCACATTGGATGTACAGGTTAAGATCATGTCAGTTATTTACGAGATTTACTGAACTGTCAAAGTACTACCATTGAGTTCATTGCTGATACTAAGTAGATGTTAAATTGGTCTTGTTTTGTAAACAGAAATTAAATTATTATTTAAAATTTGGTACCGTACATTCTCTTTTGAGTATTTATTCTTATCAATGATAACCGCTGGGCCTAGTTCGTCATCGTGATAGCGCGTTTATTTGGGTATTGAATTTTATTTAGTCTGGTTAGTTATTATTAACCTTTAGTTTATTACCTTTAAATAACAACGTCATTTCCTTAATTTCTGTGGATAAATCTGTCTTATATCTGCAAACAAAGGTACATAAGAGGAGGTAATTAATCGTTGATATATAAAAGAAAACATAACAAAAATACTCAGAGCTTTTGGATAAACTTTATTCATCTTTCATGTTTATATACAGGGTGTACAAGTAGTAGTGAATTTTAAATATACATATATACTGTGTGTACTTATTAACTAAAATTGCATTAACATTTTGCTGACTTAACCTTACATTTATTGTATCCTAACTATTCTACTATAACATAACCTACTTTCTTTATTATTAAATATTATATCGTTCCTACCATTCCGTTATCCTTTTATTGCTTGTGTATTCCTTAGTCTTGGCTACTTACCGTATCTTGGAGTTTAGTAATTCTCCTGCAAAGATTACTTGGCGCCTATATTTCCGGATTTTTTTCTTGTTGGTAAGTATAATAAGCTTAATTTATACCAGGAACCCACACCGTCTTCACTGAGCTACCCTCCCCCATATCGACGTCTCATAAATACTCCTGTACGCGTCGCAAATCTCCTCCGTGCCTGTGGATTTTGAAGCCCGTGGAATAAAAAAAACTTATTTATGGCACAATGAAAGTTAGGTGTTCTAAAATGCGACTTTTCTGACATTTTCCGAACTTATAGCGTTGGAGATCAGAATTAATTTTTCGCAATTCATCCTCACCTTTTATCAAATAAGGAAAAGCCTTGGAACATCATGTCTGACTAGTTGCTTAAAAATAATTGAAATCGGAGCTAAGGTTGTCGAAATATAAACGTAACAAACGTGCCAAACAACAACGCAAAAACATTAACCCTCTCGTTCTCCAAACTTATCTCGCACTAAACGAAGCGAACCATAGCTTACTACTGCGTCTAGTCTCTTCCGTATTGAAGAATTAGTTTTGTGTAGTATATCTTCTAGCGCCTCCTGCTGAACTTTTATATACTTCAGGTACTTTTAGTTCTGCATCCTCGCGTAAATTTTACTCCGCTCCTACCTCTGGTTTTAGTTTTTCAAGTGTTGTCAATTTTTTTCAAGGAAATAATCATTACATTATTAAAATTTCATTAACATTTAAAATAATCTTATGAAAAAGAATCACTAACTGTTGCATTTCATAAGTTTTTAATATTACAAACAGATAACCTCTAAATTATTTTTAGATTGATGCAAGGATACCTCCAACAAGCATAAAATATCCAAAATACCTATCAGTAATTGTGATATGTTCAATATTATCATTTACATTGTTTCTACAAATACTAGACACAGCTATGTATTTTAAAACAGCATCAGCAAGAAACAGCAAATTTTTTATTGTAAAATGTTATACATTTTTTTATCTTTGCTATTTAGTAATGTTAACAAGCTTGTGCCAATACTGGCATCTGGTATATGGAATTCTGAGAAGAATAAAACTTTTAAATAAGCATTTAAAGATTGAAAATTTCACCAGTAAACCCGGTATTAGAGATTTCAATATTATAACTTTGCCAGGAGATAATGGCCAAAAGAATGTTCGAAAAGTTGTTGAAGCTCAAAAGCAAGATTCAAGAAAAATTGAACTCAATATTTGTAAGTTAATGGTAGTTTATGAAAGGATATGTGATTCAGTGGATATATTGAATGATCTTTTTGGATTTAATTGTGCGGTAAGTAATTTAATTAAAAAAAGATCTGAAGAAACTAATTCTAGTTTGTGTATTTTAGCTCTTAATCGTAGGAATTCTGTGGCATTTAATCATAACATTTTATGGCTTAATTCAAGAGATTACAGGCACCAGAAAAGATCCGTTTTATATTTTCATGATGACAGCATGGAATTTTATACATTTTATGCGTCTGATTTTTATTGCAGAACCTTGTTATATTTGTCTTTTAGAGGTCAGTTTATCATAAGCGAATACTTATAGTATTCTATTGATTTGTTGTAACTATTTCAAGATAAATGATTTCAGATACAAAAAACGAAGAGTCTAGTTTGTAGTCTTTTGTCTTCTATGGATGTTGATTCATGTTATAAACCTAGGGTATGTTTTTACGTGAATAATTCTTTGATTCTTATATGGCACTCCTTATAGTCGTTGCAGAAAATGAAAAAATAAATTAATAACTGTAATAAAAATTCAGTTCGTCTGAAAAATGTGAAAAATAGGACAGTGAGGACTTACTCTTAATCTGTGCCAACCAAGCTTGTACTCTAACAGTGTAGTCATAAGCATCAAGTTCCTTTCGTAGAATGAACGCTATTCAATATCGTGTGTGTTGTGTGATATAGTATATTGAGCGACACTTAATTCTTCTTTACGGTTGTATTTGAAATCTGCTATGTGTTCTTTAAATCTAGTCAATATCAATCGTTTTGTCTGGCCAATCTACTTTTGATGAGATTTCATATTTCAGGTTTTTATCTCTTTTTTCGTTTGGATTGCCTAATTAATTCCTTAGTTAGTTATTAAATGTGTAAAATACTCCCATAAACTCGCTTTTAAATACGCCTTTTAAATTCTTAGGAACAAGGCATTAGTGTCAGATTAGTAAATATATTATTTGCACTGATCGGGTGGTCTTTAATATTATTTTTATCATAAATAAACAACATATGAATATAGCAATAATAGTTGAAGTAGACAAAAAAAGGAAGTAAGGCACATAATCAGATAACGTATATAATTTTATATAATTATAATTTTAAGTACACCTTCCTAATAGTATACCAGTTACGATAAATTTAACTTATTACGAATAACAATCCAAACGCTGACTTGTATTGCAACCAACGGGGTAAACATTTATATAGTTATATTAGCCAAAAGAACTCTACTATAAAGATTCAACTTTTAGTCGTCTGGAATATATATATATATATATATATATATATATATATATATATATATATATATATATATATATATATATATAAAGGACAATTATAAAATTTTGTCTATTACAATTAAACAAGAAAGGCATTCTTAAGAATTGCCCGGAGCTGATTTCCATTCATCTTATATAAAAATTAACGTTATCGTCTCCGACCATTCCAAGAACATCTTGTCTCCAAAAAATACCTAAAACTAACAAACTGATGAAGCAAATCATATCAGTTGTAGATTTTACGACGTATGTGCTATCTAAAAGGGTAGTAATACAAAAATTCAAAGTATGTAAAAATGATGTAAAGTATGAGTACAGTAATAAATAAGCTAGAAATCTATCAGAAGCAATCAATACCCAATTCCAAATTGTAGCTGAATATATTCATTATGGACAGCATAAACTGGCCTTATTTAATTTATTGCTGAACAGATGAATTAAATTCCCGTTAAAAGATCAGTTAATTAGAATGTTAAGATTTACAAGAGAATTAGCGACACACCTTATAACTTATTAAAGAATCTATTAGGCAACCCAAAAGATAAAATAAATACAAAACTGAAATCTAGAATATACCAAATCGAATGTAATGACTGTAGTCGAAAGTATATTGGACAGATAAAACAGTCGATACTGCTAGATTTAAGGAACGTACAGCGGATTTCATATGCAAAAACTGAAAACAGGATTGCTGAACATATAGATCACACAAAACACGTGTTTCAAGTTGATAAATTGAAATTATTGAAGTGGTCATTAAGGTAAAGGACTGCATGCCTGTGAAAGCATTTTTATTAAAGAAAACTAAAATTTATTAGACAAAGAGCCAGAAAACTAGACAATAGGCAATTTTAACACTAGTACACTGGAAAAATGGAACAACCGTAGAAAATATCTTTAAACTGCTTTTGATCAAGCAGTCACTCAATGTATAAGAACATATCGTAAGCAAAAGATTAGTCAAGGCCGACTTTTCCTTTGCTTTTCTGTTAGAAATGTTTGTTAGATTGTCTCATTAGAAAATCGAATATAGGGATTAACCAGTTGTTTAAAAAAATCATATGTAAAATCGTCCTAAGTAAATAAAGTTACTAGTTCTATTTATCACTCTGTTCATTAGTTTAAAGAGTAATTATATCCTGAAAATGGAAAGAAAAATGTACATTTAAACCCTAAATAAAACCGTAACCCTAAATGTAAATTTTAAAGAAAAGTCGTTTAAGTAAATACAACCTGCAACGAATGGCATCACCAATCACTGGTCACAATAATAAACCAATTCTGCATTGCTACTTTCTATCCATCCCGAAACACCCGGTTCTAGTGCACTCACAAGTTTATCTAAAATACGTTATTTTCATCAAAATATGGGCCTCAGTACTAAAAGATACAGTGCTATTAAATTAAAATGCAATATGCTCGAGATTATATATGACAATAACTAAGTAAAAGCTATTAGTTTAATTTGGTTGGTTGTTTGTCAGTACGTATGCAATTCACCACGAACAGTCGTGGTTGGTTATAAAAATACACCTTTGCATCTTTTATTTTATAATAAATGTTATTTTCATTTACGTTTCTATTTTTAATTAACTCAATTAGTGTTAAATTATCCCCTAGTGAAATGAAAGAGGTTAAACTGCTAACGCATTATAATTATGTATGTGTTGTTGGTTGGTTAAACATACAGTAAATGCAATGGTTTGTGAAGATTATTTTCAAATGCAATTTATGCAATGTACAGTGTATTGCATTTTAAATCAATAGCACTGTATATACAAGAATGTAAAACTGATACAACTACAAATATATTTAAATACTGATTTAGAAAAGCAGTTACAAATTAAAATAGGTCACAAAATGTGTTTAAAAAAGCAGTAATTAAGATTTGTATTACTATCAGAATGTGGGAAGAACGTAAATTACAAAAGAATAAAGTTTTTTAGAACAGTATCTGACGTCGAACAATCAATTTCCTGTAACACATACATAAAGATTACCACACTACAGAGACGTCAGCATTGAAGTTTAGAATATATCAAAGAAGTTGCCTTGGGATTTGAAATAGTATACATTGTGGATCAAGGATGAAGACTGTAGATATAAGAACCTTCTTTCACCGAAGTAACGTTTTGTAAGATTGCACTTGTTTATTATCCGCATGTAGGGGTGTCATAAAAATTCACACACTTAGTGACAAATAAAATACTTAAATTAAAATTATATATTTCATTTTTTGTTTCAGTTGCAAGAATTTTCTTTGATATTGACTAATCGCAATTTTGAATTCACAGCTACAGGATTAGCAACAATGAACAGAAATTTAATCACATCTGTAAGAACTGTTAATAGTAGATATTTATTCACTAGCTATCGTTTTTTTAGGTTATGGGCGCCATTACTACATATTTAGTTATACTACTTCAGTTTGCACAATCAGAAAAATTTTCAATTGGTCAAATAGAAGGAACAACCTTAGCACCAGTAGCAACTTTAAGAACACCAGAATAATTTAAACTTCATTTTGTTGGATTTCAAGCTTCTACACAAGCGCTAATAAATTAACTTCTGTTAAAATTAACAACATAAGAGTTCGTTTGATTTACTGGCTATTGAAAAATCCATGATTTTCTCTACTAAAATGTACCAAGAAGAAAAACGTATTAGTAAATTAACTTCTCATAATTTTATTTATGTGTGTTGAGCATTGTATCCTCATCCTATCATGTGATTGCCGGTTAAGTAGGTAACGATACATGACGTAAATTGGTAGATGACGTAAAAGGAGCTAACTTCATGCCGTATGATTAAATCATAAAGAAATGTTATTTTCGGTTTTTTATAAATCGTTTATAACTATAAATACTATATTATATATTAAATAATGTATAAAATATTTTTAAAAGTAAATGTAAACCAAAACACTTACTAAAGACAAATGGAAAGAAGTAAATGATGACACCTTTACAATTTTGAATTATTTACTACTGTTAAAGGACTTAAATAAAGGTCGTTATGAGAAAAAGTTGAATTAGTAAAAAATGATACATTCAGCCATATTGAAATATAATTGCTGTAAAAGAAATTAATAAGAATTTTGTATAAGATTAAAAAAATAAATTCTTTTAACCGTGATTATTTATTATAGTCTAAGAGCCAGCGAACACGATCGCTTCACAACTCCGTAATGGATAAAATCCCTTTTTTTATCTATATTCATAGTATATGAGTACGAAAACCCTTGTCTGGCAGGGCATCCCCTCTGATTTATTGACGAAGAGATCAAATAGTGTGGTAAAAAATGTTACATTTAAAACACATATATAATGGTTTTTTAATTCTTATATGAATCAAAATACTGAAAAAAAAGATATCAAACTTGCCGGACAAATATTCCACTGATTAATTATTGCCAGATCAACACTAATTAATTAGCTATTCAAAGATTTCAAGTATAAGTATAATGTCTGTCTTTTTTACTAATTATAGTTGATCCTTGTATAATGTGATTCCAAAATGACAGATCAAGATTCCACTGATTTCATCCCAAAAAAATTAATAAACTTACGCTATTTTATGTATAACTGGTTGCCTATGTGTGCACAATGCTCTTATACTTGAAATCTTTTAATAATTAATTTGTGTTGAGCTGGCACTAATTAATCAGAGGAATACATGTCTGGCAAGTCTTTTATCGATTTTTTCAGTATTTTGATTTATATAAAGTTTAAAAAACCATTACATATGTGTTTTAAATATAACTTTTTTTTATCACACTATTTGATTTCTTCGTCCATAAATCAGGGGGGATGTCCTACCAGACAAGGGTTTGCCTACTTATATACTATGAATACAGACAAAAAAAGGATTTTATTCATTACGGAGTTGTGAAGCGGTCGTTTTCACTGGCTCTCCGACTATTATATTAACCACTTCATTATGGTGTAACCAAAAAGTAAAAAAACAGAGATAGAATTTCGTGAAATTCACCTTTTTGATGAAATTGAAAAACTTCTGAAAAGGTACAAGAAAGAAGAAATTATCGATGGCCGCCTGCAAGGCGGCCATCCAGTTCTTAAAGCAACTAGGTATCTTTTGGTGAAAGAAATGAAGTGCTTTGTGTTTATATTTTTATTAATTACCTGTAGATATTGTTTGTCAACTGGTAGAGGTTTATAAAATAAATTATTTAATAAATCTCAGGTACTTTATACCTTAAAGAGAAAAGGTCAATTAATTTATTTATTTCAAAAACTCTTAAAGAAAATCCAAATCATTTATCAATTTTATTCCACTTACCAATTGAGTTTTGCAGGTTATGCTAAATCTGAATAAATTAATTTTCCTTATCAAATAATTACAAAAAGGTAACAATTTGTTTAGTATATGGGAGTTGATAAGAGCTATCAAAATTTATATGGTGAACACATTAGTGAACCATCAAGTATTTGCAGCGTGATGATTCAAAAATTAATCACAAGATTAAAGCTAAAGAATATTTTTCTTTTCAAAATTACATTATTAAAACCCTGAGATTTAATGTTAGTAAAATAAAATTGATATGGTTTACATCAAACAAGAGTTTTATGTTTCTGGTGTTGATTTGGGGAATCCATACCAGTTTGGTAAATTCCCGAGTTAATAAAAAATATAATTAGCATAATACTTAACTATTATAATTAACTAACCTAAACGTGAATTAATATGTAGGTACTTGATTGTCACATAACTTGATTTGGTTTCAATTGGATTTATTCCATACTTTTTAAAACATGATATAATATAATTATGAAGTATATATGAGGTAAATAGTATATTATCTTGATAACACTTCTTCGGGCTAATTCATTAATGGTAAAACTCTAATGATTAGTAGCTGCTTCTTCTTTACAGTCTTCTAGCGTAATACAATATTTCTTGTTCCAATCCCTATAGTAGCCTTTTTTACAAGCACACCCTTTTATTGGTGTTATAGCACATTCGAAGAGTTCTGGAAGAACGGGCATCTCACAGGAAAGTTCACAGAAAGGCTCATAGTATATTTCCCAATATTCGTTATTTCTACATCTTGTGCTCTTTGCGTCGAACATCTTTTTCTGCAAATAAAGATCATGTTGATAAGTAAATTTAAGTATGTTAAAAATTTATATTTATAATTACTACACATATTGAAGCATATTTTATTTACCATGTTCAGCATTAAACATTTGTAACATTAGGCATACATCACCACTAATAAGAAAACAGTTGCATTATTCTTAGACATTTTGGCGTTGAATGCAACTTGTCCTATAAATTTGTTTCTTATATAGTATTTTTACCAAGAAATTGGAGTTTCTTGATTGATTGTTTCAATTGTACAAAATGTAATTACTACAATTAAACTGTAGAGTATGTGTTAAATGCAACTGCAAGAACGTTTTATTGAGATGTTTTGATTTCACATTGTCATTATTTAACCGAGCGTGTTAAACTTATCAATAGATTGATCAATGTAATTAAAAGAAAAAACAAAATGGACAACAAAATTAATAAAAAAGAAGAGAAACGTGTAATTTTGATAAAAAAAATAATTTAAATGGCTAAAATGTTAATTTGTATATCATAAAATATTGTAAAAAGGTTAATGGTGGAATAAGAACAATAAAATTTGTTATTGGTAAATGAAAATGTGTTTATCATTATTTATGTATAATAAGGTGAATAGTTATTAATTAAAAGTTAATACCTAACGCTGATTGAGTCAGACATTCAGTGATAACTGGAATTAGGAGGAGACTGATTGAGTCAGACATTCAAGAAGAACTGAAAACAGGAAGAGGTTGATTGAGTCAGACATTCCACAGAAACTGGAACAGGATGAGGCTGATTATAGGAAGATTATAGTATGTACTGTTAGTGATGTAAATGAAAAAAAAAACAAAAGGTTTTTAAAAAAAACCCGTTTTTTTTTCAAAAAAAAAACCATACGTGTCTGTTTTTTTCTGCATCTGTTTTTTTTTCAGATATAGACATAATTTCGAATATTATGTCTATATCAGTCTATATGTCTATATATTATGTTCCTTATTGTTCATTTTCTTGTGTGAGAGGATTGTCAGCCATAATATAACAAGTGGTAAGATTATTATCAATGACATGTACGTGTGAAACCAAACTGCAGTTCAAGGAGCCTGTATAGGGCGATTTGAATACGGTGCTCCAGTTTCACAAGTAGAATCATCGATTATTAATCGTACTACGAGTTATATTCGATGAGAGAAAATTTGAATCAAATTATGTTCTTAGAAACAGATCAAAATAAGGTAATATGATCACTTGTTTTTTACTATTGGTCTGATAGCTTTGTAATTAAGCAAATTAATAATTTCCGATAGTTGATTTAACATCTCGTGTCATATATAATACTACTAGTGGGCCCAATTTTGCCAATAATTTTGAATATTATCATAACACAAGTAGTTGATCGAGATGGAAATTGTGATGAGTGCAAAGCACAACTCGCACTTATCGTCTGAATCACTACAAGTATAATCTAATATGATGGCCAAGATTATCAAAAAAATTGGGACCAAAAGTGAAATTCATGTGAAAATTTAACAAATTATCTCTGTAATTATCACCAATGGTGATTATTGTTGTAATCAGCATTGTTAATTGGTTTGACTAAATTTATGACATTTGATTAGTTGATAAATAATGTGTTGAATTGTCACTGCAATATAATTCAACGTTTTAAAAAAATAGCTACTAAATATGTAACTTTTGCAGTAAAACTAAATGACAGTAAATATATTGACCTATGCCCTGATCTTGCTATAAGATTTTCATCTTTTTTTTATCTATTGATTTACTAAATATAATAATCCTCACCATCAGTTCAAATCTTAAATTGAAGGTTATAGGTCATTGATACATGTAAATTTGAAAAGTAATCGGTTGGTCTCTTGTTTCCCTAATCATTACAAGAAGTTTTTATTATTAAGCACCCGTCTGCTGAAAAAATACCAGAAAATGCTTTTTTAAAAAAAACATGTTTTTTATCAGTCAGAAATAAAACCGTTTTTTACATCACTATGTACTGTTACTAGTACTATAAGTAATAGTTAAAAAGTTTGTTTTTGGTAAGCTGCAAACTTTTCATTATTAATATCAATTGTCTAAAAAAATAATTAGAATCTAAAAGCAACGTAAGTTCATAAATGAATCACATTCTAAAACGTCAATACTTGATACGTGATTAATAAGTACATGTGGAATAAAGTTTAATAATTCTCAAAGAAAGCGTCCAAGTTAGTGTAATAGAAAGAAAGAAAAATAAAGAATCAGTATATATTTAAAGGATTCGAGGTTTGAAATTAGTTTAAGTGGTAAGTGAACCTCATTCCTCTTGGAATAACTTCAAATCATCAGGTTTATATCTACAAAACTTTTGTGCATAAATTAGGAACATTAACAAGAGGTTTAAGAGTCTGTATCTTTAAACATAGCCGGTAAAAAATTTAGTGTTATAAGTTCAGTCTTATATTAAGAGAAAAGAATTAATATTTAGTTTTTTTGTGCTTGATTAGCGCTTGATTATCATCAGAGGGGACGTGACCTTGCTAAATGTGTAGTTGATGTTCGGTTTTGTGCGGTCGCCGGTCCTTGCTGGAATTGAATCTGAGACGGCAACACCTTCAGTTTATTAATACCCCGCTTCTACCGACTGAGCTACCGAAACACATCACAGGCCGTGGCTCCTATACTTATTATAAAAGTAGGTTGTACTTAATATTTATTGATATTTAATTATACAATTTCACAAATGATGCTATTTTCAAATGCTTTAAGTATTATTGAAAGAAGGAAACATTACATCCCGGCTGGGGATCGAACCCAGGACCTTCTGCACTTCGCGCAATTACGCTACCGTTTGTGCCACCAAGGTGATTACCAACAGAAATGACAGTTTTTCATACGAACTAAGTTATTATTAATGCTAATATACAAGAGGAATTGATACCTATCTTAAATTGTGCAACTAGTGTTCATAGTACTAAATGTTCGTTATTTTGTTTTTTTGATCTTTATATATATAGTAAAATAGCATAATGTTTTATTAGAAGTAAAGGCGACACTTCTTCTGGTTGGTTTGTAGTGTTTGACGGACGGGCGAACTTTCCGATTGGGTAGTTAAGCCCACAATTTGGTGTAGGTATACGCATAGAATAATGGAGCGAGAATAAGAGCAGTTCACCACTGGTCATAATTTTAGATCACACTCAACTAGAGTATTAGCAAGGCCACGCCTGTCTCTGCTTATTACTGTAAGGTGTCGACACTTTTACTCCTATTAAAACACGCGGTCTTTTATTCAAATTTCGAAAATGTATTAAACGTTAACAATAATTATTAGTATATTTTAATTTCTGAAAGAGTTAGTTTATTATCAAGTTTTAGAAAACTAAAGGTAAATTGAAGAATTGTAAAACAAGGCTAAACGGTAAAACGGGAGACTATTATAATAGGGACCCAATCATATTATACTAAAGTCATTTAATTAAAGCATAGTTCATTCCGAATCAGTCAATCTTTTCCAATTTTTCCACGTCCAAGGCTAACGTAGTTATAATAGTATATTGTGTTACAAGTGCAGAAAAGTGCCAATTTCTCACGAGTGTGAAGAAGTTGCGGCATGAGACGAAGTCGAATGCCGCAATCACACGAGTGTGAAATTGGCGTTTTTGCACGCGTTGCACACTATACATTATCTACGACAACAAAAAAGTAATAAACCACCAAAAGCTAAGAAAAATATTTAACCTAGAATTTATATAATCGCATTCATATTTTTTACATTGAAATCTCTGACAATAAATTAAGAGATGTAATGTGAGCCGCTTTCTCGATGTTTGGAGGTGTACAAGTGTACACCCCATTTTCCCATCATCGGATTCACTAATGATAAATCTAGAATTTCGAAAACGACAAAAGTAAATATTAAATTTTTAAAGACAATAATAATAATACATTTACAATCTGTATAATTTCAGTCAATCCACTATTATATAAACAATCGCAATTCAATTGTCAAGGTTATGTCAAAATGTATGTATCTTGTAAAATGTATCTTGTATATGTCCCCTTTTGTTTGCTCATTAAATCACAAAAATACTCTTTCCATCTGTTTATCTGCTCATCAGTATTATAAAGAGCATTACCTCTTTTATCTTCGACTGCAAAACTTTTTTTGGTGGTATTCTTTTTTAACTTATTTATTGTTTTGTAAAGTTCCCTTGTGTCTCCTTTATCAGCAGCTCTCTGCCCGTCATTTTTGTATATTGTTCTTGTAACTGTTTTAATTGGTGAGATGATTTAATACTTAAAATTTTTTGTTTTAGCCAGCGCTTGTCTTCTATTCTATTCTCTCATGTGCTTTCTCTCATCCAGCTTCTTCTTATTGTTTTTACGTTACCTAACACTTCATTGCAGATGTATTTAAAGATGTGTATTTAAACACGCGTTCCAATCTTCACCGATTGTTGTATTGTAATCTATGTCTTTAGATTTTTCATTAAGCGTGTTTGCATATCGTGATTTTTTCTCGTGTTCCTTTTGTTTTGATGTTAATTTTTAAACTACCTTCGATGAGGTAGTGATCTGACCCAATATCTGCTTCCCTCCTACTTCTAACATCGTTTATTCCAGAATTTGTATGAATTCCATATAACCATCTATATTATAATCTTTGATAGTCTGATAAATTAAGATCATCCATAAATAATGATTTAATAGCCTAATTGATTTTTTATGATTGATTGATTACACTTTTCATGGATGTTCCCACATGCATATGATATTTGGAGAATTTAGAGCACACGCTGCAGCAGCAGAAATTTTGTGCGCTGAGCGCTACCCTAATATATGAACCACAAGACTTTACGAAGACTATACCTCAACAAACAAATGAAGAATCTGGGTCACAGAATACACGAGGGCGGAAATGTAAAACGCATCGCGAATCACGCGGTGATCACTCGACAATCACGTGGTTTACTCGAGTAGTTTAACTGAAAAGAGAAACAGCAGGAGAGCTGGAATGAATCAGTAGCGTCAGAAACTGATTTTATTTAGGAAGGGCTAACGTGATGCTTAATGTATATTCAATTATAATCGAATATACGTACAAAATAGGGAAAATGAAATCAATTCACTATAATAATAATTATTATTAACGTCGACGTTAAATTATTCTATTTCACCTTATAATAATAATAAAATTTATTTTCATTCTTATTAAATTGAATTCATCTTCCCTATTTTTTGACAATTACTTTTCTTGTAATTACTCATTACCCTATGACACTTAAAACGCTGCTTACACTCTTATCTTATCTCATAATGTGTTTCACAGCTGTTGATCACGCGTTGACCTAGATTTTCATTTTCTTGTTTAAGTCTAGACAATAGGATTCGTGAAACCGGAGATGTAACAGTCATCACTAACCCTGATGCAGGTCGACCTCGGAAAGTAAGAGAACCACAACTGAAAGAACAAGTGAACGAAGAAATATACATATGGTGCACACATTAGTGAACTCTGAAGTATGTGCAGCGTTTTAATTCAAAAATTAATCACAAGATTAAAGCTAATAAAAATATAATTTAAATGGCTAAAATGTTAATTTGTATATCAAAAATATTGTAAAAAGGTTGACGGTGGAATATGAACACGGAATGTGTTTATTATTATTTATGTATAAGGTGAATATTAATTAAAAGTTATTTAAGGCTGATTGAGTCAGACATTCAGTGATGTACAAAACTGGAATCAGGAGGAGACTGATTGAGTCAGACATTCAAGAGGAACTGGAAACAGGAAGAGGTTGATTGAGTCAGACATTCTACAGAAACTGGAACAGCATGAGGCTGATTGAGTCAGTCATTCAGAGGTACCTAGGAACCAGAAAAAGGTGAGCAGAATTTTAGAAAAATCTAAGAGCACATAACAAATAGAGACGAAATAAAACGGGAAGAACAAAGCATGTAAGGATGAGATAGTGAATTGTGATGAAGTGAGAGTGTGTATAGCAGAGAAAAGTGTATTAAACAAGTTAATATCGATTAAAAGGAAAAGGAAACATTACCATGTGATTACCAACAGAAACGATAATTTTTCATACCAACTAAGTTATTATTAATGCTAATATACAAGAGGAGTTGATACCTATCTTAAATTGTGCAACTAGTGTTTATAGTAGTTCGTTATTTTTCTGGTATTTATATATAGTAAAATAACATAATGTTTTATTGGAAGTAAAGGCGTCAATTCTTCTGGTCAGTTTGTAGTGTTTGAGGGACGGGTGAGCTTTCTGATTGGGTAGTTAGGCCCACGATTTGGTGTAGTTATACGCATAGAATAATGGCACGAGAATAAGAGCGGTTCACCACTCGTCATAATTTTATATCCAGACTGCATGGGGCCGCGCACTCAACTAGAGTATTAGCAAGGTCACGTCTGCTGGTCATTTTGCTGCAGACTAAACTTTTCTAACAGTTTCTCTTTTGTGTACTTAGTAGGGAAACCCCGTCAAGACAAGATGGTCAAAAGTCTAATTCGTTGGGATTTCCATAATAACGTTCGTTGTGTGATTACAATCCTTGCTAATCCACAGAATCAAAACTTTATTAATATAAAAAAAAATCAAGCAAATAGGTCTTGTGGAACTCATAGACGAAGTGGAACAAAACTGAGTCTTGTTTTAAATATATTATTAGTAAATGATAATTTACCTATAGAATAAAGTACAATGTAGATGGTGTATTTTCTATCGAAGGACATAAGACTTTCGTAATCTAAAGCAGTGTTAATGGGATTACGATAAGTTTGATCGCCATTATAATAAAAGTCCCAGTCATCTAGAATAATTTGCAAATGTATCTCGCCATGATTTACGCCAAATAATATGAAACAGCTATAAATAAGCAATTGCCATCACCTAATATTTGAGGATACTAATATCAAAGGCGGCAATCTCCAGATTTTGTATTTTGAGGCATTAGCGAAAAACTGCTGTGACTATTTCAAGACAAATATGTTAAGACTTTCAATGTAGTATTGTTGTTTCAATTGATAATATCAAAAAACATTAACAACTTTATTTCAAAAGTAATAGTATTTGAAAAAAATTATATAAATGAATGGAGAATGGTGATTTCGTTTCTAAAAGGTGGAGATTGCTACCTTTGTTACCACGATATTATAGCTAATGTGCAGCCACTGTTAATGAAACCATGCAATCGATTTAATCTGTTTTCAAAAATCTTTATTAACATAAAAATACTTGTTTTACAAAAAAGAAAACAACATTGAACTCAAAACTATGCGAGAGATATCATTATGTTACACTTAGTTAATTATGTTACATTTAATTCCGGAATATATTCACAACCAACCGTACTTTCATCTTCGATAATTTCAGTGCTCCCTTCTTCTTCTTCTTCAATAATGTCAGGAACAATATTATTATAAAATGGGAGGTCTTCTATTGCTCTTCAGTATTTCCCAAAATGTTTGCCCAACAGTTTATTTACACCTTTTAATTTTAATTCCTTCGCATTTTGCCCTTTTTCTATTTGCACTGAATTTATAAATCCAGATGTTTTCCCTGTCTTTGTAACACCCTTACACATACCTAGATCACTTTTTAATTAATTTAATTAAATTAAGTAATGTTTGCTAATCTACAGAACAAAACCTTCAATATAAAAAAAGAATCACGTAAATCGGCCTAGTGGAACTCTCAAACGAACTGGAGCAAGAATAAGCCTTGTGTTTTAAATATATAGATTATAGCTTTTATCAACAGCATGGCCTTTTTTGGTTATTAAATCTATTTGTCTAAAGTGTAATAGAAATCGAAGTGTATGTACAGAAATACAGATCACAATTTGCTTGGGTTAGCTCTCAGTGTTCTTATTGCAAAATTGCATTTAAATTTATTTAGTGTGTTAACCATTAATAAAGTGTGAAGCGTTTTCACGACTTTACAATTTGGGTATCTGTAGAATTTACAGCGACAACATAGATGATAAATTTATTTCTTTAAATTGTTTAAATTAGTGAATATGGTACACGTTAGATGTTTGATGCCATTCCAGAATTTGATGAATGAATACCATATCACCGTCAATATTAATCTTTGATAGTTGCTTATTTTATATTTTATTTAATAAAATAAAGTAAACCGTAAATATTGATTCATTAAGGTAGTTGCGAACATGGTAGATAGTTTGGATGGATTGAAAATTTAGATTTGTACGGCTTTATAACCATTACATTATTATAGACATAACTTTAGGCAGAAAACTCTAGTAAGAAAAATTCCTATGGACCCTACTTATCGTATTATAAGCCCTCAAAGTCTGGAACGATCTTGGAAAGATCTTGTATCAAAAGATTTAAAGTCTTCATTCTGTCATCAACTGAAAGAACAAACTTTGCCGTTGGTGAACGAAGAACCTGGACGTGGCACATGTGGTATTGTAAATCAGGTATCTCTTAGCCATTCTACAGTTCGCAGGATATTAAAGATGTTCCTTATCCGTATCATTATGTCCAGGTTTGAAAAGTCATGCCTGAAGACTATGCTTTACGTTTAAAGTACTACTAAGGTTGTTACGACAGTTGCAAAACGATGTCAATTTTACAATTAACATCATGTGGACTGACGAAGCAACATTCATCAAAGATGGAGTTTTAAATTTGCACAATAATCATCAATGGGCACATGAAAATCCACACGTTAGAAGAAAACGGAACTACCAGTGGCAATGTAGCATAAACGTATTGTCATAACAGAGTAATTGGACCAATATTTCTACCAAAGTGGGCTAAATGCTGCAAATTATGCTGAGTTCTTAAATAACAACTTACTAGACATATTGGTGGATTTGCCTTTAGTTATTAGAAGAGTGATGTGTTATCAGCAAGATGACGCCCCTGTTCATTGAGGATTTGCAAGCAGAGAGTCGTTAAATATCGCATTTCCAGAGAAATGGATTGGTAGAAGTGGTCCTGTTGCGTGCCCACCCAGATTTCCAGATTTGATCTTTTTTAATTGTTTTTCTTGTAACTATTAAAAAATTGAAACACAAAATACTCCGTACAAAAGATCCGTACTTACTGTAAAATGATGCAACTAAAAAATGATCAAACTTTCATCACAGATACTTACGCTACATAAAGCTTATTTGCTCTGGCCGAGACATCTTATTAATTCAAATTCGATTCAGGCGTGGGTGTTAATCCCAAAAGCTTCAGATTAAGTAATAGAGTCAGGAACAAATAAAAAATAAAGTGCGCCACCAAACTGATAGATGTTTATTTTGAAAGAAGCGGGAAGTTTACAGTTTAGAAAATGACCTCCCATTTAAAATTGTCCTTGATTTAATAATCTTTAGTGATAAATTTTGGTTGACGGAAACATCAGCAGTTTGTTGCACTACAACAACGATAGTTAAATTTGAAACCTGTATATTGAATAAAAAAATAGACAGCATAAAAACGTACAAGTAATTTTACTTCACTTTCGGGATCCCAAAACAAATAAAACAGATTTGAACATGTATAAACTGGAACATAATCCTAAATACAGTTCTCCAGTTCTCCATAATCCAATGTAATTTTCATAAATTCCTTGCACAAAGAAAAGGCTCAAAACGTATTACACTAAGGCACCTTATTGACCATACACCTAATTTTCATTAAAAACTGCTGACTTGAAAAACCAATACGGGAAACAAATCTTCTGAGCTTTGAACTTTATTAAATATGAAACACCAGACTGAGAATTGTTCATTAAATTCCACTACGCACCAAATCCGGTGTTATTATTAGTAACTTAAACGATGCCAATTAATTTTAAACAGAACGGTACGTCAAATTAAGTGTAATGTTGCTTGATGGTTACTATTTAAAATTCTTGTGTAACATAACGCATGATCTGATTATTAATTTACTATTTATAAAATGAGTTAATATTAATATAAAACTAACTGTTGAGTAGCTTTAAAGAGATTCTTATAAGCCAATACAACGTTCAAACAAGAGGGCATTAACACTGATCTTAATAGAATTTACACGCATCGAAATGTAAATCACTATTCTTATACGAACGAAATTCACCAAACTATAATTTATAAGTAATCCTCTTCACTGGATTAATTCTCCAACAACATAATCGGTATGGTATAATACAAAAAAAGGTTTCGTTTCAAACTTTGCATTAAATATCAGCAGAAAGCGACGGCCGTAGCCGGGGGGCTAAGCTCGCTACTCCTTAGCCCAGAGCCCGTCGAAAGACTTGTGTTAAACTTCTTTTGGGGATGCGACTTGTCTTGTTGTGACTTGCGAGAGTCTTGTTCTTGTCTTGCAATTTGTGCAAGAACAAGACAAGAACAAGAAAAATACAAGACTCTCGTGAAACACTAGTGTTCTGTCTTTAGCATTAAATAAAAATGAAAAAGTGTTAGTGTTGGTTTTAAATGTTATTTTATAATTGTTGATTTTTCTTAGTATATGTGCAATTCGTTCTGATATTTTGCCAAAATATAGTATAGATATGTAATTTGTGTCTTCTGTTTGATTGTCAATGGTATATATTCTTTTGATAGCTAATCTATAATCTTTTTGTTTAATTAAAGTGTCGCTATCGTGGTTTCTGATAAATACCTTTTCAGTTTCTGCGCTTCATTATTGTGTAGTATTTGTAAACTAAGTAAACCTCTAACTCCTATTTTCCGTTGTAACTAGAGTCTATTGACATATGCGTTTTGATAATTACACTTGTACTTTGCCATGGTTGTGCGTACCAGTCTGTCTAAACTCTCAAGTTCAGTCTGCGACCATTTTAGTACCCCAAACGTATACATTAACGTAGGCATTGCCCATGCAAATAAATAGCAGAAATTTTGGCTTTGGCATTTAGTTTTGTTGTGAGTATTCTATGCAATCTTGACCTGAAAGTGTTCGTTATACTTTGCTTCACTTCTTTGTACTTTATATTAAGAGACTGTTGGATGTCTAAATACTTATAAGTTTCATCTAAGTTTAGGTGTTTAATTTCAGTTCCATCCATTAGTTTTATATTTTCTACCGTGTGATGGAATTTCCCCCCTTTGATTTGTAACACACAGCACATTTATCGAGCCCAAATTGCATATTTATCCCTCGGCTCCCACGGTTTCTATTTGACTTTGGAGCTGGTCAGCATTCGCTGCATACAGTTTAAGACCATCTAGGTATATAGAGTAGATGAGTGATTTTGGTGTTTGTAGATTTCTCAATTGTGAAACCGCTTTTTATGTCTTTCAGCATGTGGTGTAACGGATTTAAGGCCAAACAGAACCGCAGTGGACTTCAACTATCACCTTAAAAAATGCCTCTATGGGGATAATTTGAGTAGTATATGATGTTCCTGATTCGTTTACTACTACTTTCGTTCTCCAGCTTTTCATTAAGGTCCAAGTGTACCCAAAAGACGTGTGTTGTTTGTTTAATAAATAATATAATAATGTGATAACTTTGGTTTTAAGTTAATAGTCTAGAAATGTTAAAAACTTGCATACCTTCCTTGTTTTGGAAAAAAAGATTTTTAATTAAATTATTTCACATGTTATACGTGAAAAATTAATTTTGTAGAAACTGTACATTCAAAATTAATCAAAATAATACCACTTAAGTTTCATAGTATTTGAACTATTTTCCCAAAATTTTAAGAAAATCGTATGTCTAGGGACTAAACTATTACCTCCTTTTTGCCAAAAAAAAGCAGTTTTTTGACAAAAAGCAGGTTTATTGGCAATGATTTAGTCGCAAGACATATGATTTAGTCGCAAGACATACGATTTTCTTAAAATTCTGGGAAAATAGTTCAAATACTATGAAATATAAGTGGTATTATTTTGGTTAATTTTGAATGTACAGTTTTTCTAAAATTAATTTTTCACGTATAAAATGTGAAATAATTTAAATAAAAAAATTTTTTTCCAAAACAATTTAGGTAAGCAAGTTTTTAACATTTTTAGACTATTAACATAAACCAAAGTTATCACATTATTATATTATTTATGAAACAAATAACACACGTTTTTGGGTACACTTGGACCTTAAATAAGTAAGAGTATTTATTATGTTTTTATCGGCTTTGTATATTTCCAACACCTTTATAAGCCACGTATGGGGGACAGAATCGTAAGCTTTGCGGTAGTCCACCCATTCTCTCTGTTACAATTGGTGTAAATATTTTATACATGGTAGATAAGCATGTAATAGGCCTAAAGTGTTCTGGATGCCTTGTATCATTATTTGTAGCCAACATGTATGTTTTTCCCTCTGTTAGAAATGCTGGTATTTCTTCGTGGTATGTTAGTATATGTTGAAACTGTCTTGCTAATGTTGAATATATGTTTTTGAAGTTTTTCCACCAGTAGTTCTGGAAACCATTTGGTTCAGCGGCTTTCCAATTGTGAATTTCTTATGCATCTTTCAACATCTTCCATTGTTATATTAGTTTCTGGCATTTTCTGCAGCTTTGTAGATCTTTTTTCTTCATTTTCTATCCAACAGGCATTCTCACTGTGCTGTGCTTATTTGGTTCCAGAAACGATATTTCCGACATTTCCGCAGAGTTCGGCGTTAGTTCGTTTGTTTCTTATATGTGTTCGTTCTCCAACTGTCTGTAGAATCTTTTTTTATCGTCCCTGAATTGTTTATTTTGCTTTTGTCTTCGATGGTAGTCATTGTATCTTATGATTCTACATGCATATGTTTTCACTTTCTTTGTTAGTTTTTTACTTGATTCTTCTGGTTTATTTAAGTAAATTTTGCTATGCAACCATGCTATTTTCTTGTGTAAATCGTCTACATTTCGTTGTAGCCTAATTTTCCATCTTCTCACTTCTATGTTTAATATGTCACAAACAGTTCTTGTAGCGTAGTATATCATAATTATGATGTGTATCTTCTAGTGAGTTCCTCATGTTAAATTCTTCAATTAGAGTGTTATTATTATTATTATTTTCTTTTCTATTTTTATTCTCAGCTTTACCTGGAGTTAGAAGAGTGCGGGTTGATGACCAACCAGTTCTTCTGTGGACTATTGTGATAAGAATTTTCTTACTATACTATTAGGTAGGGTTTCTTATTGTTCTTATCTATTAAAACAATGTCGGGTCGGTTGTTGTGGACGGTTCGATTAGTCATTATGGATCTATCATAGTACAGTTTGTGGTTAGAGTTTTCTAATACCGACTGTGCCTGATACTGATAGTAGGGTTTTCGCTTTTCGCTAATTAATCCATGTTTTATAGCTAATTCTTGGTGTATTATGTTAGCTACTTGGTTATGGCGATATGTATAGTCACTTTGGGCAAGCATTCGGCAGGCACCAGTAATGTGTTGAATGGTTTCTGGTTTTTCTCGACATCTTCTACAGGTGTCATTAATGACATTGGGGACTTTCAAGATGTATTTTTTATAGTTGGCGGTGTTGATAACTTGATCTTGAATCGCCATCATGAATCCAGTGGTTTCTGGAAATAACTCGCCGACCTTTAGCCACGCGTTCGATGCAGTCTTATCGACATCTGGCTTCTGAAGGTCATAAGCGTGTCTTCCATGTAGTTTCTTGCTCTTCCATGTCATAATCTTTTCTTGTGATGTACTAATCCTTTTGTTTTGCTGTGTGTCGAGGTCGTGCAAATTAAGTGGGGTATGTTTTACATCGGAATCACATATTACTTTGTGTAGATCAGAGTTGTTTGGGTCTTCTTGTGCTTGATAGTATTGTTGTTGTTCGATGTTATCATGTCTGTGCCTGTAAAATGTTTTTTCGTTTCTTTCAAACTGTTTGTTTTGTTTTTTTCTGGTTGCACTTTTTGTGTAGCGTTTCAAACGTGCAGATGTCGCCGACAGTTTTTGTTTTAATGTGTCTATAAATTCCAATATCCTATCGTTTTCTTCATTGTGAGAAGAATGTATTCTATATGTATTATTATTATTTTTTTTAATCACAGCTTTACGCTGGTTCTATTAATAGTTATCGGGCTGATTTGCCAAGATAACTATGTAGCTCCCAGATATTTTCTGACTATTCGGCAGGTTGATAAAATTATTGCTTTCTGTGCTATTGTTATTATGTGGTTACTGATTTCCATTTGTTTTAAAGTGGATTTACAATTGTTAAGCACTAGTCCATTGAAGGATATTACAAATGGTAGTACAAAGACCTTAGAGAGCTGATATATGGTACTTATCTCATGTTTAAGGTTTTGATATTTGGTTATCTTTTCTACATATGCGTTTGCAAATTTTCATCTAGTGGCACCGTAACATCAATAATAAGTGCAGATTTTTCACCTTTGTTTATAAGAAGAATGTCCGGTTTGTTGTGTACTATCTCCCTGTCTGTTATGATCTGTGCATCCCAGTATAATTTAATTTGATCATTCTCTAGCACTGGCTTCGGTTGGTACTTGTTCTTCTTTATCGATTCCCCATTTCTTACTCAATTCCAAATGAAGTATTTTTGCTACCTCATTGTGCCTGTAGAGGTAGTCTCGTGGTGCAAGAAAAGAGCAGCTTGCAGTAAGGTGTTGAATTGTTTCTCGCTGCCGATTACATAGTTTACAGAGATCACTTTCTATATTTGCTTTTAAGATGGTTTTTCTATAGGCTCTAGTGGCTATTACTTGGTCTTGGATGGCACTAATTGAGCCTTCCGTTTCCATAAATAGTTCGCCTCTTACAAGGTACTCGACTGACAATTTGAAATCGATACCGTTTTCTGTTTAATGCTCCCGGATATCTACCATGTAGGGGTTTCTCTTTCCAACCTCTTTCCCATTCAATTTATTTATTCTCAGGTTGGTCCATGTTAGTCTTTTGCTAGTGCTAGTGGTGTGTAGTTTGTGTCTATTTTTGTAACAGCTCGATGTACTATTCCTTCATGGTTTTTAAAATACGTGTTTAGTTTGTATATCTCAATCTGATGCTGTTGTGCTAGGTTGCATAATCTTCTGCCTCCTTTAGTTCTTGGTAGGTACAAGCGATTCATTGAGGATTTGGGATGGTAACTTCTATATGCTGTAATCATAGTTCTTATTTTTCTATCCACAGCTTCTAATTCAGTTGTCGTCCATCGTAGGATTCCAAACGTGTATGTTATTACAGGAATTGCCCAGGTATTTATTGCCATAACTTTGGCTTTCGAACAAAGCTCTGTTTTGAGCACTTTTTTAATTCGATGTTTTAATTTTTCTTTAATCTTCTGCTTCATTTCACAATTGTTAATAGTGAGGTTTTGCTGAAAGCCCAAGTATTTGTAACTTTCATCTGCGTTCAAGGCACTGATTGTTAGTTGTTCATTTAGTGCTGTTACCCACTTCTGTCGGTTTACCTCTATTAATGTGTAATACTGCACATTTATCTAATTCGAGTTCCATTTTTATTGATCTACTAAAACTTGCTACGAGTTCAAGTTCTTGACGTAGCTGTTGTGGATTACTGGCGTATAACTTTAAGTCGTCTATGTAAACATGTGTGATAGCTTTGTTTGGTTAGTTCTTTCAACTATGTAGCCATAAGTGCTTTGCTTAAGTATGTTACTTAAAGGGTTTAGCGCAAGGCAAAACCAAAGAGGGCTAAGGCTATCACCCTGAAATATGCCTTTTCTTACATACATTTGTTGGGTATTATATTTTGTTACGTTTACATTTACATGGATCTCTGTCATCCAATTATCCATGAGATGTTTCAATAATTGTATTGTCTTATTATGGATTTTGTAAATTTGTAGTATTTCTACCAACCAAGTGTGGGGTACGGAATCGTATGCCTTACGATAGTCGATCCAGGCTGTGGAAAGATTTTGTTTTTTGGTTTTAGCTTGGCCAGCTATTACAGCGTCTATGGCCAGTATTTCCTTACACTGTTATTGAAAACATGAGTGCTAATTTTTTCTGTTAGGATTGATGTTAGAATTTTATATAGAGTATTAAGACATGTTATAGGCCTATAATTTTGTGGGTGTTCAGTGTCTGCGGTTTTAGGTATCATCCACGTAATTCCTTCAGTTAAAAACTGAGGTGTAATTTCTGGATTATCGATGATTTCTTGCAGTTGTTTAGCTAGGACTACGTGAACAGAGGTAAATTTTTTCCACCAATAGTTATGTACTTTATCCCCTCCTTCCAATTATTTGCTTTCTTTAGTGTGTTCTGTACGTCTTCTAAAGTTATTGCTATTTCTTCCATATTTGGTGTTTCTTGTGTTAGTCGTTTTTCTTCAAGAATCCAATATGCTTGGTCGTCGTGTTCAATGGGGTTCGCCCATATATTAGACCAGAATTTATACATACTCTCTGGTTTAGGTGGATCTCTGTTTGTCTGTTCTTGCGTTTGTTCTAAATTTCTATAAAGCGCTTGTGCATTATGTTTAAATAGCCTATTTTCGTCTTTTTATTCGTTTGTTGTATCTTCGGGTTCTACTCCCTAATGCAGCTATTTTTGTTTTAATGTATCTAGATACACCTCTAACTTTTGTCGATATGCCGGGTCTGTTGTCTTTATTTTCGCTGTTCTAGCTATCTGTTTTACAGTGGTTTGGAGTCTCTTTTTGTTACCAGATTGGGGATATTTGAGATAGGCCTGTAAAGGACCAATCTTTTTCCTAATGTTAGTTATTTTTAATTCCAATCTTTTCCTCCATGGTGGTATATTATTTTGTTGGTTTTTACTGGTTTTGATTTTGTATTCTAGAAATTCAGCAACAGTTATTGCAGCAGTATTTACTAGGTGGTAAGTATTTATTATTATTATTTTTATTTTTTTAACTCAGAGATAAAGTCTGGAAAACCATTATAACGGGTTCTGCTTAGAACAATCGTTATAATAACTTATTTATAATATGCCGTACGGGTTCTTATAGAACATTCGTAGGACATGAAATAAACATGAGATTTGGTTTTAGGTTTGAATATTTACAGTTTTTCTGACGATTTTGCAGGTTTCTAGAATTACTGTTTTTTATAGATGGGTGATGATAGTGGGTTTTATTTCAATTTTTTCTAGGTATTTTGTTAAGTTGTTTGTGATTAGACCAGTAGCGGATATTACTATAGGTATTACTAAAACACTTTGAAATTTGTAAATGTCTTTATACTCTTGTGCTAGTGCTTGGTATTTTGTGATTTTCTCTCTTTCTGCCTTATGTAAATTATGATCGTTAGGATGAGTGACGTCAATTAAGAAAGCTGTGTTTTGTTGTTTATCAATGTATATGATATCAGGTCTGTTGTTTGCTATAGTACGATCAGTTATTACCGGGGTGTCCCAATATAATTTGGATGTGTTGTTTTCTAGGACAGCATATGGTGTATATTTATAGTATGGACTTTTTTCATTGATTAATTGTGAATTGTATGCTAGCCGCTGATGGATAATACCCGCTGTGAATTGTGTCTCTGTAAGTACTCAGTAGGGGCTAGATGCCCCATGGTGCATCCGGATATAATGTGCTGTATTGTTTCTGTTGTTGCATTGCAGACCCTACATTTGTTGTTTTCTATGTTTTCCTTTATTATAAATTTTTTGTAATTCTTTGTTGCAATTACATTATCTTGTATACCGATCACGAAGCCCTCTGTTTCACCATACAATGAGCCTTTGTGTAACCAAAGTGTAGACGTGTTAATAGTGCATCCTTAAGTACATTGGGATACTTTCCATGTAAGGGCTTGGCAAGCCAGTCTTCATACATCTCTTGTTTTGTTTTGCTTGTAATGATCATATTCTCATTTAATTTTAACGGCGAATAGTTGTCAACCTATATCAGTACTTGATATAGGGTTGATGTTTGACTTTTATTATTAAAATATTTTATAAGTTTTGTAACTTGAATTGCATGAAGACGATGCAGGTTCAATAGTCCTCTTCCTCCAATTTTTCGTGGTAGGTATAAGCGTTCAGTGCATGCATTTGGATGGTGCAGTCTGTGTTTAGTAAGTTTGACCCGTATTAGTCGATTGAGTTCTTCTATTTCTGTTTTCGACCATTTCATTATCCCAAACGAAAAGATTATTAGTATGGCCGATGTGTTAATAGCTTTAATAGTATTTTTTCCGTTAAGTTCTGTTTTTAGTATGCTATGTATGCGTTGTGTGAATTTCTGTTTGAGAGAATCTTTTGTAGTTCGGTTTAGTCGTTGATGATAACCCAGGTATTTGTACGTTTCTTCATCAAGATGACCGATGTTAATATTTTGTAGTGTGTTTTCACCGTTTACTACTTCACCCTTTTTTGTGATTAGTTTAGCACACTTATCTAAGCCTAACTTCATTAAGATATCCTCACTAAATTGGTTGGTAATCTTGATTAACATGTTTAGTTCCTTTTCCGAAGAAGCAAATAATTTAAGGTCGTCAATATAAAACAGATGACTTATCTTGCATGTATTCGTATCTCCTTTCAACAGGTACCCTAGTCTACTGCTCTTAAGTATATTAGATAAGGGATTCAGGCTCAAGATAAACCACAGTGGACTAAGCGTGTCTCCTTGGAATATTCCACTTTGTATTGGAATTGATTCCGTTGTGACCTGCATGGTGCTTGTCTGTAAACGTAATGATGTTTGCCATTTCTTCATTACATGCTCTAAAAAGGTAATGATGCCGTTATCTATATTATATAGGCGGAGAATCTCCAGTAACCATGAGTGCGGTACCGAATCAAACGCTTTTTGATAGTCGATCCATGCTACCGAAATGTTTCTTTTCCTGTGCCTGGCATCCTGTGTAATGACCTCGTCGAAAGTCAGTTGTTCTTTGCAGCCTTGAGTATTAGGATAGCTGCCTTTTTGTTCTACTGCTTATAGATTGTTGTACATAACATGTTTTTGTATCTTCTTTGCGATTAGTGAGATGATCAGTTTGTACAGGGTTGGTAAACATGTTATGGGGCGATAGTTCTTCGGATTCTTAGTTTCTTCTGATTTTGCAAGCATGTAGGTGATTCCTTTGGTGAGAAATACAGGCATTTCTGAGGGATTTGCTATTAACTCGTTGACCTGTCTGGCTAGTATTTGGTGCACTGAATATAGATTTTTCCACCAAAAGTTATGTATGTAATCAGTACCAGCAGCCTTCCAATTTTGTACTTTTTTCAATACCTGCTTCACATCTTCATCTGTTACATTAAATTGAGCCATGGGTGGTATTTGGCTATTCTTTTCCCTTTCTAATCCCAGCCATATAGCATCATTATTGTGTCGCCCTTTATATAATAATAATAATAATAATTGCTACAACCCATAGGCTGGAAACCAGGCCCCAGAAGCTATAAGCTTGTGCGGGAGGGAGGGGGCGATTATTATTATTAAGTAGGCCCTAAGTGCGGCTGTGTATATGCCCATACTTCCTTCCAATATGCAGTTAACTCCTGTTTCGTTGGAGGGTTGCTAATTTCTACTTGTTTTTCTAATTTTTGATAAAAGTATTTTTCATTAGTAGAAAAATACTTCGGTTATCTTCCCTACGTTTTTGACTTTTGTTATATCGCCTCAATCTTTTCCCTAGCATGGCTATCGTTTGTTTAATTTGATCTTTCAGGAGTACTAACTTTTCTTCATATCTCGGTCCTCTGGTTATGTTTCTTCTTCTTAGGTATCTATTTATTTCTCTGTCCAATTTTTTTCCAATTTTGCCCTTTTCCCATGTGTACAACTTGGTTAAAATACTGCGTAACCTGTTTATTTTTTGCTGTATTTTCCATCTTGGCTCAGTTTGATCCTTTATCTGCGGCATACTATTTCTGATCTCTATATTCATTTGTCTGATAAGCGTAATTGCTGCACAATATACGATCGTATGCGTCTTTTCAATATTGTCTGTTGAGTTGAGTATGTTTGGGATGTATAGGTTAAGAGTATTCATGATTTCTGTAATTTGTTTGTTAGGTTGAATTCGTGGTAGTCTTGGTCTTATGTCCGGTTCGATACCTTCATAAATTGCGAGGTGTTCTTCAAACTGATTTATGACATCCTGTCTGAGGTTCTTTATAGTTACTGCTACAGCCATGCCCGTTTCATTTTCATTGTAACTTTCATTAGTTATTTATTATGAATTATTATTATTATTATTACTTTTTTTTTAATTCCTCCTTTTATAGGGTTTCAACCAAAGTGGGGTTTTCACCAGTCACGATGATCGGCAGGTACATTTTATGTTTCAGGGATATTTAGGGTTTTACGAACTATTCTACTTGTTTCCAGTAGTACTGATTTTTGCATTGTTGTTATTATGCGCTTGTCATTCAATTTTAGTTTTTCTAGGTATCCGGCCATTTTTCTTGAGATTAAGCCTGTAGCTGAAATCACTAGCGGAATAACATACACGGCTTTTAAGTTAAGTATTTTCTTATATTCTTCACATAGATCATAATATTTATTAATCTTTTCTCTTTCTTTCTTTTCCAGGTTGTGGTCGACTGGATGAGTGACATCGATAAAAAATGCTGTTTTATTTATCTTATTTACTAAAGTAATGTCCGGTCTATTATTGGCAATTGGTTTATCTGTTATAATGGCTGTGTCCCAATATAAGCGGTAGTTATCATTTTCGAGTACTCGAGTGGGTATGTATTTAAAATATAATTTCTCTTCCTTTTCCAGGTGACATAGGAATGCTAACTTCTGGTGTACAATATTAGCCGTTAAATTGTGTCTTTTTGTATATTCAGGCGGCGCTAACACTTGGCATCCAGATATGATATGTTCTATGGTCTCTGGGGCTTGTCGGCACATACGGCAGCAATCATTCTCTATTCTGGATTTTGTTATATATTTTTTATAATTTCTTGTTGGTATCACCCCATCTTGGATTGCTACCACGAAACCTTCTGTTTCCGCATAGAGTTGTCCTTTAACCAACCAGTTTGTCGACTCAGCACTGGTTGTCTTTAATGCAGAAGGGTATTTACCGTGTAGCGGTTTACTCAGCCATTTATTCTTTGCATCTTCTAGTTATGGTATTTCGACCGTATGTTGTTTTCTAAGTTCTAAGGCTAAGTTTTTGTCTAAAAAGCAAACTAGTCTATGTAACTTCGACGTTGTCTTTTTGCTTTGGAAGAACTTCTTCAAGTTACTTATCTGTCGTTTTTGAAGTAGCTTTAAGTCGGCAAGTCCTCTTCCACCACTATATCTAGGTAAGTAGAGTCTTTCAGTACTTGCTCGGGGATGGTGTATTCTATTTTCAGTCATTAACGTTCTTATTTGCCTATTCAGATTTTCTAGATTAGTATTAGACCATTTTAAAATGCCAAAGGTGTATGTGGCAATAGGTATAACCCAGGTGTTTATGGCTTTTATCTTATTTCTTCCATTTAACTGTGTTCTTAATATTTTCTTGATTCTGTCTATCATTTTCTGTTCTGTTAGTTTTTTCGCGTTACCTTGATGCATGGTAAGATTTTGATCATACCCTAGGTATTTATAGTTTTCTTTATTAAGATATTTAATTTCATTTTCGGTTTCTAAGATATCATAAGTTTTAGGTTTTCCTCTATGAGCTATTAGCTTTGCACATTTATCCAACCCAAATTTCATCTTGATGTCTTCAGAGAATTGTTTCGTTAGTTGGATTAATCTGTTTAAGTCTTGCTCAGATCCCGTAAATAACTTCAAGTCATCTACATAAAATAAATGACTCAATGTATATTGCTGTTCTTGACTTTTTAGTTCATACCCCAGTTGAGATTGTTGATTTAGGCTAAGTATAAACCATATTGGACTTAAAGAATCTCCATGGAAGATTCCACTCCAAATTGGGATGTCCCTTGTGTTTATAATTTTGTTGTTGAGGTTTACATTTAGACTCGTTTGCCACGTTTTCATGCATTTTTTTAGAAAATTGACTACGTTGTTGTCAATCTTGTAGAGTTTTAAGCATTCGATCAGCCAGGAATGTGGTACTGAATCGAATGCCTTTTGGTAGTCGATCCAAGCCACTGCCATATTGCGCATTCGTAGTCTCGCGTCTTGTGTAACAACCGTATCAATAATAAGTTGTTCCCTGCAGCCTTGTGATTGGTAGCGGCATCCCTTTTGTTCTTCTGTTAAAATATTCTGTTTCTCAAGATGTATAGTTATCTTCTTGGCTATGATCGAGATGATTATTTTGTAGAGCGTTGGTAAGCACGTTATCGGCCTGTAGTTCTTAAGATTTTGGGTCTCGCTGGATTTTGGTGCCATAAATGTAATTCCCTTTGTAAGAAATGCGGGTAGGTCCATTTGTCCGTTTATCACTTTGTTGACTTGATGGACTAGTACGTTCGACACTGCAACTTTCTTCCACCAATAGTTATGCAGGTGGTCTATTCCCGCTGCTTTCCAATTATGAGCCTTTTTCAGGGCAAGCGTTACATCTTGTATCTGCACAACCAAAGGTTCCATTTCTGGTATATCGGCACACCTGTCCCTTTCCATTTTCAGCCATGCTGCGTTATTATTATGCTTTCCTTTAGTTTCCCAAAGTTTTTCCCAAAACTCTGTTAATTCTTCTACCTTTGGTGGTTCCCCTCTTTTAATTTGTTTTTCGCTTAATTGTTTATAAAATGATTTTTCGTTTTTGAGAAACATGCTGTTATCGCTTCTTCTTTTATGGCTAGTGTTATATCGTCTTAACCTTTTCCCCAACATGGCAATTGTTTGCTTGATGTTATCCTTCAATCGATTTATCTTTTCATTGTAATCAGGTCTTCCAATTATAACATCTTTAGATCTGAAAATGTTCTTGACCTCTTTCTTCAGTTTTTTGTTTTTATTGCCTCTCTCCCATTCGTATATCTTTGTTAGGTTGCTTCTGTGTTCTTTAATTTTTCCTTCAATTCTCACCTTCCATTGAGGTTCTTCTTGTTTATTACGTTGTTTATTGGCCTCTACTATTTTTACACCCATGTATTGTATTATTGTTATTGCTACAGCGTACACCACTGCGTGTGTTTTTTCTATCGAATCATTTGAGTGTACCATTTCTAAGACTTTCTGGTTGAGTATTTGAAGGGCTTCAGTAGTCTTTTTGTTGGGTCTGATTTTCAGTAACTTTGGTCTTTTTTTCTGGGGAAATCTCTTCGTACTTAATTAGGTTTTCTATAAATAGATCTAATAATTTTCTGTTGTGTTTCAGGTCTTTCATAATTTTCCATAGCAGTAGTTTCACGTTCCTCATCGGATCTGGTATTTACACTAGGTAAGATTTCATTGCCAGTACCATCAACACTTTGCTCCTCGTTTTCATTTTCAGTTACTCTATTATTTTCATTATTCCCGTTGGTTAGTAGTTGTTCAACCTCTTGTTTTACTTTTCTAATTTCAAGTTCTGACAACAGTTTTCATAAGTGGTACATAATGTGTAGTTACATGATGTGGTTATAAAATACATTTACAATATGTGTTTTACATTAAATTTAAATTATTAAGTTGATAGTTAAGATCATATTTTTTCAATAATTGTTCTGTATATCATTGTCTATATAAAGTCTAATACTAAATTACACAGATATTCACAGCACTTCGTATTAATCACATAATAGAAACTTCCGTACTATTAAGCAGGTATCTATTACTATTGATTTTTGCATGTCTTTATGTAAATGTTCAGGTAAGTTTAGAGTCTTAAGATCTCTTATCAACGAGTTATGTGTGACAGCTGTAGAAGAAATTATGATTGGTATAATTTTTACTTTTTTCTGTTTCCACATATTTCTAATCTCTTCTGCTAGCGGTTTGTATTTTTCCGATTTTTCTATTTCTTTTTGGAGAAGATTGTTCGTATTTGGTACACCTACTTCTACTATTAACTATTTTCTTTCTGGTCTTTATTTTCCAGCACGATGTCAGGTTTATTCGTTGGGATTGTCTTGTCAGTGATGATTAGCTTGTCGTAGTATAGTTTTACGTGATTATTTTCTAATACGGTTGAGGGCTTGTATTTGTAGTAAGGGACTTTGGTATCTATAAGGTCATATTTCATCGATACTTCTTGATGTATGATTTTACATATGTTGTTGTGCCTCTGAGTGTAATCTGTAGAAGCGAGAGAAGAGCAACCTGCTGTTATGTGGTCGATGTTTTCCGTTGTGGTTTTACATAACCGGCATGTATCGCTTGTTATTGTCTGGTCTTTTATAATATACTTTAAGTAATTCTTTGTTTTGATTACTTGGTCTTGAATCGCTATCATAAATGCTGCCGTTTCGGCATAGATATTTCCCTTTACGAGCCATTCGTTTGATTTTTTCTTGTCTACATGTGGTTGAGATATGTGGTGATGGTGTCGTCCATGGAGTTCCTTTCTTGCACAAGTTTCTTCTTTATGTTTTTCGTCTTCGATTTTGGTTGTTGGGTCGTAGTTAAAATTTTTTAAATGTAGTGGGGTGAAGTTGTTGTCTTGCCTTACAATGGCGTTATGAAGTGGGCTCGTGTGTTGTTTATTGTAGAAGTACTGTCTCAGAATCTGGATTTGTTGGTGATGTAGATTATTACTTTTAATATCCATGTATCCCCTCCTCCCTTTTGCTCGTGGAAGATGGAATCGTTCAGTTGCAGAGTGAGGGTGATGTATTCTGTGTTGGGTGCAGGTTGTTCGTACAATTCTGTTGAGTGATTCTAGTTCGGTATTGGACCATTTGATCGTTCCGAAGGAATAGGTTAGGAGAGGAATGGCAAACGTGTTGACTGCTTTTGATTTATTCTTTCCATTTAATTCAGTTTTCATTATTGCACTAAGTCTTTCTTTGAATTTTTGTTTGAGTTGTTCTTTTATTGAAGCATGATGAATTGCATCTGATTGATGATAACCCAGGTATTTATATTGTTCATTTAAAGTGAGTGCATCTATATGTGTATCTTCAGTAATCATGTCGTAGCCCGCGTGTTCTACTTTCTTTCCTTTTTGCATCTTCATGGTTTTGCATCTATCTGTTCCAAACTTCATGCCGATGTCTTTGCTAAACCTTTCAGTAAGTTGTAATAGTTGTTGTATTTGGTTTTCTGTTGTGGCATAGATTTTTATGTCATCCATATATAGAAGATGTGTGATACGATGTTTATGTTCAGTTTTTTTTCCTATCGTGTAACCGTAATTTGATCTGTTTAACATTTTTGATAGGGGATTTAGTGCTAAACAGAACCATAATGCGCTGAGACCGTTTCCTTGAAAAATACCGGTGTTTATATCTATAGTATCGGTGCGCATGGTTTCAGTTAATGTGTTCACATATAGTTTAGTTCTCCATGATTGCATCACGATTTTAAGAAAGTTTATTATGGTTTTATCTATTTTGTAGATTTTTAGTACTTCTAAGAGCCAGGTATGTGGGACACTATCGTAGGCTCTTCGGTAGTCTATATATGCAGTATATAGGTTGTTTTGTTTCTTCTTTGCTTCATTCAGAATGGTCGAGTCAATAATAATTTGTTCTTTGCATCCGTATGTTTTCTTTCTGCATCCTTTTTGTTCCTCCTTAAATATTGAGTTTTGGGTGATATGTTCATCAATGTATTTTGTGAGTACAGAGGTTAACAGTTTATACGTGGTTGATAAGCAAGTTATGGGTCTGTACATTGCTGGATTTTCTGTTTCTGAATTTTTTGGAATCATGAAGGTTACTCCTTCAGTGAGAAACGGTGGGGTTTATTCAGGATGTTCTAATATGTAGTTAAACGCGTTTGCTAAAGGTTGGTGTGTTGAGTTGAAAGATTTTATCCAGTAATTTTGAATTTTGTCAATTCCGGGTGCTTTCCAGTTGCTGGTAATATTATTATTATTATTATTATTATTATTATTATTATCTTGTTTTCTTTTTTTTTAAACTCAGGATCCACCTGGTTTACAAAATAGTAGCATTGAGAGAGTGTCATCCTGGTCTATGTTACACTGAGAAACTTGCGCACAATATGACATGTTTGCAGCATCACAGCTTTTTGCATGTGTCTGATAAGGCCCTGAGGTAGATCTATTTGACCTAAAGAGTTTTTAAACCTTTTAGTTACTACTCCTGTAGCCGATATAATAACAGGTATTATCTTGACTCTGGATAATTGCCAAGTATGCTGCATATCAATGGCCAGATTCTGATACTTGTTAATCTTTTCTGTTTCCGTTTTTTGTAAGTTGTTACTTAACGGACAGCCGATATCTATGATTAGTGCAACTTTTTCCTTTTTGTCAATCACGACTACGTCTGGACGATTGTAATCGACCGTTCTGTCCGTTAGGATAGGTCGGTCCCAATATAGTACGGTGTGGGTGGATTCTAAAACTGGTTCTGGAGAGTATTTATAATATGGTGGAGGGCTGCTTATTAGATTGTATTTTAACGCTAATTGCCGATGTACTATTTTTGCAACCTCGTTATGTCTACCAAGGTAAGCAGTGTTCGTAAGCATAGAGCAGCCGGCTATTACATGTTCAATTGTTTCGCCGGGTAAATTACAGAGCCTACAAATATCAAGCGTTTCAGGGTTTTTCAGGATATGTTTATTGTAGTTTCGGGTGTTAATAATATTGTCTTGGATGGCTACAATGAATCCTTCGGTTTCAGGATATAGATTTCCATCTTTTAGCCATAGTAAAGAAGCTTCTTTGTCAACCATATCCTTGTTCAGAATTGTTGGGTATTTTCCATGTAAAATCTTATCTTCCCAGCTTTCACGAAGCTCATTGATCCTAAGTTCTTGAGACCCTACGTGGTGAACTGCTAAGTTTAACGGCGTATAGTTTTTGTCACATTCGCAAACTTTTTGTATTATTGGGTGGTTAGAGTTATAGAAATACTTACGCATTTTTCCTTCTAGGGATCGGCACAATCCTCGAATATTTACCAGTCCTCTGCCACCTTCACTGCGTGGAAGGTATATTCTTTGGATAGCGCTCTTAGGATGGTGTATTCTAAACTTCGTCATTATAGTTGTTGCTTTTTGGGCTGTTATAACTAAATTAGCTGGTATATCTAGTTTTGTAAAATTTTGTGTACCCGTATTGGCCGTGGCTGTGTATTGGCCGATATGATAAATGGAATAACTTCCACTTTTTGTAGTTCATAAATTGCCCTCATTTCGTAAACTAGATCTTGATATTTGTTGATCTTCTCTGTATATGATCTGTCAACATTCTCATCTAAAGGAACCGATATATCTGTAATGTATGCCGTTTTTTATGTTTATTAATGATCGTGATGTCCGGCTTGTTATGCGTGATTGTTCTATCTGTGATTAGTGATGTGTTCCACAGGATCTTGCACTCAGTATTCTCTTGGACGTCCTTGGGTGCGTATTGATAATAAGGTTGTTGGATATTTATTAATTTCTTATTTTGACACAAGGCTTGATGAATTATTTTGCCGATGTTGTCATGGCGTGTTAGATACTCTCTTGGTGCTAGATAAGAACACGCTGAAATTATATGTTGCACAGATTCTCTGCTATTGTTGCATAAACTACACTTTTCATTTGCTACATTTTCTTTCAAGATGTGTTTCAAGTACGATCTTGTGGGTACCATCTGGTCTTGTATGGCGATTACGATTGCCTCTGTCTCACTATAGAGGTCTCCTAATTTTAAGAACATGGTTGATGCAGTTATATCAGTCTCTGCATTCTCCAGTGCTGCTGGGTATCTTCCATGTAGAGCCTTCTCCTTCCATTCCCTTTCTAGGCTTTCTAGGTTTATGTCATAATTGTCCTTGCGCTGTTGTGGATTTGGGTCTAACGTTGAGTATTTATCTATTTTTCTATACATAGATGTAATTGGTGTTGTGGTTTCTGATAAATACCTTTTCAGTTTCTGTGCTTCATTGTTGTGTAGTATTTGTAAGCTAAGTAAACCTCTACCTCCTATTTTCCGTTGTAAGTAGAGTCTATTGACAGATGCATTTTGATAATGACACTTGTATTTTGCCAAGGTTGTGCGCACCAGTCTGTCTAAACTCTCAAGTTCAGTCTTCGACCATTTTAGTACCCCAAGCGTATACATTAACGTAGGTATTGCCCATGTGTTAATAGCAGAAATTTTAGCTTTGGCATTTAGTTTTGTTTTGAGTATTTTATGCACTCTTGACGTGAAAGTGTTCGTTATACTTTGCTTCGCTTCTTTGTACTTTATATTAAGAGTCTGTTGGATGCCTAAATATTTGTAAGTTTCATCTAAGTTTAGGTGTTTAATTTTAGTTCCATTCATTAGTTTTATATTTTCTCCCGTGTGATGGAATTTCCCCCCTTTGACGTGTAATACAGCACATTTATCCAACCCAAATTGCATATTTATGGTATTACTGGAGGCTGCAACGGTTTCTATTTGACTTTTGAGCTGGTCGGCATTCGCTGCATACAGTTTAAGATCATCTATATAGAGTAGATGAGTGATTCTGGTGTTTGTAGATTTTTCAATTGTGAAACCGCTTTTTATGTCCTTCAGCATGTGGCTTAACGGATTTAAGGCCAAACAGAACCACAGTGGACTTAAAAACCGTCACCTTGAAAAATGCCTCTCTTTATGTGGATAATTGGAGTAGTATATGATGTTCCTGCTTTGTTTACTATTACTTTCGTTCTCCAGCTTTTCATTAAGTAAGTAAGAGTATTTAGTATGTTTTTATCAGCTTTGTATATTTCCAACACATTTATAAGCCAAGAATGGGGGACAGAATCGTAAGCTTTGCGGTAGTCCACCCACGCGACTGAAATGTTCCTTTTCTTTATCTTTGTGTAGTTTGTGACAGCAGCATCCATTAGTAAGAGTTCCTTACAGCCTCTTGTACTTTTTCTACATCCATTCTGTTCGAATGTTATTAGCTAGAATGTTATTAGCTTGCACATGAACCATTAGCTTCTCTGTTACAATTGATGTAAATATTTTATACATGGTGGATAAGCACGTAATAGGTCTAAAGTGTTCCGGATTCCTTGCATCATTAGTTTTGGCTAACATGTATGTGTTTCCCTCTGTTAGAAATGCTGGTATTTCTTCGTGGTGTGTTAGTATATGTTGAAACTGTCTTGCTAATATCGGATATATGTTTTTGAAGTTTTTCCACCAGTAGTTCTGGATACCATCTGGTCCAGCAGCTTTCCAGTTGTGTGAATTTTTTATGCATCTTTCAACACCTTCTGTTGTTATATTAGTTTCTGGCATTTTCTGCAGTTTTGTAGTTCTTTTTTCTTCATTTTCTATCCACCTGGCTTGCATTCTTACTGTGTTGTACTTCTTGTGACCATATTTGGTTCCAGAAGCGATACATGTCCACAGAGTTCGGCGTTTGTTCGTTTGTTTCTTGTATGTGTTCGTTCTCCAACTGACTGTAGAACATTTTTTGGTCTTCTCTGAATTGTTTATTTTGCTTTTGTCTTCAATAGTAGTCATTGTATCTTCTGATTCTACATGCATATGTAGCCAACTTTTGTTTCAGTTTTTCCTTTAGGCTAGTTAATCGCTCGTAGTAATCGTGGTGCTTCGGTTTCGTTTTTATTATCTTCGCTAATGTTTTTACTTTCTTTGTTAGTTTTTTACTTGATTCTTCCGGTTTATTTAAGTAAATTTGCAACCATGCTATTTTCTTATTATTATTATTATGTTCGTTTTGATTCTTTTTTTCTCAGGTTTTTACCTGGATTTTATTGCCGAGGATGCACAGTATCCTTTTGGCTTTTTAAATTTGATTTAGTGTTTTGGTGTTCCATCTAGAACTTTTCTTAATATATAAGACGTGTCAAGTAGTACGCTCTTTTGAATACTAGTGACATACTGTCGACCAGGTATTTTTTTACATACTTATTAAAGTTTTTAGAGATTGTACCAAGTGCTTCTATTACTATTGGAATAACTTGTACTTTACAATGCCACATTCGTTCAATCTCTATTGACAGGTCACGATATTTCAATATTTTTTCTACCTCTTTCTCATGAATGCGTTTATTATTATTATTATTATTATTATTATTATTATTTTTGAATTTAATCAAAAAATAATAAGTAAAAATACCCACACGAGGAGTAATAGACCCAAAACAGACACATACCTGTTATTCAAAGCAAATAATGAATAATTTTATGATTAATAAGAAAATGAAGTCTTTCGTAAAGATTTCGTTTTATAGTTTACTATTTACCTTGATAATTTAAGTATGATAATCTAAAAACAACGATGTTTACATTATTGTTATTTTATTAGCGAAGCAATAACAATAGTTTATTAAATACTTTTCAAATTTCTGTAAATTATTAACACCTACAATGTGTTTCGCAATTATCATTATTAACCAGGACATGCTATTTTATTTGAATATATAAAAGGAGAAATTTATGAGGTGAATAGTATTCTATAACAAGATGGCTAACACTTACATTAGAACTTTCTTATGTGCAATGGTGTGTGTAACGTTAGTGGTTAGATCTGAATCGTATTTAAGTAAGTATAATTTTTAATTGTGCAGAAAATATAGAGAATTCTCATGTTCCTAAATACCAACATATCTGTATCTTTAACTTTTGTTTACAGGATGTCCTCGTTATGAGGTATTTCAGGAAGATTATGATGAAGGTTGTGAACCAAGTTGTAGAGTCCCTGATAAAACAGGTTTGCCTTGCGCAACCCGACCAAGGCCCGGATGCGCTTGCATACCTGGCTTTTATAGAGACGATGATCGTTCGTGTGTTCCTTATGATGTATGTCACCATGAGGGCCATATTGACCATGACACGCTAGAAGATTCTTCCTAATTCTACGAGAAATAGAAAGATTACATACATAAAAGAACAGTGATATGTAATACACTACTCTGAAATAAACCTTAAACAAAGAAAGATTTTTTTCTTTTTATGTACAGCGTGTAAGGAGTATAAATGCCATTATTAAAACAGGTGGTAGACGACATCGAAAGAAACAAGAAACAAAAAAGTCTTTTTGTCACATTATTACATTCAATCTAAATACACTTCTTTTTTTTTTTTTATTTTAATGGAACAATGAGCGCGTCGACATCAAGGTCATTGGCGCTGGCTTATTTACATTATGTTATAGAAGATACGATTACATGCTTAAATATATAACAATCACAAATATAGTACTACAGAGAAAGTTTTATACAGTTAAGAAAATTAATAATTTTGGTTATGGAATCTGCATTATACGCAAGTGCCTTACTGATGTCTGCTGCTATATCAAACCGTTGTCTTGCTTGTCGAAACTAGAATTAAGTGCTCTACAGTTATCGGTATGTTACAGGTTGAACATATAGGTGGTTCTTTCTTCTGAAGTAGATAGCTATGAGTTAATTGTGTATGTCCAATTCTTAGCCTAGCCAAGTTGATTTCCTGTTTCCGATTTAACTTAATAGACGGTGGATAAAATTCTTTAGTTGTAGTGTTTTTAATTTGTCTCATTTTATTATTTTGAATATTGGTCCATTCAATTTCCCACTGACTACGCAGCATTTCTTTTATATAACTTTTGACGTCATCTTTGGTCACCTTTGTTTCATTTGTATTAAGTAATTCTGTAGCAGATTTTGCAAATTTATCTGCTTCTTCATTTAGGCCTATACCTACGTGAGACGGTATCCACATAAACACTATTGATTTATTGTTCAACGATAACTGTTGGGTCTTGAATCGCGCTTCTTGTGTTAATGGGTCTTGGGAGTATAACTTTTTTAAATTAAGAAGAGCACTTAACGAATCCGTTAGTATAAGGAATCGAGTATTTAGATTTTCGTTAATAAAGTCTAGTGCTTTAATTATAGCATACATTTCGGCAGTATAATTTGATGTTATATTTGGTAGGCGATAATGTTCACGGTGTTGTTCACATATAAAGGCACATCCTGTTTTATCGGCTATTCGCGACCCGTCGGTGTATATATGACGATAGCTTTTGTAATCGTTGATTATTTCACGAAACTGGTTTTTATACATTACAGGGATTGTTTCAGCTTTTGGAAGTGTGGTAAGCTGTAGGTTTATCTGAGGTGGATCTATAAGCCAAGGAGGGATTGGATTAGAGACTTGGTAAAATTCTAAATGGGTTATCTGGAGCTTTTCCATTTCTTTCTTTGCTCTAATTGCATATGGTGCTTTAATATTTAAAGTACTAGTATTATAAAGCAGTTGATATCTTGGTTCTTTGGTTAACGAATAATTGTTGTGTGTGTCATTTGATAGTATGGAAGTTGTGTAGTTTAGAAGATTTTGGTTTATATAGTAATTCACTGGTTTTTCTCCAGCTTCGCATATCAGACTCTTAACTGGGCTAGTAATGTAGGCTCCAGTAACTAGTCGTAAACCATTGTTGAAGATAATTTCCACAATTTTTAAGATATGTTTATTAGCGGTACAATATAAAAAACTACCATAAGTTAATTTTGATAGTATTAGTGCTTTGAACATATTTTCCAAGATGTTACGATTGGCTCCCCATTCATTAAATGCTACCACTTTCATTAGAGCAAGAGATTTTTGGCATTTTTGTTTGAGGTGCTTAATGTGAGGTACCCATGTCAATTTATTGTCAAATATCATCCCTAGATAATTGATTTCCTTTACGTAGTCTAGTGACGCAGCATTTAGTGATATTGGAGGATTAACAATGTTTCTAGTTTTTGAAAAATGTATACATTTTGTTTTGGATGTCGACAGTTTAAAGCCATTCTCTGTTGTCCATTTGTGTAAGATGTTAAGTGTATGTTGTAAGTATTTTTGTATGTAATTAATATCTTGACTGCTGCAATAAATGATCAAATCATCAGCATACATAAGGCTTTTGACAGGATATTTGATATTATCTACTATTTCATTTATAGCAATAAGAAATAGTGTTACACTTAGTATGGATCCCTGAGGGATTCCGTTTTCTTGATTATGTGTTTCTGATAATGTGGTGTTTAGGCGCACACGGAATTGACGGTTGGTTAAAAAATTCTGAATATAGTTAACTATTCTGCCTTTTAATCCGTACTTTAATAGAAGCTTTATTATTCTATCCTTCCATGTTGTGTCGTATGCTTTTTCCATATCTAACGTTATAGCTATTAAATGTTCTCTATTTGCAAAAGAGTTTCTGATTTCCATTTCAAGTCTGCTGATTTGGTCCATTGTCGAGTGTCTTCGTCTAAAGCCACTTTGATTTTCCCTCAACATTTTGTGTCCTTCAAGATACCATATTAATCTTTGATTAACAATCCACTCCATCAATTTACAAAGTGTACATGTAAGTGATATAGGTCTGTAGGAAGTAGGATTATCTTTATTATTGTTTGCTTTTAAAATTGGAACTATAATGGATTGCTGCCACATTTTAGGAAATATATTATTTTTTTGAAATAAATAAAGATTATTAAAAGTTTCACAGTTTTATTAAAATATACCTGACAATATTGTTTCGACAGCTATGCTGTCATTATCAAAGGTAATATAATTATAAACAAACACGTCGCTAAGGTAGATACAAAATAGGTAACTAGATAAAATAATAATAATAATAAAAATTAATAATAAAAATCATAATTAAACATCTAATACTTCCAGTAACGGAGAATTACTGAGCTCAAGTTGTTCATTCATTAAAGGTACCCTGAGTTTGTGTTTGTATATCTCAAAGGCTTCTAAAATGTCTAATTTGCGTTTGTTATTACAAAAATGTAGGAATTTAATATTATTTTGAGGAGTCATTGTGTGATTTTGTTCTAAAAGGTGTTTGGCGTAATTCGATTTTTCAGGATGTTTATTTTTGTAATGACGTACGTGTTCTTTATATCTTATGTCAAAATTTCGAAGTGTTTGTCCAATATATACCGAACTACAAAAAGAACAATTTAAACGGTAAATGCCCGATTTCATGATATCATGTGTTCTGTCTTTAGCATTAAATAAAAATGAAAAAGTGTTAGTGTTGGTTTTAAATGTTATTTTATAATTGTTGGTTTTTCTTAGTATATGTGCAATTTTTTCTGATATTTTGCCAAAATATGGTATAGATATGTAATTTGTGTCTTCTGTTTGATTGTCAATGGGATATATTCTTTTGATAGCTAACCTATAATCTTTTTGTTTAATTAAAGTGTCAATCATGTTCGGATTATAATGATTTGCATGTGCTAGTTGTTTAATGGTTGATATCTCTTTGCTAAAATCTGATTTTGTTAGTGGAATAGTTAAAGCTCTGTGTACTAATGATCTGTATGCTGCTATTTTATGTGTATTGTGGTGACAAGATTCATTTGGTATTGTTATATCTGTTTGTGTTGGTTTTCTGTATATGGAAAATTCAAAAAGATTGTCTGCGTTAATCTTGATATTTAAGTCTAGAAAGTTTATAGCCCTGTTTTGTTCTGTTTCTAGTGTAAATTTTATATTAGGATGGATATTGTTTATAAGAATTAAAAATTCATTGATAACCTCAAAAGAACTGTCAAAACAAGCTAAAATGTCATCAACATAACGAAACCAGAAGATAATGTGTTTAGAGAGGTTTAATTCAAATATTCGATCTTCAAACTTGTCCATAAATATGTTAGCTAATAGAGGACTTAGAGAATTACCCATAGGTAAACCATCCTTTTGTAAATAAATTATGTTATTAAAAGTGAAATAATTTTGACTTATACAAAGGTCAAATAATTGAATTAACTCTAACCTTTTAACTAATTCTATATTACTATTGATCAAGAAACTATCTAATAGAGGAATACATTCTTGTGGGGGTATTCTGGAGAACATGTTGCAAATATATCATATATATATATATATATATATATATATATATATATATATATATATATATATATATATATATATATATATATATATATATATATATATATATATATATATATATATATATATATATATATATATATATATATATATATATATATATATATATATATATATATATATATATCATATATAGATATCATATATATATATATATATATATATATATATATATATATATATATATAGATATCATGAAATCGGGCATTTACCGTTTAAATTGTTCTTTTTGTAGTTCGGTATATATTGGACAAACACTTCGAAATTTTGACATAAGATATAAAGAACACGTACGTCATTACAAAAATAAACATCCTGAAAAATCGAATTACGCCAAACACCTTTTAGAACAAAATCACACAATGACTCCTCAAAATAATATTAAATTCCTACATTTTTGTAATAACAAACGCAAATTAGACATTTTAGAAGCCTTTGAGATATACAAACACAAACTCAGGGTACCTTTAATGAATGAACAACTTGAGCTCAGTAATTCTCCGTTACTGGAAGTATTAGATGTTTAATTATGATTTTTATTATTAATTTTTATTATTATTATTATTTTATCTAGTTACCTATTTTGTATCTACCTTAGCGACGTGTTTGTTTATAATTATATTACCTTTGATAATGACAGCATAGCTGTCGAAACAATATTGTCAGGTATATTTTAATAAAACTGTGAAACTTTTAATAATCTTTATTTATTTCATGATTATGGAGTTCCACAAAATAAGGCTGGAAACAATAAACAAAAAAAAAATATATTATTTGACCATATAAAGTTATACATTTTTAACAATGAGGTTGTAGCATTCGGTGGAAGTTGTTTGAGCATCATGTTATGTATCCCATCTGGTCCAGGAGCCGAATCTTTTAATTGCTTAAGGGCTGCTTCTAATTCATGCATACCTAAATCAATATTATAATCTGCATTGTCATCTATTGGTATTTCTGGTGGGATTTGTTCAGCTAACTGTTTAATTTCTAGAAACCGTTTGGAATATTGTAGGGAGCTGCTTACTTTCGCAAAATTTTCTGCTAGGGTTTCTGTAATTTCAGTTGGAGATGTAACAATGTTTCCATTCTTCTGTAGTCCTGCTATTTGGAAAACTTGTGGCCTCCTATCTATGCTACGTATTTTATTCCATATTTCTTTGTTTAAAGTAAGAGAGTTTATAGATGATATAACGGTTGCCCATGATCTTTTCTTACTGTCTTTTATAATTCGTCTTGCTTTAGCTCTTGATCGTTTTAGTGAAATAAGATTTGCTTCAGTTTTATTATTTTTGTACTTATTGTATGCTTGTTTCTTCTGACGGATTGCCTGCGCACATTCGATATTCCACCAGGGTACTGTGTATTTATATTTTATATTGGTTTGATGCAACGGTATAGAAGCATTAGCGGCATTAGTAAGGTTTTCTATTATAATTTCGATGTTATTATTGATGTCAGCGTTTGGATTAAAATTCAGTTTATTTTCTTCTAAGTAGGACCTATATTTTTCCCAATTTCCCTCACTCAATTTCCATTTAGTAATTGACTGGTTCTGATTTTGGTATATGCTGGAGTCCAGTAGAATAGGTGATTTCGATGATCATCGTCGAAATAATCATCTAGAGGTGTCCATGAAAATTTATGCGCGATTGTGGCGTAGGAAATTGATAAGTCAATTGCTGATGGTTTCTTAGTTCGTGGGCATAAGTAGGTGGGCCTTCCATCGTTCATTAGCATAACGTTGTCTGTTTCCAATAATTTCTCAACTATCTTCCCGTTGTTGTTTAAGCTTTCACCGCCCCAAAAGGGGCTGTGAGCATTAAAATCTCCTACTAAAATGAAGGGAGTCGGTACTTGTCTAATAATGTCTTGTAGATCATCATAGTCTATGTGAAAATTTGGAGGTAAATAGATGTTTACGACTGTGTATTTTTCTGGCAGGTTTACTTGGATGGCAATCACTTCTAGGTGTGTAGTTAGTGGTACAGCTTTGGAGAAGATATTTTGTTTAACACCTATGCATACACCACCACTGGCATGAGCTACATTGTTACGCGGTTTACTGTATATTTCGTATCCCTGAATGTATGGGGGCTTATTTTTTATATGGGTTTCTTGAAGACAAATTATATGAGGTTGATAGTCTTTAATTAAACATTGTATGTAGGTAAGACGGTTGTAGAATCCGTTACAGTTAAATTGAATTAATTTCATTAGTCAATTTTAAACACCAGATGATTGAGAAAGGAGGTAATCTTCGTCAGGAAAGTTTTCTGTGAGTAATCGTTTTTTAATGTTAGATGAAACTCTTGTAAATCTGTTTTTTATTTTGGTGTGCGTCAGAATAGTATATAGATCTTTCATAGTGGCAAGCAATTTTTCTACGTCTTGAAAATATTTCCGGGCTGTTTCAAGTGGATTTTCAGACGTCCATGCTTCTTGAAAAAATTTTTGAAATTCTTCATATTTCAGATTGTAACGCTGATTGTATTTTTCTAAATGTTCTTGAACCGGCTGAAGCATTTCTTCTATAGATATCTGCGAATCGTTATTACACTTAGTTTTTTTATGTTTTTTGGTTGGCTGCTGGAATATAGGTCTAGGTTTGTTCGTATCTGTTGTCATGTCTTCTTCGGATGTACAGGTTGTAGTTAGATTTTGCGATTTTTGGGTAGTTGATTGTATAATTTCAGGAGAAGATTGTGATAATGTGGGAGGGGGCCGTTTTTTTTGTATGGATAAGTTGGTATATGTATTGTTACTAGTATTGCTTTTTGTCTGGATTTCTTGTTCATTATTTGGTATAGTAAATGTTTGTGAATTTACGATTGTTTTCAGGTTATTTTTGGTGCAGGTGGAAGAGTGGTCATTTGGGAGTCTTTGCAATTTATAGAGTGATGCCCAGATTTATTGCATGTAAAACACTTCATTTCATCGGTTTGTAAAAAAATTCTGTAGGTTTCCCCTTCGTAAGAAATCAGTACAGAATTTGGTATAATAAGGTTTTCTTCTGGGGTTATATATACATATCGGCGAAAGCTAATTATGTGGGAGTATTCGGATTCGTGCATGCCAGCCTTGATAAATTGAATAGTGGAGGTTATTTTAATGCCAATATCCTTTAAAGATTTTTCAATTATGTCGTGTGGTATGGTAGGAGATATATTAGATAATACTAATCTAACAGAAGGTGTTATTAATTTTCTTACATTGATTTCATTTTCGCCTATCCGAATCTTGGGATGATTATGTATTAGTAGATTTGTTAGCTCCTTCGTTGAGAGGTATATACATACTCTTCCATTTGAAAGTCTGGAAGCGGCGATAATATTTCGAGGTTGAATGATTTCGCCTACTTTGTAAATATAATCTTTTAGTGATATGCCTTCTATTGAATTTAAAACGATAGCTTGTTCTTTTGTGGGATATTTAAAAGATTTTGTTTTAACCACGTCAGTATAGGTAATCATAGGAGTTTCAGTAGCTGGGTCCCTTTGGCTGGGGATTTCCATTATGTTATATATTTTGTTTTACAGTACGGGTGACAATAGGTAGACGTAATAAAGGATTATAATTACTTGTAGGAAGTGAGTTCCTGGTTTCAAATTATACGCAGCGGGTTACAACATATCGAAAGTGTTCCCGAAAATATTTTTAGCGCTCTTAATAAGTGCGAAGCGTATTATGAAGAGCAGACATTTTTTAATTGTTCTAAACAACAAAACATCACAGATTTTTTTAGGATAACGTAAGATTGATTTATGTATGTATTATGTTAGTATTATATCAAGTATTTTAACGCATGTGTATGTAATTTTATCAGATATCTAAGAAAGTATTAAAATAATATTTACCAAAAAGTGATGTATTTCTTTATAACGAAATTTCCCTATAACGAATTTTTTTTCAGGATTTACCGACTTCGTTATATAGAAGTTGGACTGTATTTACAACGAAACAAAATTTCACAAAAGTAGCGCCCTTCGAAGGGTTGCGCCCACCCGCGTCGCAGGGGCTGCGAGGGCGGTAGTTACGCCACTGGTCTCAAAGCCTCTAGATTCTATACTTTCACTTTCGAATCTCGGTTATTCATAAACATTTAGAAAATTAAATTTTCAAAATTTGAAGACACAAGAATTTTAAAATGTTATAGTATACATTTAGAATAGAGCACAATGAATTTACTGCACAAAGCCATTTCGTAGCGGAATTTCCAGCACTGAGATCGAATTCATGAAGCCATATGACCTAGATATTAAATTAATGAAAAAAGACAATCAATTATATTGTTTTAAATTTGCAGCGAAGTTTCTGAACTACAATTTTTAAAGCATTAATAAAATCTCATAATTCTTCTATATTTTACTGTGAATGTTTTCATATCGTTATTCGAACAATGAATACTGACAATTTATTACACTTTTATCTTTGTATACTAACATATATTCCCCTCCAATGCTTTTAGATTCCCCTCTTTTATATGACCTTAATATATTAGCCTTATTAGTTTCAGCAGATTGTTTTAAATGATAATTCAGTTGTAAAGAAAAACTGTTTACACATTAATGCCGATATCCATGCTATCTATGATAATGCAAGAACAAAGATATTTACACTTTGCTTATGCTAGCTAAATGCAATAACATCTTTAAACTAACACCTACAATCTAATTCAAAATTATAGTTAATAACCAAGGCCACCCTTTCGAAAATATAAAAGTAGAAATTTGTGAGCGAGACTAATACAAGATGTATAGTGTTTATTTCAGTGTTTTGTTAGGTGCGATTGCGTGTGTAATGTTAGTTACTGCTAAAGCACATGTTAAGCCTAAAGGTAAGTATCTCTGCTCTACAATTTTAGTTTTAACATATTTGTAGCTTTAACTTTAATTCACAGATTGTTATCTACCTTATGAGATATTTGAAGACTTTCTTGTAAAAGGATGCGAACCAACTTGTAAAGTCCCAAATCCGAGTGGTAACAGTAGCAGCTGCATGTCAACGCCAGCACCAGGATGTGCTTGTAGAGATAAATATTACAGAAATGTCGCTGGTCACTGCGTTTCTTGGGATGTATGTCTACGTCAGAAACAGAAACGCGACTTAAGTGAATATAACCTTAGTAAAATATTGTAATTTTGTTATAATAAACATAAAACCAAGGTAGAAATTTACTTTCAGTTTGGTTAAAAGTTAAGGCAACCAGTGGCGGCTCAACCAGTAATCGATGACGAGACTGATTCAGCGCAACCACAAAACATATAAAACCAGTAGTAACTGCTGAAACCAAAACAATATCCAAATAATATAATCATTATATTTTAAAAAATTATTTATTTTTCCAACTATTTATAAACATTTTCATAGACAATGCAATAGATGGTGGAATGATCGCGCTATCGGAGGACGGCTGTATATGATCTACATTAAACACTAATCACCCTAATCAAGTTTAAAATTATAAAATACCATTCACCATCACTTGTTTGAACCACTGATTGGAACACGCTTCTTACTTGATTTTTATTTTAAAGAAGTTTTGATCTACTTGATTAAACACCCTGTATACCTCACTTATAAAAAAAATAATTTGCATGCATATAAATCCATAAATATTAATCCACTAAGTCCATATGTAATATTTTACTATTTATTTGATTGTTATTATGTATTTAGTTGTCATTAGCATTACACTAGATGTAAAAATAATTTTAGACCTAACAAGTCAACAGATTCTTCAAGTTATTATATATTTTCATATTTTGGAAATGAAATTAAAATAAATATGTTAATCTGATTTACTTGTTAATCTTGTTTTTTGTTATTTGCATTTCACTCTATGAACATATTAATAATTTATTCTAATATTAAAAACTTCGCAATTCTATGGTTTAAAATATTTATATTATATTTATATTTATTTCTTATTTATTTATTTAATAATATTATTAATATTAAATCAAGAATAATAATTGAATTAACCTAAATAAAAATAAGAAATTTTATAAATTGATAATCACTTTTATTTTTATAATTTGAAATTTCTCAACTATTTTTATGTTAAATGTTCAAACTTTATATTACTCATGATCTTTGGCATCTAATTTAAATAAATAAGTGCTGGTTTAAAACTCACTTTTTCCTTTTCTTTATAAATTGGCCCCTTAAAATATCTTCCATCTATCTATTCGAGTTTCTTGACAAAGTCATTATAATAATTTCCTTATCTATAATCTAAATCATCTGGTCGAAATATTTGACGGTTCGTTGCATCGATCCAATAAATTTTATTAATTCACCCAATTATTAATTCCATGCAACAAAAAAACAGACTGTTATTGTTGTCTGTTATGTATGATTTTCTTTACAATCAAAATAACCAAAAATTTTACCAAAAACTTACCTAAATATTTAAGAGTGTAGTGAGTTAAATAATTAAATCTTCAAACCCAAAATACAAAATAACTTGCATTCACAGTAAATAGCATGTAAGGAGTATAACTGTCATTATTAAAACAGGTGATAGGTATTGTATTCTGGGAGCCTTAGATGAGTATTAGTTCGTTCAATAAAAGCATCAAAAGCTTTAAACCTTGCGTTTCCCTCGCTTAAAATGCTTATATTTTACAAGTTTCAATTGCTATACCTTTCAGTTATTTTCGCATATGTATTTTAACTTTTAAGAATGCCTGCATTGTTTACTTATGCCTTTACGATTACTACCGCAATAATTATTAGGGTATCTTATTACCCCAGTATCGACATTTATTATAATTGTTTGTGTAAAATATGAAATGCATTGACAATAAATGTGTAAACTTGAACTTGAAATAACTTTCTAAGTGGGGAGGGTTGTCAAATGAATCTTGTAACAGCATGTGGTTTATAAAATTTGTAAGTTTGGTTAAACAATCATGTTTAAAGAAGTGTATTTAGATTGAATGTAATAATGTGACAAAAAGACTTTTTTGTTTCTTGTTTCTTTCGATGTCGTCTACCACCTGTTTTAATAATGGCATTTATACTCCTTACACGCTGTACATAAAAAGAAAAAAATCTTTCTTTGTTTAAGGTTTATTTCAGAGTAGTGTATTACATATCACTGTTCTTTTATGTATGTAATCTTTCTATTTCTCGTAGAATTAGGAAGAATCTTCTAGCGTGTCATGGTCAATATGGCCCTCATGGTGGCATACATCCCAAGGAACACACGAACGATCATCGTCTCTATAAAAGCCAGGTATGCAAGCGCATCCGGGCCTTGGTCGGGTTGCGCAAGGCAAACCTGTTTTATCAGGGACTCTACAACTTGGTTCACAACCTTCATCATAATTTTCTTTAAATACCTCATAACGAGGACAATCTGCAAACAAAAAGTAAAGATTCAGATAAGTTGGAATGGAACATAGAATTTTCTATTTTTTGTGCACTATTAAAAACTATACTTACTTAAATACGATTCAGCTCTAACCACTAACGTTACACACACCATTGCACATAAGAAAGCTCTAATGTAAGTGTTAGACATCTTGTTATAGAATACTGATTACCTCACAGATTTCGTCTTTTATATATTCAGATAAATAGCATTTCCTGTTTGTTAATGATAATTGCGAAACACATTGTAGGTGTTAGTAATGTACAGAAATTCGGAAAGTATTTAATAAACTATTGTTATAGCTTAGATAATAAAATAACAATAATGTAAATATCTTTGTTCTTAGAATATCATGCTTAAATTATCAAGGTCAATAGTAAACTGTAAAACGAGATCTTCACGAATGACTTCTTTTTCTTATTAATAATGAGATTATTAATTATTTGCTTGCTTTGAACAGGTAGGGTCAAGTGGTGTACATACGCAACAAAATATACTCAAACGCAAATGAAAATATCTTATTTTACTACTCTATGAAGTTTTATGTGATCTTGTAGATTACACATGTTTTCTGTAAAAATTAGGTATATATTCGGGGATAATATAACTAGTGTTATGATTATCATCGGTGATAGCCCGAGTTAAAACCGACGAAAATTGACCGAGTGCGAAGCACGAGTTCAATTTTCTAAAGGTTTTAACGAGTGGTATCATCGTTGATTAATCATAACACGTGTTATATTTGGTGAGAGAATATAATGAACGTTGAAAGAGAATAAACACTGAAACTTTCTGTCACTTTGACAGTAAACAATTTTATTTATTAAAAACAGGTGACAGTCAACATGCGGTGATAGAATTATCATCGATTTGATAGCCTATTCTGCGAGTTTGTTTTTGTACTTTCACCAATGAAATTAATAAAAAATGTACCATGTGACACGTGAATTATATTCTCATAAATAATATCACAAGTGGTATGATTTTTTTTTTCAGATATGAGTAGCTTTGCAACGAAAATTACACGAGTCGACGCAGGAGACGAGTGTAATTTTCCAAAAGCAAAAGCTACGAATGTCTTAAACGATAAATTTTGCAAGAAAAAATTAGACCACGAGTTGTATTCGGCTAGACAATCCACCGAGCAAATTTTTATTTAGCGTGTGTAGTTAATATTAATTTAATTAAATTTGACATTTCATTTTGACAAGTGGTTTTTTGTTAGTGAAAAAACCACTAGTGGTTTTTTCACTATAAAACTAATTTCATTGGTCCCAATTTGAAAAATTCTGTAATTTGATTGGTTAAAAATTTTCGAGTTGGATTGTCAGTAATAAAAAAAATAAACATTGTTTTATTTTTAACCTTGATTTTGGGAAAAAATGAAACAGAGGTAGGAAAGTGTGAAACACGCATAGTAGCTCTTTTGATTTTTTTGACATTTGTGTTGTTTCAATTTAATTACTGTTCAGCTATTGATAGCGTTACTACTAATAGAATTCAAAAAATACAAAATGCTTTTCTAAGATTCATTTAAGGCATTAGAAGTTACGAACACATTTCTCACAAGTTGGTTGATGCTGAATGGTTAACGATGAATATTACACTCACGAAGTCTTTATCATCAGATATTATTGAATAAAAACCGTCATACTTATACGATAAAGTTACATTTAGATCAGACATACATAATATTTCTATTAGATTTAGAGGACTCATGTCTCCTCCATCTCATAAACTTTCTATTTTTGAGCGATCTTTTACGTATCAAATACATATACTCATTATATAACAATCTACCATTGTGCTATAAATCATGTATAGTCGGGCATGGCAGAAATTGGTTTTTATAGCTCTCAGATTCAGAAGTACCGGCAGTAATACCTTTTGTTAAAATATCTTTAGACTCAAATACCGACAGTAACAACTATGAACTATTGTTAAATTATCTTAGAAAGAATATTCAACAACAGTTGTATGAGCTTGCATTCAGGGCCGTCTTCTTTTCTGTTTTGTTGTTATTTTCTGTCCTTTCTTGAAGTAATATAATTTAAGCATGGCGGAATAGAAACAATCGAAGATAGATAGAAACGATTTATATTACAATTTTATTATGACAAATGAAAATAGATACTATATAATGTTATACCTTAAAGAATGTCGTGTTACATTTAAATCTAAACTAACCTAACTTTATTAACAATCGAAGCTACGCTGAAGTACATCTCAAGGATTTTTACTTATTTTTTTAATTTCGACTTGTTACACGGTTTCCATTCTTCATAGCATTTTCACTTATAGAAGATGACAATATAGGATAATTTCCACAGCTAGCTCTTGCATGGATCGTGAACAAATAAAGGTAAGAGCGTTCAACCATTTGGTCACCAAGTCCGAAACAATTTGTTTAACCTAATTTTTTTTTCTTAAACGATTTTTCCCATAAAATTATTAATCTTGTCACTTCTAATTGGTCAAACTTTCGACTAGATACTGTTATTGGCTATTCTGTATTTGGTTATGCTTCAAATTGTGATTCTTCATTGTTAGATTCTGCTTATAGATAGCTTTTTTAACTTTGCAAAAGATATTTTTTCTTGGCTGTAATTCCTCTTGGAACAAGTAGTATTGTATTTCCTTTGCTTCTGAAGTTTGTTTGATTAACAATTTCCCTTTTCGAGGTTTTGATGTGGGTGGAATAAAATATTCCTGTGGTTCTAATGTCGTTTCACGTAGGTGAATTTTCTACACACAGGAAATCCAATTAGACTGGTATTTCAAGGTATACTTCTAAACTAATTTATTTATCTGGTTAAATTCTATTAAATCATTGTTTTGTAAGAAGACCTTACCTACATACGAGGGGTATGTTTTAAATTCGCGGAATGGGATATAAAGAGAAGCATATTTCTTAATTTTAATTTTTTATTTTTCGATATAATCTCCTCGAACAGTGATACATTTATTACATCTCTGAATTAATTTTTGTAAACGCCTCATTTGCATATTTATTAGATCAATCAATTTAATTCGCGCCTCATTTGCATATTTATTAGATCAATCAATTTAATTAGAGCAATTAATTATGCTAATTAGGTTCCCACGGTCATCAAAATTTTCCCACGCTCAAGGGACCACCCAATACCTACTATTATTATTATTATTATTATTATTATTATTATTATTATTATTATTATTATTATTATTATTATTATTATTATAAGAAGCGACAAAATGTCCTGTTACATTTAAATCTAAACTAACCTAACCTTATTAACAATAGAAGCTACGTTGAAGAACATCTCAATAATTTTTACTTATTTTTTAATTTCGACTTGTTACAACATTTCCATTCTTCATAACATTTTTCACTTATAGAAGATGACAATATAGATGATTTCTACAGTTAGCTCTTGCGTGGATCGCGAACAAATAGAGGTAAGAGCCAGTGGCATAACTACGTAAAATTGCGCGCCCCTGCGAGACTTATGTTTGCGCCTCTCATATATAGGTATACAGTTATACATAAGTAACTTTTGTTAAAATAAAATATGCAATAATTAATAATAATTCGTTACCTTTTATGATTTTTGATGTAGCTTTTAAATTTGTACCCCCTCTCATTCTTAACTGTTGTGGAAGGGGTAACTTCGGAATAAATGGGATGCTACATTTTTCTTTTCTTAAATTCGAAACTACATAAAAAGCTACGTATGTATACCAAATATTAATAAATTTACCCCACCTATTGCAGAGACATTAATAAAATAAAAATAATAAGTTATTGATTCATATTTTTTGAAGGGCCTTTAGATGGAGAAATTTCTTAAAAAGAAGAATTGCTCGAATTATTAATCATAAATTCTGACATGACTTCCAGCAGAATATGGCACCATTTTATTAAGCAAGGTAGGTTCTCAGTTATTTAAATGAGATGAGTTGGTTGAGACGTAGATTGGTCGAACTGGCCCCTTGACTTTTTTGCGAGTTTTATAAAAGAAAAGATTATGGCGGCTGTACCCACTGTGTCACCAAGCCTTAATATGGTAGGGCGGGGTAGGTTAATTCTGAGATATCCTAGGCGCCAAGGCCCAGCCGCACTTGAGGTTGGACTCGTCCGGGCAGTAAAAGTCCGCATGGATTAGGGGTCATGGGAGTCTCTCAAAACGTACCCCAACTGGTAAGCACGTAATAGTTCCGGCACTAACTTGGAGAGCTAGTACAGAGTCGATAGGTAACTTCACTCTCACCAGTGAGTTATTGGTAGCTCTTACAAATGTAACTGATGTGCTAATTGAGCGTAACTCAATTCGTTATCCCCTAAGGGTGTCGGTGGTCATAAAATAACGCAGGCGGGCCATGTTAAATAAAAGTTTGGATATCGGTAACCACTACAGAAGAAAATATAAACAATTGTATATGACATGCTTTGCTTGCCAATTAATAATAACACCTGAAATGTTACACTAAACACGAAATTCATTTAGGAAAAGGGTGGAAAAGCCGTAAAGGCTTAAAGTCAACCGTTGAGTAATTAGTTTGAAAAAACATCTTTTGTACCTTTCATTCAAGATGCCGCCCTCTCCACAAAGTTGAAGACTTGAATTTTTCATCAGGGCCTACTAACTGTAACTGGACTGTAAACCGTCTTAATACATTTTTCCGAAAATTATCAATCTGTTTTCGCTGATCCAACAAGTCAGCACATTTAGTTAGAAGTGTTTAAACAAGTTCCAAATTTCATTACAAGTATAGCACGTACGGCGGAAGTGTTTCAGTTATTGTTAGCGTTGTCATCAAAGCAGATAAACGCTATTTAATAATATAATTAATCTTATTTAAATACCTAATATTATTGTAACATAGTATCCCCTAATTGTTATGAGCAATTTATATATATTCATAATTCGCTTTTATTGTTTCCATAAAATATTAGAATGTTTTTTTTACCTCCAATGTTTGTTTTAAAATTTCTAACTACAGTCAAACTTCCATATTACGAACTTCTATATAGCGAATTTCTCTATATAACGAATTTTTGTGCAGTACATTGCTCTTTTAGAAAAAATACATATAAAAGTGTTTCTAAATAACTAAGTAAAATTTCTATATAACGAATTTTTTAAGCCAAACTAAAATAAATTTTGCCAGGTAAATACGTATTATGTATGAAAGGGTACTTTCTTTCTTAGCAGTAAAAGATTATAAACTTACCCATCTTCCAAGAAGACGGAACACATTTTCAAAATCCTGCAAACCTTTCAAAAAGAGTTCGTAAGTTTGTCTAAATGGAAGTTCTAAGAAGGGAATTACACTAAAATTGTTATTAAAAGGCCTGGTACATCTGGTTTATCTTTGTACATTCATACTTTTTCAATGGATTTCCGTAGATTTACCTAAATGAGAGTTCTAGGAAAGATTGAACTTTCATGCATTATACACATTGTTACTTGTTAAATGGGATTTCTGAACATTTGTCTAAATGAAGGTTCCACCCCTCTAAGAAAGATTAAAATTGAATTAGCATTTACGTGAAGTTAAAGACTTGAATAAAAAATTTTATTTTAACGTAAGTTTTTAGAGTGAACAGTCTTACACTGTAGTACAAAAGATGTCAAAGCGAAAGTGTTTAATCATTACTGAAAAAATGAACGTGTTGCGGGAAATTGATAACGGTACAAAAAAGAAAGACATCGCGGCAAAGTTTGAAATTCCAGCCAGTAGTTTATCGACTATAATAAAAAATCGCGAATCAATCTTAAAATCAGTTGGTGATGCAAGACTTACGGCAAAACGTGCTAGAACTTGTGTTTATGACTACGTAGTTGAAGCAGTTTTAAAGTGGGTGCAATTAATTCGCGATCAAAATGCACCTTTATCCGGACAATTAATTAAACAAAAGGCGTTACAGTTTGCGGAATCCCTCGAATATACGGATTTCCAAGCGAGCTCTGGTTGGCTGGATAAATTTAAAAAAAGGCTTGGCGTTGTCGAATAAGTGGTTTGTGGTGAAAGTGTGGCTGTGAATGACGAAGTTTGTAATCATTGGAAGAATACAACATTGAAGCAGATTTTGCAAAAGTACGGTGCTAAAGACGTTTACAACGCAGATGAAACGGGTTTATTCTTTAAGTGTACACCCAACAGAACGTTAACATTTAAAAATGACAAATGTTTTGGTGGAAAGCAGAGCAAAGAAGGGATTACTGTCTTAATAGGAGCAAACATGACAGGAAGCGAAAAGTTGAAATTTCTAGTAATCGGCAAAAGTAAAAATCCACGATGTTTCAAAGGAACGAAGTCGCTTGAAGTGGATTATTATTTTAATAAGAAAGCATGGATAACTGACCAGATTTTTGAAGAATGGCTGGTAAAACTAGATAAACAAACGACGAGAGAACATAGAAAGATTGCTCTAATTGTGGATAATTGTCCAGCACATCCTTCTGCTATCGGAAAAAACTTAAAAGTACGGAATTGTTCTTCTTTCCTCCAAATTTAACTACAGCCAATGGATCAAGGCATAATAAAAAACCTTAAATTTCATTATCGCAAGAGGTTTTGATGAAGCTAATTAATGGAATTGAAAACAACACGAATAATAAAATTATCGATCTCCGGGAATGCATTTCTGAACTTGCAAAAGTATGGACTCACGAAGTGACTGAGATCACTATAAAAAATTGCTTCTCCAAAGCGGGATTTTGTGAAAATTCGTGTGAATGAGACGAAGTGGATGAATTACCACTTTCCGATTTACAAAAATCGTGGGAAGCATTACGCGAAGTCAACAAAATCACCATAGACATTATGCTGCAGGATTATCTCGATGTTGACGATGAACTCATTACCACTGAGTATCCCACCGATGAAGAAATTTTGGAGAGCGTAAAAAGTGGCCAAACTGACCAAGTGATCCAAGAGGAGGAAGACGATAGTGAGGAACCGGCAAAGAAACCAGCGCATGAAGAAATGATAAAAGCCTTTCAAATTATACGCAGCGGGTTACAACATATCGAAAGTGTTCCCGAAAATATTTTTAGCGCTCTTAATAAGTGCGAAGCGTATTATGAAGAGCAGACATTTTTTAATTGTTCTAAACAACAAAACATCACAGATTTTTTTAGGATAACGTAAGATTGATTTATGTATGTATTATGTTAGTATTATATCAAGTATTTTAACGCATGTGTATGTAATTTTATCAGATATCTAAGAAAGTATTGAAATAATATTTACCAAAAAGTGATGTATTTCTTTATAACGAAATTTCCCTATAACGAATTTTTTTTCAGGATTTACCGACTTCGTTATATAGAAGTTCGACTGTATTTACAACGAAACAAAATTTCACAAAAGTAGCGCCCTTCGAAGGGTTGCGCCCACCCGCGTCGCAGGGGCTGCGAGGGCGGTAGTTACGCCACTGGTCTCAAAGCCTCTAGATTCTATACTTTCACTTTCGAATCTCGGTTATTCATAAACATTTAGAAAATTAAATTTTCAAAATTTGGAGACACAAGAATTTTAAAATGTTATAGTATACATTTAGAATAGAGCACAATGAATTTACTGCACAAAGCCATTTCGTAGCGGAATTTCCAGCACTGAGATCGAATTCATGAAGCCATATGACCTAGATATTAAATTAATGAAAAAAGACAATCAATTATATTGTTTTAAATTTGCAGCGAAGTTTCTGAACTACAATTTTTAAAGCATTAATAAAATCTCATAATTCTTCTATATTTTACTGTGAATGTTTTCATATCGTTATTCGAACAATGAATACTGACAATTTATTACACTTTTATCTTTGTATACTAACATATATTCCCCTCCAATGCTTTTAGATTCCCCTCTTTTATATGACCTTAATATATTAGCCTTATTAGTTTCAGCAGATTGTTTTAAATGATAATTCAGTTGTAAAGAAAAACTGTTTACACATTAATGCCGATATCCATGCTATCTATGATAATGCAAGAACAAAGATATTTACACTTTGCTTATGCTAGCTAAATGCAATAACATCTTTAAACTAACACCTACAATCTAATTCAAAATTATAGTTAATAACCAAGGCCACCCTTTCGAAAATATAAAAGTAGAAATTTGTGAGCGAGACTAATACAAGATGTATAGTGTTTATTTCAGTGTTTTCTTAGGTGCGATTGCGTGTGTAATGTTAGTTACTGCTAAAGCACATGTTAAGCCTAAAGGTAAGTATCTCTGCTCTACAATTTTAGTTTTAACATATTTGTAGCTTTAACTTTAATTCACAGATTGTTATCTTCCTTATGAAATATTTGAAGACTTTCTTGTAAAAGGATGCGAACCAACTTGTAAAGTCCCAAATCCGAGTGGTAACAGTAGCAGCTGCATGTCAACGCCAGCACCAGGATGTGCTTGTAGAGATAAATATTACAGAAATGTCGCTGGTCACTGCGTTTCTTGGGATGTATGTCTACGTCAGAAACAGAAACGCGACTTAAGTGAATATAACCTTAGTAAAATATTGTAATTTTTGTTATAATAAACATAAAACCAAGGTAGAAATTTACTTTCAGTTTGGTTAAAAGTTAAAGCAACCAGTGGCGGCTCAACCAGTAATCGATGACGAGACTGATTCAGCGCAACCACAAAACATATAAAACCAGTAGTAACTGCTGAAACCAAAACAATATCCAAATAATATAATCATTATATTTTAAAAAATGATTTATTTTTCCAACTATTTATAAACATTTTCATAGACAATGCAATAGATGGTGGAACGATCGCGCTATCGGAGGACGGCTGTATATGATCTACATTAAACACTAATCACCCTAATCAAGTTTAAAATTATAAAATACCATTCACCATCACTTGTTTGAACCACTGATTGGAACACGCTTCTTACTTGATTTTTATTTTAAAGAAGTTTTGATCTACTTGATTAAACACCCTGTATACCTCACTTATAAAAAAAAATAATTTGCATGCATATAAATCCATAAATATTAATCCACTAAGTCCATATGTAATATTTTACTATTTATTTGATTGTTATTATGTATTTAGTTGTCATTAGCATTACACTAGATATAAAAATAATTTTAGACCTAACAAGTCAACAGATTCTTCAAGTTATTATATATTTTCATATTTTGGAAATGAAATTAAAATAAATATGTTAATCTGATTTATTTGTTAATCTTGTTTTTTGTTATTTGCATTTCACTCTATTAACATATTAACAATTTATTTTAATATTAAAAACTTCGCAATTCTATGGTTTAAAATATTTATATTTATATTATATTTATATTTATTTCTTATTTATTTATTTAGTAATATTATTAATATTAAATCAAGAATAATAATTGAATTAACCTAAATAAAAATAAGAAATTTTATAAATTGATAATCAATTTTATTTTTATAATTTGAAATTTCTCAACTATTTTTATGTTAAATGTTCAAACTTTATATTACTCATGACCTTTGGCATCTAATTTAAATAAATAAGTGCTGGTTTAAAAACTCACTTTTTCCTTTTTTTTATAAATTGGCCCCTTAAAATATCTTCCATCTATCTATTCGAGTTTCTTGACAAAGTCATTATAATAATTTCCTTATCTATAATCTAAATCATCTGGTCGAAATATTTGACGGTTCGTTGCATCGATCCAATAAATTTTATTAATTCACCCAATTATTAATTCCATGCAACAAAAAAACAGACTGTTATTGTTGTCTGTTATGTATGATCCTCTTTACAATCAAAATAACCAAAAATTTTACCAAAAACTTACCTAAATATTTAAGTGTGTAGTGAGTTAAATAATTAAATCTTCAAACCCAAAATACAAAATAACTTGCATTCACAGTAAATAGCATGTAAGGAGTATAACTGTCATTATTAAAACAGGTGATAGGTATTGTATTCTGGGAGCCTTAGATGAGTATTAGTTCGTTCAATAAAAGCATCAAAAGCTTTAAACCTTGCGTTTCCCTCGCTTAAAATACTTATATTTTACAAGTTTCAATTGCTATACCTTTCAGTTATTTTCGCATATGTATTTTAACTTTTAAGAATGCCTGCATTGTTTACTTATGCCTTTAAGATTACTACCGCAATAATTATTAGGGTTTATTATTACCCCAGTATCGACATTTATTATAATTGTTTGTGTAAAATATGAAATGCATTGGCAATAAATGTGTAAACTTGAACTTGAAATGACTTTCTAAGTGGGGAGGGTTGTCAAATCAATCTTGTAACAGCATGTGGTTTATAAAATTTGTAAGTTTGGTTAAACAATCATGTTTAAAGAAGTGTATTTAGATTGAATGTAATAATGTGACAAAAAGACTTTTTTGTTTCTTGTTTCTTTCGATGTCGTCTACCACCTGTTTTAATAATGGCATTTATACTCCTTACACGCTGTACGTAAAAAGAAAAAAATCTTTCTTTGTTTAAGGTTTATTTCAGAGTAGTGTATTACATATCACTGTTCTTTTATGTATGTAATCTTTCTATTTCTCGTAGAATTAGGAAGAATCTTCTAGCGTGTCATGGTCAATATGGCCCTCATGGTGACATACATCCCAAGGAACACACGAACGATCATCGTCTCTATAAAAGCCAGGTATGCAAGCGCATCCGGGCCTTGGTCGGGTTGCGCAAGGCAAACCTGTTTTATCAGGGACTCTACAACTTGGTTCACAACCTTCATCATAATCTTCTTTAAATACCTCATAACGAGGACAATCTGCAAACAAAAAGTAAAGATTCAGATAAGTTGGAATGGAACATAGAATTTTCTATATTTTGTGCACTATTAAAAACTTTACTTACTTAAATACGATTCAGCTCTAACCACTAACGTTACACACACCATTGCACATAAGAAAGCTCTAATGTAAGTGTTAGACATCTTGTTATAGAATACTGATTACCTCACAGATTTCGTCTTTTATATATTCAGATAAATAGCATTTCCTGTTTGTTAATGATAATTGCGAAACACATTGTAGGTGTTAGTAATGTACAGAAATTCGGAAAGTATTTAATAAACTATTGTTATAGCTTAGATAATAAAATAACAATAATGTAAATATCTTTGTTCTTAGAATATCATGCTTAGATTATCAAGGTCAATAGTAAACTGTAAAACGAGATCTTCACGAATGACTTCTTTTTCTTATTAATAATGAGATTATTAATTATTTGCTTGCTTTGAACAGGTAGGGTCAAGTGGTGTACATACGCAACAAAATATACTCAAACGCAAATGAAAATATCTTATTTTACTACTCTATGAAGTTTTATGTGATCTTGTAGATTACACATGTTTTCTGTAAAAATTAGGTATATATTCATAAATAATATCACAAGTGGTATGATTTTTTTTTTCAGATATGAGTAGCTTTGCAACGAAAATTACACGAGTCGACGCAGGAGACGAGTGCAATTTTCCAAAAGCAAAAGCTACGAATGTCTTAAACGATACATTTTGCAAGAAAAAATTAGACCACGAGTTGTATTCGGCTAGACAATCCACCGAGCAAATTTTTATTTAGCGTGTGTAGTTAATATTAATTTAATTAAATTTGACATTTCATTTTGACAAGTGGTTTTTTCTTAGTGAAAAAACCACTAGTGGTTTTTTCACTATAAAACTAATTTCATTGGTCCCAATTTGAAAAATTCTGTAATTTGATTGGTTAAAAATTTTCGAGTTGGATTGTCAGTAATAAAAAAAAATAAACATTGTTTTCTTTTTAACCTTGATTTTGGGAAAAAATGAAACAGAGGTAGGAAAGTGTGAAACACGCATAGTAGCTCTTTTGATTTTTTTGACATTTGTGTTGTTTCAATTTAATTACTGTTCAGCTATTGATAGCGTTACTACTAATAGAATTCAAAAAATACAAAATGCTTTTCTAAGATTCATTTAAGGCATTAGAAGTTACGAACACATTTCTCACAAGTTGGTTGATGCTGAATGGTTAACGATGAATATTGCACTCACGAAGTCTTTATCATCAGATATTATTGAATAAAAACCGTCATACTTATACGATAAAATTACATTTAGATCAGACATACATAATATTTCTATTAGATTTAGAGGACTCATGTCTCCTCCATCTCATAAACTTCCTATTTTTGAGCGATCTTTTACGTATCAAATACATATACTCATTATATAACAATCTACCATTGTGCTATAAATCATGTATAGTCGGGCATGGCAGAAATTGGTTTTTATAGCTCTCAGATTCAGAAGTACCGGCAGTAATACCTTTTGTTAAAATATCTTTAGACTCAAATACCGACAGTAACAACTATGAACTATTGTTAAATTATCTTAGAAAGAATGTTCAACAACAGTTGTATGAGCTTGCATTCAGGGCCGTCTTCTTTTCTGTTTTGTTGTTATTTTCTGTTCTTTCTTGAAGTAATATAATTTAAGCATGGCGGAATAGAAACAATCGAAGATAGATAGAAACGATTTATATTACAATTTTATTATGACAAATGAAAATAGATACTATATAATGTTATACCTTAAAGAATGTCGTGTTACATTTAAATCTAAACTAACCTAACTTTATTAACAATCGAAGCTACGCTGAAGTACATCTCAAGGATTTTTTACTTATTTTTTTAATTTCGACTTGTTACAAGGTTTCCATTCTTCATAGCATTTTCACTTATAGAAGATGACAATATAGGATAATTTCCACAGCTAGCTCTTGCATGGATCGTGAACAAATAAAGGTAAGAGCGTTCAACCATTTGGTCACCAAGTCCGAAACAATTTGTTTAACCTAATTTTTTTTTCTTAAAAGATTTTTCCCATAAAATTATTAATCTTGTCACTTCTAATTGGTCAAACTTTCGACTAGATACTGTTATTGGCTATTCTGTATTTGGTTATGCTTCAAATTGTGATTCTTCATTGTTAGATTCTGCTTATAGATAGCTTTTTTAACTTTGCAAAAGATATTTTTTCTTGGCTGTAATTCCTCTTGGAACAAGTAGTATTGTGTTTCCTTTGCTTCTGAAGTTTGTTTGATTAACAATTTCCCTTTTTGAGGTTTTGATGTGGGTGGAATAAAATATTCCTGTGGTTCTAATGTCGTTTCACGTAGGTGAATTTTCTACACACACACACAGGAAATCCAATTAGACTGGTATTTCAAGGTATACTTCTAAACTAACTTATTTATCTGGTTAAATTCTATTAAATCATTGTTTTGTAAGAAGACCTTACCTACATACGAGGGGTATTTTTTAAATTCGCGGAATGGGGTATAAAGAGAAGCATATTTCTTAATTTTAATTTTTTATTTTTCGATATAATCTCCTCGAACAGTGATACATTTATTACATCTCTGAATTAATTTTTGTAAACCTTCAGAAAAATAAATTTCCGATTTGCTCTCAAAATGTTCATTTACGGCAGCTTCCAATGATGTTTCGTCCTCAAAACGTCTTCCACGTAGGTCCTTTTTCAGATTGGGAAACAAAAAATAGTCACTGGATGCCAGGTCAGGACTATATGGAAGATGGTTAATTTCTTCAAAGCCGCACGACGCCACAGCAGATACGGAAACGCGAGCCTTGTGAACAGGTGCATTATCGTGGAGTAAAAGAACACCTTTTGCCAACTTTCCTCGCCTTTTTTGTTTTATGGCCTCCCTCAAACGAGTTAGAATGTTTGCATAGTATGCTGCTGTAATGGTCTCTCCCTTAGGTTTGTAGTCTAAAAGTAAAATTCCTTGAAAGTCCCAAAGAATTGTCGCCATTACTTTTCAAGCCGGTTGCTGGACTTTGAATTTCTTTGGGGCTGGCCCCCCCTTCACATACCACTGTTTCGACTCTTCTTTTGATTCAGGATCGTAAAAATGAACCCATGTTTCATCTCCAGCCACAATGCTGCTGATAACACCTGCCTCATTGTCCCCACAAAGTTCCAAAAATTGCTTACAACAATCAACGCGGTATTGTTTTTGATGAGGTGTAAGGTTTCGGGGGACCCATCGCACACTAACCTTTGACATTCCAAGATGTTCATGAAGAATTCTAAACGCAGTTGTTTCAGAAATATTGAATATTTTCGCGATCTCCTTTAGTTTTAGTCGACCATTTTCCATAATGGCGAGTTCAACTTTCATCACCATTTCGTGTGTCGTCACGTCACTTGGTCTTCCAGTGCGTTCATCGTCTTCTAGGGATTCCCTACCTTGTTTAAATAGGCGTGACCACTTATAAATCATTGTTTTACCAGGGCAGGTATCTCCGTAAACAGCGTTCATTTCTTTTAAAATGGTATCTACACTTTTCCCCTGCTTCGTGAGAAATTTAATAAATGCGCGAAACTCGAAGTTCGACATTTTTCCAAGAATGTGACGGATTTACTTAATCTTTTAACTACAGTGAAACCACTACCGTAAATACCTGTATGAAATTTGACGTTTCTACACAGAAATGAATAACAATTAATAGTAAAAAGTGAGATGTTTGTTTTTGCACCGCCAACTTACAAATTCCGCGAATTTAAAAAATTGCCCTCGTACAAGAAATACTTTTTATCTCTCCGGACATATCTCCTTTCTTTGATACCAATACCATCTATTTCGGTATGCCTTAGCTTCTGGTGATAACTTTTAATTAATTGCAAAATTCTCTTTTAGGCTTTTTACGTCATATCTCTACGTCACGTCTTTTCTCTACCCTTACTGTGAGTCTCGTGGAACGTTGGGTTTTGTTTGAAAACTACTCTTCAAAAAACCATTGTAGCAGCATTTAAAACGTATTTTTAGTATTTTTATCGAGTCTAAGATACATCTTCAAAAAGACAAATAACACTACACCCTTCTATTCACAAGAATCATTTTTATAAAAAAAAAATCTTATTTTTTAGGTTATGTATTAAATAGACAACCTTGCTATTTGTTGCGTCTACACAGTTACAAGATTTAATTTAGCACTACCTTTTTGCAAAAACCATGCATGCATATACAGTTGCAATCGAAAGCTGAAGATCCCTTATTGCAACAAGTTCAAACTGAAATTATTGAATTATGGATTCGACTTGTCTCTTTTTGCATTTAAGCTGATATTCGAAACTTTAGGTATTTAATTAAAAACAAAAAATTATTACATACGAAGTACTACTCACCACAACATAACAAGGTTTCGCTAAATTTGGTTATAAGAATCTTTATTAATTTATCTCATTTCTTTTTTTTGTAAATTTCAAAAAAGTATTATCAGAAAAGTAGTATCACCAAATCTAATAAAACGCAGTCTTAAAACCTTGAAAATCCTTTCAAGAAAATTGTTTTAAAGTAGGATATGCTTTTGTGAATTTTAAAAATGAATCTGCACTTAATTAATATTCTATTACTAATTTCAATTAATAAGTATTGTAGTTTTTATTTTAACAATAAAAGAATTTAATTTGAGTTTAAATCTTCTTAATATGCTTTAAATTAATTTTTTTATCGGTTATAGACACACATCCCAAAGTCGCTTTGGAAATGTTTTGAATGTAAAATTGTATTTTATTTCAGCTTTGTCGTGGAGCATTATCACCTTATCTCCTAATATAATAATAGCCAGTTCCGATGTCTGATGTCCGATGTCCACCGAAAAATATCTCGAAAACTAGAAGACTTATGAAGCTGAAATTTTACAGGCAGGTGGGCCTTGCTCCAAAGGGGTGCATGACTCTATTTTTTATCCTAAAAAACACGTGGGGTGTCGCAGGGGGGAGCATTACTTAAAAAATCATTATGGCTATATATCTCTTGATTGGCGTAAGCTGCAAACTTCAAATTTCACAGATTATACTTGAAGCAATTCTGAATATAAAAAATACATAAATAACCGGTATTTCATCTAGGGGCGGAGTAAAGCTACATTCCAGGGGAAAGGAGTTTTCCGCAAAAATAACTATTATGAAAATCTTGATTGTGAGTAATCTGTAAGAGATACGTCTATGCTATCGCGCTATGCTATGCTATAGATCTTTTTGAGAGCTACAATACGTTTCCTTATAGTTTGGCTTTATCTGTTACCATTTTCGCAGCGTAATGCGTTTTGCCTCCGTTAGAGCCAATTTTCTTAAGTATGTTTTTCATACTTTGATCATTACTGGACTCTCGCAAAATCCTCTGAATAATCTCTATATATATAGAAACCTTTGCTAAGAAATAAGCTATCAAACGGTGAAAACGGCATCAAAATCTATTCAGTGGTTTTCGAGAGTCACCAGTTTTGACAAAAACTGGGCTTACAAAATCTACAAAGTTAATGGAGACACGCACTGATTGCCAGCGACTGGCGCGTTTTCTGCTGCGATGCCTCCATACGCCGTTCATTTTTCAACAAATATTATGCTATATAAAGTACATGATATATTAATAATAAACTACATAGTGCAGTGGTATACACTTTAATAAAACAAAACCACAATACAACCGTATATCACTACAATATTTTTTTACATAACAAATTTTTGCCCCGTCACTAGCTCCAACTTTAGTTTCAGTAAAGCAATCGACAAATATCTCTTAAATTTGTAATACATCAACCTTACCTTACCAATTTCCAATATCAGTGGGTCCACCTGTAATACTAACACCCGGGCTGGGAAAATTGTAACACTCTGCAAATCACAAATTATTTCCACACAAGGAAGAAACATGAACAATAAATAAAATTTAAATATATCGATAGAAACACAATTTTTATTTCTGCGCACATAAATAATAAATAAACAATTAACAAAACTACTAATCAGCCTTGTATTTTATTTATGTTATGTTAGGGATTTCTACGTCAATTTTTTTTATATACCTTATAACTAAACTACTAAACAAAATAATTTAAATAAAAATCAATGTAGAAAATTTTCTAAATTGTTATTTTTTTAATATTTAAACAAATATGTTAAGTTCTCTCAAATGTTACGTTTTATTCTTTTCTTTAATAAAATATTTGTCCTAAATGATATATTTTACTGGCCAATATAAAATTCAAATTAATGTCACTTACGATTTTTCCGCACACTCTACACTTCCTTAAAATTGGTCCCGTGAAAAAAATACCGCTATAATATCCACAACCAACCTCTTGACTGGTGGCGAGATTTCAAAATTGCAAGTTTGCAGAAAATTAAATTTTCTTGAAATATTTTCCAAACTAATAAGTTCTATAAGTTGTGAAATTATCCAAATCAATTCAATAAATTATTATTTTCTTGATATATCGACGAACAGTCGATATATCCATTTATATGCACAGTTATATCCATTTATATGCACAAATTTCTTCTATTCAAAAATTTGTAACCTTACTTTATTTTTTAAATTTTTAAAATGCATGTTTTTTATAGGTTAATAAATATGCAAACAACACGTCCTCCTCTCAATACGTTCTGGAGATTACTGATTGTTTTTCACAATACAAATTGCATAAAAACATATAGAAACAACAACTATGTAACATTATCCATGGACAAAAATTGACATTTAAAATTTTATAATTAAAATATTAATTTCTTTAAATTTTAGATTTAAACACATAAAAAGAATCCCCAACACTACCTTAAACTAATAAAATAACATATTTATCTCTAAAACCCAACAATAACTCACAATTTGAGTCGAACAAACAAATTTTCACGCTTGACTAAAATTGTCATAATTTCGATTTAAATCTGTCCAACCACCAATTTTACCCTTTAATCTTTACACAATATGCTTATATAACTATACCCATTAGTTTGACATCAATAACTAACACTTATAATACAAAATTAACTTTAAATGAAAATTTCTTCACGGCACAGTTGTATGGACATTTTTAAATTGAATTGGCTGAGAAAACACACATAGAACTACAAAAAAAACTTTATACAACTTACACAGCCAAGATGTTATCCAACGAAATTCCACAATAACATCATGAACCTAAATTAATTAAATTAGAACGGTGGCTCGACAAACCAATACCATAAATCGCAAAAGGAAAAATACCCATTTTGAAAATTAAGCAAGGTAAGTTTCTTTTATATATGCTAATTTACTCATAATAGCCCGTTTTATTATATTCTAGGTGCAGTTTACCAAGTTTGAGCTATTGACGGAAGATCAAGAAAAACAATTCAACGTACCAAACGTTGTATTAAGATTTACAATTATTAAATTATATACACACTTAAATAGTATCCTTTTGTTGAAATATAAAACTTTTTATGCATGTTAACATAATGTGAATAAATTATTCCTCTAAAGAAACCCATTTTGAAAATTATTTTCAAAAATTGAGGTTATGTAATGAATAGATCGGATCGTTAAATAATCTTGCATGAAATGCAACTTTAACAAGAAATTATCGCGAATAGGATGTATTTAACTTAATTCCTGTATATAGCTAGCTTCAACCGTACTTCTGAAAATATTAAATAAACCTTTTAACAAAGATTCAATTACGAACGCCTGAAAGATAGGCAACCCAAATTACCTATTTAACATTTCTACCTGCAAATAACACAGCAATAGGTATATAATTAAAATAACTATATTATGTATTCTCTTTAAACACACCTACCATTCGCTTAAAGTTATTTTGAAAAAAATCCAAATTATGTGTTTTTATAGCATTTATTTGAGCAAAACAACTGTGGGACTTATTAGTAATTACGAAGAAAGGCATTACTAATTATGAATCAAACGTGATTATATTAAATTATAGATACATGTCATGATCCGATTGACATCATTATTAAGAAAAATAGAAACTCCACTGCAGTAGCACATCCTGAGCTACGGGATACTAAAAAATTTACTTTTAATAAGTAGAACTATTTTCTTACTTCGTGGATAGCTGACATCATCAGTAGGGTACCGTTGATTTTTCAACGGGTATTATGCTAGTTCTTCACTAAAAAGTAAACTGAAAAAGTAGATTCTTCTTCAATGATGAAGGATGGTTTATAATTTTAAAAGTTCCACTTTTGAGTAAACCACTTGTTAAGATTCGTTGATGATCAGAGTTAGTTACAGTCTTTGAAGAACACTACTGATTGTGTTTAGGAACAGTGGGCCATAATGGGCGACACGTGCCATATGCTGCGACCGTGGTCAGTCTTGAAAGTACTTATTATTTGCTATTGGCTAAAGGACATTCGCCTGGAAATCGTAGACAGATTTATTAGGTGTTTTTTTAGTAAATCGGTTTTGGATTGGGTTTGTTGTTGTTGGTCTCTAGGCTTCTTACTCTTGAAGGGTTAGGTTATTTATATTTATGTCAGAGTTTTGTTGTAATTTTCAAGATCGATGCATTATTTTTTCAAATAGTAGTAGTAGTAAAACAAGTAGTAGTCAAATTTGAATTCGTTCGGGTTTTTTAATTTTTAGTTGTACTCAATTTTCTGTATCCAAAGTGCAGTTTTCCGGGAACTTTACCCACAAAATGGGGACTGCTTATTAGGAAACGGTAACAACATTTAACCGCACTTAAATCTGTCGGCTGCCAGCTAACTAGTGTGAGGTCGTGGGTCTCACAAGTGGTCTTTTGTAATGGCCGCCAAGAGTCGAAAAGTGTTCCCGTATTTGCCGACAAAATCTGAAGAGAACAACACATTTGCGACTACTACCAATGTGTTCGACTTTTCCCAATATTGATTCTTCGATGGCTGTAAATATAAACCCCAAATACCACACATATAAATAATAAGTATTCAAGTGAGATATACAGTGCTTTATTAACAAATAAACAAATTAGCAAATCAGGTAAATCAATCAGGTGTGATATTTTCACTCAAGGTGAAATAGCCTTGGCAAAGTTAAACGTAGTTTATTGATTTTTATATACAAATTTGAACGGAGGGAGAATTCATGCGAGCGTCCACTATTTACTCTAAATCAATATAATAATAATAATGATTATAGATAAATAAACATAGACTAACAGTTCAATATAGAGATTGCACAATCATTAATAGTTAGATTTTAATTGTTTAACATATACGGAGCAAAGGTTACACGTATACACACTCGCAAATATTCATAAGAAGGTAAACTGATCATATAATATAGGTATATGCAATAGATACATAGATATCAGTGTTACACGCATACTGGGGAAAAACCATTTAACACAGAACAATTATTATATACAAATATACAGAAATGCTTTATATTTGCAATAAAGGATTGTCAAAACGTTATTGCTTCTACGAATAGTTGCTATAATATAAGAGACTCACGATACAGGTGTTCTTAAAATCTAGATAGGAACCATCCATGTAACTATACGAAGGCAAACTCAGCGTAGTGTTTTAACAACCCAAATATACAACAAAGCGTATACAGGTAAAACTAAAAAGAATAATGTAAACCAGAAAGATGAAGAAAAAAGGTCTGTAACAAATAAAATCAAATTACCAGAATGCACCAAGCAAGCATTTTATAAATACCTTAGTTGGAATGTGACCTTATGAAATAGTTATACCGCTTACAAACGACACATACCGCTTACAAATGACGTCGATTAAATATCGAATCCTGTCAAATGAATTACAGTATAAGAGACTGAATGTAAAGAAAAGCTAATCTACAAACTTACGAAAACGTGCTTCTAACTTCAAAAAAAGAACTAGTGGAAAATCATTACCGAAAATTAATCTGCACAAATGCAATTCTAACAATAAAGGGAAGATTAATTTAACGGTGATGCCACTAAAATATTCTTTAAAGAATTTTCTTCACACGAACGATCAAAACGAAGTAACAAAATCTCTTATCAAGAACAGGAAGTTAGTTCCAAACAAAATGGCAACAAAAGGAGAGAGAATGTGAAAATCCCTAACGCTATACAATATAACACAAAAGCATAGCTATACAGCGTGCTACGAAATTAGCAGGTACCAGCACTCTTAAAAGTTAATTACTTTATAATTCCTACATTTAAGAAAATGCAATTAAAATTAAAAGGCAAAAAAGTGTTCGTTGTCATTGATATATTAAAGGATGAGTTTTTCAGACTCCTCTAAATGAACTTAAGTAGTTTTTCAACATTTATTACACCCCACACTTGACCGTTTAATACAAGCTAGACGTAGATAGTTCTAATATCACTTTAAACAATTGTAGTATTATACTGATTAAAGTATAATTAACTATTTTAGTAAAAAAAAAATAGTGTACGTAATAAGCTCATCTGTGCAGATAAAAAACAAAGTTTCTTTCTTAAGATGTAGTTTATTACACTAATTGGATATAAATATTAACAAAAAGACTTAAAATATTATGTAAAGAAATAGTATATTACATTTCAAGAGTTGTAAGTAGCAAATTCCACTTGGAAATTATTAATTTCATGCGTACATAATTTGCCTTACAACTAGAGCCAAATTGCCAAATTGTGACATTTTTAAATAACAGTTTGTGAAATATTTTGACAAAATAACTGGCAATATTTGTATATTGTTATAATAATCAAATTATAATTTTCATTTTGTTTGCCTATAATAATCTGTTTTAGTGTTTTCCACATACCTTTAAAGTGTAAAGAGTTTTTCTTTACAACTGAATTATCATTTAAAACAATCTGCTGAGACTAATATTAAGGTTATATAAAAGAGGGGAATCTAAAAGCATTGGAGGGGAATATATGTTAGTATACAAAGATAAAAATGTGTAATAAATTGTCAGTATTCATTGTTCGAATAACGATATGGAAATATTCACAGTAAAATATAGGAAAGATTATGCGATTTTATTAATGCTTTAAAAATTATAGTTCGGAAACTCGCTGCAAATTTAAAACAAAATAATTGATAGTCTTTTTTTTATTAATTTAATTTCAAGCACATTTATCTAGGTCATATGACTTCATGAATTCGATCCCAGTGCTGGAGATTCCGCTACGAAATGGCTTTGTGCAGTAAATTCATTGTGCACTATTCTAAATATGCACTATAACATTTTAAAATTCCAAGTCTCCAAATTTTGAAAATTTAATTTTCTAAATGTGTATGAATAACCGACCTTCTGAAAGTGAATGTACAGAATCTGGAGGCTTTGAGACATTAATATTTGATGTTTTATGTATATTACATTACTATAATCTATTTAAACCCGGTAAGAGTAGGAAAGCACTGAACTGAAGCAAGTGGCTTTTCTAGTGTAAAAGTACTGTCGGAACCTACTTTGCACCTAGGGAATGAAAAATTATTTCTGCCAAACTGTTGTTAAAATAGTAAAAGCTTATTAAAATTACTTTAAATATTTTATGTTCTGCACATGAATCTCAACAAATATCAAAACTTGTAAGCCGTACAATTGTAAACTGTAATTGTAAAGTTTTGCAGCTAGTACTTACATATGACTAATATATGTAACCTATACCTTGTTCCTCTCCATGGAGGACAATAGGTACCTGTCAATCATAAATAAATGCCTGCTTTTGTATTCAAGCACTAATCTCCTACTAATCACCTTACGTCGTTTAACTTGGATCTTTGTGTCAGCGATACTCATACGAGGATGAATTGATAAATCTCCGGCCTAACCCATATGGGATACAAATTTTTGCAATGTTTTTACGGCATTTTATTTTTTCATAATTTATCAGTATGGCTGTGAAATAACAAAAATTTCTGTCAAACAATAATTGTTTGGCAAGTTGTCAAAGTCGATAAAGTTTTGTGTAGTGTTAAAATGGAAAAAGCTGAAATTCGTGCGGTTATTAAATATTTTCACATTAAGGGTTTATCCCCAAAAGAAATCAAAGCTGAGCTAGACGGGACATTAGGCGAATCTTCTCCTTCCTATAGCACAGTTAAAACCTGGGTTGCGGACTTTAAACGGGGTCGCAAAAGCACAGATGACGCACCGCGTTCAGGAAGACCGAAAACTGCTACCACAACGGAAATTGTTGAAAAAGTCCATAGAGTTGTGTTGAATGATCGGCGATTGAAGTTGGCTGAAATAGCAGATACCCTGGGCATTTCAACGGAACGAACATATCATATCCTAACCGAAATTTTGGGAATGAGAAAGTTATCGGCACGTTGGGTGCCGTGGCTGCTCACAGTGGAACAAAAGCTGACTCGCAAAACAGTTTCAAGTGAGTGTTTAGACTTGTTTAATCGAAATTCAGTGGACTTTCTGCGACGGTTTGTAACAATGGATGAGACGTGGATTCATCACTACACACCCGAAACAAAGCAGCAATCAAAACAGTGGACTGCCAAAGGAGAACCTGCTCCGAAGAAAGCCAAAACAGTTCCGTCAGCCGGAAAAGTTTTGGCTTCAGTCTTTTGGGACGCCAAGGGAGTACTTTTCGTTGATTATCTTCAAAAAGGTAAAACAATCAACGGAGTATACTATGCTACCTTACTGGATGAATTAAAAAAAAATATTGAAGAAAAACGACCTGGATTAGCAAAGAAAAAAATTCTGTTTCACCAGGACAATGCACCTTGTCACAAGTCGGCAATTGCCATGGCAAAAATCAATGAATTGCAATTTGAATTGTTACCCCATGCCCCTTATTCACCAGACTTAGCCCCATCGGATTTTTATTTATTTCCAAACCTAAAAAAATTTCACGCTGGAAAGAAATACGAGTCCGATGAAGAAGTGATTGCTGCCACAAACGCCTATTTTGACGAGTTAGAAGAAAAGGCTTATAGGGACGGTATAAGAGCACTTGAACAAAGGTGGACCAAGTGCATTGAACTCGATGGGGACTACGTAGAAAAATAAAATTTTTGTTAACCTGATATTCTTTTGTTTTATTACCTAGGCCGGAGACTTTTCAATTTATCCTCGTACTTCATGCAAAATAATTTTTTAATAAAATTAATAGGTTTTTAGTTTTACATTGTGTTATTCTGTTATGAACGAATTTTTAAGAATGAATCTATGTGCTTTCACGTTTAACTGCTCAGAAGATTTTTAAAAAGAAATTAAAAAATCGAAACTGTGCCAAGAATAGCACTTTTAAATAATATAGTATTGACTAAAAGACATAACTTTAAATATTTTTATTAACAATGATTTAACCTACACATTATGTAGCATTAGTTCTTATACGTGAAACCGACTGTATAATATTAGGTAAAATGAGCGGCATCAGTCTTTGTTTAGGAACTTCTGATTTTACTTCCAGTAAATTTAGATCCTTGGTTGCTTGCGAAAAGTGGCAACATTGACCAGAAAAATCTGCTCTAACTACATCATCTGCAAACGTATCGGGAAATGACATTAAAAAATGGTTTATCCAAATTGAAGTCCACTTCGAATCAAAAGGATATATTTCCATTCTGGAAGATTCCACTAGGATGTCTAATGGGGATGAAACGTGTTTCCTTTTCTGTCCTAAACTCGACAAAGTAATTGCTCTGACAAATGCAAAAAACGTTTATGAAGTGGACAAAGGTCCTGCTAAACAGAATTTAACAGTTAGTTTAGTTTTCCAGCTTCTGGCATTATAGAACTCCCGATGATCATATTTCCCAACAAAAAGCTAAACAAAGTTACTTCATGGGAATTCCTGATTCACGGGACATTGCCATGAGTAATAACGGCTGGATGAAGGCTGAAATGCGCATAGTTTATATTAAAGAGGTATTTCATGAGAAACTTGTTGAGCAAAACGTGACTTTTCATGTCATTCTTGTCACAGACATTCAACGCATGATCTAAGTAAATTCTAATAGCTCTGAACTCAAACTGAACACGAAGAACTCCAGAAAGTTAGTGTATCATGCTTTCAAGCCTTTTTAAACGTTCCGAAAAAAACACTTTAACACTTAACACAGAACACTTTAATCGAATGACGGAGAGAAAACCCATATTATTGTCAGTTTGGAAACTTTATTTTGTGCCTACTTTAAAGAAAGCAGCACCTTAAAGGTGATACTAATTAGCCGCTTCATAGCTTGCCGGTGATGCCCATGGAATAAAGAACCTATAGATTTTTAAATGCATTGAAAAAAAACTCACTCAACTTATTAGTGCTGTTGAGGAAATTAACAATTTAAATTCAACAGAAAATGAATTCTTAAATTACCAACTATTTTCTCAGACCAACTATTACCAACTCAGACCATCGTTTATGACATTACTCTTGAAATAGTTATAGTAGACATAACTGAAACCATGAGCTTTACAGAAGAGGAAATTTTAAATATGCCTATAATATACAAAACTTATGTGGATGGTGCCCAAATTGGAAAAACCAAAAATTCTACTGAACGAAAAATAGAAAATTTAATTTAAGCCAAGATTGGAGGAAGAAAGTAAAAATGAAATAAATGAAGAAGAAATAGCATGTATTGCTAATAGTTAATAGTAAAATGTTTTCAGGTAGGAAAGAAAATACTAAGTAACAAAATTATACAAAAGCAATTGAACACAAGGCAAGAGAAGCAGAAAACATGAACATAATCAACATGTAAATCTAGGTAGTCAAAAGAAACCTAGTTTTTTAGACTACTTACCTGCACCACAACGTACTAGAACCAGAAAATCAGAAGAACTTCATATATTATATTTAGTTTCGTCAGATTAAAAGAGCGCTCAAAAAAAAGAAAACATCAAAAACGTTCCGTCGGAATCAAATGTATGCCATGCCGCAGACAATCACTCAACCTGTCAGAAAAAAAATCGTTTTGTAAAAAACTACATATATATATGCAAGGCTATCCCTTAAAATGTAAAAATAAAAATGTGCTTTTTGACTAATCTTTTAACACGTAACTATTTTCCTTGAATGTGCCAATTAATGGAGTGCTAATGTTGGGGTAGTGTCAACAACTGATATAATTATGTCTTGCCATCAACTAGCGTGTTTAGTGTCAACAATTGGGATTCGAACGTAATTGGATATTTCTTGTTTTATTGCATTTTAAGATATTTTTCAAAGGTTAGTATTTATTTCGAATGACAATAAAATATAAAACACGAGAAAACTGTTCTAGCTTACGAATGTTTCATTTGAAGGGTCTAAATCTTTAAATAGACTGATTGTACCTTAAAGGGTCAATAGAGATCTATTTAGTGTGGACGTATCATCACTTGTTCATTTACTAAACTAGAAATTGCTAAGATTTTGTTGTTATTCTATAGAGAATCTGATTTGACTATACTGAAATCGTAGAGCAACTGTTCGGTAGGTAGATTACTTTAAAGAAACTTTGCTTAACCGTAAAGTTTTTACTAGGCATTTTCCTGAACTCTTGGGATTTTTACCACATTACCTTGTAAACGACGGACCGGAAAATAAAGAAACAAAACTTTTAATCAGTTCAAGGTTACGAAGAGACTTTATTAACATAAGGAGAAAGGCAGGCGCTCCTTTTGCTTGTCGTAACTTTTATTACTTTTTTATCTACTGTGATAGTTGTAGGTAAATCTTTATTTTCTCTCACTTTTAAGTTATGTGATAATGTAACGATGATTTGTGTAACGAAACGGTTACTGTATTCTATTTCTACCTCGCTTATATAGAGTTGAACGGCAACTGTTAATTTTGTAACAGACGTCGGTCGGACCCTGATTAATATTATTCAGGTGAATGGTTTGTTGTATAAATAAAAACTTACCGTAACACCATTTAAAGCACAGTTTCATAGTCTCGGTTTTGAAGCTATATATTTAAGAGTAACAGTATGTAAATTCTAAATTATTTGGATAATTTACAAATTATAAAGATTAAAATTCTCAAAAGTAACAAAAATAAATAACAAAGATATTTTTCAATTCAACTGCAGAAACTGTCCGTTACAGTTAAAGGTATAAATAACGGTAATCTCTTCAGATGTTAACGTAGACTCAAATCGATCCACCGTATTCTAAGAACAAGATTGTTCATTTTTCTAATGTAATATTAAAATAAGATTGAATTAAGAACAAGAAAACAATCAAAAGGAAATGCGACAATTTTACAATTGCGGAATTCCCTTAAACCTCGTGCAAAAAATTTTCAGCGAGAAAGAAATATTTCCTAAAGCATGCGTCACCGAAACAGAATAATTTCCAAACTACAACACTATAGTTAAGCCACTTCCTACAAAAGTTCACTATTTTGAATAAAATTTGCATTTCTAAAACCTGTTTCACAAGCAGGTGCTTACTTGACGTTTCGGGAGCTCCGAGTGATGTCCAGTTGTGAAAGAGGTTGCTTAATTAAATTATCGATAATTATTTTATTTTATAACTTTAATCAATTTTTACTTTTTATAACAACATATTAAAATAATTGTAATAACCATTAATTAAAAAAAGATTTATTATTATTTATTTTTAAAGAAACGAATTATTTACTACTTGGGAATGTTTCCGAGATAAATTGAGAAGTTCCACCGAATGGTATAGGTATTACATATCCCGACGAACCGCGTTCTCTTTCATATCCTATACTTTTGAAATACGCAAAACAAGATTTAATTTGCTTATTTATATACTACATAAGGTTATACTACAAGGTATTTATCTATACACCTAACCTACCAGTGAATTTAAAAGTATGCATTATTTTTGAATTTAATAATCTTTTGTATTGTCAGCAATCAACTTATTGACTGCCTACATGCATCGTTTAACTATGATAATGTAAAAAACCAACCATTTACATTTTGTTACACCGTTCGCTAAATTATAACAACCGAACAGCACTTAATTTTTATTGATAACACCTACAATGCAATTAACAGTAATAATTAATATCCGAGAAAGGACATCTCTTTGAATAGGTATATAACTCACCCAGCTTCTTATTAGATTACCATCGTTAACATCTTCCTCTTTTAAAGAAGGATACGAGATTTTAATCAAAATTATTGTGCAAGTAACACCAACTGGTAACAGGTTACAAGGACTATTGTTTATCACAAGAATATTTTTAAATGGTGTATCCAAGAAAAATATTTTTTCCCAAGGGTTAGAGTTATTTATGAACGTTGTTCTAAGTGCATAAAAAGCTGACGAGTGATTAGCAGAAATATATATACCTGTGGCTCCTTCGGCTACCTTACTGCTAAGGTATGGTTTAATTACGATGGATATGCCTTAACATATCCATATACATTAATTGAGAGTGATACAAACGGCCACTAGAATAATTGTAATAATAATGAACTGATTGTAATAATTTCGAAACCACATTTTCCAGAAATTCCGAAAGATATCTAAGCTAAACGGTACGTTGTCTGTTTAGTTTAAAATAAATTCCATGGATATAAAACATATATTGGGTGTGTACATTGCTTTGAATAAAAAAGCTCCGGCTTATATAAAAAGGAAGAGTTGGGACGTCGGTCGTGGATCACCGATTTGGCTATATTCTCAAATACACAGTGATTTCTTTACACTAGAGTGCACTCCAGCGTTTCCCAACCGCCGGTACGCGGACCGGTGCCGGTCCGTCAGTAATTATTGCCGGTCCGCAGAGAAATAACAGTATTTTCAAAATTTTACTGAAAGAATGTTTTCATTTGTGTTATCTTGGAGCTAACGTAGGGTCAAATAGTTTACGGAGTTGTCCAAGAGCAAACTCTGACTTTTACACGGAGCCGGCGCTAGATACATACATAAGTGATATATAACGCGCCGGCTCCGTACCTATGTGGTGCGGTAATATTCAGTAATAGGTAATAAGTAGGATCTCCCATTTTATAATCTTTAAGCGGGTTTAGCGCACATGGGTCTAGGCATACTAGAAACCGAAATAATTTTTGTCTTTCGTCCACGATTAACGCGAACGATCAAAATCCGGGTTTCGTTGTTTCGAGGGGCAGCAAAACTTGTTTCGATCTGAACCGTTTTTTGTGTGTCGATTCGTTAGGTAGTTCCCATCTCAGATTTGAAGTCTCGACCGTCTCCGGTAAACCGTTTAGGCGGAGGCGGCTAAGACTGCCCCCGACTTACGGTAGGTCGTAGTGGATATCTAAAAAGCAGAATCTTTGCCAGCGCAGTACCCCAATCATTTCTACCGGAAAAGGCTTTTTTTTGCAAATACTTCCTGGGGCGTGGGCTAGGGGTGACATGGGGTTTTTAGGAGCGATCGATAATGTGTTGGTGGTATTCGATGCCACGCGGCTACTAACGATCCGTGACTCTATGGTTTTTCCTTATCTATGCTCTAGGGAGCTCCGCCTGTTTTCGGAAGGCGGTATATCGGAAACTGTAGAAGCCAAAGCGACTATCTCGGCGTCAAACAACGGGCAATCTCAAAATGTTTCCCTTTCAAATGCCCTACAAAACCATAATAAAAAGGTTACAGTCGAAATTCTTCATTTGTTTTTCGCCCGAGAATCGTACTAAAGTAATATCGCCGCCCCCACCCTAATCGGGTTCCTAAGTGGAAACCACTTCTGCAGGTCTTATATGATTTCCTCCTGGGTCGCTTGAACCCATTCCTGTTTTTGATTGCCGCTTCCGAAACCCACTCGCCAGCGTTTTCGGTTATATCTCCGCTCCCTGTCGAGATATCTTGTTTTGGTTTTGATGTAACACCCAGCCCTGTAATCGTTTTTCGACGTTGGTTTGGTGAAAAGAGAAAAACTCCAGCCTCCTGATACTCGATTTCGGGTCGGTCCCCGTTTTGTTCGTTCGAGTTTTGGTATGCGGTAAGCGAATGAGATATAAAAACCAACTTTTGTTATTATAAAGAATGGATATTTATTTATTATATATTGTGTTCTTGTACAGTGTAACAGTAAATTTATTATTATAAGATTTGTTTTACGAAATGTTTTTTTAAATATTTTATCTTACCGTTCCGCAAGCAAATGCTACATCGTTTGGCGGTCCGCGAACGAAAAAGGTTGGGAACCGCTGCACTAGACCACTCTAAAACATTTAGAGTAAAATATCTAATCTGTATCGTCGTGTAGATCATAGACTTAACTTCAATACAATGTTAGAGTAAATTTATCACACTCCATAAGAATGATATCTTTAATCATTTGTGGCAACTTTATCACACTAAAACAGTCAAATAATTAAAAGATATAAATCAATACATCACACAGAATAAGTTTTAAATTTTTGGTGCTTTCTAAAATTCCAGTCTAAAGAGTAAACAAATTATACAAACGTTTTATAACAACCCACTCTAAAGAGGCAATATTTTACTCTAAATGTATTGAACTTTTAGAGTGGTCTAGTGTTTTTTACTGTTTTTTTTACTGTGCAAGTACCTAATGTATTAGCAAATTAAAAAAATATATAGAAATCATTAACACACAACAAATATTTAATAATCCGTCGTAAACAGATGCAAATAACTTGATTAAATAAATCTACATACCCAACCTAGCAAGAAAAATATTATTAATGAATCCAGTCAGATATGTACCAGCGGGCAACCTGTCAATTTTTAAATAATTTCTACACATGAAAGTTTTAAACCCAATTGTATAATAATTGACAATTATCGACATTAAATTAAAATTCAATATACTCGCTATATTGCATTTTGAAATAATCATATCAAATAACTGCATTTACTGTATGATTGTTTATGCAACCAACAATACATAAATGCTAAAAATACGCTAGTTGTTTTAGCTTTTCATTTCACTTGAGAATAATTTAATACTAACAAAATTTATTAACAAATACAAGCATAAAGTAATTTTAAATAATTAACTAAATACTATAAAACATCAACAATCATTAACAAATTAAATGATTTAAAAGCTTTAAAGCCGTTGAAGGCTGAATATACGCTAAATATCTAAATCCAACACTTTGATGGCTGGTTTCACAAGTCCTAATTAAATTCTGATTAACTTAATTGTCATTAAGAGATTCTATTCAATTATATGTATTTCTAGATTTCAAAATTAATCATAATAAGTTAATCAGAATATAATCAAGCTTTGTAAAACCGGCCCTGAGTATTTTAAAATTAAAAAGAATATCTTTAATTAAATTTATAATTGATTAACAAGATGAACCACTTCCAAATCGCTGCATCTATTGAAACATGAAACATGAAACTTAAAAATGTTTGAAAATGAATCAACATCAACTTCTCCAGATAGGAAATTCGTAGGAAAGTAATCAACAGATCGAAGAATAAGTATCACTTTAAAGTCTTTCAGGTAAGAAAGTCTTTAGCTCATAAATATATTTAAATGATATTCATTTGTGTTACTCTAGACCAGAAAGAGCACTAAAATAAAAATTACACAATAGTTCGTTGACTTCGTGTAAGGAGGTATTTAGAAATCTTATACCCTTTAAATAAACGATTCTAATCAAATATAAAATAAAATAAATATAGTACAGAGCACATTTTTTTCTGCGCAACAAAGGAAATTATATCTAAAAAAACAGAAGATTTAAACTACTGTAAGATGCACGTAAACAATAGAACTAACCACAAATTAAAAAGGTGGGTACATGAGTATATTCAAACCTTGATGTTGACTACGCAAATTTGATCAGAGAACCAGGAATATAAAAAGGAACTTAAGTAGGGTAAAAAGGAAATAAAAAATTGACCAACCACCAAACAAATGCAGACATATTTCTCCAACTCCAACAACTTATAGGTCAAGCATGATAAATAAATAGTAAAAAAGTTAATACTAAAGCCTCCAATTAAATTTTTAATCTTTAACAATATGACGGGTAGGTAAACGAATAAATCTCTTTTTCTATATTCCTAATGTGAACAATTAATAGTGGGCACAACAAATAACATAGTAACACACTAAGGGCCGGTTGTACCAAAGTAGTTCAAAGGCAGTTCAAGTGTGAACTAAGATCACGAATATCTCATGCATTGTACCAACACAGTTCAGATAAATTTGACAAGTTCAACTAGAACGGTTGTTGTACGTGGTTCAAGGGTAAATCAAGCCAGTTCAAGCAGTGTAAACGTAAACCTAACCTTAAAATTCTATTTTAAAAGTATAAAGGCGCGGACTTGTTTTGACGGCTTCAGTATTTTATGTAATTTTATATAATGGATGGGCTAGTGCATGAATTTACCGATGAAGAAGAGGAATTCATGGACATGTTGTAACGGGTACATTTTCCACCGGCATTTAGTATGCAGAATTTTGTATTAATTCTTACTAAAAATCCTAAGTTCGGTCCTGTGGACTTCGATTTATTTAAATATGCAGTTCATCATGCAAACTTCTTCTATAGAAAGCACTTTTAAGAAGGGAATGTTTCATATTTGCTGTAATTAAAGAAGTAACGTCATAAAGATGTTGTCTTTTTCGTATCTTGCTACCTGGCATTTTAATATAATATCAATTGCTTCAAAAAAAACCTTGAAAATAAACCGTGAGAAGCGCTTAGTCAACTCATTTATAGAAATATTTCGGTAAACATTTTGAGAGTATCCGATTCGAAAATACAATTTCCTTTGTCTGTTATTTGCGTTTAAAAAGTTTTAAGTTAGCATAGCGTAGGAATATCGTCTACAAGCCACATGCAATATTATTCCACACTGTTTGGGCGCGAAATTTCATGTACTGCTTTTTATACGTAAGGTCGGGAATCCTATAGTAGGCCAAGCAACAAGCGCCCTTGCCGCATAAAAACAGACGTGTTTTCGCGTAGCAATGGAGAGCAAAGTTAATAAAAAGGCTCGCTGGGGTTGACGCGGAACGAATACGAATACAGACTCCACTCTGGAGACTCGACACAACACCCTGACAGCAAGAAATCGATAGCTGTTTTATCGTTTGAGTTCCGATCAATAATGATTGATCGATTTTGAAGTAGTGTTTACGGATTACTGTTCATTAATCCCTTAGAATTGAAAGACATTCTATTTAAAGTGCATTACCGTTAAAGTTATTTCGTTAAGTGCTAAATCCTTTTGAAAAGGTTTTACGTTCCGTTAAATTGTGTTTGAAGGACTTGTAATTACTATTACTTCCTTTAATCTAATCTTCAGATAAGTGCAGTTACTAGCGAAAGAAGAATCTTTTAAAAAGCAATCCTAAATTTAGTGACCGATTTTCGTGCGTTTGTAAAGTAAAATTCCGCTTAAAGAATTTAAACGCATTTAATGTTATAAGTGAATTAAAACAATTTGAAGCTCCAGAACATTTTCGCTATTTTTCCGGGGGAAAATACATACGTATTTACGTAAGAACAAATTAAAATCTTGTTTTTTTCGTGCCTGACTCTATTGGTGTATGTAATCATATGGGCTGGTATTACTAATTAATATTGCGTTTTTGGTACGGAGAATCCACACTTCAAAGCAACGCCGAGTTTTACCACAATTTCCCGAAATGGAAGGCCAACTTTCCAATTTCTTCTGGACTATATGTATGGTGTTCCATGAGTTTGATGGAAAATACTCAAGGTACTGTAGTTTTAAGGATTTGTTTGTAATTCAGTGAATTAAGAATCTCACAGTTAAGAATTTTTCTTTAGGGAGAGCTCTCCTCGTTAGTTAAAAATCTTTAAACTTTAATTTAATTACAATTCATTTATATTGATACTTTCGAACTGATTTAATTTGTCTAATCTCATTTAGATATTTGTTTACCTTTTTGTCCAGAATAAGATGAGTCAATAATATTTGTGTTAATGCTTTTGAACAATATTTGTGGTTGATCTAATCAATTTTTTTAAGCTATTTTCATTATTTAATGAAAAGTTTTAAATGAATTTTTATTGATTAATTTTGGTATAATTATAACCTAATAAATTTAGGTTGGACTTGTAATAAATATACGATGTGTGTTTTATTTTTATCTATGCAAAGTTGTGTTTTAATTATTTTCCTGTTAATAAATGTTATTAATTCAAAACTGAATGATCTGAAAAACGGAACCATATTAGTTATGAATGCTTAGTTTCATTTCTTCAACAATTTTAAGCAAACAAAATTTTGTTTCAACTAAATATTCTATTCATTTTCTGGTTAATGGATTTAATAATTTTTAATGCTTATTCAATTAACATCTTTGATTGGTTAATTTATAATTACCTAAGCTCATAACCAGATGGCGCCCTTTTAAGTTTTTATTTGTGTTTGAACCCTTATCTATTCCTTTTCACAATTTATACAGCTGTGGAACCAATACCTACGACTTGATTAATTAATTTGTAAGAGAGAGTTTAAATCTCAAGCTGTGGCAGATATTTTTTTGAGTTTTCAGTTACAGTAAGTATACATTATTTTATTGTTATTTAGACCGGCAAAATACTTACGTTTCAATGTATCGAATAGTTTTAAACCAGAGAAAACGGCAAAATTACATAGACAGGCCAAATCATTTCATAAAGTGGAATGAAAAGGAATTTTTAGCCAGGTTTAGATTGTCTAAAAATGTAACACGTTATTTAGTGAATAAGATTGTTGATTCAATTTCACCAGCAAGTAACAGGTACTTACCAAGAATTTACAATAACATACTGGACAACTAATTTTAAATTTAAAATCTTAGGAATCATGAAAGGAATCATACTTTATCCCCAGCTGAAATGGTGCTTTTGACATTAAGATTTTATGCCACTGGGTGTTTCGGCCAAGTTGCAGGAGATTTTAGTGGAATAGATAAAGCAACCGTTAGTCGTGTGGTTGATAAAGTTACCATAGCTATTGCTAGGCTGAGGAACGAATACATACGCATGCCAACTACAGAGGAACACATCACGCATGTACGACAAGATTTTTATAATATTGCAAAATTTCCTCGTTGCATTGGGGCTATAGATTGCACCCATATTAAGATTTTATCTCCTGGAGGACCACAAGCTGAATTATATCGAAATCGAAAGGCCTTTTTTTCTTTCAACGTGCAAGTTGTTTGCAATGCTAATTTGGAAGCACAGAATATTGTCTGTCGTTGGCCTGGTTCGGCTCACGATTCTACTATTTTTCAGAATTCTCGATTAAGAGCTTGCTTTGAACATGGAGATTTTGGAGATAGTTTAATCGTTGGCGACGGTGGATATGGTGTAAAACCATATCTCATTCCTCCTTTAATAAATGTTACAACCGAAGCTGAAAACTTATTTAATGAATCTCAGATACAAACTAGAAATCCTATAGAACGATTTTTTGGAACTTGGAAAAGACGGTTTCCAATACTAGCATTTGGCATTCGTAATCATATACAAAAAGTAGAACAGATTGTGGTGGCTGCAGCTGTTCTACATATTATGTGCAGATTTATGAATGATCCCGATCCTCCACTTAATGTAGAAATTGAAGCAGCTGTAGAAATAGTAAACAATGTAAACATCGGTATGCAACAGCCCAACAACAACCAAATGAATGATATTGTTAGATACACTTTAATAAACGAGTACTTTCAGCAATTGTTGTAATAGATGTAAATTATGGTGTATGAAATTGTTGTAAATAAAGTAATATTTAACTTGCTATACCTAATAAGTAATAATATTGTTAGCAATAATAAAATGCAACGAAAATAAAAATTATATGTGATTTCTTAGTTATTAAAGTATATTTTATTAATAATTATGTACATTAAAATAAAAAGTGTTCAGCTAATAAACAAGAATATGTCACAAAAAGTATTGCTGTATATTATTTGCTGTATTTTTGTTTTTGCAATTGTAGAATTTCCATCTTCAATTTATGTTTCTCCTGGATGGCAACAATCCATGCCGATGACTCCCTATCTTCACGTTCCATTTCTTTCATATGTCTTTCCTTTATATGCTGCATTTTAACCTGCTGTTCTTCTAATAGTAATTTTTTTTGGTACTCTACTAACTCTAACTTGGCAGTAGTCCAATTTACCAGTTTATTTTCTAAAGCTTTGCCTGTTTTATCTCTACCTTAAAAAAATAAAATATTAGATTACAAATAAAAATATTTTTTCATGTCTAGTTACAACTTTCACACACTATGTAGATGCAAAACAAGCAGTTCGTGTCCTTGGTATATACTGTTTATGCAGCAAGAAACACATTTTGATTCAGTTTTGCAAATATTACTTTTGATGACTTACTAGAATTGTTAGGCGATATAGGTTTATGTTGTAAAGCTTCTGCTTTTCGTGTTTTAAGCATCTTTGGATTGTACTTAGACCATTTAAGGTTTCCGTCGATGCCTAAGGGGGCACCTTCACTTCTTTGGTCCTCCGATTGCTGGGTATCGATTATTTCGTATCGATTACCAGTAAACGTACCTAATACGTTACTATCATCTTCATCCACATCTGATGGTGATTGTAAAAATAAACTCTCTTCACCTTCACTTATTTTCATATCCATGTCTAAAATGAAATATTGATAAGCAACCAACAACAACTATTAATTATTCACACTTACTGTATTCATCATCATCATCAAATTTGCTTTGTAAACCAGTTAAGGATACTCCTAAGATTTCTTTTATATCAGTGTCAGTCTTTGATAATTTAATTTGTTCATATGGGCCTCCACCTGTTCCCATAACCTTCATTTTTTCATCAGCAAACTTACGCTTTGTTCGCTTTTTTATATTGTCATATTTTCGTCGAAGTATGTCTTTTGATCGATATTGCCCACCACTATTGCAATTAAAATCTCTTGCTACATTATCCCAGACAGAATTTTTTTCGTTAATACTACAACCATCTGTTTCCTTGCACTCTATAATATGTTTATATTTTTTAACGCAGGTTAATAGTATTTCTTCTTCATGAAGAGAAAAATTAGGGGCTCTTGAGAATTTCGGAGTATTGGCCATAATGTAAAAATCGTCTGAAAAACTTTCTTACGCATCAAACACCAAAACGAAAATAAATTATTTAGAAAGGTTAGGAACGTAGGGTTAGGAATAACAATGCAAATTGCATGGTGGAAACTATCAGAAATCAAATGTCACCAATAACAGAACTAAACTTTTTATTAAACCAAGATCTACTGAACTGATCTCAACTGCAATTGGTACAACGTTTTTACTTCTGAACTACGTTCACCGGTGAACTATCGTTCACTAGAACTGTAATAGAACGGTGATTGGTACAACCCGGCCTAAATAACTTCTTAAGGGTTCACCAATAACCCATCAGATTTAGTCTCACCAGAGGAGAGTACGATAATAGAGCTAAAAAATCTCTAAAACGACAACTGTACCGAGCTAGCAAAGATCCAAAATAAAACACACAACAATTAAAACAATAGATAACTAATGTCGACGTTAAACAATCCAAACAACGAAGAAAAACTCAAAAATAAAAAGCAATAAATGGAGTGGAAACCATCTGGTAGATTATGAATGATAGATGAGTCAAGTCAAGTACTTAAAAACCAAAAGGCACTAAAACTGATCCATACCAACAATCTAAATAAATACTAGGAATTTGATATTTTTTGTGAAATAATTATATCCGTAGAATAATTTTATGTTGTGTTTGCATCATGCTACTAAAGTATAGTCCTTTCATATCTATATCTGACAAAACCAGTGTTTTTAAAATATAAGAGTATTCGTCATGTTGTCTTAACAGTTTTGAATACGTTTTCTTTCAGATTTGATGTTAATCTTACTGCATTTCAAAAGAGGAGCAATACCAAACCAATATTTTTGCACCTACTTCTAAATAGCTAGGTTAAATTAGTTTTGCACTTATAATTTATCATTATATCTTCCTTCCATCCTTAAAATCTTAATAACATTTTAATGTATTTCTTTGTTTCCCTTGATGAGAAACTGGATAGTGAACGATTCCAAAAGAATACTGCATTGTTACAGCTGTATTGAATAACAATTAAAACAATATCGTAACAACTAAAGTAAACTCTGCTATGTATAGACACGAGTTCAACTAATATTAACTATGTCAAACAATTTCAGAGGTGCTTTCATTTAGACTGCTACGTATAAAACAAATTCCGCTTTTAACGCGATCTATCCTTGCATTCACTTTTTAGCTACCTTAAGCCCAAATAAGTTTAACTTGATTTTCACGAAGACATACGTCCCATGCGACACAATCACCATCAGAATCTCTATAAAAACCATCTATACAAGCACACCACGGTTCTGGAGCTTCACCACAATTCATACGGCCTGATTCTGGTAAGTCGCAAGTTGGTTCGCATCCAGGCTGAATTTTTCCCTGTAATTCCTCATAAGGTTCACATTCTGTAAGTAACAAAAAGATATACATATACGTCAATAATGATAAATTACAAATATTTTGGTCATACAAAAACAACTCTGTACATACCCTGAGCTTTAATCGTGAGTAACATTAGACAAGCAATCACAACTAATAAAACACTAGCATACATGTTACACACTTGTGAATATAATTTATTTAACAATTTTAGCTTGTTATATATACATACTGAAAATGTCCTTTCATGGTCATTAGTAGCAATATTTTGTTTTTACATTATTATAATTAATTAGACTCGTAGGTAGGCAATAAATTGTGAAATGAATGGTTGTTTAATAAAAAGACAACAATTAAATGAAGACAAAATAAAGCATAAATATTAAGTACAACGTAATACAAACACCAATTCAAAACTGATATTTGCATTTTTTGTTGCTCGTGCTTGGTATTGTTCGGCGTTAAGTTAAAATTCCGCCATAGATTGGTTTTTACATTATTAAAGAGTAGGTGTATTATCTACTCTTTTATAGGTATGAGCTACCTCAATATATCTTTCGGCGCCATCTTCCTAAACAACGTGTTAATTTGCCGTTGATAACATTTCACATTTCATTTTATTTTCATTTCATTTCATAAGTGAAAAAATTACCATACTTTTAATTTTCAATAAAATTGGGCTGGTAGTTCAATGAAATCAATGAAATTCAAGTTCAGTTCATTTGTTCGTTTGTAATTTATCCTGACATAAAAATAAAAGTAAGTAGAATCAAATTTCGTCTTTTTTAATAATACCTAAAGCGGTCTAGGACATTTGGGCGCGACCGTTTAGGCGCTGCCATTTAGGCGCGGCCGTTTCGGCGCGAGGACAGTTTGACGCCGGACAATTTGGCGCCGGACAGTTTGGCGCAAGGACAGTTCGGCGCAAGGACAGTTCGGCGCAAGGACACTTTGACGCAGGCACAGTTCAGCGCCGGAACACTTAGGCGCAAGCACACTTCGACTGAAAGCAGTTCGGGGGATGTACATTTTGCACGGCAAATTAGGGTAAAACTTTCGGAGAGCTTTAAATTAAACGATTTTTTGGACCATTAGTCTAATTTCTTGGAAAAAGCTACCCTATTATCAGAGTAGCATTTTTTATTTTTATGTACACACATACACCTTCTTAATTCTAGAATTTTGCTTGGATTGGTTAAATTGCGTTATTCCAGTGCTTTTTGTCTTTAATCAGTGAACACACATTTATAAGTGTTACTTACTGAGACAAAATTCGTGGAGTGGGACACGTATTTATCAGTGGTAGGATATTCAATGTTAATGTCGATTTTCCTAATTAATTTAATTGATTCTATAAAATTTTTAATTTTTTAAAATTTATAACATGATTATCAAACATGATATTCTTATAAATAATAAGGGATTTTTAATAAACAAATTAAGTTCTTATTACAAATTATTCCCTTATGCAGAGATTTGCAGAAGAATCTTAATTTTAATGCTTTAGCAGCTTAGAAACTTTTTCTTAAATCTGGCATACGAGCTTTAGTAATTGGTAAAAATTCAGTTTTTTTCTCCTCTTACAGTATTTATCTAATACTGTATTTCATCGATCAGACTGTATTTACTACCTGTAAGTACCTATAGATTTTGTTCATTACAATAATACTAGACAATTTCTCGCGCCGAAGTGTCCTCGCGCCTAAGTGGTTCGCGCCGAAGTTTCCCTGCGCCAAAGTGTCCTCGCGCCGAAGTGTTCCCCGCCGAAACGGCCTCGCCCAAATGTTCGGGCGATAAAGTTAATGTCAAAATTCTAATTAAATTTCTATTAACGGCTCAATGTAAACTTATGTCACTTTTTTAATTTGAAACTGGAGAAGCCATTTTATAAAACTAAATGTATTTATCTATATCAATTAAGATGTTTCTTAATTTGTAAAAGGTTTCAAAAAAGAAAATTATCAACAAATTTTATGCTTAAAAAGTCTTCTGCCTGAATTGGCAGCAAAGCGTCACAAAAAGCACAAAATTATACTTTTACCGTACCAATAAATAAAACTAAACTACACTAAAGAAGAGACCTTTTTACAAATAGAGATTTGCTGACTGCAGGAATTGGTCAACTATAATACTTCTTACCTTTTAACAATACAGTCCAAAGCACCCAACGAATGATAAAATACACATAATATAATAACAAATAATTACATTGTTTTTAAAAAGAAGAATTCAATTCAATTATATTATATTTAAGAAGGAGAATTCAATTATTGTTTAAACAAGAGGAAGTTAATTACCAAAACGGGAAAGGGAAGGAAAGGGGAAAAGAAACCAGTTTAAATCAAATTTTACAATAATGCTTAAAATGTGAGATCACATAATTCACATCATTAGGGTCTTTTGGTTAATTAGGATTTAAAATAGATGCTTTATATGGGTAACTACAAGTTTGTGGTTAAATGTTTTAACAACTCCTAATTAATATCTCGTGGTTTCTCTCAACACAAAAAAAGGCTCGTATATGATAATATTAAAACATGGTTTGTAAAAGCTCTTTGTAATTCTACAATTACTTTTTTATCGTATCGAACCTGCGGTGGAACGATTTCAGTTTGTTACCACCTAGCTCCTGCTACACTTATTTTAAAATAGGCTGTGCTTATTTAAATGATTAAATGTTTATGTTTTAATTATAAAAGTACAATTGATAAAGCTACAATTTCACAAATCATGGTATTTTCAAATGCTTTAGGTACGGAGCCGGACATTTGGGCGCGGCCGTTTCGGCGCGGGCCACTTCGGCGCGAGGACACTTCGGCGCGAGGATAATTAATTAATTAGGAGTGGTTAAAACATTTAACCACAAACTTTTAGTTACCCACAGTTAATTGATATAGATAAATACATTTAGTTTTATAAAATGGCTTATCCCGTTTCAAATTAAAAAGTGACATAAGTTTACATTGAGCCGTTAATAAGAATTTAATTAGAACTTTGACATTAAATTTATCGGAGCCGGACATTTGGGCGCGGCCGTTACGCGCGGGCAACTTCGGCGCGAGGACACTTTAGCGCAGGGACACTTCGGCGCGGACCACTTAGGCGCTGGGACACTTCGGTGCGAGAAACTGTCTAGTATTATTGTAATGAACAAAATCTATAGGTAGTTACAGGTAATAAATACAGTATGATTGATGAAATACAGTATTAGATAAATACAGTATGAGGAAAAAAAACTCAATATTTGCCAGTCACAAAAACTCGTATGTACTGCCAGATTTAAGAAAAAGTTTTTAAGCTGCTAAAGCTTTAAAATTAAGATTCCTCTGCAAATCTCTGCATAAGGTAATAATTTGTAATAAGAGTTTTAATTTGTTTATTATAAATCCCTTATTGTTTATAAGAATAGAAGAAGAGTATGATTATTTTTAACAATTTTAAAGTTAACATAATTAATAGAAATTAACATGCAGCTAGCATTTATAAAATTCTAATCTTTATCGGTATCACTTATTGAGGAAGGTCATAAACCTGATGTTGATCAACAAAGTGTTCTATTCTTTTTTAATTTCTTAATTTTTAATAAAAGTATATAATATAAAAAGAAAAATCATTATGTTTGATTAATTATTTATTAAATAATTAATTAATTAGTATTTCAGTTGAACAAAATCATTCACAGAATAACCTAAATGAAATTTAATTATCAAAGTTATTAACTGTTTACTGTATTTTATTAATAATTCTATTATTTTAAATAAACCAAATTTTTTTTCAAACGTCAGAATATTGACAATTTTGTGACTTGATGAAAAACAGAGAAGTGTCGTTTTATTGATTAAACAGATAAAACTATCACCTGCTGTCACTTTATCTGCTTAAGCAGAAAATGCTGTCACTTTATCTGCTTAAGCAGATAAAGCTGTCACTTTATGTGCTTAAGCAGATAAAATCAAAACCAGTAATCTTTAGTTTTTATTAATATTGATTACAAAGGAAGAATTATTTATATTTGCATTATGAAGAAATCCACTGCTGGTGCCGTACTCCAAATTAGAACTTAAATTAATGGTTTTCACAACGTTTCCACTGGTAATCGGTATAATTTCGCTTGTAGTATGAGCACTTCTACTTGTACTAGGCGCATCTCTGCTTGTACTAAAAGCATTTCCACTTGTACTGGGAGTTTCTCCGGCCCCGGTGACAGTGAAACTACTTCCTCCGCTACTGTTGTGTTGATCTTTGCTCTTACTTGGCATAAGAATTTTGCTAGCAATATTCTTTTTACTTTCCATAGACTCTTCTATGTAACTTTCTGCCACTGAATTACTTTTCCAACCACCATGGCGTTTTAATGTTGTAATGTCTCCCCCATTATCGATAAGCAACGTAGCAGACGTTCTTCTTAAACAATGCCCAGTGTATTCGTTGCACTTTGGTAGTTTCAAATAAGAAGCCACTTCTTTTGCTGCGCTACCAAGTTTATGTATTCCCATTACCATTCTATAACATTTCCCATTCTGATATTTCAGAAAAAATTTTCGTTCCTCAAAATCAGCTGGTCGTAGGGATAAGTACTTTCTATATTTAGCCAGATAATCCTCTCCCACGATGGTAAAGGATCGATATTTTTTGGTTTTTGTTTCCGGAACTTTTATATAAAGTAAAGATCCATGATCTTCAATGTCTTCAATCTTCATTTTATACAGTTCATGGCACCGACATGCCCCGGAAATTCCAAATATTAAGACAACCTAAAGAATATAAATGATTTGTTTATATATTTCCAAAAACTCAAGAAATCTCTTTACCTTAATTCCCAGATACTTTTCATCTGGTGCATTAAACACAAAATTATCAAACTGCCCTTTTGACAAAACTTTGGCTTTCTTTGGTATATAATTTTCACCTTGTTTCTTTAAAAATAGACGAATAATGCGTTTAAAGATTCTTGATTTTATCCCACTTATCTTTGACTGTTTGACCATAGACCAGCTTTCCTCAGTTTTGAGCGTTCGCCATAAGTAGTGTATAATATTGCGCTATCAAAAATGGCGACAGCTCTACATGGTATAAATGTAGCATTGAATGTCATGATTGTTTTACGTGGGGTACCTGTGTGAACTTACTCCCACGTTCCCTTCCAGAAGGAAGTGATTGGGATACGCCCAATCAGCGCGCAAGTTGCATAACCGGCAGTACAGCAATTGCTACCAGATCAGCTCACTGGTCGGAGCGAGGTTGCCTATCCACCCTCTACTAGCTATCGCAGGACTAGTGCCGGAGCAATTGACTTAACACGTTGCTCACCTGCCGGTACCGAAGTACCTCGTCCAGCAATAGGACTATTCCCTAGCTATGCGCTCTTGCAAAGTGGGACCACTGCCCGATCGAATCCAACCTCAATTGTGGCGGGACTTGGTTTTTTAATGGTTTTGCCACCCCGACCTACCAAGTTTAGGCTTGGTGGGTTCTCGACAGAGCTTCGTTTAAGTCTATACGTTATAGACTCCCGGTGTGTACCCGTTTTTGGTAAAGTTGTAATGATTGTGAGAGGCTATGTATTCGCTTCAACTCTCCTTAAGTGTAATGGCTTTCAGAGCTTCTCCCAATCACTGTACCCGGCTGCAGTCCGGATCATAGGGTGGTCGGGATAGCTCCTAAGCACATTTACCTGGCGGCCTGCAGTTTCCCATTAGCCCAAAAGCAGGGTAAACCTCACTTCGATTCTCCGCACTTGAGATTCAGTCAAACAGCGGGTTCCTTTGGTGACCATAAATGACCTCGGTCAAGCAGCGGGTTCCGTTGGTGACCATAAATGACCTCGGTCAAGTAGCGGGTTCCGTTGGTGACCATAAATGACCTCGGTCAAGTAGCGGGTTCCATTGGTGACCATAAATGACCTCGGTCAAGCAGCGGGTTCCTTGGTGACCATAAATGACCTTATCCCAGGTGAGATTCGAATCCACCCACACCGGTCTTATCTACCAGGGCTCCCCCTGATCGGTATGAGTTACCGTCGAGAATTCTCACGAATTTCTCTACCACACACTTAATCTGACAGCTTCATCCATTGCCCTTTATAGGGATAGGGTAGAAGACAGCCAGTTTTATGGGTGAACGTCGTGTGGTCTCCCGAACACCCAAGGTATAAATGTAGCAGTCATAAAACGTGACGTTCTATGACTGCTACATTTACCGCTCACAACCGCTCTGCAGCTGTTATATACCTGCGTGAAGTTGGCACCCCCATATAAGAATTTCGAGAAAAAAACTGTTGCATAAGTTATGCCCAGTTTTGACCAATAGTTGTTTTATTTTGCCCAGCACTCCTTAACTCGTGAGTCAAGAGCCGAATTTCTATGGTGTGGCACCCCCATAAACGATTGCAATAAAATAAAGTAGGCCATAATTTTGCCCAAGCTATGCCCAGTTTTGACCAATAGTTGATTTATTTTGCCCCGCCCCCCTTAATTCGTGAGTCAAAAACCGAATTTCTATGGTGTGGCACCCCCATAAGCGATTGCAATAAAATAAAGTAGGCCATAATTTTGCCCAAGTTAAGCCCAGTTTTGGCCAACCTTATTTTTTTACTTAAACCAAACCAGATCTTCACGAATGCAGGGTTCTAAACTCACCACAGGGTATCTATAACGCATTTCACACGTCTTAAACAATATCTGATCTTGGGATTAACTTATGACTCACTACCTAACAATTCTAAACCTCATAGAGGCCATTTAAAGGGTTTTCAAGTTTTGCCCAAACTTATTTCTTAAACCCGGCGACACATATTAAATGTAAAGTTCAATATTTCGGATTCTGTTTTAAAGTCGTAGAGGTAATTTTGATCTCACTAACTTACAATTCTAAGCCTTGTAGAGGGCATTCAAAGGGTTTTCTAGTTTTGTCCAAGATCAGAATTACTTCTACGACTTCCAAAGAGAATCCGAGATATTGAACTTTACATTTGTGAACGTGTCGCCGGGTTTAAGTTAAGAAATAAGGTTGGACAAAACTTGAAAACCCTTTAGATGACCTCTATGAGGTTTAGAATTGTTAGGTAGTGAGTCAGAAGTTAATCCCAACAGCAGATATTGTTTAAGACGTGTGTAATGCGTTATAGATACCCTACGATGCGTTTAGAACCCTGCATTCGTGAAGATCTGGATCGGTTTATGTAAAAATATAAGATTGGGCAAAATTGGGCATAACTTGGGCAAAATTATGGCCTACTTTATTTTATTGCTATAATATAATATAAGCAATAGCTTATAGGGATGCTACACCATAGAAATTCGGCTTTTGACTCACGAGTTAAGGGTGCTGGCCAAAATAAAACAACTTAGGCAAAATTATGGCCTACTTTATTTTATTGCAATTGTTTATAGGGGTGCCACACCATAGAAATTGGCATAAATTGGGCAAAAATATGCAATAGTTTTTTTCTCGAAATTCTTATATGGGGGTGCTAAAAACTTACACCACGGAAATCCGGCTTTTGACTGACTAGTTAAGGGGGGCGGGGCAAAATAAAACAACTATTGGTCAAAACTGGGCAAAACTTGGGCAAAATTATGGCCTACTTTATTTTATTGCAATCGATTATGGGGGTGCTACACCATAGAAATTCGGCTTTTGACTCACGAATTAAAGGCTCTGAGCAAAATAAAATAACTATTGGCCAAAACTGGGCATAACTTGGGCAAAATTATGGCCTACTTTATTTTATTGCAATCGCTTATGGGGTTGCACACAATAGAAATTCGGCTTTTGACTCACGAGTTAAGGGGTGTTGGATAAAATAAAACAACTATTGGTCAAAACTGGGCAAAACTTGGGCAAAATTATGGCCTACTTTATTTTATTGCAATCGCTTATGGGGGTGCTACACCATAGAAATTCGGCTTTTGACTCACGAATTAAAGGCGCTGAGCAAAATAAAATAACTATTGGCCAAAACTGGGCATAACTTGGGCAAAATTATGGCCTACTTTATTTTATTGCAATCGCTTATGGGGGTGCACACAATAGAAATTCGGCTTTTGACTCACGAGTTAAGGGGTGCTGGATAAAATAAAACAACTATTGGTCAAAACTGGGCATAACTTGGGCAAAATTATGCAATAGTTTTTTTCTTGAAATTCTTATATAGTCGTGCCAACTTCACGCAGGTCTGTTATATCCATTGAATGTAACCAATGTAAAAGCGATTTTTAATTGCTTTGCTGGTGTCAGTAAGCATACATAGCTATATTTCAAATGCCTGTTATGATTTATATATGCATATTATTATAATTTATCTTGTTTGTTGTTGCTAGCCTTATATGGTGAAACTCCATAATCATAAAATAAATAAAACAGATTAGTAAAAATTTCACGAGTTTATTATAATCTATTGGACAATTGTTTCGACAGCTAAGCTATCATTATCAAAGGTAATACAAATATAAACAAACACGTCGCTAAGGCAAATACAAAAAATAGATAACTAGATTGAAAAGATAACAATAATAAAAATTAAATATCTAACACTGCCAGTAACGGAGAATTACTGAGCTCATTCTGTTCATTCATTGAAGGTAGCCGGAGTTTGTGTTTGTAAAACTCAAAAGCTTCTAACCTGTCTAATTTGCGTTTGAAATTACAAAGATGTAGGAATTTAATATTATTTTGGGGAGTCATTATGTGATTCTGTTCTAAAAGGTCTTTGGCGTAATAAGATTTTTCAGGATGTTTATTTTTGTAACAACTCACGTGCTCTTTACATCTTATTTCAAAATTCGAAGTGTTTATCCAATATATATACCGAACTACAAAAATCGCGAATACCGAAGAAGTGTTTAGGAATGCCAAAAAGAGACGGCTCAAAGAAGCATCGAAGAAATGGTTTAAAATAACAGACAATACGCACGTTTATATGAAGGTACTTTACTCAGAACTGAAACGTTCAAAATCCACAAACGAAATAATGCCCCGCGATTGGGCGCCAATTGAAACGTAGGTTTTTAGCCGGACTAAATTACTTACAAAATCGATAAAAAAATCAATAAACATTATACTTACTTTAAATGATGCTCAAGATTACCACGGCTGGAGATTTAGCTCTATCTTACAAATTTTTAATTCAGGTCGTAGGTATTGGTTCTGCAGTTGTCTAATTTATAAAGTAATGGATAAAGGTTTCAAAAAACACAAAAACATACACAAGAAGGGCGCCATCTGATTATGAAGCTTAATTAATGATAATTAAGTAGATCGAATAGATTAGATAAATTTAATAGATCTGTTTGAAGTCACTAATCAGAAAATGAAATCAGACCAATAAAAATTTAGTGCAAAATATTGGTTAATTTCAACCAAGTTAAAAATTTTGATTACTGAAAATATGAATAAAAACTTTCATAATGATATGGTTCTGTCTTAATGGATTTAATTAACTTTAAAATCATATTTATTTAAGAAAACACCAAGAAATATAAAAATATAAAAGATTACAAATTTTACATTCAAAAATTTAAATAATAAGTCCCTACCTAAGAGCTCTTTTAATAATAAAAATTTAAAGAATAAAAAAATTGTATTGACATACATTTAGATGAAGAACAAACTAAAAAATGATTACCAGATTCAAAACGAGTTTACATAAATATTCGACACAAAAAAATACATAAATTTTACAATACCTTTAATTGTCAATAATTCACAAACCAAACCAACGGTAAACTGCACAAATTTAACTACAGCAAACATCAAACGATTGCCGCAGGTGGAAACTGGAAGGTCCGTAGATTTCTCTTTTCATAAATTAAAGATGCAAGGGAAAAACCCTCGTAGTATCGATATATGGTGAAACATTATTTACGAATTCACCCCCAAAATACACTAACTGAATGCAACCATTAAAGTTCCATAAGATTTGGTTGTTAATCTAATTTTGATAACCACCACAAAGGTTCGTTGTTTTCATTAGAACAACCCACATAATAATTAAATCCGAACTTGATTTAGAAGGCACATAACACAAATTTATTCATTAATCGAGATTTCGATTACAGAAGAGAAAGTCTGTAAATGTTACTGTATTTCGGTACGGTAGTTATTTAAACGAGAATACGGTACTGTAGGCTGTAATAACATTATTACACAGTAATAGGGAAAGCTAAATTTCCCATTCTTCCAAAGCACAAACGTCCGGAAAAGTGTTTAACGAAATAACTGTAATTTTTATTAACCACGAATTATTGATTAATATCCGGACACTTAAACGATATAATTATTAATTGTAGATTTTATTTAACTGTACCGGCATCCGAGAACCGGCAATCAATTAAACTGCATAAAAACTAAATTTAGAATTTTCTTTTAATTCTATTTGACTAAAGTGAAACTGCATTTCTGTAAAATCGACCGTCTTCTGTAAAAGCTGGATCAAAAGTGAAGAAGGCTTTTTTAACATTTTGGACCCCTATTTTAGCGTGAAGTAACTATATTTTTCTATACAATAAGGAGGATTCTACTAACATTCACGCATAATTCTCGACCTAACGAACAGAAGTAGGGATCGGAAAATAACGCGGGAACCGCCGCGTCACATGTGCTGGCTAGACTTGCTGATGGTGCAATTTTCGAGACAAATACGCAAAAAGCCAAGCTGAATTTCGAACACGTGTAGATGTTACCTTTTGAACAAAGAAGAAATTGATCCCTCACTAACGCATTCCCAGAATACAAACGAAAATGTTTTTATAAAGCGAGATGACTTGAGTATATTTTATGTTTTATCAAGGTCTTTTAGTTTTTTCAGCAACGCAACCATTACTACGAGGGGACAAACAAAGTTCTAAAAATATTATTTATTACCTCCACGTCAATTAATTTTGTAGAAGTTTGAAAACAATCCTTTAAGATATTCGTCATAAGTGTGATTATACGACAAAATTTTAGCTAAGAATAAAATACAGTTTTACAGGACCGAACTTCAAGTTTTTTTTTAATAAGTAGGTATACATGCAAAATTCACGTACTTAAGGCTGATAGAAAATATACCGTTACAGAACTTACTCATAAATTACACAATATTCAATTTGACATCTTAGATTTTGACATTAGAGAGACCGTCAGTCAGATTAAATTCAAAAAATACACCACACAGAAATATAAGCTTTATTAACTTGTACAACAAAAACCTACACTAGAAAATAACCTTAATTGCCAGAACACTACAAACTTTTATCCTAGTTTCATAAAATTGTCAAATTAACATTCAATGACAGAGAAACGCAATTTCCTAACGAAGGTTTCAAATTTTGTCCTTTTCCAAAATTAAATAACAAAATTAAAGAAGTTCTGGCCGTTATATGTAAAAAACTACTTGAAAGAGGTGTCTTTGAAACAGGACAAAATGCACAACAAAACATCTAACATATCAATTCTTCAATCTATCAAACACAACATCACAAAACAATCTAATTTCTGTTTCAGCAAATAAGAGTTACACCTTGCTAATTCTTTCGAAAGGTATTTACATATAAAAAGTTAACGAATTTATTAATAATGAAAATTTAGAAACTTTAAACAAAGACCCAACCACAAAATTCCAAAAAGGAGTATCTTTAGAAAACCGTTTGAAACCTTCAGGTAATTTTTTTTTTCAGCCATTTAATTAATCTATTTTTGACTGTTCAATCACTACAACAGAATTCCCGTGTCAATGCGATGTTTGGCACGATAAAGATCCCTACTGGGGGTGGAATTCCCCCTGATTCGGCTAAATTCTAGTAGGGTCGGCCAAATGATCATAGCAATCGGTGCCATGAGGTACGACGGATGCTCCGCCATCCTGATTCCTCGCCCAAACACAAACAAACAAACAAACAACAGAATTCAGTTTTATTGTTTGTTTTCTACCTAACATTTCTTTTGAACGTACACTTTATACGTTCTTTTCTTTTTCTCTTGTTTATAATAAGTTATTTCGTTAACTTTATTCGTCGTTTGGTTCCTGTGTTATTCTTTCTGGAACATCTTCTGAATATTGCTACTTTGGTATACAATTGAATTGGACTGCAGTTCACAAAAGGATGCGACAGATTATAGAAGAGGAAGATCTCCAAATTCATTAATGAGGCAATTTCAATATTTTAATAATAAAAGAAAAATAATGTTGCTCCATCTATCAGAAAGTCTATGGACACAACTCATTTTGTATCAGTGTAAAATGTTTTAATTTGGACAAATAAAACTCCAATTTCAAACTTAAATAAACAAAGTATCATAATATTTAAATTAAACAATAGCTTTAACCGAAATAGGTGTATCAATTAAAATCATAGAATTTTCATCAAAGGCTCACTGTACGTGTATAGTTGATTCACTTTCAGAGTGATTTAAAATTGGTGTTGATGTTAATCACCTTTAGAAGTTCACAAAAACCTATAACTTAACATTAACCTGATTAGCTTTAAATGTCACCTAATTGCCAAATTACGTTTTTAATATTCATTAAGCATTGAACATATGTACTACGAACATCTTTTGATAACTATGTTATCAATCTGTAATATTAATGTGTTTTATATGCACTACTTGTCGAGTGTACATAAAAAATTTCGCAGTCCTTGATCAAATTTTGTCAGAGATTGGAAAATGTGCACATATAGCATCAAAAACAGGTTTTCAAATAACTCATACTTATGACGCCGAAATAGGATTAAATTAAAATTATTTGTGTAGTGTGATTCTTAAGTGACCATTGGCCTTTTCAGGTCGCCTTATTAATAAATCTAAAAAATCTCACCTAGAGATTTATCTTATAGTTACAACTTAAGCCTACAGATTTTAAAGCATAATCAATTAAATGCAATTCTCGTTTTTGATCCCGTAGGAGATCGTAGGTGCATGACTAAGTCTTAACCTAGCGTTCTAAATGTTTTTCTGGGGTGTTTTTGCAATGAGTACTGCGCAAAAAAACTCATTACGATTCACGACATTTAGCTGCGTGCGAAATCCATGAATTATTATTTCTGTCTGGGAAAAGTAACCCACATATAAATGGATGTGCTATTTGAATCTTCTAACCTTATTAATGACGTTTACATGTGTCCATTTTAACGTAAAAAATAAAAGTATGTCTTTCGCGATCGTATTTTGTGACTTGTCATAAAATGTACAACAATTAATAATTTAATTCTATTTTTCACTTTAATATTAAAAGACAAGACTTCTCAACAACACAATCGCCATGAGGATGCCTCAAAAGATGAGGTTGACAAGCGCATCCTGGTGCTGGTGGTGTATAACAAGTCAGAGCACTATCTGGATTATTCGGAGCATCACAAGATGGTTCGCACCCTTTAATGAAATTTACCACATATACTTCAGTTGACCTACACCTGCGCGGAGCTAAAAGATAAAACATTAGATGCTGATTAAAGAGATATCCATCCATTCCAAAATTACACTTACAACTAGCAAAAGCAAAGGAAGCTTTCATATTAAATAGCACTAGACACACTATTACAATTACAACAGTTGTGTAAATGTGAACCATCTTGTTCTAAAATACAAACTATCTAGAAAATTTATTCTTTTAATTAATACAAACAGAAAATGACCTTTCTTGATTATTAACATAACTGCATAATTGTATGGTAGGCGTTGTAATCTAAATCAATAAAAGATTAGGAATGTAATTGACTATTGTTGTCATTTAACTAATAGCATTAATACCAGGTGTTTCTAAAATCTCGATCGACTATAGTAAAAAAGATCAAAAAATGAAAAAAATAACTTATTTTGTTAGTAAATTGATTATTTATAATTTAATATAACTCGGCTTCACGTAAACACTGCTGCTAACGTTGTGTAATAACTTGAAAACCATTTTCCAACTCTCAACATCTTTATTCAGGCCAAATCTGGGGGTTTTTTAGGGGATTATGATTGATTTCCTTTAATTTGTATTCGATCTTAACAGCATAAGAAATTGAATCATTGGCTCTAATCAAGAATAGTCTATGAAATTTTTATCGCACTACTAAAGAATATGGGTACCTAAGTAGTAGAGCTGGGAAATGGACGCGAGTAGAGTTGAATTGTAATAAAATAACACCATAAATATTTTATTCATTATTAGGTAAAATAAGTTTTTTTGCAATATTCGATAGTGTTAACTAAAATGGATCGAGACTTTATAAACATCTGGTATATCGCAATCTTTTTTATTTTTGTTTGTTGGTCTACATAATATAACTTAAGTTCCAGCTATTAGGTGGGTAACCAAAATGACAAAGTATAACAATTAACAAAAGTATGATAACAACAAATTTTTCTTTACAATTATTGTAAATAGTAGACAATTGTAACAATAAGTTCAATAATAAGTATAAAGTATTAATTGAAGCTTTCTTCAGAAAAAGTATGTAATATAAATGTTAGTTTTTCCAGAAAATATAAAGAACAAATTGCAGAATAATTGTACTTTCTTTTAACAGTGTCTAGTTTTTATTATTAGTAAACCTTTGCTAACAAATATGAATTTATTAAAATCTGTTGCATACAATCTGTTTGATTTAAAGAGCCCCGTTTAGTAGCAGCTTCATTTGCGTCCAGAAATGGTATAAACCATGTATATATTCCTAAATGGCATAAAATTCTTTATGTTCTGGTTCAGGAAATTTTATCTTTACTAAATCAGCATTAAAGTGATGACGTCATCGAACTTTTTTTAATTATATGATATGTACTTTTTTACTGAAGCCGATAGAGTATAGTGTTCTCTTTTCAACCATAATAAATATTCATACACTTACATAAGAGCATTTTCAAGAAAAACGTGCAAAATAATTTGCGGCTGGTAGGCTTTACATTCTGGTTACTCCAATTAATAAAACAGAATCATATAGCAAGCTTAAATAAAATACCAAAACTTTAGTTATTCTGATGGTCTTCAATTATTAAGGAAAATGTAGAAAAAACAGTACTACTCTAGTTCTGCTACTAGTATTAGTGTAAGTTGTTCGAAGATGCGAATTAAGTATTTAAAGAAGTAGACAGATATTGAACCTTATTTACTATAATACTTATATTCTTTAATTGTGGCTTATGTGTATTTAATTTCTAACTCAATTAATGAATGAAATGAGTGAGTTACTTGAAATGAGTAATAAAATTACCTTTTATTTTCAATCTTAAGAATAATACTAATTTTTCAATTTAATTAACAGTAATATTCCAAGTGCAATGTTTTCTGTCGTACTGCTTTGCTAAGAAATATGTCGAGTAAATTTACCACACAACAAAGTGTGCAAAAGAAAGTGTTCCAAAAATGATTTCCAATGAATGAAGGTTTAGAAAGTAAAACTGTAGGTTAAATTCTTTCAAAGAATACTACTATAAAATAATTCCAAGAATTATTTCACCCTTTTTAAATTTCAGCGAGTTCTTTTCAATATTCCAGGACAATGTAGGTTAAATTCTTTCAAATAGAATACTACTATAAAATATGTATGTAGTTAAACATTTTAATAGAAAAAGGAATTGTTTCAAGAATTATTTCTCTATTTTTAAATTTCCACGAATTCATTTTAATATTCGAGGGCCATGAATGAAGGTTTAGAAAGTGAATATGTGGGTTAAATTCTTTCCAAGAATACTAGTATAAAATAGTTCCAGGTATTATTTCACTCTTTTTAAATTTCGGCGAAAAACAACTTTTGAGACGTGTTTTTTAATGCATACCATTTTGACAAAAGTCATAATTCGATCAGGCTATTTTACATGCACGCAGGATTTTCAGCATGATGATTTCTTGAATAAATAGATATTATTTGTCTAATTCAACATTTGTAAAGAAATTCTCCCCCAAACGTGACATTGTGAAGAGAAAAATATAGGGGAACAAAAATTTTGTTGCATTTATTACAGCACTTGTTATTACCTAATTTGAAGGCACTGAGTTCAAATCTGTGGGTAGTTTTGCTCTGTAATCTCTAGATTTTTTGCAATTCGACATTTTTGTTTTCGCGAAATTTGACGCTTCGTATAATGACATGATGGCAAAAAAATCAGTTGCTCAAAACAAAATACATACAAAATAGATCAAGACGTTCTACCATTTCATCCAGATTTGAAGAAATACTTATACCGCTTCCTGTTTGTCCTGGTTAATAATAAGTTAATTATTGTATTGCAGTAATTTAAATGATAAAATAAAATACAATAAAATAAAATACACCCCATATATTTTCTTTTCCCAATCGGCTAACTCAGGTTTTATACGATAGAGCATGAATTGTTTGAATTATTAAAATCTTATTGGTTCTTATACCTGAAAGAAAAGAAAAACTTATAATGCAGACACTTGGGCTTCTGCAACTGGACAACAACAGGCTATACCCTAAATATGAAGAGAAAAATAAATGGATGCTTGTATATACATCAATTAAAGACATAAATAATTTGAAAAACACAATCTTTATTTAATTTATGAAAATAAATGGAAATCAAAATTTAAAAGAAACTAAAAAGAAAAATTATTCAAAATAGAACAATAAAGTCAAATAGGAAATTAATTCCGAAGCTTGCTCAAGTGTGCTAAATAGTCGTAATAACCTGACATAGGGCTATACAGTGCTTCACTTGAACAAACTAACATAAATCAATAATCAAGTGAAAATATTTACAAATGGTCAAATAGCTTTACTTTATTGTAAATAAATTTTAGTAAAAAAAAATTTAAATTGTTTTATTTATGAGAAATAAATTCTCTTGAAAACCTTTAATGTTGAAAAATAAGATTCTGTAATTATTCAGATTAACTTTATAAATTTTGCAATTGACAAATCAAATTAAAAACCTTTTGCTTCGACTAACCTGGTATATAATGTAAATAGAACTTCTTCAAATATGATTCGCTATAGGTACTACTGCATTCATCTATCAGATGATTTTGTATTGTGAAAACGTCAATTCATGAAATCAATAATGAAAAATAATTTCTACTGAATTTATTTTAATATAATACACTCATATCCTAAAATGCATCGTAACGAAGATATTAGACAAAAACGATTGATAATGAACAAATCTCATTATGACCTAATTACATACAAAATTCATTAAATCCAGCTTTATCTTTTACAAAATGGATACATAATTACACAATATAACTAATACATATAAATTTTACACAGGAACATCTTTACAATTTAAGAAAAACATAAATTAAGATTCCATTCTACGGTCTTATAAGCCCAATGATGCATCTACAAAATCCATCTTTTACATTAACTTAAATGAAGTCAAATTATAGTCAAATTATCCAGCATACAGTCCTCCAAGTGTTTACATTAAAACAATGGTGAGAAAAGTAGTATAAGAGTAAATAAGTGTGAAATACGAAGCATATCACAAAACCGAGACCTTCAGTAATAAAAATGCTTAAGATTATTAAATACGAGTTTATAAGCTAATTGTGCTATATTAGCCATTACAAGCTTGACCTAATTTACATGTTTTTAGTTAACTAGCAGCCCGAAACTAAGTTAGTCTCTTGGAAAACAGAAAAATTCATCCTGCGTTAAAGATCGTAGACTCTAAATTTTAAACAAGAAGATTAAATCTTCCAGACAAATGAAAAAACCATCCCAACTTGGGTTGCATAAACATGTATTATCATGAAACAATATAAATGATTGATATCCTTTTTTTTTAATCAAACCTTTTTTACATATGAATTGAGGTTATGTTTGCATGCGATTTTATTCTTGATTTCTATTTTAAATATTGATGAATCTATCTGTGACCGAATATGTAGCCTTTAGATTAATTAGACCTAACATCCTAGCATGTCTATCTTTTATTTTAATTTGATGCGTGAAATAATTATTTTTACGTTTACGATCATATCGTCTATTAAATTTTCAATGAGATGGATTCATATCATCTCATGTATACATGTATGTATAGTTGTCTATGGCCTTTGCCTTGATTTTGAGACATTGCAAAATATACAACATGTCAAAAACTCTTGTTTGTGATTTATTTAGAGAATATAAGTTTTCATACTTTTTTAAATTATAGAGACAGACTAGAGTGAATATGAAACAACGGTGTTATAAACAGAGTGGCTATTAAAACTGTAAACACTCTTCTACCTATCTAAACACAACGACATCGCTTGTCAACATCTAGAAAAGCGTTTTCAGACAGACAGCATCGTTCTATCATAGTATAATACTCAATAGACAACCACCTTATTTATACAATAAGGTAAGGTATAGAACAGAGGTAGTACATAATATAAATCTGCGACAGAAAAGCCTGCTAACTACTCTTAAGCATAATACTACATTCTGTAAGGCCTTATTTAGTTACAATCTCGCAAAAATGTATATTGATGTATGTACCTGTATCCTTCAACACACTATCAGTTAAAAAACTCAAAAAACCTTGATAACGCAATTTACTGCAGATTGTCATTAATACACCAAATCGTAAACAGTCTATCGTATAGAGATAAGTATAATTTGATTGATTGATTGATTATTTCCAGCTGATAACTCTACTACGCTTTCTACGTTTAGTATTATTATTAATTATTCTTATTGTTATAACGTCTAAGCGTTCATGTATGCTTTTTATGTTTAAACACTATACAGGACCTTTCTTACTCCTGCTTAATTAACCTAAAACAACTAATAATCTTAAATAATTAATTTTCACAATTACATGTGCAGAATTACAACAGTTTTTAAAGCATCGATTATAGAATTTCGTCTATGTTTCGAAATCTCAAAAATTGTAAATTTCAGAGATATAATATTCGAAAACTTTAAAAATTACAGAATGTTACAGTAAATACCAATTCCGTTGGCGGAAGATTCTTGGAACGAAACGTCATCTGTCACGTAGTGAAAGGTCCCTAGAATGCTACCTGATTGTAAACGATAGGGTTCTACCTGTCGGTTGGTTCTAAGGATTCGAAATCTCCTTTCCGTTCGTTCCAAAAATCGTCCTCCAACGGAATTGGTATTTACTGTAAACGTTCATGGTTTTAAAGTTCAAAGATGAAACTTAAATCTAAAACCGACATAGTTTTAAAATGTAGTTTAAGAAGTTTAAATTGTAAAGTCTCAGTCTTAAGGTTGTAAAATTCGAAATTTCAGAAATTTAAAATTCAAGTCACAGATGTCACGTTTTAGCTTTCAACTCATATCCGTAGTTTACATTGATATGTTCTGGGCGTCATTATATGGAAACTTCCAAACATTCCATTATTGTTTAAAATGAAAACTTGGAAACTAGAACTTTAAATGTCTCAGTTCTTGATATTTAATCTTTAAATGATTGAAACTAAAATACTGATCTTTAAAATTTTAGAGATAATGAAATTTCGATTCTTTGAAACTTGGTTAATCGATATAAAATTCTGAGGCAAATAAATAATTCTGAATAATATGTGTATTCTGCTGTGAGATCATGCGGTGTTTTGTAATCTGGTGTATCATGTTCAATTTCTTTCTTGAGATTTGTCTCTTGATTTTATCAGGTGGAAGAGGCAGTACATACTTTTTATAACATCTGCTTATTTTATTAAGTAATTTATTTTGCAATTAAAGACTTATGTGACTAAAGTTTCTGAGTGAAGTTCTCTGGTGGACTTCACTCACGAACTTGAGTCACTTGAGGTCCCCAGTTGCGTTTAACGGCAAATGCGTCTACATAAACTCCCCACAGCAAAAATATGTTTTCAAAATTTCAAAGTGTATCAACTTTGTATCAATTTTCGAATTTGCCAAAGCTGCCACTTTTCAAATAGATATTTCCGAAAAATGGCAAATCAAACACTACAAACGATACTTTGGACATCATGAAAAGTACAAATCCATTGTTTTAGTGATTAGTCATTAGGAGGGAGACATTTGCAAGAACATCTCGACACCCCTATTCCATTGAAAACGCATGTGGTATTCTGATTTTCGCAATTAAGGCAAATAATTTTGTTGAGCTGTTCCTTGTAGGTTTTTGTCATTTTCCTGTTCGTTACAAGGCATTGTAGCAACGTTATTCAATTCTAAGTTCTTACATTTTCTACATATATTATTACATTTGTTTCTTCCACCAAGTTATACACATTTCTGTTGTTTCTTCTTTACCAATTGTTCTTTCCCGCTGTTCACCTTCTTGTACATATTTATATGATTGGCTAATACAGGCATTTACTTCTACTGAATGAGTTTGTAATTTTTAGAGTAACTCATCAAGATCATCTTCAGTCCCTAGGGATTTAATCATTTCATTGAAATGATTTGTAGAGGATAGTCTAGTTTTTAGGTCTGTGCCAAATTTTGCCTTGTACCAATCCAATGTAATAATCCTATGGAAGGAACAGTTTTACTGAAACTGTAAGAAATAACAGCCAACTGACCAATTTGTGTAATTATTGTCCTACAGTCAGACTGACAACATATTTTTGACATCCTGATTGCTTCTTGCTATAATACTGCATGTGATTGAGGATGTCGCGGTTGGCCATGAATAATTTCCAGCTCAGGCCATACTTTTACTAATTCGACAATTAAATAGTTTGCAAATTCGCGGTCATTGTCGCTTTTGTAATATGACTGGAGATCCAAATTCAAAAAAGATTTTCAAAAACTTCTAAGCTACTTCAACAGCTTTCTTTGATTTCAAAGGACGTAGGCAAATAAATTTTGTGGGATGGTCCTAATAATTTAGTAACAATTTGTATTCTTTATCCTGACATGACTGCTAATCGATCAAATCAACTTGGCCCCGACAACAAAATTCTTTTAAAACTATAGGTTTAGTAACCAAATTTGTATGTTTCGATTTTACCATTTCTTTTCTTAAGATAAATTTCACACGATTGTAGAAATATCCGGTAGAATAAACAGGTCGTGGAATGATGTGGTCTGATTTTAAAACAAAAATCATTTTATCTCTAGCAGCATGGCCCAGTGAAGTATGTGCCGAATACAATATTTCAATTAAGTCTTATTATGGTGTCACATAGATAGTATTACTATGTTTTCCGCGGAATAACGCATTACACCAAAAGTCTACGACTTATATTGTTATATATATTGTTAAGGTTTCGTGATGTTGGGATAATAAAATAACTTTCTGACACCAAACTATTTTATTTAAAGTAAAACAGTTAAAAACTAAAAAGTTCAATTAAGATAAAATTGGTCGTTTCACTCAGACTGACTAAAAACTGTAAATTAAGAATGTAATATTGAATATTGATTTGAACCGATTATTACATACTGACGTGTGATTTTTACTATTACTACTACTTCTTAAAATCTAACATACTAATATTTATATGTTCGGTACAAAGAGGGGTGTTAGATAATAATGAAGACGACCCGGATGAATCTATAAGGGTCGCGCTACATAAGATAAGTATTTTTTTAGTGACCCAGACGTAGTAAAAGGGTCTTGAAACATTTAGATAAACATAGAAAAACAAAGCTATAAGAATTAATTAGGAGAACTTCTAAAACTGAACAAATCTGAAATTGAATATTTGATAACAAGTAGATCATAATGAACCCTTAATAACTTAAATTATGAATTTGGAAAGAACTAATATATAATACAAATAGGTACATAACACACCTCCCACGTTAAGAATTTTACAAGTAATATAAAATTGCAAAATTTTTAAAAAGATAATTCAAAAACATACAATGGAATAACAAAAGTAATAATATTGGATAGTTACGTGCCGACTAAGTAAGGATATAAAATTGTAGTACAAACTTAAATTTACTAGGGTGATATGATTCTAATAAAATTTTAACTAACCTTAAAATATATGATAGCATAATCAAAAGCAAGATATATGTAACTAATAATATAAGTGTAATTAACTAACGAACAGCTAGAAAAAAATAAAATGTTATAAGATTTAAATTATTAGGATAAAATCGATTTTTTTTTCATCAAAATATACCAAAAAAAATGTCAATGTAAATAAGTAGCAAATAACTCGAAATAAGAAGCATTGTTATCTAGAAATTAAATTAATATGACAATATATGATGCTAACAACAACGTATCTAAATTTTAATAAAAATATAACTAACAAAAGTTGCATTAGACTTGTCATTGTTAAGTTTATGTTTCACTTGAGAGTGAAATAATTTTTAAATGTGTACACTACTTGGATTTAGATGTTCAACAATCAAACAATACAAATTACAAGACATTACAATAAATCATGATACATTAAAAATAGAAAGAGTTTGTAGAATTTGCTTAGAAATAAATTATTTACGCGTTGTTCACTTTGACACATACACTTGAGATTTGCACGATCACTTAGCACTTAAAAGGGGTTAGCGAACGTCTAGATTTCACAGCACTATCTTCATTTACTGGGACTTCAGTGAATTCTATACTGTCGGTGTAGTCGTTGTCATCTTTCCTTGATGCTGGTCTACGACGATATGATGTTGCATAAACATTGTTGCGGCTGTTGATACATATTTCGAACGATCTTTTGCAAGCTGGTAATCTTTTACCGATTATGGGTAACCAGGAGCAATCGCAGGAACAGCAGCAGCAATAGCAAAGTAAAAATGCAAGAGCGAACATTGTTATGACAGCGGTAGATAAGCTGAACCAGTGGGTGTTCTTATAAACATCATTGGAGTTTAATTGACTGTCAAGAACCTTCTCAAATTGTTTTAATTTTTCACTCGCGTGTGATAATTCATCTAGGTTCACATGTTTGAACTGAATTGGAGTAATCTTTTCCGTAGCGATCGTTTGTATCTTTTCTATGCAGCAGTCATCAGTATTGATGTTAATGTCTGGTATGTAATTTGTGAAGTTGGTAGTGCGGTTTGTAGTAGCTGTTAAAACCGTAGTGCCAGTATACATTCTGCACTTAGATTTCAAGGTAATTATTCCAGAATCCTTGAGTTGTACTTCCGTTGGTAACGAAGGACCATCCCTACAGCTGATTGTGCCGATGGTTGGTTGAGTTGCGACGAAAAGCCAATAATTTTGCTGCAATGGATGATAAACCTCTAGATTTATCTTTGTGGTTCTTGTTGGACAATCGTGAGGAATTTCGTGAATTAAACGGTTTTTTAATTCCACCTCACAAACAGGTCTCTGAAGCGATATATGAACTACCAAGTCGTTGCAAATGTATTCACCTTCAGATGCCTTGATGCAATTTTCTAAATTTCTCAATCGAGAATAGTGCAAGTTCGTCGAACTCATGACCAAATAAGGATAATTAGGAGTAATAAAGGTGTAGGTAAAGTTATAAGACTCGGCAGGCAAAGGTATTATATGAAATAGATTGAAAGAATGTTTATTTACTACTGATATTTTAATAGCATAAATTAAAAGATCCTCGTTATAAACAACTGGAAGTTGGAAGGAGTTTGGAAATGGTGTAGTATTTGTAAATTTCGTTTATATCCATGGGATCGAAAGGTAATTCTACGTCTGATTTCAATTTCGCATATCTTAATTCGTCAAGTAAATGTTTTGGCGTTATAATCGAAGGATGTAAATTATTGTTGCGAGAGAAGAGTATTGCGCTTATAATAGTGTCGAATTCTTCGTCAAGTTCATTTATTAATTGTCTTAAAAGATTTATATGTTCTGTTATCATCACAGCATATTCTGTGGATTCTACTCTTTTTGAAATTTCTAAACCGAATTTTTCGAATTTCTTAAAATTTTCGTTTATCCGTTTCTCATTAAACTCTAACATTCGTACCGAGTTATTAAAATTGTGAATCGCGGTAGACAAAATGCTGATTTGTTGTTTCATTAGAATTTTCGTTTCTTTGTTTTGTTCAAAAAGCGATTTGATTGCGACGCTATAATACTCGCCGTCATCAGAGTCAGGGGTTCCAAATAACCATTTAAATACGTGCGAAATACCATTAATAGCTCCACGTTTAATACGTTTGTTATTAAAATCTTCATGTGAAGTAAGATGCGTTATCGTTTCATATTTTTCTAAAACTTTTGGTATTTGAATTTTGAGTAGCTCCATTGTTTGATGACAATGGAATTTGTTTAATTACTTATAAATAAACGTCGAAGAGGAATTAAACACAAATATGCAGACTTCTCATACGTATTATGCATTAAGTCTGTCTTACGTTTGTAGAAGGAAATGTTGGTAAATGAGAGAATAGTAAAGAAGTCTGTTGATATTATTACACGACCCAAATTATGGAAGAATACGCCTGCTTTGTTAGGAAGTTTTGTAAGTGAATAAGGTGAAGAAGATTGGAGGGAAGAACTTGTGATAGATAATAGAATTAGCACTATCGTTGGTTGCCAAATACGAACCATTTTCATAGTTCTGAAACAGAGAGCTTTACGTTATTTTTGTGGTGCGTAACAGTTTTGTTTTTTATTTGTAAGGATAAAGTGTGATTATTGTGTACCTTAGTGACTTTATAAGGTCCTCTAAAACTTGGGGATAATTTATTCCCTGATCTGTCTTTCACATACACGAGATCACCGACTTTGTATTCTGTGTCGTCTCGAGCTTTCGTGTCATAATAGTTTTTTGATTTAATCTTATTTCCGATTAAGTTTTCGCGAGCTATTTCATTGGATCGATTAAAACGTAATTTTAAAGCAGTACAATATACGTCATATGTATACTTGAATTCAGGTTTGCAAGTAAGTGACGAAGGCACAGAGGCTTTATGACCAAATATTAATTCAAATGGAGTAAATTTTGTCGAAGAATGCATGTGCGTATTGTAACAAGAGAGAAAAAGAAAGAACCCCTTCTCGAGCAGCGGATGGAGTATTCTGCGGCATTCGAGAGAATGACGCATAGCACCAACAATGTAAACGAGGCACTGTTTATCTAGCACCTTCCAGAAATACATGGTAGTTTCTACCGGCTTCTAGTACGATTGTAGGAGGGTATAAAAGCGACTCGCGGATAAAAGGGGATCAGTCAACAGCAAGTCATTAACTGTGTATTACAAAATAAATAGTGAATATAAATGTTGTATTAGAAACTCATAGTCTGTAAATAATAGTTTTAATGGTTTATAATCATAGCGTTAATTTATAGTGTATTCATTAGTGTATAGAAATAAATATTTGTTTGTGAATAGACGATTTAAACAGCACTTGTATTATTATTTGAAAAAGAACGTTACAGTGGTGTCAGGTGTGGGGTTTAAAATAAATAAAATCGCGTAATAATTAAATAAAGTGCTGTGAGATTAAATTTTTAGTGTTAAAAATAATTTCAACAAACAATTAAGATGGCGATGAAATTGTTGAAAGATCTGAAAGTAATAGACTTGAAACATGAACTGGAAGAACGAGATTTGGAAACAACTGGCCTTAAAAACGTGTTAATAAATCGGCTAAAAGAATGGCTTATAGAACAGCAAGAAGATCCTGAAAGTTTCCTCTTCGAAATACCTGGACCCGCAATTGATACTAGTTTGTTGTTAAGTAAAATGGAAGAAAGTTCTAGAAAAGCCGAAGAAAATTCTAGAAAGTCCGAAGAAAATGTTAGAATGCTAAAAGAAGAACTACTGGAAAAGTCCGAAGAGAATTCTAGAATTTTAAAACAAGAATTACTTGAAAATACTAAAGCACTGGAAGAAAATGTTAAAATGATGAAAGGAGAATTGTTGGAAAATGTCAAAGCGTTGGAAGATAAAGTTTTCGACGAATTTTTGGAGAATACCAGTGCGTTAGGACTATTGGAAGGTAGATTGGCGGAACAAGATAGGGTAATAAAGATGGTAGAAGAGAAAATAGCCCAAATGCAATTACCACCAACAACTAAGAAAGACGATATGATCGAAATGCTGGAAGATAGAATGAGGCAACTACGGTTTCCCTCAACTTCTGAGTGGCCGTTTAATGAAGTAAAGAAACAATTTAAAGAAGAAAAGGTTCCTGCCGTAGGGATAAAAGTAAAACCACCCACGTTCGATGGAAAGATACCTTAGTCCACCTACTACAAACAATTTGAGGCGGCCGCTGGGGCCAACGGATGGACAGGCAAGGAAAAGGCCGTTTCTTTAACTGTGGCTTTGCGTGGAGACGCGTTGAACGTCCTGCAAACAATCCCAGCAGGACAGGAAAATGATTACCAATTGTTAGTGTCTAGATTGGAAATGAGATATGGAGACGCGCATCTTCAACAAGTGTATCACGCGCAAGTGAAGAATCGTATCCAGAAGAATGGAGAAAGCCTGCAGGAGTTTGAAGCCGATGTTGCGCGGCTTGTCCGATTGGCGTACCCTACGGCACCCGATTCATTTCTGGGACAACTGGCTGTGCAGACCTTCATTGATGGGTTAAGAGACGGAGAAACACAACAATCATTGAGGCTAGCACGACCAAGAACAACTGATGATGCGCTTGCTCACGCTTTAGAATTTGAAGCTGCAAAACAAGCGTCCCGAGGTCACGGGCGTGTTCGGGCCGTTGTGGAGGAAGAAGAAGGTTCTAAAGATCACCTAGAGGAGTTAGTACTGAGAGTTCTTCGGAAGGAAGAAAGCCGTAAGAAGAATCATCAAGAAGTTCGAGGGCCTAGTTGTTGGAACTGCGGCGAACAAGGACATGTAGAACGTCGTTGTCCCAAAATAAGAAAAGTACAACCGTCGGAAAAGTTAAAAAGGGTTGGCAAGAGGGGGCGAACGTTGACTACGAGTGAAGATGCCCCGGAGATCACGATCCATGCCGTAACATCAAAGAATAGTAATGGCAGTTTGTTTGTAGATGGAAAGATTGCTAACCGAACCGTTCCACTACTTATTGATACGGGGGCGACAAAATCCATCGTACGCCCTGATGTTCTACAATCAAGTATTAAATTGTTACCGACAACTACTCAACTCCGTACAGCAACAGGTGAAGTGATACCAACACGCGGAGTGGTGAAGATGAAGATTGGCATTGGAAGTAAAGAATGTGATCATGAGGTGCTGGTAGCCGATATCACTGATGACTTCATCTTGGGAATGGACCTCCTGAGAAAATTTGGTTTTACGTTGGATTTGAAAGAGGGTGTTTTGAAGGTCGGTAACGAAGAACTTCCTTTGCACCCACGAGAAGATCCGGTTGTAAGGGTTTTGTTGACTGAAGATGTGATATTGCCGGGTCAAAGCGAGATGGTTGTCGAGGCGGGTTTGGATGGAGATCTTCGGGTAGGGTGTGTGCGAATGATGGAGCCTGTTTGTGATAAGAAGATCCATAGTGGCATACTGGTGGGAAAAGCGCTGATCAAGGTTGGAAAGATAGTACCGGTGAGAATTATGAACGTTAATGTGGATCCGGTGACATTGAAGAAGAGTACCCTTGTGGGACAGTGTGTGCCAGTATTCCGAGTAGCCAGGTGTATGGCTGATGTTCCAAAACCAGCGCCCAAAGACCATGGTGGAAAATTAGTGGGCATGGTTACTAGTTCGTGCGAAGACCTTAACAGAACAGAAGTGAAAGAGGTACAGGGTTTGGTTCACCGATACCAAGATATCTTCGCTCTTGACGATAGCCAGAAGGGACGAACAAATATAGTAAAACATAAAATCAATACAGGCAACTCTATGCCTGTCCGTCAGCAGCCGAGGCGTCTACCTCTAGCAAGGCGAGCAGAAGCCGAAAAGATTATTACTGATATGGAAGAACAAGGGGTCATCGAGCCATCCAGCAGTCCATGGGCATCACCGGTGGTCCTGGTCAGTAAGAAGGACGGGTCAACGAGATTTTGTGTGGACTATCGGCAGCTTAACGACGTGACCAAGAAAGACAGCTATCCCTTACCACGCATCGACGACACGTTAGATACCCTGTCTGGTTCACGATGGTTTTCGACTTTGGACTTGAAGAGTGGTTATTGGCAAGTTGAAATGGAACCTGAAGACCGGGAGAAGACCGCGTTCACTATTGGTTCCGGACTATGGCAGTTTACGGTTATGCCTTTTGGTCTATGTAACGCTCCGGCCACCTTTGAGCGTTTAATGGAGACCATTCTGAGAGGGCTGTCGTGGAAGACCTGCCTGGTATACCTAGATGATGTGATTGTAGTCGGAAAATCATTCAACGAACATTTGAAAAATCTAGAGGAAGTGTTCCGAAGACTACGTGGAGCCAATCTGAAACTGAGTCCGAAAAAGTGCCACATATTCAGAAAGGAAGTGAAATATCTCGGGCACGTCGTATCACAAAATGGAGTGGCAGCCGACCCCGATAAGATTCGTGCAGTTCAAGAGTGGCCAACACCGAAAGATAAACACCAAGTTCGTAGTTTTCTTGGGTTATGTACCTACTACAGGCGTTTCGTTCCTGGGTTTGCCAATATAGCGAAACCTCTGACAAGGTTAACTGAAGATGGGCGCGAGTATGTTTGGAGCGGAGAGTGTGAAACAGCTTTCCAACAGCTGAAGCGTGCCCTGACAACCGCACCAATATTGAGCTATCCGCGGACAGAAGGGAAATTCATACTTGATACAGATGCAAGTAATCTGGCCATTGGGGGTGTACTTTCTCAGATACAGGATGGACAAGAAAAGGTCATCGGCTATTTTAGTAAGGTTTTGTCTAAAGCCGAAAAGAATTATTGTGTGACCAGAAAAGAACTATTGGCCGTCGTGAAGTCCGTTGAGCACTTTTACAAATACTTGTACGGACGGAAGTTTTTATTGAGGACGGACCATGCAGCGTTGAAATGGCTTCTACAATTCCGTAATCCTGAAGGCCAGGTCGCAAGGTGGATCGAACGATTACAAGGATACGACTTTGACACCGAACATCGAGCGGGCACTAGTCATCGAAATGCCGATGCTCTTTCAAGAAGACCCTGTCCAACGGATTGCCGTCATTGCTCTCGTTTGGAAGAGAGGGTTTGCCAAGTATTAAGGACTACCATCGTCAACGACAATTGGTTGCCGGAAGAATTGCAACGACAGCAGGAGGCTGATCCCGAACTAAAAATGGTACTGGAATGGAAGCGCGTGGGAGAAAGGCCTGCCTGGGAGGCCGTCAGCCCTTTTAACAGAACGCTCAAAGCATATTGGGCCCAATGGGAGTCCTTGAAGGTGGAAGACGATCTCCTGAAGCGAGTACTGGAGAGTGAAGATGGCACCACCATTAGGTCTCAGTTCGTGGTTCCAAGAAGCCGAGTGGCTACAGTATTGCGACATCTCCATGACGGTGCCTCCGGGGGACACTTCGGTGTGAAAAAGACCTTGGAGAAAGTTAAGGAGCGTTTTTATTGGGTCAACTGTAAAGAAGACGTGAAGGAGTGGTGCCGGAAATGTGAACTATGTGCCACTGGCAACGGACCCTTGGGGAAACGAAGAGCACCTATGAGGCAGTACAATGTGGGTAGTCCTCTGGAGAGAATAGCTATAGACATTGCCGGACCATTTCCCGAAACTGACGATGGGAATAAATACATCTTAGTGGCAATGGACTATTTTACCAAATGGCCAGAAGCATATGCCCTACCAAACCAGGAAGCTGCGACTGTTGCTGACGTACTAGTCAAAGAGTTTTTCAGTCGCTTCGGAGTGCCCATGGAGCTGCATTCGGATCAAGGCCGCAATTTCGAGTCTGTACTCTTTGGAGAAGTCTGTCGATTGTTGGGCATTCGCAAGACTCGGACCACACCGTTACATCCGCAGTCCGATGGAATGGTAGAACGCATGAATCGAACAATGGGCAAATATTTGGCCAAGGTCGTCTCCGATCATCAACGAGACTGGGACCAATACCTGCATCTGTTTCTGATGGCTTATCGTGCATCGGTCCACGAAACAACCGGTCAGTCACCAGCGTCTGTGATGTTTGGACGCGAGTTACGGTTACCGTGTGATCTGGAATTTGGGTCTCCACCTATGGAGCAGGAGGTAGCCGGGAATGATTATGTCATCAACTTAAAGAAGAAGTTGGAGGATATTCACGACCGAACCCGAAATAATAGTCGAATCGCGAGTGACCGGATGAAGGCTACGTACGATGTGAGAGCCCAAGAAGGAGGGTTTCAACCTGGAGAGCTTGTCTGGTTATACAACCCGCAAAGGCGTCGTGGCTATTCTCCAAAGTTACAGCGAAATTGGGAGGGTCCATACCAGGTGAAGAAACGAATAAATGACTTGATTTATCGCATCCAGAAATTGCCAAGAGGGAAACCAAAGGTGGTACACTCCAATCGTCTGGCGCACTATGAGGGAAATAATGACGCAGTTCCGGAAGATGAGGCTGAGGTGGCTATCAATACCGTAAGGCCTGGAGATGATCAGCCAACCTTTAGAGAATTTATGGCTGCGTTTTCTGGAACTAGAAAAGCGCGATTCGGAGTCACGACTGAGATGCAACAAGATCTCTTCCGGGTCCCTGGTGATTATTCCATTGCCCACTGTGTCTCCGAGGATCTTCGTATGTCCAGGGGGATCGCAGTGGTGTTTAGAAATAAATTTGGACGGCTGAATGAACTTCGAGAACAAAATCCCTCTGTTGGTAAATCCTTACGCTTGACTGATCATGACCGATCCATTTACTACTTAGTAACCAAGCAGTTTTACTACCAGAAACCGAGTTACGCCGACTTGTGGAGGGCACTATGGAATTTGAGAATCGAGTTGCTTACCAGGGGAATTAACAAATTGGCAGTTCCCAAACTCGGCTGTGGGCGGGACCAGCTGGATTGGAGAATCGTTAGAAACATGCTGGAAGTTATCTTTAGAGGTACGGACGTCAAGATCTTCGTCTGCAGTTTTGACCCACAGCCCGCATCAAGGCCAACGAAGAGTGTAGACTGCTACTTCTACCGTAATGGAACGTGTAGTCGAGGTGAAGACTGTCGATATCGTCATGACCCGTTCTACAGGAACCAGATCATAAAACCTGTTCTGGGACAGAACAGACTTGAAGAGGGGGGCAGTGTAACAAGAGAGAAAAAGAAAGAACCCCTTCTCGAGCAGCGGATGGAGTATTCTGCGGCATTCGAGAGAATGACGCATAGCACCAACAATGTAAACGAGGCACTGTTTATCTAGCACCTTCCAGAAATACATGGTAGTTTCTACCGGCTTCTAGTACGATTGTAGGAGGGTATAAAAGCGACTCGCGGATAAAAGGGGATCAGTCAACAGCAAGTCATTAACTGTGTATTACAAAATAAATAGTGAATATAAATGTTGTATTAGAAACTCATAGTCTGTAAATAATAGTTTTAATGGTTTATAATCATAGCGTTAATTTATAGTGTATTCATTAGTGTATAGAAATAAATATTTGTTTGTGAATAGACGATTTAAACAGCACTTGTATTATTATTTGAAAAAGAACGTTACAGTATTGTAACTAAACATCGCTGAGGATATGTAATCGTCTCAATCATTTTGCTGATTGTTAATATAATGTTTTAAGTAGTCTTTTAGTGTGGAATGGCTTCGTTCAAGTGCTCCGTTAGTTTGAGGATGGTATGGTGAACTAAAAATATGTTTAATTTTGAAGAGTTTATTAACTTCTTTAAATAGATGTGACGAAAAATCAGATCCGTTATCCGTCAAGATTGTTTCTGGGATACCAAATAATAGAATAAAATCACATAGAACATTAGCAACTGCTTTCGCTTCGTGATTTGGGGTTGCTTTTGCGAAAGAATATTTAGTAAGATCATCTTGCATGGTAACAATAAAACGGTTCCCATTTTCTGTTAATGGGAGTGGACCCACTATATCTAAGGCAAGCCTTTGAAATGGACGCGAAGAAGTTGTTGTGATTTCCATTGGAGCCTTCGTAGGACGTCTATCAACCTTATTTTCTTGACACGATTTGCATGATTTAATGAGTTTTTTGACATCACGTTTCATACCTGACCATGAGTAATTTTCTTTTATTCTGCGATATGTGCGATGAAAACCAGAATGTCCACTCATAGAAGAGGAATCGTTTTCATTGAAAATCTGTTTAACTTCATCCTCACTTTCGGGTGTAATTTTATTTTTATCGGCGAGATAAGTTTTGAATTGTGAATTTGGGAAAATAAAATCAATCATTTCGTTAATCATTTCTTGTTTTAAATTGTTATTAAACTCTAAAAGATTTTTAATATAAATGTCAAAAATCTCATTCTGGAGTAATTTAGTTTTGTAAGGTATAAAATTTGCCCTTGTAGGACGGTTTATCAAAATGATTTAGATGAGTTATGAGTAAAAACGTAGTATTGTCTTCAGAATTTGTTAATTTAATTGATTCGTATACTTCTGATTCCCTAATAGAATTAAGGTCGTGGATATGATTCAAATTATTAAAATACGCGTTATTTTCATCTAAATCTTTCGTAACAAATAAGGCGTTTGGAAATTTCGAAAAGAGATTTTCTTTGATTATCTCGATTTCAGGCAAGATTTTAGATTCGTAATGAAATTTGACGAAAGAGTCATATGTTTGATTATATTGTGTTAACATCACGGGGTTTCTGGACAAAGCATCTTCGTTGGAGTTTATTCTACCTGGTTTATACCTAATTTCGTACTGATATTTTTCGAGTTTTAACCTCCAACGTACAAGTCTGGAACTAGGATCTTTACAGTTAAATAACCAAGTAAGAGGACGATGATCCGTTAAGATTGTGAATTTTCTTCCGTACAGATACGGTCGAAAATGGTTAGTTGCCCAAACTATTGCAAGAAGTTCTCTTTCTGTTGTGCTATAATTTCCTTCTGCTTTGTTCAAGGTACGAGAAGCATATGAAATAGGTAGGTCTTGACCGATAGGACCCTGCGAAAGCACAGAACCAATCGCGTAATTAGATGCATCCATGGTTAAAACGAATTCTCTTTCAAAATTTGGATACTGAAGTAATGGCGGTGTTGTCAAAATAGTTTTGAACTGATCAAATGATTCTTGCAGAGTTGATTGCCAAATAAAAGGAGTGTCCTTTTTTAGTAAACTAGTGAGAGGTTTCGCAAATTTAGAGAAATCTTTAATAAATCGTCTGTAATAACCTATTAATCCTAAGAATTGCTTAATTTGTTTCAGACTTCGTGGAGTAGGATACTCGGTGATGGCTTTTATTTTATCTGGGTTAGGTCGAACACCATGTTCGCTAATAATGTGACTAAGGTAAGTGACAAACGTAACGTATATACGTTACGTTTGAGTTACTAGAAAAATTTACTTTGCTAATTTCGCGGTTCCTACCTTCCAAGGAAATTTGTGAAAGATCTTTAGTTTGTTCGGGATTACCTTGATGAAAGGAATTACGGGAATTAATTTGAAAATTTTGTAAAAGATTCGATGTTTGTTCCGGATTACCTTTAAGAAAGGAGTTACGGGATTTAATTTGAGAATTTTGCAAAAATTTTGATGATTGATCGATTACCTTTAGAAAAGGAATAACGGGAGTTAATTTGAGAATTTTGCAAAAGATTTGATGATTGTTCCGGATTACCTTTAGAAAAGGAATTACGGGAATTAATTTGAGAATTTTACAAAAAGATTTGATGATTGTTCCGGATTACCTTTAGAAAAGGAATTACAGGAATTAATTTGAGAATCTTGTAAACGATTTTGGGTTTGAGTATGTTTCGTATAATTATCTAAAAATCTAAGATTATGAGGCTGAGATCTCGTTTGAGAATTTGCATAATTATTAATAAATATATGATTATGGGACTGCGATTTTGCCTCACTTTTGTGCGCCTCGATTTTTAATGGTCGTCGAATGACAGGACGCTGGTCATCGACGATACCTCGTTTAAATTCACTGAATTTGAACTATTATTACCTGGATTAGAATGATTAGTGGTTTGCGCTTTGCGAATATCACTAGTGCTCGAGTTAGGATTGGTATTAAAATGATTATTTGGCTGATTTTTGTAGCGATTGTAACGTTCGCGCTTCCGACACTCTTGGATTTCATGACCATTATTTTTACAATATCTACAAAATTTTTGATTATACGCCTTCAATCTAGAATTATTGAAAGTAACGTTAGATATACTTTGACGATTTTGTTTGTTGTTTAAATAACATTCGCGCTCTTTATGACCTTTTTTATTACAAAAATTACAAATAATAGACATAAAAGTTTTAGTTCGCACTGAATCAGAGGTGCTGGATTTGTGGCGTCTTTCATTTAAAATGCGTTCTTCATTTAATGCGTGGTCAAGAGCTTCAGAAAGAGATTTTGGATATTTTATCCTTAGCATATCACTAATTTCTAGTTTTGTGTGTAATATAAATCGATTAAGGGCAATATCGCGGATCATTGCGGACTTATGTACGCGAGCTATTGCGGATTCATTCGAAAATGTATTTAATATTCTAGTTAATAAACTTTGGACGCGATTATAAAATGACATGATATTCTCCTCTTTCCTCTACCTTAAAGTATTGAGTTCTTCGAGTTACTGCGAATCTGTCTTACTTTCCGCAAATAATTGTTTAAGGACATTTTTTAAATCTTCCCAATCACTGATAGATTTATCTTGTAATTGGGCACTGGCATTGCCCGTGATATTTCATAAAATAAACCCGAGAAGAGGTTCGGTTTGTTGAACAGTCGCGAATCTAAAGGCAGCTTCACCGACTCTGATAAACTCTTGCAGTTCTGACCTTTTACCATCAAATACATTTGCGTTGAATCACATGCGCACGCGAGTTCGCGATATTACGCGAGCCCCTACGGATTAGATGTTATTTTAGAATTTTAGTCTTCTGTACATTTGATGTATTATGTTTATCTTATTGTAATTGCAACTCTAATACGAAAAATTAACAATTACAAAAGAACCTATAAAACCAAAACCAAAATTTTTTTTCATTTTTATTCAATGCTAAAGACAGAAGATGAGATATCATGAAATCTGGCATTTACCGTTTCTTTTGCAACTCGGTTTATATTGGACAAACACTTAGAAATTTCGACATACGATACAAAGAGCATGCACGCTATTATAGAAATAAACATCCAGAGAAATCTAATTATGCCAAACACCTATAGGAACAGAACCAACCACCTAATGGCACCTCAAAATAGCATCAAATTCTTATATTTTTGCAACAACAAACACAAATTAGACATTTTAGAAACTTTAGAAATATATAAACATAAACGCACAGTACCTTTAATTAATAAACAAACTGGGTTCTTCTTTATTAGAAGTATTTAGTTGTTGTATGTATTGTATCTAGTTAGCTATTTTCTATATTTATCCTTAGCGACGTGTTTGTTTATCAATCTTATCTGCCTTACAACAATCCACAAAGTGTGTTTACAAAAAGTTTTTAGTTTATAACTTAAAAAGTATTGACTTTTTGTAACACCATTAGAATTGCAGTCTTTAGATTACAAACTATAAATATAAATTAAATAATAATAGACACTTACAGCTTCAAATCCATGTATTACGAATAAAACCAACAAACAACATACCACATTTAAATTCATTTTTATTGTGATGATAAACTTTCCAGTTCCAGTTTATATAATCATCCTTATCTGAGCCTATTTATTTAATTTCAAGGTAATCAAAGCTTTTCATTTGGTGACCAGTCACCAAAATATGATTGAATACACGTAAATATATTAAACTATCATGCAGACTTGTGTTGCTTGGGATATATTTGTAATCATTTAAATTGCACTTCAGCAATTTAAAATAATTTAAATGTGTATCTTTGGTTCTAAAATATATGAGTTAAATAACTAATTTAGAGTCGATGAAATATTGAAATTTAGAAATTGAGACGTTTAAGAGCTAATTAATGCCTCTATAATCTAACTATAAAACTCTGACTGTATGATTAACCACTTCCTGAAATTGTCTTTGTAATTTTTTAAATTATTACTTACACTTTAGCAACTTTTTACTCTTGATATTGATAACCGCATAATTTAACACTATGATTTTTCAGGAAGCCAAAAACAATTTAAATAATGATAAAAGCGTCCAAACAACAATACTTTTGTGCAAAATAATGCAATTTATTTTAATATAGGTCGCGGCTTACGTAAATTTCAGATAACACTCACAAACAAATCATTAATTCAATCAAATTTAATGCAGTAGAAAAAATAAAATTACTGGGCTATGTATGTTTCGGGTGCCACCCGACTTAAAAGTAAATGCTATTGATGCTATAGTAATTATACATTCATTTATTTGAAATTTAGATGTACGAGCCCAGATAATAGAATAATAGTAGTTGGGACATATCAAGTTTTGTTAAAAGACATCCTGGAACTGATTTCAAATATTCTTTCTTGGTGTACAATACGGCTATTTTTTGTACTTAAGTGATGTACTGCCCCTGATCCTACACCATGATAATTTTGATGAAATCATATTAAGAGTATCCCTCTCGCACCACGTGGTTAGAGTTTTTGGGTACGCTGTTAATTTGCGAAAGCGAAAAAAAATGGTGTTAGGAAACTACCCAAAAATCCTGCTTTTCAATCAGAGGTACATGAATTCAAGTCTCGGTTGCAACTGAATTTTATAAATTTAGTGCAATCGTATTTAAACTCATTACAATAAGGGATGAAAGTTGTGTGAATAATAAAGTATAGGTGAGCGTAATGTACAGTTGTGATCATTTATTTGCGAAGTTGTTTCTTTACTACGGGTTTGAAACTATCTTGAATGTAGGAGTTGCCTTTTACAAATATATCAGTAAAACAATATACAAGTATGTGCGGTTATGCATCGTACACTGAAAAAAAATTGGCTTGAATTTTCATTTTGTTGATATCTGAAATTATGTAAATGATGTTTGTTAGCATATAGTTTAATTTTGTGAAGATAGGAAGGTGTAAAAAGGTTAATGTAATTAAATTAATAAATAGTTGTAAAACGATGAGATTCCATCGACATTCAATTATCGAAGTTTATTTATCTCAATTTTTCAGTTGTTTATAAACAATAATTTGGTTATGTTATAAATCAAATGTCAGAGTTTTTTTGTTTCATCCAAGATTACCAGTCGAGTTCAATTGTTTTCCAGAAACGTATAATTTTTCTATTTTTATTGTTTTTTTTGTGTTAAGCTTTTTAAATAAATTTGTGTTGTATTAATAAAGAAAAATTGCTTTATATTTGTTGCATATTACGGTATTCCTAGATTCATATAATCATTTAGTGCCCTATTGAAGCGACTCGCACAGGGTCTGAAGTTTCTGAAAAGGAATAAATTCTGTAATTAGCCGTAGCAAAAGCAGAAGGTATAAAAGAGCAATACACACCAACCCCAATAACATAACAATATGTAGGTGCATACATATATAATTCACTCCAACATAGTAAACTTGCTTGAAAAAGCTAAGTGAAAGCTGGTGACAGATAGAGACGCGTCTTATTTCCCGCTTGTTTTCGCTTATTTCTTGGGCAGCAACGCACTTCAATAATTCTTTGAGATTGTTTGAAACTTGTGCATACACTTTGTCTTTCATGTAACCTCAGAAAGCAAGGAGATTATGAACCTGAGATCCTGCTAGCCATGCAACCGGTCCACCACGACCAATCCACTTTAGGTAATTGATAATTACGAAATTCTGGACAGCAAATCCAAGATGTGGTGGCACACCATCTACTTGAAGCTACATGTCCCTTCGTATTATTAACATTACATCTTCCAAATAGCTGACAATAAGTTTGTTTAGGCAAGATCAAGGTTGCGGTTCCACATAGGTTTTTCTTGAGTATAAATGCATTGCATAACTTTTAAAAATTAATAACTTTGCATCTCCAAAATAAATAAAAATAGACCTGCTATTTTTGTGCTTTTTAAACTCAGTATTGAAACTAATTTACACTCCTGAAGTTTGAACGTAAGGATTCGGAGCACCTTGTATTGTAAAGGCGTAAACAACACCACAGAACAATTACTTAAGTACATCTGTTTTAATATTCCCTGAATAAAAATCCCAAATAAATCCAACTAATAATCGAATTACACAGGATAACGAATAGCCTGTAATATGCAGTTAAAATAAAGCCATCAATAATCAATATTTACAATTAAATGTCCAAAAGTTATAAAATGTACTTAAGGGCGCGCTTCATTACGTGCTCAAAGTGTCGTTTCCGACCAATTTTCGTTAGAGCTCACACACCTTCAGGAATGAGATGAAGATTTGCTCGAGGTCTTAAATTGTAGATAAAGGATAAACTTAGAGCTTGACATATTTTTCAAGGGTGGATATTTTTTAATAATTGATACCGAGTCCTTCAAACTTCGGCAACTTTAGGTTGTTATTTTCTACAAGTTTAACAGTTCTTCGAAAATTAAAAATATGTCATCCCCTTGGAGAATGCGTTTATGAAAACTGCATGGCTCTATCACATCTGAATTTTGTGATGAACTCTAACAAAGTGCGCAATGTTCTTGTCAGCGATTTATACAGTTACTCCTAATTTTAGACTACCCAACTGACAATGGCTGTAAAAAAATATCCAAGCGGAGATAAGAAGTTGAGGTATATTCCCACTAGAGGCGCTTCATTCGTATTTGTAATTCGAGCAGTTGTGATGTTTATATAAAGAAATTCTGACATAGAAAAAAATATTGGAGATAAATGTACATGTTTTATTATTAGAACTCTATTTATAAGTGTATAATATTTCGTTCATTCTTTTCCTTATTTTATTTTTATTTCTTAGAAATAAATTTAAAACTAAAATATTTTTATGGAATAGAGAATGGGAATTTTAATTAATAAATATCCTTTTGAGCACATACGTAACGTATTTTGTAAGAAGTAAGTTTTAATTAGAAAATAGTAAAACTTATTTAAAACAATTTAGTGAAACTTTTTATTAATCTTTATTTATTTCACAATTAGTAAATACTTAAAAAATACAACAAAAATAAATATACAGTATAATATTAAATAAATAGATTTATTTATCCATCGCAAATTTCGCTACAGCATAAAAAATTAGATAAAATAAGTGAATGACAATGCAAGGTCTTTGTTTCAGTAGTTAATATTAGTCTATGGGGATAGATTAATTTCAGTGCTTGAATACTTTTATTTATGCGAGAGTTTATATGGATTTTTTTATAGGAAGGTATTATCTAGTATTATTCAAACTGACTTAATAAAAAAAGGATTAAAATTATCCGTTATTTTCTTCTAAATTGGAATTGTTGCTTTACCACTCCTTTAAAGTGTTACAAACCCTATTAAAAGCAGAACTTTTGACTTTTTTTGTGTTGTCGTGAGTCGAAAATGTCATTTTATGCCACTAGTATCTAAACCGATATCTAAAGTAACACTTTAGCACAGTATATATAACATACAGTAATGTGACTCTCGCAAATATTTTCTATCCACCCCACCACATGCTAACACGATCGGCAGTATGTAGACAGCAGTTCCGTCTCAAATACGGGACAGAACGTATCAAAATTACCAGGGCCGTATAAACCCACATTTGTGCAGTAATAGTGCCAGTAAACAATGTGTAGTGTCAGTCGTTGTGCCGCCAAAGGCTGTAAAAATACCTCTGAAAGAACTACAATTAGTTTTTTCAGGTTTCCGATGGATAATCACCGGTAAGTGTTATTTTTTCCTATATACTGTTATTTTTTAATAAATACGCTCGTAAAAACAATGCCGTATTTAACAATTCACTTTTGTATATATTTACCAATTGCTTAAAATTGAATTACTAACACGTAATAGAACAAATAAGCGATTACGAAATCCTACATAATAAAATTTTTTATGCTGATTTATTAAGAGTTCAACAATCTAGGTCAACGCCTTATCAACAGGTGTGAACTACAGCGTCTTTTTAGCATTTCGTTTTGTATTTTTTCAGCATTTTGTCTTTAATTTAATATGGATGAAAATAAATTTTATTATTATTAATTATTATTATTATAGTGTAAATTGATTTCATCTCCCCTATTTGTAAAGTCATATCATCTATTTTCATAATGTAAAGTCATTACGTTGTATTTTTTATGTACTGGCATTGTTAACTCCAGATGCATCCTGTGGAACGTGATATTATTATGCGTTCCATAGAATCTAAACTTTCATTTTAGAATAGCAAGCAACTCTTGAAAGAATAATGTAACTCTAGTTGGTAATTAACGATGTAACAAGAAACAACTCTTCTAACTTAGTTTAATAAATGTTTTAAATATCTAAATTGATTATCGTTTTATTTATTAGATTCTATAAGTAAAACAACTTTACTCAAATGGTTCACTACACATAATTATATTTTATATTTTACTATACTATCATATAACAAGAGATTTTGTTTACATATTTGTTCGACATATTTTATTGAATGAGGCCCTGCGTTTTGTTTACCGGCGAGGCCGGCCGATGAACGTCGGTTCACTACTTCGTTTATGGGCGTGATATTTGAAGGTAGATTAATAAAATGAATGGTGTCGCATGGAAGTAATCCTACTGATTGTTATATATAGTGTGACTTTAGACATGCGTGTAAAAAGTAAATTCAATAAATAAATTACGATAACAACAATTTTTATTGTGGTAATAACAGCAATGGTTGTTCTGATAGAATGTTCGTTCGTAATTATAAGCCATTCGATCTTTGCATTACAATTTTGTATTTTTATCATTTTTTAACCCCTTTAATAGGGTTTGTAGAAAAAATAATGTATGATATACGTGTTAAAAGTGAATTTATTTTGTTCGGAGAGATTACTAACTCTGCTGGCGCCGCGTCGTGGGCCAAACTTCTCTTTTCGCAAAATAAACATTCACTTTTGACATTTTTCTATCATAAACTATTATTTAATGATTTCAAAATAGTCAGTTAGGGGGTGTAAAAATGTTAAAAAACATTTTCCTTATGTTGGGATATCTTGTTCAAACTAGATATGTGAACGTAAAATGTCGTTAGAAACATTTTTTTCTTAATAAGATATTTTCCATATTTTAACAAATAAGGCTATTTTTCGTGATTTAGAAAATTCTGAATTTAACAGATACCTACCTATAATTTCACCTGTCAACTTTGTCATGGCGTATTTCAAGTATTTTTGGAAACAGAGTTGCCCTGCATAGTTGTTTCCAATTAGAATAGTAAAGAATTTTCTCATGTGGAATGCGGATCCAACTTTACGACACACACTGTAAACTAAAATCTAAATTTTTAGCTTCTTTTTTGATAGGAATAGGGATCCCACCCCAATCGCTCCCTTAATATTGTGTTAAAAATGTATTAGGCTTTATTGGCAAAGAAGATAACAACTGATTTTTGAGGATTGATAACACTGTACAACACGAAAAAAATTTCCAGGTTTTCATATGGTTTTTCTACAGCTTTTTGGTATGAAGATCACGAATCTGCTATTAGTTTTTTCGGGTCAGGTCAAATACTGTTCTTGCCTAGTTATTTATAGCAGCAACAGGAAAATCACAACAAAAAAGTAGAGTGGATAAAATAACTGATAAAAGATTAAAAGATGTTATTCTAGTTTCACAAAATCTTATCAAGATCTGAAAATTAAAAAACAAGGGAATTATATAAAAGGAAGACTACGGAACCTTTACGTATAGTCTCTTCTGTCAGTTTTATTACAGTCACTGCAAACAATTACAATGGAAAGAAATATCATAATTATCCTTTTCTTTGCTGCATTTGCAAATATTGCAAATTCATCAAATAGTGCAAATACATCAGTTTTAATAGAAGAAGTTGGCCCTACTTTAAAAATGTACTCGAGAGAAGCGATGTTACCATCTAAATACATGGTAAGAAATGTCATCTAATGATGAATGCATTTTTAAATTTAATATAATTTATTAATTATTGCAGGAAAGAGCTACAGTTATTGACACCACTTTATCATGGACAGATGCAATCGAATTACAAGATCAACTGGAAAAAATCTATAATACAATTCCAGGATCGTACGATCGCGCGAGGGAGTTTCAAATAATACTAAATAAGAAATTCGGGGGATATAATAGCGTTATTAATTATATAGCCTATACTGTTTGGTATCATCGATATGTCATTAATATTGCTGTTCGAAACGATTTTGTGTTTGGTTTCGGTTCATAAAACGAATACGAAACACTCAATTTGTAAATACCATTTCAATGAAAACAATCCACTATAAATATTTTTCTTCTTGGTAAGTTTAGTAAAATTCTGAAACGCATCAACTTTACTATTAAGGGAAATACAATGCAACATAAAAATGATTTCCCGGCTAGTTATCCTTTTAAAAAACTTCAAATGGCACATATATGGTTATGTGAAAGTTTTTTAACGAAGAAAATGATTTAATTACAATAATTATTTTATGTGAAGTTTAAAATGATACAGTCTATTTTCAAACTACATACTGTTTGAACATTATGGAACGTGTGGAGTTAACCATTGACATTCTTCTCTTTGAACTTGGTTGAGCTGCATAGACTTTTTTCTCAAATATCTCAAAAAGGAAGCCATCTAGCAATATTACAGTTGACGTGTTTTAGGATTTTTTTGACTTACCAATAAGAAAAATTCTTAAGTTGGATAGTTTCCATTGGCACGCACTAATAACAGTAACTAACGGTAATAATTATGCATTTGTTTTTTATAATTATTAGGTTTTTAAAAATAATAATCTATTTCTAGACTACTTCAGCAAAACTGATAGTGATTATAAAGTTATATTTTAGCATTAAGCAAAACGTTTTGATTTATGTAGATTACGATACTAGTAAAAAACGAATGTTTTTATTTAGGTAGAAGTTAAGGTATGATTATGCTGTAATAAATCTATGAAGTATATATAAATAACAGAGTATGAGCAAAAACTAACTCCATCAAAGGTGCCTTTGGAATTTTTAGCTTGTGTATTATATAACTTCAGAAAATTATATCAAATTAATAACAGCTGTCACTGTCAAAGGACTCTGCTTGATGGAGACAGTTTTTGCTCATACTGTAGTATATTAATATCGGTAAGAAGAATTTACGTAACCCTAAAAGTTGCTTTGACCACGGCCTCCTCGATTTGGGAGACAAACGTCTTTTACACGGCCGGATGCGTTAGAAAAATTTTTATTTTTAAAGCTTTAATATAGTGGCGTCATCTGTGAATCCCTGTAATAATTATTCTAATAAATAATAAGTAAAATAAAAACCCCGTTTAACAGTGTTTCATTTCAAATGAATGATATAAATACATTCAAGCTCTATTGTCGAAACTTCATCCAAAAATCTGTTTTTCAATGCCTCAATTTTTTATAAAGAAGAAGAATTGCTTTAACTGGTCAACGGACTAGGGTTTATACCTTCTAACCTTTCCATTAAATTTAAATACTGTTTTTATAATTAAACAAATAAAATAACACAATATATAAAAGCACGCATTTTATAAGAAGTTATATTTTTTTCAGCATCTTTGAGAATTCGCAACCGGACAACAATGTAATATTTCCAAAAAGAGATCGATACTACGCAATCCAAAAGCTTTGTAGTGTGGCACTTCCTTCAAAACAGAAGTAATACCTGAAACTACAAACGGGAACGACCGTATCAGAGACGCTTGGCTTGCCTCTCAACTCTAGGAGGCCGTGCTTCGACCGTACGATTGACAAATGTTTTCCGAGAGACAGAGCTACGGTTAACTTCTACACACGGCCTTTTAGATAGCTTATAAGAATCTAGTAGGCCGTCATTTTAAGCCCTTTAGTAGGTATTAGGACACCTGGCCCAGTCGGAAATTGACATGCCATTTGGCATGCCAATGGCATGGCTCCTCCCCTGCTTCTGATTGGCTACCCCCACTTCTGTAGATCCTCCCCTTGCTTCTGATTGGTCGACGCCATCTTGGATTTCCCCGCCTACTGCTCTCTGATTGGTTAACCCCCACTCCTGGAACCCATTTTGGAACGTCTGGCGCCATTCTACCACGCCCGCCATTACGGGGATCTGTATTACAGGCAGTCTGTGTATCGTCAATAGAGGGCGTCATGAAGGAATCTGTATGACCGGCGGTCTGTGTACTACTACTAGGGGGCGTCATGAAGAAATCTGTATTACCGGTATGTAGAGGCAACCATTTTATATCACAGCATGTGGCGCTAAATTTGAATCTGTACTGAATCTGTCAATTTTAAATTTGTCATTTTTGCATCTGTCATTTATACGTCTGTTAATTTTTAATCTGTCAATTTTGCATCTGTCATTTTAATTGTCATTTTTGCATCTGTCATTTTAAATCTGTCAATTTTACAGCTGTCATTTATACGCCTGTCATTTTTGCATCTGTTATTTTAATTCTGTCATTTTTGCATCTGTCATTTTAATTCTGTCAATTTTTAATCTGTCAGTTTAAATCTGTCAATTTTGCATCTCTCATTTTTTTGCATCTGTCATTTTAAATCTGTCAATTTTTAATCTGTCATTTTAATTCTGTCATTTTTGCATCTGTCATTTTAAATCTGTCAATTTTGCAGCTGTCATTTATACGTCTGTCAATTTTACATCTGTTATTTTTGCATCTGTCATTTTTAATCTGTTAATTTTGCAGCTGTCATTTATACGTCTGTCAATTTTACATCTGTCATTTTTGCATCTGTCATTTTAAATCTGTCAATTTTGCATATGTCATTTATGCATCTGTCAATTTTGAATCTGTCATTTTAAATCTGTCAATTTTGCATCTGTCATTTTTAAAATCTGTCAATTTTGCATCTGCCATTTTGAATTTGTCATTTGAAGGCGCTATCTTGGATTTCCCTTGCCCTAGATTTGAATTTTTAGCGCTAACTCTGGGATTGGATCCTTTTATCCCTTTCACTAAGCGGAAACTCTTTCTCTCTCTCTCTCTCTCGCTCCTTCTCATAGTATGACTACTTACCGTCTGCTTTGTAACTTAGGATGTTCGCCGTCTAATGGACAATTGTAACATATTATTTGACAAATTATTCATTGCACAGTATGAGTTGAGATCATCACGTAACACTTGCAAATTGTTCAAATATTTTTGTAACCTATTTCTAAGATAGTTTATCCAACACCTCTATATAAATACCATGTTTACTATGGTCATTTTAAATAAGGAAAGTGATTGTTTACTCTTATGTTACATTATAACCTACGTTGCCCCTAGCAACGTGGGTTATTTTTAAAAACTCACTCCTTCAAAGATAACAACCAATCACCAGCTTACGTTACTTAATATTATTAAAATCCAGTCATCGTGCTAGAGTATTACCGTCAAAACTACAGACTAACTATACATTGCAAATTCGATGTTTAAACTTAAATAAAGAGGTGTTGAATACCTAGATCCAACGCATGCTCAGTAACATGCATACGGTAAACAAGTTGTCGATGTTGACAGACAAGTCTCATCTTGTTTAATGACACGTCATCATTATCGTCAGGTGTGTGTGTAGGTAATTACCTCATTCTTGCTTCTCTCTCATACTAGTTATAGCTATCACTTTCATGCCATGGTACAGAGGGGAGAATAGTAATAATACACATATAGAACATTAATCTTTTATTCTATGATAATCTTTCTCAAAAATTATTGAACAACAAAACAATAATTAAATAACTAAACAATTATCTGTTCTCGGATAACCATGATAGAACATTAATCTTTTATTCTGACAATCTTTCTCAAAAATTATTAAACAGCTAAACCATAATTAAATAACTATACAATTATTATTAGGGTTGAAATCTGTTCTCGGATAACCATGAAGACATACTCATAACACATTTTTCATGAAACGGTCTATTGTATGCCTTGTACGCTTTGTTATGCTAAATATTCTTTTCAACAATGTCTTCCTCTGTTACTACTACTTAACAGACATAATTGAAAAGAACAAAAACGCGTTTATCAGGTAAGAACTCTATTTCCTGAGTATGTTCCCCGAGTATCCCCCTGTGATGGCTGTGATTTACATTCAATCACTCCCAAGTTTCACCATCTTTTTTTTGATAATTAATTACAATTACGGTACATAAAGTATAACTCTCGTCAGCTTCACTTATTATTATTATTATAACTACACTATACTGACAAAAGATGATTGAACAATTTACAACAGCTAATTACCTACGTAGAAATTATTACATTCTTAAATAATTTCAAATATAGTATACACAAAGTATAAACCTAGACATCATCACTTATAATAATAATAATTACAGCAAGTCGAAGGTCGATCTCTTGCGATTAACATACCACCGACTACTACTACTACTACGATTGAACTGTACAATAATTATATACATTATGATAATCAATGAAAACATCGACCTACATTGTTTCTAGTTTGTTGCTTAAATTCTATTTCTTCTATCTGCTATGCCGTACTGATGAGCACTAATAAGTGCGAAACACGTGTATACGGCTGCAACTAACTTTCTCTTATAAATCTCTTGCGCGAATTCCTATTATTATCCCTTTGTTATATGTTTATATACGCGCATTAATCTTTCTATTCATGTTGATATGTTTTGGGATTAGGTTGTCTCACGGTAGTGGCTATAGCTACCTCCGTAGTGACGTTTGTTGTTGCATTGAAAACTCAATGTCTTCGAGCCGAAACTACAAATGTGTGGTTGGCTACTATCTGTGAAACCTTGTGTTATACATTGTTTCTAGTTTGTTGCTTAAATTCTATTTCTTCTATCTGCTATGCCGTACTGATGAGCACTAATAAGTGCGAAACACGTGTATACGGCTGCAACTAACTTTCTCTTATAAATCTCTTGCGCGAATTCCCATTATTATCCCTTTGTTATATGTTTATATACGCGCATTAATCTTTCTATTCATGTTGATATGTTTTGGGATTAGGTTGTCTCACGGTAGTGGCTATAGCTACCTCCGTAGTGACGTTTGTTGTTGCATTGAAAACTCAATGTCTTCGAGCCGAAACTACAAATGTGTGGTTGGCTACTATCTGTGAAACCTTGTGTTATACATTGTTTCTAGTTTGTTGCTTAAATTCTATTTCTTCTATCTGCTATGCCGTACTGATGAGCACTAATAAGTGCGAAACACGTGTATACTGCTGCAACTAACTTTCTCTTATAAATCTCTTGCGCGAATTCCTATTATTATCCCTTTGTTATATATATATATATATATATATATATATATATATATATATATATATATATATATAAAAGAGGTTTAAAATGTTTATACACGTGGTCGTTTGCTATAGCCGAACAGAACGGAATCAAAATCTTCTATACGTCGTCTCTTCGCGAACGTTATCTTATAGGCTTTTGATTCCGTTCGCGTTACAAGCTGATGGTCATCCGTACGCCGTATGTTGTTGGACTCTACAATAATCTTCTCGTCCATGCCTTCCAGCAGCCTCAGCATGGACTCAAAGTTTATTTTTTGAGTCGCGGCGTGATTTAGGGTGATGCCCTTGACCTTTAAGACCACGTGTATCTGTCCTGTGATCGGGGAATACACTTTGTAGGCGTAGCTCTTTGGCCCGCCTGACACAAACTCTATAATATACGATCCAGGACTGTACTCTTCGAGCTCGTCGGTGAGGTCACCTAGGAAGCTTCCTGTTGGTAGATCGAAGTCGCCCGGCTTTGAAACGTATATTACAGAATCTGAAACAAGGAAGAAAAAAATTAACTCTAATATAGTAGGTGTTGATGTTGATAGTACGACTTACCTGTGTCATAGTATAAGACTCTCTTGCCTAGCTGATCCAAATAGGAATACAGCTTAAGACGGGCCTGTGTACGGTTCGTTGATTATGGCCGTTTTTTCCTGGTTTTCACGTTGACCGAATTTCCCTATAACAATAATAATAAATAAAACTATGTACTAATTGTGTGTTACTGTTATTGTAACTTACCCCAGAAAGAATTCAGCATCAGTTTGGCCAACGATCTCAAACCAGGGTTCTTGATGATCTTTATCGAATCCAAGGAGACTCCCTCGTTCTCGAGGTAGTCATCAACGTACTGTTTCCGGGCTCCATCGATATCATCCTCGTTGTCGTTGGCAGTTATTGAAGATGGCCAACCGCTGGCTTCCTGTTTCATCTTCAGGAACTTGTGGATGAAGCAGAAAACAAGCCCCCAGACTTGGACGATTTATTGTACTGGGTTACATCGTACGACCAGATCTCTTGTATGTCCTGCACGATGTAACCCTTACGCATGGACACTATCAGTTCGTCCAAGACTCAGGTTCCGTTGATGACTCTATCCTCGACGCCGTGCTGACATTCGGCCTGGTTCAGGTCTTCAGCGCAAGTACGACATAGAGGAAACAGCAGCTTTTAGTGCATTTTGACGAGTAAGACCGGATGATACAGATATTGCTGTGGTAACACTGTACACTTTATCACGCCGTTGATGTTTTCCAGGCCCCCTTTATCCCTGATTAGCTTTTCACAAGCCGCCTTGCCTACGTAAACTTCCGGATGGCCAACTGGGAATTTGGCTTACTTCCATACCCCTAAAGGGAGCATACGTCGACATACCGGATCTTTTCCCCGTCTTTTGCAACCCGCTTTAATTTTGCTGCCCCTGTACGGCCGCCGTAAAATGCCTCTCTCGGGTTTAAGGGTGTGTTTAGTAGCAAGGGATGTTTCTCTACCAGCTGTCTGATTTCGGGCGTTAACTGTCTGCGAAGCGACATTCCCACTGCTCAACGACCTCGTATCCTAGCGACTTTAACTTCTCAGTAGTAGCTCGGGTCTTTTCGAGCCTCATATCCATGGTGTCGCTAGGATCGTCGTGTAGAGGCTCGTTGCGACGGGTGGTGAAGCAGGTGGGACATCCGTGGAAGTAACACCCGTGAAATTGATAGATCTGATTACCATACTCCACCTTTAACGATTACGACGATTACATGTAGCCTCAACATAGGTGGGAACCTAAGCTCCATGAAATATAATTATGTTGTATATGATTACATGCATGCAGACTATGTATCTATAACTAACTTTTTGTCGTATATAGATTGGGATTCCTTATTTTATAATAGTAGTGATGTTAATCAAATTATAAACTCATTTTATAGTATTCTATATTATGTAATCGATTTATTTGTACCGCAAAAAACATTGAAAAATAGAAATTCCCTATTTCGTTCAGTCCAACACTAAAAGAACTTATTTTTCATAAAAAAACTAGCACATAAAAAATATAAGGAATCCAGATCCATAGACGATTACATTCACTTTATTAAACTTCGCGAAGAATGTAAAAAAGTTTCAAATGAAAACTACACTGCATATGTAAAAATGCAGGAATTAGAACTTAAGACAAATCCAAAAAGGTTCTGGAATTTTATTAACAATAAAACGCAAAAAAATACTATTCCAAATACCATGTATTTAAATGAAATACATACAGAAGACGCAAATTATAGCGAATCTATTTGCCTCTCACTTTCAATCGGTGTACGAAAATTCTAATTCTGAAGCGCCAAATAACAATCATACTCATAATACTGTAAATGCCAGTAACGTCCTTATTGATGTAATTGAAGTATCAGGAGTTAAACACTGACGAAAACTCAGGTCCTAACAATATAGCTCCAGTATTTTTAAAACATTGCAGATTTGTTTTAGCAGAACCTCTTTGTAGATTATACAATATATCACTAACTTCGGGTACATTTCCTAATATTTGGAAATCCAGCTTTATCAAACCAATACACAAATCAGGAGATCCACACAATATTAAAAACTACAGGCCAATTTCAAAATTATCTACTATTCCCAAAATTGCGGAAGCAATTGTCACTGATAAGATATCCCCACTTATCAAACCCCAACTAATTGAAGAGCAGCACGGCTTTATCGAAGGTCGTTCAACAGTGACTAATCTTTTAATTTATCAAAATGAAATACTAAATGCATTTAAACATAAATTGCAATTAGATGCAATTTACACTGACCTATCCAAGGCCTTCAACAAAGTCAACCACAACATACTGTTATATAAGTTGGAAGCTTTAGGTGTTTATGGCTCTCTGTTACGATGGTTAGATGGGTTCCTTCGAAATCGTACTCAAATTGTAAACTTAAAAAATCAATTTTCTACTGAAATTTCAGTTACATCAGGTGTGCCACAAGGTAGTCATATCTCCCCCCTACTTTTTAACTGTTACGTAAACGATATTAGCACTAGTTTTACTCATTGTAATTTCTTACCTTTTGCGGATGACCTTAAATTATTTGGCGTGGTAAACACTATTGAAGACTGTAACAAAATTCAAAACGATATCAATAGATTAGATAAATGGTGTAACGATAGTGAAATGATTTTAAATGTAAATAAATGTAAGTGTATAAAATTTTACCGTTCATTAAATCATATCAAATTTGATTATAAATTATGTAATTGCTTATTAAATGAAGTAAGCACCATTAATGATTTGGGTGTTCAGTTTGATTACAGACTGGATTTTAAGGCCCACATCAATCATATCAAAACAAAAGAGCTGCAAAAACTTGGGTTCCTAATGCGTAACAGTAAGGACTTTACTGACATAATAACTATTAAATGCCTCTATTGTGCCATTGTTCGTAGCACATTAGAATATTGTACCCTGATTTGGTGTCCATATTATCAAACACAAATATACCAAATAGAAAAAGTACAAAGTAGTATATTAAAGTATTAGTTTCATAAGACACGTTTTTAGCGCACGCGTCCGAGTTTGAATGAGGACAAGTGCGCTAAAACGTGTTATGAAACGAATACTTTATACTATTTTTTCTATTTGCGTTAGTTCCTTATTAAATAATTAAAAAAATACTTAGTTTTAAATAAAATTTGTTAGGGATATTTTGGTAAGTAGCATAGCAGTTGGCAACACTAGAAATTATGCAATTTTGTTTTTTACATAACCTTGCTTAACTTTAGGTAATCCGCGCGACGTAGAAATTCTCATTCTTATCTCATACGCACAACGCCCGCTAAGTAGCAGGACCTCGTTCAAATTTGCCAGGTGTATTATACGTACTGTTGAAAATTATTATAAATTCAAAGTAGAATGAATGCCAATATATTTGTGACATAAATAATTGCTACTTAATGAATTAAAAACTTGGATGAAATAAGAATAATTATATTTCATTTCATAGAATAAACACCTTGTTTGTTAAAGGAATTAATGAGGTAACTATAAATGCAATAGTATTTTCAGCAAAGAATGATTTTTGTTAACCAAAATAATTATTCATTGGATCTTTTGGATATTATAACTTATAAGGTAAAGATATATGTATAATTTTATAAAATTTAATTTTATTACGTTAAGTTTATCGTGAGCTATTAATTGCAGATACACAATGCATCCTTACGATGTCAGTATCAAAATTTACAATTTCGTTAATAATAAAGTAAAAACTGTTACGCCCTTATTTAGACTAATTATTAGTCGGCGCATTTAAGTAGCCTGCAATACTAGTTTCGCAAGCGTTGCATTCCAGTTATAATAGTTCACTGCGTAAATAACATAAGTTTGACATTCTAAGAACAGCTGTCTAACAGTGATATCAACTTAAAAAAATAAAATGTTACTGTTTCCAGTATTCTCAAAAATTTCATTAGGACACGCAAAATGCGTGTCCTAATGAAATTTTTTAGAACTGCGTGTCCTGCAAAATGACACGCAAATATAAAAAAGGTTTTTAAGTTATATAGCTTTCAAGAGCAATTTGTCATATGTGGAGGTTGGATCTTCATATATACTAACTATAATTAATCTACAGACACTAGAATCCCGAAGAATATATTTTGATCTTTGTACACTTTTTAAGATAATCAATGGCTATATTGACAGTCCTCAACTATTGCAAATGATAAACTTTCATGTACCTTCAAGACTAACTAGATCTCAAATTTTATTTAAACTTGATTATGATAATTTAACTAATTACACCTATTGTTCGCCTCTGCAACGAATAATGAGGTATGGAAACTCATGTACTGTTGATTTCTTCAATGTCACTTACAATAAATTTATAAATAGCATTAAAAAATCGTTGTAAGATGAAATTAAATGTAACCTATAATGTAATAAGTGATTTATAATATTTATAATATAATATTATGTAGTTGTGTAGTATGTATAATGGGAAATCGTAAATAAATGATTATTATTATTGTTATTAATAATTTATCTAAAATCTCCTTGTGTAGCAAAACAAATAATAAAACACACTAGTTTAATACATTTATTCGCTACTAACGTTGTACAAGCGTGCACCCTCTTACACGGCATGCGCTTGACTGCCGAGGTCTGCATGTTAAAGCGCAGACGCTACCTGGAACTTGGAACTAACCAACTTATATTAAGGGGTGGTCGGTGACGTCAACCGTTAGGCGCTGCCAACCTGACAGTTGATCGTCCTCGATCAAAAGTGAGAAAAAAACAAATAACATATGAAAAATAACCAAAATGAAACATATGAATGTTATATAACAAATATAAATTTAAACCTAAATAGTACAATTCTAACGATTATAAAGTTTAGTTTACGGTTGTAACCATAATCTCATATTTTCTGATGCACATGTGCCTTCAAAAGACTTTTGGGTTATCTGAAATCCCTCAATATCTTTAACAATGTATCTGTCATTTTGTAAAACTTTAATTACTTCGTAGGGACCACGGTATTTCGGTATTAATTTTTTGTTAACACCTACTGTAGTATCTACGTTCTTAATCAAAACATAATCACCTTGTTTATAATTATAAGGACTTTTATGTTTCTTATCATAGTGGCGCTTATTATAAGCCTGAACTTTTATATTCTGAATTTCTGCCTGTTCCCTAATATCTGATAAATCAATATTGGTATCAGTATTAGTTACAAAATAATTTCTTAATTTATCATTAACATCTCTTTGATTAATTCCAAACAATAGCATTGATGGAGAAGTTGCAACAGATCTACAAATACTATTATTGATTGCAAATTCGACATCGTGCAAATACCTATTCCATTTATTTTTACATTCAGTTAACTTAGATAGCATAGGCGTAAGATCACGATTAACACGTTCAATTTGCCCATTCGATTTTGGAGAAGCAGTAGCAATTTTAACATGAATTACATCATATTTGTTTACAAAATTGGTAAATTCCTGAGAAGTAAAAGCAGATACAATTCTAACAGGATAGGTAACTATAATTAACAAAATACTGTTCTAACTTGTGTATAACTTCTACAGTTTTGGTGGATTTAACATCATAAAGTTTAACAAATTTAGTAAAACTATCAATAATTTCAAAAATATATTTCTTGTGATCACCGGTTGGTTCTAATGGACCATAGTGATCAATGCGAATGGTTTCAAACGGCTTATTACCTTTCGGAATATTATGTAATGTTCCTTCATCTTTACCAAAATTAGTTGAATAAGTAAGACATTTAATACAATTTTGGATGTAATCTTTAATTTTGCTTTTCATTTCTGGAAACCAATATACCCTATTTAAATATTCTAGGGTTTTGTCTATACCTAAGTGTCCTAAATTATCGTGACAATTAAAAATCACATTTCTTTCCATGTTTCTAGGAACATAAAACAGAATTTTATTTTTAAATTTTCGATACACAAGACCATTTTGTAATTCAAAATCTTTGTCTTCCAAATTCTGAGTCTCTAAACGACTTTTTATTTCCGAAATTTCTTGATCTAAATTTTGCGCAATTGATAAATTTTGTTCGAATGTATTCTCCTCTATCACCAATATACTATTACTACGAGAAAGTGCATCAACGTGTCTCATTCTTTTGGCATCCCTATGTTGTAATTCATAATCATAATTTTGCAAAATTAAAGCCCACCTATTAATTCTTGGATTAATTTCTTTTTTGTTTAACGCTAATTTAATAGAATTACAATCAGTTATAATCTTAAACTTAATTCCTTGAAGATAAACATGAAACCGATTTAGAGCATTTCTAATAGCCATAATAATTCAAGTTCATAACTATGATAACGTGATTCAGTTTCTGTAGTTCTCTTACTGAAATAAAACACTGGCTGGAAAAAATCATTACTTTGTTTTTGTAGTAAAATAGCACAATAACCCTTTGTGCATGCATCGCAGTGTAACTCTGTTTCTAGATATGACTAATATATTGACAATATAGGACCTTCAACTAGCATTCTCTTCAAAGTATTAAAGCTATCTAATTCGGTTGGACCAAATTCAAAAACGTGGCCTCTTTTTAATAAATCATACAAAGGTTTTGCAATAACAGCAAAAGAATTTACAAAACGTCTAAAATAGCTCACTAATCCTAAAAATCGCTGAACCTTTTGAACAGAGTCGGGAACTGGATATTGTTCTACAGCTAACGTGTTTCTAGGATCAGGACGTATTCCTTGATTACTAATAAGGTATCCCAAATAAATAATACTGGAGTTAAAAAATGAACATTTATCAAATCTTAATTCCAAATGATTTTCAGACAATAATGTCAATACCTTTCTTAATATTTTAAAATGTTCGTCAATAGTTACGGTGGCAATTAATATGTCATCTAAGTAGATCAATATTTGATTTTGCCTTATTAAATGTTGAAAAATTGTGTTAATATATCGTTGAAAAACAGAAGGAGAATTAGCCAAGCCAAAAGGAATTTTAAGGTACTCAAAGTGCCCTAAAGGTGTAATAAACGATGTATATTTAATTGAACTTTCAGCAACCCTTACATGATGAAAACCGTTTTTAAGATCTAAGGATGTATAATAATTTTTCTCTTTCAGTAAGTTTAATTGATCATTAATTAAAGGTAATGGGTAATGATCCCTAATGGTTAACTTATTTAGGTGACGAAAATCTACACATAGCCTCAAATCTACATTGTTTTGTAATAACAAACGCAAATTAGACATTTTAGAAGCCTTTGAGATATACAAACACAAACTCAGGGTACCTTTAATGAATGAACAACTTGAGCTCAGTAATTCTCCGTTACTGGAAGTATTAGATGTTTAATTATGATTTTTATTATTAATTTTTATTATTATTATTATTATTTTATCTAGTTACCTATTTTGTATCTACCTTAGCGACGTGTTTGTTTATAATTATATTACCTTTGATAATGACAGCGTAGCTGTCGAAACAATATTGTCAGGTATATTTTAATAAAACTGTGAAACTTTTAATAATCTTTATTTATTTCATGATTATGGAGTTCCACAAAATAAGGCTGGAAACAATAAACTACATTGTTTTTCTTTCTTACAAGCACTATGGGACTACAGTATTGTGAATTACTTTCTCGAATTATACCATTTTGCAAAAGATCATCTAAAATGGCTCTTAATTTTTCTTTTTCAGCAAATGATAACTTACGAGGCCTATATGAAAATGGTTGTTCGTGCTTTAAAGCAATAGTCATCTCATAATCAATTCCAGGTTTATCAGGCATTTCATTGTCTAAATAATTTTCCTTAATTAAGCATTCTAATTTGTCTCGGTTAAAATTATCAAGATTTTCATTTATTTTTAAAATTGATTTATTGGAATCGTTTAAAGCTTCTACTTGAATATTCATAATCTCATTCTCAACAGTTAATTCATCTCTATTTTCCACCTTTTCAACCAAAAGTTTTTCGTTAGCTAATACAATTTTGAAATTGTTTAGACAAGTAAAGTCTCGCCCGAGGGGTCAACCACTCCCCAAAAAACGTACAGTGATTTCCAGTTTCTGGGAATACTTTCAAAAAGCATCAGGTATTTCCAAGTATTCCCAGGTATTTCCAAGTATTCCCAAATATTTCCAAGTATTCCCAGGTATTACCAAGTATTTCCAGGTATTTCCAAGTATTCCCAGGTATTACGAAGTATTCCCAGGTATTACCAAGTATACCCAGGTAATTCCAAATTATCGAAAAATAGAACATAGAAAATCAGATTATTTTGATATAAACTGTGAGATGACTTAAATGTTTACTTAAAGTATGGCAAATGTGGGGACAACATTGGGACACTAAATAGACCTTGTGTCAAAGTAATGTAATTGAAATAAAATAAATTTAACAAAACAATATTTTTAATATAAAAAAATTATTCTCTACCAAGTTTAAAGAGATTACAGATTATACCTACGTATCACTCATTCCTTACAATACATTAATTTATATCACAATTTAGTATTTTTACTATTTTTTATAGCATTTTTCTATTTGCATTATAGTTGAACATAAAATAATACAATAATAGTATAATGTTTAGAATATTTATTCTAGTCCACTTAATTTTTCTCATTGAAATATCCATAGAACGTATCTTTCACACAATCTTTCAAAACCTTGATAGAAGTTTTTTCTTTAATCACTATTTAAACCCTTCTAATACTCCAAACAATTTCTTGCAATCAAACTAGCAAGTTTTAGTTATCTATCTAGACCAGTGTTTGCAGACTGGGAGGTGCACCCCCATTGTGGGGCGTGAAGTAACGTTAAAGAGGGCATGAGAGCGTACAGAAAAAATCTTATATCTGGATAAAAATTAACCTGTTAATTATCGGGGGGGGGGGTGTAAGGGTGATTCCAAAAAAGAGGTGCCATAGAAAAAAGTTTAGGAACCACTGATCTAGACGAATAGGCATTAGCAAAATCTTTATAACAACTTTCTAAATTTTTATCAATAACCAATTTGTTGTTATTGTTTATATTTGATCAGAAAATGCAGCCAAAGGACTTTCCCACTAATTATTTGTCTCGAGGAAAAGGCTTTTCCTCGGACAAGGCGGAAAGGCATTTATAAAACCACTTATGGCCCCTTCTACGCATGCTTTTGCAGTTTCAGTAAATTCATCTTTAGCTGAGTGTAAGCAATGTACAACAAATAACAGTAACTTTTATAGTAATACTTATAACTTTTAGAGTATTTTGTACTTTTTGAATATTTATAAAATTGTGCCTCTGCAAAATTGTGCTGGATGAAAAAAGGATCACATCCTTTAAAAACACAGGTTTCAGTTTCTAATGGTCATTTCTTCTTAATTATTTCCTTTGACGTAGAGATCTCAAGTTTTTTTGGGTTTTTGATTTATTTTTGTGCAGCTCTAACTCGTATTACTCTGTCAGCCGATAAATGAGCTTTTTATTAGAAAAAAACAGCAAAGTGTAGACTTTTTAGCCGTCATTGTTTTTTATTGTTCAGTAACACTGCTAAATATGATTTATCATTACATGATTTAATTCCCGTAAAATCTTTTAAATTTGTGTCATAGGAATTTAGAATGAATAACTGTTCATCATTTTTTTATTTCGTCACTAAATGCAATTTGAGTTGTGTTGGATATATTACCGGTGTTATATATATATATTAAATCTTCATCATCATCTTCGAAATTCTCATTCAAAACAGCCGTGGGATTATGAAGTTCTTGAAATTCGATAACTAAGGGTATTCCTATTTATTCACACAGTATTTCTGATGGTTCTATTCCAAAAGATTTTGTTTTCTCAGCTTTATTTTTTGCTTTTAACATATAACTTCATATTTTTTTCCATATCCAGAACTTTAAGATGATTTCTACTTGATCTGATCATCTCATGAATGCTCTAGTGCAGAGCATACTTAATACATGAAATATATTAAAAATGCAGTGCTGCTTCTATACATTAATATAAATATTCCATGACGTCACGAAACATCGGTACTTCCCCTACGTCTAACTTTTTTTATTTATAATTTATAACCGAGTGGGTTAAACTAATTTGTCGTAATTGACTTTACTTAATAGATTTTCGTCTAATAACGCCATTAAAACGAAAATAAATTTCCACCCAAGCATGCATAATATCAAGTATTCCCCAAATATTCCTAGGTATTTCCAGGTACTGCCATGTATTTCCAAAGTATTCCTAGGTATTTCCAAGTATTCCCATGTATTCCCAAGTATTTCCAGGTATTTCCAAAGTATTCCCAGCAAAGTGTACAGTGATTTCCAGTAGTGGTTGACCCCTCGGTCTCGCCCTAACACTATTGGTGAAAACATTGTATTACTACATACTACATATAAATTAATTGGCACTTTTACATCATAAATTAAAATTTGATCATTATAAGTACCTACAATATTTAATTTAGATCCATTTATACCTCTAAAATTTGGTTCATCATCATCAAGTGATTTGATACAAGATTTTGGTAAGACATCATCTCGTACAAAACTAATCGGACTACCTGTATCCAACATAGCCAGAACATTTATAATGCAGCTTGCACTTCTAAGTTGCACCTGTAGTTCATACGCCTGGGTCGGAAATATTGGATCGATGGTCATCGTTGCCTCCCGATTTACTTGTTGCACCACGGAACTCCGCTTTGGACAGTTCTTGCGTTGATGTTCCTTGCTGCCACAAACATAACATGAACCATAATCACGTTTTGGTTTAACACACGATTTTGCAGTGTGCCCAATTGCACCGCAATTATAACACTTAACACGCGAATCACTTGTACTTTCGGAATTCACTTCTGATTTCACAGAAACACTCCATGGTTCACTAATTTTTCCACTAGTACCAGGAAACACAACCGTTGACGATGCTCCAACCTTCTTCTGAAATTCCTGTCGCGATTGCCACTGGGAAGCAGCACTCTTCTTAACCTTTTCATAAATTTCTAGTTTTTCTCGGAATTGTTTCAAATCACGTGCTTCATAAAGCATAGTTTTCCGGGATGGGTCGTCTTGAATACCCTCAATAATATAATGTATTAGTGAATTATTATCAATATTTCCTCGAGACGCGATTTCCTTCATAACCAAGAAATATTCATAAAGCGACTCGTCCCTTTTCATTTTCCGATTAACTAACATCGAATGTAACTCCGCACCGTTGATCCTTTTCGAAAATTCATCTAATAAACATTGTTTTAATTGTTCCCACGATTTTATTCCTTTTTCACCCTGAATAAATAGTTTCGCCAGTCCTGATAGTTATTGCTTAGCGAAAATTAATTTTTGTAAACCGGACCATCCCAAGAGTATAGCCGTTTCCTCGAAATCTTCGATCCATGTTTCGATTGGGTACAATTCATCACCATTAAACGAACGACTAGTGCCTTCAATGTCTTTAAATGTCAATGAAAATTTAGGATTTGCTGACAATTGATTTTGCATAACTGAATTATTAGCGGCGCCCGCACTTTGCATAACACGCAAATTTGAATTTTTCGCGCCCGGTAAAGTCATTGTAATTCCCGCTCTCGGTAACGTAAACATATTTTCCCCGCTTGACAACGGAAACACATTTCCCGCGCTCGGTGTAGGCCACGTGACGCCTCTACTACGCGATGAAAAATCTTCCACTCCTACATTGTTTAATAAATTACGCGTGCTTGGGTTAACCGCGGCTTCTTCCAAATCGCTTTCTTCATCATCGCTCTCTTGTTCATTGTCACTACCAATGCCATCTAGATATTTAGATGGCAATGTCACTACCATGATCACATAACAATCGAATGTCACATAAATGTTCACAGATTCTACGGGCCACATCTTTCGCCGTTCCCGCGTAATCTAAAGATAAACTGTTGCATATCGATGCAAGATCACCAAATAATAGTTCATCTACTGCCCACTGCACTTTTTTATTAAATTCTTCTGACCCTATTTCAAAATTAAAGCCGGCAAACTCTATCAATCGTGCTCGGCTTCGACGATCACCATCAGCCCCAAACACGAATTTATGAAATGCCTTAATTGCTTTTACCGAAGCTTGTTTAATTGCGTCTCTTACCCCGGCAATTTCAGCTAAAGTAGCCACAGCTTCATTAACGAAATTACTTGCATCCATCTTGAACTAAAAACTGTCGTGACGGGTGCAAACTAAATTTGACTCCGCAAATTTAAAAAACAACGCAATTTTTTTCCGTCTTAAAACCAACTCGTCGACTTCACTGGTAATTTCACCTGCTACACAACACCAAGTGTAACTAAACACTGTACCTGTAACCATGTACCTATCACCTATAACCCCACACCTGATATTGTAGCAAAACAAACAATAAAACACACTAGTTTAATACATTTATTCGCTACTAACGTTGTACAAGCGTGCATCCTCTTACATGGCATGTGCTTGACTACCGAGGTCTGCATGTTAAAGCGCAGACGCTACCTGGAACTTGGAACTAACCAACTTATATTAAGGGGTGGTCGGTGACGTCAACTGTTAGGCGCTGCCAACCACTATACTTGAAGATTTAGAATAGCCAGACATTCTTCGGTTGAAGTGGTGACAATTTGTTTTTCTTTAAATATTTTTTTGTTATATACGAGTATTACAAAAAGGAATTGTAACACGTGTTTTACATACTACTTTGTCTATTTCGCCTTAATTTACAATTTACTTTAAAGAAATGGGAAAATGTACACGCGGGTATTTTTGATGTGGTAATGTTGGTAATAACTGATAACGCATACAATGACATCCACTGTCATTTTGAAAAAATCACGTAGGCAGGGAAAAATTCAAGTTTAAAAAAAGGTGACAGCTTAGTTGTTTCTTCTGATATAAGATAAAAATGTATTTTTATTATAAATAATTATTTTGATAAGACAATCATGTACTCAATCAAGGTTTTACTGTTACTATTACAATAAACATTTTAATACATCAAAACTGCTTAACATACAACAATAGAAAATAACTAACCTAACCTCTAAATCTAAACAATGAAAATGAAATTTGAGTAGGGACGGACACGGGATTCACGACCATCAACTTGATCCGGAAAACCAACAAGCTTTTCAGCGCATTTTCGTAGGAAATCCGCTATTAGCCGCGCTTTGTTTTAATTCAAAGCTTCTTAAAATGAAATATGTTTCATTATTCTCGCTGTTATTTCTGAGAATCATAACATTCAAATTTTCAAAACGGCGCCAGTTAATGAATACTTATTAGTACCTATCACGGGAAAGTGCTTTTCTTTTGGATAATGTGCCCCCAAAATACTTCCGCGGGTTGGTTGTCGAGCATTATTCATTTCCTTTTTATATTCTTCCTAACACCTTGGTTATGTTCCCATTAGTAGGTAAAAACTGAAAAAATATTTGATGAAATGGAGGTGTACATCATTCAACTCAATTAAACTTACCTCAATATCGACAAGCGATATACGTTTTGGCTTTTTAATCTAATTTTGATCTTCAAATCAGAATATAGCTGTGTTATTGCTTATTACGCATTTACGTCTGACACTGGACTTCGTTGACAGAATGACATGACAGAGTAGGCTGGCAGCAAAATTTACTTACTACTGCCAGCCTTACAAATAAAAAATCACTACTTTCAGTTGCACAAAGTAGCACTTTGTGTAACTGTTTTTCGCAAAAACAGTGTCACAAAGTAATCTTTGTATACGCGAAATAGACAAAGAATATTGCACTACCACATATTAAAAGAATATTGTTATCATTTATTTAAAAAAGTTGCATATATTTGTAGGGGAGTGGCTTAACTATTTTTGTTGGGTAAACAACGTTTTAGCAAAGATATTTTGTACTGATATTTGCGAAGCATTTATTTTTCCATGGTAACTCAGATTTTTAAAATAACTATTTAAATTCAAAAGTTATTGTAAACGAAAGTTGTATGCTTCATATGCCTAACACGTAGATGCAGGCCAGTCTTTGGCAATTTCAATTGAATTTAAATTATTGAAATGTATATCTGTTTGAACATATCTCTTATTAATATTTAAACACATTATGTAAACAGGAGATACTCGTATATTTAATAAATTTGTTCTTGCCCTATTACATACAATAATAGTATATTAAAGAACGAGTTTCATAAGGCAAATTTATTGCACGAATCCAGATTTAGAAAACAAGCCGCTTGCGGCGAGTTATCTAAATCTGGACTCGTGCAATAGTGACTTACGAAACGAGTTTTTTATGCTACTTTTTCTATTTTCCGTCTTTTATTCTCTTTTTAAATAAAAAAATCCCTATTTCAAAATTTAGGGATTTTTGTGGTAGTTGACAACACTAATTTGACATTTGAAAATTCATTAATTGATACAGAAAATTGAGAAAGTTTTTGCAAATTTTTCTGTTTTTTAATTATTTTCTCAATACTACCAACTTCGAAAAAGTTGGTCTATTAAAGCACTCAAATGAGCTATTAACGCACTGTTTTGGGTGCTTTAACAGCTTTATTATAGACGCAATATAGAGAAAAGTTATATGCTGATCTTACATTTATATGGGGCACAGCCAAATTGATTTTTTCCAAAACATAAATTGAATCAAGTATGACATGAATAAAGTATTGTTTTTGTGTAATTGAAACTTTTGAAATTTCTTATGACGAATCCTAGAGATTTTAAAGTTTATCGTTGTTTGTTTGGTATATTGCGACAACAACAACCTTGTTTATCTAAAACTTTTTAACAAGTGGTGATTAAAAAAGTTAGCAATATTTAACTTGTTTGTTAGAAATAATTTTCAACATGACAAATACTTATACGTTATTATTTTTTTTTAAAACCCGCTTATCAACTTCTTTCATAAAACATGACCTTCTTAACCAAAATAAGAATAACAAGTCACAATAAAAATTTAGAAATCTCATAAAATATTTTTATTACATCTAAAAGATAATAACAATCAAGCTGGCTAGTCTAGCCGACTACCTGCAAGCTTAAGCCGTCATAGGAGTGGGTAATGTAGTAGGAAACTTAGATGTCTCTTAAGAAAAGAGGGACACTACTCGTTTAGAAGGGCTTAAAATCACGGCCTACTAGATTCTTATAAGCTATCTAGAAGGCCGTGTGTAGAACTTAACCGTAGCTCTGTCTCTCGGAAAACATTAGTCAATCGTACGGTCGAAGCACGGCCTCCTAGAGTTGATAGGCAAGCCAAGCGTCTCTTATACGGTCGTTCCCGTTTGTATTTTCAGGTATTACTTCTGTTTTGAAGGAAGTGCCACACTACAAAGCTTTTGGATTGCGTAGTATCGATCTCTTTTTGGAAATATTACATTGTTGTCCGGTTGCGAATTCTCAAAGATGCTGAAAAAAATATAACTTCTTACAAAATGCGTGCTTTTATATTGTGTTATTTTATTTGTTTAATTATAAAAACAGTATTTAAATTTAATGGAAAGGTTAGAAAGTATAAACCCTAGTCAGTTGACCAGTTAAAGCAATTCTTCTTCTTTATAAAAAATTGAAGCATTGAAAAACAGATTTTTGATGAAGTTTCGACAATAGAGCTTGAATGTATTTATATCATTCATTTGAAATTAAACACTGTTAAACGGGGTTTTTATTTTACTTATTATTTATTAGAATAATTATTACAGGGATTCACAGATGACGCCACTATACTAAAGCTTTAAAAACAGAAATTTTTCTAACGCACCCGGCCGTGTAAAAGACGTTTGTCTCCAAAATCGAGGAGGCCGTGGTCAAAGCAACTTTAAGGGTTACGTAAATTCTTCTTACCGATATTAATATACTACAGTATGAGCAAAAAGTAGCTCCATCAAAGGCGCCCTGCAAGCAGAGTCCTTTGACAGTGACAGCTGTTATTAATTTGATATAATTTTCTGGAGTTATATAATACACAAGCTAAATTTCAAAAGGCACCTTTGATGGAGTTAGTTTTTGCTCATACTCTATTATTTATATATACTTCATAGAATTATTACAACATAATCATACCTTAACTTCTACCTAAATAAAAACATTCGTTTTTTACTAGTATCGTAATTTACATAAATCAAAACGCTAAAATATAACTTTATAATCACTATCAGTTTTGCTGAAGTAGTCTAGAAATAGATTTATTATTTTTAAAAACATAATTATAAAAAACAAATGCATAATTATTACCGTTAGTTACTGTTATTAGTGCGTTCCAATGGAAACTATCCAACTTAAGAATTTTTCTTATTGGTAAGTCAGAAAAATCCTAAAACACGTCAACTGTAATATTGCTAGATGGCTTCCATTTTGAGATATTTGAAAAAAAAATCTATGCAGCTCAACCAAGTTCAAAGAGAAGAATGTCAATGGTTAACTCCACACGTTCCATAATGTTCAAACAGTATGTAGTTTGAAAATAGACTGTATCATTTTAAACTTCACATAAAATAATTATTGTAATTAAATCATTTTCTTCGTTAAAAGACTTTCACATAATCTTATATGTGCCATTTGAAGTTTTTTTAAAAGGATAACTAGCCGGGAAATCATTTTTATGTTGCATTGTATTTCCCTTAATAGTAAAGTTGATGCGTTTCAGGATTTTACTAAAACTTACCAAGAAGAAAAATATTTATAGTGGATTGTTTTCATTGAAATGGTATTTACAAATTGAGTTTTTCGTATTCGTTTTATGAACCGAAACCAAACACAAAATCGTTTCGAACAGCAATATTAATGTAATATCGATAATACCAAACAGTATTGGCTATATAACTAATAACGCTATTATATCCCCCGAATTTATTATTTAGTATTATTTGAAACTCCCTCGCACGATCGTTCGATCCTGGAATTGTATTATAGATTTTTTCCAGTTGATCTTGTAATTCGATTGCATCTGTCCATGATAAAGTGGTGTCAATAACTGTAGCTCTTTCCTGCAATAATTAATAAATTATATTAAATTTAAAAATGCATTCATCATTAGATGACATTTCTTACCATGTATTTAGATGGTAACATCGCTTCTCTCGAGTACATTTTTAAAGTAGGGTCAACTTCTTCTATTAAAACTGATGTATTTGCACTATTTGATGAATTTGCAATATTTGCAAATGCAGCAAAGAAAAGAATAATTATGATATTTCTTTCCATTGTAATTGTTTGCAGTGACTGTAATAAAACTGACAGAAGTGACTATACGTAAAGGTTCCGTAGTCTTCCTTTTATAAAATTCCCTTGTTTTTTAATTTTCAGATCTTGATAAGATTTTGTGAAACTAGAATAACATCTTTTAATCTTTTATCAGTTATTTTATCCACTCTACTTTCTTGTTGTGATTTCCCTGTTGCTGCTATAAGTAATTAGGCAATTTATATTACTGATCTATTTTTATCCATTTAGGAAGTAGGGTCAAGCTTATATCTTTGATTATACTGAGATGATATCATTATACGAGGATAAATCAAATATAAATGGTAATTTTGCTATTCGGCTTAGAATGCAGTTCCGAGGTAGCTGATGTTGTGTGGAGTAAATGTTTGGTTTTTGAGGAGTGGGGAGCAGGCCGGGTTCGCGCACATCCTTGGCTTTGTCAGCGTACATATAACTACAAATAGGGACAAGCAAACAAATTTGAAACGGGAAATTCTAGGACGCATGTCTGAAAGTTGGTCGGAAGTTCAATGGATGTCCGCTTTAAGCAGCACTGCAAGTTTATCAGCTGGTAGTGACATTTATAGGTTATAATCTTATAATACTTATAAACAACGCTTCCACATTATCATCAAAGATTAATATCATGTGTGATAAGAAAGATAAAAGTATTAAAAATACATGTGCAGTAAGAAGTTGTTGTCGTACATAAGCACACGCAAACACCTCTTTGTTTCGATTTCCTAAAGACTCTGTAAGGTCGGTGTTTGTTGCTTTACAATATTATTAGAAAATGAGGGTTAAGAAAAATATAATTTTTATAGGTGTGAACAATTGGCAATAGCTTGTAGGCGGCTTGCCCTATTCAACCAATTACAAGCTACTGGCGCTTCCATGCACTATGCACACATCATATTACAGAGTTTGTGGAACTCATTTTGAAGAAAAGTCGTTTACAAACGTTAAAATGAATAGGTTTAACCACCTCATTTAATAAAAGCCACCCGAAATAATCTGTACTCCTACAACTTTGTTCATGAGGGAAAGACGGCTTCTTGGGGGCACATTGAAGATATGTACAATATCGACAAAAAATTAGGAAACAAATTAGCACCTAGATTAACAGATGTACATTTGCATCCGCTAAATGTTGTTAAAATGAAGGTGAGTTTGGCAACGCAAGTATTAAGTGCTTCTGTTGCTAATGCATTAGGAGTACTAATAGCTTTGGGTCACCTCCACTTCAGCTTCAGAAACGCAAACTGTTATTGAAATGTTTGATAATCTTATGGATATTTTTAATTCAAATAATTTGGATTCAGCTAAAGTGTTTAATAGGGCCTTTAAGGGAAATTCCAATCAAGCAGAATTTTTAAACACTACTTTAAGTTTCTTACAAAGTGTTCGCATTGTAGATAACTCAGGGAGAGATATTACCAATTCCATAAAGTTTTTAAAATGCTGGCAAGTTAGCATCAATGCTTTACTGGATTTATGGTCCACATTAAGAAATGAAGGCTATGAGTTTTTGTTGACAAGACGTTTAAATCAAGACTCATTATAAAATTTCTTTGGGCAAGTTAGACGACAAGGTGGATGTTGTGTAAATCCAACACCTATTCAGTTTACCCGAGCCTTTAAGAAATTATTTACTCTAAAATTTCTAAATTCTGGTACAGAAAATTGTTCAGAAGATTATGCTGCACTTTTATCACAATTCCAGGAAATTCATGATAGTCAAAGCATACCATTCACAACAGTTGCAAATCAGGAAGTAATCAACACGGTTGATTCTATTCCAACAGATTATCATTTTCATAATGTTGAACAAAATTCAATTAGATATACATGTGGCTATCTTATTAAGAAATGCTTGGATATACATTCATGCAATATTTGTCATCAGTATGCCAATTCTCATGAAGATTTAGATGAAACATCCCTTTTGTGTAGTTTCAAAGCGTATCAAACACAAGCTCGTACAACGTTTGGTAATTTACATATGCCTCATGATAATTTCTTTTTTTTATATTTGTGAACTTGAAGAACGTTTTAAGTGTCATTTTGAAACTTATGCGATACAAACGAATGTGTTGACAAACTTTTTATCTTTGTATAAATCAGTTACCTTTAAACATCCATGTGATAACTTTCCATATACATATCTCTTAAGATTGTATGGACGAATGCGTTTGTATTATGCTTTAAAATTTGTAAATAAAAATTTTAAAATTGTTGACAAATCAGGTCAAAAAACCCATAGAAAAATAATTATTTGGCGACATGATTAAAGCTACGTTAGTGTATAAGGTAGTTAATCTGTTAAGGTTATATCAGATATAAATTATCAAATAAGAGGTTAGTTCATTTTATTTTTATTTTATGTATTTATATATTGTTATATCTATTTATATGTATTGTAAAATAATGTTATAACCATAATGCATTTTGTACAAGAGGATATTTAAGCAAAAATCTTTTTATAATTTAAAATGGAATGTATTAAGAAATAATTTTGTTTTGCTAAAAAATATTGGTCACTAGTAAAATTATCCATATGCATGTCTATATTCTGTAAGTATTCCTATGCATAAGTAGCAAGAAAATCTCTGGATCAAAAATGTATAATAAGCTTCCCTTTTTACAGATAATAATGAGAGTTACCAATTCAATACAATTTACACTTCAAAAAAAAAACATAGTTTATTTGAAATGTTTTTGTAGCATAGCATTAATGAATTTTTTGATGAAACTGTTAATTTGTGATGCGTTATAAAAATGGATTATAAATAGCTAATTATAATTTCTGTATCTACCTGTTTATTGTACGTGTCTACTGTACCAGATGTATATTAACTTTATATATGTATATTTATTATAGTTGAGTTACCGTCGGGACAATGTTTTCTCTATTTGGTTGAGTTAGAAAATTTTGGAAAATATTTTCAAAGTCATAATAAACATTGTTTGAAGTTGATTTTTGTTGAACATTTTTATGTTGTTCCGACAGATTTTGTGAAGGAAAATTATTTTCACGTTGATTAAAATTAATATATGTTGGGGTTAAATTGTGGAGTAAAGTTGTTTGAAGTATTTAAAATTTTGGATTTCTTTGAAGTGGGATTTTCGAAATAGGATGGTTGTATTAATATAGTTTCTTTAAGAGATGGTTTTTCCGTTTCGTTGGATATAATTTCCACGAAAATTGATGCTTGCTCCTAATTTCGTAAGTAAGTCAGACCCAATAATGCCAATGTAATTGGAATGAAAATTAAGAAGGTATACTAAATGTTTTCCTTCTATTTTATCAAGTAAAAGGGAAATAGGAACTGTTGCTACTTGATTGTGATACGTTGTACCGTGAGAGGTTGTAATTTCAAAAGGATATTCAAAAATGGATTCGGGGTAATGTTTATAAACAAATTCGGGTGAAAGGATAGTTTTGCTACTCCCTGTGTCTATTAGGAGTTTTTCATTTGTTTGGGGTATAATTATAAAGGGGGTAGACGATTTAGGGTTAAATGTAAAAGATTTTAATTGTTCTCCGAGGCTTCTTCGCGAAGATTTTCGTAATCTTCTTCTCCGTGGGTCTCATTATCATGAGGATCGTAGTGGTCGTATGCAAAATCAGTGTTAATTTGATTAACAGGTGGGATTTCTTCTTGAAATTCTGTTGAATATAATTCTTCAGAAATGAACGTTCGTGGTTGGGGATTTGGTCGAATAAAATTAGGTTGATTTATATTTCGATTGAAATTTGGATCAGGGGGTCTCATGGATGTATTAGGATGTATCGGTCTCGGTTTAATGGTACTAGATTGCATTGATTCTGGCCGATTTTGTGGTTGAAAATCTCTTTTGGGTGCAAAAGCATTAGGTCGGGAATTATTTCAGAACTGTTGAGTTACTGGATTAAATTTAAATTGGTTTGTATTATTAACATTTGGTTTAAATTGATGAGTGGGTTTAAAATTTGGCTTGAATTGGGGCAATACGTTATGGTATTGTTGTGGTTTAAACTGAGGGGGTTGTAAAGTTGGCTGCAGTTTATTGGAATTGCTTAGGGGAACTGGTTGTTGTAAAAATTTAGGTTGTGAGTTATTTTGTTGTGTATTTTGAAAATATCGTATGTCCAGTTCTTCTTTTATATAAGTTAAGGCTACTTCGAGCGATTTTGGTGCTCTACTACGAAGGAAACTTCCAAAAGGTTCGGAAAGTCCTCCTAAATAGGTTTTAAGAGCTAAATCTTTAGCATCTCGAGCTTGGTATTCTTTTATTGCCGTGTTTCTGAGCCTAGTGCAATTTTAGAATTTAGAACGGCTAATAAGGATCTAATTCGATTATAAAATTCTACGGGAGATTCTCGTGATAATTGTCTCATACGAGACAGATCGATCCGGATGTTTAGTTCCGATCGTTGGTCTCCAAAATTACTAAGAAGGGTGTCTTTTAAAGAATTCCATGAATCAAATCCTTGTCCAGTTACGACTTCTAAGGCTGGGCCTTTTAATCGGTTTCGTGCTGAGGAAAGTAAAAGTCTATTTATATATGCCGTTGGATCGTTTCGTTCCCAAAATTGGTAGAAAATGTCTTCTACAGCTCGAATATATTCGGATAACTCGACGGGGTTTCCGTCATAGGTTGGAATTTCGTTTAAAAGGCTTGTATGAAAGCCAGGTGGGTAGCTCTGTTGGATAGGTGGTGGTGTTACTTGTGGTTGTACTTGAGGTTGATTACCTTGTGCCATTGTAGTATGGCTTTGCTTGCTGACCGATAAATTAGATGGACGTAAACTTATTGGTCGTGGTGCAGATCTTACAAAAGGTTTGTTAATCGGTAATTAGTTTCATTATCTGATGATGTATCAGTATTAATCATGAAAATGAATTCGTGATTTCAAAGTAGTAGAATGTTAAACGATTAATAAATCGTTTGCACTTTAAAAATAAATACTTAAAAATTCTATGAATTTGTTAACAAAGTTTGAAATATTCTAAACTTAATAAAAATGATTTTTATGTTAGTAAGGGCCTATTCAAGGTGCCTACCCATTGCTTGCAAGTGGGCTGGAAATTAAGTATCACTAGTTGATACACCAATCCGTCTCGCTTACTACAAGCAACGTGAACTTAAATCTAAAGGGTTCAGTATGTATTAAACTTAAAATTAATAAATTGTTAATCTTGTTTGATTTTTGAATATAATTTGTAAACTTGTTTGATATCTGTTTGCGCAATGCGCATTTAACAATAATAATAATTGGTAGTTAGTTTCTTACTCTATCTTCATTGTTGGCTTAAATTTTGCCGTTAAATGACTCCAATAGTCAGGCTTCTGCAGCAGCTGTGCGTACCTCGGGCGATGCTTGTCCCTTGGAAACGGCGATGCTACGTACAGGTGATGCTCTGGAAACGGCTACGGTCGCAGGCGATGTTTGTCCATTGAATCGATGGTTCCCAGATGCAGACTCGATAGGCAAATAAAGACTTAAAAGCTAAGGAACTCGACGATGCTTTTAATTTTCGAAAAACGGTGTCCTGAGTCCTTTTGCCTATCCTACCGACTGCGCCAATTAACTTTTCTTCACAAAGAAATGCGTTTTTAAAAATGGTAATTTATTTTAAAAACTCGAAAGACGGAGCCCAAGTTACAAAATGAACACAGTTTACTGTTAAGTACAATAAGATATTTATTCGTCGTGAATTTACACAATATGCACTTGCATAATCACTTAAATACTATTATACAATTTCAACTTAAAACTGGTAATAATGATGTTCAGAAAGGCCGAGGTAAACAATAACCATGGCTTCTACGGCTTTCTGGGTGAGTATGGCTTGAATGAAGGTAAACATTTACCCTGGTAAACAGTTTCTATCTTTCAAGCTTCGTCGTAACTCGACTGAACTGTCCCATAAAGTGCTGGTCTTTATATACTCCTTCTGTGGGTGTGAAATCCTTCAGTTGACCGCACGTGGCCGTGTGCCTACGTGACTTCCTTATAGAGTTCTGAGTACTGCAGCTGCTGTGGCCGTGTGTCTACGTGATTTCCTTATAGAGTTCTGCGTACTGCAGCTGCTTGCTATGCACACACGTGGCCGTGGGTTTGATACTGCGCCTGCAATCGTGGGCGCTCCGCTCGAGGCGTTTAGCTCGCATACATTTATAATGAGGTCGTACTTCGCTTGGATAATGAACAAATGTTAACTCGCCTCTAGTGGGAAAATACCTCAACTTCCTATCTTAAATACTTTTAAGACTATCACCAGTCGTGCAAACATAGGGTTGAAATCACCTATCAACACAATGTGTAAGAATTTCAATAATTTAACTTCTGAGTTAGATATAAATAATAACTTATTAAAATCGATACTGTACAAGACAAACATTGAAACTATGGTTGTATAATTTAATAAATGTAGTAAATATTTAATTACTTATAAGCTACATATGTACACTATTTGTCAGTTTGTTTTCGTATTTTTTTTTCTGTAAATGTTACAATATTGATTTGTCAGTTTGTTTTCGTATTTTTGTCCTGTAAATGGTTCAATACTGTTGGGCAATAAAGAATTATTATTATTATTATTATCTCCGCTTGGATATTTTTTACAGCCATTGTCAGCTGGGTAGCCTACAATTAGGAGTAACTGTGTAAATCGCTGTCAGGAACATGGCGCACTTTGTTAGAGTTCATCACAAAATTCAGAGGTGATAGCGACATGCAGTTTTCATGAACACATTCTCCATTGAATTTCCAAGGGGATGACATATTTTTAATTTTCGAAGAACTTTTAAACTTGTAGAAAATAACAACCTAAAGTTGCCGAAGTTTGAAGGGCTCTGTATCAATTATTACAAAATATCCACCCTTGAAAAATATGTCAAGCCCTAAGTTTATCCTTTATCTACAATTTAAGACCTCGAGCAAATTTTCATCTCATTCCTGAAGGTGTGTGAACTCTAACGAAAATTGGTCGGAAACGACACTTTCAGCACGTAATGAAGCGCGCCCTTAAGGTATAAGAAATAAGTCTTCGCGAGATTGCTTTTAAAGTTGAAGAGTTTATAAGGAACTTGAAAATACTGTATTGGATAATTCGTAAGTACCTCTACAATTATTAATTTTAACTTTGTAATGTTTTAGCACTTTTCCGTTTTTTATAGAGATACTTAATCACCATCAACATTACTAAATAGCATGACTGATAGAGACGAGCCGGCGAAGGCGTCGTTATTAGATATTCAATCCACATTTACAATATCGATAAACACACACATTCATAATGGCCTGTAAAAATTATCTATAAAGATAGATTTTGAATTAGTATTAGTTTTAAGAGTTAATTTTGTCTAATCATTTTATTATTATACTACTATAATTGATGTTAGAACTGAAATAAACAAGTTTTTTTAATTTATTTTTAAATACAATGTCGTAACAGTGTGGTTAGATATTTGATCATCAACACAGAAAGAGAGAGAGTTTTGCAAAATATTTTAATTGAGCACCCGAGATGTACTATAAAATTCCTTTTAAATCTTATTTATATAGAATATGTAAAGCTATTTTATTTTTCTCGCTGTTAATAAGATTGTATTTTTTAGAACTAATTCGATATCAAACGAATTATCCATTTTTGATAATTTTATTTCACTAAAAACCTTATTAAATATGAATAAAAATGATTTTATACTCTTCCACTTCCATCGCCACCCGATAAATAAAAATAGAGAAGCATTTTGTAAATGTGTGTGTGTAATAATAGTATATTACATAACGAGAGTGGAAAGTGGCATTTTTCGTACGAGTGTGAAATTTCCGCACAAGGCGTCAGCCGAGTGCGGAAATCACACGAGTAAGAAACACACTTTCCACCGAGTTATGTACACTATTCTTCCTACGACCAGAAAAATACAGTCTTTCAAAGAAAAAATTATTTTTATGCTAACAAAAAACAATTTACATTTTATTTAGTAATTTTATTTTTATCATTATTTTCAGTACCAATAAAGTTTATAACTATATGATTATTGTAATAATTCGTGAAGTTAATTAGGGAAAGCGTGTGTGTAAGTGCGTTTTGAATATTGTCAGTATTATTGTTTTATCCGTAAAGGAATTATTATAACAATTAGTTAAATTTCTTGGAATTTGAGAGTTGTGAAAAGGTGTTTGTAAAAATGAGTTTTCAATATTTTAACCATTTTAAACATTTAAACCAAAGAAAGATTTACAGTTAACTACTAACAATGATAAATTAGTCTTTATACTTATGGCGTCTTTAAACAAAACACTATCATCCGCATATTGAACATTATACAAAGCCGTCTCTGATTATTTATTTATTTAAAATATTTTTAGAAATTAATTATACTCTAAGTAATTATTAAAACTTTTTAACAATAAATCTATAAAATACGAATTAAAACATCTTAGCAATTTAAATTAATAGTACATTACATACCGAGGCCGAAAGTACTCCATTCCTGTAGAGAGAACAATATAGTTTACCGAGAGGCGATAGCCTCGAGGTGAACTAGTTCTCGAGACATTTACGAGCTGAATTTAAAGACACGTAGAGGTGCGAAAATAGATCGTTTCGGACCATGAGAATGTCAAAGTTACAAACAATGATGCATTTTCGGACCTCTAAATGGTCAGGAATGGACTCATTACCAATACGATTGCGAATAAAATATATTGTTGGAAATGGAAAACAAGATTAAAATTATTATTTTGCAGTGAAAAGTTGTTTTGGTGTAATGACAATTGGTGCAGTGAAAATATTGTAACGTTCTTTTTAAAATAATAAGACAAGTGCTGTATAAATCGTCTATTCACAAAGAAATATTTATTTACATACACTAATGAATACACTATAAATTAACGCTATTATTATAAACCATTAAAACTATTATTTACAGACTATGAATTTCTAATACAACATTTATCTTCACATTTACTATTTATTTCGTGATACACAGTTAATGACTCGCTGTTGACTGATCCTCTTTTATCCGCGAAGTCGATTTTATACCCTCATATAATCATACCAGAAGCCGCTAGAACCCACTATGTATTTCTCGAAGGCGCTAGATAAACCGCGTCTGGTTTACATACATGGTGTGATGCGTCATTCTCTCGAATGCTGTAGAATATTCCATTTGTTGTGTGAAGAAGAGGTTCTTTCTTTTTCTCTCTTGTTACACTGCACCCCTCTTCAAGTCTGTTCTGTCCCAGAACAGGTTTTATGCTCTGGTTCCTGTAAAACGGGTCATGACGATATCGACAGTCTTCACCTCGACTACACGTTCCATTACGGTTGAAGTAACAGTCTACACTCTTCGTTGGCCATAATGCGGGCTGTGGGTCAAAACTGCAGACGAAGATCTTGACGTCCGTACCTCTAAAGACAACTTCCAGCATGTTTCTAACGATTCTCCAATCCAGCTGGTCCCGCCCACAGCCGAGTTTGGGAACTGCCAATTTGTTAACTCCCCTGGTAAGCAACTCGATCCTCAAATTCCATAATGCCCTCCACAAGTCGGCGTAACTCGGTTTCTGGTAGTAAAACTCCTTGGTTACCAAGTAGTAAATGGATCGGTCATGATCAGGCAAGCGTAAGGATTTACCAACAGAGGGATTTTGTTCTCGAAGTTCATTCAGCAGTCCAAATTTATTTCTAAACACTACTGCGATCCCCCTGGACATACGGAGATCCTCGGAGACACAGTGGGCAATGGAATAATCACCAGGGACCCGGAAGAGATCTTGTTGCATCTCAGTCGTGACTCCGAATCGCGCTTAATCGCAGCCATAAATTCTCTGAAGGTTGGCTGGTCATCTCCAGGCCTTACGGTATTGATAGCCACCTCAGCCTCATCTTCCCGATCCGGGACTGCGTCATTATTTCCCTCATAGTGCGCCAGACGATTGGAGTGTACCACCTTTGGTTTCCCTCTTGGCAATTTCTGGATGCGATAAATCAAGTCATTTATTCGTTTCTTCACCTGGTATGGGCCCTCCCAATTCCGCTGTAACTTTGGAGAATAGCCACGACGTCTTTGCGGGTTGTATAACCAGACAAGCTCTCCAGGTTAAAACCCTCCTTCTTGGGCTCTCACATCGTACGTAGCCTTCATCCGGTCACTCGCGATTCGACTATTGTTTCGGGTTCGGTCGTGAATATCCTCCAACTTCTTCTTTAAGTTGATGACATAATCATTCCCGGCTACCTCCTGCTCTATAGGTGGAGACCCAAATTCCAGATCACACGGTAACCGTAACTCGCGTCCAAACATCACAGACGCTGGTGACTGACCGGTTGTTTCGTGGACCGATGCACGATAAGCCATCAGGAACAGATGCAGATATTGGTCCCAGTCTCGTTGATGATCGGAGACGACCTTGGCCAAATATTTGCCCATTGTCCGATTCATGCGTTCTACCATTCCATCGGACTGCGGATGTAACCGTGTGGTCCGAGTCTTGCGAATGCCTAACAATCGACAGACTTCTCCAAATAGTACAGACTCAAAGTTACGGCCTTGATCCGAATGCAGCTCTATGGGCACTCCGAAGCGACTGAAAAACTCTTTGATTAGTACGTCAGCAACAGTCGCAGCTTCCTGGTTTGGTAGGGCATATGCTTCTGGCCATTTGGTAAAGTAGTCCATTGCCACTAATATGTATTTATTCCCATCGTCGGTTTCGGGAAATGGTCCGGCAATATCTATAGCTATTCTTTCCAGAGGACTACCCACATTGTACTGCCTCATATGTGCTCTTCTTTTCCCCAAGGGTCCGTTACCAGTGGCACATAGTTCACATTTCCGGCACCACTCCTTCACGTCTTCTTTACAGTTGACCCAATAAAAACGCTCCCTAACTTCCTCCAAAGTCTTTTTCACACCGAAGTGTCCTCCTGAAGCACCGTCATGGAGATGTCGCAACACTGTAGCCACTCGGCTTCTTAGAACCACGAACTGAGACCTAATGGTGGTGCCATCTTCACTCTCCAGTACTCGCTTCAGGAGATCGTCTTCCACCTTCAAGGACTCCCATTGGGCCCAATATGCTTTGAGCGTTCTGTTGAAAGGGCTGACGGCCTCCCAGGCAGGCCTTTCTCCCACGCGCTTCCATTCCAGTACCATTTTTAGTACGGGATCAGCCTTCTGCTGTCGTTGCAATTCTTCCGGCAACCAATTGTCGTTGACGATGGTAGTTCTTAATACTTGGCAAACCCTCTCTTCCAAGCGAGAGCAATGACGGCAATCCGTTGGACAAGGTCTTCTTGAAAGAGCATCGGCATTTCGATGACTAGTGCCCGCTCGATGTTCTGTGTCAAAGTCGTATCCTTGTAATCGCTCGATCCACCTTGCGACCTGGCCTTCAGGATTACGGAATTGTAGAAGCCATTTCAACGCTGCATGGTCCGTTCTCAATAAAAACTTCCGTCCGTATAAGTATTTGAAGAAGTGCTCAACTTACTTCACGACGGCCAATAGTTCTTTTCTGGTCACACAATAATTCCTTTCGGCTTTCGACAAAACCTTACTAAAATAGCCGATGACCTTTTCTTGTCCATCCTGTATTTGAGAAAGTACACCCCCAATGGCCAGATTACTTGCATCTGTGTCAAGTATGAATTTCCCTTCTGTCCGTGGATAGCTCAATATTGGTGCTGTTGTCAGGGCACGCTTCAACTGTTGGAAAGCTGTTTCACACTCTCCGCTCCAAACATACTCGCGCCCATCTTCAGTTAACCTTGTCAGGGGCTTCGCTATATTGGCAAACCCAGGAACGAAACGCCTGTAGTAGGTACATAACCCAAGAAAACTACGAACTTGGTGTTTATCTCTCGGTGTTGGCCTCTCTTGAACTGCACGAATCTTATCGGGGTCGGCTGCCACTCCATTTTGTGATACGACGTGCCCGAGATATTTCACTTCCTTTCTGAATATGTGGCACTTTTTCGGACTGAGTTTCAGATTGGCTCCACGTAGTCTTCGGAACACTTCCTCTAGATTTTTCAAATGTTCGTTGAATGATTTTCCGACTACAATGACATCATCTAGGTATACCAGGCAGGTCTTCCACGACAGCCCTCTCAGGATGGTTTCCATTAGACGCTCAAAGGTAGCCGGAGCGTTACATAGACCGAAAGGCATAACTGTAAACTGCCATAGTCCGGAACCAATAGTGAACGCGGTCTTCTCCCGGTCTTCAGGTTCCATTTAAACTTGCCAATAACCACTCTTCAAGTCCAAAGTCGAAAACCATCGCGAACCAGAAAGGGTATCTAACGTGTTGTCGATGCGTGGTAAGGGATAGCTGTCTTTCTTGGTCACGTTCTTGAGCTGCCGATAGTCCACACAAAATCTCGTTGACCCGTCCTTCTTACTGACCAGGACCACCGGTGATGCCCATGGACTGCTGGATGGCTCGATGACCCCTTGTTCTTCCATATCGGTAATAATCTTTTCGGCTTCTGCTCGCCTTGCTAGGGGTAGACGCTTCGGCTGCTGACGGACAGGCATAGAGTTGCCTGTATTGATTTTATGTTTTACTATATTTGTTCGTCCCTTCTGGCTATCGTCAAGAGCGAAGATATCTTGGTATCGGTGAACCAAACCCTGTACCTCTTTCACTTTCGTTCTGTTAAGGTCTTCGCACGAACTAGTAACCATACCCACTAATTTTCCACCATGGTCTTTGGGCGCTGGTTTTGGAACATCTGCCATACACCTCGCTACTCGGAATACTGGCACACACTGTCCCACAAGGGTACTCTTCTTCAATGTCACCGGATCCACATTAACGTTCATAAGCCTCACCGGTACTGTCTTTCCAACCTTGATCAGCGCTTTTCCCACCAGTATGCCACTATGGATCTTCTTATCACAAACAGGCTCCATCATTCGCACACATCCTACCCGAAGATCTCCATCCAAACCTGCCTCGACAACCATCTCGCTTTGACCCGGCAATATCACATCTTCTGCCAGTAAAACCCTTACGACAGGATCTTCTCGTGGGTGCAACGGAAGTTCTTCGTTACCAACCTTCAAAACACCCTCCTTCAAGTCCAATGTAAAACTAAATTTTCTCAGGAGGTCCATTCCCAAGATGAATTCGTCAATGATGTCGGCTACCAGCACCTCATAATCACGTTCTTCACTTCCAATGCCAATCTTCATCTTCACCACTCCGCGTGTTGGTATCACTTCACCTGTTGCTGTACGGAGTTGAGTAGTTGTCTGTAACAGCTTCATACTTGTTCGTAGAACATTGGGCGTATGATGGATTTTGTCGCCCCCGTATCAATAAGTAGTGGAACAGTTCGATTAGCAATTTTTCCATCTACGAACAAACTACTGGTACTATTCTTTGATGTTACGGCATGAATGGTGATCATCAGGGCATCTCTACTCAAGGTCAACATTGGCCCCCTCTCGTCGACCTTCTTTAGTTTTCCGACTGCTGAACCCGTTTTAGGGCAACGACGTCGTATGTGACCTTGTTCGCCGCAATTCCAACAAAGAGGCCCTCGAACTTCTTGATTACTCTTCTTACGGCTTTCTTCCTTCCGAAGAACTCTCAGTACTATCTCCTCTAGGTGATCTTTAGAACCTTCTTCTTCCTCCACAACGGCCCGAACACGCCCGTGACCTCGGGACGCTTGCTTTGCAGCTTCAAATTCTAAGGCGTGAGCAAGCGCATCATCAGTTGTTCTTGGTTGTGCCAGCCTCAATTATTGTTGTGTTTCCCCGTCTCTTAACCCATCAATGAAGGTCTGCACAGCGAGCTGTCCCAGAAATGAATCGGGTGCTGTAGGGTACTCCAATCGGACAAGCCGCGCAACATCGGCTTCAAACTCCTGCAGGCTTTCTCCATTCTTCTGGATACGTTTCTTCACTTGCGCGTGATACACTTGTTGAAGATGCGCGTCTCCATATCTCATCTCCAATCTAGACACTAACAATTGATAATCATTTTCCTGTCCTGCTGGGATTGTTTGCAGGACGTTCAATGCGTCTCCACGCAAAGCCACAGTTAAAGAAACGGCCTTTTCCTTGCCTGTCCATCCGTTGGCCCCAGCGGCCTCCTCAAATTGTTTGTAGTAGGTGGACCAAGGTATCTTTCCATCGAACGTGGGTGGTTTTACTTTTATCCCTACGGTAGGAACCTTCTCTTCTTTAAATTGTTTCGTTCCTTCATTAAACGGCCACTCAGACGTTGAGGGAAACCGTAGTTGATTCATTCTATCTTCCAACATTTCGTCGTCTTTCTTAGCTGTTGGTGGTAATTGCATTTGGGCTATTTTCTCTTCTACCATCTTTATTACCCTATCTTGTTCCGCCAATCTACCTTCCAACAGTCCTAACGCGCTGGCATTCTCAAAAAATTCTTCGAAAACTTTATCTTCCAACGCTTTGACTTTTTCCAGCAATTCTCCTTTAAGCCTTCTAGAACTTTCTTCAGACTTTTCTAATAATTCTGCAAACCTTCTAGAATTCTCTCCGTGCTTTTCCAGTACTTTTTCTTCCAGTGCTTTAGTATTTTCAAGTAATTCTTCTTTAAGCATTTTAGAATCTTCAAAAACTTTTTGTTCCAGCACCTTAGTATTTTCCATTAACTTTCTAGCATTCTCTTCGGACTTTTCCAGTAGCTCTTCTTTTAACATTCTAACATTTTCTTCGGACTTTCTAGAATTCTCTTCGGCTTTTCTAGAACTTTCCAGTAACTCTTCTTTAATTTTACTTAACAACACATTAGTATCAATTGCGGGTCCAGGTATTTCAAAGCGGTAATTTTCAGGATCTTCCTTCTGTTCTAAAAGCCATTCTCTTAGCTGATTTATTAACACATTTTTAAGGCCCGTTGTATCTAAATCTCGTTCTTCAAGTTCGTGTTTTAAGTCTATTACTTTGAGATCTTTTAACAATTTCATCACCATTTTAAATGTTTGTTGAAATTATTTTTGACACTAAAGATTTATTCTCACAGCACTTTATTTAATTATTACGCGATTTTATTTATTTTAAAACCTCACACCTGTAACACCACTGTAACGTTCTTTTTAAAATAATAAGACAAGTGCTGTTTAAATCGTCTATTCACAAAGAAATATTTATTTACATACACTAATGAATACACTATAAATTAACGCTATTATTATAAACCATTAAAACTATTATTTACAGACTATGAATTTCTAATACAACATTTATCTTCACATTTACTATTTATTTCGTGATACACAGTTAATGACTCGCTGTTGACTGATCCTCTTTTATCCGCGAAGTCGATTTTATACCCTCATATAATCGTACCAGAAGCCGCTAGAACCTACTATGTATTTCTCGAAGGCGCTAGATAAACCGCGTCTGGTTTACATACTTGGTGCGATGCGTCATTCTCTCGAATGCTGTAGAATATTCCATTTGTTGTGTGAAGAAGAGGTTCTTTCTTTTTCTCTCTTGTTACAATATGTCAAATATCCCTCAATATATCTAATCAATAGTTTTTCATGAAATAAATACAGCTAGAATTAATTAATTATTGTGTTAGTAGATGATTAATGTATCAAAATAGTCAAAAATATATAAGCAGGTTCTTATTACTTATATAATTTGCTATTTACTGCATAGATTTCGACCGTGAGATTTGCGAAAGTAAATCGCACAGCAGAAAGTAAAATCACTAGTGAGTTTTACTTTCGTGTGTTATGTTCGGTTTTCTAGGCAACTTGATTGTGCGATATGAGCTACTTTCTGATATGGTCGTAGGAAATTTTTTTTTTATTTATATGCAATAATCCATAAGATTTAATAGTCCACCCCCACCCTATCACTGCACCACCGCACGAGGGCGCGTGTCGCGAGAAATTTCTTTTTTCCAGCCATCTTTACAGCGAGCCAATACACACACTAACCAATTGGTTCTTTCCATTTTAATGAAAACAACTAATCTCAATACAGCAGTTAATAATATGAGTTGTATATTTATCTATGAATGGACTAAAATGTCTTAACATAATAAGGGAAATATTATCGGAACCTATAGCGTTAGATTTAAAATTGAATAAAATTTTGTGTACTTCCTCAGTAGTAGCATCTACGGTTTAGTATCAAATTAAAGAAAACTTTCAAGCCAGCAAACAAATCTTTGAAGCCAAAGAACTAACTTGATTCGACCACGCAGTAAACAACGAAGGGGCTAAGCCGCAAATTCCAAAGGTAGAAGCTATTGATAACTTTCCAATCCTTAGAATGCAACAAGCTCGTACTCGGTTATGGCTGTATTGACGACAAAGCCAAGGATGTGCGCGAACCCGGCTGGCTCCCCACTCCTCATAAACCAAACATCTACTTCACACAACATCAGCTACCTCGGAACTGCATTCTAAGCCGAATAGCAAAATTACCTTTTGTATTTGATTTACCCTCGTATAATGATATCATCTCAGTATAATCAAAGATATAAGCTTGACCCTACTTCCTAAATGGATAAAGATGGATATTGATCCATTTTTATTATCCATTATTTTATATTATTGACTATTTCACTCAATGTTATACGAACCAATAAAAATTTATCCTGTGAACGAAATTCTCTCTATTCCGGCGACTATTTTTTGTTTATAAAATTTTCCGAACTTGTTCTACCAATGAAAACGTTCAAATAAGCAACCTACCCTTTATTTCACCGACAATGTTTTTGCTATCGTAACGATCCTACAAAAATAGTATACACAAACTGTACGTTTCATATTAATAATTATCATGGTAAGTAGTCAATTTTGAAATCTGAATTTTGCAAGTAGATTTGTTTAAGTTTTTGTGTGTAATATTTCTTGTAAATCAAAATGCTAAAAGTATTGAAATAAATGTTAAATATTTTTATTCTTTGTGTTGTTTATTCGCGAACGAATAACATATGTGGTAAAATTTTGTCTTGGCAAAATTTTCTTTTTGATTTACTCGTGTTTGTTGCCAATTCATCTCGTGACATTGATCAAAAACCACTCGACTGACGTCTCGTGGTTTTTAGTGACAATGTCACTCGAGAAATTGCTATGCAACAAACGCTCGTAACAATAAGAAATTTTTGCCGACAAAATTTTACCACTTATGTTATTATATATGAATATAAATTGCCTAATTATTTATAGCAGCAACAGGAAAATCACAACAAAAAAGTAGAGTGGATAAAATAACTGATAAAAGATTAAAAGATGTTATTCTAGTTTCACAAAATCTTATCAAGATCTGAAAATTAAAAAACAAGGGAATTTTATAAAAGGAAGACTACGGAACCTTTACGTATAGTCTCTTCTGTCAGTTTTATTACAGTCACTGCAAACAATTACAATGGAAAGAAATATCATAATTATTCTTTTCTTTGCTGCATTTGCAAATATTGCAAATTCATCAAATAGTGCAAATACATCAGTTTTAATAGAAGAAGTTGACCCTACTTTAAAAATGTACTCGAGAGAAGCGAGGTTACCATCTAAATACATGGTAAGAAATGTCATCTAATGATGAATGCATTTTTGAATTTAATATAATTTATTAATTATTACAGGAAAGAGCTACAGTTATTCGCAGCACTTTATCATGGAGAGATGCAAACGAATTACAAGATCAACTGGAAAAAATCTATAATACAATTGAAGGATCTTTAAACCGCACGAAGGAGTTTCAAATAATACTAAATAATAAATTCGGGGGATATAATAGCGTTACTAATTATATAGCCTATACTGTTTGGTATAGACGATATTACATTGATATTGCTGTTCAAAACGATTTTGTGTTTGGTTTCGGTTCCTAAAACGAATACGAAAAACTCAATTTTGTAAATACCATTTCAATGAAAACAATCCACTATAAATATTTTTCTTCTTGATAAGTTTTAGTAAAATCCTGAAACGTATCAACTTTACTATTAAGGGAAGTACAATGCAACATAAAAATGATTTCCCAGCTAGTTATCCTTTTAAAAAACTTCAAATGGCACATATTACATGGTTATGTGAAAGCTTTTTAACGAAGAAAATGATTTAATTACAATAATTACAAGTTTAAAATGATACAGTCTATTTTCAAACTACATATTGTCTGAACATTATGGAACGTGTGGAGTTAGCTGTTGACATTCTTCTCTTTGAATTTGGTTGAGCTGCATAGACTTTTTTTTTTCAACTATCTCAAAAAGGAAGCCATCTAGCAATATTACAGTTGACGTGTTTTAGGATCTTTCTGACTTACTTACCAATAAGAAAAATTCTTAAGTTGGATAGTTTCCATTGGAACGCACTAATAACAGTAACTAACCGTAATAATTATGCATTTGTTTTTTTTTATAATTATTAGGTTTTTAATAAAAATAATAATCTATTTCTACACTACTTCTGCAAAACTGATAGTGATTATAAAGTTATATTTTAGCATTAAGCAAAACGTTTTGATTTATGTAAATTACGATACTAGTAAAGAACGAATGTTTTTATTTAGGTAGAAGTTAAGGTATGATTATGTTGTAATAAATCTATGAAGTATATATAAATAATATAGTACGAGCAAAAAGTAACTCCATCAAAAGTGCCTTTGAAATTTTTAGCTCGTGTATTATATAACTCCAGAAAGTTATATCAAATTAATAACAACTGTCACTGTCAAAGGACTCTGCTTGCAGGGCGCCTTTGATGGAGCTACTTTTTGTTCATACTGTAGTATATTACCATCGGTAAGAAGAAGTTACTTAACCCTTAATTGGTCCTATACGATTGGTCGGTTCGGGTCGGTTTGAGTCAAATCGACCAATCGTATGACATCCGCCTGCGGATCCGCTGCTGTAAGTACTTACCTTTAAAGTTGCTTTGACCACGGCCTCCTCGATTTGGGAGACAAACGTCTTTTACACGGCCAGATGCGTTAGAGAAATTTATCTTTTTAAAGCTTTAGTATAATGGCGTCATCTGTGAAGTCCTGTAATAATTATTCTAATAAATAATAAGTAAAATAAAAATCCCGTTTAACGGTGTCTAATCTCAAATGAATGATATACATACATTCAAGCTCTATTGTCGAAACTCCATTCAAAAATCTGTTTTTCAATGCCTCAATTTTTTATAAAGAAGAAGAATTGCTTTAACTGGTCAAAGCAATTCTTTATAATTTTTTATAATTAAACAAATAAAATAACACACTATAAAACCACGCATTTTATAAGAAGTTATATTTTTTTAGCATCTTTGAGAATTCGCAACCGGACAACAATGTAATATTTCCAAAAAGAGATCGATACTTCGCAATCCAAAAGCTTTATAGTGTGGCACTTCCTTCAAAACAGAAATAATACCTGAAACTACAAACGGAAACGACCTTGTAAGAGACGCTTGGCTTGCCTCTCAACTCTAGGAGGCCGTGCTTCGACCGTACGATTGACAAAAAATGTTTTCCGAGAGACAGAGTTACGGTTAAGTTCCAGGGGAGGCGCGACGGGGGGCCTGGGGGGGCGCGGGCCTCCCCAACATTGAGCGGTACCCTTGCCGGTGCCCACCAGGTTTCAAATAAAAAACATCTTTGATAAATAAATGATGATATTGATACAGTATAATTCACGTTTTAGTGTACAAATTAAAATTACTACAGGAAACCTAATATTTTATTTCTGTTTCTTATGCAGGCCTGTATTTAAAATCTAATAATTATGAATCAGAAAAAGGCTTAGCCTTAACTTGGAAATTTAAGCGTTCTATAAATATCTGCATGTTCGGTATGACTCATACGCTAGTACAGTCGTCAGTCGCAAACTGGCAAACAATAGGGAGAAGTATTGCCAATAGAGTGTAACAGCTGGTTGTGAACGGGAGCAAAGAGACAGAGTTTTAAACGTCATTCAGTAGGACTTCAAGAGTTGTGAGATACTGACATTTCAGATGTTTATCGCGTTTTCACAGCCACAATGACATTCACAGTTGCAATTTGTAAAAATCATAAAATTGTTACTTTTATTTTGCCCAAAGCAAAAACTCTGAAGATTTGGGTAGATTTAAATAAAAAAAAAACAATAATAATGTCAAAATTTCGCCCGCTCGCTACGATCGCGTGGAAAGGTACGGTGCCCACCGAGATATTTCCTGTGCCCCTGCTTTGCCCCCCTGCTCATTTACTTCTGGCGCCGCCACTGTTAAGTTCTACACACGGCCTACTAGATAGCTTATAAGAATCTAGTAGTCCGTGATTTTAAGCCCTTCTAAACGAGTAGTGTCGCTCTTTTCTTAAGAGACATCTAAGTTTCCTATTACATTACCCACTCCTACGACGGTCTAAGCTTGCAGGTAGTCGGCTAGACCAGCCAGATTGTTATTATCTTTTAGATATAACAAAAATATTTTGAGATTTCCAAATTTTTATTGTGACTTATTATTCTTATTTTGTGTTAAGAAGGTCATGTTTATTGAAAAAAGTTGATAAGCGTGTTTTTCAAAAAAATAACATCGTATAAGTATTTGTCATGTTGAAAATTATTTCTAACAAACAAGTTAAATATTGCTAACTTTTTTAATCACCACTTGTTAAAAAGTTTTAGATAAACAAGGTTGTTGTCGCAATATACAAACAACGATAAACTTGAAATTTTTCCAAAATGTGTAAAGTGTTATTCCATTCAAACTTTTGTTTTCCATGAAATCTAGTAGAATTATATGGACTCATACGCTCTTCTATTTTCCAAACTTTCAAGTATATACATTTTCTGATTATATACATTATGTGGTACGGGATGCAACAAAATCTCTAGGATTCGTCATAAGAAATTTCAAAAGTTTCAATTACACAAAAACAATACTTTATTCATGTCGTACTTAATTCAATGTATGTTTTGGAAAAAAATCAATTTGGCTGTGCCCCGTATAAATGTAAGATACCATATGACTTTTATTGTATGTAATAGGGCAAGAACAAATTTATTAAATAGACGAGTATCTCCTGTTTACATACGAGGGTGGTCCCAGAAGTACCCGACCTGACCAAGAGGTGGCGGTAGTTGTTTGAAAATATCACGGCCTACTAGATTCATATAAGCGAAGCTTTTATGAATCTAGTAGGCGTGGAAGATATCACTGTATTGGAAAGTACGCAGTCTATAAAGCATATGTTTCAAGTTTGAAAGCGCCACGTTGTTCAGTATTTGTTTGGCAGCCATCAATAGTGAACGTTGTCAGTGAATTTGTTAAAATGGAGAAAATTGGTCATCGTTATGTGATACAATACTTTTATTTGAAAGGCCTCAGCCCAACGAATATAAAAGCTGAACTGGATTCTACTCTGGGTGAGTCTGCTCCTTCGTTTACAACAGTTAAATTTTGGGTAGCTGAGTTTAAACGAGGCCGTACGAGCTGCCCAGAAGAGCATCGCAGTGGTCGACCAAATGAGGTGACGACTCCAGAAATGGTGAAGAAAATCCACAAAGCGGTACTTGATGATCGTCGACTGAAAGTGCGCGAGCTAGCAGACATTACGGGCATTTCAAAAAGTGCGGTACATCGCATATTATCTGAAAATTTGGACATGAGAAAGCTGTGTGCAAGATGGGTGCCGCGTTTCCTCACACTCGAGCAAAAACAGTGTCGTGAAAATGTTTCAATTGAGTGTTTAGCGAAGTTTCACAGCAACAAAGCAGAATTTTTGCGCCGTTTCGTAACAATGGATGAAACATGGGTCCATCATTTCACACCCGAGACAAAAGAACAATCAAAACAATGAACTCAAAAGGGAGAACCGGCTCCAAAGAAGGCGAAGACCGTTTCATCTGCAGGCAAGGTTATGGCGTCGGTTTTTTGGGATGCGCGTGGAATAATTTTTATTGACTATCTCGAAAAAGGAAAAACTATCAACGGCCAGTATTATGCAAACTTATTGCAACGTTTGAGCGAAGAAATCAAGCAAAAACGGCCGCATTTGGCTAAAAAGAAAGTGTTGTTTCATCACGACAACGCGCCAGCTCACAAATCCGTTATTGAAATGGCCAAAATTAATCAATTAAAGTTTGAATTGCTACCTCATGCACCATATTCGCCAGATTTAGCCCCCTCGGATTATTTTCTGTTCCCAAACTTGAAAAAATGGCTCAGTGGGCAAAGATTTTCCAACGATGAAGAAGTGATGTCAGCAGTTAATGGCTATTTTGAGGAGCAAGACAGTTCTTATTGTAAAAAGGGTATCGAACTTTTTGAACACCGCTGGGAAAAGTGTATAGAGCTGAAAGGAGATTACGTTGAAAAATAAATAAATCTTTTTCCAAAATTTTTGTGTTTTCTTTGTTGGGTCGGGTACTTCTGGGACCACCCTTGTAATGTGTTTAAATGTTAATAAGAGATCTGTTCAAACAGATATACATTTCAATAATTTAAATTCAATTGAAATTGCCAAAGACTGACCTGCATCTACGTGTAAGGCATATGAAGTATACAACTTTCGTTTACAATAACTTTTGAATTTAAATAGTTATTTTAAAAATCTGAGTTAGCATGGAAAAATAAATGCTTCGCAAATATCAGCACAAAATATCTTTGCTATAACGTTGTTTACCCAACAAAAATAGTTAAGCCACTCCCCCACAAATATATGCAACTTTTTTAAATAAATGATAACAATATTCTTTTAATATGTGGTAGTGCAATATTCTTTAATATAATGGTTATAATGATTATTTTAATCTGTTTGTATAAAAAGCCAAAATTGATGAAAAAAATTATAAAATAAACTAATTATCAGATAATTTAGTTGTGAAAGAATTAATTAAACACTGGATTAGTAAACTGGGAAAAATGGAAAATTTTCACTAATTGCAAAGTACAAAATTTAGTCAAACAAAGAGGCTTTAATGAATGTACCTACGTTTTTGCATAGTTATTAATAGATTTAAGATGCCTCCCTGTTAATTACGTTACAAATACAAATCTTCGTTGAATCATACTCATTTGTAATAATCATGAAATGTATACTGTCATGTTATTTTGTATATTGCAAATCGTCAATAAACCTTATATATCTCAGGGTCGAATTAATACTCAATACTCAATAGTAAAGGTTACCAATAATTTTTTTTTATTTACCTTCATATGAGACTGTAATGATTATCTTTCAATATTGGGTTCAATTATTGAAAGATTAAACTTGTCAAATAAATCATTTAAGATTTGCCACTCTCACACGGTAGTTAGTAGCTCTCAATAAATAAAGTTTGGTTATTACTAATAGTGATTGACACATATATCTGGAATGTCAAATCTGACAGTTTATTTTTAGGATGTTAAAATGGAAAGATATCTTACCCTGTCAACTTACACATTAACTTTTCCTTCAGATAAGTCTTCCTTGTATGTCTCTCCAATAGTTTCTTGTTATTTTGACATATGTATCTTCTAATCCTTTTCCAACAATTACCTTCACTTTCACTAAACCTACAACTTCCACAACATGCACTTTTCGCCAGGAACCGTGGCCACTGCTGCTGAATCTGCAGACCGCGCACCACCAAAGACCTCGTCTCCGGGCCACTGGACTGCCTCAAGACTGCTACAAGAATGCCGTCCTTCCCAGGTCAGGTTAGTAAATTCGATATTTCTTTTAAATTCCTTTTACCCTTTATGGTTTCCTTCTTGTCTAGGGCTGGAATGAAGACTGCAAGATCCCTAACACCTCAGTAAGTATCTTCAAAATCTTTTTCTTCTGATGAAGTCACCTTAATGATTCTTTTCTTTTACAAGAATATAATGAAGAATTCGACTCATCAACACATTGGTAAGTAACAAGCCCAGCTCGAAGACGGTTTTTCAATTTATTTTCTTTTCTCAATTGCTCGTACTGTATCGTTATGCCCTTTAATATTGCTTCCTGTAACAAATACACTGAAACTCTTCCTTTAATCAATAAATCGCTGAACTTTCTTTTTATGTTTATTAATTTAACAATTTTACTTCGTGAGCTTTATTATTTTACAAATTCTATTAACACATTTATTTTATTTACTATTTTAGACATTTAGCGACGTGTTTGTTTATAATTATATTACCTTTGATAATGACAGCATAGCTGTTGAAACAATATTGTCAGGTTGTATTTTAATAAAACTGTGAAACTTTTAATAATCTTTATTTATTTCATGATTATGGAGTTCCACAAAATAAGGCTGGAAACCATAAACAAGATTATTTACTATTATTTATACAAACTTTCTCTTCAGTAAGAATTTTATAGACTCTCTCAACAACCAAAAATATTTATTATTTTTTCATCTCCCATAGAGACCCCCTTTTTTCAACTATTTTGTGTGTTATGTTTTCCTTTTATCAAAATACCCCCTATCTTTGGTAATTCTTTCTGTTTCCTCACTAACAATGTCTATAACCATAGAAGTTATTTTTTTATACATTATTATTGAAGTACAGAGAGAATTTTAAATATGCTATAGAAAATCAATATACCTTTAAACAATTTTTTTGATTGATGCCACGATATCTTTACCTAATATACATGATTTTTAATTTTCAGGTTGACCTGTGGCTAGATATCCTTTCCTTTTATTATCCTTGTTAATGTTAATATTGTATCATAATACTATAACAAATATTCCATTCTGTTTTATTATTTTATAATTCTATATTAAAATTTTGTATTCTTGGGATATCATCATGACTTTGTATGTAAGTTTATATGTTTTATGTTTTTATTTATTGATCCCTAAGAACCACGTCTGTGCAATAATGATTCTTTAAATTTTTCTTTATCTTATGTACATGCTCATATTAATTTTTCCACTTCACATAAACGTGAACCTAACAATACGTATATACTTTTATTGATAACAACAAAAATATTTAAAGAAAAACAAATTGTCACCACTTCAACCGAAGTATGTCTGGCTATTTTAAATCTTCAAGGAGATTTTAGATAAATTAAGTGACATAATAGCCAAACAACGACTAAATAAATAACTTACAGCAACTGTAACCACAACAACGAAATCATCTGGCCGTCGCGCCATCTTATGGATGCTAATGGGGAAATTTCCCATAAGTATACAGGGTGGTCCAGACCACCCGTACACCCCTTTTAAAATGCGGGGGATTAAAAATTTTTAACAATACGATGGGTGATCTTATTAATGCCGATGTGCTTTATCGAATGACGCCAAGAAGAAACTCCCTGACACCCCCTTGTAGGGGATAAGGAGGGCAACTTTAAAAGTTCAAATGGGAATTCCTAAATTCTATTGCATATTTAGATTCTACACATCAAAATATGAATAATTTATTTGAAACAATTTTTTATCTTGGCAACAGGTGGCGCTGTAAACGACTTTTTGCATTTTCCGCCGTCTCTGGCATATTTACAAGTGAAAATAACAGTTTTTCATATTTTTTACTAAATAACGATGAAAAAGCTTTGCTAATGTGTACAGTCATTAGCAAATGTCTTGTCCCGAGCAGGCAACACATTTAACAATTCTGGTAAAAGAAACGACGTACGTTTCGGTGCATAGTTTCTTTTGTTTACAAACAACACAGCAAATCCAACCAGTTTTAAAGGTTGCTACCCTACCAAGAGTGGCTTTGTATAACAACAATAGAGTAATAAAAACTGCTATTTTCAAGTGAATTTTTTATTTTACTGGAATACAAAACAGCCGTTTCACTTCTACTATCGTTTCTTCTATTTTAAGAAATAAATATCGTATACTTTTTTCTACTTTATTATAAACACTATTAATTTATTTACGAAAAGTACGAAAAGACATATATAAAGCAACATGGATCAGCCCGGATAAAAAAACAAGAAACCAGATAGATCACGTGATAACACAAAAAATACATGGAAGTAAGATAACAAAAATAAGAACATATAGAGGCGCAGATATAAGTTCTGATCACCTATTAGTGATAACAAATATAAGACAGACAATAACAAATACAATACAAAGAAAAGTGAACACGGAAAGGTGGAACATAGAACTATTAAATGAAAATGAAACACTGCAAAAGTACAAGGAAAGTAGAAGAATGATGGCAGAACTTCAAAATCAAGGTAATAATGTAGAAAAAGAATGGGATCAGTTAAAACAAATACCAACTAAATCTGCCCAACAAATAGGAACAAGAAAAACACCACGAGTAAAAGAATGGTGGGACGAAGAATGTAGAATAGCAGTAGAAGAAAGAAAGTCAATACGAATGGAAATGCTGAAAACAGGGGGCCAAGAACTCAATGAAAAATACAGAGAAGCGAGAAATAAAACACAGAAGCTATGCAGAGAAAAGAAAAGGAAGGCACGAAGAGAAAAATTGGAAAAGACAGAAGAAGCGTACAAAAGCAAGAATTCAAAGGCCTTCTACAAACATATAAAAGAAGAAAAGAAAGGATTTCAAAACAAAACTATGGGACTAAAAAATGAAAAAAGCGATCTCTGCATGGACGAACAGGAAATGGCCGAAATTTGGGCATATTACTTCTCACAGATACTACAGGAAAATAAAACAAAAGAAGTAGACAGAATGGAAATACAACAGGAGGAGGAAACTTCTATGGGGATCCCAACTTATGAAGAAATAATAGAGGTAGTCAGAAATCTTAAAAACAGCAAAAGCCCTGGTATAGATAGAAGCAGAGTTAATAAAACATGAAGATGAATCAATATTACACAGACTCTACCATCTAATAAAAGAAATATGGAAAGTAAAAGAAATGCCTAAAGAATGGAACAAAGCACTTATATGTATGTCCAATTTACAAAAAAGGCAACAGAAACATAGCTACAAATTATAGACCTATAGCATTATTAACTGTAGCTTACAAAATACTAGCACAGCTAATCAACCGGAAATTAAAGCAAGAAACAGAAACCAAAATTGGTAGATATCAAGCAGGTTTTAGAAACAGAAAATCGGCCATAGATAAAATTTTTATTTTAAAGCAAAGTTATGAAAAATGCAGCAAAAAAAACATTCTGATACATGCACTGTTTATAGCTTTTAGGCAAGCGTATGACCAGATAAGGACAGAAATATACAAAGCACTAAAAAATCTCGAAATATCAAAAGAATTAACGAATCTAGTCAAAATGACATTAAAAGAAACAACGAATGCAATTAAGTTCAGAAAAGCACAATCTAAGGAATTCCCAAGTAATTCAGGCCTAAAACAAGGCGATCCGTTATCGACAACCATTTTCAACGTAATGTTAGAGAATATATTGAGAAAAACCGAACTACGATTAGACAGCAGTATCATATCAGGCCCCTACCAAATCTTGGCCTATGCAGACGCAATAGCGGTTTTAGCACGAACAAAAGAAGAACTTAAGAAGATAGTTAAAAACATAGAAGAACAAGCAAGGGCGGTGGGATTACAAATTGATGAAGACAAATCAAATTATATGATACTTGGGAATAGAACACAGGAAGAAACGCAGAACTTAACTTTTCATGCAACAGATACGGGGAAAAAATATTCTTTCAAATTAGTTAACAGTGTGGTGTACCTAGGAATAGAAATGGAAAGTAGTGGCCAGCAAGGAACAGACATCAAGAGACGACTAACCATGGGTTCGAGATGTGTGGCAGCCCTAGACAGTGTATTGAAAGATAACAAAATACAAAGAAAGCTGAAAATAAGGTTATATAAAACAGTTATACGACCAGTGATAACCTTTGGAGCAGAAACCTGGACATTAACTACTTACTTACTTAATCCTAAGCCTTCCTACCATTAAGTGTAAGGCTGTTGGGGTTGAGTTTTGTATTTTTCTCTCCATTGTTTTCTGTCCATAGTTAGTGTCTTAATTCCATCCCATGGTATACCCCTTTTCACTGCTTCCTCTCTTATCCCATTAATCCACGTTTTTCTTGGTCTTCCCCTTCTGTTCTTTCCCGGCACTCGCGTTTTATACACACTTTTTGTCACTCTTTCTACCGCCATACGAAACACGTGACGGAACCACCTTAACTGTCCTTCCGCTATTTTTTCATTTATCGGTTCCAGCTGTAGTGGCTGCCTGAATGTTTCATTTCTTATTTTGTCTCTTTTGGTTTTGTTCTCTATTTTTCTTAAAAATCTCATTTCCATTGCGTTTACTCTTTTCTTTTGTCTTTCCGTTAACGTCCATGATTCGCTGCTATACATTATTGTTGGCCTCACTACTTTTTTTATGACTTCTGTTTTTATCTTTTTTGGTATTTCTTTTTTACCTAGGAATGTCGTTCTCAACATATTGTAAATTTTACCTGTTTTACTCAATCTATCATTTATTTCTTTTTCAATTCCTCCGTTTTCTTCAATTATTGAACCCAAGTACTTAAAACTTTCTACTTGTTCTATTTCTTGCCCTTTTATTCTCAGTTTATGTTTTTTTCTTTGTGCTTGCTATTATCATACCTTTTGTTTTTCCAATATTTATTTTCATGTTTACCTTTTTTAATTCGTTCTCGAGTATTTCCAGATTGTATTGTAGATTTCTTCCTGACTCCGCTACTATAGCCATATCATCTGCGAACATCAATTCATTGATCTTTGTTTCGTTCATTTATCTATATCCTAGTGTGAACTTCTTCATTTTTTCTTTGCCTCTTTTATTGCTTCGTCTAAAACTAACAAAAATAGAATAGGGCTTAATATACATCCTTGTTTTACTCCTATCTTTGTTACAAATCCTCCGGATTCTTCATTATTTGTTCGTACTGTATTTTTTGTCCTTATACATTGCTTTTATTAATTCTATTGTTATCTTATCTACCTTTCTCTTTTCTAATGTCTTCCATATACCCTCTCTTCTTATTCGATCGAAGGCCTTTTCTAGATCTATAAAGCAGATATGTACGTCTTTATTCTTCCTTATACATTTTTCTCTTACTTGTCTTATCGTAAAGATAAGGTCTTGGGTGCTTGTGTTCTGTCTAAACCCGCATTGTGTATCTTCTAGTGTTGTCTCTATTTTATTTCTTAATCTTTTTTCTACTATTTTAGTTAAAACTTTCCCAGGGACATTTGAAAGGGTTATTCCCCGATAGTTATTGCAGTTCCTTTTGTCCCCTTTCTTATATATTGGTAAAATAATACCTGAGTTCCAGTCCTTTGGTGTTATCGCATTTTTGTGTATGTCATTAATTAATTCTGTTAATTGTTTCACACCTACTTTTCCCATATATTTTAACATCTCCGAAGTTATATGATCTCTTCCTGGTGCCTTTCCATTTTTCAGTCTATTTATTATTTCTTGCACTTCTCTTTCTTCTATTTCTTCCATTTCGTTTGTTGCCTTCTTCACTTCCATTTCTTCTATTGCATTTATTTCCTCCTTCTCTTTTATTTCTTCATACATTTCTAGATCCTTGTTTGTTAATTCCTCAAAGTATTGTCTCCATCTCTCCATTATTTGTTCTTCATCAGTTATTATGTTCCCATCTTTATATTTTATGTTGGCCAAGTTATATTCCTTCTTTGGTTTCAATTGTTTCAACGTTCCATAAAACAGTTTTTGATTTTGTCTATAGTTTTCTGTCATTTTATGTCCAAATTTTTTCCATTCTTCTTGCTTCGCTCTTTTTATTTCTGCTTTTACTTCCTTTCGTCTTTCTTTATAGATTTCATAATTTCTTTTATTATTTGTCGCTAGGTATTTTCTCCATCTGTCCTTCTTTTCTTTTATCTTTATTTTGATTTTTTGGTTCCACCATGTCGTCTTTTTGATAATAAGTATTATTAGTTATTTTTGTTGTTCCACAACTCTCTTTTGCTGCTTCTATTACACTGGTTTTAAAATGTGTCCATTTTTCTTCTATTTGGTTTGTTTCCTTTCTTTCCCCCAATTTTTATTTAGTATTTCATGGTATTTTTCCTTAATTGCCATTTCTTTTAGTTTATGGCTCTTGATCTTCTCTTTTGTTCTCTTCCTCCTTTTATCTAATTTCTCCTCTTCGCTTCTCTTTAGTTTCATCTTAACCATGTAGTGGTCACTGCCAATTTCCGCTTCCCTCGTTACCTTCACATCTTTTACTCTCCTGCATTTCCGTTTACTGATCAAGAAATAATCTATTATGGATCTTTCATTTCTGCTTTCCATTACTCTTGTAAATTTATGAATGTTCTTATGTTTGAACCTTGTGTTTGCAATAACTAAATCCATGCATATTTCTATAATTCTTTCTCCATTCTTGTTTAATATCGTTTCTCCTTCTCTACCCATATAGTCTTATATCCCTCTATTTTGGTTTCCTACTCGTCCATTCAGGTCTCCCATTATCATAATATTTTCCCCTCCATCATCTATTTGTCTTTGTAGACTTTCAGAAAATTTGTATTTTTCTTCTTTTTTAGCATCTTCATTTTCCCCGTACGCTATTATCATAGTCCATATTTCTTCCTTCCCCAGTTTTATTTTTACTGTTAGTATTCTATCGTTTATATATTTCTCTTCTATTATGTCTTTTAGTTTGTTAGGTGCAACTATTAGACCTACTCCTCCTTGGGCATGTTCCTTTTCATCCACCCCTGACCAAAATATCCAATAGCCTTTATGAATTCTTTTCAACCCTCTACCTTTCTTTTTTGTTTCTGTGATTCCTAGAATTTCAATGTTGTTTTATCATTTCATCTACTATTTCTTCTTCTTTTCCTATAATACTCCTAGTGTTCCATGTCCCTATTCGCATGTCACCATACTTTTTCCCTATTTGTTTCATTTCTTTCAGCCGCTTTATTTTACTTTTAGTTTCTAGATTTATTGTATTATCTTGTTTTCATCTTTCTGGTTCTGTAGTTGTTATTGTTGGTTATTCCCTCCCCACCCTTTCTTTCTTTCCTCACTTACTGTTGCCACCGGTTGTTGTATCATTTTTTCTGGGTTTTAGTTGCTAGTATTACTTGGTTTATATATCTTTACTGGTGCTTTTTTCATTTCATATCCTTCTCCCTTGTTTTGTGACGTTTCTGGAGGTGTACCGTCCTCTGATCCATTTCTCTTCTTTGTTTCAATTTTGTTCTCCTGTCTTTTCCCGTCATATATTGATTTCCCTTCTTCCAGTTGTTGTATAGAAAATTTGTCTCCGTTAATGATCAGTACATTATATTTCAAGTGGGCTCTGTGTCCTAATTTTCTTGCCCAGTTAATATGTTTCAGTAGACTTATCCTTTGATTTTGAATTTCTTTAGGGAAGTCCTCGGTTATTGATATTTTTTTTATCTTTTTTCCTGCTGTTAATATCGTAATTTTTTTATTTCTGTTACTGAGTTCTATTAGTAATGGTCTGTTTGTCTTTCACCCTCTATTTCCTATTCTGACAATATCCTGTGTTTCTAATTCCATGTTTATATCTACATCAATATCTCTTAATAGCGTTCTGATCTTTTCTTTTCGTTGCATGTCACTCTCATTTTCAGGTTCGTGGATTCCATGGATTATTATTCTTCTTTTGCGTACTTCTCTTTCCAGATATTCAATAATCTTTTTTTGTTCATCTATTTCTTCTGTTAATTTTTTATTTGCTTCCTTTAGTTGTGTATTTTCTTGTTTAATGGACGTCATTTCGCTTTGTATTACATCTACTTTATTCTCAATTCGTATTTGCGTTTCTTCAAGTCTTGTCAGACTTTCCAATTTTTTATTTATTTCTGCTAAAGTTGCTTCCATCTTGCTTACGTTTTCGCGTCACTAAATTCAGTTATCGTGCAAATTTGGATTTGAATGAAATTTTATATGCCGCTGGTCTTTTAAATATTAAATACCGAATACTACCCTGCACACTATTTGGTTTTACACATTCTTTTGTTATTTGTGTTGCCTATTTAAATGTTTAAACAGCATGCATGTTATAATTTGTTGTCATGATAAACTTATCTCTAGTATTTCATTGAACATTTGTTCATCTATTTAATATTTATTATTTGCAAATTAATTTTTAATTTATTCCACTTATATTTTAGATTTCCTTCTTAAATATCAATTGTAAATCTCCTATATGTAGCACAACGGTTTCCACTGGTTTTTCATGCCGGATTTATAAAATAAACTCTGCTAGACTGACAACTGACAGAGATTATTGAGGCGATGCATTTAAGTAGTATACCAAGAACCAATGGTACAATTTTTTTAAGGATCAATGTATTGCTTGGAGTCCATAATGAAATTTTCCTGTTGGCCATAGCAAATGTATTTCTGCATCGCTCGAGATCCGAGTTGTGAAATTTCTGAAACAAAGAAGATGAAAAATGAAACAATGGGTGATAAATATCAGATGATAATTCGTCCTCGAATGTTAGATGTTATGCTTTAATTAGTTTCGAAATTTTGAATGAATATTACATATAACGAAATAATGACTAAGCGATGTCTAATGAGGTGAAAATAATTGTTATCGCCCTACGGAGATAACATATTACATAAATATCTACGTGCATAATATTGCAGATACCTGTTTGGCACAAATTTTACTTTGCGCTGGAAATACAGAATTCGTTTCGAATATACTATGCAACGTCTAATATTTAAAAGGAATGCTAATACTATTTTTGTTATTTTTATTTAGTTAGTATTGCACTGATATTTAGGATCTGAACTCTCCACTGTATGGGATCATACAACAAAACACATTATTTGTAATACACACACTAAAATCACAAACAAAATAAAATGCGATACCGTCAATGCGTATAAATGCCTTAATATTGCTTTTAAATTATGGTTAATTTTATTAAGTTAATTAATGATTTACATTAAATTATATTTTTAATGCAAATTCATTTAGAAAAGTATATCGCTCCGACGGGGAATCGAACCCAGGATTCCACTGTCTAAGTGGTTTCTCTACCAACTGAGCTACCGGAGAACGACTATCAGCAAAGCGACAAATTTTCCATATGAATTAGATCTTTTAGCAAACATACAAAGCTATATTAGGTTGGTCGTACCTCGTGGCGCGTTTCAGGGGTCTAAAAAATCTTACCTTTATAGCAATTCTTTATAGCAAAATGGTATAAGAGTTTTTATAAGATACTCCGAATGCACTCTAGATTTTCAATTTAACTCTTCAATTTGCTAGAATTTTATTATAATTTGCTAAAAATGTATACCATAAGCAGCCAATCGCCAATATTTCTAGCATAATTGATTCAGTAGGGGTAAAAAGATGTAAAAATGGTAAGAAGTTGTTCTAATTCGATTTTCTGGCAAAATGTTAAGAACTGTATTTTCAGATATACTTATAGACAATTAGAATTGTATTGGCAACGACAGATTAGTATTATCTACTTAAGGTCCAAGTGTACCCAAAAAGAATTTAACAGTACATTAAAGAATTCTAAACAAAATCACGGTGAATTTACTTATATTGTGAGATTGTGACTGATATATTAAATCTTAACCGCATGATTAATAATCGATTTTCTTTTCATTAATAATATATTAATGTAATAACTTTTTAAATTAATACTCTAGGAATGGTAAAACTTGCTTACCTAACTTGTTTTGCAAAGCAATATTTATTGATCAAATTATTTCAAATTTTTTTCATAAAAGCTTAATTTTAGAGAATCTGTACATTCAAAGTTAACCAAAAAAGATCAGTTAAGTTTCATAGTTTTTGAACTATCTTCCCAAAATACTAAGAAAATTATATGTCTAGTAATTAAATTATTCTCAGAAAACCCACTTTCTTACAAATGTTTTTAGTACAAAAACTATACATTAATTATTTCATAATATAAATCTTATATAAATAGGATTTCACTGTATTTTTTTTTATAACTTTTAAAGTACCACTTTTTATGGGGTACACTAGGACCTTAAAGGTACTTCAAAAATTTAAAAAAAATTATAGTGGGTACTATTTATATTTATTTATATTTTGTTATTTTTCTATTATGGTTAACATATTATTAATCATTTAATATTTTTTTACTTATATTTTGGGGCCAGTTGAATTTAAATAAATTCTGTTTGTAGGTACTTTTTGAACTTTGATTATAAAATCTATTTATTTGTAAGCATTTTATTGTTTGTTTAGACATAACTTTCTGCGTTTGAGGATTTTTTAATTAGACAATTTTACTTTTATGAGAATTTTATTAAAATAGTTAATTATTAATATTTAATTACAGATCAAATATATCGAAAACAGGGCAGTTGCATTGCACAGCGATTTGAGCAGTTTTATAGTTTTTCTATCCAACAACGCTGTGTACGCGTTTGGTTATCCTTAATGATTACAGTGCAACAAGTTTGTGTTTAGCAGTGTATTAAGATAAAATATGTACCTCTAATAAAACAGCTTTCCAAATATTTCACCGCATTGATCCAGCTGCAGAAAACATACGGTTTAGGAATGAACAGTAATCAGTACATATCATGTAAAGGATCGTTATTTGTTACCTGAGGAGGTCTTGCAACGTGATAAAACATGGTGGATTTTGTGATGAATGGATCTTCGTTGGAACAAGCTAAATTATTTTTCCGTGAATGAGTGTGATGTTTCACGTTTGAATTTATTTATGTGTATAGTGATATCCAACTCCTTGATGATTAAAACAATTAAGGGCCTTGTTTCAAATTGACGAATAAAATTGCGTTATTTATTTTACTTTTAACAGTAATAATAATCTTTAACCCATAACTTTGTATAGAAACCACAACCTCTTGTTCTATAAAATGCCTTGTATGACTTCAAATAAAACAAATCTATATTTAAATGTTTTTCCTTGTTTGTTGTTAAATTTTAATTAATTTGAGCTATATTTACAGTATATAATAATAATTTCTAAAAAAGTTTGTTCCATTTTAAAAAAAATCATTTCATTCAATATATCGTGAAAGAACTATTAAACTGTGAAAAAAATAACCTTACTCTATCTATTAGGTAAATGTTGATTTTTTTATTATTGATCATGTTATTAATAAAATTACTGTGTAATTTAATTTGAGGTAATAACTTTAATCATTAGTCAATTTGCAACTTACTTTACAGAGGCCTGATATAAATTAATTATACAAATAACTTTTAATAATGTAAATTATCAAATCACTTACTAATAATAATCACTTATTCTGCTGTAGTCTATGGGGGTCGTGGCAGTTAACATGATAATGCAGCAATTTGCATAATAAATATTAAAAATAAAATAAAATAGTTTTTATGATGCAAACTTTATTAAGTAAGAAAGTACATATACTATTTATATTACAGTTTTGATTTAGGCTTTACTAATCGTTTTAGCAATCGTCTAATGAAACACATTGGCTTTTTTGTTTTCTGTAAAATCCACTTTTGCAAGCGCACCCTGGTTCTGGTCTTGAACTACAAGGTAGGCCGCTTTTATTTGGATACTCGCAACTGGGTTCGCAACCAGCATTGTAGTATTCATCATACACCTCATTGGGACCACATTCTGTAAATACATATAAAACATAGGTAAGAGTTCTGTGTCGTCAAATTTGCAAGGACGAAGTTTTCATCACTATTGTCAGCCAAAATGTAACAATTCGTTTTTAGACACTTTATTTAACATTTTAAATAATTGTGATAACCTTGTTCAAAAACTTAGAAACGGTATTTTTAAGGACAAAATTTAGAAAACAAAAGAGAAACAAAGCATGCACTTCTAAAATGTTATTCTGCTTTCAGTTTAATTATATCGATACTCAAGCTGTGTGCTAAAAATATTTTCAAATAATCTTCAAAATATACTGGACAAATGGTAATAATAAAAAGAAATCTAAGTACCAAAGTAAATTGAATATCAAGAAATTACAAAATTAATTATATCCTTTAACAGGTTATTTGTGAAAACAGTTTTGATAGTAAGATTTCATACGAGATAACAAATATCAAAGGTAACTATTTCACGTTGCAATCAAAATATTAACTGTTTAGGCAGAAAACTGTGATATAAACTTTTATAACAATTCCCGTACCGTTGATGATGGCTTTTTAGAAACTGAACAACTAAAGTTCATCATTACTGCTAAAAATGATTCATTACTTACCTATGTCGGCTTCAACCATAACCAACACAAGCCACACTGTGACAGCTAGAAAAGCAATTGTACGAATGCTAGCCATATTGTAGAATACTAGATTTTGTAAAAGTTTTTCTTTTATATTAAATATGGTTAGAGATGGTTGTTATTTAATGGTAATTTTATAATTATAACTACTTTGTCGGTAGCAGTTACGTATAGTATATTTATGGACTGTAAAGCATATTTACAACCTTTTCTGGGATTTACTTAATTTAAATTTACTTTATTAAGTTTTTTTTTTTTTTGTTAAATAACATAAATTATTTTATTCTTTGTCAGTAATAGCAGCTATAATCATTTTAAACAATACAACTTTTATGAAATAATAACAATTTTATTTGTTATACAAAAACTGCAAAAAATGGCATTCAATTTATTTTCTATGAATATGAATTAATTTAGGATTAACAAAATTAACCTTTCGGTAACTACAGGATCTATGTAATTAACATTTAAAAATCGCATGGTGAACATTTCGTTATAAAGTAAATGTCCCAATTAACCACAAAGTAAATTTCATTTGTTTTATATTAAAGAATATGAAAAATAATATAAATTCAAAGATTAGTTAAAAGTTTCAGAAGTGACACCCCAAAACAACGTCAAATTCTATTAGAAATATTAAATACATATTTAGTTTTTGTATGTATTGGATCTAGTTACTTATTTTCAGTATTTATCCTTAGCAACGTGTTAGTTTAATCTAATCGGCCTTTGATAATGACATTTAAAGTTGAAACACTTGTCAGCTTGAGTATTTAATAAACTTGTGAAACTTTTAACTAATCTTTGTATTTATATTGTAGTGTTGCTCAAAGTTGCATTTAAATCTTAAGTTGCGTTTCTTGCGAAAAGAAAAATCACTGTCGTTTTTAAATTATATTTATTATACTAATGCAAAATTAATGATGTTGCTAGTTTTAGATCTTAACTTATACTGACTTCATGGAAATGTAATTATAAAGAAAACTATTATTGGTGTGTGATACATATTGTAACGTGTTAATATTTCAGGATTCATTTTTGTTGAGAATAATCTTAGTACGGTCCTGTATATTTGAATTATTCTTGTCAGTTTAAAATTGCAGTTATTGCAGTGTTAGTTTAGAAAAACACATTCAAGTCATTCTCATGCAGATAAATGTGGTTTTAGTAACGAAATATCAAGATAGAAATTATTTTCTAGATACAATGACACGTATAAATGGATTTAAACGAAATTTATGTCTCCGCTACGTGCTTATTTCGTGTTTGCTAAATAGATTCTTCACAAAATACAGATAAGAGCAAGTCTGGCCTGTTTGTTATATCTGACCTGCCGTAAGAAGTTTATTCCTTCGTCCTACTAAAATAAAATTAAGAATATTCTAAAAGGATTTTTCTATTGTTGAAGTGTGTGTCATTTTAGTTTCTGATAGGGTGATTATTTTCCCTTTCTTAAAAATATTAGCGAGAAGATAGTTTACCTTCTGGTAATTAAAATTGTGTTAACATGAAAATATGTAAGTAACGGTCTATTTTAATAATCTTATGAGTTAAAAGTTTTAGTATTGAGTGCCAATAGCCAAGTTATTAAAGACATAAAATCCAGCAAACTTCAGTTCGTAAATCCAGTTACTATCTTCAGCATCTTTACCAGAATACACAATTCTTCCTTCAGCGAAAAGTGTAAGACACTTGCTACCGGAAGTTTAAAGTGAACAAAAGGCAATATAGTGTTGTAAGATTTTTGGTGTATATATAGATTTCACAATCTATTAAGGATTAGCTGTTGAACATTATTTCTTAAGTAAGTCCCCTTAGTTATTAAGATTTTTTATGTACCTTTTAGCATATTAATAAAATAATGCTTTATTGTTTTGCAAAAACAATAATTTTTGATTTACGAATAAATGAGCATTAAAACTAGACATAGTTATGATAATGTTGACTCAATCACTTGTTATTCAATTACATTAACCTGCTTTAACGTCAACCTGACTAATTACGATTAGTTTATTTAATTAAATCAATTTAATCGGAATCTTTTTTCACTTGTGGAGACCGATCATATGTTGTAATGACTTGCAAGTGAATAGCGCCCATATTTCTTATTATTTCTATAACCTTATTTTTTCTTTAAAATTATCAGCTTAAGAAAACAGTACCTACCCCTGAATGATAATTTGTCAACAAAAAGAGATCTCCGTCGGTGCATAAGTAAGTACAGTAAGTATAGTTCGTTGTTTTTCAGTAAGTAATGTTTAAATATTTTGTGTTTAGTATTTTCAGTATTTAGAGAATGTTACAATATTAAATACAATTACTTGGGCAATTGAATTTAAATATTTGTTGGCGAATCAGAAAAACAATGTTAATTTGTAAATTATAGAAAATGAATGCAAACAAATGAATAATACAATCTAATAATGATAATTGATATATAAGCATTTTATAGTCCAACTATTAAAAATAACTATTGTTGAAACGTTATAATACAATATATAATATACGATGAAGGTGAGAGAGGATAATAAATAGGGTGTTCGTTATTTTGGCACAAAGTTTGAATTACGTTAAGTACACCTCAAAATCATTTATAGAATGCGGAAAAACTCAATTTCCTCAAATCTAAGCTCAACTCAATTTCCTCAAATACTAGCTATTTTGGTCAATATTAGCCCGTGCCACCGAAGGGTTGAATTTTAAATGGAATTTACTCTTTTTCCTGCATTTTTAAATGTAATTTCTCCTAGGTACTATATTTTACTCTAAAATTGTGTTTCCCTACCCTTTTAGGATCGCTGATCTAATGTCAAAGCGATCCCAAATGGGCAAGGAAACACAATTTCAGAGTAAGATATAGTAACTGGTAGTAAAAGTTGCATCTAAAGATGCAGTAAAAGGAGCAAATCCCATGTTAAATGCCATAAAATTCAACCATTCGATGGCACGGGTTAATGTTGAGCAACATAGCTGGTATTTGGGAAAATTGAGTTTTTCCACATTCTATAAAAAATTTTGGGGTGTACATGGCGTAATTTAAACTGGTCACTCAGAGCTTCTTCCTGGATTACAGAGGGGCCGGGTGTGATTTCCGACCGGAGATGATATAATTTTTCTATATGTTTATAACTTTTATGTGTTTTTAGTTCAATAAGTTTTTACATCCCAGTGACATGGCGCGATATCGCTGGCGAGATCAGACTACTACTGTAAGCTTCATGGTCCTGGAATTTTTTTTAAGAAAGTAAGCTAGCGTCACTAGTGACAATAATCAAAAGGAGCACATTTTATTTAATATTTTGTTTTTTTAAACATATATACTTTTTGCAACACTGGGCCTTTTTGTACATTTTGTCACTTCTGTTTCCAGACAATAAGTAGTTTCTACTAATTGCTAACGTTAACATAATGGTAGGTAGTGTTACTTTTTGTTCTAAAATAGTGTGTACGCATGGTATGTTCATTATGTATTTACTTACCATTCTAGAACGGTCAATTGAAACATAAAATTTGTATGATGCTGAGACTGAAATAAAAAAAAATGTTTTGTGCTGAAAACTTTATTTAACAAAAAGGTACAAATGCTATATTAGCTTTCTAATTTAAGTCTTATCGATTAATTTAGCAGTTTCCTAATGTAACACATTGCCTTAGATTGTTTCTATAAAATCCAGACTTGCAAGCACATCCTGAGCTTGGTGCTGAACTACAAAGTAATCCTGTTTTATCTGGAACTTCGCAAGAAGGTTCGCAACCAGCATTGTAGTACTGCTCAAATTCTTCATTGGAACCACATCCTGCAAATAAAAATAAGACATAAGACGGTAAGAGTTTTGTATCATCAACACTGCTTATTCATATCGTCATAAAATTGCGATGTCGGTGTTTTCATCTCCATTCTACAGCCAAAATGTTACAATGCGTTACTCGGCACTTTACTTAACGATTCCAATAATTGTGGTAATCTTGCTAAGAATCATGGAAAAGGTATTTATTTAAGTAACAAAACGCAAAAAAAGGAAAAACGAAGAGTGCACTGCTAAAATGTTATTCTGTTTTTAGATTAAATATCAACACCTGTACTGCCTGCGAAAGATGTTAAATATTTTCAAAGAGTCTTCAAAATACTTCATTGGTCAAATGATAACGATAAAAAAAAATTAAGAAACAAAAATATTAAATTAATTTGAAAATTAAGAAGTTTGAAAAATAGTTAAATCCCTGGTATTTCTAAGACGTTATAATAGCAAAATTTCCTGTGTGATAAAAAATATCAAAGGGTAAGAGGATTAAGTGATGCCAAAATTACACATTCACGAATATTACATTTAAATCAAAATATTGAGTGTTCGGCAATAGATTGTAATTGTATTTAAACTTAGATAACATTTGTCGTACCGTGGATGATGGTTTCTCAAAAACTGAACAACTAAAGTTTACAAGTTAAATTTTAAAGTTTAAGGCTACTTACGTTGGGCTCCCTTAACTGTAACCACCAGAAGACACACTGTCACTGTCAAGAAAACAATTGCACGAATGCTAGCCATATTGTAGAATACTAAATTTTGTTTATACGTTTTTCTTTTATATTAATACTGTTAGAGATTATTGATTGCTATTTAATGGGAATTTTACAATATTTAAAACTATTTTGCCGGTAGCAATAACGTAACATATTATGGAAAAGTTGTAAAACAAAATAGAATTAATTTCACATTTTCTAGTCACAATTGATCGATCTCTAATGATCTTAGATGGTTCGCGGCCTTCCATATTGAAATTAAAAAGATTTTTTTGTTGAAATGGTAACGTAAGTTAACAACTTGCAGATTTGAAATATGCAAAAATAAGTGGTACGATTCATTCAAGATTTTGAAGATTATATAATTTCTGGTGAAACTAAAAGTGTTCCAAAAATTTAGAAAATCTTGTGTGAAATGTGGAAATTGAGTACACACAAAAATGGAGAAAGACGCTATTAATAAAATATTAAAGTTTTATTTAAATCGGTTAGTAAATAAAGAATTAATAGTTACCAATAGTACCACATTTCTGTTTTCACGGATACATTCAACACTTGAAAACTGCCCAGCCAATAGTTCGATTTTGCTCATTTGCAGACAGTATCTGTATTTTAACACAAGTAATAATTTTAGATTAAATTTTAGTTTTTTACTTTTAAAGTATAGATGTCATAAATTATTAATAATAATAATAATAATAATAATAATAATAATAATAATAATAATAATAATAATAATAATAATAATAATTACTACAACCCATAACCTTAACCAAGGCCCCAGAAGCTATAAGCTTGTGCGGGAGGGAGGGGGCGATTATTATTATTACGTAGGCCCTATGTGCGGCTGCAGCCGACTTACAGATGTAACAGCGCAAATCCCACATTTGCATCACAGCTAAGGGAAACTGCAGAAAACCTTAACCAGATCTGCCAGCGCCGGGAGTCGAACCCGGGCCTAATACTTTAATATTTTGCTCATTTACGAACTCGATCTATATTTTGTAGCAAAGAATTTTTGATTCAAATTGAAATCGACAGTTTCAACATTTCAAAAATTTTTACAATACACTTTTACATTCTATAGATATGGGAAAGCAAAAAGCATGCAAGGTAAATATTTTTGTCAATAACAAAAATAGCAGTAGTACATAGTTTATAGTATAAATATGGAAGAAATAAATGGAGAATTTCTAGGAGGATCCTCTGGCTCTGGCGTCCATGGCTACATTTCTTAACAAATACTATTACAGTCTACGACTACGATACCTTGTGCTTAAGGGTACTGTCTAACTGCAACTTTTTTGAGCTTGTGAAGGACCAGGAACGTTGTCTGTGTGCACAGTGAACCTTCTTCCGCCACAAGAAACCGAATTGTGTGGGTTGGTGATATGTTGTGCTATGATTAAAATTAATTTTTACCAGTTAATTGGTTAACAGAGATTTGCTATTTGTTTTCGAAAGGTTTTATTATTTTAGGGTCATTCCATGCCAAATCATCACAGTTCACAACCCGACCATCTCAGATTTTCGTGAAGGATGGTTTTGGTAGGTTGGTAGAGGACATAAAATAACTTACGTATGTAATGTTATAACCCTCATGGTATACGGTATTTATACAGCAGGGATGCAAACATAATAAAAAATGTAAAATTTACGCTTACAAGGTGAACAAAAACAATATACAGTTTAGGATGAAAGTATGGAATATTAAAAAAAACGAACTCAACCGGTTTTTTTAAAAACGCTGAAACACGTCGATTTTCTTTTTTAAAAATACACGTTAATATGTGCGATTTACCTTCCGACTTTCATTTGTTTCTAAGTTATGATGTCATCACAAAAAAATTTAAATGACAATATAGATTTTTAGTAGTGGAATCCGATAGTGAGTTCTCTTCCCTTTATGATCATGCAAATAAAACATTAGGTTGCATAACAAAAATTCTAAGAAAAAGCGATCTGATATATTGATATATTGATACCATAATATCAATAACATTAAATGTTGAGATCGATTTTTCTCAGAATTCTTGTTATGCAACCTTATGATTTATTTGCATGATCATAAAGAGAAGAAAAATCACTATCGGATTCCACTATTAAAAATCTATATTGTCATTTAAATTTTTTTGTGATGACATCATAACTTAGAAACAAATGAAAGTCGGAAGGTGAATCGCACATATTAATGTGTATTTTTAAAAAACAAAATCGACGTGTTTCAGCGTTTTTAAAAAAACCGGTTGAGTTCGCTTTTTTTTAATATTCCATACTTTAATCCCACCCTTTATAATTCCGCTTCTAATTATTGTAGAACTTTCATTTTGGGCTTGTTTTAAAGCTAAAGGAGCTATTGAAGTTTTAATCTCAAGGTCACATGATGTAAAATTTGACCTGAATATCTATACCCTAACGAAGGATTTAAAATTACCGATATCACGAGGGCAGAATTGTAAAAAGCATCTCAAATCACGCAGTGTCCACCTCATGATCACGTGGTCGACTCGAGAAATGTATCTGATAACAGAAATAACTGATAAACTGGAATGATTCAGTAGCGTCACAAAATGTCCTTTACGAAGGCTAACATTGATGCTTAATGTTGTATTCGATTATAATCAAATACACGTACAAAATAGGGAAAATGAAATTAATTTATACTAGAAGAACAATTATTATTAACGTCCAAGTTTAATTATTTCATTCCACCTATAAAATACTATTTGACTCACAGTTAGGCATATTTTTGTTTTCCATGTAACATGTATGCAAGTAAACGGCAAAAAATATAGATTAAATTAAACATATGAAAGCAGAAATATTGTTATAAACAAAAATTCTTAAGAACTACTATAATAGTTAAGTAATTCCTTTAAAACAGTAACAAATTGTTTATACATTAATTGTTTTATTGAAATTGGTAAATTATTATACAGTACGATTCCTAATATATAAAAAGGATTGCCATCATTTAGTATCAGTTTTATGCACTTAAAAATGTAAATTAACACCAGTTATGATTTTGTGTAGTTATGATTATTGATTGATTCCCTATTTTTTACTTTTAACGATTTATAGTTAAAAGTTTTGCAATTACTTTTCTTTAAATGTATTCATTACCCTATGCCATTTAAAACGTAATGAGATTTTTAATTATAAATCGTTATTAAGGTTGAATAGATACTTCAACGATGATAAATTTACATAATGTTAAAAAGTACTATCCGAACGTACGCTACTGACCTTTTTAAAACGTCTCGAGTAACACGATACTGTGCTTACATTCTTAGCTTATCGTAATGTTCTCACAGCTGATGTGCACGCGTTCATTAAAATCCTTCATTTGCCAGCGAGACTATAAGAGACTATATATAGTTACACACTTTTTACACAAAACATGCATCTGGCAGTCAGACAAGAGTATTGTATCAGATATTTAGTATATACCTGCAAATCTTATCTAAGGCAAGTATAGGTATGGTGTTGTACCTGTATCAGCAGATACAGGTAGCTTATACAGGGTGTGCCAGTGAAAAATGACACATTCAAATTACACGATTTTCACGATTAAGTTTTATTTTGCGTTAATTTTTTTAGCTTTGTTTTAAATTTTTCCCACTTCAACAGGGTGTTATAAAATAATTGCATATTCTCAAAGTTGAAAAATAGTTGAAAGAAGATGTAAAAAACACAACTTTAAGTTTTGTCAAACTAAATCTTTTAATGTAAGAAACTTTTTTTAGGTTAGGTTAGGTAATAGGTTAGATTATGTTAAAATTTAGATTATCGGTAAGGTACGTCGCGTCGTACATACATAAGTACTTATGTACATAAGTACATAAGCACATACTTCCATCCGGGGCGATGCATTTTTTTTAAGAATTTGCATTTAAAATATAATTTAATGTAAAAGATTTATCAACAAATAAAAATTAACCTTCATCTAAAATTTATATAAGTACATAAGTAAATGAACTGAAAAGAAATTAACGCAAAGTAAAAACTTAATAGTGAAAATTACATAATTCCATCTTAGTGCGTTTAGTAGTCGGTGTTAAATTGTGTGACTTTTGGCTGGGACACCCGTACAGCTACCTGTATCTGCAGGTAAAGGTATTTACAACATCATACCTATACTTGCCTTAGTAGATAAGATTTGCAGGTATCTGCACAGATATATTTGTAGGATGTGAAGTCATTAGTGCGGGGGCGAAAAGTTAAGTTAGGGCGCAGTGGGTCAGTAGGTTAGAGGTAGTAGTACGGTCGCGTTCACGAAAGACTTCTTAAGACGATTAAAGACGAAAGACGTTTACCTACTGTTATTTTAGATTTATATATTTTCATTCATTATTCATTTAACATCATTTTCATCTTGTATTAATAAATCATTACATTGACTTGACAACTTTCATTACACGATACCATATATACTAAATGCTTGATACAATACTCTCGTCTGAACTGCCATATGCATGTTTTCTGTAAGTGTGTAACTACAACATTTAACATTCTTCTCATCAAGGGCAAAGTCAAAGGCAAAGATCACGTCATGTGACCTTGAAATGAAAGACTCAATATTTTATTATATAACAATTCGTTTGTAAACTATGCTCCTTTAGCTTTAAGGCAAGCCCAGGATGAAAGTTCTACAATAACACAGGCCTACATATGAAAACTTTGTGAACATGGTTTTCATTTTGATAGCTGTTCTTATATAAAGGGTGTGCACGAAAAAATCTGTCCACTTAAATATCACATCAACCCCTCCTACACTGCAGGTATTAAAGTGACATTGCAGCAATAGCTTTTTTGAATTGATATCTTACTGTAAATGACAGTTTCAAAGTGTTTCGTTGTGTAATTTTCAAATAAATTCAAAAGAATTCGAGTTTCGTCAAAAACTATTGAGCAAAATCTTGCAATGTCATATTGCGCGATCGGCAAATGTCAAACAATATTAAAATCGACCGTAGCAAATGTTTTAAACAATTTCTCTGAACGCTTAAAAATAGATAGGGAGCCAGTTTCCAGTAGGAAATCGGGTGCAATATATAGAAAAACGGAAAGGAAGGTGATGCAAGCTTTCATGCAGAATCCGAACTTTTCAGTGGGGGATGTGGCCTAAAAGGTTGGAACATCTTGATTACGTGTTCAAAAAGTAAACAACAGGGTGGGCAGAAAACATTCAACGTGCAGAAAGCTTCGAATCGGGATGCAAAACAAACTCCAAGGCTAAGGCCCTCGCAAAAAAAACTGTACACTAATTTTGACGACGAGACGTACGTCAAAAATGACTTTCAACAAATTCCCGGTCAATAATTTCTTACTTGCAAACAGGTTTGAGTTGAGGACAAATAGAAACAAAAGAAAATTTGGGAATTTTCTAGAAAATGTTTGGTGTGGCAAGCGACTTGCACTCTTGCACTTACGAGCGACAAAGAAGTACAAGTTTTGTAATGAAAGGCACCATCAACACTGAAATATATTTAGGAGGTTTAGAAAAGTGCCTGCTACCATTTATAAAAAATCATAATGTTTTTATTCTACTATTTTCACCAGATCTATCCACATGTCACTGCCTGGCATGCAAAGAATGGGATCACTTTTGTACCTAAAGATAGCAATCCACTGAATAGCCTCACACTGTGACCGATAAAACAATACTGGGCTATTGTAAGCAAACACTCAGAAAAACAAAAGAAACTGCTAAAGATATTGTTGACTTTCAGAAAAAGTGGAATAACGCGGCAAAAAAATTACTAATATGGCTGTTAAAATTTGATGTCTGATATGAAACGACAAGTTAAGAATTTTAGTTATAAACAGTAATAATGTACACTATATGTAAATACGTTTCAAAAGCAACATATATGTTGAAAGTTAATAATAGTTTTAAGTAATAATTTCAGAATACCCTACTTTGTTGATGTTTCTGTGAGCATATTTATCACATCAGATCTTTCCACAAAAACGAAAAACAGATTTATGTAATATTCCAGAAAGAAACAACTTAATTTCAAAAATATTTATTGAAAAACCTATTTAGATAATTTATATTAGGATTACATCTTTTGATCATGATAAGACTTTTCTGCATGGTATCTTGTGCGTCTTCCTTTAAAACTAGTCTTTGAAATGACTTTCTTATGTGTTGCGACTGGTATATCTCGTTTCAATGACAACAGCAGTCAGGCATCATATTGACATTCCATCAGCCTTGATACCGCCTCTCCATCTCTTTTATGTCTCGATGAAAGTGTTCCACTTGTTCTTTACGGAGATCACCGAAGATTTGTAGGAAAGAACTGTAGATGCCAGTCTAAAAAATGGAACTTAATGCTCATATTGCAGCCCAGTTTATAATAGGACCCCGCACAAAAAAACTGGAAAACAAGGTACAGTCGGTTTGGGCTGAAACTGATATATGTTGTAGTTCATGACATCCTGATCAAAAGTCAGGATCATTTCTTTAAACAGCTCCAAGCTCTACTTCCTACTCTTGACCGTTTGATCAGTAGACTGGAGCTTCATAACTAAAAAACTGGCGATTGTCAGATTTTCTGCTTATAAGGACTTTTGATTAGCATACCATGAACTACGACTTACAATCGGCTTCAACTCAATTTAAATATACCTACCTGTTTACCATTTGTTTGCGCGGAGTCATTTATCTAATAAGACTTAACGACTTGTTTTATAGTCCGCATGTAATTGCCTAGGAAGTTATGTATGAGACCTTTGAATGCACGCCAAGCGTCTCGCTCGGTATCAGTTATTGTACTATATTCAAATAAAATTTAAAAAAGTGATTTTGTCGGAAAATCCGATGTGATATCTAAATAGCAAATTCATAATCAGCACCACTGAATTAGTAAAGAACACCTGCCAAATTCAAAACAACGAAAATCATGTCGGTCTGTGTAATTAAAAGCGGAGTTATGAATTGTATTTGTTCACCATGTAAACGTAAATGTAAACAATACAGAACAAGTAATGAACAATTTCGTGCTTCGTTTGCCCTAATATGGCGGCGGTTTGCGGTACTCTGGTCGACCAGCTGGCTTAGGTAACTAGATGCAGTGACTCTATCAGTATTCTAATATTGGAAATTAATTATTCCATAGTATTTATTAAATATAAAATACGAAAAAATAAGGACACAACTAATATTAAATAAAAAAGATACTTTTAGCGTTAAATACATTTATAAAAACCTAGATTTAAATCGAATAAAACGTCTTCTTTTAAATTATTTACAAATAAAAGTTGGCCAAGACTTTACTGGTCAGTTTTACAGACTTGTAATCGTTATTTACGTGACAAACTTTGTAAATTAATCTTTACGGGCAAGCTGGAAAGTTGTGGGGTGAGTGACGAAGGATCGAGCCTCCATAATCCAGTGAGCCCAGTAGAGATTAATTGCAAATCGTGCCGCGTACAAAGCTCTATTTCCATCTTCACAAGCATGTTTTTATTAATATTATTTTATATAAAAAGACATTTTGTAGTCAAAGGCGGTAGGCCAACGGTAGGTAGACATTGTCATGCCGTTGTGGTTAAACAACAAAGTAGTTTCCATTACACGTCTCTTTTAGGAGCCCGTAAAGTTTTACAGGGCTGTAGTTGTAATTACTCATTTACTTATGTAAGTTACCAAAAATGCCTATAAAGTGTCATATACATAGAAAGTGGAAATAAAGGAAATTGTTAACCACTTTGCAGTATAGCTTTAGTATTTGCTTTGCTATAGCTTTTTTCTAAGGTTTTTACAATAGCCGAAATGTACATATTGCAATATGATTGTGAATAAAAATACTTACAAATGTGTATTTTTACCTCCATTTGCAGCCGTCTAGAGGTCCACAATGAATACTGCCCCTTGCCAAAACTAGGCAACTTTAGACATTAGAAAGCAATCGGAATCCATTTACAACAGAAACTATAATTTTTATGACATTCATAATGACCCCAAAAAATGTATTACTTACCTATTTAAAAAAAGGCATCATAATATTTCATATTTATATGCAAGATGTTGCCCCCTTCCCAAAAAGTAAAGATATTGCCATCCTAGGTCCTCGGCTATATGTATTTCATGTGTAGTTGCATTACACCTTTTGCCATCTTTACTAAAGTGTATTCTTCTCTTTAAGCATTCTGTTATCAGGTCTTCATCTTCGTAATGCCATTCTTCATGGACAGTTCCTTACGAAATTTCGCAACTATGTAAATAGAAAATCGTTTTTTAATCATTTATAGCCTTGGTAGTGTAGCGACTAGCGTACTAGTCTTTCATCCATCGGCCCAGGATCGACTCCCGGTACCGACAGATCGGGTTAAGATTTTCTGTAGTTTTTCTTAGCTGTAACAGTAACACAAATGTAGGATTTGTGCTGTACCATCTGTATGTCGACTACAGCCGCACGTTGGGCCTGCACCACGTTCCGCACAAGCTTAATAGCTTCTGGGGCCTGGTTCGCCAGGCAATGTGTAATAACAATTATTATTACAGTGTACGTAGTGTTTCTTACTACTTGGAATAAAATAACTGTTCGTAGATTGATGAGAGCTTTATTTATTCAGATAGTGAAGTGTGTGATTCTCAATGTACAAAATTATTGGTTGTTGTTTACTTGTTGTTGCCTTGAATACTAAATGGCTACCCAAGAGATGCTAATCATCACATTTATTTTCTCCCTGTTTGTTTAGTTTTTTTCTGGTGCCAAAGAAGACTTCATCGAGTTGCCATGAAACATTAGTGATAGTTTGTAACAAAAGGGCAACAAAAGTAAATAATTGTTAGAGCTTAATATTTCATAGATTAAAACTAAGATAAAGAAAGCAGACAGAGAAATCTTAACGGTATCGTTAATTACAAAATATAAAGAACTTAAACTACATAACTTAATTGGAATAATGTAATGCTTCTATTCAGTGCTTGTTGTGGATTCATATACAACAGGAAGGAGAACGATAAATACACATGTAACACAATAACGTCTAACATGTTACAAAATTATGAAACGGTTGAAAATGTTCTGTAATAAAAATGCACTACAAAAAATCAGCACGTTAAGATACTACTCTAGATTTTCAATAGTCCTACAAGACCATGTATTTGTCTGTTCCTAATAGAATCAGGACAGGCCTAAGCAAATGCGATTTAATTCCATAGTTTGGGAATCATTTCTTACAAAAGTATGTATACATTCCTGTAACTGAGGTGGAACGTAATATGGTTTGTAATCTGAATTATTCTTGGTATAGGAATATATTGTTTGATTAATTTGTTCTATGACTTCCTCAGCAAAGAAAGAAAGTCTTTGGTTTTTTCATTTTTATGGTCTTGAAGAAATTCCATAGGGAGCTTGAGTGAAGTTCCGTAAAGTATTTCGACCGGAGACACTTGGAGTTTGGATTTTACAGCAGTACGTAATCCTAAGAGGATCCAAGGTAGATGATTTAACCAGTTATTCATATATGTACATTCATTTTACAACACCCTGTTTTAGAGTGATTAGTTCCTATAGAGGCGAGGAAAGATGACCAAGTTCGTGAAAGAAATCGGGATGGATCTGTTGCCACAGTAGTAGAGGTACTCCGCATCTGCTAATCCAATGGTCCACGAATGCGGTAATAACGCTTTCTACAGACATGTCTTACATACACATTCTGGCCGGCGTGTAAAGCGGTCTATGATAGTTACCAGATATCTATAGTTCTTGGAAGAGGGCTAGTGAACTATGTCCAGATGAATGTGGCTAAATCGAAAATCAGGTTTAGTAATGGGCTGCGTCGAGTCTTCGTATGCTTTGGTTATTTTGTTTCTTTAACATTCGTCGCACGAAATAACCCATTTTTTAATATCACTGTTTGTTGAGGTTCACAAAAACCGACTGGTAGTAAGTCTTTACAAAGCACGTATTTCGCGCTGTAAATTGTCTGTATTCTCTTGGTAAATAATTGGTTAAATTGGTTAAATATGGTCTGCAAAAACATGAAATGTTCTTCCTTTTAAATATAAGCGAAATTTCTTAATAGCAAATGAATGGCTAACAACTCTGTACTAAACATGCTGTATTTCAATTCCGCGGTCGTTGGTTTCCGGCTATTGATATGAGAGATTGACCATAATTTCTTGCTAGTATTATGCTATGTCACATCCAGCTTGCAATATTTAAAATTTAACGAATAGTAATATCAGGAAATCTCGAGGGCCAATTAAGATCACCGTTTCTAGAAATTAGTATATTCGGAAATGTCTGTCTCAGGATTTCCATACCTATTCTTGTAGTATGACATATTGCACGGTCTTGTTGAGAAGTAATTTCCTTTTGAAGAAGAATCATCAATTTGTTGTATAAAAAACGTCTAAAGCGTATGTTCTACAGTTGAGAATTGACTGTAACTGTTTTGCCGTTTTCCTCGAAAAACTCGGGGCAAATGACTCTTGAAGATGATACAGCACACCAAACAGTCACTTTTGCGGAATGTAATAGCCTTACACGGCTTTTTGGTAGCCAGATAGCAAGAATTCTGTTTATTTATGTACCAGGCCAATGTAAGCTAAAGTGTGTTTCGTCACTTGAATGATGTGATATGAAAACATGTGCGATATCGGGTTGCTAATTCCTTAACTTCAAGAAAAGGAACAAACTTAACGCCACCAATAATGTCTCCAAAATATCTTCAAAATCTCCTCTTTTTACTGTTATCAATAATTTAGTCATTAGCAAAATATATTTTTTATTTCCAATTAAAAATGAATAAATCAATTTGACTCTCGTTTTACTAGCAAGTAAAGGAGTTATGTATGGTCAATCTATCACATCAGTAACCTACTTAATGGCTTTGAAATAACAATGACGTTCTAAGGCTAATTCAGTGAAAAGTACTAAATTAGCATTTCACGGCCATTTTAAAGAATAATATTATGTTGTGATACATCATCATTGATCGGAGAATTTTAACCCAATTTGCTTTGCAACCTTTGATTACTAAACGATACCTTCTGTATGATTTATATTGTAGTTTCTATTGGGTATGTACTACCTATTTATTGTAGCTGGTTTGGTTTCTTCGCTTCTCAATTATTAAACTTAATTTGTATAATGCTAAAACTAAAATAAAAAAATATATATTATGCAAACTTTATTTAACAAAAAAGTACATGTACTATATTAGTTTTCTGATTTAGGCTTTGTTGACCATTTTAACAATCGCCTAATGCAACGCAGTGTCCTTGATTGTGTCTATAAAAGCCCTTGTTGCAAGCGCATCCTGGTCCTGGTGCTGAACTACAAAGTAATCCTGTTTTATCTGGAACTTGGCAAGAAGGTTCGCAACCAGCATTGTGGTACTCATCATACACTTCATTGGAACCACACTCTATAAATCGAAATAAGACATAGATAAAATTGTGGTAAGAGTTTTTTATCGTCCACATTGCGTATTCACATCGTTGTAAAATTGCGATGTTGATGTAATAACATCAAATATTGTTTTGTTTTCAGATTGTATTGACCAAGTGTGACATTTTTAGCAGGCAGTTCAAGTAACTGCCTGCTAAAAATGTTAAATATTTTCAATTAATTTAAAAAAAAGATTAGATAAATGGAAACAATAAAAAAATTGAAGTAACAAAAAAATTAAATTGAATTAAAAATTAGAAAGTTTGAAAATTAATAAAAATCCTGCTATTTCTATGTATATAGTTTTGATAATAGAATTTTCTGTGTGATGAGAAATATCAAAGGGCAACGGGGTTAAACAATGACAAAAATATTCTTTGACAAATATTACATTTGAATCAAAATATTGAGTGTTAGGCAATAAATTGTGATTAAACTTGGTTAACATTTCACATACCATTGATGATGTTTTTTTCAAAAATTGAACAACTGCAGTTAGGCTGCTAAAAAGCTCTCAATACTTACTTAGTTCTGCATTAACTGTAAGCTGCACAAGCCACACTGTGACAGCTAAGAAAACAATTGTACGTATGCTAGCCATATTGTATAATACTAAATTTTATTAATAAGTTGTTCTTTTATATTAATATCGTTAGAGATTATTTAATGTTATTTACAGGGAATTTTACAATTATAACTAATTTGCCGCTAGCAATCACGTAATCCTACTATATTATAGACAAACATATTTACAACCTTTTCTGGGATTTTCATTAATTATTTTTGTTAAGGTTATGTAGTAAAGAAGCGTAAAGTAGCGTCCTGTAGTAAAGAAAGGACTGCTAAAAGAAACAGGTAAGATAAAGAAAAAATATTATTTTTAAGTCATCGAACGACAATTAATCGAAGAATAGTAGTTTCTGCATAAAGGTATTCTTCATTGCTAACTTTTTAGGACAAAACAGTGAAATGCATACATACAATGTTATTGACCAGATGAATTAATTCAATGTAAATGTTTATACAATCCAAGGTTTCTACAAACAGGCGATGCATATTTTTATAATTAATAATTCAGTAAATAAATTATTCTCTTAAGAGATATTATTACCTTATTTTTTTTGTTTAGCTTTAAATTAGAGAACTGTAGTAGATAATAACTTGAGAATAAAGATGATTTGCTTCAGTGGTTTTCTTACCCTGTTCTTTTAGTAGTCCTTCCTTTTCTACAGGACAACACTATTATTATGTTATTAATAATAACCTTAAACCTCTTAAACATATAATTATTTAATTTTTTACAGTAATAGGTAATAATCAAGAACAATGCAACTTTTATGAACTAATAATAGTAAATAAATAGTTGTATGATGTATGTGTTATGTAAAAACTGCAGAAATGACATTGGATTTACTTTCCACAATAATAAACAAAACTGTTTACCTTTTTCAAAACATATTAATTATAAAAAATGTTTTATTGATTCAAAGTTAAATCAATTAATAATAACTCATTTTCCTTTTTTTTATAGGTTTCTAATGTATTTGTTTACTTATTGATACTTAATGATAATAGCGGGAGTAATTAATACCCAGCGGATTGTAATTAATACCCAGCGGATTGTAATTTATTAAGAATAAAGATTTTTCCTGCTGTTGATTATTGAATTTTAGGAAAAGTTTTGAGTTTATTTGTTATTGGAAATATTAATAATGTAGTAAATTCCTAAGCTACGTATAATAATGTAAATTAATATTACGCAAGGTGAAATTGCTACCCCAATTAATTTTGGTTCTGTACGTATTTAATTAAAATGTTTAATTATTTTTTTGTTGTAACTGTATTTTGTATAATATGTGCTATTTATATAAAATAGGCTATTCTTTCACTACAGTGCGAGTGTAAAGTCTGGAACTATCGCAATAAATCGTTTATTAAACGTTTTTGAAAAAAATCCTCGAACACGTCAATTTTTATCTTAAATGAGAAATATTTTACTGTAATCGTCACTTAAAGATCGTCTTTTGTTTTTGAGTTATAACGTAAGCGATAATTTTCTTAAATGGAAACCCTATCTTTTTATGGTGAATTTGGAAAGAGCATGAAATTCTAAGACCAAATATGCTAAAAAAGTATGGTACTGTATTTTGAAATTTTCGAGATAATTGCCGTTAAAGTTTTAAAACAAAAATCTAATAACAATCAAGAGTTCCAAGTATTAATAAAAAAATCAAGTAGCCATGTAACAATTGACAGCGTTAAGATTATGACAGTTCTTTATCAGTTTGTTTATCTGTTTTTATTATTAATTCAGTAAATAATAGTGCGATATTTGACTGAAAAAAAGCGAATTGAAATTTTAATATTGAGGGGATGTGGCGACCGTACTATAACACAACAAGAGGTTTGTGAGATATCTAATAACAAGTATCCTGATAAAAAACTTATCACAAGAGCGACAGTTTCCAAAATATTTTCTGAACTCGGACATGTGAGAGATCGCCATAGGGGTGGTCGTCCAACAACCGAAGAAGGTAACGAATTAGATATTCTGTTGTTTCTACAAGAAAATCCCCATGGAACTACAAGAGAACTAGCCGCAAATAATGACATTTCTCAAAGGTCAGTTATAAAGATTTTAAAGAAACATAAATGGCATCCCTATAAAGTTCAATTAGTGCAAGAGCTTAACGGAGATGATCCTGATCGCAGAGTTCTGTGAGGTAATGATGGAGCCGTGCAATATCGATGGCGACTTTTCAAATCGCATCATTTTTTTTTTATGAAGCAACATTTCACCTTAATGGAACAGTGAATCGTCATAACTATCGATATTGGGCACCTGGAAATCCGCGCTGGATGAACGAGACGCACACGCAGTTTCCTCAAAAACTCAATGTTTGGGCAGGAATTGTAGGGGATATAATTCTAGGACCATTTTTCATCGAGGGTTCATTGACAAGTGAAAAGTATTTGGATTTCTTAAGAAACGATTTAATCCCTGCTCTTGCGGTGCTTTATCCGAACAATGAAGATCCGGATCTAGCAAGCGATACATTATGGTTTCAGCAAGATGGTGCTCCGGCACATTTTGCTATTGTTGTTAGGAATGATTTAAACGAAATTTTTCCTGGTAGATGGATAGGCAGAAGGGGAACTGTTGAGTGGCCTCCGAGATCACCCGACCTAACTTCGATGGATTCTTTTTATGGGGCTATCTAAAGAGTAAGGTTTACATAAACCGCCCACAGACAGTAGAAGAGCTACAGCAAAGGATTCGCACAGAAATAAGATTAATTCCACCCGAGACTTTGCGTAAAGTTCGTGACGAATTTCAGTACAGACTCGGGTACTGCCTTGCACAAAATGGTGGTCAGTTCGAACATTTAATTTAATTGTTTTTCTTTACTTTGTTATTTCTTGTTTCTTTTGTATTTCATAATAATTTCAATACATTATACGCAATGAAACAGTAAATAAGCTATCAAATCATTGACCTATTTGACGTGTTTTCAATTTTTCATTACTATTATGTACAATATCTTCCAAATAGAAAAATACAATATCACACTTTTTTATCATATTTGGTCTAAGAATTTCATGCTCTTTCCAAATTCACCATAAAAAATTAGGGTTTCTATTTAAAAAAATTTTCGCTTACGTCATAACTCAAAAACAAAAGACGATCTTTAAGTGACGATTACAGTAAAATATGTCTCATTTAAGATAAAAATTAACGTGTTCGAGGATTTTTTTCAAAAACGTTTAATAAACGATTTATTGCGATAGTTCCAGACTTTACACTCGCACTGTATATACACTATACATACAGGGAGATTTTTTGAAAACGATCCGCCGGAGATATTTCAGAAACCAAAAGGAAATTAAAAATTTCCGAAAACAGGTCCACTTATATGTCAAGGGGGAAACGCTTTGATCTATTATTCACACTTTTGACGTTTACCCCTGCGCCCCCACCAATACCTCTCCAAAGATTTTAAATAGAATGATCCATCGTGTGGTATCTCAAATGAAAGCTTATCTTATCAGGATTATGGTGATGTATGACTTGCTCATTTTCTTATTTTCTCATACATTTTATGAGAAAGTTTATCATTGCCACTTCAGGAGAACGGTCAGCGCTATCGAAACCTAATTTTAATCAGGTAGGCGTGGAAAAAAAGAAAGCAAGCCGTTGACGTTTTGTCTAACAAACTGTCATATTAGTTGTTTCCGTTTAGTCAACTTCACCTACATACTACATTGGTTTCCGTAAAAATAGTGTACTCTACTGCTGAAAGGATGCTAGTTATCTACATTTATGGTGCCGAGCAATGTGCTCGTGCCACAGCAAGAGTTTTTAATCAAAGACATCCAAATAAGCATATGGAGCATAAATACGTTCGCGAACTTGTGCAAAAATTTGAAGCAACTGTATTGGTAGAGAACAAGAAAAGGCATGCTAATCAGGTAGTAGATGAACTGGCGGAGATGGAAGTAATTGGAAATTTTACCATGGAGCCAACCAGTTCTTTGCGTCAGGTTCCAGCATCCACCGGACTTTCTTACTCGTCGGTACGCAAAGTGACAAAGTTGCATAACTTTCACCCTTACAAGATGCAGATATTGCAAGAACTTAGCGACGGCGATTGCGACCGACGACTAGAATTTTGCGAAACTTGACCGAAATGATAACTGCGAATCCAAATTTAGTAAAAAACATTTGCTTCAGTGATGAGTGCACTTTTTACTTAAATGGGCACGTGAACAAGCAGAATGTACGATACTGGAGCTACGAAAATCCGCGTATGACAAGAGAGGACCATACCCAGAACTCAAAAGATTAATGTTTGGGCAGGAATAGTAGGTGATTCAATAGTTGGACCCATATTCATTAATGAAACGCTAAATGGTGCCGTCTACTTGAATATGTTGGAGAACATCATCGATCCTCTAGTAACTGAAGAATTGGAAAACCAGCTTGATGAAGAAGGTAATCAAATACTCGACGAATATCAATTGTTCTTCCAGCAGGATGGTGCTCCACCGTATTATGCTGCGAATGTTCGTAAACTGGCTTAACCGGAAATTTCCAAATCACTGGATTGGCAGACGTGGAACAATGGAATGGCCTCCACGATCACCGGACCTCACAAGTCTTGACTTCTTCCTTTGGGGTCATTTAAAGTCAGTAGTTTATAAGACTAAATCCATAGATTTAAATGACTTGCGTCAACAAATTATCAACGAGTGCCGAAACATTCCACGAGAAACTTTTCAGAAAGTAAGGCAAAAATTTGAAAACCGGCTTTACTACTGCATGAAGGCCAATGGTGCTCATTTTGAGCAGTTCCTGTGAATGTTCTTTTTTCAGTTTTGTTAAAATGTTATTTTCAACGCCTACTTAGATGTTTAAAGACTTATTATTCTTATCCTAATGTAAAATTGATCATTTCTCCATGCTAAATAAAAAAAATGCGCAAGTGACACATCACCATAATCCTTATAAGATAAGCTTTCATTTGAGATACCACACGATGGGTCATTCCATTTAGAATTTTTGGGGAGGTATTGGTGGGGGCGCAGGGGTAAACGTCAAAAGTGTGAATCATAGGTCAAACCGTTTCCCCCTTGACATATAAGTGGACCTGTTTTCGGAAATTTTCAATTTCCTTTTGGTTTTTGAAATATCTCAGGCGGATCGTTTTCAAAAAATCACCCTGTATATGCAAATTTTATTTTCATCTGTAGGAGTGAAAGTTGCGTATTCCTATGGAAGATGCCATTTAAGGCACATTCTCAAAAATGGGCGCATTGTTCAAAAGAAATTTTTACATTTTTATTTGGACAACTAAAACAGTCTAAATTTTAGTTACATTTTTCTCATTATATCAAACTTACAAGCCAAGCTATTTCCACCTTAGTTTCCATTATAGGAAGAAAATATTGTAGTACAAATCTAAACCAAAAATAATGCGAGATATAATATTTTTTAAGATTATGTTCTTCAATCATTATGTTGTCTAAAAGATCATTTAAAAATGAATTTGGTAGTTAATATAATTAAGGTACTAAATTATATTTTCAATTTATTTTGCATTCTTGTATAGTTATTTGATAAAATTGTAAATATGCACGACCATAGTATTTGATTCGACTATTTTCGGATTAATTCATACAACTTCCCTTTGTGATGCACATGCAATGTTAAAGTTTATAGACAATACATAACATTCATAAAAACTTGAAAAAAAGTTGTTATATCAACTCCTTAAATACGTCATCTTTGTGGATACCCATGATCCACGCAAGTGACATCCATGGAGGTGACATTTTCCAAACAAATATTTTTTGTTCCTAACCTCTTTGACGGATTTCAAATTCTGACAACAGACTATGAAACTACGCACTGTCACATATGTTTTATGTCAAAAGTTAATACTTTCTCAGCCTTCTTTTTTATTAATAAACCACAAAAGTGACCAATATAGCTTGCTAATATTAAAAAGTATATACGTTTTCTCTCACCACTCCGCCATTAACTTTTACCTTTTAAGTGACAGAATATCAAAAAACAGCTAGATGGCGTCGTTTGCGTTGTCTACGATTAGTAAAATTCCGTACACGCGTAGTTTTTCAAATGATAAGATGCGTTTATAACTAGCACCATGGAGGTGACAATTCCGATTTGCACAACATTAAAATATCGCTATAAGGGCCAAAATAACAATTTTTTTAATATTTGATTTTGTCTATGCAATTTTGAGTATTCCTATTTATCAAGATTATTACCAAATGTGATATCTAAACAACGAATACTTTATATTTCTATAGCAAAATTATAGACAGCGGAAATTGCACACTGCATGGAGGTGACATTTTCAAGAGATTTTATTCGTGTACTTTTAAATAAAATTATGAATTGAAATAAATATCAAAGTTCCAGAATATATAGGAGGTGCTTTCAATATTACAAAAAAAACCGTTGCATTTGATAATTATTAGCATTTCTAAGATAAAAATAACCCAAATGAGAATGTGCCTTAAAAGAGGCCAAGAGCGTGAGAATTGACAATAGCAATCAGTAAATAACTGTAAAGTAAATAATTATTATAATATAGTATAGTATAATATTCTTATAATATAGTATAATAGAGTTAAATGGCTTTTCCCCTGTGTGTTTAACACGTAGGTCTATATAATCATTTGTATACAGTTGGTTTGATTTACCAACATCAAACAGAACTAACATAATCTCATAGGCCATGAATGAGTCAGTTTTACTCAACAGTTTTTTCTCCCAATGTCAAAATTGCTTATTGACAGATTTATGTGCGTTGATTGCAAAAGAAATAATGGAAAATAAAAGTCCTTTAACAAAAAATGAGAAAAATACGATTCTCAACATTTATACTACATTATTAAAAAGACAATCCAAAAGCTATATTAAAACAAACAGCAAATGTGGCAGATAAGAGGTTTTTTAGCATTATCTCATAAAACATATACATACATAGCTTCTTGTAGGTATTTCATGGGGAACAGTGTATAAAGTCATCAAAGAATACATAAGTATATAAAGAAAACGCAACCTTTCGCCGCTAAAAAGGATAGAGTGAAAAAAAGTTTATTGATATGATTCACTCCGACACAAGTTGATTCATAAAATTGTTCATCAGTACATTTTTAAAAATAAAATGCCTACAATAATTGGAAAAATATTACGTGATGTTAATGCCGACAAAGATTTGCCCAATTTTAGATAAACATTTTTAATACTAATCAAGGTTATTTATTGGCTTTGAATTTTTGCAAACGTCTCCATAACAAATACAATACGTATGATATTGATGAGATGGCGAAGAGTAAAAAGATAACCGTTTTGCGACTACTTCCTTATCATAGTGAACTTAATCCAATCGAGTTAGTATGGACACAAATCAAAGAAGAGGTTGCTCAAGAAAATGTATGTTTTAAATGTAAAACTTATTTGAGCAGGCAGTTCAAAATGTAACAATGGGAAATTAGAAAATTAAAGTGGACTGTTCTTCCTCATCCGCCCTATGGTCCATACCTTGCTCCCTCAGATTTCCACGTGTTCGCAACCTTAAAAGAATTTTTAGAGGGACAAAAGTTTTACTCTAATGTAAAGTCGTCGAAGCTGTTCGAGAATCAAGATTTTTTTTCTCGAGGAATACGGAAGCTTCCTGAACGATGGATTTGTATTCAAAAGGAGGGAGACTAAGTGGTAAATAAAGAATTATTTACTATACTGAAAAATGATGTCATTTTAGTTTCGTTTGTTAATTTCCATATAAGTATTGAATTATTCATATAAATGTTTCTAATGATAAGTGATTTTTCAGAATCTGATTAATTCTAGAAAGATAATAAATCTTTGTTGTTGATTTTGGTTGATTTGTTTTTTTAATAAATGAAGGTACAACCTGCTTTATTGTTGATTTGTTTTTTAAGAAATTAAAGTAAAACCTACTTTATCGGCGTGAATTGACATTCCGATAAAGCAGGTTGTGAATCATGGAATCAAATATTTATATTTTTTAGTGTAATAACGTCTTTATATAACCATAGAAACGTCAGAAATATTCATCTGTTTAGTTGTTCGTTATCTTGAATACACTATAGATTGTTTTTCTAATATTCTTCTTTTTGTATCATAAGGGATACCAAACCATATCTTGCCAGAAACATTAGAGACCGCCCGAAAGACTTTAAACGAGTGTCCTTTGCAAGGTGACTGAAATGCAAACTTCCTATGGTCGTATTCTTGTTCCTCGTAGTCGATATGATCATTTATCATATCATATGATAAAATAAGATTTAAGCTTTGCTTTGACCACGAGAGTTACTGTGTAAGTGCTGCTATTTATTTTTGAAGTGTATTATTTAATACACATAAATGAAGGATACCAAGGATAGCAAAAGAATACCAAACCATAATTGCGCGTGGGTGCCAGACCGCCCGAAAGATTTTATGTGAAAATCTAAGCATTTTGATTCGGAATTTTTATAGAGTACTCTCCCTCTCCACGAAAAATTTATAAATACGCCACTGGATCAACTAAAATTTCGTTATTTACCTAAGCTTGCTAGATAATTCTGTTTTATTAATTGGAGAACCAGAAATCAAAGCCTACTAGTCGTAAATCATTTTTCACGTTTTTCTTAAAAAATTTCTTATGTAGAGTATGAATATTTATTATGGTTGAAAAGAGAACACAATACTCTATCGATTTCAAAAAAATACCTATCATGTAATTTAAAAATTATCATGTAAAAAATTTCGATGACGTCATCACGTTCACGCCGATTTAGTAAATACAAAATTTTCTGAACCAGAACATAGAGAATTTTATGCCATTTAATAATATATATGATTTATACCATTTCTGACTATTACTACAAAGCGGGCCGCTTTAAATCAAACAGACTGTATACACTTTGTTGGGAATGTTATTGCGATTGTGTCCTTATAATTTTGCTCCGATAAATTTATTGAATAACTATCAGCTACTCCGGAAATTATCGATTGTACTATCTAAATGTACCCGTAGCCGCGTTAATTTACTGTGGCATTTGCTTACACCAATTAGATGGTTTATACTAGACAGACTCAGAGCAATTTATCCCGGTTGCATAAATTATTGCCCTAATGTTTGTTCGTACCTCAGCTTGATCCGAGGTTCGTACATAACTATTAATTAATTGTTGGCCAATTAGTGCTAAGGTTATTTAATTACATTATAATAAAGCGCTAGATCTTATTTGGTGACTTCTTATTTATGTGTGTGTTATCTGTGGTTTGTTTCACAGCGTTCAGCTATCGAGATAAAGGTAAAACCGACCACATTTAAAGTAGTCTCAAATGCGTTGTTCTTTACAGATATTGTTGGTATATTCTGGAGCTATTTTAGACGATTCTTTGCGCCCGTTGCAGAAGTCCTCTTGTGAGACCTACTACCTCACACTAGTTATCTTTAGCGACCGCCATCTTGTGTGTAACAAGGGAGCGAAACATAGATTTTGAAGAAACTAAAGAGTAGTCTTGAGTGTGAAGACACGGTCGGACGGGCTACGGTCAAAAAGGTCCGTTCATATCTACAGACATTCAACGTAACAGACGCGTATCGTGTCAGACACAGCAAATATTCTTTAATAGCTTATCTATAAACTCTTTCATATCGAATGTAATTTAGATGTACAGACACTCACAGTCACGGGCCGTATCCGCACAACATTCTGTTGCTCCATCTTTCCCTCGTTACGTTACGTCGTTGCCGTTTCTTTGGGCCCGTTCTGTGAGGAGTAGTAAGCCGAAAATGCCTGGTTGCAGTGCTTCGAATTGTAACATTAGTGTGAAGGCTTTTCTACAATTACTTAGACATACATAGATTAATTCATCAACTGGCGAGAGGAATGTAAATTATAGTGGAAAATTACATGTACAGTTGCGATCATTCTCATTTTAAAACGGTTTCTATTTTAAATTTGGTGGGAAGATGGCGAACATTTCCGGTACTTTCAATATCTATTTCTAGTAACTTTAGAGTACCGAGTAGGTGATATGTTTTTTTAATTTTTTTGATTAAGTAACTGCATATCACAACAGTCCTACAGAAGTCCTATTTTTACATCTATTTCTATATAATGAAACCAACAAAGAATCGCTAGCAGAACAAACAACTGCAAATCCCTTATCATCAACAGCTTAGTAGCACCAGATGATAACTTCCACACACCAAGCAACGTAATTTGGTTCGAAAATAATACCCATTTTAGGAGGTAACAGACAGGGAATCATTCGATCTCCTCTCAAACCTTATTATTAGATTAAGGCTAATTAAATAAATAAAACGCGTAGAAGTTAAACTATAAACATTTATTGTAAATAAACTAAAATTTTCAATAAAAAAACCTTTTTCTAACAATCGTCAAACAGCAACTACCTACATAATTTCTTTATATTGCTTTTCTAACTCGTACTAAAGTAGTTAGTCATCTAAAATGAGAAAGGTTCTTATCATGAGTTTGATTTAAAAATTTTAAAATATTTTCGACTTCGTCTCATGCCGCAACTTCTTCACACTCGTGAGAAACTTTTCTGCACTTGTAACACAATATATTATTTCAGCATGTTTTGATAATGAAATACTAAAATGAAATTTCCGAAAAAATCAAATTTTTTTGGCTATATACTTATTAACAAGGAATCGAAAAATCATGATAAAAACTCATATCTTGGATTGAAACAAACCTTTATGTAACACAATTGGCTAGGATCGATATTTTTCGAAGTATTGAGCGCCAGTATAAATTTTGAAAATCGGTTTTCAAAATTTAAACTTTGGCTCGCAATAAAAAAAAAATAATTTTAAGGCCATCCTAGTATGTATCTAATATATAATATAGAGCTGTTTGTTTTTTTTACTCCTCAATTATTTCAGACGTAGAGATTTCACTAATACTAAACTTAAATGGTAGGTATTATGCTAAAAAAATCTTTTACGATGCAAACTGTATTTAACAAAAAATTACATATATAATTATACTAAATTAGTTTTCTGATTTAGGCTTGATTGGTTGTTTATGTTTTAGCACTCTCCTAATGTAACACAGTGCCCTTGATCGTGTCTGTAATAGCCACCATTGCAAGCGCATCCTGGTCCTGGTGCTGAACTACAAAGTAATCCTGTTTTGTCTGGAACCTTGCAAGAGGGTTCGCAGCCAGCATTGTGGAACTCATTATACTCTTCATTGGAACCACATTCTGTAAATGGAAAAACATTTATGTAGATGAAATTACTGTATAAGAGTTTTGTATCGTTGACATTGCGTATTCGCATCGTCATAAAATACTTATGTCGATATTTTAATCAGCATTTTACATCCAAAATTTGTAACAATTGTAATTGTAACAATTTGTTTCTCTATTTTAAATATTTTCAAAGCATCTTCAAAATACATTGGTCAAATAGTAACAATAATAACAAATTTAAGTAACAAAGAAAATTAAAAATTGAATATTAGGAAGTTTCAAAAAATTAAATCCTGTCTCTCTAAAAAGGTTTTTATAGCAATTTTTTCTGAGATAAAACACCTCAAAAGGTTAAATAATAACGAAAAAGCTGTTACACACAAATTATATTTAAGTCAAAATATTGAGTGTTAGGCAATAAATTGCGATATAAACTTCTAAGTTTATATAAACTTAAGTTGACAAATGTTATCTATAACATTGGTCATACCGTTGATAATGGTTTTTCAAAAACTGAACAACTGAAGTTACTGCTAATCATCTGCTAAAAATCACTTAATACTTACGTAGGGCTCCTTGAACTGTAACCACCAAAAGACACACTGTCGCAGCTAAGAAAACAACTGTGCTAACGCTAGCCATATTGCAGAATACTGAATTTTGAAAATGTGTTTTCTTTTATATTAATATGATTGCAAATTATTTATTGTTATTTAATGGTAATTTGATGATTATAGTTACTGTCACTTAAAAACTGGTTAAATTAGCATTGATTTGTTGAGTACCGGAAACTTGCTAATGTAAATCTTCCTTATAAGACAAAAATGAATAACATTTCAAAGGCTACTTGACCAGTTTTTTTATTGAACGTAATAATTATTTTAATCACTGCAACTTTTAAGAAAGAAAAATAGTTTTATTATGCAAGAAATGATACCTATTGAATTTATTTTCTATATATAGCAAGATATTGCAGAAATATAGAAAACCTTATCGTGAACTTTGCAAAGGGTTCCGCTTTTCTAAGAAAGGCTGTATCTCAAGCGTATCCAGTACAATGATGCTAAATAAAAAGAACATAGATACAAAGTATACGTCTAAATACTCTAAATTGGCTTTGGTTGTAAAGTAAATGTCCCAATTAATGATGAAGTACGTTTCATTTGTACATATTAAATATTGAAAAATAGTTTGTCCGTACATGGTATATCGAAATTAAGGTACATACAGTTCAATTTTCTACCAACTCATTGAACTAAATTTTATAATTCCATTCTATCGGGCTGAGGTTTCACTTTAAGACCAAACTTAAAACCCTATCCAGCTGTTTTTTGAATAACAAAGACGCTTGAATTAAGAAAACATCTTTTTTACAAAGTATCTTGATTTATTATATATATTTTATCCGAAATATAGCTGTATATAGTTACTAAAAATAAAGAGAAAATTCTTTAGAAATTACGTCAAATACATTTTTTCGTAGAGTTAATAATAATTAATGCGTGATAAATAATTTTTAACATAAATTTCTCAACATTTGTGTATCAAATAGTGATACATATTGAGATGTTATTTTAAATAAATAAATAAGAAATATAATTTGATTTAAAATGCCACACGTTCGGGCGAAAATTAAACTTTGAGATATTATAAGCTAAATAACCAAATAAATAATAAATTATTATTTTATAAGAAAACCTCACGTTCTGACGAACAATAAACTATGAATATTTAATTTGATTTGGCTAGCTTTAATGAAAATTAAAAACAACAACCCAACCCAAGCAGCATCTAAGTAGCGGTAACTGAGATCGGAACTTTGATTGAGTAGCTGTTACGTAACTAAAACTAAATTTATGACTTTATAGGTTTAATTACCTCAATTTGGAATATTTTAGTAATTATGTAGTTACTTCTACTATTTATTAGAACTATGTAGTTACATTACTTCTAAGTAGCTTTTTAAAGTATGTGGAACGGTATTGCTACTTAGTATAATTACCTTAATGTTGTTGCAACTTCAAGTGATATTATGATTGTAGCAGTAACTTGCCCGAAGCTACTTTTAAGTTATAAAAACTTTAAAGTAGCACCGAGAGTTCCTGCCACTGGTCTGAAACCATTGCTTACCTTTAAAGTAACTGAACTATACAGTAGCATTGAAAGTAAAACTTACGTTTATGCTACCCAGGAGAATCACTTGAAAGTAATTTTAGTTTGGAATCTGGAGGTTAATTGTGTTTTCGCAGTGGTAGTAGTTTTGCAAGTTTTTAATAAAAATGTCAAAGGCAAATGCAATAAGAAAAAAAAAGAATTTTAGATATAGGTCCACCTTTTATAGAAAATTAGAACAGCAGTTAGGTGAAATCAATGGAAACAAAATCAACTGTTTACAATACAAAATAGAAAAAAATAGGCATGAGATCACTGATAAACCATCATCTAGTAAACAAGGGTGAAATATATTCCTCTTTTTTCTTTCGTCGCTACAACTTTAAAATGAGCCATAATTAAATAATAATTGTTATTAAGTAGCAATCAGTATAAAAATATTGGTTGTTTGTTTACGATTGACGTTTAAATTTGAGGTTAAGTTCCAATGGTAATTTTGCAGTGACATTAGGAGCTAGAAAGTGGCTACGGAAACCGTATTTTATACTTCGTGGTAACAACAACCTAGAAGTAGAATTTGTTTAGTTCCCGTTACTGTTTATAAAGCGACACAAACTTTAGACACACATTTTACAGTTAATACTAGTTTAAGGTGACATTTTCAAAACAACTCCATATTTACTTGTAAAATGTTGAAGGCTATTAATCAATTTTCAATTTGTTGCAATTGTTAAAAAGTCTTTTACTATTACTCTCAATAAAGATAACAAATCGATGTCAAATTGTGCCTTGGGAATAAAATAAAAGTTGTTACGATCATGCTTATCAATTTATAAGTATTTTTGTCATATTTTATTCAAGACATTTTTTATTAAAAAATATATTTAAAGAAGGCTCGTTGTTATTTTTCGATCTATCATCATCGTATTTAACAGAAAAGTTGCGATGGTTTATAATTTTGGTATGCTAGATTGACAAAATAACGAAACATTTCATCTCTTTATGTATTATGTACGTATTACAAATAAAATAGTAATCCATTTTGTGACACGACTGCGGCATTAGTAGAGAAAGTGAAAGAATATTTGTTAAGTTGCAAGAGTAAGAGAAAACAATGACGCAATACGATGTGTCAAAGAGAAAAAAAGTTCCACGAAAGTAGCAATTACTACACCGCTACGTTCCCGCTACGTAGCCTAAAGGTAGCTGGACAAGTTCCGGAAAGGTTACTGCAACGTATCTGCTACCCGAGAATTGTTCCCCATTTTGGTTCCAGGCACGTAACAATACCGTAGCAATTACGTTCTTGTGACTAACGGCAAAAACTTTATAGTTCCACCGGTGGTTGCTGGTACGTAGCGGTGACTAAAAATGCTGCTTGGGAATAGCTTTTCTCCTACCCAGTAGGCTAACTCACTTTAATGCGATTGAGCATGTGATAAAAATAAAAATTGATCTTATTAATTCCTGTACTTGGAAAGAAAAACTTACTACAAACAACACCTGGAATCCTTAATCTGGACGAAAAATAATCTTTAACCCTGTAGGGGAGAGGGGAGTAGATTCACCAGGGGTCTACATCCGACCACTTATATTATATCAATTTTTATTTAAATTTGCCGGTTAAAATTTGTATTACAGTATTGGCAGCAATGCTTAGAGCTTATTTTGAACTGTGAAAGTGAGATTTGAACAAACATTTTTTCTTAGAAAATCTGCAATTGCTATTAGCAGGGATAGGAACATAACAGTGAGACGTGACAAAATTTTACATTTTTATGACGTAAATCCTTTTTTTTCCTTTTTCTTCTTTAGTGAATACAAAACTATTCTTTGTTATACTTTCTAAAATAGCCTACTGGGAAAGGACTCCTTCCGGAACGTCCACCAATTAGGATGCATTTCACTGCATTCCATAGAACTAAGCAATGCTTTAGTTTTTAAAAAGATAAGTCAATCTAGTTTATTCAGCCGGCATACTTTAATCATTATTATCACATCAATAGATCAAGTAATTCTCTCTATCAATTTTCATCTTGTTTGTACTCTGTTTCTATTACCCTTTTGAATGTTACCACTATTCCCAAAATATATTACATATTACAATATTGAAAGAACTGTACTGACCGAAGTTGTATCATTCGGGGTTGGATGGTCATTCGACCAGGGTTAGTGCAGGCCAACTTCCGTCTTAAGTGTTATAGGAAACACATGGGATTATCTGCCCTTAGTGCTTAAAATAAACGTCTCCCAAATTTTGGATAAGACGCCACATCAACCCGTAAAGGTATGTTAATTTATGGGTTCATTAGAATATTCCGTAACAATTTTATATATTGTTACAGGGTCTGGTAGTATTGTGAAAAATTCACCATAAAATATTATTACATCGAATCCTGATAGTGTGGGCCATCCATTTTAATTTATGGGGCTTCTCGAGTTTTATTATGCCAGGGTTTGACCATTGTAAGTAAAGTAATAATCGACATAAATTACACCAGATCGTCTGTAGAAGAAAATAAAGTTGTGTGGACAATATTTTTGCGGTTATTTATAATTGATTTTGATTTAATTTTATTTTATATTATTTTAGAGTACCCAAAAATAAATAGATTTTTCGCACCTTTATATATTTATAAGGTAGGACTTCATAACATTTAGTTGTACGTCAAATGTAAAAGGGGAGCCGATATCGGGATACTACCTGGATTTTTATATGTTTAGCATAGTTTAATTTTTTCTTATTATTGTAGGTGTTATTTTATACTTATACATGTTTTTTTTGTTGTTTAAAAGTGGTGTGAAATCAAAATACTTTTGCAGTTTGTGAGAATTAATTGTTCGGAAAATAAAACTTTCTGGTATCTTTAAACGTACATACTATGTTGTGTTTTCTTGTATTAGGTGAGCAATGTTGCACTTTGACACCTGTAGAAAGCAATAAGGTGGTTTTTGCAGTTTTGAGGATCTGACTGTGCAGTGTAATTTTTATTTTATTTATTCAAAGTCAAGTTTTGTTTAAAATTTTGGCACTTAACGTGGGGGAGGGAAATTCTTAATTATTTGTAACAGATAAAGTTACGTTACAACAGGGGCTGTTTATATCGGTAATTGAATGGTTTACATTTATTTTCAGATTAACTGTTTTTATTTGTTTTTTTATACTTTGCACAGTGCAAAGTATAGTACCTATATGAAGATAGTCATTTTATGGAAAAATTAAAATTGTAGGTAAAGAGTTGTTTACCTACGACGCCTACGATTTACATTTTTCCATAAAATGACTATCTTCACCACATCTAAAACATATCAGTTCATTTCTACACTCAATCTTTTTATGTATAAATGCTTCACATTGACAACAACAATAATAATATAATAGTGTTGATAAACTCGACAAGAACGATATCCAATATATTATTTTTCTCTCTAGCAATTTCTTTATGCAAGTTCTAGTTCTATTTATTTCTAGTATGCCATTAACTGAATATCTCTTAAATTTCTTGATGTATTTGTTTACAAGTTTTATTTTACGATCTTAATTTATGTTATCATTTCTTTCACAAATAGCCTTCATAACTATTATTAGTTTATTAGCCTTGACTTTAAATTCAGATGTATTTATTTACTCTGTATTTATCTCCCATCTCAGATATTACTTTATCTTTTCATTTCTTCCACCGTTTTATTATCATTACAACTAATTATTACCCACATTCTTTATACTTCTGAGTTCATTTATTCCTACTGCTAAATCTGTTGAATTCATTTTATTTTTGAACTTTTTTATAGTTTAAAGGAAACTGTTCTACTTGTGAATAAAATAGTTACTTTTATCGCTGTTACACGTTTATTACTAACTATACAAAAAACACTTATTTGATACAAATTGTATATAATGGCTTCCTCTTCAATTTAATCACTATTTTTTTCAATAAGATGGACCAGAATTGAGTTATTTTGAAAGAAAAAATGTCAAAAAACTTTTTTTGAAAAATACTGTTGTGTATTTATTAACTGAGAAATCTCTTTGTAGAAAACATTCTCCTCTTTACTTTAGCAAAAGAGTGGACTAAAATCGAAACATTTTGCAAAAAAATATTTTTTCTTTTTTGACCACTAGAATAAGCGGCCAATAGATTTTTTTTCTATTAAAATAATATCGTAGCTGCATAAAATGGAATTTCTGAGTTAATTGGAAGTTGATAATTTAACGTTTTTAACGAACTATTGCTTAAATTGTGAATGTCTCAACTAGTGGCCCTCCATTTTACACGCAAATAGTGACCTTCTAGAAACAGGCAATTTCATATTAAACTTTAAATAATAATAGTAGTTACTTTTGAATAACAATCTGATAAACAAAACGTTTTATTTATAAAAGTACGAATAATTTTTATATTGAAAATTCGTGTTTATATAAGAATCCAAATCTAGTTATAAGATACAAAAACTTAAAAATACTTATTATTTAAAACACAAAGCTTACAAAACAAATCATCGCGAGATACGTTTGCAAATTATTAAACAAGTTATAAATGAGCTGCGATTTTTAATTATTATAGGTCAATTATTATTTACTAATCTATATATTTAAAACGTGGCTCATTTTTGTTCCACTTTGTCCACGAGATCTACAAGACCGATTCGCTTTATTCTTTCTTATATTAAAGTTTTAACTCTGTAGATTAATCAACACTACTTACTTTTTCTCTATATATTTAAAACACAAGGTTTATTTTTGTTCCAGTTCGTTTGAGAGTTCCACTTTTTTACGCCGATTTACGTGAATCATTTTTTATATTAAAGCTTTCGTTCTTTATAGTAATGAGGCCGCTATTGTAGGAAACTTTAAAGCTTTGCAAGTGGTAACCTTTTGTTATATTACAAGACTTACAACTGGTTCCGCGGAACCCCAAAATATTTCCACGAAACCCCAAGATTCCACGAAACACACTTTGGGAAACAACTTTTTTTTTAACATTTACCATTTCAATAAGTTTTCGGGAATATTTCCATGAAAAGTTACCAAAAACTAAATTTCCGGAAATTTGCCAACACTATTTTTATGTTATTTTATTCTTTAACATTTTAATTGCCTAGTTCATAAATCAGGTCAAATTACAGCGTATATTGTACAAAAAACTGAAAAATCAGCGGTTATAATTTTGTCATCGTTCCTTAGCGAATGATCGCAACTGTACTAATAGACGTTTTCAAGAATTTTTTAAACAAAATCGATTTTTGATTTATTATTTGAATTTTCAACTGGTTATGTTTGGTTGCGTTTATTTAAATAATCACTCACTAAGATCCAAAGGATTGTAATACACACAAAGAATGTTGTATATAGGGAAATCCTTCAATGCTTTTGGCCGTCATGTCTTGACGAGGTTTCCTTAGTTTGCTTATTAATATAAAAAAGTATGCATTTGGGATAAATAAGAACGTTAAGAAAAACAATGTGACGACAAACTACTTAACTGCTATTCTACCGAATTCTCGTTTCTGGGTAAAGGAAAAGAATGTTCAACCATTAAACTCACGAGATAATAGTCCTATTTTATTAAATTTTACCTATCACGACTTTTTCAAAGGATCGGTTTCGACAATTTCAATATTGTACAGTTCGTAGTAGCTAAAGATACTGGAAGAGTATGTGCATTGCGTCGTTTAGCGTAACCCTGATTTTATTTGTAGTAATTGTTTTAGAAGAAAAATTAGGTAAACGTTTCTGCAGGTATCACAAAAGTGATCACCTTCATGACTCTTATTTAAGTGGGTATTCCACACAATGTTTTGTCGTGCAGCTTCCCCGTTTAGGACAAAACGGCGGGAAAACTGTCGTGTGGATCAACAAGAAACTGATGGTTTTCTCCAAATATCAATGCTAATGTGCGAATCGGAACGAACATCATCCCCACAAACTTTATGTTTATGGGCATGCGCATTTGAAGCCGGTGTAACCCTTGTCCGCACGTAACCCTTGTAACCCTTGGGATTTCTTAGTTGTAACCCTTCGGCTGGAACTTATGATGTTTGGTAGCTTCCTCAGAGGCCAACGGGTTGAAGTGCTGGGCTAGATGATAATAGAGTGCACTTACTTTAATTTCGCTCCCTTATAGAAAGGGAGATAGGTAATCCAAATAATATAAACACAGTTTATAGTTAATAATTAAAGACGAGTTTATTTATTATTGTTAATTAAATTAGTAAGTCAATTTATAACATTTTTCACAACCAACATAAATTATTGAAGTAATATTACTTTCATGTAGAAAGAAGTAAAATATATTGAATTTAAATAATTGAAAATTGAAAAATTATAAATCTTAAACCGAAAGTGAGTTCCTTCTTTCTTGAGGACCTAATCAGAACTAACTTAAAGAAAAACCCTATGTAAAAATGTAAACATTTAGAAAACAGTTTAGATGACAAAACAAACTTAATTAAATTAACAGTGTACGTGTGTTTGATAAACTCCAAGACAAAACTTACTTTCTTTTGATTAATATTAGAAAAATGCAATTATGCACGCCTTGCAGGAAGTAGCCTTATCACGTATGAAAGAATCATCATTTTGAATAAAATATAGAATTTCAAAGTTTTCGCAAAAGACAAAGGTTTTACATTTTTAGCATTTCCATTTCCCGTGGGAAACTAAATTTTGCAATTTCTTCAACTAAATTTTTAAATTTTAATAAGTTGTATCTTTGAGTTTATTCAACCCTAAATAAATATTTTATTCAACCCTAAATAAATATTTTATTCTAAATGCAGTTACGATTTGTAAAACTAAGTAAATATGAACTTTAGTCAAAATAGTTTAAGAATAAATGGTATTATAATAATAAGCTAATTATAATAAATCAATGTAGCCGTTCGGGTACAATACCCCACCACCAAGGTCAAACATTAATCCTTAATGGGTTGTGTTTGATTCGATTGCCAAAGTGCCAGGAACTCCACAGGAACCATCCATGTCCAGGTGTTACTGATAACGAAGAACGTTTGGAGCTGGACTATCAGATGTGAAACCATTAGCCTTTCATAATTGAGGAAATTTAATGGAGATAGGTTTGTGTAGCGGGAGGTTTCGCCACAGATTTAGGTGCCTCTCAAAAAAATGTAGGATTGGTTTATGGAGATCTTGTAATGTTAAAAAGTATCAATTAGGTATGATTAGATTACTAGGCTGTAGTAATGATATTGGTTTCATGTGGTTCATGTAGCTGGGCTGGTCTAGTGGCTGATAGCAATGAAGCAGACATTGATCCCGAAAGGCTTTTATGGCTTATCTTTATATGGTACCTATACAAAGTAAAAATGTTTTAAGTAAACTGTAACTTGCTTAGATAATAATAATAATAATAATAGAAAAAGATGAATATAAATTGTTAGTAAAACACTAATTTACTAAATAAAAATTAAGAGCAATTAAAAATATACTGTTTGGTTCCCATGTTTACCTATTATTCAAAGTTAGTAAAAATATAGCGAAATTTTTAAATAAAGAATGAATTATTAAGAGAAAAAAAAATATATATATATATATATATATATATATATATATATATATATATATATATATATATATATATATATCTTTGATATGGTACGTCTTGGATCTTGCTTCCTGGAAACAAAGTTGATATGGGTTGATCCAATTGTTCTACAATGTCTACAATTCCAAATGTAACCCTTCCATGGTATGAGTTGATGCAATCTACCAATGTGATTGTGCATGCCACAATACTGAATGTGTCTGGTGATTTCCACCAAACATGTGAAAACTTTTTGTAACTTGTAATCATTGCATTAAATGATTGTCACTTGTGCATCTTCTGTTGTGAAGTCACTAGATTAATCGGATCATTTTGCTACATCTCAAATTGGTATTTGTTTTCTCGCTGATACCTACAATCGAACACAATCAAAGCATATGTTGAGAAAGAAAAAGTCGCGAAAATTGATATGGTTAACATGAGAGCAAACATGTTGATTGCTACAAATCAATAGTTACCAATGAAGTTTGTATTATATACAAATTTCTTTTTAATAAGGAGTGTTTAAAAATCCCTTTTTTTTCGTAATGAAACTATTTTAAATAATGTTATATAAATATTAAATTAAAATAAGTAGTAGTAAGATGTACTTGGTGCACTCGACTTCTTTAATTTCAAAACAAAAGTCGAATAGACCTGGTAGTGTTTTGTTGCTAAATGCAAAAAAAATTAATTGATAAATAATTGACACATATAATGAATACATGCAATGTATGAATGTATTATATTTATATTTATAATGTTGAATAAATGCATAAAAATTATAAATTTTGAATATTATTGGCGAACATATAGACATCGGAAATTTTGAAATATTTTTGAGATTAAAAAAAAATTATTTTTGATGTCTGGTAGATCTTCTTTTGCCTCCTTCAAATGATGATCCATATTTGTTTAAATGTTTGAATTTTCTGTAGTTATCTTTTATAAATGTTTCTGACCTTCTGCCAATATCATGCTTTCTTCTTTTATAGATATTAAAATCAACATTATATTCTTCATCACTACTATATTTACGTTTTCGGATGTTTTCGAAATTTATAAATTGTTGGTAAATGTAGAAACCAGTAAGCATTAATGGAATTAGAATTTCTACTGGTAATGTAGAATTTTCCTCGCGTTCTACATCTTCTGACTTATAATCTTTTGCTGATAAACAGTTTTGCTGTCTTACTGTATGTTTCTTGAGGCGATTAGCATGAACAATTTGTTCTTTATTTTTATGTTGTTCTCTTATTTTGAAATCTGTATCGCCAATTTGTTCGATTATTCTATGCGGGCCAGTCCATTTATTAAGTAATTTCTTAGAAACACCAATTTTTCCTTGAGGATCTAAAAGAAATGCTAAGTCTCCAGGTTTTAACGTTAATTCCTTGGAATTTTTATTGTATTGCAGAGCTTGTTTGCTGGCTGCTTTTTGCAGATTTATCTTAGTTTCTTTAAAAACAGTATTAAGCCTTGCAAGTAATTCAGCTACGTAGTTGCTGTCCATAGCATAATTAATTTTTCGTGATTTTAAAATTTCTTCTAAGGGTAAAATAGGATCACGACCAAACATTAAGTAGTAAGGTGAAAAACCTGTAGAACTGTGGGTGTTAGTGTTGTACGCTAATTGGAATAATGGTAACCATGCTTCCCAATCAGATTGATCCTTTGAGATATAATGAGATAGGAAGTCTTTTAAAACTCGATGAGCACGTTCTACTGCATTAGATTGAGGATGAAAAGCACTTGTAGTAATTTTCTTTATTTTTAACTTTTCGCATAGATATTTAAAAAGTTCACTAACGAAGTTGGTTCCTTTGTCTGTTATAATTTGCTCTGGAATTCCAAATCGAGCAAATACATTGTTCACCAGAACTCTCGCAACTGTTTCTGCTTTCTGATCTGGTATAGGTATGACTTCTAACCATTTGGTAAAATTACATTGAAACGAAAGTATATATTTATTACCATTAATTGATGTTACGAAAGGACCGCAAATATCTATGTTACAACGTTGCAAAGGACGGTCCAATGAAGGAAATTGTTTTAAAGGCGCTCTTTTTAAATGTGGGTTGGTCTTTCGCTGATTACAAAAAATGCAGCTAGACACATAATTTGTAATATCTTTTTGCATGTTTTGCCAAAAGCATTTTTGCTTAATGTAGAGTGATGTTTTCTCAATGCCTACGTGCCCCTTTAAAGCTGAATCATGAAAACTATATAAAATTTCGTTAACTAGTGTTTTTGGAACTACTAGTAAGTCGCAAAACTTTCCATTTTTCTTTTTATATAGAATCTTGTCTTGATCTAAATAAAATTCATTGTTTTCACCATTTTCTGTTAAATCTTCTTTTGCTGAAATGCAAAAATCGTCTTTTTGTTGCTCTTGATAAATTACAGTTTTATTCAGAATTGGTAATAAGTCTGGTTTACTATTGGTGATTTTAAAAATTTGTTTCGATTGGTTTCTTGGATTATTTTCTTTGGTGTTTAATGTTTGGGGATCTTCATGTAAATAGTAGACGAGTATTTTTATGTTTGTATTTTTAAAGATATATTTAATCATATCTCGTACAATTTCCCAAGTTGAACAGCTTTTTCTTTAAAATCTTGAAGTGTTTGCCAAAGGTTCTCATATGAAGGTTTGTGATGAAATTTCTTCTTGGTAATTAAGTAGTAAATGTTTCTTTTAGAGAGACATAAAAATGCTGTTTCTCCTAATTTTTTCCTTTGTGCCAATAGTTATCTTGTTGAGCCAAATTTCTTTTTGAATTCTAGAGCAATACCTTTTCCCATTCGAAAATCTTCTGAGACGCAATGGGCTAATGAGATGTTTTCATTGCACTTCCATAAATTTCCTGGGATTTCGTTGAAATCTTCGTTTTCTATCTTCTCAACGTTTCTGATTTGCAAAAATTCTTTATAAGTGATCATACTTTTGTTTTCTTCTATTTCATACATTCTCGAAAGTGCATCTGCATTTCCATGTTGCTTTCCGCTACGATGTATGACGGTAAAATTGTAATCAGAGAGTTTTAAACTCCATCTGGCTAATCTTGAAGCCGGATCTTTCATAGATAAAAGCCAAATTAAGGCTCTGTGGTCGGTGATGACCGTAAATTTCTTCCATATAAATAACATCGAAATTGTTGAATTGCGAAAATTACAGCTAAACATTCTTTTTCTGTTACGCTATAATTGAGTTGAGCTTTATTTAATTTTTTGGATGCAAATGAAATCGGTTGAAGAAATCCGTTTTTTTCTTCACTAAGGATTGCTGCTATAGCTCCTTTGGATGCATCGCACTCTATGAAAAATTCTTTTGTAAAATCTGGATACATGAGTATACTGTCGTTTTCTATGGCTTCTTTTAATGTGTTAAACGCTTTTATGCACTTATCGTTCATATCGAATTTGACATCTTTCTTCGTTAAATTTGTCAAGGGTTCAGATATTTCTGCATAATTCTTAATGAATCTTCTATACCATCCAGCGAGTCCTAGAAATGCTCTGATTTTCTTTACAGTTGTTGGTACAGGAAATGATTTTAATGCCTGTAGTTTATCAGGATCTGTTTGAATACCTTTTCCTAAAATAATATGCCCTAAATATTTAACGTAGTTAAAGTAATTTGATTGAAAGCATTTGTAATATCCAGAGTTGAAAATAGATTTGAATTTCCTAAATTATCTAATGATTCTGTTAGCCTAGGTATAGGAAAAATTTCTTTTTTGGTTATTTTGTTCAGTTGCCTATAGTCTATGCATAGCCAGTGTTTTATTGAACCGTCAGGCAATTTCTTTGAAACCATAACTGTTGGTGCGTTCCATTCCGATGTACTTGGACGTATAGTTCTACTTTTAAGTAATTCATTTACTTTTTGTTGAAGTATTTCCCTTTGGCTGTAGGGAACTGATTTTTCGATACCGGTAAGGAATTTCCCGTATCTATATGATGTTGAACATCAACAGCACTTGATAGTTCTCCTTCTCCTTCGTCGAATATATCTCTGAAATTGGCGAGTAGTTGTAGAAGTAATTTTCGTGTTGGCTCATCTAAATGAGATAAATCAAATTTTTTATTAAAGTTGCCTTTATCCCTTTGTATTGAAGGTCTGGTTGAAAGTTGATTAATATTTCCTGGTTGCAATCTTTCTGACGATATGACTTCCGCTATGGCAAGTTCTACTTTCTTATGGAGGGTAATGTCCTCACATGTCAAATTTAAAATTCGTAATTGAATAACAGGTAGATTTTTAGTTACTGTCCTTGCCACAAAAATTCCATTGATGATTGAATTACTTGGTTCTAGTAACAAAAGGTCGCCTTTTACTCCTTTTTTTAATGTTGTCGAAATGTTTATTTCAGAATATGCTGGAATAATAGTATCTTCTAATAAAATTGTTGAAGTATTGCTGGTGTTGCAATTTGGAATTATGATTTCTTCCTTCTCTGGAAATATTTCATTATAGGTTCTTGACCTACTTTCATTATGTTGACCTATAACGTTATCAAGTTGATGTAGGTTAGTTATCTCGACTCTTTGTTGTTCTTTGTTTAAGTTTTCTTCTAGTAGATTACACTTGTTATTTTCATTGTGTATTCTTTGCCTTTCTTTGTAAATTTCTAAAAAGGGAATATCATCAGGTTCATCTTCGCTGATGTATCCATTTTCGATAATGGTAATTTCGGGAATAATGACTTCATTATTCATTTTAGCAACTCTATTATAAGTATTATTGTTATGTTTACGAACTATTTCTTCATAGTTTTTAGTTTTCTTTGCATTATCCCGCTTTATTATTGTGTATTCTGCATAATTTGCTTCGTTTGTTGATTTGGTACCCTCGTGTGAACAGTTGCAAAACTATTCTATTTTTCCATGTAAATTATACATTTTGATTTTATAGCCCCACATTTCTAGGCAATTTTCTCCATATCGTTGTATGGAGCGTACTATATTATGGTACAGAAAATCTCTTTCGAGTATGCCTTGAGCATCTACTTTTAGTGAATCATCACATATTATAAAATCATACGAGCACTTAATTTCATTTTTATGAAATCCCACCCCCAAATGACCCCGATCTGATGACCTGAAGCATCGGTCAATTCTATGTGGCCATGTGGTCTGGATATATGTCCGGAGACGACTCCACACTTTAGAGTGCTGACCTGTGCGCCACTATCGACCAAAAACTTTGTAGGGTGTTGATTTAGGAATAAATAGATAACTGCTGGTACTTCTGCCATTGCAAGTTTATCTTGTAAATGTGGGATGCTCTCTTTGATTTTCTGTACTGTCTTTGCATCTTTTACTGCAACTTGTTCATTGCGCAAGCAACTTGGGTTGCAGTTACCTGCTGGTACTCGTTTAAAGAATCTTCTTCGATTACGTTTGTATCTTCAAACTGAATACTGTGGACATATTTTGGTCCAATTTCTCTATCTTGATGTCTTCTTCTATTTATGTTGAAGCCATTCGGATAATTTCCCTGTGCATTTGAGAGCTGTGGTTTGGGTGTAGATTTAGAAGTCTGATACCCTGGATTGTGAGTACGATTTATACCATTGTGTTGATTTGTTGTGTCCCTTTGTGGAAAAGAATTATTTTGATGAGGTGAAAATGTATTTGTATAAGTTTGCTTTCTTGTAGCATTGGAATTATTTCCAATAATAGGTCGATGCCTATAATTTGATTGTCCATAATTTGTTGAGTTCTGATTTCTATTTATTGACAGGTCCCTCTTTGGTTTAGTTCTTCGGCATTCTTCACGTGAGTGATTTGACATGCGGCAATTTGAACACCACTTTTTCTTATTAATGGACATCATTGATAATTTATTTGTTGTGCCATTTAGCATCTCGTCACACAATTCGTGTTGTAATGCGATCTGCTCTGCTTTGTCAATTGTTAAAGTTTGTTCAGCTACTAATTTAGGTAATATTTGTTTCTTTAAATCTCGTCTAATACCCATTTGGAATTGATTTAAAAGGATATCACTATTCTTCTTTTTAATACCTTCTTTTTGCCGCTCTGTTGCCGTTCTTAAATCTTCTTCTAGCATATCTTTAGCTAAAATTTTCAATCTTGTAATGTATTGTGCTACGGGTTCATTCATCCGTTGATAACATTTTGCTAAGTGGAGTGCTGATTCACCAGGTAGTTTTTTGGGAGCAAATTTGTTTGTTAATTTATCTTTGAAAGTGGCCCATGTGAGAGTATTATCACTGGCTAATTCAGTATCGTAAAAATTTCTAGCGTCACCTTCTAAACGGTCTCTCACTATTTTAAGCTTTGTATCGGCTGTCCATCCATCTAGTTCTGCACGCTCTTCAATTTCTTTGAAGTATTGTTTTGGCGAAGATTTGCCAGAATAACCTTTGACGGTAATAGCAATCATGCCTAATGACACGTAGGGCTGATAAAGTATTTGTTGAAGTTGAGCTGCTGGAGGATTTTGCTGTGTAGCCATTGTATAGAAATTTTCGTTTCACAAATTTTTTCTACACTAAAATTTATTAGCACTTAATTAATACACTTATTCCTTATAATTTCACAAAAATTTACTTTGTATTAAACACTTATTAAAGAAAAGTGCATGTAAAATTAAATGCTTAATTTCGCTTCCTTATAGAAAGGGAGATAGGTGATCCAAATAATATAAACACAGTTTATAGTTAATAATTAAAGACGAGTTTATTTATTATTGTTAATTAAATTAGTAAGTCAATTTATAACATTTTTCACAACCAACATAAATTATTGAAGTAATATTACTTTCATGTAGAAAGAAGTAAAATATATTGAATTTAAATAATTGAAAATTGAAAAATTATAAATCTTAAACCGAAAGTGAGTTCCTTCTTTCTTGAGGACCTAATCAGAACTAACTTAAAGAAAAACCCTATGTAAAAATGTAAACATTTAGAAAACAGTTTAGATGACAAAACAAACTTAATTAAATTAACAGTGTACGTGTGTTTGATAAACTCCAAGACAAAACTTACTTTCTTTTGATTAATATTAGAAAAATGCAATTATGCACGCCTTGCAGGAAGTAGCCTTATCACGTATGAAAGAATCATCATTTTGAATAAAATATAGAATTTCAAAGTTTTCGCAAAAGACAAAGGTTTTACATTTTTAGCATTTCCATTTCCCGTGGGAAGCTAAATTTTGCAATTTCTTCAACTAAATTTTTAAATTTTAATAAGTTGTATCTTTGAGTTTATTCAACCCTAAATAAATATTTTATTCAACCCTAAATAAATATTTTATTCTAAATGCAGTTACGATTTGTAAAACTAAGTAAATATGAACTTTAGTCAAAATAGTTTAAGAATAAATGGTATTATAATAATAAGCTAATTATAATAAATCAATGTAGCCGTTCGGGTACACCGGCAAAGACACATAACGAGTTGTTAATTACGTTACATATTATATAACGGTTATTGGTTTTTAAATACATTTACAGATCATTTTAATCGACTTGATAAATAAATAATAATTAGGATGTCTGATTCACGTTATTATTCTAAAAATTTTATAACTGAAGTTATTGAAATTATTAAGAAATGTATAAATATTAAATATTATTGAAATGTATAAAGGTTTTCTGTGCTCATGGAAAGTCAAGAATAGTAATTATCAAAATAGAAACATTAAATGATCGCCCATGCTGTTACTACTCACTAAAGCGAATAATTCTACTAAACAAAGTATTTTAAAAATAATAATAAGAGCTGCAGGAAAACGGAAGAGAAAATGCGGCTAAAACAATTCACGTGGAATAGAATGTTTTTTAAATATATTCCCCAGCTGCTTCCCTGCTGGAGAAACTGAGCATCTTACCACGTGACAAAACATCGTGTGAAATACCCACTTTAGTGTAAGGTGTATAATTAAGTATCAATAAAGTTATCAAAGTTAGCCTTTACAAGACTAGTTTGGTAAAAACCTTACCTGACTAGTCCGATAATGACTTACGTCCCTGTTTTTTTTTATCTCAGAAGTCCATGGTTTAACCACGTCATCTGTACATTATTTGGATTTTTTATTTGGTCCATTCTTTTGGAAGCTTTCAAGAAGCAGATATAACCAGGTTTAATTCGAGAAACTTGAAGAAGTTAGTTTAATTTGGATTAAACTTTGGAAAAGTTGCATTAATCTGGAATACTTATGGAGAGTGGGTTAATTTAAAGAAATATATATTAGCTGGTAAATTCTAAATTAACCAAAGGCCTGGAAAAGTAACAGAAAAAAAAATTAATGGTATTTGTAAGTACGGAAATTTAACTTTTTGACTAACCTAAATCAGACCAAAATGTTTATTATAATTTACTGAATCCGGTTGTTTGACTTATAGCCCCTTTATTTTCAAATAGTAGCGACAACGATTGATCTCGCCCCTGGAGCAAAAGCACCAGAACGATGTTGGCGACATTGGATGGTACCACATTTGACACTGCGTTTTACAATAAATCTTAGGTTTAATAATAGCCATACACACAAATATTCACAATTTAACATTATTCATTGGTTAAATAGTTTTAAAAAATTAACCTTCCTATTTAGCACTGTCTAATTAAGTGCTTTAATTTTTAATTTAACTAATTTAAAAAGGACAGATAAACGTTTGTGGTCTTTAGTGTTGTTATTGTCATGATACATGACATGCTATTGGAAAGGATGCATCCATATGTATTTACAAACATGTTAGATGGGTTGCATAATCTCTAGGGAAATAATATTTAATTATTTTTTTTAATGAAACCAAAGAAAAATGTTTTAGTTTAATAAAGAAACACTTTAGGATACACTAGGTAGAAAAAGGTTAAATTTTAAAGTTGAATTTTCTAACTATGTTGATAAAATTTCATTGTTTAGCTAACGATGTGCTATCGTTACTTAATCTGGTACACAATTATGAATTTGAAGCCATTTCAAGGCTTGTTTTACCTACAGGTTTATGGTATAAAAAATTTCTTACAAGTTAACGATTTGATGATTTCATTATAATTTTATTGTTTACTAAGATTATAAAGCTTATGGGCTGAAATATTTCATTGAGTTGTTGTCAAGCAGTTCCTTGGACACAATTGAGATATAAAGGTAGATATTGGGATTGTTTTTTATAGATGTTTTGATTTGAAAATACAAATTTCTGCGTTTTAACATGGTAATCTGAAATTATATAATTTAGTTGTTATTTTATAGTTTCGATATCTAAAATATGTGAATAATGTTCAATAGGATATAAGGATGGATTTTGTAGTAATAGAAGGATGTAACTAGGCGGTTTTATATAATTAATTTAATTTTTAATTATTAATTGAATGCATTTTAAAAATAATTTGGTTGACAAGTTCTAGCCATCTTATTATTTTGTCTTAGTACAAGTATTTTATATCATTAAAAAGAGAAGTTTTTCTCTATCTATCTATCGAATTTGCTTAAACAATTATTAATAATTATAAACAATTATGTGGTTATGTACTATTTAGTTTCAAATTGTCCTTTGTTTTCCACCAAGGATCTCACTAAAACATTCGTTTGTTTTCAAAAGGATATAAAGAAAGCCAGTGATTTGGTGATAAACTCTCTGTAAATTTAAATCTTTCAAGCAATGCACATATGCCTACAGCAAAATTTAAAATTTAAAGGTTATGTTGTAAATTAAAAAAATGTAAACAATTCCAAACGTCAAAATGTTAGCTTATATTTTGGTGAAACGTGAAAGCGATTAGTAACTTTTTGAAGTTCTTTAAATTTAACTAGTTTGTTTTAATAATATTTACTTTTAATTGAAATAATATTCAGTGCTGTAAATTTTTATTAGTAATAAAAATTAATTTTTCTTTTTCGTAAAGAAAATTTTAATGGGTTTTGAGAATATCAAACTTTGTTGAAAATTGGATTATGGAAGGGAATTTATCAGTTAATTATTGAATGACTTACCTTATCTCAAGAAATCAGCTGGCCTTTAATAATTTTATTAATACCATTTAATTTTTATATATTTACATTTATATGAAGAGAGATAATTTTTTGTACTTCAACCATTTTAGTTATAAACCATATGAAAGAAAGAGGATTTCTGTTTTGTTACTACATCAGTTGGTAATTGGAAAGGCGCCAATACATTGATATTAAAATATTTCAAGGTATTTAATTAGTGTTCAAGATAATTAAAATAATAGAGATGTTACTCCTGAAGATAAAAAGCATTAAACTTACTTAGGATTTTCTTTGATTCAGGGTATCCAAATTACATTTTTTTAATCATTAATCTTGTTTGTTTGTTCATTTGTTGTGTTAAATAAATTTTGTCATTTGAATTTTAAAGAAACTTATGGTTTATTTTTATTTTGTTTTGTGTGTAGCTTAATTATGTTTCATAGATCCATATTTATTTATTGCTCTATTAAAGCGACTCGCCTGTTGAATCTCAGTTGTGGTAAGATTCAAGCTTCACAACAATTATTTTAGCCGGAGCATTTTTCTTTTATGGAAAAGAAGGTGGTTTATATTTTATATATATATATATATATATATATATATATATATATATATATATATATATATATATATATATATATATATATATATATATATATATATATATATATATATATATATATATATATATATATATATATATATATATATATATATATATATATATATATATATATATATATATATATATATATATATATATATATATATATATATATATATATATATATATATATATATATATATATATATATATATATATATATATATATATATATATATATATATATATATATATATATATATATATATATATACAGTGAGGATTTTATTTCACTGAACATCAGCACTATTAACCCTATGTTCAATTTTAAAAGATCCATCTCAACGCATTGCAAGCAATTACAACATATCCAGTCAACCTCTGATAAAACAACTGCCATTAATAAAATTAAAAAGTGTCAAAACTGATTTATTTCAGTCGCACACTTGCCTCACACTGTTATTGCAATTGAACCAGCGTACAATGGCAATTTTTTCATCTCGTAAACACATGCTGCAAACCACAAGTGCAAAAACCTTGAAATAAATCAGTTGTGACACTTTTAATGACATTAACCTGGACATTAATGGCAACCGTTTTCAGAGGTTGCTTAGATGTTGTAGATAATTGCTTGCAATGCGTTGACATGGATCTCTTAAAATTAAACATAGGGTTAATAGTGCTTATGTTCAGTGAAATAAAATCCTCACTGTATATCTTCACTGCTTTTACTAAAGTCTGTTTTATATTTGGTTTGTACTCAAACAAAATATATTGTATTTAATTTGTATTTAAATCAATTTTAACCAATTATCAATATCAATCATCATCATAACCGGGGTAGTTTCGCTCCCCAAACCCGAGTTGTTATATCATAATATTATGTACTGTACAACAGGATGGATATGGTGTTGACTACTTCCGAATTCAGGTCACCATCTATTTGTTTGGCATTATTGTAATTAATATAGGTATATTTGAATCATTTATTTTAAATTAAATTCCTTAATGCTCTAATAAGAGTATCTTCACATCATTATTTGCATTTTGACCCTATACATAATCCCTATTACAATTTGATTATGAGATCGCTGTCGATGCTCTTATGATAGAACCAATGCTGGCCGAGGAGTAGTCAGAATTTATTAGCATTATCAACAGTTATAAAAGAGATTGTTATTATACTTTGGCTTCGAATGTTTTAAATTGTTGTTGTTTTTTGATAAGCAGAATGTTATTATTAGTCTTTAGTATTATATTGACCCAGGGTTTTTGTACATGTCAACCAATTAACCAGTTAGCCTTAAATTTAACATTTATTATTTTGTGCAAAACAAACACGTCAATATAGGCAATAAAGCAACTGATTTATTTTCATGGAAATCTTTTTTTTTCATTTTTATGTAAATGCTAATTTTGCTAGATAAATTTGTTTACGTATTTAATAACATTGATGTTTTCAATTTCGACGTACTATTATTGGCCATTGTTTTAAACATATTAACGAGTTTTCTTAAATGACCTACGTCAATGATGTTTTTAGAAAACGTCCGCAATTTTTAATGATCTAATGATTTATTTTGTTGTGTATATGTGTAATTTCATTTGCATTTAAATCATTTTAGAAGACCATAAACTGTGAAAAATAATTGCATCAACTAAAAGTTGGAAAACTTTTGTATTGCAAATGTATTACTAATAAGTATTACACAATAAAGTTTCATATCAGTAGCTAATACTATTATTATTTTGTTTCATTTTATAAATATTAATCAGCTAATGTTTGGCGGTGTCAGGCCGTAGCCAAAATTTTCTTTCGGGAGGGAGGGGGGCAAACAAATTAAATCAAATATAATTATTACACAAAATAAACTTTAAAGTGAAACAATTCAAAGTCGTATATATGCTTCGGGGGCAGCTTCAACCCTACGAGTCCCCGCCAACCCACCTCTGACTACGTTCCTGGGCTGTGTACTCCTACTATCGAATGCAAAAGTTCTGAACCGTGAGTTTGAATGCGCATACCAAGAGAACTAACCGCTCAAATTAATTTAAACAAAAACAGTTTTTAGATAATTTATTTTTGTATAAGATTTGCAACAAAACTATTTTCAAAATATTCTCTAAATAATTAATAAATAAATCTTTAAAGAATTTAGAAATATTTTTAAAATTTCTTAATGTATTTGTTGTTTTAATAAAAAATACTACCTTTAGTAAAAAAAGTGCTTTGATTAAGGCACTAGAAGACCAGAAAGTATTACCCTCAATTTCATAGAATAACTTCATAGAATAAATAATACAAATATCAAATTACAAAAATCACGTACATACAACACAATTAGCTACTTGCATATAAATTCAAAAATCTAAAATCACATAATTTTACAATTTTACTATTTAATACAAAAATAAATTGTCTATCTAATCGTTTTTGTTTGATTTGAGCTGTTAGTTTTGTTGCTATGCTCATTCAAACTCAGGGCCCAGAACTTTTAAATTCGATAGTAAACTATGTTCTTCTAAACAGCTATATGGATTTTAATGGGATCTGTGTGAATCGATTCGGATTTTATCTCGAAAAGAGTACTTATCTCGAAAAGAGTACGGGAGTTTCAAAATTTTATCGCACTACAATCAGATCTATTAAATGGGATATTTGTCAATTTTAATTAACTGTTATTCCCTAATCATAGTTTATTAAATAAGTTTAAAAAGGAAGCTTAATAATTTGTATCAAGTTTACCTTATATTAGATTTATCCTCGTGAATCATTACCTACAAGTTTGCACCTTTACGCTTATTGAGTTTTAAATAAATCAAATCTTATGCTTCTTTAAGATTCGGAATTTACTAATAACTAACAGTGATATGCACCGATTTTAAAGTTAATTGTCAATAGATTATGAATTAAAAAAGACAAAAGAATGTGTAGGTAATCAATGATCATATAACTGTTATTTATTATATTAAGTAATTTGTAACCTTTGTCTAAACTGACTATATAATTTTTTGTTTTATTTCTTTGATTTATTATAAACTAAATAATACTGCATAAGACTAATAAATATACAGATATAGAAAAACAAGTTGGAAGTATGTACGAAACCATTTGTGTGTATGATAAGGAACGCGCTAGTAAAATAGAGAAGGGTTTATATCGGGCCACGCCTTTGCTCTTCTTAGTTTGTGTTAGTGGGGGAAAATTCGAGCATTAAAATCTTTTAGTAAACTACAAACCAAGCATTGGTGTGGTTGTTATATTTGCACTTTCGTTATCAAGCCGGCTATTTATACAAATGAAGAAAAAAATCCAAATTTTAAAATGGTATTTTGGGGGCCGTAGCACTCAAGATACAATACACTCAAATTTATTTATTGTAACATTTGAAACTCGTCCGATACCAACTTCATCGGCAATTATTAAAATTATTCAAAGAATTTTGATGTATTAATAATTTCTGACCATTTCCAACCACCAGATGAACCACACGCTCGACAGATGAATTAGGAAATAATTATTAATTTCAATTAGTATTTAGAATTTTTAATTTATTTTAATCGAGCAGAAAATTTCTTACGTTTTTAAAATGTTTTATTAATTTGATTAAGAGTTTAGGTTTCTCTTTTTATTTTGGTTATGCTTTTATAAGGATATTTATTCTATTTTCAGTCATTATGGCTAAAAATTGTAAGCTACTTAAAAAGCAAGAGATTATTTAGTCCTAATTTGCCAAATCATATTTGTAGTTCTGGGAAAATTTAATACTATCATGAAATTCTCAACTTTCAATTACAACCAACTACACCGAAGCTTGGTTTGTAGTTTACTAACCAACTTTAATGCTCGAAGCTCAAATATTGCTATTCCCCCACTAACACACACTAAGAAGAGCGAAGACGTGACCCGAGATAAATCCTTCTTTATTTTACTAACGCGTTCCTTATCATACATATGGTTTCGTACATACTTCCAACTTGATTTTCTATATCTGTATGTAGTAACCAAATGCGTTATTTATTTACACATGTGTTCGAAGTTGCTAAAAGAACAACTCTTTTTTGAGTTGACGAGATGAGGGTGTGAATTATTTTATTTAAAAGTGAACTATTGGAAATATTAAGGTTCATTCCATGCGAAATCGATCATTAAAATAGGTCGATTTCACGGATTTTAATGAAAATCAATAAAATTATGAGCAATCAACTAAAGAATATAACTTTCATTCATCAATTTGCTAGATTATGCAGAACGGAAACATTCAAACTGAAAGAATTATCAAAATTGCCTGCACGTCGTTAAAGAAATATAAATATCTCGAAAGGTATTTATCGATTGTAGAACAAACAATTCTTTTATATATTAGTCACAAGTAGACGGGCTTTTTAGACAGCCTAATATTTTTTGTTACTAAACGTATTTTTATTTTTTCTAAACCAATTATTTTAAAATTGCAGAAAAATCGGCCAGGTCACATTTTTAACATTCTGAAATAAATTCTGCAGATTCTTTGAACATTTCTGTATTTAAATGCAAAATGGCAAGTGAGACGTTTTAACAATTTTGGCAAAAGTTATTAAAGACCGTGTTGCAGGCAGTGGGCGCACCATAGTTCATTATTTAAACTTATGACATACGTGAGTAATATCCATTAAGAAGAATTATTAAAATTCTAAAGAAGAACCTTACTTAACTTTCTTGTACCATAAATAACTATTACCGATCTTTATTGTTGGCTCTGATGTTTAATAAAGCTTAAAACACCTATTGCAGTATAATATTTTAGGATCTCTGACGGCCGCAAGAAAACTACATAAGTTCATCTAGTTTGTGTTTTAAAAAGTGCTTTAAATAAATAAAGCATAACAAGATTTAGTGCTTTTGTTCTACTATACATGAAAGTTATGACAATATTGCTACAAAGAAGGTTATCATAAGAGTTAATACTTACCATAAGGTTCTGACTACTGTAAAAACTGTAGGTAAATTTTTATGTGCTTTAAAATAATAAATAACATAAATAAAATTTATATTCAAAAGAAATAAATCTAATGCTTGATTTTATAATATTTATTCAGACAGCTATTTGAGGTTATGTCAAATCCAGCTGACAACTTTGATAAACATTTTCAAACTGTCACTTTTTAAGATTTCACAAGATAAAATCTCACTAAAGCAAAACTACTGCAGATCCCATCGTGTAAAATTATTACTACTAAAATTTGAGTTCTTAGTTAATGAACCCAGTTAAGAGCTTAGTCATACTGTAGTCTCATAATATTATCTATAGGACAATAAATAAACGTACAACACCCCGAGATTAATAAATAAAGCAACTAAAAGATATAATAACATATTACCTATGATTATTGTTATCATTTTCAAAGGGCATCACAATACGTATATAGAATCGTAGTGTTAGGAAATCAAACGTAACCTGTTTGTCTTAACAGGAAGACGTTTCTGTTGCAATACTTTTTATTCAAGATCATCAGATATATAATCAGCACCTGCCTTGTTAAAATTTTTTGGCTATTCTCCAATTCAATTTAATTTCAGTGTTTAACCTATTTTTTTCTTCTTAAAAGGCTTTTTCCCATTGTGCTAATATCAGTTTTGTCCAAATATGGTAGTGTTTGTGAGCACACCTTTTTATTGGTTATTCCTTATTTGGTTGTGTTTCTATTCACGCTTCCGCATTGGTAAATTTTGGTTTTATCATTGTTTTCTAAACACTTTTGATAAGATAACCATTTTTTCCACTTTGCTAGAAGTATGGTTGATTTCACTCATGTAAGAAGTTTTGTAAATTTATCTCTTTAAGAGTTTTTCTTGTGGATGAATTTAGTTTGTTTCACGAAGGTAATAGTTTATAGTCACCCAAGTTATTGGTCTTTAATCGCTACTATACCAAGATACAGCTTTTAACTAATTTATTTATTATATGTAACTATGCTTATCTCTAACAATTTCTTGTTCTGTAGAAATACCTTCCAATTATATAAGAGGTAATTGTTATCTCTCTGGGCATCTATTTTTTAAGCCGACGAAATCATCTAATTCCGGTGGGCCATAGCTTGCGTTGTTAAACTGTTAAATTGACACAGAATTTGTTTCTAGGCTTTTTTTCCTGGTTTTCCCTTAGTTTTACGTTACCTACGTACATCTCTCACTACCTTACTATAAAATTACCTTCCGGAACGTTGGATATTCTTATCTATCATACTACCCTTTGGAGCTGCTAAAAGTCAAGTATATTATCAAGACCAAGTTACCTACATCAAGAAGACAAAATACACAGCATCTTTCAATACACAGAATTTTTCGCTTATCTTATCAAATAAATAATAATAGCCACTTCCGATGTCCGATATTCATCGAGAAATATTTTAAAAACTAAAAGACATAGTTAGCTGAAATTTTACGGGCTGGTGGGTCTTACCGCAAAGGGGTGCATGAGTACATTTTTAAACCTAAAAATACCCAAGGGGTCGCAGGGGGCCATTTCTTAAAAAATCATTATAGTTATATATCTCTTGAATGGCGCAAGCTACTAGCTTCGAATTTTTACAGATTATACATGAAGCAATTGTGAAGGTGAAGAATTACCTAGATTACCGGCGCTTCATCCATGGGCGAAGTAAGACAACATTCCAAGGGGAGAAAAGTTTTTCGAAAAAATTATAATTAGGAAGATGTTGATTGTAAGTAATCTGTAAGAGAAACATATACAGGGTGTCCCACAATGCTGTTTACACGCAATATCTCCCTTATTTAAAAAGATAAAGAAATCAACCAAAAACTATTGTAAATGACTCAAAATGGACCTTCAGAAAACATCCTTAACCGTTGGTTGCATAGCAACGTTTAAGAGATCACGCCAATTTGATTAATTATTCAAATTGCATCCTCTGTTTTTTTTCACGGAAATGTATTCTTCACTTCATTCTGCATACGGTAGTGTGCCTTACTTAATTATCTAATGTGCATTTAGGGGTTGAAAAAATATTGTTTATACATGCAAACCATTATAACCATAACATGATTGACACTTTACTTCAACAAAAAGATTATAGGTTAGCTATCAAAAGAATATTTCCAATTGACACTCAAATACAAGACACAAACTACATATCAATACCATACTTTGGCAAGATATCAGAACAAATTACAACTATAATAAGAAAAACCACCAGTTACAAAATAACCTATAAAACTAACACCAACACCTTTTCATTTTTATTCAATGCTAAAGACAAAACACAAGATATCATGAAATCTGGCATTTACCGTTTGAATTGTTGTTTTTGTAACTCGGTTTATATTGGACAAACACTTAGAAATTTCGACATAAGATACAAAGAACACGTACGCTCTTATAGACTTAAACATCCAGAAAAATCGAATTATGCCAAACACATTTTGGAACAGAATCACCCAATGACACCTCAAAACAACATTATATTCTTACATTTTTGTAACAACAAACACAAATTAGACATTTTAGAAGCTTTTGAAATATACAGACATAAACGCACAGTACCTTTAATGAATGAACAAACTGAGCTTAGTAATTCTCCTTTATTAGAAGTGTTAGATATTTAGTTTTTGTTATGTATTGTATCTAGTTACCTATTTTCTGTATGTATTTATCCTTAGCAACGTGTTTGTTTATCAATCTTATCTACCTTTGATAATGACACAAAGTGTCGAAACAATATTGTCAGGTTAAGATATTAATAAAACTTGTGAAACTTTAACTGATCTTTGTATTTATATTATATTTCATTACTTTTAAAGATCATTGTTTATATACCTATGAAACTGAAAAACAAACTATTTATAGCTTATGTAATCATACATTTTTCTAATTATACGGAACTACCCATATATTTGTTTTGATAAAATCTCAACCTCCCTAAGTATTATTTGAAACCTAAAATTATGTAAACAAAAAATACAATCAAAACAAAAGACAAGCTGAATTTAAGGGATGAACACATTATTTGTTCTGTTTATTTATGTATTGTTTATTTACCTATTTTTCGGCTTTTTGTATTCACCTGAGCAAACAAACGCGTTTAATAAATTACATTTTTCTGTAAACAGTTTTGTTGTTTTTTTCTGTTATGAACATTAAAACGTATTAATCAAGGCGAATATTAAATACAACTTCACGTAAATATTTTTTGATTGATTACACACTTTATTAATAACATCAAGATATCCTCTACTTTAAACAGGTTATCAATATCTGATCGGTGTAAAAAATAACAGAAGTTTACATAAAAATAGACTAACATAAGTGAAAAACAGTGTATGTACAGTATATAGATAGACATGTTTTCGAAGGAAAGCGTTCCGATTTCAGAAAACATGTTAAAAGAGTCTTCGTTAGCTGTAAATATCAGTAGAATTTTTGGTTTGTTTCCTTTCAGTGTCTACAGAATCAAAACGCAAAGATTTTTGCAGTGGTCTCATGTTTACGGGATTTATAGTTTTGTATTGGGAGCAATATTAGGTATTGCAGGCATCTACACAGATTTCTACTTTTTTATTTCATAAAACTAATATTTTAGTGATTTTATCATATGCTGGCCTTTTGGATGATATCTTAGATACAGAAAAATCAATTCGTATTAAAAGCCACACGGAAGTGTATGTTATGCTGTGTGATATATCAGTAGTGGAGTTTGTAATAATTTTTTGTATCTTTGTACATCCCTTAAAGTATAATGCATTTTACGGCTACTTAAAATGTGTTAATGAGGTAATGTATCAATTATATTGTATTTAGTTGTATTATTATTTAACTATGCATTCGTAATAATATAATAATAAGAATCCTGGTAACATGTTGGTAGAGCTTGACATGATTTCCGAATAAGTTAGAGAGCTATTACGCTTAATAATAATAATTAAAGGGCATAGTGATAATATGGAATCTTAGTTATTTTTTTTTGTTTAATTTGAAACTCGTCATTAAACGTAAAACAATCGTAACACACTCGTAAAACATCAAAATTGTTTATCTCCATATAATACTATACCTAAACCAAAAAATGAAGGATCTAAACCGAGTGAATCTAGCAGGCGCAGATTAGCAGTCGGAGTTGATTGTGAGCGAGCCTTGTTCCCAAATTGTCAAATTTAGACAGTTTGAAATTAAAAATTGTCATTGCAATCTGTCAAAGTTTTGAAAGGTTTTTCACAACTCCAATTGTTACTTATTAAACTACTATTAATAAATATTAATTGGAGTTGTGAAAAATCTTTTAAGCAGCAACTAATGTCGTACACACTTTTGCTATCAGAATGTTATTTATTAATAGTAGTTTAATAAGTAACAATTGGAGTTGTGAAAAACCTTTCAAAACTTTGACAGATTGCAATGACAATTTTTAATTTCAAACTGTCTAAATTTGACAATTTGGGAACAAGGCTCGCTCACAATCAACTCCGACTGCTAATCTGCGCCTGCTAGATTCACTCGGTTTAGATCCTTCATTTTTTGGTTTAGGTATAGTTTATCTGAACCGCGTTACTCCAAGTTGTTGTTTTGATTATAGCTCTTCTTCTATGTTATACACGGTGATTCACTATCTAATGATTGGACTTTGAGGATAAGCTTCTCTGATCATTAGAAACATAAATCCTTAGTAACATTTTTTGATTAAATGAACTTGAAAATTTCGAAAATTTTGTTCGACGTTTTCGGAAAAGTACGTATAATTGATGCAGGTCAACGTTAAGTCTAATAGGATTAAATGCAAAGTCTTTAGAATTTGATACCATCAGTATGCATCAGGGTGCAAACGACGCACATTCCATTATGGATGTTGTTGAAACAACTTAAAACGTTCTATTAATCCATGGAATTACAGGCAGAAATGACATCATTCTAATATTGACCCAGTTAATGATATACTACCTTTAAATTTGATTTGTTATTCCTTAATAAACAGATACTAGTTAATTAAATAAAGACATATGTTTAGATAATTTAATTTATCCATGAATAGGTATTGTTATTTTTGCCAGCCTCGGTGGATTAGTGGTTTGCATGTTTGCTTTATAATCCAAAGGTCGCAGGTTCGATCCCCGGCCGAGCTGGTAATTTTTCATAGCGGAGAAAAATTAAAAAACATGCATTCTTCTCGGATAAGAAGTAAAACTGTAGGTCCCGTGTCAATGTGATGTTTGGCACGTTAACAATCCCTACTGGGGGTGGAATTCACCCCGATTCGGCTAAATTCTAGTAGGGTCTGCCAAATGATCATAGCAATCGGTGCCATGAGGTACGAAGGATGCTCCGCCATCCTGATCCCTCCCCCCAAAAAAGAAGAAGAAATAGAAGAAGAAGGTATTGTTATTTTTTACTGGATTTCTAGAGAGTTACTTTAGTAAAGTCTTTATTCTTTTTTATGTTTGAACGACCCTGATGGATGGTAATTTATTTACATAGTCTATGTACATAATATAAAATTAATGCGTAAAGTATAAGCACTGTTACTGTTTTATTACTAAATACTGCTGTGTAAGGGGTTTGCAATTTGTTAGTATTTGAGAAACCAAATAGTATTCATTGTGTATCTCCTAGAACTTCAAAATATCTGTCACTATTATAATTTTTTATTCACAAACCTGCAGACTTGTATTGCACGTAGGCGTTAATGTGTCTATTAAAAGAATATGAAATTGTCTTACAAATCAGAGATCATGAAACAAAATTACCGTTTTTGAAACATATTTAATATCGAATGAGAGGTCGTTTCCCAACATATTTTGTTTATTTAACTTTGTTTATCTCTTCTTATTCTACGAAACACTTGACCAAAATAAAGACGGGTTTATTACTTTATTACGCTAACTTGCACATTCTAGAAAACAAGTAGTATAGTTTATCTCCTTGAACTTCAAAATATGTGTCATGTGCATTCTTACTATTAAATTTGAAAACATTGGTCTGAACTTTGATGCTGTCTTTTTCCAAAAGTATAGACGTACGAGAAAAATGGCATATAGAAATTTTCTTGCTTTAATAGTTATCTAACCACTGGCAAAGTCTGACTCTTCCGTAATGGGACACCGTATATATTTTGAAAATGTCATGCGAAAACTGTAACTCGTCTAATATATACATTATTTATTTTTAAAAGTTGTTTAAGCATGCAGTTCATAAGAAGGCTTTTTAAGGCTAGCCTTTAGACTTATTAAGCTTTTAATCATAACAATGTGTTTGAAAAATTGTTTTTATCCAACACCGTGAGTTATTAAGCCCATAACTATAGTGATTTTAGCAATTTAAAGTGACCTATAAGTCACTAGTGAGTTATAAACCATAAGTCACTCTTGCCATGGTGATCGCGTCACAGCCTTCCCATAAATTGAACTAATTTTCTCTCAAATAATTTGTCAAATAAAAATGTCACAACTGTCACCAGAAAAAGAATGCGTTTTAACGAAATTCTGACGGTGTTGGATAAAATTATGTATGGAACTCGTGTGTTATCGGTCCTAAGTCACTCTAAAAAACAAAGCCACTCGCACAAAGTGCTCGTGGCTTACCCGTTTTTTCTCGTGACTTATTTCCCTTATAACACACATGTACCATAAATAACTATTAAATTTTAAGGTGTTACAGATCTAAGTTTTCTATACTATTCTTTCAATTCGTATTAGTGAAAATATGCCATACCTTTCTCTTTGTAAGTCTCAGATTATCTTACATTGTAGTAAGTAATAGGGATGTCATATTCAAAATAAAAATCATGGAGTGGTTAATTAGATAAAGTGTAATTGCACAATATAGTATACAACAATCGAAAGCAAATCGATCTAAGAGCTAAAAAGTTAAAGTGGTATAAATAGGAAGATTTTAGTTTTTAAAATTCGTATATATCAGACCATAATAATACCAATTTGAATCTATGGTATAGAACTGTGCGGATTTGCGACGAAACCTACCATCTTTATTGTACAAAAATGCCACTCAATCTTGATAATGATAGCAAAAGCCCCATGGTATGTCTCAAATGAAATACTACGTCATAGAGACCTTAACCATTTACGAACGAAGCGCGAAACACCACGACAATCTAGAAGTGCACTCAAACTCTCCCATGGATACTCTATTAATACAAGATATTAATAATAAATAAAATAACCAAAGTTACGCCATTAGACGTTATCATCTTTATAATATATTTATATTGTGTCATAATATTAAAATAAATAACATTCATTTTATACTTATTATCCGCTCTACCAGCCACATCTACCACGCTCATTCATTGCACTCCTCTCCATGCTTAGTCCTACCATAAATGTGGTTTTGGGTGGGACCTAGATGGGTCTCATCTATAAAATGAAAAACATACTCTCGAACATTTTTTTCGCGTCTAAAGTAATAGGAACATATCGACAAATAAATTTATCGTGGCTACTAATACTCATCCACTCTACACTTCTGATCTACTAGGTAGTTTTGGTGTGGCACTTACAGAGACCGAGTTTATAAAGGTATAAACATATTGAAATGACAAAGTTACCATGTTTACTAGCATGAAGCCACACTACCAGACCCGCTCACTACATACCTCTTTTTTATGCTGAATCCAAATTTGGGTATGAGATTTACTAAAGTAGAATCTAGAGAGGGACAAACATACTGACAATTAGGCCCATTAACATGAAGCTACACACATCAGAATCACGCATTGCACACCTCGGATCCACACATACTTCATATAAATAGTTTCGAGGTCAGACTTACAGGGGACTGAGTCGATAAAAAGTAAAACAAGCTGACAAATAAATTTTGGATTTTTATACGAGTTAATAACAAATAAAATAAAAAATATAAATAAAGACAAACCCACTAAATGAATGAGTGCGAAAAATCTGAACTGCACTTCGTGACTACAGTTTCGAGCTGTTAGGCTCTCATCAGTCGAAGATAGCTGGCTCGTAGATTTCACACACTCAACAGAGTTTAAATATATGCTCCGAATTACCATTAATATCGTAAGACACTAATTTTTTTATATATTTATGTATACACCAGTACATATTAACAATAAATAAAGGTGTCGTAAATATATTTACAATTTCACAAATCTTGGTTACAAATGTCTCATTTTGGCAGGCTTCGGTGGATTAGTGATCAGTTTGCTGATTTCATAATCCAAGGGTCGCACTTCAATCCCCGGCCAAGCTGTAACTTCATAGCGGAGAAAAATTAAAGATTTTTGCACAATAAGAATCCCAACAGGGGGTAAACTTTCCCGATTCAGCTTATATGATCGGCTATAAGATCAAAGCGATCGGTGCCATGAGGTACGAGTACGAGGGATGTTCTACCACCCCAATTACTCGTTTTCAAATAACAAACAAACAAATGCCAATTTCTGCACTAACATTATCATCAAAAATGTGTAAACAATGGTGCTTCTTCAAAAGAATGAACAAAAGCGCCTATAGGAATATTCGCACATAAACGGCCCAAAGACAAGAAGTGCGATATACAATTAAGCAGAATTTTTTTAATTTTTTAAAAAATATAGTACAAAGTAATGCACACATATAATGTAATAAATAAAATATTAAATTTTTTAAAAGTTTTGATTAAGTAGCAAAAGTAGAACACAATGTCTGTTCGTCTGGAGCGCACATAGTTCTGGCACTCTTTAATATTTGGTAGATTTTCTAATGGTATCAGGTTTGTTTCAATGTCTGTGTACCTTACATTAGGTCCTTCGGGGTCAAAAGATCAATGGACAGATTTTTTTAAATATAAACCGCCCAGTGGGTTTATAAGTATAATATAGCAGCATCCAAAATGAGCCCAAAAAGTACAAGGGAGAAACTCATTAGTTGATGGACCAATTTCAAATAAGTAACCTTTTCACTGCAAAAGGCCGAATATTTCGAACATTACTGTGTAACTGACTTCCATCGAGTGTCATCTAAAAGAGAATGATGAGTTTGATTCATTTATGCAAGTTTATTTGAAGGAGGTTTCATAAGTATACCCCCCTCCTCAGTCCAGGGTAAAATGTCGTAGGTCGCGAAATATTCGTTTTATTGACTATTTCCCATCAATTGACAATGTCATTCAAATCCTGTTAGTGTTTTGATATTTGGCTCAATTGGGTTACCAAATACTAGTATATGTACGTTATAAAATCATAGATATTATCATACATATAGCAAGCGCCACGAAATACAAATAATAATAAATACAAATAGGTTTCTAAACCAAAACGTAATTTGTTAATTTAATGAGAAAATACACATTTTTTCAACAGAAAAACAGGTTGGTACACCTGTGTAAGCGACACGCTGTATTGTCAAATTTATATCTTGTGTTTTGTAAGTTCGGTTTACAATAGTTTGTTACCTATTTTGTATTTACAATTGCATTAACTGAATAGAATTCTAGAGAGTTTCTCAAGCACTGATAATATATCTTAAGACTGTTTCCAACATTTCATCTGTGGAAAAACTTTCCAGTCCAAAGAGGAAACGAAATCGAAAACAAGCTACAGAAATTGATCCTCTGTAGAGGCAAATATTAGCAATGAAATTTATGAAATACATAATATATAAGAACAGTAAGTACCTGATGTTATGTGTGTGGCTGTGCTCTTCAATTGATATACCACATTTGGATACAGGAGAACATGTATCACTTAATATTTTGTTAAAAAAATTGAAATACAAATTCTTGTATGAAGGAGTAGAAGTTATTTATCCATTGCCTTACAACAAATTGGATTCGTATACTATAAGAATGACCATCCAAGACAAGGGATGATGGGGGGATGGATGGGGATGAACCAAGTCATATTGCTCATAAGAGAATAAAGCTAAGTACTCACAGCAGCGGATCCGCAGGCGGATGTCATACGATTGGTCGGATTGAGTCGATTTGATTGAAACCGACCAATCGTATGACATCCGCCTGCGGATCCGCTGCTGTGAGTACTTACCTATTCTTTTAAAAACGTACACTGAAAATATGCAGCAATGGTGTTGGATCAAACAAGTAATATCCAATTCCATGTGGCAACAGCGCATAGTCGGACGTCATAATTTAGTAATGACGTGAACGTAAATTTACACTAAATAACGTATAATAAAGTTTTTAGCAGTCAAGCTTGAAAAATAGTATTTCAAGTTTTTAAGTATCAGCGGCAGAAACATCACCAACAAAAGTGTCGTAAGCTTCAGCAGTATCAGTGAGAGCAATAGAAATAATAGTGAAAGAAGGTAGTAGTGCATCATCTAGTGAATTAACGGCTTCTTCAAAAACATCTAAAATGGTTGAAAGCCTCGGAAAAAACATGCAAGACGTTCATTGGTAACTGACATCCCAGAATACAAGATAAGGATCTCATGTAACAGTTGAAAATTTGGAAATGAAAGATGAACTGGACTGGCATGGGTCGAACACTTACCTCAGAATAATTTTACGTAACATGGAATTTTGTTGGAGAAAAACGCAAATTAATAGAAATGTTCTGATAGAAGATAATGAAATAAGGTGTTATCTGCAAAAATTAGATACTATCGGAGTGAAGAGCGGCCCAGTGTATAGTTAGATGAAACATGTTTGCATATTACCCATACTTTGTTAAAACGTTGGACCGACGAAAACATCAAAGGTTTATTTTTAAATATTCCTAAAGGAAATAGACTGATTATAATTTACGCAGACGACTGGTTCACGATGGGCTTCATACCAAATTGCCTTTTAATGCTTAATTCTTGAACTAATACGGGTGATGAAATGAACTTCGAGAATTATGGTAAATGGTTAAAAGATAAACTCATTCCAAATCTATCACGACGGTCTGTCATAGTTATTAATAAACCATCATCTACATCAAATTACATGAAAGCTGACATGATAGACTGGGTAACCTTGATACAAAATATACCTTGTCATCCTAATATAGTAAAACCTCAGCTTTATGAGATCATAAGCAAGCATAAAGATCAGTCTTTACTCATCTTACGAATGTGACACTTTACTTGATGAACATAGTCTCACTGTATTACAACTACCACCTTACCATCCGGACTTCAATCCAATTAAACTTATTTAGGCCACAGTTAAAAATAATGTCGCGCAAAAGAATACTACCCTTAAGCTGGATGACGTAAAAGAAATAGCCGAACTTGAATTCAGTAAAATAACAGAAGCTGAATGGAAATCAAGGCGTCAACATGTCATTGCTCAAAAAAAAGCTACATACTTCAGCTGAGAAATACAGTTTACAAAGTGCAAGTCTGTATAATTAATTCAAGTGACGACAGTGATACTACTTCCTCCAATGAAGAACGTTGTTTATTATACGATTACTTCATGTCTATAAACTTTTTTAACAAAATAGTTCGATATAGATTTATTTTAGGTGTTTCAGTTTAAATACAGTCCATATTCATAATTGGTACCTAAAATACTACATTGAAATATAATAAAAGCTGTGTTTCCAATGAGTTCAAGACTGGTCTATATTTTATTTATATATAAGTTCATTTCCTTAAATTGTGAGCATACTAAGAAATGGTATCATACGGCAATGGAGATTATCCGTACAAGCTGGGCGTGCCCAAAGTATCCCTACCTCTCGTCAAAATTCGTGGCACTTGCTATAGATCATAAACTAGATTTTACAGATAAAATACTGCGAATAAATTAATTAATACATTCAAAAAATGCTTAGTGTAACTATTATTATGTATAAGATTGTTATTTTTAAAATTATGTATATGTGATATACTGTGTCTGGCAAGGCAAGTCGAAAATGTCGACCAGTCGTTCTAATAAAGAACTTACTACTACTATGGCCACCTACTGCATATTATGATTTATATTATTTATGTAGACATGATATTAACGCGTTTCATGATGGTGTATCATGGTTAACCAGAATATACTTGTACTACTGTTTTAGGTTGATCTATTAATAAAGAATGATACAGTTCTAACCACCACAAATAAATATCTATGGATGTTTATAGGAACTGTAGTAACCACCATTTGTATGCTAACCGCAGATGTACTCATGTATACGAAACTTGAGAATAAGCAAGATGGAAAACCTATATTATTGAGGCGTTATTTGGCTTTTTATATAACTTATATTTTGTTGTCTATATATCATTATCAGTTCTGGTACTTGGGATATTCCATTTTAAAACGGCTTAAAAAGCTTAATGCGCATTTAGAGATGAAGAATATAAACAATATAAGGAGTTTTATCGATAATAAATGCCTTTCAAAGTCGTTGTCGCAAATTAATGTCGAAACCAAAAGTATTAATTATGTTATCGATAAACTGATTAATAAGAAGGATGAATTACGCGTACTAAGTGTGCATTCAAAATCAAATAGTAAGTATTAACTATAAGTAATAATGCGTATCACAACTATAGAATTCAGAATAGGCCATTATTTCACTTCATTTTTAGAGTGTATAATGTATTATAATCAACTCAGGTTTGCTAACAAAAATTATTAAATTCCTCAATAATTTGATAATTTGCTTTTATCAATTAAATTAATTATAAAAAGTTAGTAATTATAATTAGAAAATCTTATTTATTGTTTCCAGCCTTACTTTGTGGAACTCCAAATCATGAAATAAATAAAGATTAGTAAAAGTTTCACAGTTTTATTAAAATACAACCTGACAATATTGTTTCGACAGCAATGCTGTCATTATCAAAGGTAATATAATTATAAACAAACACGTCGCTAAGGTAGATACAAAAATAGGTAACTAGATAAAATAATAATAATAATCAGAATTAAATATCTAATACTTCCAGTAACGGAGAATTACTGAGCTCAAGTTGTTCATTCATTAAAGGTACCCTGAGTTTGTGTTTGTATATCTCAAAGGCTTCTAAAATGTCTAATTTGCGTTTGTTATTACAAAAATGTAGGAATTTAATATTATTTTGAGGAGTCATTGTGTGATTTTGTTCTAAAAGGTGTTTGGCGTAATTCGATTTTTCAGGATGTTTATTTTTGTAATGACGTACGTGTTCTTTATATCTTATGTCAAAATTTCGAAGTGTTTGTCCAATATATACCGAACTACAAAAAGAACAATTTAAACGGTAAATGCCCGATTTCATGATATCATGTGTTCTGTCTTTAGCATTAAATAAAAATGAAAAAGTGTTAGTGTTGGTTTTAAATGTTATTTTATAATTGTTGGTTTTTCTTAGTATATGTGCAATTTTTTCTGATATTTTGCCAAAATATGGTATAGATGTGTAATTTGTGTCTTCTGTTTGATTGTGAATGGGATATATTCTTTTGACAGCTAACCTATAATCTTTTTGTTTAATTAAAATGTCAATCATGTTCGGATTGTAATGATTTGCATGTGCTAGTTGTTTAATGGTTGATATCTCTTTGCTAAAATCTGATTTTGTTAGTGGAATAGTTAAAACTCTGTGTACTAATGATCTGTAGGCTGCTATTTTATGTGTATTATGGTGACAAGATTCATTTGGTATTGTTATGTCTGTTTGTGTTGGTTTTCAGTATATGGAGAATTCAAATAGATTGCCTGCGTTAATCTTGATATTTAAGTCTAGAAAGTTTATAGCATTGTTTTGTTCTGTTTCTAGTGTAAATTTTATGTTAGGGTGGATACTGTTAATAAGAATTAAAAATTCATTGATAACCTCAAGCTAACATATTTATGGACAAGTTCGAAGATCGAATATTTGAATTAAACCTCTCTAAACACATTATCTTCTGGTTTCGTTATGTTGATGACATTTTAGCTTGTTTTGACAGTTCTTTTGAGGTTATCAATGAATTTTTAATTCTTATTAACAGTATCCACTCTAACATAAAATTTACACTAGAAACAGAACAAAACAGGGCTATAAACTTTCTAGACTTAAATATCAAGATTAACGCAGACAATCTATTTGAATTTTCCATATACAGAAAACCAACACAAACAGACATAACAATACCAAATGGATCTTGTCACCATAATACACATAAAATAGCAGCCTACAGATCATTAGTACACAGAGCTTTAACTATTCCACTAACAAAATCAGATTTTAGCAAAGAGATATCAACCATTAAACAACTAGCACATGCAAATCATTACAATCCGAACATGATTGACATTTTAATTAAACAAAAAGATTATAGGTTAGCTATCAAAAGAATATATCCCATTGACAATCAAACAGAAGACACAAATTACACATCTATACCATATTTTGGCAAAATATCAGAAAAAATTGCACATATACTAAGAAAAACCAACAATTATAAAATAACATTTAAAACCAACACTAACACTTTTTCATTTTTATTTAATGCTAAAGACAGAACACATGATATCATGAAATCGGGCATTTACCGTTTAAATTGTTCTTTTTGTAGTTCGGTATATATTGGACAAACACTTCGAAATTTTGACATAATAAGATATAAAGAACACGTACGTCATTACAAAAATAAACATCCTGGAAAATCTAATTACGCCAAACACCTTTTGGAACAAAATCACACAATGACTCCTCAAAATAATATTAAATTCCTACATTTTTGTAATAACAAACGCAAATTAGACATTTTAGAAGCCTTTGAGATATACAAACACAAACTCAGGGTACCTTTAATGAATGAACAACTTGAGCTCAGTAATTCTCCGTTACTGGAAGTATTAGATATTTAATTCTGATTATTATTATTATTTTATCTAGTTACCTATTTTTGTATCTACCTTAGCGACGTGTTTGTTTATAATTATATTACCTTTGATAATGACAGCATAGCTGTCGAAACAATATTGTCAGGTTGTATTTTAATAAAACTGTGAAACTTTTACTAATCTTTATTTATTTCATAATTAGAAAACATTGAATGGAAGTAACTAACCGTTACAAAAATGTAAGATCATAGCCTACTGTGAATTCTATAATTTTAAAATGAACTATACAAGGTGTTCGGTATCGTTATGTTCAAACTTCGGAAGTGTAAACTAGGTTCAATGCTGATTTTGAAAAGCACAAAAGTGGTAGGTCTATTTTTATTTGTTTTGGAGATACGAGCCTACTAATTATTGAAGGGTAATCATGGTTCAAGAAATCCTACCTGGAATTGCAACTTAAATTTTACCTAACTAAACAAACAAGCTCATTGGCAGCTATTTGGAAGCTGTAACGTTAATAATACGAAGAGATATGTCGCTTCAAACGGATAGTGCGCCACCACATTTCAGAATTGCCATCTGGAATTTCGTAAATGTCAATTACCCATGGTGGGCCAGTTGCATGGCCCGCTAGATCTTCGAATCATAATTTTCGTGATCTCTGGGGATATATAAACGAAAAAAGTGTATGCAGAAGTTTCAAACACCCGAGAAGAATTATGAGCGCATTCCTACCAAGCGGAAAAAAATCGAGTCACTCCATACCGGCAGGGGGAGAAGAGTATTTTGAAAATCAATTAAGAATTAAGTTTAAGTTACTTAATCATTCATTTTGTGTGTTGCTATTCAAATATCAAATTTTTATTTTTTGCAAAATAATTCCATAGCCCTGTATCCCCGAAACAAATAAAAAATCGACCTACCACTTGTGTTTTTTACTCTCAGAATTGAACCTGTTTTACACTCCCGAAGTTTTAACATAACGATACGGAACACCATGTAGATATTAGATAAATAATGCTATATTACTCTTTTGCATGCTTTAGGAGGTGATGATAATGAAATCGTAAAAGATAAGAGTGCATTGGTGCTGACTTCAGCTTATATACATCTGTGTGATGCTGTTGATTATTTAAATCAATTATTAGGTGTAACCAATGCGGTAAGTTCTAAAATGCTTACATTTGCAACAAACTCTTGAATTGGAAATCATTCATACTGATAAAAAAGACAACTGCAAAATTAAATCCTTTTAGAAGTGTAGATGAGAAATACAAAATCATATTTTTTCTCCCTCTGGACATATTTTAACCTCTTAATTTTATTGCATTTTTAGATAGTTATAGTTGGAATTTTGTGGCACCTGATCGAATCACTATTTCATTTACTGATAGAAGTAGGAGGCACCAGAAAAAACATACCATACATAGCAATGACAACCGCATGGACCTTTTATCATTTGGCACGCCTCATTATGACTGTTGAACCATGTCATTCATGTACTGTTGAGGTTTGTAAATTTATTTATTTAGCGCAAATTACTTGTTTTATAATAAAGTGGTTTGTTTTTTAAACACGATATTTCGTGACTCGACACACGACGTCAAAGTTTGACATGTTTGCTGCCGGTGGTCAGCGGCAGTAAAAGTATTTTTGCTGCTGCTGATTGACCGATCACCGGCAGTAAAACTACGTTTTTCTCCAACTTATTGAAAGACGTGATTGTTTTAATACTATTACGAGGGTGGTCCCAGAAGTACCCGACCCAACAAAGAAAACACAAAAATTTTGGAAAACGATTTATTTATTTTTCAACGTAATATCCTTTCAGCTCTAAACACTTTTCTCAGCGGTGTTCAAAAAGTTCGATACCCTTTTTATAATAAGAACTGTCTTGCTTCTCAAAATAGCCATTAACTGCTGACATCACTTCTTCATCGTTGGAAAATCTTTGACCACTGAGCCATTTTTTCAAGTTTGGGAACAGAAAATAATCCGAGGGGGCTAAATATGGCGAATATGGTGCATGAGGTAGCAATTCAAACTTTAATTGATTAATTTTGGCAATTGCAATAATGGATTTGTGAGCTGGCGCGTTGTCGTGATGAAACAACACTTTCTTTTTAGCCAAATGCGGCCGTTTTTGCTTGATTTCTTCGCTCAAACGTTGCAATAAGTTTGCATAATACCGTTGATAGTTTTCCTTTTTCGAGATAGTCAATAAAAATTATTCCACGCGCATCCCAAACAATCGACGCCATAACCTTGCCTGCAGATGAAACGGTCTTCGCCTTCTTTGGAGCCGGTTCTCCCTTTTGAGTCCATTGTTTCGATTATTCTTTTGTCTCGGGTGTGAAATGATGGACCCATGTTTCATCCATTGTTACGAAACGACGCCAAAATTCTGCTTTGTTGCTGTGAAACTTCGCTAAACACTCAATTAAAACATTTTCACGACACTGTTTTTGCTCGAGTGTGAGCAAACGCTGCACCCATCTTGCACACAGCTTTCTCATGTCCAAATCTTCAGATAATATGCAATGTACCGCACTTTTTGAAATGCCCGTAATGTCTGCTAGCTCGCGCACTTTCAGTCGACGATCATCAAGTACCGCTTTGTGGATTTTCTTCTCTATTTCTGGAGTCGTCACCTCATTTGGTCGACCACGGCAATGCTCGTCTTGGCAGCTCGTACGGCCTCGTTTAAACTCAACTACCCAAAATTTAACTGTTGTAAACGAAGGAGCAGACTCACCCAGAGTCGAATCCAGTTCAGCTTTTATATTGGTTGGGCTGAGGCCTTTCAAATAAAAGTATTGTTTCACATAACGATGACCAATTTTCTCCATTTTCACAAATTCACTGACAACGTTCACTATTGATGGCTGCCAAACAAATACTGAACAACGTGGCGCTTTCAAACTTGAAACATATGCTTTATAGACTGCGTACTTTCCAATACAGTGATATTTTCAAACAACTACCGCCACCTCTTGGTCAGGTCGGGTACTTCTGGGACCACCCTCGTATTTGTCATGTAAAGTCATCGTTTTTGGTACTGGGGCAATATAAGAATGTACGTTAACTATTGTACTACTCTTTTAATCAGAGAAAAAAGTATATGTTATTTGGATTAAAAATGATTTTGTTTGACTCGCAGTTTTTGTAATCAAATTCTCTACACAAAATAACGCTCTCTAAAACGAGCTAACTTGATCATTCTAGCCAGTAGTAATTAAAGTATTAAGAGCGGTATGTACGCTTTACCAGTCGAGTCTAATAGTGTATTAACCGAGACTGGTTGTACCACTATGAATTAATTTTAGACATATAGAGTAAACATTTTAAAAAATCTCACTGAAAATGTGAATTTTACTAAGTTTACTAATTTACTGGTTGTTATGGAGTTGGGTAAACAAAAATTATTTTTGTTTTAATCCGGACTCATTTTAGAATGGTATAAATGTTTTTACCGACTTAAATGATGAGGTACTTTATTGTAATAGGTAGATAATTATTATCTAAATAGGTCAAAATCGCCCGACCTGACATAAATTAATTTAAATTTATAATTGTTGGTGTTTCCAAGGACGTATATATTTATTTTTAACGCAACGCCGGCGCCGATTGCAAAGTTAATGGTGAGCGGGTGTTATAAACTATAATGCCCGCTTATAATGCTCTAACTGCTATGGACTCGTTTACATAGCTAGTAGCACAGGTATAAACAACCAGGAATATGCTTAATCGGAATAAATAATTGTTAGATTTGTACGTAGCAAATAATCCATCAAAATCTATTTGGTATAACCAAACTTAATATTGTCCAAGAAAATAAAAATTGTGTTAGATTTTGTATTCGAAGAAGTGACATTAGTATGTTTGATTTTATTTGGGAACATTAAATATCCTTAGGGTGTACTCAAAGAATAATAATCATGATACTATAATTATACAGTTATAGTATCATGATTCATGAATAATGAATAATGATAGAGTGCATGTATTAATAATATACATAAAACCGTCGATTTGTAGGATACCCAATAAGTTCTAAGCACGTTTATTAAATTTTACGGTGGTCCTAATATGAAACTTGTATAAAGTGTAGTAATTTCCGCATTCATTTTAAAAATAAAATTATAGTGAAAAAGAAACTTAATAATAATTTTAAATTAACTTGTACGTATGCACAGTGTGACCCAAATTGAGTGAAGACGGTTTGAATTTCAGGTAGTTAGTGTAGCACTACTGAAATGTGTCAAATTTACAGGTCAACTCGTCACTTTCTCGTTTGCATGGTTGTACTTTGCCACATTGTTCCCGGTTTTCATTGAATTGTTGCTATATTTCGCTTGTTTTCTCATTTTACAAAACATTTCTTTTCAGAACTAGGTTTGTTAGACGATTTTATTATCAAGTAAGTTTATTATTGAAAATGAATGAAGTTTCTAAGCTTTATTACTTTTAAGACACCACTGTACAATAAAAGAAGAATGAAGATGTCTGAAAAGTATTCGCATTGCCAACGTGAGAATAATTTAACGTGGCGGTAAATTCAAACCGGCCTCAATCGTCTTGGATCACCTTGTACATTGTACATAGGGAAATTAACATTGTTTAAGCTGTTTTATTTTGCATAATGTTTACTTCTTTCAATGGAAAACCCGTTATCATGTAGTAGTCTCCCTGGGGCGTAAATTATATAAAATCAAATACTTATAGTCTTATTGAAAAATAATTACGATAAACACATTCACCCCTTCAACGTAAATCTTAGATGTTTTGATAGTAGAGTGTAACTAACAGTAACAATTTTACTGTCATTGCCTAATCTTTTATTCAAAACAGAATAAATTTACTATAGGCACACTTATTAAATATCCATTAAAGTATGTTGATTATGTTAATGTATCAGTAAAGTACATTTTAATAATATATGTAGATAGTATTAATTAAGATTATACATGTTGAGTGATATGTTATAATATTATAGTATTATATAATATGTTTTATTTTTAGGTCCAAAAAATGCAGAATTATGCTTGTAAGTTACTGTATGCAACTAAAGAAAGTGATGAATTGAGAATAGAGGTTAGCAGAAAAAATAGTTTAAAAATGTAAATATTATTAAGATTTTTAAAACATTTTAGTTGGATGTTTTTGCCACTACTCTTGTTCAGTGTAAATCTGAATTTACAGCAGCTGGATTAACAAAGATTGATCGTTCATTGGTGACAGCTGTACGTATAAAACAGTTATTTGTGTATTTAGTGCGCCGTGCTACACACAGTAGCCAAATGCTACTTTGGTGGTCAAGAATGAAAGTCTTTTGACGAAGAGTAGCCGAGTCAAAATTTTATTCGAGACCACCAAAGTTATTCGACCACGAATGGTACACATTATTTTTTTATACAGCGTTATTGAAATAACCGAAAAAGTAGGAGAAAAATCATAAAAATAACACAAAGAAATTTTCATTTTAGGGCCAAGTGGACAGTTTCGTTGTTGCTACGGAAACGACATTGGTTTTTCGTGCACGTTGTCAAGTAAACAAAACCAAAGTGGCATTTTGCATACGGATATTAATGAAAAAATGTCATCATTTTTTCACAGCGGTAGAAAAATAGTTATTTGTTTCATTAGTACAAAAAATGCATGTTTTTGGGACGAATAAGAAAGTTGCCGGACGACGCGTTAGCGGAGTCTGGCAGCCTTATGAGTCCCAAATACGCATTTTTTGTACGAATTAAACATACTATTTTTTCTCCAACTGCTTATTGTTAACTAGCAAACTCTGTGAAAGGATTGTTTAGAATAAACAACATGACGTTAAACTACTTTTTATTTACTGCAATTCTAATATGTGTAAAAAGTGGCATTTTAAATATTAAGAATTAATATCAATAAGAAATACTCACAAATGTATGATCTCACTCCCATTTCGTCGAAAATTCGAAGAAATTTCGACAGGCGTTGTCTAAGATATAAGTGTTTACCGTGAAATAATTAGAGGTTAGGATTGGTTTTTGTTTTTGTGACGTCGTTCCGGCGTTCCGAGCAGCAACTAAAATTTTAATAGGAACGTCGAATTTGTTTTTGTTTTTTTATGTCTTTAATTAGTTTAATATTTTAATATTGTCATAGAAAGATAAATGATTATAATTTAAATAAAAATTTCTACTTATTATTTCGTATTATTGCTATAAAAGAAATTCTTATAGAGTACCGCGGAAAATAGTTCATACATAAGCTCAGACTACTTTTTGTATTGTACAAAAAGTGATTACTTTTTGTACAATTGCTATGGTAACGAGTAACAGTTCCTAAATGGTCTACTTTTTATACAAAATAATTTGATGTTATAGTGTCATATTCGTGCGGTTGAAGAAAAATAATATTTGTTTTAATAAACAAAGAGCCAGTCTCGGTAGATTAGTGGTTTGCATGTTTGCTTCATAATGCAAAGATCGCAGGTTCGATCCCGGCCGAGCTGGTAATTTTTCATAGCGGAGAAAAATTTAAAACATGCCTTCTTTTCGGATAGGAAGTAAAAGTGTAGGTCCCGTGTCAATGCGATGTTTGGCACGATCAAGATCCCTGCTGGGGGTGGAATTCCCCCAGATTCGGCTAAATTATAGTAGGGTCGGCCAAATGATCATAGCAATCGGTGTCATGAGGTACGAAGAATGCTCCGCCATCCTGATTCCTCGCCCAAAAACAAACAAACAAACAAAATAGAAACAAAGGAAGTATTCTCAAGCAGAAGATACCAAGTTGATTTTTCACTAAGATTCTACAGATAAATTAATCTATATAAGATTTGAATAAATTTTATGGCGACATTTACACCCTAAATAATATACTTGTTTTTTAGCTTTCAATACAACTTTTCAGTACAAATTTTTATTTCATGCAACTTACTGTTTCACTCTTCATCTTTTTTATCGCGTTTTTGTTTATCTCTTCTGCCTTTTTAATATTTAATCAGCTTAGCCAGTGATTTCTGCTTGCTGTATAAAACAAATACACCCTAATTATAATGTAGAGCACACGCGGTCTTCCGCGACCACGTCGACGACGTCGTCGGGGATGTGGTGCAGATAATGAGACAATGTTTACATTTGCTGTAATTTATTGCATAGTTTATGTAACAAAATATAAGTATCGTTTTCTTTAAAACGTGTGTATCAAAAGGAAAGAAATAATTATTGAGTTCATAATTTACAGCCTTGGTAGTGTAATGCCTGGCGTGCCGGACTTTCACCCAAGCGGCCCGCGATCGACTCCCGGCGCCGGCAGATCTGGTTAAGGTTTTCTGCAGTTTTCCTTAGCTGTGACACAAATGTGGGATTTGCGCTGTTCCACCTGTAAGTCGGCTGCAGCCGCATATTGGGCCTACATAATAATAATAAACGCCCCCTCCCTCCCGTACAAGCTTATAGCTTCTGGGGTCTTGGTTTAGGCTATGGGTTGTAGTAGTTATTATTATTATTATTATTATATTATTATAATAAAAGATCGACTGAAATCTCTTTCTTTAACTAGAAGTATTTAGTATTATGCAGTCAATAATGTCTTTCATTGTGGTAAAAACGTTTTAACGTCTTACGATACTTATAATTTGATTTGCAAGCGAGCTCGAAGTTAAACTTGTTTATGCAATAAATTAAGCATTAAACGTCGTCGGCGACGTAGTCGCGGAAGACCGTGAGTGGTGCCCATTACATAATATATTTACGCACATATCCTTAGATTATCGATACATTGTATTTCCTTTTTTTTTCTAGCTACTTGGCACCATCACAACGTATTTGGTAATACTACTTCAGTTTCAAAACAACTAGTGGTTAAAAGATGGTACAGACTGTACAGTGTAGTTTGTACGAATACTTTTTTAGAATTTATAAGATAAATTATTGTAAATTAATGTATAGTAATTTTATATTCCTTTTAATGCGTTGTAAAATCATAATAGCAATAAAGCACTATTTAGAAGAATAAGTACAAGGAACTAAGAGAAACTACGATTGTAAGAATACGTGTATAGTACAGTAACACATTTTTTTTATTTTTTGCCGGCCAGTATTGATTTATTTCAGTACGAATTGTATGTCAAGTAAACATTTGCTGAATCCTCGAATATCATTAAAACGCTAAGCATTCAGGTTTATACGTTGTTGTTGCTGTTTCTTCGATAGCAGTATTTTTGTATTCGTAGGATCTTGGTAATAACAGGTCTTCAAAAAATTTTGTAACTTGAACTTAATAAAAGAACAGTGGAACCAACATACAAAATGCGTAGGTAACGTAGAGTTAAGGAAGAGGTGGCATGAAAGGGACAGGAAATGAAAGGGGCAATCGAGAAATCTTCTAAACCGGCAATGGAAAGAAACTCTTCATTTAACTGTATACAGGCGTCATATGAGGGTACACTTTGGCACATAGTGTAGTAGTTTATTTTTTAGTAGATTCTTCTTGTTGTATCTTAAAAGATAATCGAAATAAATAAAGCAGTTCTTCTGAATTTCGACTGCATAAGCAGTTTTGAGATTCCAGAGGCTTAGTGTGTAGAAGGTAAGTTTATTTGGTGCAACTAGCAAAAGCAACCAACATGTAGTGCTGAAAAGGACACGACTCTTTAAATACTTGACTTTATTTTAAATGGTTAACGAAGCAGTCTTGTTAGAATGTTTTTATAGAACATGTTTTTCTTGCTGTAAATTCTGTCCAGTCAAATTCCATTTCATCGACACCACAGATAACTCTATTATTAATGGGACCTTCATCAAGTGGGCTTTCGATTTCTAGGCACCCTAGAGAGTAAAGTAATAAAAGAGATGATCATTATGAAGAAAATCAATGAACGTTTTAAATAAATAAAGATTAAACGAAAACTTACAGAAGAGAGTGACAGTAGTCAGTGGCAATGTTGAAGATGTAAATTATGTTGAAAGCGAAGATTCTATAGGATGGAGCGGCGAAGGCATAGAATATGAAAAGTTTAATAAGGGTGAGTCCAGCTCTTATCTTTATCTTTATCCATAAAAAGAAGATATCTCTGAAAATAACAAGTGTAACATTGTTATAGAGCTACATACCTGTTCCAATTGCCAATTGCCAATGGAGGAACTAAAAAATTCTAGTCATTTTTGTTATTTTATGTTAATTTGTCAGTTTTCCTGTAGATAAAACTGTATGCCCCTTTCACAACTGTTATTGTCTTTTTCAGGCACATGTAAATGGTTGAAAGGGACATAGTGCAGATAATAGCTATTTATGTAACAAGTACATAATGTAGGACTTTATAGACAAGCCCAGTTTATGGCCAAGCGAGCGAAGCGAGCAAGGCCTATAAAAAGGGCGAGTCTATAAAGTCCGATTATGTAAAAGTTGCATACAAAGCTTTATGTTCGATTCCTAAAATTGGGTAGTTATCAAAAGAAAATCAGTTTATAAATTTGACATCTATTCTTGACAAAAGAAAATTTGACATGTAATATACAGTTGTCATACTTTATTTTACTACTATATACTTTATTTCATTTCGTATTTCAAACGATTGTTTATATACCATAATTAGTAATATAAAGTATATCTTGATCTCCGTTGTCAATGACACCGGAGTTCAAGACGTTCTTGATCTCCGTTGTTGTTGGCAACGTAAATAATTTGATGTTGCACTATAGCCACACGTGGCATGCTGCTTTTTATCTCCTTGGTTACGCGTAAGATGACACAGACAAGGCAACTTGCTTCTTTATGCAATGAATTCGGATGGATTTTAAAAGGGGATGTTATAACGAAACGAATCGAAGATGTTATAACGCCTCGGCTGGCGCCTCGGCGTTATAATACATCTTCTTGGATTTAAAGTATCGCTTGATCTCCTAATTACATAATATATATATTATTTTACTACTTCCATTTTATTTTACGAGTACAATAATAAGCCAGTTCGCTAACAATACAATAAACAGTATTTTATAATGCAATCGGACATAAATACTATTGTATCTTTTTAGTTTGCTTACGTAAATCGTGCGCTAATGTTAGTAAACAACTACATATATTTTTATTTTTATATATGAAAAATGTACATAGTTATTATTTCCCAAAACATATTATTTAACAAAATTGTCCCCTTCATGTTACGTCTCCCTTACTCTATGCACGCAATAAGTGCATTTATTGAAAAAACTTCTTCACAAAAAAATGAATCTGTAAGTGATAAAATATTATTGCTGTTCTAAAGAACATCAAAATAAAATTATATACCCAACTAAAAACCGTGAACTATTGACTTTTTTCTAAAAAGAAGCTGCTGAAAAGAATAGGAATTGGTATCACTGAAGATATTACTAAATCGAGGCTAGCAAAGCAGCTCAAGAAAAATTTAATAAAGGAAATGTCTGGACTTTAGATAGCGCCTTATGGGTCAAAACTGGTGGAATAACGCATATAAACAAACATGAAGCGGAATGGTAAAAATTGGTTAATACCACAATCATTCTCACTGAAAATAACGAAAATATTCTCTAATCCGCTCATATTTTTCAGCCAGATTTCCTTCTGGGTTAAAATTTGATAAGTATTAATTAAAAAAAAGTAATTAATTTAGTCAAGATTTTATAAGTATTATTTTTTATAATAGTAAAATTTGCTTTTGTTTTTCTTTGACAGATTTTTAGTTTTAGGTAAAACTGTTACTTTTGCAGTTTTATTGGCCAGCTGAATCTTTCTTTATTTATCCAATTCTATTGTCTGCTTTTATTATCTACATTTAACTTATGTCAATCAATTTGGAAGAATCGAAGAATACTGGCAAAAATATATTAATTTGATTTCAGGTTCAATTTACCAGCAGCGCTAAGTCTAATGAGAAGCTGAACTCAGTGTTTTGTTACTAATTTGTTTATTTTTTATTAAACTATATAAGTGCTATAAAATATAATTAATTTGATGTGCTTAATAGCAACATTAAATACATATTATTATTATTACTATTATTATTTAACAAACACACCCGACTTACCTACACTTGAACCGGTAGAACCCTAAAACGAAGCGTAACAAAAAGCCTTGTGTTTTAAATAGGTATAAAATATTTTAAATTTATGGTTTTAAAAAGCTCAAAACTTAAACCTATATAAAGTCAAAGTTGTAATTTAAAAAAGAATCTTGCAAGTCGGTGTTTTAGGGCATAACTCGTAAGGGCGATGGCAACATACGGGATTTGTCTATATACAGCAATACCGAACAATTCGGACATTAGACACTCAATGATGGATGGTGAAACTTCTATTATGGAGGTGGTCTATAAGCGTAACTAGTTGCAAAATTAAACATGCTGTGAACCAAGGGGGCGTTCCGAGTGGATAGGCTTTATCGAACATATGCAAATAAATATTTTTTATGGTTTTAAAAATATAAAAATTAAAAAAGTACCTACATCTGTTGTAAGCTACACAACGACAACTTCAATATAAAAAACTCATGCGCATCGGTCTTGGAGAATTCGTAAACAAAGTGGAACAAAAATGAGCCGTGTGTTTTAAATATGTACATAGATTATACGCTGTGGAGTTTCTTAAATACTTTCAAATTTGTGAACAATAAAAATTATTGTTATTTAAACTTGATGGCTTTGGTGATTAGTGTAAATATATAACTCGCACAATTTAAGAAATCTATGATGAGTATGAACAGTATGACAAAAAAATAGACTCGCCCATCATGCAGATATTACCCTGCTCAGTAGCTTCATCTACTAAAGAATAGCACCTCTAGCTAATTTTATAAACGTTGGTCTCTGTTGTAATGGGTATATAACAGTATATTAAAGTATTAGTTTCATAAGACACGTTTTTAGAGCACGCGTCCTCTTTAGAAAACTCCCCGCTACGAGGGTCGTTTTCTAAACTCGGACGCGTGCGATAAAACGACTAATGAAACGAATTCTTTATACTATTTTTTCTATTTGCGTTAGTTCGTTATTAAATAATTTTAAAAATTACATAATTTTAAATAAATTTCTTAGGGATATTTTGGTACGTAGCATAACAGTTGGCAACACTAGAAATTATGCAATTGTTTTTTTATATAACTCGCATAATCCGCGCGACGTAGAAATTCTCATTCTTATCTCATATACACATATACACAAAGCCCGCTAGTAGCGGGCCTCTACTAAGTAGCAGGACCTCGTTCAAATTTGCCAGGTGTATTATACGTACTGTTGAAAATTATTATAAATTCAAAGTAGAATGTATGCCAATATATTTGTGACATAAGTAATTGCTAATTAATGAATTAAAACCTTGGATGAAATAAGAATAATTATATTTCATTTCATAGAATAAATATCTTATTTGTCAAAGAAATTAATGAGGTATAAATTTAATAGTATTTTCAGCAAAGAATGATTTTTATTAACAAAAATAATTATTCATTGGATCTGTTGGATATTATAACTTATAAGGTAAAGATATATAATTTTATAAAACTGAATTTTATTACGTTAAGTTTATGGTAAGCTATTGCACATACACAACACAATGCATCCCATATGATGACAGTATCAAAATTTACAATTTCGTTAATAATTAAGTAAAAACCGTTACACCCTTAACAGGGCTATTTATTATGCGGCGCATTTATGTGGCCTGCAAGACTAGCTTTGCAAGCGTTGCATTCCAGTTATAAGACTTCACTGCGTAAATAAGATAAGTTTGACATTCTAAGAACAGCTGTCTAACAGTGATGTCAACTTTAAAAAATAAAATGTTACTGTTTACAGTATTCTAAAACATTTCATTAGGACACGCAAATATAAAAAGTCTAATATGGTATAGCAACGAACAGCGCCAACCGCACAATAATTACTTGTGCTACTGTCGAAATGATAAGACAGTCCAAACAGTAATACTGGTCTTCATTTAGCTTTCATTGCTTGTCCACCTAAAATTAATGTAATAGGTAAGTATTAAGAAAATTAATATACCATCATATATGTAAAATATGATTAATGTTTATGCGTTTATACAATGTCATTGGGTCTATATTTTATGGTTATTATTGTATGCTTTATACAACATTAATCAATTTACAGCAACTAGACAACAGCTGTGGGGATAGTGCAGTAATGAGGACAGAATCACTTTAATTCCATCTTTGTCAAAGATATTTTCAACCTAAAAAAAAACAAAAATATTTATACAGAAATTATTAGCAGTTTGATTTCATTTCAATATGTTTTAGCAAATCGATGTTTGATTATAGTTTACCCTTTACTTTATTTTTTTGTCGATTCAATTCAAGTTTTTGTCATTTGATAGACTTTTTAATGTTTATTACATACGAGCAGGGCATATAAGGGGGTATAAGGGCATTATTGTGCAAGTGTTTGTTTTGATAGTTTATAGATTTGTAAAACTCGACCAATGTATCAAGAACTAAAGGATACTTGTTTGATTAGAGTAAGTTTTATATGAAAATTATATGTACCATTCTCCTAATGATTATTTATTGTAATTGAGATTCTTATTAGGTTATTATTATCAAAACTATTATCATTAAAATCATCAATACTGTCATTGGAGACAAGTAAATATTTTATTTACCAATAAATGAACGTTTGAATTATACCCTACTGTGATAATACTGGACCGTTCACTTGTGAAAGTTTTTAAAGTATTTTAAACAGCTTAATACTAACGTAACTAAACATGACTATTAATTTAATTTAATCAACATTACCAGTATTCTCTTTTATTTGCGAATACTGATGTTTAAGGGCTTGCGAGCAGATGGCTCCCATATATTTTTTTATTATGTCTATTACCTCTTGTTTTCTTTACAATTCGTAAGCTATGAAAATCAGATCTACGCCTGAATTATAATTTGATATTAAGAGATCTTAAAAGACGGAGCATTACAGTAAGTATCGTTTTTATGAGCTTTGCAGTAAGTATTCAGATTGTGAATTTTTTAAGGTTACAGTGATGTCCATCGCGCAGCGTATTTTATGTTATGTTTTGATTCAATAATTAAGAGTAACGAAATTACGTTTCATTGACAGGGGGGCTTTTTTGTTTGTGTAATTTAATAACGTTTCAGACGTTGGTTGAGTCCAAAACGCGCACGAACTTAAGCTCCCACAAGTAGCCAGTCAGTAAAAGATGCTCAATTCCACTTCCTAAAAAAATTGCTGATTTACACTTGCAGGGTGCATGAAGTAGTCAGAAAAGTTTGACAGATTATTATTATTGATGACTGAGTCCTAAGCAGGCAGAAATTTTTATTTACTTTCAAAACTTAAAAACATTTACTTTCTGATAAGGAGCCGCTGACAGGTATTTTGCAGTGTTATCGAAACATTTCTTTTAAGGGGATTACGTAATTGGAAAACGCTGAAATAAGTGGTAAATAAATTTTTCTTTACTTCCACTTCGCTTATTTGCTTTTGCTAGATTACACATGAAAACTTCCCTCGTATTATAAGTTTCATGTCTGTAGTTATAAAGATACAATCAATTACTGTCTAACAAACGTATGGAAACGTAAATAAACATGTTATTGCTAGAACGAGTTCAAAAGTAGTACATAAACTTACACAACAAGTTTGTTATTATTTAACATACCACTAAAAATAAGGAAGTGATACACAACCATGTTTCAGGAAAAGAACATTTTGATATCGAACGAGATTTATCAATGCTATGGGCCTAGTATTAAAGTTTGTAGAGTACTAGGACTTTTTCCAGTTATTGTTTATAAAAAATCAAATCAATTGTATTTGAAATGGTCACCGTTGTATACATTTTATAGTTGTTTTTTAGCAGTAACCATAAGTAAGTAAATATTTCCAGGGTTACAGATACGAAATATTGACGTGTTTCTTTTATAGCTGCTGTCACTTATGCAGGACTCTCGAAAGATATTTTGAATGGTAGAAAAGTATCCATCAAAATAAAATCTCAAACGGATATGTATGTTATAATATGCGATGTCACAGTTTTGATAGCTGCAGTATTAAGTGGAGTTTTCTGTAACGTCTTTAATCCTCAGAAGACTTTAAAACTTTTAAATTGCTTTAATGAGGTATTTTCTTATTAGGGTGACCGTTAAAAATTTTTTTTCGCGCACCTCCTAAAACGTTAGAAAATGATTTTTTTTTAAATTTAAACTGTGCCTATACGTACTTAAAACTGTTAGAAGTTTTAAAAAATAGGTATTTTTATTTAATTTTATTATTTGGTGTCTTTAAAAAACCTTTATAATAAAATAATTTTCTTGAATCTATTTCTTTTTTATGCAATTGACAGTTATATTGACAGCTGTTAACTGTCTAAATTTTATCTTGACATCAAATTTGAACTCAGCGACTCGAAAAACTCTTATAATGCTGTAAATTTCCTCAAAAATGCTCATTGTAGTTTGAAGACAACTGCCAAAATTTTTTTTGTATTCCGATTCGTATTCAGCGACCCCAAAAACATAAAGATACGCATTTTGAAGCAAATATTGCAAAACAATAAAATTGTGAAAAACAAAAAGTACCTATTTTTTAAACTTCTAACAGTTTTAGGCACGGTTTAAATTAAAAAAAATATTTTTCCACTTATTTTTGCATAATTTTCTAACGTTTTAGGGGGTGCGCGAAAAATTTTTTTTAACGGTCACCCTTATAAATATAATAAAAAGACTCGTAAGATTGATGTGAGAAGCATAATTTTGGTTAAATCAAATTTTACTGGTTTTTCTCGGATTTTATAATGCAGTTCGATTATAACGAACTATTTAGAAAGTTTACCGACTATGTTTGCAGACTTGTTAGTAGTGGCGTTTGACAAGTAGCACGTGTTATTATCCCAAAATTATATTGCTTCTTACGTTGGTTTGAACGCCATTTATAAATACCAAATTAAATAATGATATTTACAAGAATCGCATTCATTTTCTTTCATTAAAATTGTATATATATTTCTTAGAATTACTATTCACTCTGATTACAATTTATTTTTTAACCACTATTATATTGTGTACGTTATATACGTGGCAAGCTTTGCAAATTAATTTTTACGGGCGAGCTGGAAAGTTTGTTGGGCGAGTGACAAAGGGACAAGCCTCCATAATTCAGTGAGCTCAGTAAATATTAGTTGCAAAACATTACAAAGTTTTATTTCCACCTTCATTGGCGGTTTTTTTTTATAAATTTACTAAATATTTTGTATAAAAAGGCATTTTGTAATCAAAAGCGGTAAGAAACTTATAAATAGACGTTCGCATAGTGTTGTGATTAAGCAACAATTTAGTTTCCATTCGCTTTTGTTGATGACCAATGTAAAATTTTACAGGTCTCTTTTAGAAACCCGTAGAGTTTTACAGGGCTGTAGCTGCAACTGCTTAATTACCATAAATGCCTATAAAGCGTCATTTGCAGAGAAAGTGAAATTAAAACACTTTACGTACACGCTTATAGTGCCTTTCGATATGATTTGTCATTTTAGTTACATCGAAATTATTGTGTTTACACTTTTCTGCTAGATATTATTCTTTCTTCCTTTTCTACATACACAGATTTCTTTACATCGACACTTCTTTTTATTCTCGACACTGGTACTTCTACCAGACCACGGTAAGCGTCGAGGTTAATGTTGGATTATATTAGTCAAAATCTGTTCCCTCTAATAATAAATTAGTGTTCATTTTGTCAAACTTATTTGTTTTAATGGAATTGGAATTTAGCGTTGAATTGTGTAGCAGACGGTTTCTTAAATCATCTAAGTTTGCTTTTTTCGAAGATAATCTGACGTTTAAATAGGTTTACGGATAAAAAAAATCTTATTTAGTAACAGCTATCCAAGAATACATTCAATACTGACCGTAATGCTAGTATTACCCGCGTCGTCCGTTATGACCCTAGATGGCCTACAAAACACAACCAGTAGCAACATACCTTCCAAGGTTGTAGTAAAGCAAACTCTGATCACCAAATCTCTTAATGAGCTCAACTTATGTACTCCCAACTCTGAACAAGAAACACAACTCTGGTATAAGGCGCCATAACCAACTAACAACCAAACCTAATCCCAAAAACAATTGACCCAAACCGCAACCCAACGCAAAGTACTAAACAACGTCCACCAAGGTTACTTCCTTGCACACAGGGTCGCGCCAACAGCCATAGCAACATCACGGTTCAGATGTCAGAAGAAACTCAAGTAATGCAACTTTTCTTGCTTCGAAAGAAGAGCCAAGAGCTGTTTGTGCTGGAAAAATACAGTCGTTATAAAATTCTGTCAAACGGTAATTAAATAAGTATAAATATGACAGAAACATTTGACTCGAGAACGAAGGTATCTTAATTGACCTTTACGGACGGTACTGAGGATGCTACCAACCAGCTTCCTGACATTTGCTAAGTATATTGCGAAATTTCTCTTTTAGCACACTGTGCCTCAAATTGTACTCTACCGAGTTCATGAAGAGTTGAAGCTTAAATATTTTTTTATTGTTTACGTTTGTCTTTAAATAGATGTAAAACATAGGTAATGGCTTTTTTTGTTTTATATTGCTTGATATTTCATACGTTTCTTACGACATGATTTTTGAAAGCAACTTTTTCTTTAATTCATCTATATCTATTGATAGATGTAGTCCTTTTAGTACTACACGGAAGTTGACGAGTAATGAGCAAAGTGCGAAAAAATAATCAGGAAAATTGGCTCAAACAGAGACAAAACGCCTTACGCTGCGAAAATAGCAAGAGATAAAGGCAAATTGTAACCGAACGAATTATAGAATGAAGGTCTACAAAAATTTTTCTACAATATTTTCCTAATCATTATGTTTTTGGAGAACTCTTCTCCTTGGTATCTTCGGAATAACTGCATTGTTCTGTATTTCTAGTTCTTCATATTTATTTTTGGTCGAGAGAGGAGCGTTCAACCAATACTCACCGATGGTTGTTTGTCTCTTAATCTGAATACTTCCTTCTGGGCTAATTAAGTCTTTTTTTAATTTTTACTTCTTGTTATTGTTCCAAGTTTGACTGCGATGCATTTTGTTGGTGTGTTCTTGGTTTTGATTTAATTGTTAGGGTAAATATACAGAGTGCGACTGTGAAGTATAATGCGACGAATTTTGTACTACCAGAGCCATAGGTTGCATAACTCGAGAGTACGGCCCTGGCGGTTGTGATCATGTATGCTGTGGATTTTGTTTATAATAAACGTATCGATTTGCTTGAATTTTTTGTTCCGGGTACAAAGTTTTGCGCGTTATCCATTGGTTGAAAACGCTACCGTATTAGTTTATATTTTGTTGATTTTATATTTATCGTACTATAAATATGTATTTAAATTTGATAAGCACTGGTCAATTAGCTGACACCTTCACTGCTTACTGTTAACGAGTTTATCAAAGGTCATTTAATATTACACAAGCAGAGCCAACACGTCCTTGCGCTTCGATAGATACTTTTTGGAAAATAAGTGTAGCATTTACTTAATTAGAACATTATCATAAATATTTAAACAATGAAATAGTCGACAGACTTTAGGAATATCTACAAAAAATATATAGTGCTAAAGATTACTTTAGATTCTACAAAAACATGTTTTACATCGCTGTTTCCGAATGCAGATGAATCGATACCTAATTGAAATAAATACATATGTGAAATAGTTGTAGTGTGAACCACAAAAAAAACTATGTTCGTCAAACATGACGTGATGCACACTAATATTAACATAATTAGTGTAATAAGAATGAGAAGTCTCACGAACGATTTCTAGCAATTGAAGCGTGGCGTCACTGGGGACATGTATAATTGTATAAGCACTTAATATGCATCTATATTCATTTGATGATATACAATATTTTCAATAAAGCATCTAACATCATAAATAAAACACGTTGTAATATTATTTCATATTTAGTTCTTACGAATCAAAAATGAATTCTAACTTAAATACAATTTAATGATTTAGAAATCGGGCTTTTCAATACAAAATCAGTTTATTATAAGTAACAAAATTTACCAAATTTTAAGTAAATAAAATAAAGAACGAAACTATAAAATAATGTTATCTGATAACCGGAAAGTAATTTATTCTTATCAGCGACCTAACAATATAAATACGCTGTCTATAATTTAAATACAATTTATTTTTACTGCTTTTTAGTTAGTATTTTTTGTAATTTAAATGCTGTTCTTATGAAATCATTCCTGTATAATAATTCCTCTAATTTTTTTTACAATATTATATTGTATTGTATAAATGTTAATTGTACTTAGCATTACCAAACCACTGAAAGTAAGTATATACTCGTACTTGTGTGTGGTATAGGGCGGTTATTTTTAACGACAATCACAGAAAATGTTTAAGCGATTGTGGAGAGCAATTGCAAAAATATCTTAGAACGAAAACTAGATATTTATGTATTTAAAAAGTGCAAACTAATCAAACATGATTTAAAATAAAAGGAAATTAGGTTAGTTTAACTGACAAAACTGCATACAATATGCTTTTTGTAATTCACATAATGATAGAAGTAGATTGTTAAAGAATAATAAAAAACTGATCTGTCAGATTATCTTCTAAAAGGAAAAATCAGAAAATTAGGGTTAATTGGCCATGCAGTGGCAGTTATTTTTTTAATATTCCAATAAATAATTAGTGACGAATTGACTCTCTAGATTTTATCTATAAAATATATCTTATTATTGTATCATGAAATATATATCCAATTCTAATATTATTAATATTAAACTTTTGCTTTAATAGAATTTAATCCAAAACATTATAAATTTTAGGTGGACAATGTTATTCCTATAACTAATGTAAAGCAAACAAGAAATACTTCTATCTATATGATAATATTAGTACTTATGGTTACGTTTTTTATAACAACAACAGATTTCGTTATGTATTTTACAATTGCCAATGATTATGATGGTGGAAAATGTGTAGTGGAATGTTACGGCGGATTCTATTTAACATTTTACATTGTACTAATGAACGAGTACAAATTCTATCAGTTAGGTGATAGCATACTTAGCAGACTGAAGCAACTTAACGAACATCTAGACCATGCTACGTTTAAGTATAAAAACATAGATGCCATTAACAAACCAGTAAACAGCATTCCTAGATTTAATCAAGTAATTGATGTAAACAAGAATGGAATAAATGATTTAATTGTAACGAAATTAAATTGTAAGTATCAATTGTTAACTAAGAAACATTATTAATTACCTATTATAACTATTTATGAAAATAAATGTACCTATCTACTGTAGACTCTGATATCTGTTAACCATAAACGGACCATCTTAGATATTTATTCTTCTTATTAGTTTGTTATTTTTCCAGATATAGCAGCACATACTAGAATGATAGACAGTCGTATCTGTAAACTGATCGCTGTTCATGATACCCTATGTGACGCAACAGAAGTTCTAAATCAATTATACGGTTTTAACAATGCAGTAAGTTGTTCAAGTACATTTGTTATGTATGGTAACAGGATTTATGTTAATTAGGTAACCATCCTTGGAATTCTTTGGCACCTGATTGAGACTCCGTATCTCTTGATCTCAGAAATAACTGGAAATAGAAATGATCCAGTGTATATATCTGTCTTGTCATTATGGGGTACGCTGCATATTAGTCGTTTATACTTGCTTACACAACCTTGTCAGGGCTGTTTAATCGAAGTAAGTATAACATTTAGTGCAAGGTACTGCTGCTCCACCCTTTTTCAATATTACATTCATGTTAATTTGTAGTCTGCATTTACCTTTTCTATGGCAACTACTTTTTTAGGCTCAGAGGACCAAGGATTTAGTGTGTAAACTACTATACACGTTAGATTCTGATGATCAGATTAAATTAAAGGTATTGGATGAAAGTAGTATGATAATAATCAATAAAAAGATACAAATAATCAGCCATTACTCTTCAGTTGCAGAACTTTTTGATTATCCTTCTACATCGAAAATTTGAATTTACTGCAGTCGGATTAACTACAATACGTCGTTCTTTGGTCACAACAGTAAGATAGGATATAGAATGAACACCAACTATATATTTTTCAATCTTTCATTTTAGGTGTTAGGCGCTATTACCACATATCTAGTAATATTAATACAAGTAGGCCGATCGGAAAAATAAGTAACCTAATATAGATATGATGCACATACTAGTTTATAAAACATGTGTATAATATAGAATTAATATTTCATGCTGAATTTTAATTAATAACAAGTATATACCTATAGTGTTTTTAAACTACGGTTTTAACAATGCAGTAAGTTGTTCAAGTACATTTGTTATGTATGGTAACAAGTATGGTAATGTATGTACTACAAATATACAGTAATGTTTTATTTACAATAAAAGTTGCCAAACGTTACTGATGTCATAAATAGTTTCTACAATGTAAGGGACTCACGATACAGGTGTGTGCTATTTCAGTCTGAAGAAGAACGCCACCAAGCAGGTTGAACATACCGTGATCCAAGGGTATAACCAGCAACCAAGTAATTGTAGGTGGGCAAGAAGCTCAGTCTAAAGGCCTTTAAACAATCCAAATATACAACGAAGAGTGTATGATGTTAAGGTAAAATAAAAAGGTCCGTAACAAACAAGATCAATTACCAGAATGAACCTAGTGAACATTGAATAAGTACCTTAGATAGAAGGCGACCTTTTGATAAAGTTATACCGCTTCCAAATATGACTTAACGGTGATTAAATAAATAATTAATCCTGTCAAAAAGAATTACAGTATAAGAGATTGAACGTAAAAAAAAGCTAAACAATACGAACCTACAAGAACGTGTTTCTAACCTCCAAAAGAACTAGTGGTAAATCCCTTACGGTACCAATATACATCACCACCAAAAATTAATTAGAAATCTGGCGTTATCACTTAACGCCATTACCCTTTAATGTTTTTTATCTCACAGAACACTTACTTTGTTACATAAATTTCTTTTTAAACACCTTAGCAGTGCGCACTTTGTTTTTCTTTCTAACCAAAACCAAAAGGTTTTGGTTACATAAATGAATACCATTTTCTAAAATTCTAATCAGGATTGCCAGAGTCATTGGAATTCTTAAATAATAAAATGCCGAGTAACAAATTGTTACCTGCAAAATGGTGATAAAAACATCGACATCGCAATTTTATAACGATATGAATACCCAATGTGGCAATACAGAACTCTTATAGTAACTTTATCTATGTCTTATTTCTGTTTACAGAGTGTGGTTCCAATGAAGTGTATGATGAGTACCACAATGCTGGCTGCGAACCCTCTTGACAAGTTCCAGACAAAACAGGAATACTTTTTTGTTCAGCACCAGGACCAGCATGCGCTTGTAATAAGGGTTTTTACAGACACGATCAAACGCACTGTGTTGCATTAGGAGATTGATAAAACGGTTAATAGGGCCTAAATCAAAAAACTAATATAGTATATGTACTTTTTTGTTAAATAGAATTTTCACCATAAAACATTTTTATTTTAGTTTTAGCATTACAAATTAAGTTTACTATTAAAAAATGTATAAGTCTTAAATAATTTTTGAAAGTTGATTTTGTTCCATGTTAGATTAAAAATGTTATGATATTAAAATCTACCTAATTATAAAAAAAGAATGTCAAATAAATTAAATTGCTGCACGTTGCGTGCAATTTATTAGCTTTTAATATTCTGATATAGTTATTAAAGAAAATTTAAAAATTGTTTTTGATAACTTAACCTAAAATGGTAAATTAACCTTCCCACCTTTAAGAAAATTATTTTGCTTCGGCTTTGTAATATTATTGTGGATACATCTTTTACACAAAACTTGTATGAGACTTTTTCCAGGGTGGGTCGCTTTGCTATATTTATCATAAATTGTTATGATCTTATTTAACAAATCAACATATAAGTAATAAATAAAAATACATACAAATAATGAGTACACAAATAAATAATTAACACAATGTTTTTTTATTATCTTGAAATTAACAGAACAAAATAATTATGATACGGAATTATATTTTATAAGTGAAACAATAAAAAACTGATATTTTTATTATTGAATTTAAATTGCAAAAATTTAATCAATATCTCTGCTTTCTTAAGAAAAAAAATAGCATCTTATTTATATAAACAAATTAATTAAATGATAATGAAAATAAAAAATTGTTTGTTAATAATCTTTCTTATTCCTTTAAAGATTTTATATTTCTGAACTTTAACTAAATAAAATTTTCATTTAAACATTTATTGATGCAAAATGTCAAGAACATAAAATAAATCAAAGAAAATAAAATTTTGATCACACCTCAAATCTTAAATTATTACTAATAAATGGTATCAATAAATTATCAAACAGGTGTTTAACAACCCACTGTTTTATAATTGACACCCAAAATAACTGTTAGTTTATCTTATACAAATAATGTTTGGTCATTAATGATGTTAATTATCTTTCTTATTTTGAAATTTATATGGAAAAATATTTATTACTGTAGATAATTTAAAAACGTTAATTTATGTTTATCACTTTAAACACTTGAGTTGTTGACACTTATATTATAACCTTACTTTGTTTAAATTTTGAAGTTTAAATAATACCTCACTCTAATTCTGCAATCTAATGCGATCTAACCTTACATTTCTAACTTTGAAGCAGCCAGCAATACACCTTGAATAATGCTACTATTATTTGTTTGTTAGCAAGCTGCCTTATTTATACTTTTGCAGAAAACAAATAAAATTTCCTTTGAAACAAAAGAATTTATGAATTTCAAAATTACACGACCTGCATAACCAAATTGTTTTTTCATTAATTACTAAACTAAAAAGACAAAAAATATTTTTTTCACAGATTTCAAACAACACTTAATGTTTAATCTGTATAATAACTTTACTATTCAAGGATGACCCAAAAACTTCAAACCATATTTAATACTTAACTTACTTTTTTAAAACACCTTTGTAAACTGTCTTTATAAATAAACACCTTCATTCGAAGCTTGATCAACTTATATGAACATTTTTAGCTGGATCAAAACAAAATCTGCGACCCAATTTACATTAATCTATACTACAAGATCAAGACGCAGCTCTACAAACATGTTTTCAGTAATTTTATCAAAGAAATTTAACATTTCCACTGAAATCTACTGTGGTCAAGATAGTATTACATGAAATTCTAATAATATATTCTATTATAACTGTATACAATTAACAAGAAATACAAGAAAACCATCTTATATTGATGACATTATAATGAGATTGTAAAACAATTTCAATTCCTTCAGGTAAGTCAATTTATTTATGGCTACACCTAAACAACAACCTATTAGAATACAAACCTATACCTTCCTACATTAAAAAATATTTAAACGTATTGTATCTCGTTAAGCTAATGCTAAAACTATCTTTTTTTTAAAGAAAATCTGATGATTACAGTATCGTTTATGTGTCTTAAAAGTATTTATGTGTATGTTCAACTTAAGTTTATTCTATTATGTCATTTATGAAACCCCTTTCAAAATTTATTTTATGAATTGACGTTATGGAACCTCTAAATCGGGAAATTTGAAACTATGCTTGATATTTGTTTAACAAATGTAATTATACGGATGATATCTCTCTAGAACAAGCAAATATTCTGACAATATGCAGATCTAGATGAACCAGATCCGGCCAGCATAGTATGAAGAAAAGAAGGGTTTGTGGGAGTTGAAACAAAGGTTATTTTTCCGGAAACGAAACAAAACAAATTACTTTAACTTTCAGAAGTTCTTACGCAAACTGTACAACACAAGATTTTCAATACTTACTGTATAACTCAAGATTGCCACGGCTTGAGATATTTTATCTTTACAAATTTAATTTCAGGTCGTAGGTATTGTTTCAATAGCTCCAAATTATAAAAGAATAGATAAAGGTTTAAGACACAAGAAAATACATATTATTAGGGCGCCATCTGATTAGGAAAGCTCAGTAATTTTTATAAAAATATTGACTCGATACCAGTAACTAGAAACTGGAATCAGATCTAATAAATTTAGTTTAATTTTGTTTAGTCAAAATCGGTTATGTTAAAGTTAGGTCGAATAAAATATTTAAAGACTTTCATAAATAGATGGTCCTGTAATATTCAGATTAATTAAATTTAATAATAGATTTATTGAAAAATGTAAATAAAAAATGAAATTTCCAAATAAAACATTGTTACAAAATTTAAATATATGTAAAAAACTGATACCCAACGTAAGAATTCTTAGCGACAGAATCAATGGACATAGAAATACAGTCAAAAATATTAAATACAGAAATAATGGTTCAAATTACATCAATAATAACAAAATAAGATTCATTAAGTCACAATACCTTATTCAGATAGTTTAATCTAATTTCACCTTACAAAGCAATTGAAACAAAATTGCGTTTCCATCAAGACAAACACATATCACCAAACTCGATCGCTCGATGAAATTGAAGAATCTGGAAAATACCTTACTGATTCCACTACTGGAATTTGCTCCAAGGAAATAAAGTTCATAATAACGTTCTCCTTTTCTTATAAAAAATAGCCGAAGTAACCATAAGAGTTCGATTATTAAATGTTTATTAAAACATTCATCATTAATAAAGGTCACGCCACACTAAAATATATTATTTAGATTAACACTTCTGAGTTTAAATTATGTTAAAAACGGAATCCAAAATGGAACTTATTTCACGATAATTTAAATTTAATAACTATAATTCTTCATTCCAATAACTGTCTTTTGATCAAACAAGATCATTAATCAAAACTGAAAATGCCTCTGCTAAACGTTAACTACACTATAAATTATTTATTAGGTTTTGATAAGAGCGATTCCAAATTAATCACTTAAGTTTCTGTATTTTTCACAACTTTTAAAGAACGGGAAACTTTATAGTTTGGTTAACTGATTAACCCCAAAAAGTCTACGATAAATTGAAACAAGTGAGCTTCCGATACGATAGCGGAACTAATAGCACAAAACGGTAGTAGTACAACTTAATTATACTCTTAAAGGCGGTAACTTTGTTTATATTAAAAACTGTAGTGTTTGAAATAAAGATTAACAAAAACTTTATCTGGGGCAACTCTCCAAGAGAGAGCCCCAAGAAAACCAGAAAAATTATCTTTTTAAAAAATTAACTTTTGTTATAATGGGAATAAAAACAAACAAATTTGTCAGGAAGTATACTTTATATAGTATTATTAAAATATGATATAAGTTTTTTTTAATTTTATACATGTTAAAAAATAAAGGGCCGACTTCAGAAACTCTGACTCTATATAGTATGTGGTCGATTAACGTTGGAACTAGGAAAAATTGACGGTAGTAAAAAAAGGTATGGTAAGTGAAAGGTCGGTAATGCAAGAACTGTTCTTTTCAAAACGATGTCCTGTCATACGACACTTGAAAGTAACCTGTATGTACATGCCTCTAAATAGAATTCCATCTTTATCAATTTAGATCCATAGATTATAAATATAATATCAAATAGCTAACAATAATGAATTAAAAAACCTACAAATAAAATAAAAAACGAAATTCTTCCTGTGCATAACGAACATGACCGACGCAAAGTGTAACAATGTCCGACATTAGCCAAGTATTTCTTAGCCTCCACTCCTCCTCTTGAGTCGTCGAACTGAAGTCGTCACTGATCCTGTAGATCTGTTGGAGATTGATGAATATGAACAAAACGACTAAATAACTTTTGACTTTTGAGCTTATAAAATTTGTAATCTTTTTGATGTAGTATATACGTACATAAACTACGTACACCTTTGATTTTATTAAAAGAGGTTCCGCAATTTTTATCCTGATTACTTTGCTCTAGGAACGTAAAGCCAGTAAGTACACGTCATGCCTAGTTTCATGAAATTTTACTGGGGAAAGGAAATCTTCGCGTTCGCAGATTGATCAGTGTTAAGGTTAAGAGCCTGTGTAAGTGTACGCCTTAATAGAATTTCAGGAAACTTGGCATGTAGTAAGTGCAAAGGCAGTACTTCACTTCAACTAGACGAAACAGCCATTACGTATACGAGAACAAAAAAACTCTTTAATAAAACAAAATTGGGTCAGCTGGCATGAGACGGGGCTCGTAAATAAATTAAACACAATGACTTTATAAAGGAATGAGAAAAGAACAAAAAGATTTTCAAAAGGAATTGAAAGAAGTAAAATTAGAAAATGGAAAGCTGAAATCAGAAATAAAACAATTACAAGCAATAGTCGAAGCATTAGAAATATCTGAAGAGAAAATCCAATACTTAGATAAAGCCAGTAGAAAGAATAACCTTATAATAAGTGGTCTACAAATGAAAAATAGAGACAATGAGGAAATATGTAAACATGTCCAAGAATTTATTAAAAAAGATTTGGAATTAGAGGTATCTGTTAAAAAAGCAAAGAAAATAAAAGATAATATGTGTGTGATATTGGAAAAATTTGAAGAAAAGATAAGTATTCTAAAAAATAAAACAAAATTAAAAGAGCTACCAAACAAGAAAATCTATATACAATGTGACCTAACTGAAAAAGAAAGAAAAATTCAAAATGCCATTTTAGTAAAAGCCAAAATCGAAAAACAATTAAACAAGAATGTTAAAATAGGACACCTAAAATTATTTGTTGACGGTAAAAAATGGATTTGGAACAAAAAGAACAAGAAGCTGGAAGAAGAGCACATAGAAACTAGTGGTGATTCAAAAAACTAATTAAGACAAAACAAAGCAACCCTGACAACAAAATGGAAACGACCTGGCAACGAAAAGGCTTATGTAAAAATAAATTTAATAGAAAAAACAATATATGGAAACTGGCTACATGGAATGTAAGAAGTATTCTTTACTTGTTATAAAGAATATGAGTTAATTGATGAATTCCAGAAAGCAGAAATAGACATACTGGCATTAACAGAAACAAAAAAGAAAGGAAAAGGAATATCAGAGATAAAAGATGGACATATTTTAATATACGGTGGTGTACCAGAAAATAAGCGAGCAGCAGCAGGAGTTGGATGTATTATTAATAAACATCTAGTAAAGTACATAAATGAATGGATATGCTGGACAGAAAGAATATTAACTGTTGAATTAAAAGATATAGATCAGAACATAATAACAATTATAGTAGCGTATGGACCAAATGATAATGCAAACAAGGAAATTAAAGATAAGTTTTGGGAAGAAGTCACAATTATTACTGAAAATAGCAAAGGGAAAATATTTGTAGCAGGGGACTTAAATGGATGAGTGGGCAAAAATGAGGATGGAACAATAAAAGTGTTAGGTAAGCATGGCGAAAACGTAAAAAATAACAGTGGAGAAAGATTGATAGAGTTTTGTACAATGAACAACTTAATAATTACGAACACTTTTTACAAAAACAAAGATATACATAAATATACTTGGTATAAACCAAATGGAGAAGAAAAAGCCATATTAGATTACATCCTGGTAGAGAAAACAAACAGGAAAGTAATAAAAGATATCAGAGTAAGAAGAGGGGCTGAGATCTATAGCAACCACTACTTGGTAGTAGCAGAGATATTTAAAAAAGAAGGCAACATAAGTATGTCAAAAGAAAACAGATCATCAAACAATTAAAACCTACAAATTAAATAATGAAGAAGTTGCTAAAACTTATAGAGAGACAATCACTCAACGAACTACAGCAATAAAAGAACATATAAGGAACAAAGATGTGGAACAGACATGGAATATGTTTAAAAACATCGTTTTACAAGCAGCAAGTGAAACATGTGGAGTAAGTAAAATAATGAATTCAAGAAAACAAACACATTGGTGGAACAAAAATATAAAAAAGGAAGTTAGAGTAAAGAAAGAAAGATGGCTAAAATATCTACAAAACAAAAACAATGTTACATACAATAACTACAAAGAACAAAGAAACTTAGTTAAAGACTTAGTACATACAGCAAAACAAGAATCATGGCAAGAATTTGGAGAAAGAATGGAGATAAACAGTAAAGACAACCAAAAACTTTTCTACAAAGTACTAAAAACATTCAGAAAAACTAAAGCTATAAGCACACAATCGATAAAAGACAAACGTGGAAATATATTAACAGATGAAAATAAAATAATGGAAAGGTGGAGAGATTACTTCAAAGAACTACTCACTGCAGATGAAAATAACACAAATATAGAAGACGACGATCAAACAAATAGAACAAACGAAGAGGAAGAGCAAGAAAGAGTAGAAGTAGAAATAACAGCTCAAGAACTGAAGGAAGCAATTCAAAGCTTGAAAAATGGGAAAGCACCAGGATATGATAGAATAACAACGGATATGGTTAAACATATGGGGGAAAACGGAGAGAAGCTACTGTTAGATATCTTTACCAAGGCCTGGAGAGAAGAAACGATCCCGAAAGATTGGGAAATAGGTGTTATTTTACCAGTATTAAAAGAAGGTGATAATAAAGAAAGCAGTAATTACAGAGGCATCACACTACTGTGTACTGCCATGAAACTTTATGAATATATTCTAGAAAAAAGATTAAGGGAATATATTGAAGCGACTCTAGAAGGATCACAAAGTGGCTTCCGTAAGGGACACAGTGTGCAAGATCACATATTTACATTAAAATAAGTGATAAGCAAAACAAACCAGTAAAATAAAACAGCATGTCTCGCATTTATTGATTTAGAAAAGGCTTTTGATAGAGTACCAAGAATAAAGATATGGGAAAGCCTAAGCCGTCGAAAAGTAAGTGGGAAACTTATAAATGCCATTAAAAGTCTTTACAATAATAACATCAATTATGTAAGAACTAATAACATGATCTCCGAAAGTTTTAAGACAAAACAGGGACTCAGACAAGGAGGTGTGATGAGCCCGGCTCTATTCATAATAATAATGGATGACATCATAAAAGAATGTACGACAATGTCGTAAAACAAGACTTAATAAGCTATACATAGGTTACCATCAGCTACAACCAGTAGCTATTTCAGAATGTGCATTTGCTGATGATGTTGTATTATTAGCAAAAACAGAAGACAGCCTCCAAAGAAACTTAAACGTTTGGAATGAAACCTTAGAGAGATATGGAATGAAAATGAATACCAATAAAACAAAGACAATGATGATAGCAAAGAGGCCAAGTAAGATTCAAATACAACTCAAAAATATAAACATAGAACAAGTCTCAAATTTCCAATATCTAGGAGTCATAATTGATGGAAAAGGAAAACAAGAATTAGACATAGCGCAAAGAATAGAAAATACGAACAAACTTTTCTACGCAATCAAAAACAAATTTATCAATAAAAAAGAGGTTACAATACAAACGAAATTGAATGTGTACAAAGCTGTATACAGGCCGATACTTACATGTGGCTGTGAATCTTGGATATTGACAAGAAAAACGAAAAGTATGATACAAGCAGCAGAAATGAGATATCTAAGACGAGTTAAAACAGTAACAATGAGGGATAGAATACGAAACGATCATATTAGAGAACAGCTAGAAGTGGAGTCAATATTAGAGTTTATTGAGAAAAGACAGTTAAGCTGGTGGGGACACTTAATAAGAATGAACAAGAATAGACCTGTAAGAAGAATATGGCATGCAAAGGCACGTCAGCAGCAACGTGGCAGTCCGAGCAATAGAAACGGCAAGTGACAAACCTAAACTATGGCTAAGATACGTAGACGATACTTTTATTATATGGACCCATGGAGAAGAGAAACTGCAGACCTTCTTACAGCATCTAAACAACATACACCAGAAGATCAAATTCACAATGGAGGTGGAAAAGGACAATCAACTACCTTTTCTAGATGTATCTATAATCAAGAAGGAAGACGGCAGCCTGGGATACACAGTATACCGAAAATCAACCCACACAAATCGCTACCTGAACGCGCAGTCACATCACCACCCAGCGCAACTACAGTCAGTAGTCAAGACATTTATAACCACATCACAACGATTGACTGATGACGATAATAAACATCAAGAACTAGAACAGGTGAAGTTGGCATTAAAACAAAATGGTTTCTCGTCCAGAAATATCAAGAAAGCGTTAACACCAAGGGACCCAAAGCCAAAAGAAGAAGAAACATCGGTATCCAAAGCACACTTACCGTACATCAAAGGGACCACGGACAAAATAAGTAGAGTGCTGAGAAAACACAACATCGATACCATCTTCAACACCGATAAAAAGATTGGAAACATGCTACCATCCGCAAAAACAAAAATACCACTAGAAAGCCAAGGAGTATACGAGATCCCATGTAAAGACTGCGGGGAATCCTACATAGGGCAGACCAACAGAAGAATTCAAGTAAGAAGAGAAGAACACCGAAATGCAGTCAACAAAAATGAGAGAACGTCTTCACTGGCACAACATGTAAGTGGTACATCTCATAACATAGATTTCGAAAATACAAAAGTTTTAGCGAATATACAACATAAGACCCGACGAACCATAAGAGAAGCCATTGAGATCGAGAAACGTCCGAACAATCTTAATACCAGGGACGATACACAGCGACTACCATCAGCTTGGAAACCAGCTATAACCAGTATCACCGTCAAGAAGCGAAAACCAGCACAGCAGAACGATAAAAGGGAAAGCGAGAGAAAGCCACAGGATCAAGCGAGACCAATGACACGCAGCCGCGCCAAAAACCAGCCGACCGCAACCATGCGCAACACCGTAACCGTATATAAAGACCAACCGCTGCAACAAGACGTCAGTCTACATCGTGTAACCACGCGAAGCAGAAGGAAGTTAGAAGTGACCTGAAGATGGCAAGTGTGATCTTGCCGAAACGTCGTCAACCATTGTCTGGTTCCTCTAGGAGCCGAATAGTGAATACGCGGAGTGAAACCCGGAAAAGTGGTAAAGTATCATATAATATCCGCGGAAACTTAAAATGTAACATTAATAACCTTTACGGGAGGGTTTTAGGAGAGGAGATTCTACGAGACGTCAAGAAGTTGGAGAAGCTACGATCCAAAAGAAATAAGCTGCTGTGCAACCTCGCATTCCTGGAACGCTGCCGGGACGAGAATATAATACCAAATTCCATGAAGCTGACGTTCCACAAAAATAACAACCAAACGGGGAACATCTTGAGAAGAGCAAGCCTAGCATTGACAAGAGAAGCAATTCACGATACCAGAAGGGCGCTAAATAGCATCAACATCGAGCTACTACAGTTACACCTACGTTTAAGTAACACAATTCATCCAGCTCTATGGTCAACACACGATAACCTCACGGAGTTTCGAGCAGAAACTGACGCTAATTTGACAACTTCTAACCAGAAGAAGAAATTTGAAAAGCTACAAGCCGAACAACAGCCCAGAAAGTACATCAACCACCAAGTTGAACCAAAGAAGATAGTTTTCAATTTTTCAGATCTACCTCTGGATGAAGCGACACATAGCGTGGTATCGAAAGGATTTAACTATACAGTAGCGCCAAACCGGATTCCAATAGAAAAACATTATTTGCGGAGTCGAAGATCAATAACAGGGATCCCAGGAAATACCGCCGAAATTATACGTCAAGACGTGTCACGTATACTGAGAACAGCCAAGCCACCGAAGAAGAACTTATCCCACAAAGAAATCCAAGCTTTACGCGACCTACGGGCGAATACTAGCGTAATCGTGTTACCAGCAGACAAAAGCAACGCAACCGTAGTCATGGATAAGGGTGAATATGAAAGAAAAATAGAAACCTTACGAAATGATCCGGGATCAATAATTCATCATAATAGTTACAACTAATTCCGAGAGAGAAGTCGTCATCATGCCCTAAGCTGTACGGATTACCAAAAGTCCACAAGGAAGGTGTACCAGTAAGACCCATCGTAAGCTCCATTGGATCACCACTGCAACCTCTAGCGAAATTCCTGGCCAAGCAACTGCAACCTTATGCCGAAGAAGCCGAATCTTACGTAAAGAACGCAAGCCACTTCATCGAGCGTATAAAAGACATAACACTGGCACCAGGAGATCTGCTAGTCAGCTTTGATGTAACCTCTTTATTCACGAATGTTCCAGTAAAAGAAGCAGTAGATATGATACAACGGAAATACCAAGTCCCAAATGAATTCATCGAGTTAACAAGACACTGCCTAAACAACACCTACTTCATCTACAAAGATCAACGGTACAAACAAGTGGAAGGAGCACCTATGGGATCACCTTTATCGCCGGTAATAGCGAACCTATTCATGGAAGAATTAGAAGTCCGAGCAATAGAAACGGCAAGTGACAAACCTAAACTATGGCTAAGACACGTAGACGATACTTTTATTATATGGACCCATGGAGAAGAGAAACTGCAGACCTTCTTACAGCATCTAAACAACATACACCAGAAGATCAAATTCACAATGGAGGTGGAAGAGAACAATCAACTACCTTTCCTAGATGTATCTATAATCAAGAAGGAAGACGGCAGCCTGGGATACACAGTATACCGAAAATCAACCCACACAAATCGCTACCTGAACGCGCAGTCACATCACCACCCAGCGCAACTACAGTCAGTAGTCAAGACATTAATACATTTTTGTTATCGTTTAACCCTATTACCCTTTGCTGTTTTTATTTCACAGAAGGATTTTCCATCAAAGCCTTTTTAGCGATGTCCTATTAATAAGGGAGTTAATTAATTTTGAAACTTCTTAATATTCAATTGAATTTGTTACATAAATTTCTTTTTATTGTTACCATCTGACCAATACATTTGGCGGATTCTTCGGAGATATTTAATATATTTATCAGATAGTTCAGGTGTCAATATAATCTGAAAACAGAATAACTTTTAGCAGTGCACACTTTGTTTTTCTTCTGTTTTGAGTTTAGGTTACATAAATGAATAACTTTTCTAAAATTATTACAAAACTTACCAATTTCTTTAGAAATGTTAAATAAAGTGCAGAGTAACGAATTGTTACAGTTTGGCTGTAAAATGGTGATAAAAACATCGAAATCGCAATTTTATAACAATATGGATAAGCAAGGCGGACGTTAAAAAACTCTTACCGTAACTTTATCTATGTCTTATTTCTACTTACAGAATGTCGTTCCAATGAAGTGTATAATGAGTACCACAATGCCGGCTGCGAACCCTCTTGCAAAGTTCCAGACAAAACAGGAATACTTTGTAGTTCAGCACCAGGACCAGGATGCGCTTGCAATAAGGGCTTATACAGACACGATCAAGGACACTGTGTTGCATTAGGAGATTGCGGTCAATAGAGCCTAAATCACAAAAATTTATTTAGTATATATATGTATTTTTTTTTATTAAATAAAGTTTACATCATAAAACATTTTTTATTTTAGCATTACACAAATTAAGTTAGTAAAAAAAGTTTCTAGGTCTTAAATAATTGAAGAGCAAAGAAACCAAGTCAGCTAAAATACATAGATAAGATATACCAATAGAAATTACAATAGAGATCATAAATAAGGTTTCGTTTTTATGTAATTAAAGGTGTCAAAGAAAATCGGGTACTACTCTTGTGTTTGTAAAAAAATATTGTTTGCTTTCGCTGTTCTTTTCTGGTAAAAGTAATTAAAGTGATATACCGATTGAAAACGAATGGGCTTGGTATAGGGATATAAAATCTTTCAGAAAAATAGTGAAACGATACGATAACGTAGACGAAGATTATATTATATTAAAATATTATATTACATATAATATAATATTATATTTCAATAGTATATTATATAATATTCCTCTTCTTTATCGCATTTTTTCATTATTTTTATAAACGTTTCCAACCGGTATATAGACCTTTAAGCGTGTTAAGTAAACACTGTTTGTCTATGTTTCTCTAGATACCGGTTGGAAACGCACTGTTAAGCTAAATAATACTACACACTACACTTGTTTACAGATTTTTTCAAGGAAATTAGTGTTTTTCTTCGAAGCTCTTAACTTTATACAAGTTGCAATAATGATCTGTTATTGCTAGCCTATATTATCTACTCCAGCAAAATTATTTGAGCAAATTATTTCCGTTAAATTATCAGCTCATGTTAAGCCATACAGTTTCAGCATGGATTTTTGAAAAAAGGCCAACTGTCACAAATATATTAACATTCTCTAGTGATATTCACACAGAGTTATCAAAAGTTAATCAAGAATTATTATTAATAAAATTGTAAATGCATAGATTAGGATCAATAATTAAACTATTTGTTTCTTTTGTTAAGTTAAGATCATTTCGGGTTCGATTTTATGGCAATACGTCTGGTAAGTTTACGGCTAATTCGGGCGTTCCCCAAGGCTCCAATATGAGACCGTTATTATTTCTAATATTAGTCAATACCTGACTATGTAGGCATTCAAAAATTTTTTTTTTTTCTTGCTAATGATTTGAAGTTTTATCTACCAATTATCTCAGATAACGATCACGCAATGTTAGCAGATAACATAATAGCTATTTATAGTTGTTCTGTTGATAATAAACTAGCTTTTAAAGGAAAAGTGTTCTGTAATGAGCTGTTCTTGCAGATGTATGTCCAAAATTTATAATTATTTTCTAGGTAGTAAACAACTGAAGCGATTTGATTATGTCACAGATCTAGGCGTATCTTACGACAATGCTTTCAAGTTTGAAAGATACATAGATCTTATATCAAAATCTTTAAAAGTTCTTGGATTTTTGATCAGACACTAGTACAAATTTCGCGACATTACCATATTAAAATTGTATTATACTATGGTCAGACCTATTCTGGAATATGCATCTGTAATACGGAGTTCTACAGTTTTGTATCAGATCGCAAAAATTGTTAGTGTAAAAGAAGTTATTGGCGAAAATTTAGTTAAGCAATTAAATTTTATAAGGTTTTGCAATAATTTTATTGATGGGTCTTACATACTTACTTTCTTGCAATTGAAGGATCCATCAAGACCTCTTCGACCGTCAGTCATGTTTTACGTACCTATGCAGTTGCGCAGCACTGTATGTTCTGCAATCATTACTATGATTCAACTGATTGATATTTTAATGAATTTAAGTGAACTAGGTTTATCCATTTCGTTAACGAAATATAAAGAGGTTCTCGTGAATCATATTTCACTGAATGTTTGAATACTATTATATTCTGCGATTTTTATTCTAAGACCAGGAGTTGATAATGTTGTGTTTCAGAAAGCTTTCCTTCTTTATTATTATTATTAGGATTATTAGGATGTTATTATTATTATCATTATGATTATTATTATTATTACATGTCATTATTATGTTTTCTCTACTACATACTTTATCTTATCTATTTTTTTTTGTTTCAAAACATGCATGTATAATAATTATTTTGTTACTTTTGTTTTTCGTTGTTTCCTTGTAATAAGGGCATGTACCCTGTTGGGAAATAAATAAATAAAACAAAATAAATATTTTTATCTGTTAGTGGGGGTCTATAAGTAACCAATATAGAATAAGTAATATCATCGAATGTAATTTGCTAGACAGTATAACTGTTAATGATTGGGGCAATAGTATTTTTTGTATAAATAATTAGACCATTATTTTGATTAAAGCTATCATGGTTATAATAATATTATAACATTTTTGTCATTAATTGGCCACGACAGATAAAACGATCAGGTCAGGTCATAAATAATCTGTAACTGTATTAATATAAAAGAAAAACTTATTTTCAAAATTTTATATTCTGCAAATATGGCTAGCGTTCGTACAATTGTTTTCTTAGCTTTCGCAGTGTGTCTTGTGGTAGTTGCAGTTAATGCAGCAGAACTACGTAAGTATTGAGTGATTTTTAACAGTGATGGTGTTTTCTATATCTCAGAAAAATTTGATATCAACACTTTTTTTAAAGATGTCCTATTAATAAGAGATTTAATTAATTTTTGGTGATATTTAATATCTTTAGCAGATGGTTCAGGTGACAATAGAATCTGAAACCAGAATAACATTTTAGCAGTATACCTTTTCCAAAATTCTTGACAAGATTACAAAACCATTGGAATTTATTAAATAAAGTGCCGAGTAACGAACTGTTACATTTTTAGGGTGTAAAACGGATATGAAAACATTGACATCTCAATTTTATGGCTATAGGAATGTGGACGATACAAGACTCTTACCGTAACTTTATCTACGTTTTATTTCTATTTACAGAGTGTGGTTCCAATGAAGTGTATGATGAGCACCATAATGCTGGTTGCGAACCCTCTTGCGCAGTTCCAGACAAAACAGGATTACGTTGTAGTTCAAATCCAGGACCAGCATGCGCCTGTAAGACTGGCTTTTACAGACACGACCAAGGGCACTGTGTTGCATTAGGAGATTGTCAAAACGATCAATAAAGCCTATCTCAGGAAACTAATATAGTATATACTTAAGTATTTTTTTTTGTTAAATAAAATTTTCATCATAAAACATTTTTATTTTAGTTTTAGCATTATACAAATTACATTTAGTATTAGTTTTCTACGGCATAAATAATTGAGAACCAAAGAAAACAAGTCAGCTACAATAAATACATACGGAATAGAAACTACAATAGAAATCATAAAGTTTCGTTTTTAGCAATCAAAGGTTGCAAAGCAAGTCGCGTACTATTCTCGTATTTGTGTTAATATATTGTTTTCTTTCGCTGTTCTTTTCTGGTGAAAGTAATTAAAGTGATACAGAGTAACATCGGAGAGTGTGAAACGCTAATTTGTATGTACCGTGTTATCAAACATTATCTTGGTCAACGGTGGTTATGGAATACAAAACGGTTGTCTTAGTTTTAGTTTTTGCATCTTTATTAGTCAATTATCATTATTATTAGGTCAAACTAAGACAATCGTTTTATATTCCATAACCACCCTTGACCAAGATAATTTTTGATATCACGGTATTTTAATTATTGAAACTTATTTCTACATTGAATAATAAAATACAAACGATTCTTATGTCATAATAATCATAACTATTAAAACTATTTAACATATTTTATAAGGCATTGCAGAAATTTGTCGCGAGTTATTATTGTCATTTTGAGATGGGAGACTACACTTGCCTACAGTAGGGTTCCTAAATATGAATTGAGCTCTGTGTTAAAGTTTTCATTGAGGAACTCTAGCCTACAGAATGTTTCCTAAATAACATATTAGATAAGGAGATACCAAATACTCAAGATACTCAATTAAATAAGCAAAATAACAGTTATGAAGATAATATGAAAACAAGTTAATAGTTGCTCTGTAACAATAATAATTGACTGGGAATTAAAGTTTATAGAAGAAACCAAGAACTATATTAGAATACTTCAGAGAGCTTTCCCAAGCAGCATCTAAGTAGCAGTAACTGAGATCGGAACTTTGACTGAGTAGTTGTTACGTAACAACAACTAAATTTATGACTTTATAGGTTCAATTACTTCAATATTTTAGTAATTATGTAGTTGTGTGTACTATTTAATGGAATTATGTAGTTCTATTACTTTTCCATTACTTCTGAGTATCTTTTAAAGTATGTGGAACGGTATTGCCACTTAGTTTACTTTAAAGTCGTTGTAACTTCAAAGTGGTATTATGATTGTAGCAGTAACTTTCCCGAAACTACTTTAAAGTTTTTAAAACTTTACAGTAGTATTGAAAGTAAAACTTTCTGCTACCCAGGAGAATTACTTTAAAGTAAGTTTTCGTAAACTACTAAATTGGTGCCAAATTGTGCCTTAGGAATTGTTATGTATGAAGCTTTAAGTTGGCAACATTTATTTGTAGTGATGTAACTACCCGGTACTACAGTGATACTGACGGACGGGTCAGTCCCCTTGAGTCGCCTTGGTAGATACACATCTTGTATGGTGTATGCATTGCATATGGAATGCTCCCTGCTCACTCAATATTAATAAAGTTAATTAATGACAATAATTGAGTATCTTTTATTTAAACACATAAAAGAACATAACAGGAATAATATAAAAATGGTTTCTATCATGTGTATCAACTTATAAGTATTTTAATCATATTTTATTAAAGACATTTTTTATTAAAACCTATCATTATCACATTCAACAGAAAAGTTGGAATGGTTTATAATTTTGGTTTGCTGGAATGACAAAATAATCAAACAATTCACCGCTCTTTGTATTAAGAAGTACGTATTACAAATAAAATAGTAATCCATTTTGTGACACGATCACAGCATTAGTATAGAAAACGATAGAATATTTGTTAAGTTGCAAGAGTAAGAGAAAGCAATCACGCGACACGATGTGTCAAAGAGAAAATAAGTTCCACGAAATTAGCAACTATTACGCCGCCACGTTCCCGCTACCCTAAACGTAGCTGGACAAGTTCCAGAAAGGTTACTGCTACGTATCGCCTATCCAAAAATTGTTCCCCATTTTGGTTCCAGGCACGTAATAAAGCCGTAGCAATTACGCGGTTGTGGCTAGTGGCTAAAACTTATTTAATAGTTCCACCGGTAGTTGCTGGTACGTAGCGATGAGTAAAAAATGCTGCTTGGGTTGTACTCAGTTGCTTGGAGACTGCCTAAACTTCCTTCAATATTTGTACTTGAGTTACTCTTAAAACTTGTCTGTTTCACTAGATCCATCCTTAACTTTATTCTACATCTTAAGACGGGTAACTGTCACCACCAGCCAAGTATTTCTTAGCTCTCAATGTTTAACTATAAAAACGTGTTAATTTGATTGCTTATCAGCAAAGAGCGGACCTGTTCAGTAGATGATGTGTTATTTTTCGTTTAAATATCGTTATCTCTTCAGGGGCATCTGGCGTTAACAGTTCAATCCAACATAAATATTTTTTAATTAAATGCTTCAGATCTAATTAATTTGCATGTTTTCATATTAATTTTTATTTTATATAAAAAGTATAACACATTGGGAATACGAATTGAATGATTTTAAATTTAAGTTTAATCCTAATGGAAATAGAGAATTTATTTTGCTTTTTTATCAAAGTTTATTGCTTTATTTGCACGTGTACAATCGTTCACTTCACCATTGTAAATAAACGCAGCTATTGTATATACTAAATAAGTTTGAACATGCTGTCATGATATTTGATCATGCAAACGAACTCATTTGTATTATAATATTAGCCAGTTTTATGCAATTTATATATTAGCCGCTAGATTGGTTAAATAACCCCACTTTCAAGATGAAAATTTTTGATATTTTTTTATAAAATTAAATCTAGGTAATTAGAACAAACATGCACATTAGAACACTTTGAACACAATGTAGATAAAGAAAGTTTTCCCATGAAAATAAATAATTTTTCTTTTTAATTTAACGATTTGGGTGACGTTGGTGTATTTTTCAATTTAGTTAAGTTTGTTTGATTTTCAATGTAAGATTTCACCCGAAACAGACATTTTTAAATGTAAGGGCTGCATTTTTGTTATTGTAAATGTATAAAAACGTATAATTAGGTAGCGCCTTTAGAACGTTTAGTGAAATATTGTAAATTGGCTTACAGTTCAATGTTGTTGCTATCTAAAAATATTCAAACAATATTATATAAAAGATGTAGTGTTCAGTTTTATGAAGAAAAGAAACTGTGAAAAGCTAGTTTTGGATAATTAAGCCAGTTTTAAGGAGATTTTTGTTCATAGATCGTATTGTAAAGTTAATTCTATTTGATGATCCATGTGTTATATACCGTTAGAATCGGAATTTTGCATTTTTTAAAAAAGCAATTGATAATTTTCTTAAAAAAGGAAAATTTAGAAAAAATCTAAGGTTATACTAAATGTGTAAATTGTCAAGTCTTTTGTTTTCATCAAAAATTCTTTTATTTTAGCTAAATGATATAAAAGGACGGCAATTTTCTCATTAAATCCTCTTCTAATTTTGTCTTTTAAAGGGAGTACTTGACTTCTTGTTAAGATTAAAGGAATTTAAGGTTATGAACAAATGTCAAATATGTAAGGGTAGAATTATTTTTGAGAAACGTCAAAGGGAGTTAATTTATAGTTTATAAATGAAAGTATTTATTTAAAAGGTGCCTAAAGTTAAACAAGTATTTAATTATTTTTTCGATTAATAATTTGTCAACAAAAGAATTTATTGAATAATAATTGTATTTGGATGGTAATAAAAAATACTGTACTTACCTTGGTTTATGAAAATTTATATGGGTTTGGAATTTGGACATAATTATGAGTAATTCTATGAGACATGTTTATTGTATTATTTGTCAACTTTAATGAAGCAGGCAGCAGAAACATGAAGATTTCGACAATAAAGTTGGTAATCTTGTGGCGCCAATTTTGAAAAAGAAATAATCACATACATTATTTAAAATATATTATATTAATAAATAAAATAAAACATGAGTTTCTTTTATATTAGTTAATTTTTATTAGTTTAAAAAATTTTATAATACTGAAATAACTAAAATTACAAACAAATTTCAGATAAAAAAACAGAAATTTCAGTCTTTTTAATTTAAATATATAAAAAACATCAATAAATATAAGTTTTTCTGGTAACAATTATTTTTTTTGTTTGTTGCATTGTTGTGTGTTACAAATATAAAATTGTGTTATGATTATCTTTGGAGATTTATTTGTGTATGTGTTTTTCTATTATTTTGGTCATAATTATAATAATATAGAAAACTGTTAAAGCAATCCGCCTGAAAGAGTTTCAATTCCGTGGAAAAAAGCTTTTCACGACTGCAATACGTTTAGCCGGAGCATTATTTTATTATAAGGGAAACACGTTGTAGGTTATAACCATTTATGCACATTTTTGTCTGTGTCCGTATCCATTATATTAAACACCTCCATAAATATTGTATCAGATTTAATCATCTGATTAATCGTATCAGACAAAAGTAGGACATCATTATTATAAATTAAAATACCCCAAATGTATCAATACGTATGTATAACTGGATAAACGATCGGCTGAATAGATCCGCTCTTTGGTTATCAGCAGACTTAAGATTTGAGTGCAGAATTTGCATTAACGTATTTACGTTGACTGTATTTATATATAGCCTGGCCATCCCACCTGTTCTATTAAACATCTGATAGCTAAGATAGAAATCTATATTCTATATATACATACCTATGTTTCTTAACATATTTCTGTTGCATATTTCCTGACGAGTATCACTAACTCCCACAGAAGTCGTTACAACTTTTCTTCGTTCCTGAGGATAGGACAGTAATGACGAATGTCACGAAGACTTTATTTCTATGTTTGCTAAAATAATTTACAAACTAAAAGAAAGCAAAAAATCTCTGTTTTACAGTTTTTAAAATAATTAAATCTTAGTGTCTTTTAATATTGCAATCCACTGATTAATGTAAAACCAAAAAACGGGTCTAGACAAAACCAATAATATGATAGGTACGTAAAAGTAGATTTCATACTATTTTAATATGTTTACAGATTAATAACTTCGCTCTATGCCTCATTTTTCACCGAATGTTTATAGAATCGATGTTTAATTATACTTTACCCTTTTCTTCCTTCTTAAATACCTATTAATTTTCTGCCCCTCAATAAACTTTAATGTTTATTAGATAATATTATCGGGTTTTCTACCTGTAGTTATGAAAATACAATCAATTGCCTTCTATTAACTAAGTTACGGACGCACATAAACATGTTATTGTTAGAACGAACTCAATCATCTTATTTATGTAAACTTAGGCAAGTTTTGTTATAATTTAACATAGGTACCACTAAAAGTAAAGAAGTAGAAAATAAGGTAAAATAAATAAAGTAAAAATAAGGAAGTAGAAAACAACCATGTTTGAGGAGCAGATTTTGATATCGAAAGATATTTATCAATGCTACAGGCCCACTATTAGTGTTTGTAGAGTACTAGGTCTTTGGCCAGTTGTCGTTTATAAAAAATCAAACCTATTGTATTTGAAATGGTCACCGTTATATACGTTTTATAGTTGCTTTTTAGCAGTAACCCTAAGTATTTGATTGCAGGATTACCGAGACCAAGTATTAATGTATTTCTTTTATAGCTATTGTGACTTATGCAGGACTCTCGAAAGATATTCTGGATGGCAAAAAAGTGTCCACGAAAATAAAATCACAAACAGATATGTATGTCATAATATGTGACATCGCAGTTTTGATAGCTGCAGTATTAAGTGGAGTTTTCATTAACGTTTTTAATCCTCAGAAGACTTTAAAACTTTTACATTATTTTAATGAGGTAGTATACTTTAATATCAATCCAATGAAAAAGGCTCCTGGAATTGAAGTAAGAAATGATATTTTGTAATTACTGGTTTTGATCAATATTTTGTAATGCGAGTATGACCTAGACCTTTTATTTTACAGAAAGTAAACTTTACTTTACTTTAGAAGTCCGAGATCTATGAATTGCTAAATCGGTAAATTATGATTTTATGACACCAGGTTTTTTAGCATTGATAGTGTACTTGTACATTATATTGGACAACTGCCACATACACAAAAAGCTTAAATTTTTAACAATGGACATCCGTTCTTTTTGCTCTAACAAGGAAAGGTTTGGAAGTGACCCCCGAGAAAATCGACAAAAAGTATATCAAGAGGTAGTCATAGTAACTAGTAGTATATATATATAAAAAATTTGCTGCCAAATCCATCAGGGACAAAATCTATGGTCATTTTGGCCATAATGGGAAAAAATTAAAAATGGCCTAAAAAAGTTGAAAGTTGGCATAGACGTAGATCGTATTATTCTAAACTTTGTTTAAATTGGGAAAAAACATCTACACCCCCTCGTTTCATCTCCACAGGCCAACAAAGTTTATACAAATAAATCTTTTAATATCGATAAATTCTTTGGCTTCCTTTGCATAATTAATTACTAATAAGTCATTTAAAAATGGATAAAAGTCATTTCGTTGATGACCAAACAAGTCTGATGTTCGGATTTTTTATACAGGGTGTTTCACTTTACAGCCTGACACCCCTATATATTTGTTATTTATAATGGAATCAATTCTAAATTTATATCAGGTATAAAATTCCGTAAAAGAGTTTTGCGTGTAATTATAATCCCCATTTATTGTAAATCACCAGCCTACTACAATTCAAATAATAGAAAAAACATATACCTAATGTAAAAGTCGCGACGGAAATTTGTTCTGGACCACCTGAAAATCATAAAACTAAATTTTGGTTAGAGAATCTTGAATTATAATAATTGTTTTACTGCATTATTAGAATTGAATTAAAATTATCATATTTTTGCTTTAAAAGTGACATGGAGATTGACAACAAAATTTTGTTTAATCTTAAAAGTTTACTAAAAGAGCATATTCATTTAAACGTCTATACTCTATAGTATGCACGAGCATTCATCGTTTTGGACATACTCGAAATAATCTTCTGGAATTTGGGTGGATTATTTATAAAATTGCAGGCCCACAAAGTAGTGGGAATCATGCATCTCTTTCCCACTGGTTTCCATTATTTGTTATACAATTCCAACACACACGAAATTCTAGACTTCAGAACATATTTTACATGCTTAAATGAATTAATATTAATTGATGATTAATTAATACTAATCAAAAGATAAGTTAATGTACTGTTGATATTGTAAAAAATAATTATAAAGTAGAAGTAATTAATAATAATAAAGAAACAAACCGGAAAGTGTAACGGTATATTTTTACAAGCTCTGAATAATTGTGGTTTCGTCCACATATTTACAAACATCTTAAGTCCGGTTCTGAAAATTTGAATTCTTTTCACAATGTAAACTTGCGTTAGCATTCGATATAAACATCCCTATAAAATTATTTAAAAAAAAAGGTTGGTTTCAAATCTTAGAATTATAAAAAATCTCTTTGGTTACTAATATAAGCGTTTGCAGTTTTAGAGGAAAAATCAATACTTGCTGTTGAGTTGCTGTGCTCTGATTGGTTAAGCCAAAACACGCGATTCGTTGATGTTGAGTACTAAGAAAAATCAATACTTGCTCTGGAAGTGAGACTTCGCTATTGGCTAATTTCGATTTGCATCTGGTAATGTATTTCTACGCGAAAAAAGAACCTTGAGTTTTTTAAAGTAAACTTCCGATCGAAATTTTAGAGAAGACAGTTGACTTCGGTCGATATTATAGAATTACCGTTTTACTTTAGTTAATTAGAATTAAAGAAAATTCTAGATCTAGTTCTCGTACAGTTTAGTCGACACTTGCCGTGAAGTGAGTTTTCGATACAGTTTAGTTTTAAATAATTTAGTTTGAAAGACTTGAATATACAGCATCACTAATAATTATGTGGCTTGTTTTATTGTAATGGGCCATTAAAGCAATCATTTTTACTGTTCGCGCTTTAAAATTAGTGCAGTTTTGTTATTAAAAAATCTTGCAGACGGACTTATAATTTAAATAATAAATTACCGTTCTACATGTAGATAAAGATAAACAACTATCCGTTTTATTGGAAGAATTTAAAGTAGCAAGTGCTATCCGTGTTTAAATTCGTTTAAGCTTTTAAAGACATTACCGTTATTTCTTGTGTGCAAATTATAAATAAAAACAATAACAGAAACAGGATTGTTTAAACTGTGTTTAATAAAGATTGTTGGTTAAATCATATGGATTATTTCAACGTTTTGTGTGATAGAACTGAATCTGAAATAAAAATTATTTCTTTGGACCTGCTACATTCAAATAACAATTCATAACCATTAAGGATCAACAACGGTTTTCAAGGAGAGGCGTTTCCAGTTTCTAGCAGTTAAGAGTAATGTTTTTTGCGATGCAAGTAAACGATGGTTTAATTGGAATTCGATTTATAAGATTTAAGGTATTGTACTTTAAGAAATATCTATTTTTATAATTTTTTTGGTTTACGGATTATTTGGATAATTGAATTTTTATAGTTTTCTATAAAAAGAGAGCTCTCTAATAGGATTCAATTTTAGTCTGTTACTTTCAGTGAAATTCAAATATTCTAACTTCAGTAATATCTAATTAAATTCATTTCCGTAATATTTAGCAAATATATGTTCGTTAAATTTCAAATGATTTTATGTTTAATAAATCTTGATCTTAATAAATTTCTGAATAATTTATGTTCAGTAAAATTTAAATAATTTTATGTTGAATAAATTTTAACTAAATTTTGAATCATTCTGTGTTCAATAATTCCTGAGTAACTTGAAAATTAATTACTGAATGACTAATTTAAGTTTAATAAATTTATGTTGTCAATGTTTTTTTTATTCTATATGTATATGATTTTTTATTTTTTTTACCATTCAATAAATATGTTTTTCAGTTTATACCAAGTGAGCTAAATGGAACCATATAATTATGAATGTTCTATTCATTTTTTATTTTAAAAATTTATAAATATAAACAAAACTTTTGTTCAAAACCTGGTATATTGAATTCATTTTCTGATTATTGAATTCAATATCTTTTCTGGCTTAATTAATGTCATTAAATTTCATAATCATATGGCGCCCTTTTAGAGTATTTATTTGAGTTCTGAAACCCTTATCTACTCTTTGTTAATGTGAGTATGATAATTTTATAATTATTATTTCATTTTTATTGTTTATTTAGTTCAGAGAAACTTAGAGGGTTACAATTGACGGTCCAACGTGGGCCTCGATTTTGGTAAGTTACAATTGGCGCCCAATCGCGGGGCATTATTTAGTTTGTGGATTTTTGTCAGTTACAAAAGTATGATAAATAGATATTTCTTAAAAAAGAAATGTAGTACAGCATCTACCATGTCCGAGTGTAGGATGCGCTAGATTTCTAATTATTAAAAACGCAAATTTTGTTTATAATCACATCATGTTTGTAAAAAACAAACTTCAATCTCCTCGGAGATTATTGTTAAAGAATACTATGTTTCTCTGATTTTTTGAAAATTTTGCATAATCCTTTTAGGACAAATTTCTCAACTTACAATATGCAAAAAATGTCGTGTACAACACGTTAAGCAAATCTCTTTTTTCCACTCATTTGCTGGATAATCTTGGGCTTCACCCTTGTATATCGAACTGCAAATTCGTGAAAAAAAGGTATGACTTCTATAGCTAGTTGCACGATATACTATTTATTGTATGCAGCAAATGTATTTTACAGTTTGGTAAGTAAATATGTATACAAATTTATTAAATACTTAAAACATTTATGACATACATTAATGATAAGTCTACACTACACAATTAACAGCATTATTTAAATAAATATAATCCAAAAACAATATACCAATACTGTATGCTATTAGAGTTAATGTTGTTTTATTTATGTTTTACCATTAATATCATATGTTCATTGTTTAGTTTTATTTTCACTTAAACAATGACTATAAAATTAAGGGATAATTTTATGTAATTATTCCTTTTTATAAATATGTCATAAAAAGAAATTTGCCCAAACAACTGTGATTATAAAAAAACTTGCGTTATGAATTAGAAATCTAGGGCATCCTGCACTTGGGCCTGGTGGCTGCTGTCATAAGTTTTTTTAAAATGAATATCTATTTATCATATTTATCTGTTCGTTTCTTTTTTATTATTAATTACTTCTATTTCTTAATTCTTTTTTACAAGATTACTTATTACAGTACATTAACTTATCGATTGATATTATTTAATCAACAATTAATATTAATTCATTTACGCATGTAAAATATGCTTTGAAATCTAGAATTTCGTGCGTTGCGGTGTTGTAATTGTATAACAAAGAAGTAAAATCAGTGGGAAAGAGGTGCATGATCCCCACTACTCATTGTAGGCGTGTAATTTTAGAAAACAAATCCACCCACATTATAGAAGATTATTTCGAGTATGTCCAAAAAGATGAATAATCCTGAATATTATAGAATATAGACCGTTACTCTTTTAGTTAAGGTTTAAGAGTAAACAAAATTTTGTTGTTAATTTGTATGGCACTTAAAGCAAAAATAAGATAATTTTAATTCAATTCTAATAATACATTTATAACAATTATTATTATTCAAGATTGTCTAATCAAATTTTGGTTTTATGATTTTCAGGTGGTCCAGAACAAATTTCCGTCGCGATTTTTACAATATTAAACAAGGCCTAAATGTTTTTTTAATTATTTGCATTTATCGTCAATTGTAGTAGGCTGGTGGTTTATAATAAATTGAGATTATGATTACGTCTATTAAGGGATTCTATACCTGATAAAAATTTGGAATTGATTCCGTTATAAATAACAAATATACGGGTATCAAGTTGTAAAGTGAAACACCCTAAATAACAAATCCAAATATCAGAGTTGTTTGGTCTTCAAGAAAATGACTTTTATTCATTATGAATGACGTATTAAAAATTAATTATGTATTTAAGAAAAGGTCAAAGTCATCGAATTTATCGATATTGAAGATTTATTTGTATAAACTTTCTTGGCCTGTGGGGATGAAACGAGTGGGTGTAGATGTTTTTTCCCAATTTAAACATAGTTTAGAATAATACGATCTACGTCTATACCAACTTTCAACTTTTTTAGACCATTTTTAATTTTTTCCCATTACGGTCAAAATGGCCATAGATTTTGTCCCTGATGGATTTGGCAGCTAATTCTTTATATATAGACTACTAGTTATTATTACAATCTCTTGATATACTTTTCGTCGGTTTTCTCGGGGGTCACTTCCAAACCTTTTCTTGTAAGGCACAGAAATATTCAGAGATAGGAATTATAAACACATAATATAAGGAGATACTGGCATTAAAAACTGCAAGCATTTCCTATTATATACTTTAGATTTCTTGAATCTGACGTGTTTATTGACATAATTTATTCCAAATTACATCCTTCATAAGCCCTGGAAGTTTGTAGCTAGTATCCTAGTAGTTATTACCCTCTATAAATACTCAATTTCTTATTTGTCACATTAAGTAAGCATTAGTGTTGTGCTTTATTACACATTGTTCCCGTTAAAATTAGGTATAGATTATTTCTTAGAATTATTATTCATTTTGATTAAAAGTTTTTTCGAACTACTCTACTAATGTAAAATATTTTATGTACGTCCATGTTGTCTTCCAATATTATTTTTCATTCTACTTATCTCCAAATTATTCTATTTACCACTTTATTTTGCTGTAAGATGCTGTTCCATCGCTTTCCTTAGCACATAGCACACACACTGTTTACGTCGAATTTCCCTAATTGCCGATGCCAATATTATCCCCTTCTGGCATAATGTAAATTACAAATCGAATTATTATGAATTATGAAAATTTAGAAAATCTACGATAATTTATATTTAGTGCTATTTGATATATTTTGCCAGCGCCGTCCTTTGGATTGTGAGGCTCCGGGCACATATGTAGGGAGGCCCCAGTAAATAAAAAAGTGAATAAATAATATACAGGGTGCGATTAATATAGTTAGAAACCTCGTAATGAGGAATAGCTGTAATAGAAGATTTAGAACATATTTTCAGAGAACATATTTTTTTAGAACATGTGGTCGCTTCCTGCTAGTTTTCGAGAAATAGCATTTTAAATTTTAAGTACACCCATTGTACCTACTCACATTACATTAAAAATACAAAACAAGCAAAATTTTCTTTAATTTTGAAGTTTAAAATGTTTTGCTTGTTTATTATTTTTAATGTAATGTCAGTACAATGGGCGTACTTAAAATCTAAAATACGATTTTTTCGAAAACTAGCAGTAAGCGACCACATGTTGATAAGGAAAATATGTTCTAAATCATTACAGCTACATTACGAGGTTTCTAACTATATTAGTTACACCCTGTATACAAAATGTTTCCGGACTGGCGGTTCAAAGTGTAAGCACTAGCTACTAAGCAGTAGTGGTGGGTTATAAGATAACGCATACACTTCTGGATGCTTCTCGAAGTGTTAACGCTTCGGTGTTGTGAGATCTGCTTACGAGAAGCGTCGAAATATAAAGTATATCCATCTTTATTTTAATACTAAATACATATTTTTATATATTGCTGTTTCTATCATTCCCACTGGTTTGGCAATTCAAGCGACATTCAACGAATACCTTCCACGATTATGCGCACTCATAGGCGTGTATTTGGGCGATATAATCAATGCATCAACTTTTAGTAGGTACAGCCCGTATGAAATTTGTTGAGTCAAAATTCCTAAAAGACCGCTACGTCTTTTTCATTCGACACCCGAGTTGGTAAGACATTGGCGGTGTCGCCGGCTTTCACCAGTTCACCTTAGCAGCTTGTAGTTTACAAAGAAATTTACGTTTTAAGGCACGCCGCTGCTTGCAAATATCAAGTCGTGGCAGATCGTTGCGTTCCGAAAATTAAAACGTCATCGGTTTTCTCCTTTTTGGGAATTCTGCCACAAACAAATCTTATACTTCCTATAACAAAATGCGATGACGCACCGCTACTGTTTATCTATTAAGTCTACTATTAAGTCTCGAGAAGTGTTAGACACCTTTTTATTTCCCGACCCTTTGGTTTTGGTGTTGGGTGTTACGAGTAGCGTTAAAACACAGCACTAGTAAACAGTGTTGCTAGATGGGCCGGGCGAGCGGGATTTTCCCACTACCTCCATTACTAGTTTTAGTCCGATCAGCGCGCAGCGGCGCTGGACTATTCGAGTACAAACGTCTCGCCGTTTGTTCGTTTATAAAAAAGTTCAAACGGTAAGATGTTTGGAAATTTGGTGCGTTGCATTTTAAAAGTAAGCTTTAGATTTATGTATAAGAACTTGCATCAAATGTCGGTCTTTCAGTCTATTTTATTAATGCGTAAGATACATATTGTATTGTTGATTAAAATAAGTTAGCTCGATGAGCGGCCCACCTGGCCCTCGGGTCCCTGGCCATACGCCCGGCTGACCGACCTTAGGGACGCTTCTGTATTTTTCTTCCGATAAATTAAGATAAGATTGGTATAGCAAGGTATAAGTTTTAATAAAGTACCTTAAATTAACCTTTTGTGCTCTTAATAAACGTACATTGTCCGCCTTGTCGATCTTTCATTCAACGTATACCATTTCAATTTCAAATTAGGTGTAGTGAATGGAAAAGTGAAACAAAAACACAAGAAATTTTTTTATTTATAATGATTGATTATTTATAAAGAAATGATATATCATACGCTGTCTAACAAAGTTAAACAGGGTACTTTTTCATAACACCAAATAACATGAGAAATTACTAAAACGTCACCAATCAATCTACAAGAGTTTACATATTTACCAAAGTAATCTATTGATTGTTAAGTCAGTAGATAAATATATACCAATTATATTTGTAGGCAATAAATTACATGCGTTTTCTTGACTTGATAACAAGATTTGTTATAGCAGCTAGCAAGATGACTAAAAATAAGTTTGTGCTACCGAAGTTGTTGATGCCTAAAACTTAGAACGAATGATAAAACAGCGCCCTTCGACCGTTTAAACATCAAATCGTAGATCATATTTGTTTACTTTTATTAGTTTCTGTTCTTTAACTTGCTTTGATTATTTCAAATTTTAGAAAAATTAAGATTTATTCAACTTGGTGCTCTGTGTAATAACACTGTATTCTAATAGTGGGGTACAGAGTTACAAGAAAGGTTAACAATGTTAATGTTAATAAAACAACTTAAAAATCTTATATTCTTGCGTTGTACGTACGAATTTATAAATTGGATTAACTTCCGTATTCGTTTTACGTGTAATTTCCCTAATTGACAAAATTCTGTGTTTTATTGTAGCCTCTTCTTGTATTACAAGTTTCCAACATCGATATCATTTGAATCGAATAATGTAACTTTGTCACTTAGATGCAACTTGGACTGATCACTGTCTGCACAACTGTTACGGAGATAATGTTACACCGAACCCCACTATCCACTGTAACACTGTACCTCAATCATCAAAAATCTATACTCGAATAGTTAATAAAGGCACAAACAGTTTTGTGTTTAAGTTCGTGCATCTCCGGCGTAAATAAGCTTACAAACTACTTATAAATAAATTTTTAATAATGTAGCTTTAATTAATTTAATCCTGAAGTAAATTGTATTTTACTTGAAATAATTACTTTTGATATTAAAAAATATACATAGGAATATTCAAAGAAAAGACAAGACCAATATTAATTAAACTAGGAAAGTTTAGTAAAAAAATGTAAATAACTAAGAAGGCCAAGAATTTAAAAGATACGAATATATGAATAAACGAAGATTACCCCAAGGAAGTGCAAGAAGACCGGTAAAAATTAATCCCACTGAAGTAGGTATTGCCGCCATTGGGCCGACCCCCACTCTTTTTATGCAAATGACCCGCGATCTAATTAATATTCAAATCAGGCGCGATCTAATTAAATTCGCGAATTAAATGCGCGAATTAAATTAATTCACGATATCATTTGCATATCTCATCTCTCATTTACATATATCATCTCTCACATGCATACGCGAATTAAATTAATTCACGGTATCATTTACATATCTCATCTCTCATTTGCCTAGCTCATCTTTTATATCTCATATGCATGCGCGAATTAAATTAATTCACGATATCATCTGCATATCTCATATCTCGTTTGTATATCTCATCTCTCATTTGCCATCTCATCTCTCTCCTCTCTCATTTGTCATCTGTCATCTCTCATTTCTCATCTCTCTCTCTCTCTCTCTCTCATCTCGCATTTGTACATCTCATTTTTATATATCATTTGCATCTGTCATTTCCCTCTCATAAATTTATTTTAAAATAAATCTTATATTGTCATTCCTAATTGATATTTAAATATAGATCTATACGTCATATGATTAACATACGTGTAATATAATTACCATGTAGAAACATCTAGGATAATAATACGAGAAAAATTTACTTTCAAGTATACAAGGTACCTCTAAAAAGTTACTGTCAATCACCAGTAGGAGGATTATCTTTATTGCATTTTGACATGTTTAAATATACGTCATAAACATTTAAAATACAGTCTACAAGTAAATCGATAATGGTCATGTAATTATTATCATAGCATCTTTTCATTTATAATTATCTAGTAAAAAAATGTATTGTTTCATACGACTGACAAACGTTCCTTAAAACTGCTTTCAACTATTTAGTTGATTATTTCTCAGGAACGCAAATTCTATTTGAAAGAAAACAATTAGGGTCGTTCGTTATGATTTCTTAAAAATTTATTTAATTAAAACTTTTAAAATACTGTATAGCATTATTTTAAAATTCAAAAACATTTTCTGTAGCTATAATTGGAGTCTATGACAAAACGCCGAATGGACAAAACGCCGAATCTTGGTCAAAACGCCGAAAAGGGTCCGTAGAGATATCGCCGAAGGTTGGTCAAAACGCCGAAAAGAGACTGTGGACATATCGCCGAAACTGGACAAATCGCCGAAAGCATAAAACGACGCCGAATAGATCGGAAACATGGCGTCGATGCCGAGCTCTCAACTTTATCGAAGTCGCAGACATGCTGCTCCCACCTAACTACTAAAAGGGGTTAAGTCGCCGAAAGACATTTGTGGACAAATTGCGGAACGTGGTCAAAACTCCAAAATACATCTGTGGACAAATCTCCGAACGTGGTCAAAACGCCAAAATACATCTGTGGACAAATCGCCGAAAGTGGTCAAAACGCCGAAAGTTACATTTGGACAAATTGCCGAACGCGGTCAAAACGCCGAAATACATCTGTGGGCAAATCGCCGAAAGTGGTCAAAACGCCGAAAAGTATGTTTGGACAAATCGCCGAATACAGTAAAAACTCCGAATCTCATCTGTGGACAAATAGCCGAATGTGGTCAAAACGCCGAAAGGTATGTTTGGACAAATCGCCGAACGTGGACAAAACGCCGAAAATGATATAGAAAATATATGGAGTTGTTTACCGAAACTACATATATAGTGAAATGTGATTTTTGACCCCTAATACAGCAACAAAAATGATAAAAAAACGAGCTTTTCGGATTTTTCATTTTATATTATATTAAATTATAATCAACTTAATCGAATATATTGCGTTGATTACACTGAACAACAAATTTGAGGTGATTAAAATTTTTCGAAAAGAAATGTAGTGTACGTTATATACTCTAATATAGAGCACCTAGGTACGAAAGTAGCAACGAGCATACAGGAATGATAAATAATAAATGTATCAACTTATCAACAAATATTTCGGTATTATCTATATTCATTTTTTATTTTAAAAGTCTCTTTTTCTAGCCTTTTCAGGTATCACAGTGGCCCCCCAAGCTCGCCGGACCGCGGTGCTTTGCCCCGAACAGACGCATGATAGTTACGCCACTGAGGTGATAGGACACGCTTATACCACATTAAATGATCATTACAAGACGCGTACTGCGTCGCGACTACTTCTACTAACGCCCATATACGAGACATCAGAAGTAAATAGACTGAGTTATTTCTATTTCTATAAAACTACAAATGTAGCAAAAAGAAAATGTTTATTGGAAAAAAAAACTAAATCAATTGGATAGTTAAAAGAGTTATAGAATGTGAAACATCTTAAACTGAACAAATTTGTAATATTTGTGTAAATAATTGGCACTAAAAACAAAACTAAATAAATGGCATTAAAAACAAAACTTCGTTACTATATGTATTGAAACATTCAATTTCTAGACTAACTACATTTAATTGAACCTCTGTATAAACATATAGGTAACTGCCCAAAGGACCCCGCACGTTTCTTATGGAAATTGGATCCAGGTCAAATTGGCTGAGATTTTGATATGTTGTAGTTTATATTATCCTGATCAAAAGTCTCCATGGCCACAAAGTTCTAAAATTAATAGTTTCGGAGTTACAGAGCACGAGAGGCAGGGAAAACTCATACTTCGGTTTATGGACTTTTAACACGTACAACCTCGGTAACGTCATTTTTTGTTTATTGTTTGCTTTTGTTTTAATTAACACAAGTAATAATGTTATCTTGCATCGTGTGAATCATATGAAATTATACCGGATGTCCTACTATTTTTGACTCTTTATAAACCTATAGTTAGTATAACTTTTGAACTAATTGAGATAATGAAATGGTGTTTAGTAGTCTTCTTAGTTTTTAAAGTTTTTTTCTGAGTATCTGTCTTTTTTGCCTACTTCTGGTTTATCCGGAAATGATGTAGCGTATTTTAGGGGGATAGGGCAACTTTGTGATTAATAACTTATAAAACCATCACCCTGTCTAATAGCCATGACAAATATGGCACTTTCGGAAAAGGAAAACAATAGGCTTCCCAACTGTGAAAAAATATACAGGGTGTTCCATTTGAAATCACAAAGTTGCCCGATCTCCGAAAATACGCTATGTCATTTCCGATTAAACTGGAAGTAAGAAAAAATACGGACACTCAGAAAAAACTTAAAAAAATAAGAATACTAGTGAACACCACATTTCATTATCTTAATTAATTCAAAAGTTATATAGGTTTATAAAGAGACAAAATATCATGGGACACCCAGTATAATTTCACATAATTCACACGAAGCAAAACAACATAATTACCTGTGTTAATCAAAACAAAAATAAAAAATATACACAAAAAATGACGTTACCGAGGCTGTACGTGTTAAAAATCCAAAACCGAAGTATCAATTTTTCCTGCCTTTCGTGCTCTGTAACTCCGAAACTAATTTTAGAGGTTTTTGGACAGGGAGATTTTGTCCAAAGTGATATAAACTATAACATATCAAAAATTTAGACAATTTGACCGGGATCCAATAATTCCGGGATTCCATAAGAAACATGCGGGATCTTTCTATTTTATGCAAATTTTGTGTAATTAAATAACAATAACGAGATTAAAGTAAAAAGCTGCATTGCCCATCTCAGTTCCCCTCAGTTATTAGGCTAATGCACTATCTTTGTCGTATCATAGTGTCGAATTCTAAATGTACATTTGACGTGTTGTTAAGATTTACAATCGCCCATATAAGACACAAATACTAACGTCGTTCATTTCTCATAATAAAATAGTTCGGCAACTGAGTTATGTTTTTCGTATCTATTTCGTGGCCGGTGTGGGGGCTTCGGGCGCTATCGGCTGCCGGTTGTAGTCGAGTGCCCTTTTCTGTTCGATTAGGTAACGAACGATAGGATAAACAAAGAGAAATTAATTCTTTATTACAGAAGTTTTTTGAGAAATAGAATAAGAATTACGTTAAGTTCAATTTGTTTGAAACGTGGTCCCGACCTATGCTCTTAAGAAATTTGAACGCGACAGAAATTGTGTTCAGCATCAAAAAGGAGCAGGACGTTCTCTCACATCTATTACCGGAAAACATTACTGCGTTAAAAAATAATTGAAGCGGACAATAAAGCCACCTATGCGGTAATAGAACATCAATTCTAGATTATATCCTCAACTGTTCACACAATCAGTCCCGAATTTAGGGGATGGCTATCGGGCTTATTTTGAAATTTGTTATAGACTGACTGCAGTTTCTATCTGCGTGAAATCCACATAGTTTTTATTCCAACAGGTTACTGTATCAAGGAAGTCGAAGACGCGAAATTATCAACGTCTGATAATTCTGTATCCTGCAAATTTATTTGAAATATATCAAGCAGGTATGTTTTATCTTCAGTTGCTTATATTTTAAAACTGCCTGATATGTAAATGTTTTACGATTGCTTACAGTAAGAAATGGAATTTTTAAACGAATTGAACCAATCATCCGGAACAGCAAAACCCGTCAAGAAATTGCATGAATACAACGTGAAGGAAGCAGCAGAGATATCAGAGGTAAAAATTATCACCTGCAGGGACGGACGCAGAACGGTGTTCATTGTCGCTGAAAAACATATAACATATCTACCCAAAAGATTCGCCGACAAACTTACTGAAGATAAAGTGGTCGATCTCAACCAGAAGATAGCGAATAAAACTCTGTCTCTAGGATTGATTTACCTAGGTAAAGTAAAGACAGAAAGATATCAACCGTATGCTGACTGTATGTTTATCGAAACGAATAAGGTATGAAATGTAACAGGTAGTCTATTCAATGAACATTGCCTAATACTTTTTTTCGGATTCTTCTTCTAGCCTATGGATCCGCAGTTAGAAACACGGGCCTGCTAAATGCCTGCAATTCACCTACCCTATCAATATGTCGTACAATGTATACATTTAATATTATTATTAAAATTTTATAAATAAAACGATAAAACAAGTTTATAGTTTTTCATTTATTTCTACGTATTCATGATATATGAAAGCATGTACGGTAGCAAGATCTAGAATGCTCCTACCTCTCAGAAGTGAAGGTCTTCAGCAGCTTCAGATCAGCAAATTAAAAACTTGATAGAGTCAACATCTAACTCCGAATGTCATACAGAGCTATCAACTAAATCATATACAGCTTTTGCTTAATTGTACGAATAACTCGTTCGATTATTGAAGTCTTAATCACGGAACACGTAGAGTAATGATTTATGTTGTATTCATTCATTAACTTTAACTCGATATATACAAATTCATATATGAGAGAAATGTTATGTATCCCAATACATACCTAAAACGTATTCTTCGTATATTCAGTAAGAGCTACCCTTTTTTTTCTAGACATTCGAATTTTGAACAGATTGATAACATGTTTTCTAATTTAATCATAATTAGGGTCAAGTTGAATAGCAAAATAAAGTACATAAAAGTTAAAGGGTTAAAATAGAAATTCATTTTGCTACTTTTATATGTGCTAAGTAAAATAATAAACAGATATTTCGAAAATTTTATGCATTCTTGAGAGAACGGGGTATAATATTTAAAACACACTGTAGAAAACATATCAGCAGAGAAAGTGAATACATAAATACAGTATGTTCTGTATGATGAGGTGTCGTCAGTTTAAAAGAAATGAGTTTAATGTTGCAAGTAACGTACGTATAATCGCACTATAGATAAGATCATGTTACATGAGAATTGCTTAAGATAATAAAACTCACGATATCAAATTACAGTTTTTCTGCTAAGTCTATGTTATCTCTATGAGAACTTCTTTGGCATTTATTCTCTCATGACCATGAGAACTGTGTAGGCAGATAAGGTATAAATACCTCTGTTTTAATCTTAAGTCTTCAGTCTTTATTAAATATTCATTCAACACACAAGTCTTTATTAAGTATTGAACAAGTGTTTATCTTGAGTGAGTATTAAAACTAGATGTGGATTTTAAAATTGTCTTGCTAGTAAAAACATAAAGGCTCATTCGAGTTTTAATTAATTGTTTTGCTTAATGTCATTTAAATGTGAATTTTAAAATTGTTCTGTTAAGTGTGTGAATTCAAATTTAATTATTTGAACTCGTCTTAAACTCGTTAAATAATTACAGACAAAGTAATATTAATATTTGTATTCTAAATGTTAAAAGAGATAAAGTTTTCTCTCGATTAAAAATAATAAAATATATTCTACGACTGCAAACGAAATATATAGATGTGTTTTATTATATTCAATAAATAAAGTTTTAAAAAAAGCTTCGGCCACAGAATATAATCAAAACTTGCACGTATTACATCAATTGTATCTGTACATAACAAAGGTATACATCCCTCTTATTAGATTGTCATGAACGTATGTAGTATACCTCTAAATTCATGAATACCTTATACAAGTATTCTAACTAGACAATAAAGGTTTACTGAGATTATATACCTTAGAATATAGCAATAGAATTTTTCTAAATTTTATTTTTTAAGTTTTATTTAAATAAATTTTAGGATTCAAAAGCATTTTCCTATTATTATTAATGTACATAGACCTCTTAACCCTTCACCCTCAACCCTACGATGTAAGATTACGAGAGGGTACATGAAGAAAATGGTATGTTGTAAGAAAAACTAATAATAATCCTTCTCTTGGAACTGGGTAGTCGTATCAACAGTAACATAGACAAATCCAAGAATGAAATAAACAAGATAGAAAAATACATAAAAACCTTTATGTGTTTTAAACAGTACTATCTATAGTAAACTCGTATGATTAATAATAATCTGTAACCATTTTCGATACCTTCGAAATGTAAGTCTATAACATATGTTTGTAATACGTCTTTATAACTTTGAAACACAGGGTAGTTACCTCTTGCAATATCTACAGTTATGAGAACCTTGAAGACTTAACCCGGAGAAATAAATCAGATAAATATTTTACTTTTTATTGAAACGATAACTTTGCATACTAATATATGAAAATAATATAATGTATATCGCCTGATAAATAAAATTGAAATTATTCTTATTCTTTTACAATGAAATGTGTTTTGAAAAAACACGATGAAACGTTATGTATATTAATGCAGGAGTTCTGTTAACGCATTCGTTATTTAGAGATTCACTTATAAGTACACTATCTATTTAGCTGATTCACTAAAACTTTCGTTATTTTTAAAATTCCTAACAAGGGTTTATGGTTCTTTATCTGTTTTAGAAAATTCAAAGACAATATATGTATAAATTATCGTGAGTCTCCTGCTCTATATAAAACGCCATATATAAAATTAGAGATAAAAATTTATCCTGTGTATTGGTGAAAACTCAAATATTGACGGAAATATAACAATCGGTACATATGACGATACTAATCAGTCTGACGAGGAGTATATATTTTATATTATACAAACGGAGAGAAAAGAATAGGTACAATCCGATTATGTTCATACCAGGCTCACCATGGTTATTATAAACATCTTAACAGAATAAAAAGGGCGATATGAATATAACTTATAGGATTTAATCGAACTAGAAAAATATCGATATATATCCTGCGGTGAGAAAATAATTATACTATGCAAGCATCAATACGCTACATACGATTACGAGCCTAAGTATAAACATGAAGTTATACTTTAAGCGCTGACGAATACTATGCATATTTCGAATAGAGTATACGGAAAACAGCATCAGTGAGAGATATAGGAACCTACAGACCGTATCAAACAGCATCTAACGAGTTGAGACAAGCAGAAATCGGTTAGTAGAAGAACCGTTGTATTAAATGTTTAGGTATAGGGGAGATGTAAACGTTTTAGTGATTCCTCCCTTCCTCTTTAGACGGTAATAAATAACAGAAGTAGCAGACCTACTTATTTAGTCACGATTTATCGGTGTTGCTGTTTATTCATAGTTAAAATGTCATTCTACAAAGCTGAAGTGATTCACCTCAATTTCAACCGAATAGCGATGATATCAAAACTTTTAAAAAGTTTGCAAAAGAAACATACGATATACAAGTTCAGGATGATGATGAAAGAATTCTAAACTGCGAAAAATCAAGACTTCTTTGTGAAATACAGCTGCCTTTAAACAACAGCGGGTCGAAATATTTTAAACTTGGACTGGATCCTTTCAAGAATTTTGATGTGTGTATAAGAATCTTGAAGAAAGGCACTGATCTAGGTGTGCAGCTTAACGAAGACTCATTTAAAGATTTTATAGAGGATGCTTCGTACATATTAGGATGTCTGAAACACAACGAACTTGATGGATACGTATTGACCGATTATACGCTTCATAGTGTAGGAAACAAGTGTCTCAAATTTGTTTTAAAAAAATCAAAGTATTGAACTTTACATTTCCGAATTAAGTCTAGGGAGATTATACACGATGAAAACCTTTTTATGGAAAAAGATTGATAGTATTAAAACTATGCATCACAATTACGAATGTTTAGCCGAAGAAGTTCTGGACGCGGCTATAAAAGTTAGAACAACGCTTGTAGACAATAATATTTTATTAAGTGTGTTAAATTCTTCTTGTAGATATAAGGATGATTTATTTTTGAATGAATTAGTTTATAAGTTTACTAAGAAAACTATTGTAGACTAGCTGACCCGGCGAACTTTGTTCCGCCTTAGAGGCAATAAATGAGCATATTTTGGATTTTATTAAGTTAAATTTTTTATTAGGATAATAAATATAAATAAAAAAATCAAGTATTTTAATGATTCTTTATAGGCCATGTATTTTAGTGCATGGGTTGCACTCTTCAGTGAAGCACCTTGTGATAGACGACATTTCTCGTTTTATTATCAGGCGCAAGAACAATTAACGCAGATGGTCTTCCGACCCGTGAACATGCCACATATAATTGAGAAGCACGAAGTCGAGCCATACTAACGCGGCGCTCTTCACGTGCAATTTCTTGTTCTTCTTCAGTCCTTTCATTCGCAATGTTTCGAATCCTAGTTGCATTACGGCTTTGTCGAGAAAGATTTGATTGTCTTTGTCGCGGCATTGTTTTGTTAATGATAATATCGGCACAATAAGCTAATTGAAACTCGAAACAAACACATCAACCAGCCAACTCCAAAATTTCAAATTATAAAATTTTCAACCATACTTAACCATAGACAACATTACGTTTAGCTGTCAGTTGTGTTTTGTTATTCCATGTCAGTTGCGTTTTGTTATACTATTTTTAACAAATGAATGGCTATGTTTTGACTGATTAATTTTTTGTTTTGCTTTCAGTTGCGTTTTGTTATACCACGTTTTATGTTACGTTCCACGGGAACGGGATAAAAAGTATCCTATGTCCGTCTCCTGGTTCTAAGCTACCTCCTCAAAAATTTTCCAGCCATCGGAGCCAAATCGGTTCAGTCGTTCTTGAGTTATAAATAGTGTAACTAACACGACTTTCTTTTATATATATAGATTTGCAGAACGACCTTGATTTAGATGATAGACTTAAATTTATTACATCTGGATATAATGTATAATAAATATAATATAATAAATGTCTTTAAAACTTATTGTTTTTTAATTGTACCTACATCTACTTATTCCAGGTAGTTTGATTGTATGCATATGTAAGACATGGGAAAACTCCTGATACTGCTGCCTCTGGTAATGCTATGAAATAAAACGTATCAAGATGATGCAGGAACTCAAAAGGATCATCTACCAGAACGTTTACTGCGCGAGAGAGGTAAAGAAATAAAAAACATATATAGAATGTATATCGTTTATTTTATCATATTACATATAAATAGCAATACAATAAGATCAGCTTACATAGTACAAATTAAATATTTACTTATTCTATGATTTTTCTCGCTTTAAGCTCTGTGATGACTGAAATTATTTCATTTTCGTTTTCGTTTTCGAGACTGCTGCTAAGAGCTTTCTTTACAGCATACAATAGACGAAGTTGGTCCACTAGTTGATCAGGCGTACTCTGACGTATACAATCCGGTTTCATCTTGTTTAACGTTTTGGGAAGACTAATCCCAAAGTCTGTTATTCTGTATAAATTTGGCGTGATTACATTTTCGTATTTCCAATGTTTAACACTTATTAGTCGACGGTTGCGCCTATAGTCTTTTTTATGAGCATTAGTAAGTGAGATTATTTTCATATAGTTGTCGATATCTTCCTCTGTTGGACTAGGAGAGCTTATTCGTTTAAGCGTTAGTAAAGTAAGCAGGCCGGATGTTCCATTGAAAAGTTTGTTTTTAATTAAAATATCTTTTCCCTGAAACTGTACTCGCGAACAACCAAACCGCCACTCATCGATGTCGTTATATAGAGCGTACCTAGTTTTGTCTACGTTTTTTTTCTCCGCTAGCTAATAATGCTCTATAATAGTTAGAGAATTCCTGATAAATCTTTAAGTCAGAATCGCATTCTTCTCCTTCTTCAACAGATGTAACTGGAGATGCGTGTTCAAGTTTCGGTGAGAGATTAACGGTCCCAGTTGAGGTTCAGCTTTATCACGGTGAAAGTAGACTAATTTCTTACGTATAGCCTTACGAGCGTTTATTATTTCATCATCATTATCATCGCCATCGCATCTTATTTCTTTATTTGTGTCGCGGGGTTCATTGGTGTGCATACGTTTCAGATTCACGTCTTTAAATATTACATTATTTCTAGGTGATGTCTTATTGTCAACAACTATGGTATTATGAACTGTTTTCAAATGACTTCTATAGTTATCGAGGCGTGTAAAATACTTTAAACAAATAGAACACTGAACTTTATAACCCTGGTGTATCTTCAAATGACGAGCAAACCCTGATCGTAAAACGCTCATGCAACATATGTTACACTCGCGTCGCCGATTCATATCGACTAATAATTGATCATGAACTTCTATTTATATATCACATTCCGTTTAACTTAATTAACCCTGGCTAGTCACCCTACACCCCTCACCCTTCTCCCTTCTCCCTTCACCCTTTACCCTTAACCTTTTACCCTTTAACCCTTCACCCTTCTCCCTTCACCCTTAACCCTTCATGCTTCAACCTTAACCCTTAACCTTAACCCTTCGGTCAGGGATCGTTAATCTCTCGCACTAACCTTATATTAGGTTATGAACCCTCTAGAGACCGAATACAGGCGTATATATTCTGTATATTACCTCTTAGTTAACATAGTATTTTATAAAATAATTAGATATAGTTATATTTCCTATCTATTCTTTTAAACTGCTGTTATACCAGTTACCATGTTTACTTTATAGTCAGGTATGTAGTACCATTATTAGTGTATACGAAATGTACTATTTTAATAGATATTATATATAAGTTATGTATTATGTTTTAAGTAGCGTCGAAACTACTCGTATCAATAAACGTTCTTGTATGAAAGTATGTTGTTTTGTACTTACTCTGCACCCTACGTTCTGTCCTAAAAATGTATTCGTAGGCTCTAACCTAATTTGACTTAAATTATATTTGTATGCTGTAACATGTGATGTAATAAAAAACAATAAGTTTTAAAGACATTTATTATATGTATTATACATTATATCCAGATGTAATAAATTTAAGTCTATCATCTAAATCAAGGTCGTTCTGCAAATCTACAATAGTTTTCTTATTAGTCAACTTATAAACTAATTCATTCAAAAATAAATCATCCTTATATCTACAAGAAGAATTTAACACACTTAATAAAATATTATTGTCTACAAGCGTTGTTCTAACTTTTATAGCTGCGTCCAGGACTTCTTCGGCGAAACATTCGTAATTGTGATGCATAGTTTTAATACTATCAATCTTTTTCCATAAAAAGGTTTTCATCGTGTATAATCTCCCTTGACTTAATTCGGAATACGTATCCATCAAGTTCGTTGTGTTTCAGACATCCTAATATGTACGAAGCATCCTCTATAAATTCTTTAAATGAGTCTTCGTTAAGCTGCACACCTAGATCAGTGCCTTTCTTCAAGATTCTTATATACACATTAAAATTCTTGAAAGGATCCAGTCCAAGTTTAAAATATTTCGACCCGCTGTTGTTTAACGGCAGCTGTATTTCACAAAAAGTCTTGATTTTTCGTAGTTTAGAATTTTTTCATCATCATCCTGAACTTGTATATCGTATGTTTCTTTTGCAAACTTTTTAAAAGTTTTGATACCATCGCTATTCGGTTGAAATTGAGGTGAATCACACTTCCTAGGCACACTATACGGTTCACATCTACTATTATGTTGAATGCGCTCAGCTTTGTAGAATGACATATTAACTATGAATAAACAGCAACACCGATAAATCGTGACTAAATAAGTAGGTCTGCTACTTCTGTTATTTATTACCGTCTAAAGAGGAAGGGAGGAATCACTAAAACGTTTACATCTCCCCTATACCTAAACATTTAATACAACGGTTCTTCTACTAACCGATTTCTGCTTGTCTCAACTCGTTAGATGCTGTTTGATACGGTCTGTAGGTTCCTATATCTCTCACTGATGCTGTTTTCCGTATACTCTATTCGAAATATGCATAGTATTCGTCAGCGCTTAAAGTATAACTTCATGTTTATACTTAGGCTCGTAATCGTATGTAGCGTATTGATGCTTGCATAGTATAATTATTTTCTCACCGCAGGATATATATCGATATTTTTCTAGTTCGATTAAATCCTATAAGTTATATTCATATCGCCCTTTTTATTCTGTTAAGATGTTTATAATAACCATGGTGAGCCTGGTATGAACATAATCGGATTGTACCTATTCTTTTCTCTCCGTTTGTATAATATAAAATATATACTCCTCGTCAGACTGATTAGTATCGTCATATGTACCGATTGTTATATTTCCGTCAATATTTGAGTTTTCACCAATACACAGGATAAATTTTTATCTCTAATTTTATATATGGCGTTTTATACATATATTGTCTTTGAATATTCTAAAACAGATAAAGAACCCTGAACCCTTGTTAGGAATTTTAAAAATAACGAGATTTTTATTGAATCAGCTAAATAGATAGTGTACTTATAAGTGAATATCTAAATAACGAATGCGTTAACAGAACTCCTGCATTAATATACATAACGTTTCATCGTGTTTTTTCAAAACACATTCCATTGTAAAAGAATAAGAATAATTTCAATTTTATTTATCAGGCGATATACATTACATTATTTTCATATATTAGTATGCAAAGTTATCGTTTTAATAAAAAGTAAAATATTTATCTGATTTATTTCTCCGGTTAAGTCTTCAGGGTTCTCATAACTGTAGATATTGCAAGAGGTAACTACCCTGTGTTTCAAAGTTATAAAGACATATTACAAACATATGTTATAGACTTATATTTCGAAGGTATCGAAAATGGTTACAGATTATTATTAATCATACGAGTTTACTATAGATACGATGAATATCCTACAAGAGTATATAGTATATTATTACATATCTGCGTATTTCAAAGCTATTGAAAATGTATGATATATTGTAAAATAACGTTTAAATATGGCGACGAATATCTATATGATGCATATACAATAAGAACACATATGTAGAAACAGTTTACAAGGTAGTATATATAACGAAAAAGGCTAAAATCTGTTCAAAACTACATTATGTCTAGAAACTAGAAAATTAGAGAATTGTAGCATACGCTTGTTAAAGAGCCGGTAACAACTCATGCGACTTCGATGTAGCTATTGTTGATACAGTAGTTGTTTTACACCCTTCAGCCATAATTATCACAAAAGGACTGTATATCTAAACTTATATAATTTGATACAATTATTCTTAATACACTGTAAATACAAAAAACTGTAATAGACATTTGTGATGTGTCCTTAGGTAACTTATTTACCATATATTATGTTTAAAACACATGAAGGTTTTTATGTATTTTTTCTATCTTGTTTATTTCATGCTTGGATTCGTCTATGTTACTGTTGATACGACTACCCAGTTCGTAGAGAAGGATTATTATTAGTTTTTCTTACAACATACCCTTTTCTTCATGTACCCTCTCGTAATCTTACATCGTACGGTTGACGGTGAAGGGTTAAGGGGTATATGTACATTAATAATAATAGGAAAATGCTTTTGAATCCTAAAATTTATTTAAATAAAACTTAAAGAATAAAATTTAGAAAAATTCTATTGCTATATTATAAGGTACATAATCTCAATAAACCTTTATTGTCTAGTTAGAATACTTGTATAGGGTATTCATGAATTTAAAAGTATACTACATACGTTCATGACAATCTAATAAGAGGGATGTATACATTTGTTACGTACAGATACAATTGATGTAATACGTGCAACATTAAACTCATTTCTTTTAAACTGACGACACCTCATCATACAAGACATACTGTATTTATGTATTCCCTTTCTCTGCTGATATGTTTTCTATAGTGTGTTTTAAATATTATACCCCGTTCTCTCAAGAATGCATAAAATTTTCGAAATATCTGTTTATTATTTTACTTAGCACTTATAAAAGTAGCAAAAGGAATTTCTATTTTAACCTGTTAACTTTTATGTACTTTAATTTGCTATTCAACTTGACCCTAATTATGATTAAATGAGAAAACATATTATCAATCTGTTCAAAATTCAAATGTCTAGAAAAAACTGGGTAACTCTTACTGAATATACTAAGAATACGTTTTAGGTATGTATTGAGATCCATAACATTTCTCTCATATATGAATTTGTATATATCGAGTTAAAGTTAATGAATGAATACAACATAAATCATTACTCTACGTGTTCCGTGATTAAGACTTCAATAATCGAACGAGTTATTCGTACAATTAAGCAAAAGCTGTATATGATTTAGTTGATAGCTCTGTATGACATTCGGAGTTAGATGTTGACTCTATCAAGTTTTTAATTTGCTGATCTGAAGCTGCTGAAGACCTTCATTTCTGAGGGGTAAGAGCATTCTAGATCTTGCTACCGTACGTGCTTTCATATATGATGAATACGTAGGAATAAATGAAAAACTATAAACTTGTTTTATCGTTTTATTTATAAAATTTTAATAATGATATGAAATGTTTGCATTGTACGATATGATGAAAAATTCTAGTGTTATCAAGTTGTTATTTCATTCCTTTAATATATTAGAAAGGCTCCCATTGTATTGGCTAAGAATTTCAATTGTCCCTTTTCTTTCAGACACGCCTCAGTTGCTTTGCTAATCTATTTCCTTTTTAAAATAAAACAGAATACATTTAAAATAATATTATATTTTATATAAAAAACATACACGCATAAATTAATTCTTATTACATAGAAAATAAACGAATATAAGAAAATTAAAACTAAATCTTATTTATATAAAAATTAAAGGAATAAAACTAAACTACTCAATAATAAAATAAATATTACTAATATTGTTTACACCTACCCTATCTTTTATGTAAGATAAGAACTTTAAAAATTCGTTAAATTTTATCTGAATATCATCGTGATTGAACAAAACGGTATCCGATGAGAACCTACGAGTTTCACTTATGATTCCTCTCCCGGGTAGTTCCATTTCTTCTTCTATTACAACAATCATGATGACGACGTACTTCATCACGTCGTAGTTCTTGCTTCTGGTATTAATTATAGTATTTTTAAATTTAGAGAAGATTTCCTCTTCTCCAAATTTATCTTTACTTTCAGCGAAACATTCAATTTCATTGTCGTCGAAGTCGCTATCACCACTGTCAACTTGATAATTTTCAGCAGACATTCTATCAGATTTTTTTTTTGAAAACTACAGTCAGTCTATAACAAATTTCAAAATAAGTTTACACAACATCGTTAAAAATAAAAGCAACTAACTCGATGAATTTCAAATAAGGAAAATGTATTTCTTAATTATACGGAATTGTAGACGATCTAAAAAGTTCAGAATGATTAGTTTGCATAACATAGTTAAAAATTAAAGCACTTACATGATTGATTTCAAATAAGGAAAATTAATATTTCTTAACGATAAATTATATTTCTTAGGAACTGTAGACGATCTAAACGGAAGTCGATCTAAAATAATCGTAAACATTTACATATAGTTTTTAAAATATAAGCAAAAATAAAACATACCTGATGTATGTAATATTCACTTGATGTAACTATCTTGATGATTCGAGAATACTTTCGGAATGGTTTATTTAAAAAAAAGCGTTCAGTTTTTATACTAGTTTTCGGCGTTTGCGTAATTATGATGAACAATAGTTTTAAAATAAAACAACTTTTCTTGAAAGCTGTTAGTTATTATAGAAAGAACTCGTATTAATCTTAAGTAAACAATAATAATAAACATGTTTCTCGGTTAAAAAAGTTAATGAAGCGTACATCAAATCTGTATGATTCAGAGCTCTGAGACAATACAAACTAATCACACATAGTACGTTATAATGTTATGTCTCTTTCAAATTATTTCCGTATTCAAATTTATACACGTCTAACTTATACAGATTAACACAAGGGTGAGTATGTTAAGAGATGCAAAACCAATTAACAGGTTAAAATCTTTGAACTTGAATTCATCAGTCATCTGTAAGAACGTTTTGTTTATTTATAGTTGAAAACAGTTTTAAGGAATGTTGAAAAACAATGCGACTAATTACCTTGCACGTATTTTCATGCAATAACATTAGTTTGAAGTAACTTCTTTCGAAGGTATCGTAAATGGCTACAGAAAATGTTTTTGAATTTTAAAATAATGCTATACAGTATTTTAAAAGTTTTAATTAAATAAATTTTTAAGAAATAGTAACGAACGACTATAATTGTTTTCTTTCAAATAGAATTTGCGTTCCTGAGAAATAATCAACTAAAAACCGTTCAAGAAATTTCAAAAGAAAGCTAATCTGTTAATATTTGTCAATCGTATGAAACAATACATTTTTTACTAGATAATTGTAAATGAAAAGATGCTAAGATAATAATTACATGACCATTATCGATTTACTTGTAGACTGTATTTTAAATGTATATGACGTTTGGATTTAAACATGTCAAAATGCAATAGAGATAATCCGACAGGTGATTGACAGTAACCCTTTAGAGGTACCTTGTATTCTTGAAAGTAAATTTTTCTCGTATTATTATCCTAGATGTTTCTACATGTTAATTATATTACACGTATGTTAATCATATGACGTATAGATCTATATTTAAATATCAATTAGGAATGACAATATAAGATTTATTTTAAAATAAATTTATGAGAGAGATGACAGATGCAAATGATATATAAAAATGAGATGTACAAATGAGAGATAAGTTATGTAAATGAGAGATGAGATATGCAAACGATACTGTGAATTAATTTAATTCGCGCATGCATATGAGATATAAAAAATGAGCTAGGCAAATGAGAGATGAGATATGCAAATGATACCGTGAATTAATTTAATTCGCGTATGCATGTGAGAGATGAGATATGTAAATGAGAGATGAGATATGTAAATGATACCGTGAATTAATTTAATTCGCGTATGCATGTGAGAGATGATATATGTAAATGAGAGATGAGATATGCAAATGATATCGTGAATTAATTAATTCGAGCATTTAATTTGATCGCGCCTGATTTGAATATTAATTAGATCACGGGTCATTTGCATAAAAAGAGTGGGGGTCGGCCCAATGGCGGCAATACCTACTCACTGATGAAAGAAGCAAAACGCAAAGGACAAAGAGCACAGATAAAGTACAATAAATTAATAATAAACAGTGAAGTATATGAAAAAGACGATGAACGCGTGAAACAACTCGTAACAGAAACCGCAAAAACAAAGGAACAAAACAAAAGACCAGTTAGCGATAGATCCCCAAACAAAGACCCTTTAGTAGCTCAGCTACGCAAAATAACAAGAACTAGTAGGGGAAAAACTAATTACGCATGATAATGATGGAAATAAAGACAACAACCGAGGCAATGGACAATGGATATAGAAAATCACATAGAAGAAAAATAGGAACATGGAATATTAGGGGCATAAATGGACAAGAAATAGAACTAACTGATGAATTTTAGAAATGCTAATAGTATCCGAAACTAAAAGGAAAGGGAGTGGAATAGCAGTATTAGATAAGGGGCATCTAATAATATGGAGTGGGGTGGATATGAAGAACAGAGCGCAATCAGGGATTGGCTGCATTCTACACAAAGGCATAATAAGCAAGTTAACTAAATGGGAAGCAGTATCTGATAGAATACTATTAATAGAACTAAAAACTTAACACAGAAAGAAACGATAATAGCAGTATACTGACTGAAGATGAGAAAGTAGAAGATAAAGATAAATTCTGGAAACAATTAAATTTAACAGTAGAAGCAGCCAAGGGGGACATTGTGATAGTGGGAGACCTAAATGCGAGAGTAGGAAAAAACAAAATACACAAAGTGATTGAAGAATTCGGCGAAGAAGTGCTAAATAACAATGGAAGAAGACTGATAGATTTCTGCGTAGTGCAAGATTTAATAATCGCAAACATCTTCTTCAAACACAGGAATAACCACAAGTACACAAGAGCAGTACCAAGCAGGGGAGAATACTCTATCATCGATTACATAATTGTAGAAAGGAAAAACCGAGCAGTAATAAAGAACGTAGTAGTCAAAAGAGGATTTGAAATAGGCAGTGACCACTACCTGGTAATAGCAGAAATGAAGCAAGAATACAGGAAAGACTAGTGAGAATGCGCAGAGCTAGCATTGCCATGACGAACAAAAACAACTGTATACTTAATAAACTAATTTATTTTTGAAAACTAATGTTGACGTAACACATTAGTTGTCATAAAAACTAAAATTCTAAGTCCTAAAATTTCGAATTTTTTTGTTGCCAAAAATGTTTATTTTTTCGTAAATTTTTAAAAAATACAAAATTTTTCATTTTTAAAAAATTTTCCCAAAATTTTCGGTGGTCACCACTTTCCCGAAGAGATACAAAAAAAATGTTTCAACCAAAAGTTTCTTATAATTTGATGTACTATAAGATTCCAAAGAAAAATTCAGAAAAGTCAACATGGAAAAAGGCGACAGACAGGCAGACAGACAGACCGACAGACAGACCGACAGACAGACAGACAGACAGACTTCACGAATTCAGGGACGAACTTTTTGTTCGTCGAAAATCCACAAGACGACAAGAAAGAAACCAAAAAAGCAAAGACACAATTAGAACTTATAAACTGGTGAATGAAGAAATAGCAAAAGAGTTTAAAGAACATACTGAAAAGGAAATAGAGAAGATTAAAGACGAAATAGACAATAAAGACATGAACGTATTATGGGAAATATTTAAAAATATAATAGTGGAGACCGCTAAAAAGATTTGCGGAACACATAAAGGAAATAAAGACAAGAAACAAACAGCGAGGTGGGCAGATGAGATTAAAGAGCAAGTTAGAATTAAGAAAGCAAAGTGGAGAAACTACATAAACAGAAGAACAGAAAATAAATATGAGGAATACAAAGAACAAAGAATTAAAGTAAAAAAATTAATTATAGAATCGCAACAGCAGACATGGAAAGTTTTCGGAGAAAAACTAGAGAAAGATAGGAAAGGAAACCAGAAACTATTCTTCAAAGTTCTAAAAAATCTAAGAAAAAACAAGAAGACAGACGCTATTGCAATAAAAAACAAAAAAGGAGAAATATTAAGAAATGAAACCGCAATTATGCAGCGATGGAAAGAACACTTCCAAGAACTGCTTGAAACAGAAACAGCAGACGCTAGAGAAAAACATGAAGAAACCGATAACGAAACAAGAAACAGAGCAGAGCAAAGCAAAGATGAGAATGGAATTAGCAAAGCAGAACTAGTGACAGCGATAAAAGAAATGAAAAATGGGAAAGCAGCTGGAGACGACAGAATCACAGAATGATCAAGAATATTGGGGAAAATGGACTACAAATACTACTAAATATAGTTAATACAGCCTGGCAAAAAGAGAAAATGGGCACCTAGAGAATGGGAAATTGGACTAATTTTGCCAATATACAAAAAGGGAGATGTAATGGACTGTCAAAACTATAGAGGTATAACCCTACTGAGTGTACCCCAACGAAGATACTTGAAAAAATCATAGAAAAGCGATTAAGAAAGGAAGTAGAATCAAAGCTACTGCAAGTACAAAGTGGGTTTAGGAAGGGGAAAAGCACACAGGACCACGTGTTCACAATTAAAGATATTATGAATAGAACTCTGCCAAGATCGAAAACAATCTACCTAGCATTCATGGACATAGAAAAGGCATTCGACCGAGTGCCGAGAGCTCAAATATGGAAGTGCCTAAGAGAGTAAAGCATAAATGCAAAACTAATGAGGGTCACGAAAAGTATGTATAAAGAGACAAAGAACAAGATAATATACAAAAACGCAGAATCCGAAATTTTCCATACAAACGAAGGAGTTAGACAGGGAGGATGCCTCAGCCCACTACTTTTCATTATCTTCATGGACCATTTAATACGAACGGCGAGGACAAGAACAAAACCATTGACTGTGGGATACAGAAAGATGGAGAAGGTTTAACAACCTTCTATCTGAATGTGCCTTCGCGACTGACGTAGCGTTAATAGCGGGTAATGAGAAGCATTTAAAGGAAAATTTGAAGGTATGGAATGAAGTATTAATCCAAAATGGAATGAAGATGAATAAATATAAAACTTAAATAATGATAGTAACCAATGAAAAGAAAAAAGTACAGATTGAAATAGATGGAGAAAAGATAGAACAAGTGAGATCGTTTCGATCGCTTTGTTTGAGGTCAAATATAAGTATCCTAGGTTTGCACGGTCCCTCGACTCGAGCTTACCTGAGAGAATCAAAAGAACCACGAAATGTTCCGACTGTTTTTAGTTTTTCGCTTATAACTCCAAAGCGGTGCTATCCAACGAAAACTTTACTATTACAAGAATTAAAGAGCATTAAATTCTGCGTCGGATGAGTATCCAACACTTTACCACTCATACCACTGAACCGAATTTAAAGTGTTGGATACTCATCCGATACGGAATTTAATGCTCTTTAATTCTTGTAAAAGTAAAGTTTTCGTTGGAAAGCACCGCTTTGGAGTTAAAAGCAAAAAACTAAAAAAAGTACGAAGATTTCGTGGTTCTTTCGATGCCCTCAGGTAAGCTCGAGTCGAGGGACCGTGCAAACCTAGGATACTTATATTTGACCTCAAACGAAGCGATCGAAACGATCTCCTGCTTTCCAACATTTATTTCCACCAACGGTCCAAAGCGGGTCTAATTTTACTGGCCTATAAGTAATTGTAATAAAAAAAAATTAAGTACCTTATGTATATTGTTTATCTTACGCATATTGCTTATTATCTTTGCAATTTGAATCTGAAGCTTCTGCAAGCAAAGCTATCAGGAATGTATCTAAATTAAAGCAGTCTAATAAATGGCGTAATATTAAAATATTTCGCCATAAAACTCCCATGCAAATGCAGTTGTATAAAGACGTAAAAACATTTCTCGGCACCCGTATAGCTAATGGAGAAGAAAACCTGAGAATAACCTATAAGAATGGTATTCCGACCATAACTTCTTTTATGCCGGAAAACTAAATATGCCCAACAGATTACCTCATCTTAATATTTATTATCAAAATTGTCGTGGTCTTCGTACCAAACTAACCGAGTTTTATTTAAATGCTTCCCAACTTAATTACCATATACTGTTAATTACTGAATCTTGGCTATGTGACTCTATCCATAATTCTTTTCCCTTCTTCTTATAGTGTTTTACGATGCGATAGAAGATTTGCTACTGTTGATAGAACTCGTGGTGGTGGTGTAATTCTTGCCTTTGGCACGGATATTCTCTGTGTTATCATTAATACATCCACACTTTCGGAAAACTTTCCTTTAATCGATATTGTTTTATGCAAGTGCACTATGAATGCATTCACATTCATTATAGGTGTTCTTTATATACCAACAAATTTACCAACAAATGATTTTGAACTCTTCCTAGAAGCTTTAGAGCCATTGTAGTTCGTTTACCAACTCTTCTTGTTGGCGACTTTAACACACCTTCTTTCTCGTATAACCATGCTACCTGCCGAAAGTCCTTTTATTTAAAAAACTTTTGTGATACTGTACAATTTGAACAATATAACAACGTACTAAACTCAGATGATAGATTTCTGGACTTGGTATTTTCCAATTTAAAATACAATCTTATTATATCGCAGGATGAAAATCCTCTTGTTCCCATTGATTCTTATCACCCAGCCGTCTCTATATCCGTCGAGTTGTCTAGTGGAACTCAACATTGTCCTTTTCCTACTGCCACCAATCGAACGTACAATTTTAGAAAAGCAGACTTTATAAATCTTTATAACCACTTTTGTAACATCGACTGGTCGTTTTTAAAAGATATTGATAATATCAACACCGCACCGCTGTAGACGTTTTCTACTCTGTTATCTACGATGCGTTTGATATATTTGTTCCTCGTACTGCTATAAAAGGGAATCATATGTTTCCTCCTTGGTTTAACAGTGAAATTAAGCGTAACTTACGCATCAAAGAATACTACCGAAGGATGTGGAGAAGATCGTCCAGTATTTTTTATTATAATGAATGTAAAAGAGTCAGGGCTATATTAAAAGCACAAATATCGATTTATCATGCAACATACCTTAGTACGGTTGAATCTTCCATCAAAACTGATCCTACTAAATTCTGGTCTCTGGTCCATCAACGCCAAGGAACAACAAGAATCCCTGGTATATTGAGGGACGATGCTAATAATTACACTAATCCTCAGGAAATTGTAAATGCCTTCGCGCACACTTTTTCGAGCTTCTTCCTTAATAGTCAACCAGATTATAAACAAGATGTAATCTCCAACATGCCATGCTTACAATTTAATAACATTACCGAAGATGACTTTATTAATTTGCTAGCCAAACTTCCTAACAAACCAACAGCCGGTGATGATCACATTTCCAGTTATTTAATAAGAGATTGTAGGTTTGTGTTAGCACTCCCACTTACGTTTCTTATCAATTTATCTATTAAGACTTCTACGTTTCCTGAGAGGTGGAAAAGAACTAGGATAACCCCTGTTTATAAAAAAGGAGATCCTGCTTTGCCTTCTAACTATCGACCTATATCCATAATCTCCAACTTTGCCAAAGTGTTTGAACAGGCCTTATATGCTCAAATATACAATCATGTTAAGCCTTATATAAACGATAGTCAGCATGGTTTTGTATCTGGAAGATCAACTATTACAAATCTTGCTTGCTTCATGCAATTTGTTTGTGAAAACATTAATCGCGGTCTTCAAATCGATGTTATTTATACTGATTTTAGCCGCGCCTTCGACACTATCTCTCACAACATACTAATGCGCAAACTTCACGATTTTGGATTCTCTCTTTCATCTCTTAAATTAATGCAGTCGTATCTCGATAATAGAATCAACTATGTACAATACAATGGTTTTCGTTCCTTTGACTTTGTTGCCACATCCGGAGTACCGCAAGGTTCAAACCTCGGACCGCTGATGTTTGTTCTTTTTTAAACGACCTCTTACCGAGCCTATCTTGTCATGTTCTTGCATACGCTGATGATGTTAAGATCTTCAACTGTATAGAATCTCCCGAAGACTCTGCAAAAATACAGAAGGACCTCGATACTCTTGCATCTTGGTGCTTGAATTTCAAACTTAGTTTAAATGTTAAAAAGTGCTTTAGTCTCACCTTTACACGTAAAGTTCAAGCTATTGTCTCTGATTACCATCTAACAGGAACGGTGCTGCAACGTGTCTCTCAAATAAAAGATCTTGGAGTTTGGTTTGAATCAAGACTAACATTTCAGAAACACACTGAAGAAATCTGCTCTTCTGCGTCCCGTATGCTAGGTTTTGTTTTTAGAACTTCTAAGCTTTTCCGTGATCCTACCGTTTTAAATACGTTATATTGTGCATTTGTTCGTAGTCGACTAGAATATGCTTATATCATCTGGTATCCTTTTTATCTCTCAAAACAGTTACCTCTTGAACGTATACAAAGAAAATTTTTAAAATATCTTACGTTCAAGCAAACGGGCGTTTTTCCAGCTAGAAATATAAGTTACTCTATTTTATTAGAAGAACAAAACTTTGAATCACTTCAAAACAGAAGAGAGAAACGCAGTGCTGAATTCTTGGCAAAACTGGTTAACAACAAGATTGACTCCCCCGAACTATTGAGTCAGATTCCCTTCCATGTGCCTAGAATGAATGCAATATTTTCAAATACATTTAAAGATACTGCAGTAAGGACTAATGTCAAACTCAGAGGTCCAATTTCTCATATGGTTAAAAATGCCAACAGACTATACACCGACATCTTTGTAGTACAATAGTTTCATTTGTTGTTTTTTTAGATCATTTCGGCATGTTGTTTATTATTAAGAATTCTCACATTATATTTCCTTACATTTACATACATATACATAAGTATATTTAAAACACATTTTGTTATCTGTCGTTTTCTATATTCATATTGTTATTGTGCTTTATTTTGTATTTAATATTAATGTTACATTTACTTATCTTATATCTACTATTTGATTATTGTTTTGTCCTATAATTGGATTTATCTGTTGGGCAATAAATTATTATTATTATTATTATTATTACTATTATTATTAGTTATTGTCAGAATAAAAAATGTTATTATATTGAGATGATATGGGATCATCGATTAAAAATTTAACACATTAAAAAGATAAATATGCTAGGATACTAGGTTTATTTAATCTAAACGCTACATGCTAGGTTACAATAGCTATTTATGTAACAAGTACATAATGTAGGACCTTATAGACAAGCCCAGTTTATGGCCGAGCGAGCGAAGCGAGCAAGGCCTATAAAAAGGGCGAGTCTATAAGGTCCGATTATGTAAGTGTTGCATACAAAGCTTTATGTTCGATTCCTAAAATTGGGTAATTATCAAAAGAAACTCAGTTTATAAATTTGACATCTATTCTTGACAGAAGTAAACTTGACATGTAGTATACAGTTGTCATACTTTATTTTACTACTATATATTTTATTTTACTACTACCACATTATTTTACGAGTACAATAATAAGCCAGTTCACTGCCGCAAAACAATACAATAAACAGTACTTTATAATGCAATCGGACATAAATAGATTTATCAATTTTAAATAGAATTTATAGAAGGAAGAGTATCATGTAGACATAACCTCAATTTTTACAAAAAGGTTTTGAATTTATAAAAAGGATATAAATCAATTATACTGTTTTGTAGTAAAACATGTAACCCAGGTTACATGTTAGGATAGTTTATTCACTTTTCTAGAAGGTTTTATCTTCTTATTAGATTTGAGGTTTGTCGTTTAGTAACGCAAAACAAGACTTTTCTTTCGCAAATAAGGCTAAGTCAGTTTCGGGTACATATTTCACTGGAAATAGTTAAATCAGATCAGTACTTTGGTTTTGTCAAATTTTGAGTTCATTTTAATATTTTGCAAAATTGTTTGGATGCAGGCACCTGGAGTATTGTACTCTGGACAAGATTAGTTCATGTTTGAGTTCATTTATGTTGATATTTAGTCGAATCTTGCAACAGCATCGCTTAATGTCTAAAACGTAAGGTCATGTTTTTTTTAAGTTAAGCTTTTCTTTATTATTTGTTATAATTTATGTAAACTCAATATGTTTGGGTTACTTTGTGTAATTATGTAAATATTTGATGTACAGGCAGAGCTGGAGAGCGATGGGTTTTCAATGTAATTTAGTTTTTATGAGATCGATGACAGCTGATCGTTTTTATTGACTTTCTTTATTATTGTTAAATTTAGACCATAAGTGTCTTAGGTCATTTTAATCGTCTCTTTGCCAGTTACCTTTCTATCTTTTTAAAATTAAGATTGACGTTAATTGTGATCAGATGTTCGGATTAGTGACGTCATGATAAATGTTGATGTTCTATTTTTTTGAAAAATTTCTTTGTGTCTTCAAATGTTTCTTGAAGACATATAAAAGGGCTTTGGAAATTTAACAAAGTCAGTCGATAAAAGTCATATGGTAAATCTATGCTCGACTCATGATCGAAACCTAAAAATAAAGTGAGGTTATGAAGAATTACATGTTTTTTTCGGATTGTAAATAAAAGCCTATTATATGGAATTGGATACTTACCTGTTATATAAATTAAAGAATTTAATATTTAAGATTTATTTTTACTTTCCAACACTATTATTTGGGATAGTGATTGATTTATTTTAATCAATCAAAGAAAATAACTTTATCGTTTTCATTTTTACAATTGTCATCGATTTGGTTATTGACATGTATGGATTTGGGATCACAGCTGATTTAAATAGATGCTGATTACCAACGGCGCTCAACGCAATTTATTTCAAGAAGTGGTTGCATTGACATTTGGGGTATCAATTCTTATATGCAAAGGTTGGTCGGAATAAAAATTGTTGCCCATTGGGAACAAATTTATAAAACAATTTCTATTTCATTATTGTCAAAGTTAAAAGGGTTCTTTGTGAACAAAGTTTGTTATTGTAACAACAATTTCAAAGTTTATTTATTTCAATTGTAAGCAATTTATTTGGTTGAATATAATTTATTTGATGCTAGTCTGTTTAAATGAATCCGTATCCATCTGTAACTTCCATGTCAGGTTCACAACCACCAAAATCTCATTTAAAGAAACTAATAAAGGAAGAATCTTTCTTTTACGATTTATAAGGAACTTGTTTTTCCTTTTTGATAAAATTTTTATTTAATTTTATTAAAAATAAAGATCTGTGGTTTTTATTTTGTAATTATGGTTATTTTTATTTTGATGGGGATGCAAGTATTAAATATTATATACAGGGTCAAAGAAAATTCAGCAATCCAGGTGTGGCTTCTAGTAAGTTCTTTTCTTCCAGGTGCAAGAATCAATAAGATTTTTTTTTCATCTCATGTTCTTTTAAAATCTTAATTAATTTATTTATTAGGTTATTTAGCATTATATAACATCTTAATATTATGTACAGTATTTAGTTCAAAAAACAATTTTTAATCAGAATGAATAATTAATCGAATTAAATTTCAATTTTAATATTATTAATAAGCTTTCATTTTAATATAACCTGATCCACGAGTCTTGTTGATATATCGATGCAAATAACAAGGGTTCGTTAAAACATAAACACTACATATTTTAGGTAGACAAAGTGATTCCTCTAACTAATGTAAAGTCAACAAGAAATACTTCTATCTGTTTAATAATAATTATCTTGATGGGTACATTTTTTATTACGACAACAGATTTAGCAATGTACTTTATAATTGACAGCGATACTAATAGTAAAAAATGTATAGTGGAATGCTATGGTGGATTCTATTTAACATATTACATTGTACTAATGAATGAGTACAAATTCTATCAGTTAGGATATGGTATACTTAGTAGACTGGAACAACTTAACAAACATCTAAGCCATGAGAATTTTAAGGATAACAACATACAAGGCATTTTCAATAACAAACTAGTAACCAACCTACCTAGATTTCATCAAGTGATTGGCGTGAACAATAATTTAATTGTATCCAAATTAAATTGTAAGTATCAATATTATAGTAGCCTATATTACAAAAATTTACAAAAGTAAATATACACTTGTACAGTAAACTCCAACAATCTTGTTTTTAAAGCATTGGCAGTCTCTTCAGATTTTTATTATTTGTATTACTTATTTTAGAAATTACTCCTTTCTTACCCCTTCTACTATTAATCAATGTTACTTTTCCAGATATAGAAGCCCATACTACAACCCATACAATGAGACATTACAGTCGTATCTGTAAACTAACTGTGGTTCATGATACTCTATGTGACGCAACAGAAGTTCTAAATCAGTTATACGGTTTTAACAATGCAGTAAGTTCTGCAAGTTCTTTTGTTATGTATGAATACAAACTTAATAATAATTAGGTAGTTATTCTTGGGATTCTTTGGCACCTGATCGAAACACCATATTTACTGATAACAGAAATAATTGGAAATAGGAATGATCCAATGTATATATCTATTTTATCGATATGGTGCCTGATGCACATTGGTCGTTTGTACTTGCTTGCACAACCATGTCATGGTTGTTTAGTTGAAGTAAGTGTAACATTTTGAGTAAGGCACTGTTCTGCTGGGTCTCGGTATTACATTTAATATTAATTTGTATTCTACCTTTTCTATGACAACTACCTTTTTAGGCTCAGAAAACTAAGGACTTAATATGCAAACTACTGTACACGTTAGATTCTGTCCCTGAAATTAAATCAAAGGTATTAACTAAATTATATAGTAATAATTGAAGTGTTGAATGGATAAAGGAGGTATGTAACATTTTTGGCAAAATTGGGTTTATTGATTCATGATTGAAGAGGCCAAGAGCTAATTGATCTTGTCTCTATCTTTCACGAGTATTCTATACTTCTAATAAGATTTCTGCAACAATGGATACTAATTTACTCCCTTTATCCATTTAGCGCTTCAATTATTTAAAATTTTTTATCAAACATTACTTTTTAGCTGCAAAACTTTTTGGTTACCCTCCTTCATCGTAAATTTGAATTTACTGCAAGCGGGTTGACTACAATAAATCGCTCTCTAGTGACATCCGTAAGACTATAATACTAATTGGTATTGTTTCTTTAATTTTTAATTTTAGGTGGTTGGAGCGATCACCACGTATCTAGTAATGTTAATACAATTTGGCCGATCGGAAAAAAAGTAACCTAATAGTAAAAAGAATATGATGCATATATTTTCTTCAGTTCATTGGTGCATGTTCTGTACATCAAATACTCTATTTTGACTGAACGTAGCTTTATGAGTCCATAAGATATGTTCAATTAAGCAAAGATTAATTTCTTGTTAACAAAGTAACCATGGTGCAGAAGTAGTAGCATTACAGCAGCATGCAGTGCATACGATACAGTGGAAGCAGTCCCGATACGTACGAGCGTGATAGCGCATACGTCATATCGGGACTGCTTCCACTGTCTCGTATGCACAGCACGCTGCTGAGTAGCAATCCCTGAACTGTTTGGTTCATCTGCAATCCATCATGAATCATTTTCTGGCTGACATTTAATCTTCTTGTAATAGATTGTGTGCTTCGTGCTATCGACGTGGATGGCTTCTATCAGTTGATGGGTTTGCGAGCAGTTTTTTGAAATTTTTACATTCGTTGATCTAGCCGACGAATAACAATAGCGCTTGGGAGTCTTTTATTCAGATAATGTTCAGCATATAAAGCTGCAGCTGCATTAAGATTACCATGACATTCCCTTTACATCAGATACATATCTGATGTAAAGGTACTAGACCAAGAGCCAGCAACGTATTTCGAGTTGTCATTTCAACAGTCGTGAGAATTTGGGTACTAAATCTTATGTACCTGCTGAACACTAAAAGTCAATTCTGGTAGCCCCCTGCGACCGGGTTATACCACCCCAACATTACTAAGAGGGTGAAAAATAAGATTCTCTATCTAAACCGCAGGCCGCTATATAACTGTCTCGCTCGCACTAACATGTAAACCTACATATACCTACTTTATTTATTGTGTCAAAATTTAAGACTTTTAAAATAACACAAATGTCACTTTTTTAAATCAACATTTACAGCGTTTGGCAACATTTAGAAGGGGAGGAAATGTTCTGGCAATATTTTTTATAAATAAAGAATACTATCGAAAATAACCTCCTGAAATTTCATGACTGTTACTTTAAATAAATTGAATCTTATTTCTCACCTTCTTAGTAATTTTGGGGTAGTATCCCGGCCGCAGGGGGCTGCCAGAATCGACTTTTAGTGTTCAGCAGGTACATAAGATTTAGTACCCAAATTTTCACGACTGTTGAAATGACAACTCGAAATACGTTGCTGGCTCTCCGTCTATACCGTTACAAAACGGTACCTCGTAGTCATTTCCAAATCAGAATGAAATTAACCAACAAAGATTAGAATAGATCAAAATGCAACAAAATTGAATTAGAATAATACTCGTAAATAATACAAGAATATAATCACACACAGGATGTTCTAAGCATGTTATACATAATAATTACCCCTTCCTATTTGCATTATAAAAATGCGAAAACTAGATGCCTACTATATATCATTGCAATATTTCTGAAAAGCACAAGCAACTCAGAATTTAAAAAACGGTTTTAATTTTAAAAATTTTCAAAAAACGGATGCATATTTTAACTGTATCAGGGCTATGAAGAGTAATACTATATTTGATTTATTCTGTTGAATAAATTACTTGTGAACATCGTTATTTGATAGAAATATCTTACAGCAAGCAAACCAGAATACAGCTTACGACTGTTAGTAACTTTCAGAGTTTGAGTATTGGTATAACTGTTAGTATCAAAGTTGCCAATGAAAGCCAAAATGACTTGTTCATTTATAATAGGAAATAACAAAAAATATATTTTGCTAATGACGTAATGACTAATTACTGATAACAATAAAAAGAAAAAGCTTTGGATATATTTTGACGGTTGTAAAAATGGCGGTGGTGGTATTGAGTTTGCTCGACATTTTATTGGAAGTTAAGGAATGAGGAATCCGATATCGCACATCCTTTCATAAGTGATGCAACACACTTTAGCTTACATGGCATGGTAAATAAACAGAATCTTCGCTATTGGGCTACCAAAAACCCGCTTCAAATCTATAAATGGCTCTTACATTCCGTAAAAGTTATTAAGAATCATCGTCAAGAATCGTCGGGTCATATTTTTTTAAAGAAAATGGCAAAACAGTTGCAGTCAATTCTCACGGTATGCTATTAAAAGTTAACTTCTTACTGAAAACCCTCTTTTCACAGTTAAAGCCGAGCAGCTTGAATATTAAAATGAATTCGCGGAAATAACTCTTGGAACAATTTATTTTTCTGTTAAAAGGTTTGACTATTTTATACTAGTATTCTAGTGAAAGAATTTAACCTACATTGTCCAGGCATATTAAAATTAATTGGTGGAAATTTAAAAAGGGTGAAATAATTCTTGGAACTACTTTATAGTAGTATTCTATTGAAGGAACTTAACCTACATTGTCCTGGAATATTAAAATGAATCCGCGGAATTTTAAAAAGCGAGAAATAATACTTGGAACTATTTCATAGTAGTATTCTAAGAATGTAACCCACATTTTTACTTACTAACCTTCATTCATTTTCCTCAAATATTAAAATAAATTCGTGAAAATTTATTTAGGGGGAAATAATGCTTGGAACACCTTATTCTATTAAAATATTTTATTTTATAGTAGTAGCAAAAGCGTACCCAGAGAGGGGCAGGGGGCGGCTGCCATCATAGACAGAAGCGTTCCTAAGGTCGGTACCTTATTTTAATCAACACTTTTTATTTATTCACTGGGGCCCCCTCAATATTTGTGCCCGGGGCCTCAAAATTCAAAGCGCGGCGCTGCTCGTAGAAGAAAAAAAAGATAATATAAAGCCATCTTCAAATTGATGCATAGTGACTAATAAAAACAGTTTTCAATAGTTTTGAGTTTTATTTTGAAAGAAATCGTCGTGTTTCACTTTGCTCCCCCTTCTCGAGACTAATATGAATTCTGGGTATGCCGCCCTTGTGAACATAATGAGAAAGTTTTAAAATAACGATTACGTTTGCTTAATTTTAAATTAGAAACATGCAAATACTTGGAAGCACTCTAGATTAGGGTGATCAGACCGATTTAATCACAGATCGGGACATGACATGAGACACAGGGGTGTTTTGTTTGAAATTTCATGCCTTTCAATTTATATTATCAATTGTATTCGTTGATTTAATTAATTTGCTGTTATACCTAAGTTTTAGTTTTATATGTTTAAATAATATCTTATTATATTTTATTATGTGTAAAATCTACGATTATAATATATTATTCATATTTTATTACTAAGGTATGTGATATTTGTTCACGCGATATCTTTTATGATATTTTATTATGTGTAAAATATATATTATTCATATCTTCTTACTAGCATATCTTGTCATGTGATATTTTGTTCTTGAGATTTCTTATATCTTATTAAGTATGTATAAAATCTACAATTGTAATATATTGTATTGATATTTTCCTACTAGAATATTTTTGAAGTGATATTTTGTTCTTGGGATATTTTATATTATGATATTTTGTTTTGCGATATTTTAACCGTGATATTTCGTCGGATGATATTACGACTGAGATATTTAGACGTGACACCACGCCAGAACCACTAGCTGTACCCGAGGTTCGCAGTGTTTTCTAACGCTCGCACATTCTATATATTTAAGATTTGATATCTCAGCTGATGCTGAGCTTCAATGTGTGCTGTGTTATTTAATTGTTGATTTAAGTTAAATGCTTTAAGTTTAATTGATGAACTAATTTAATTGTTCATGATGCGAAACATGATGAAATTAGATCTTTTAAAGTACAAGGATTTAATAAATCCTTTTTTGAACTTTTCAATAGCATCTGAATTTCTCATACTGCAAATTCGTGAAAAAAGTATGACTTTCATAGCTAGTTGTACCATATGCTATTGAGGCATTAGGGTAGGGATAGTTCATTTCACCTAACGTTCTCGTCTAGTACAGATCGGTACATTCTATGAAAAAGTATAAAATATATTAAAAAACACGCATATACGGAGTACCTAAATGTTAATAAACTTGTTATTGTAGGCATCTGCATCAAACTATGTATAAGTACAACCATTGCAAACTTGATGTTTAGTTTTTGTAAATTCCATACTAGTATCGTTAAACCACTATTTCCTTCATTAACTTTGTAATGAGTAGTATTCATTAAGTACGTTGGTAAATAACAAATCAAAAAAACACAATGGCAGTCAATATATATAGATGAGTGATACTTTATTCTTCTTGTAAGCACAACCTAGGCTGTTAAGGTTGCCTTGCAGTTTTCATAATACATTTTAATGGGGTAGATCACTCCCCGTTTCTATTGTTAGAGACTGCTACATGTTCTGGCACTAAGTTTCCTAGATACTTTATCCTAGATTAAACAAGTATGAATTGCTTTTCCAATAAAATAGTAACTGATAATGGTGTTAGACAATCTTCATGGTCTCTAGTACAAAAAACACGATGATTGGAAAAATATCATTTAAAATGATGGTTCTCACATCATTGGATGCGAATATCTACCTACCAACCCAAAGATTAGAGAGGCTTAAGATAGGAAATTAGCATAAAAGTATTGGATCATTCCGTGTGAAATCACCTACGTGGACACTTAGACTTTTCTCATAATTCTTTTTCAGATTGCTAGTGGTGAGTAGAGGCAAAATTAATTTTTTTTCAGAATCTTTGGATGAAATTTGAACTTGTTTAAGCTAATTTCACAAGCTTTCATATGGTGTACATTTTTCTAGTATATAAATGTAATGTTATTCTGTTTTAGCCACCTATTCTTAGAATTTCAGTTTACTTTAAGCATGAACTCAAAACAACAATACAAAGGCATCTCAAAATGCAAGAAAAAGGTTTATATCTGCAGATAGATAGACATGAGTTGCATAACTGAAAACAAAATCAGGAGGATGTTTTTTGGTTTAAGGAAGTAATTGCAGACTGAAAGTAGGTATAAATACAAGAGACATGTTGCTAGTCCAACAGCCCACGAATGTATTCTGTTGTGTTCAGTTGATTTCTTCACTTTGCTCAAGATAATGTTCGTGGTATAGGATCTTTTTTTTGTTGGGAGTGAAAAGATTGTAAATCATGATCCCTATCTGGAAGTTTGTTACAGTGCACCACAAACAGTTCCTGGGACAAAATCAAACTATTGTTTTAGGCTAGTTAGTGCTACAACACTCCAGATTTCAAAGGTGTCCGAGTCCAAAGTACTGTGACAAACACAACTTTTAAGAGAAAAGACAAAGCTAATATTTAAAGAGAAACAATTTGTTGCATGTATACAGTCCGTTTGAATTAAAGTGCCCCGCTTTGTAGCAACTTTATTTTTGGTAGAAGTGGTATAAAACATATATATCGTTGGTCTAATTCTAATACCTCATAACCCCCAAATCTCAATTTTTCAGGAGAACAAGAAAATGTCACCAAATGTAAAACAAAACTTTTTTAAATGGTTTGAATTCCTGAAATTTTGTTAATTAAATTTAAACAGACAAATGTATTAATTTATCGAGCGATTAAGCATGCATACATTATGCATGCTTAATGTATGCATGCCCAATGTGGGGCATGCTGCCCAAAAGTGGGTTATCCATATCCCAAAAACTGTACCAGGTTGGGATACGAGGTATTTTTTAAATCGCTATAGAATAAAACTGGAAGCCCTGTGGTTTACGAGAAGTTTACTAATCGAATCAGCGCACTTTTTACCATGGGAATATCTCATAGCCCCAAAATCGCAAAAAAGTGGGTTATGAGGTATTAGAATTTTACTGAATTCAATAGAGTATATTATGGTGTTCTAAACACTGTATGAAAGCTTGTAAAATCAGCTTTAAAATGATACCAACATTAGGATTCCCCTCCTTGACCATAAAGAATTTATTAAGCAAGCTTTTCGAACAATTTTTGAATGATCTATAGATGCACAATTCATTGACCGAAAACTCTTGACGAAAACTTTTATTAATACGATAGTACGAAATTCCAACAGTTCTTCAGCTAACGCTTCCAAAATTACTTTTGCGGAAAAAATCTTGTAACTTGGAAGAAGAAGCAGCAAGAGCTTTGTGCCCAAGTAGCGCTGGAATAAATTCGTATGAAAATTATGTGCCTCTAATTATAAATAACTGTTATTAAAAATGTTTTTCAAAATATGTATTTAACTGGTAAAACGGAAAAGAAATAAAAACAGTCCTCATCAGCGTTAACTCAAGTTTCGTCAGTAATAAATACCGACTGCTTTTCTTCACGATATTCTTAATTGGCCTTAAAAAGTTTCGGCGAAAGAAAACAATCTCTTTCCGGTCAACAAGCATGGTATTCCTGCATCTATGAGCATATTTAAATTTTAGTTTTTCCATTAAAACTTTTTTCCCTTTTTAAAGGAACATTTTCAATCACAACACTTACACAATAGAAATAAATGCAACTGTACTGTGTAAGATGAACATTACTACTGGACGTTTATCTGCATTACGCGCGCCCACCAATAGCATTGCATTTGGTCATTTTACGCTTTCCGAATAGCTAACGCGACCAGACTTTAGATGAATAAAAGTAGGTATTAAAGTCAACAATTATTTTGTGTTTTATTTATATTTAGGTATGTTTATTAAACATTTTCTTATAATTTTGACAATATTAACAAAAAAGAAATGCACTATGGCTATAAATTTAAACCCAAATAAATTTACTCCATCATTTTTTACATGATTTTAATTTGGTAAATATATCTATACAATTTTAAATATCTACAGAATCAGTTATTCCTGATTCAATCATAAACTTTATATGGCATTTAATTTCTCTTGATTAAGAAAGGATCTAAGATAATTTTTTAACCTTTTGAGGGCCGAAAATGAACACTTCCAGAGCAGTTTGTAGTAGCCATTACGAATACTTCTGACAATCCAGTTCCAGACCATAAAACCTAAAAATTTGCGATTCTGCGAACCATGTGTGGCCCTGGCGACTCCAAAAACGTGGCGCCTGACGCCCGAGCTTCGTAGTCTTCAGTGTTAATCCGTGCCTGGCTACCAACCATTTGAAAAACAATTAAAAAAAGTATGTATATTATAAACCTCTTGCTTTTTATTCGTAGAAAATCTTCATAATTAAAAATAAAATAATACAATATTAACTATACAATCTATTCACATTACACTTACATTTTCACTTTAAATTATTTATAAAAACGTTATATTCTAGCAGCAGCTTGTAACACTTTTCTAGACAGCCTCATTAATCCTGAAACAGGATCTCTACCAAAATATTTCACTTGCATTTGCTGCCCAACTTCAAGTCCTAATGCTGTTGGATGAACTACCTAGAAAACGAAAAAAATAAAAAGGCTTAATTCATAGAAAACAATTCTTCTTTGTTGGTAGTATTTTCCGAGGTCTAGTTTTTAACTTATACAAAACCCACTATTCTAAGAATTACAAAATTCTTACGTATAAAAAAGTTACTAACTTTTCTTTGATCCAATTGGGAATTATGTAAAAGAGCTGGAGGCATGCTTGGATATAAAGTAACCATTACACCACTATCTCTAATTTCTACAATTGTGGCTGTATAAATTCCTCCAAATTCTAAATCAGGTGTACGTTCCGTACTTAATATTTTTGTTATTATTTCTTGAGCTTCATCCATGGCTTGCTGACTAGGAGCAAATATTTGGAAACTTGTATCATCTACTTGGGTAACCTATCATTAAAAAAAATATTAAATAATATTTTTTAATAATTGTTGCAATTCTTACATGAACACCTGTTTCATAAAGTAACTTTTTCAAATTAATTCCACCAATACCTATTAATTTTGATCTTTTATGTGCTTCAACTTCTAGTTTCTCAACTACAGGCCAATTATCTTTTCTAGCAGTTCTAAAAATTTTTAAAATCTGATAGAAAAAAAAGAAACAATAGATGATTGCAGCTATTTACCTTGGTTTCTCTATACATCTATGCATAATTTCTAATATATGTGATTTTGCTTCAGTGGCTTTTTGTACAGCTTCCATAACGACTTTAAGTGGTAAACCAGGTATCTTAATGTCTGCTTGTAGTGCTGTAATACCCTTTTTGGTTCCTGCCATTTTAAAGTCCATATCACCCATGTAGTCCTCTATTCCCTTAAAGTTATTCATATAAGCTTAGTAATTTATAATTACTAAAAACAGTAGGAACTTACTAAAATATCTGTTAATATTTTGTAATCTTCCATGTGCTTAGTGTCATTATTAGTATATTTTGATATCAATCCTATAGCAACACCTGCAGCAGGTGCAAATAAGGGCACTCCAGCATCCATTAGTGCCAAACTTCCTCCACAAACACTTGCCATTGAACTAGAACCTAAATATATAAAATTAATGTAAAATTATTTTGTTTTGAATACTATTTTTAATAAATGAACAGAAATGTGTATTATTGAAAACTAGTACTTTCCAACAGACAGTTGTGGATTAATACATTCCGGAGATCCTAGACATATTGCAGTTGATGCATTTATGAAATGAAGTGTGTAGTACCTAATTATGTTACAAAAATGGGAATTAAGCTTTTTTCAATATTTTTTGGGATAGATAAAATTTAAAAAAAAATGCTTAGGATTAGGGATTGGGGATTTGGATTTTTCTAAATTTATTTTTTGAGAATAAGTTAAAAATTAAACAAATTGAATTTCTTTTTTTAATATTTTTCGAAGTTAGGGATGAAATTTTTAAAAAATATGTTTGAGGTTAGAGATAACGAATTAAATTTTTTCAGAATATTTTTGAGATTAGGGATTCGTTTTTTTAATTTTGGGATTAGGGATTTAGAACTGAATTTTAAAAATATTGTTTGAGATTAGAAATGTACAGACACTTATAGAAAATTCACAACACTGTAACTCTATTATTAACAATCCAAATGCAATAATTACAAAACTTAATAACATAGGAACCTAAAGACTACAAAACAGACTCATTCTAGATATTTTTAAACATAACATTTCTACCATTCAACTTTTTTTTCAAATAGCAATACATATTGTTTTTACTCATTCTGACAGAGAAGTTTGTGTTGAATTAAATGGTGTATTGGAACTTGTTTGTAGAATGCTTTTGAGAATTAATTTTGCTTTATAAACAAAAATCATGTGTGTCCTGGAATACAAAACAACAGAGAATTTTATTACCTAGTGAAATAAAACAATATAACAAAACACCGAGGGGTCCCTCACTCCCAAAAATTATGTACACCTATTGTCGCTTTACGGCAATACCTGTCTTTATTTCCGTATTCTCACTTGTTATTCCCCTACTGCCGTTTTATTCCTTTATCTTCATCTATATTGCTGTAATGCCATCTCTATTTCCGTATTGGTGTATTTATTACTGTATTGCTGCATTCATTTCCCTTTGCTGTGTTTATTTCTGAATTCTATGCAATATCTCAGCAGTGGGTGGATTTGAATGAAAGGTGTTTTACTGTTACTGGTTTTATTGATAATCTTACAAGAGTTGTAGCTCAATTAAGAAAAAAGGTAAACAAAATTTCTCACATATAAAAAAATGATCTGCAAAAAGTAGTTTCTTATTCAATTATATCTTTTAAATGGTGTTAACGTAACTGAGAACCAAATACATGAAACAAAGAACTTTAAAAAATATATCATTAGATAGATAGACTCTAAGAAATACAAAAAACACATTCAAATAAATAACAAAAATTAATTTGAAAAATGAAAATCTCAAAATACGGGTGTAAATAAAATTAAAACAACTGATAAGTTTTAATAAAAATCAAAACTCCTTCAAATTCTCTTGAAGTCTTTGTATAACTTGTTAATTGAGATCCTATCAGAGCAACTGATTTTGAATGGGTAACTTTCAGTAAAATTTACAGGACCGTAAAATATAAATTCTGAATTTACTTGTGCTTGAATATGAAGTTTTCCAAATCTTCTTTCAAGAATTTTACATTTCATTTTTCCTGATCAATATCTAAAATTCGTCATTTTCGTTCGATTTGCTAATTCTTTTTTTATAAGCTTTGACATATTTTCTTTAGTCTTTAGATTTTTTAAACCATAAATTTAAAATACTTTCTAACTACTTAAAACTCAAGACTTATTTTTGTTACATTTCGTTTTGAGTCCTACTGGACCGATCTACGCAATTTCAAGTAAAAGGTGTTAGACTGTAGATTTGCCAGCTCTCCGCTCCAAGCGTTATTTGTAATCGATGCATTTCTATACGCTCGAGACCGATTGTTTACTTACACCACACGCTTTGTTAGGTCTCGGAACTAAACATCTTCTCCCTACTTGCTTACTACGTCACCGATTGCTTGTGCTTTACTACTATTTTAATAGTTTCTCTGAAGATGGCAATTTCGAAGATGATAATTTATTTAATAACTGTCGAAAACATGTTTTAAAAAACATAAATAAAAGTGTATTTGACAATTCCATTTGGTCTTTTATTAAAATGACGGCCTACGATCCCAACCATAATCATATATGTATATATGATTATACTATAAAAATAAATAATGTATTGTTAATAAATTTAAATATTAATAAAGATTTAAATTTTACAAGAAATCTTTTGAGATGAAGAATGTAATTAGCCGTGTATTAACAAAACTACATTTTTTTAAATATTATACAAAAATTAAAATTTTACTCACGAATAATTCACACACGATATATTCGGGAATCATAAATATTCTTTAATTCTCAATAAATATGATTCGTTCAGGACCGGAAATTTATTTAACTAGAGAATTAAATAATAAAATTCGGGAAAGAATGGAAAATTAAATTCTTTTAAGAATTATTCTTTTGCGAGCGCATCAAATTTTTATTATTCAATTATTCTTCCTATCCTGAATTTATAAACTATTTTCAGCCGAATGTCATAGTATTTGCTGTGATGGAGCATTCACACGAAATTCGATGTTTGTTTGTTTATTCGTTTTTTTTGAAATTTTTAATTTTTATTTCAGATTCGGAAACATATAATAAAAAGAGAAATATTGACAATAACACATATTTAAACATAACTAATTAAATGCACAAATGGTGAACTAGTAACAAACTTAAACTAATTTGTTTAAAGGCTATTTATTAACTACAATATTTATTTTAAATACACAGATATTTATTTATTTCTATTTCACATTAAACGCTTCTAATCAACTGGTTGCTCTTCTCCCAAACAGCCCGCATTTATATAGTATCTCGCGTGATGTGTTCTACCAGGCTATCTAACATTCTGGTATCATCCGGTGTTTACAAGTGCAGTAGCTTTCACCACCCATCTATTCTTTGAAATACATGGGGTATTCTCGTTCATTACAATAATTACTTACCATTATTATCTTTCCGTACACACTATAACATATACCTGCTTCTTCAGAAGACCATCTTGATTTTTAGCCGCGCTTGAAATAAAATGTGTAATAGAAATTGAGAAGAGTGGAGTGTGTTATTCCTATTGTCGAGTTTATTTCTCAGTGTTGCCAGCAAGGCCCTATTCAAGGGGGAGGGGTTTAGGGGATCTGAACCCTCCCCCGAAGCTAAACTTAATACTAATAAATGACAACAAAATAAAATTATTATTCTGATATTATCTATTCTGCTTCCCCCGAAAATAAATTCACCCAGAATCCCCCGGAAATAAATTTCTGGCTACCGCCCTTGCCACGTATTCTCTATCTATTGCCGGTTATTCCTTTGTATCCCCGTTTATTTTCTATATTTCTCATATTGTCGAATATTGCTCATTATTTTCAGAAATTTATTCTCGAGAAACTGTACACTTATTGCCAAGAATAAGGGCCCCTTCGCCCCTACACAAAAAATACCTAATGATTATAAATATTGCTCAAAATCAGATTGTTAATAACAAAGTTATTATAAGACAGTCTGTATAATAAACTATATTTTATAAACATATTTTTCAGATTAGAGATAAAAGATATCCTAATTAAAACAAAAAGTACTAATAATTGTTTGCCAGATAAACTGCCAATTTTAATCCTAATAACACAATATACTATTTGTTGCTGCTAATTCGCAGGTCAGTAGTAAAAGTAATTATTTTCATATATAATACCATAAGTGGTAAAATTTTGTCAGCAAAATTTTCTTATTGTTACGAGCGTTTGTTGCATAGCAATTTCTCGAGTGACATTGTCACTAAAAACCACGAGACGTCAGTCGAGTGGTTTTTGATCAATGTCACGAGATGAATTGGCAACAAACACGGGTAAATCAAAAAGAAAATTTTGCCAAGACAAAATTTTACCACATATGTTATTCGTTATGACTATTTCGCGAATAAACACAAAGAATAAAAATATTTAACATTTATTTCAATGAAACGTACAGTTTGTGTATACTATTTTTGTAGGATCGTTACTATAGCAAAAAAATTGTCGGTGAAATAAAGGGTAGGTTGCTTATTTGAACGTTTTTATTGGTAGAACAAGTTCGGAAAATTTTATAAACAAAAAATAGTCGCCGGAATAGAGATAATTTCGTTCACAGGATAAATTTTTATTGGTTCGTATAACATTGAGTGAAATAGTCTATTAAATCAAATTTACAAAAAAGGAACCATAGTAACGTTCTTCAAAGCAAGCTAAATTCATTGTTCTTAGTTTTTTCGATAATAAATTAGAAAATACATTCTATAATAGTATATTATGTATTAAGGGGTTAATTGAGTGTGTTAGAGTCCACAGTCAGTAAGACAATAAAGGGATCATTAATTAACAACACTAATTAAGCCCGAAATGCATATGTTAGTTTATGTCCGCCCTAAGTTTAAATTAATATTTAATTTTAAAATAAAAATAATTTAAAAAATGTAAAACTTCAAGTAGGTGGTGCTCGATAAAACTTCAAGTAGGTAGGTGCAATGGTGTTTAATTACTGTTATTATTATGGAGACAGCGTAAACAAAGCTAGCTATTTTTCTAGCGGGCTCTAAAAAGCTTTAGAGCCTAGAGCTCTAATTTAGCAACTTACGCTCTAAAAACAGGCCGCTAATTAGGTAATAATCGCCCGACCGGACATAAATATTATTAGGGATCGACCGATACCGATATTGATATCGGTAAATCGGCAGCTACCGCCGATTATCGATATCGTACCGTATCTGCGGGAAACTTGCCGATATATCGGCAAGTAACAATGACAAAATTTCGGCATTTTTATTGCATATGCATAATCCATAGTAGCAAACATATATTATATAAATATTCGTTTCGACATCCGCCTAAATATTTAGTTGATATATTATTTTAAATATTTCTTTAACATTATTTTAATATTACTTATATATAATATTTATATGTGTCTACAACATTCGGTCGACATAATAATAAAATATTTGTTTGATATTTGTTTCAAAATATTAAAAATTACACACAAATAACATATTTATTTAATATGTATATCAATATATTTCTAAATATTTCATTTTCAATATTTTATAAATATTTTCCTAATCTTTTAAATATTTAAAACACATAATATTATATTTTTTAAATATTAAAGAAATATTGTGTGCTACTAGGGATGTATCAAAATACAACCAAAGAAATATAGTCTACAATCGTTTTTTATAAGTGGCATGGCGTTTTTTATAAGTTTATAAGTGGCAGCTGCCGAACGGAGATTCACACAAAATACGCACAGAATACATATCAACAGCTGAGAAAATTTGCCCAAAACAGTATTTTATTTTTATACTTAATTAGCATTCACATTTAACGTTTAATTTTCTACATCCTCTATAAATTGATTGTAAATTGTTTATGCAAGCAAGTTTATGAAATCTGAAACAGCTACAGCTGTCAAGTGGAACAGCACTTTTCGCCATAACAAAAATATTAAAAGAATTTTATTCATTACTTAAGCGGTTCCATACGGTGATATTATTTTAATATGTCTATACATGCTAGCAATTTCTCAAAAATATTCTTAGTTAAAAACACATTTATGTTAATTCATAATGTAGTAAAAACCAGGAACGCATTTTTATAAATATTTTTAAAGCTGAAAACTATAGAGATTAAAAATTGAAAAAGCGTATTTAGCGATACGATATATCGATTTATCGACACGTAAATATTGGTATCAGCCGATATATATTGTATCGTCAAAAAAAGTGATATCGGTCGATCACTAAATTTTATAAGCAATATATTATTAATACATAAATACCAGAAATCACACAAGTACCATTCAGTTAGTTATTTTCTAATTAGGAAAGAAATATACAATAACTACTACAATTTCTAATAACTACGAAAAAAACAAGAGTTGAAAAAACAGCAAATTGATATAAGAATCTTTTTCTGTCATTTTAAATACACCCTGTATTTCTTGGGATTTGAAGCTTGGTAGCTTAGTGGATATTGTGCTCGAGTACTAATCTTAAGGTCCTTGGTTTGATAATGTCAAAGTAAAAACTTCTAAGGCTTCCAGGACGACTCAGCCTATGAAAATAACTACCTGGAGTAATAAAAGGCTAAAACTAGCCACTTTACCACCTGTGTGTATCATATATGGCTCTAAGCAATAGCAGCCTACCCTGTTATACCCTAATGAGCCTTCATAGCCTGCTAAGGGAACTATTATTAATTTCTTGGAATTAGGAATTGAATTAAAAAAATTTTTTTTTAGGATTAGAGATTAAGGATTAGATTCTTTCAAAATATTTTTGTAATTTGGGGGATTGGATTTTTAATTTTTTTTTCCTTGGTATTGACAATTACGGATTAATTTATTCTGAATGTAGTAAATATTTGGAAAAAGCAGCTAATCTCTGGAAATGTGGTGTACCAAAAAAACCCCTAACGATCAGCCACTCAAAAGTAAAATTGTCAATAAAAGATAAATTAAGACGTAAGACATTTGTTTTGTCACTATTTCAATAACACACAAATACTGTTATATGTGGATGTGGTTGTATCCTACCATTAGACTCTAATACTTCTGAAGTTAACCTAATAGTGAAAGGGTAATCACTAGGAACTGTTGGATATAGTCCTTTTTCAGCTAGTGCACCATGGCCCATTTCTCTTCTCCCTAAAGGTCCAACCTTTCCAGTTTCTTTAGTTGCAAACGGTGGAAATTCGTAATGTAAAAAGAAATTCTTTTCTTTTACACCACTGCACAATAAAATAAATTAAGTACATTTTAATTAATAAAAGATAAATGTATTAAATATCAATTACCTTGTCAACATAGAAACAGGATCAAGTTTAAGAGCACTCTCATGCGAATCTAGTGTCACGGTACAAAACACTTGAGTTTGGCCTCGTTGAAACAATGCACTTCCATGTAATGGCTTGTACAGATCAACCTGACAAGATATATTTCTTAATTGATCAAGATTACGTCCATCGCATCTCTTTTCTTCTTCAAAAACTAAATTACGAAATACTTGCTTGGTAACTTTACTAAAATAATCTACCATTAAATTAGCGTCAAAATTAGGAAAATCAAGACGAATCTTTTCCATAACATCATTCCTAACAGCATTTACAGCATTATCTCGACCAAGTTTATCATAGGTGTAATTTGTGAAAATTTCACGGACACGCATTTTAGATAGCGATTCTATTGCTTCTTTGATTTCTTCTGATAATTCTATTGGTTTTTCTAATTCTCTCTTTGGTTTTCCTATCTTTCTTTGTAGTTTTTCTATTCCACTTATTACAAATTGAGCTTCTTTAACACCTAATTTAATGGCTTTTAAGAAATCCTGCTGTAAAATATTATTTGCACTACCTTCCAACATAACTACCAAATTATGTTTGGTTGCAGTAACAATCAAATTTAAATCTGAATTTTGCAATTCTCTTCGTGTTGGGTTTACTATTACTTCGTTATCTATAAAACCTAATCGTACAGCTCCTACAGGACCATTCCATGGTATATCACTCAAAGATAAAGCAGCTGATGCTGCATTTATAGAAATAACATCAGGACTGTTTATACTATCTACAGCTAACATATTACAAATAATTTGTGTTTCAAAATTGAAATTTTCATTAAATAAAGGCCTTAAGCTGCGATCAATTACTCTTGATGTTAATATTTCACGTTCTGTAGCACCTAATTCTCTTCTTAAAAAGTTTGTTGGTATCCTTCCTGCTGCTGCTGATTTTTGTCGATAATCCACTGTTAACGGTGTAATGTTACCGAATGTGGGTTTAGTTTTTGCAACAGCTGTAACCATAACAGAAGTGTCTCCTAATGTTCCAACTGCACAACCATCAGCTAGTTTTGCTAATTTACCGGTAGATAACTTTAAATTACGCCTGTAAATTTAAAAAGTAACTGATATGCATAACCTCAAAGTCTTAAATAAAACGTACCTACCCGTTAGAAAATGCTATTTCCAATTCGTTTACTTTGAAGTTATCGCAATAAAGTCGTAGAGAATCATTTAACTTTATATTTCGTTTTAATTTATTAAAGAAACGAGAGTAATTTTTATTTAATAACATCTTAAATAAAATGATTTATTTTCAAAATTCGTGCGTTTCTAACCTTAAAATATAAACTTCTTGTGTTGCTAACTTCTGATTACATTATGGTTATCAAAATTATTCATATGAAGTTAACTGGTAAGGCTGACCAATATATGGGCTAAATATAGGAATAAATGGAATAATACTTTAAATAAGTAATTAAATTAGGATAACGATTAGAAATATTGTTTTGTTAAGTAATTTATATAAGATAACGATATATTATTGTGTAATGATATGATAAATGAATAAATCTCAATAACATTTCTTGTTTATTATTATTAGGGTTTTTGTTTGAAAGAGTGTTTACACTGGTACAAATGTATTTTGACAGCTGACATGACAATTTCGGAATAAGGAAGATTTTTGTAAATCAATTGATTTCTAAACATTATACGTTTTATCAGTACTAGAAAAGTACTTATTTGTTTCTGATTAATTTTCTAGTAAACGTAAGATAAATGTAAGTTTTTAATAATTTTTTAGGCAATTGAAGGTTAATAACTAATAGGAAAAAATTAATTGAAATTCATTGATGCATGGATTGTACTAGCAATTTTAAACCAATTATTTTTTTGATTTCATAATATAAAGTAAAATCAAATATTTATATTATTAACATTAGTTTCATGTTTATACCTTACTATTGTAGACAGTATTATTATGGCCCAGAGTGCTCCTTTGGTTTTAAGACTTATAGCATCTTCAGTGACTGCAGCAACTCGTGCTGGTAAAATTATTAGAGATGTTATGAGTAGAGGTGAATTAGGAATTGTAGAAAAAGTGAGTATTATCAGAATGTTAGTGTATAATAAATATTTTATATTTTAATTTAATTGTAGGGAAAGAATGATTTACAAACTGAAGCAGATAGGTCAGCACAGCGTTGTATAATGGCATCTTTATCGCAGCAATACCCAACTATTGCAATAATTGGTGAAGAGGGTCCAAGTAATTGTGAGGTAACGCATTAATGTGAATGTTTTGATGTGTTTGTTTTATAAACACTGTTTTAAGATGAAGTATCGAAGATGAGCCAAACAAGTATTTATAATTAAGAGCTATTCACTTTTTAAGTTTTTTGAGTTTTAAATATTTATTGTACTGGCTTATGATGACAGAATATTCCTCTCCATTTAATTCTGTGGAAAATGTGCATTTTCTATAGAGAATCTAACGAGAAATTTGTTAAGTCATTCCCCTTGTTATATCATGCATATCAGATAACATTAGAAGTGGATTTAAGTAATAGTAGGTACTTGGCAACAAAAAAAATAGGTTAGTGTTACTTTAGGTGCAGTTTTTTTTTAGATATTTATATGAATGATAACGAATCGATGAACCAGTATAAGATTAAGTACGTTTATCATATATATTACAAAAATAATAGCAAATAAGCTATATTGCAGTTGTTCGTCTTATTTAAAAATGAATCAAAGAATAAAATCTTTTCACGAATTGCACACGTTAAGTTAACATTTTAGTTTTACCAGGATGTAATCAGCAAGAATAGTTTTCCAATAATATAAGTAACTATCGGCGGGCAAAGTCTCTTCGTAAATGTATGGGTCAATCATTGCCTCACCTAATAAAACTATCCACAAAGTGAACTTGTGATTGCTGTGCTTTAGTGAGGATTTTCTATTGACTAGATTTGCTTGTGAATTTACAAGATCGTCGATTCATATGAGTATGACACTATTGAAGACATCTGGACTTTGTTCATTAAAAAGCTACACGTCGATTGTTATCTCCAGGACAAGGAGTTTTGGTAACATGGATTTTAAATGGTTATACTTAGGCTTTTTCAATATACTATCACTGTTTATACTATTTTGTGAAAACAGAACTATTAGCTCTAACCTAATGAAAGTTTTATTGTATAAAAGTTTTCTTATAAAACCTCTGTTAATCTTACCAATTGTAAAATATTCTGTTCATATTCAACAGTTCTAACACCATATTTTTATCTTAATTTACCAAATGAACACTATTGTCCTAAATTTTTAGGAAGAGATAGAGAATATGTTCCATTTAGTTGCGGCCTTTCAGGATAACGCTGAAAGTATGTTTATGATGCAATTTGCGCATTTTGATTTGAAGTATAATAAATTCGAAGCGTATCACACACTTCTTCATTTGAAAAAGGCATTGGGTGCGTCCAACACACCGCTGGAAATGCAGCGCTGCAGCAACTTTCACAGCCGTTTTAGATTTAAAAACCACCATTTAAAACTTTTATTTTTTATTATATCTCTTATCTACTGTCAAAATTGATGTTTTGACATCATTCAGTAAATCAGTCTAGTGTTATTTATCAGTGCTTCAAGCGTTTTATATGTATAAAGTGATGATATATTCAAACAATTTTATTGCCTCAGTGGGTTTTTAAATCTAAGACGGCTGTGAAAGCTGCTGCAGCACTGTATTTTCAGCGGTGTATTGAACGCTCCCATTGCCTTGGTAGGTTTAGTCGCAGTTTAACCAAACTGTCAAAATTTTGTTTGGAATATTTGGCGGTTTTGTTCCCAAAGCACTCTTGCATTCTGTTTTTCAAAACTCTTCCAGGCAACATTAATGAGTTTTTGAAAATTTATGCAAACTTTACAGCAAGAAATAAGAAGGATGTAAGAAAAGCGATAAATAATTTAATAAAACTAGTAGAATTGTGGTTAGAAATAGAAAGTGTACAATTTGAATACCTTTTATAAGTCTTATTAAGAAGTTATTAATTACCTACTATTGTTTCATTGGATTATTCGTTCCTATGTACAGCTGATTTCAAATAAATCAAGGACAATCAGTATTCCATAGTTTAAATGTTACTTTTTCTTTCCCTTGATGTTTTAATAAATTTTATGTAGTTACCTATGAAAAATATAATTTAAATGCTGTTTCATGCATTGTTAAAAATGCAAAAATTAGGTAGTCGCCAAAAAAATGTAAAAGACTTGTCCTAGATTTATTTGAAATTAGCTGTACATAATAAAGTTTAGTTGCTGTTATGCCAATTATAAATAATATCTTTTTTATAAACTTATCAAAGCTGTGAATAGTTATTTGTATACCAATTCCGTAAAATGTCTTGTTAACATAGCGAGAGAGTAATAATTGCCGCCGAGGCAGGACAATCTGGAGGACGCTAATGAGTTTCGCAGACAAGGTATACACAACATTTTACGTGCAACTGTAAAAAATATGTAATTACAAATTCCATTGCTTTTAAAAACCACAGTTTAATTTATATTATAATGTATATTGAATTTATTTATTCTAATATTATTATCTGTCATGTCAACTTCCAAGTGTTAAATAATAAAATGAATTTTAGTTCAAAGGACGTTACTAAGGGTAACGTTTACATCCTCTGTATGGCGTACGCGTTGTGCTCACTTTGTGAATTGATTTATTAGACATTTACTACCTATACTATAATGAGATATATTAATATACAGATTTTTCATTGAGATACAAGTTTATAACCAATAGAAATGCAACATGGCAACATCATGATAATATTCGGTCAATATCAAATATTGCCATGACCATCTGACACATATGAAATTTATCATTTTGACAGTTTAGAGGTAGTGCTTACCTAGTAAATTCTAAAAATTGAGTACAGCCAAAGTTTTTTGTATCTCAAATCAATTTCGAAAACTCATTGCACTGAACTTTGTGATATTTGAAGCTGCTTTGCAAATACACATTCAGATTGGGCTGGATTTCGGCAAATTTGTTCACTTACATGCTTTATCATGACTTTTGCTCGTGCAGTTCTTTCTGGTCCTGGGAATGAAGAATTCCCCACATACTGTCTTCTTGTATCGTCTTATGGTCTAAAATCCAAACCTCTTGTTGATACCTAAAGATTTCAGCTGTTTTGAAATGGCACTCGGTGGCAATTGTTGTAAATACAGTTTTATCACACGCTCCCTTTTTGCCTCTATTACTTATAAACCAAAACCAACCAATTTGACAGCACAGCCATGTGTGTATTTTGTTAGCAGATAAATACATGCTAAATATTTTTGCTTCAGTAGTAACAAGTTGTATAAAAGCTGTAAGCTTCTGTAAATGACATACAGAGATTCAGATCAGAAAAGCTCAGTAAATGGGAGCAAATACTTCCAGTTAAAGGAATCCAAAAGTCTCACAACATATGGACTCACGAAGTTAGTGTATCAATCGTATCAATTTCGAGAAGATTTCTTCTTTCTTCAATTTTAGAAGCCCTCCCTGCAGACGCACCTGACCAAGCTGTCATGTCGAGGCTAAGGCCCTTTACTGGAGTTAACGGTGCTGGCTACTGTACTGGCTACTTGGGAAATGTGTGGAGATCTTGGTTTAATTGTCCACACCGAGAGGAGAAAACCTTAAATAAATACCTGAATCCTAGGGTATTAGCCCTTGGGGCACTCCAAAGTGTATAAGCTATTAATATTTTTAAATGGTTTTGGCTTGTGGTATCAAACATGGATGACAAACATTACTCACTAATAAACATTTTATTTGATCAACCTCCCATTCCAATAGAGGTAGAGGAACCTGAACATATCTCAGACCCTACAAGCACTAAGAATCCCAAAGACGAGACAATTAAGTTGAAATGTTACGCCTCTGAAAACTATCACTGCAAGAAAACTGCATCTGCCATTCTTATGTTGCAAGAAAAAGAAATGTCCTCATTTGAAAACTCCTCAAACGAAAAGTCAAGTTAAGTCTCAATTTAAATTATCTCACAGGCGAAGTGATTTTCATAGCTTATAGATTATAAAGAAAATAAGGTTTTTGTAAGTAGATATAAAAAAAATATGGGCGCCATTTGCTTGCAAGGCCTTAAAAATAAACTCAGTATCCGCAAACAAAAAAGGATGCTGGTCATTTTGAATGAATTCAATAACTAGTCATGTTTAGTTACGTTAATATTTGGTTGATCAAAATATTTTAAAGACTTTCACAAGTGAATGGTCCAATATTATCACAGTAATAATTGATTTAAATTCTCATTTATTCATAGATAAAATAATGAATTGTTTCACATAAAAATCATAAGAACAAAAGTAATAATGTTCTCTTAAGGATCCTTAGTGAGAAGAGGATGGATATGTAATTGACAAACAAATTACTTCTATTATACAGTATGGTCGTTACTGCTTGATAAATCGATAAAGCGTTATAATCCTTTAAAATTCACCTATTTTACTTTCACAAAAAAAAGGCTCTTATATTCACTTAATATTAGGTGCAAAATACCTCACAACTTTAAAACTGTAGAACTTTGAAGATATGGTTGTCAATGCAGAAGTTATAACCAAAGTTGATGGACTAAAGTTTTTAATAGTGATGTCTTTCTTACATTTGCACTAGCATTCCCTTAATAAAGAAAGGAACCCGTATAATTTCAAAAGAAACTCTCCTCAACACAGAAAAAACGACCGTGTTGACACAGCGTTATTTCTAAACATATAAATTTCTGCACTGTACAATAAAGTCTTTGGTTTATTTATTGCATTATTACTTCAGAAAACCGCATTGGTATCACAAATTATTAGCATATATCTTTGCAATAAACTTGACCATAAACAAATAACTGTAAACACTCAAAACTCAACTAACGGCATACAGTGAATTACATTAATTAAAATCTCGCGTTACTTGCCAAATTCAGGGCCGTGCTCACTAGGTGTTCCGCTCGGAGAATTATTTTCAACCCTTCGTGTGCGTTCTGCTTAATGAATTCCTTTTAACTTTTTGACACTTTTCTAATCACATAACTAGACCTTTGTACATTGTACTGTATTGAATTTACATTACCAGACTTCTATACTGTAATTTATTTAACTTTTTTTAATTCTCAAGACCCGTCCTATTTGGTGACTTGACTTAAAAACTTCTCTTTCGGTAGATTATCTGGGACTGACTGTTTGGGGTGCGAAAGGTTGTTGCATTCATATTTTTTAAGAAAGGGAAACCCCAAATGTCCTATCAGAACACTGATATATTTTAAACCAATAATAGGCTCGTTCCAGAACATTCTATGGGGATTCACAGCGACTAGAAATCGCGTTGCAGGGTGAAACCTGATATTTTTACATTTGGTGCAGCCTGTTTTTTTAGCACATTTAATTTCAGAGAAACTAGGTATTCATCGAAAATGAAAACAGACACGTACAAAAGACATCAATCTAAATTTAATGCTTTTATCTGAATTATTTTGCCTCTAATATATTATCTCGTATTTTCTTACCAAAGGGTCATTCCATGCAAAATCGATCACTAAAATGGGGCGGGGCGATCTCGCGGATTTCAAAGAAAATTAAAGGTAGTAACCAATTAAAGAACATAACTTTCAGTCATCAATTTGCTTGATTACGCAGAACTTTGGAAATATTCAAACAGAGAAAATTATTACAGCAGTAACTTGAAGTTATTGCTGTAAGAGAGTTGCAACCAGCAAAATGACCACGAATCTTGATATTCCCAAAGAAAAGTTAATCGTTCAGCAATTCTAAAATTATGGTTTGGGCCACTGTTTAAAGAAAAAGGAAGCTTTCTTTCCTTTTTATCAATCAAGGAGTAAAAATTGACACACTACATTATGCAGCACTAATTATAATCTCAGGCTCAATTCTCTTTCTCTCGTGTTTTTATTACCAGATGTTAGAATCATGAAAATCCGCTGTTAAAACAGGCTTATCAGAAATCAAATTGTTACCAGCTATAAAATCTTCTCGCAAAACATGAATTATACTTCCCAAAAGCAATTTGTTGTTTTATAAACCTTTGAAATTTAAAGAACCTTGATGCAATTAAGGCATTATTTGTTTAGAGTAAAATCATAAAATAGATTAAGTTTCTGATGTACCCAATTTATTTCCATTTTGTTCGGTGTTTAGCTAATTATAAGCAGAATTGGAGCGAATACGTGACTAAAGCACAATATCATCTCGTGGGAAATAGGCTTTGCTTACATAAGTGTTAACTTGGTAATTTCTTGAAATACAGCTGCCTGTCATACCCAAAATTGAAAACCTTTTTATAGTCTTATGCCAAATTAAACTCGAAATAAAGTGCAAGAAGCATTCAGAATATTGAGCTCGTTGCGCTATTGGAATTTATGACATTGAAATGTCACTGATTTCTTTCATTGGTTAGCTACTTGATTTAAATTTATCTACGATTGAGACAGTTTAATTTCAATGAATGTTTTTATATGTAGGTTCCAAGCGATTGGGTAGTATCAGATTGTGACCAAAGCATATTATCCCTACAGTGCCCACCAGAATACCTCCAAGTCACAGACAAAGACATTGCAGTCTGGGTTGATCCTTTGGATGGAACATCAGAATATACACAGGTATGCGAGACTTTATTTTAGAACTTGAACTAATGTATAGAAAAAAAAAGTAGAAAAAACAAGATTATTTAAACAGATTTATAATATTCGAAGGGGAATTTATTACATCATTAGTCGTCTTTCATCTATGCTCCCTGGTTCCAAGTACAACAATAATATTAATTTATGGAATTTAACACAATTCGTTAATAAATTAGTAAGTTTGCTTTTATAGTGCATAGAGATTATTTTTCGAAATTACGCACGTTTTGATTTTGAAAGTTAATATAGACTTATCTTTTGTGGTTTGAGTTGCTTGTACTCAAAATATTTATATTTGTCGTATAAATGGTTTTTATGTTGAAATAGACTTTTTCGTAGGGTTTATTAGAACATGTCACAGTTTTGGTTGGAATAGCAGTAAAAGGAAGAGCTGTCGGAGGTGTCATACATCAGCCATATTACAATCATTTATCAGGAAATGGAGAACCTATAGGTCGTACGTTTTGGGGACTAATTGGTTTGGGTGTAGGTGGCTTATTTACACCACAAGATCCTCCACCTGGGAGACTTGTTATTACTACAACAAGATCACATTCCAACGAACTTGTACAGAAAGCTTTAGATGTTTTTAACCCAGATGAAATACTTCGAGTTGGAGGAGCTGGCCATAAGGTAAATTTACTGTTATTGTAATTAGCATCAATAAAATTGGTATGTCATACCAATTTAATGCAGCTTTAAATACTGACAAAAGATCTATTATAATGAAATTTTCCAGGTTATGCTTCTGATGGAAGGCAAAGCTCACGCTTATGTATTTGCAAGCAAAGGTTGCAAAAAGTGGGACACCTGTGCTCCTGAAGCAGTGTTAACTGCACTCGGTGGTAAGTTAACTGATATGCATGGCAATCCTTATGAATATGACAAAGACGTACAACATGTCAATGCACGAGGAGTGCTTGCAACCGCTCGAGGTATTAGCCATGCTTCTTTTGTGTCTAAAATACCACAAGATATTCGCGATGCTCTTGCTTAAATATTACATAAGTTAATTGATGGTCATTTTAGTTGGCTTTAAAATTTTATTATTCCATTTTTACCATTAATTAAAGTATTATGTTGTAACAATTATTTAATCAATCAACTACGTCTCTAAAGTGTAGCTTTTTAATTGTAGGTAGTCTTTTTAACATTTTTAATTGTACTTATGTAATATTTAGTAAGAGGCTATTAACTTCGTAATTTTAAGTAATAATAAAGATGTTTTATAAAATATTAATTAACAAATGAGTAGATTTTAAGGCAACCAATGCTGATTTATGAATTTGAATTATTTTTAAATTGTGATGTTCATACTCAGTAATATTCTAACCTGTATAATAGTATGAATGTATTTTTTTTGTTTTCATGTTAATTTTTATTTATTTTAAAATTGTTAAAAATAAAATTCTATTTTATTAATTTGACTTTCTGTTTAGTTGGTAAGGTTGGCATAGACTTATTCTTTTTCATCTCCTATCAGACAGTTTAAGGGGTAGTTTAGCTGCATCTTAACGAATCATGTCTTATATGAGAAAGAATGAGATATGTCTTCACTTTTAAAGACAGGATTCAATTGTAAAGGAAATGTTTAAAAAAAACAAGGTAAGTTTCTGTAATTCACAGAATTCAATTTTGATGATTTACTTATAAAAAGTTGAATTAATAATGGTCTTGTTAGTTACGAAATATATTTACTATAGACATTTTATCTTTCTTTTAATGAATATATGACTACTATACTTTTTACTTTATATTAATAATATTAAAAAAGCAAAAACATACATAACAGATGTAAACTGTGAGTTATTTGAAACTCTCTTAAGCATATGAAAAAAAAAGTTTTCTAGTAACTGCTTTTGATTTATCTGAATGCAGATACTTTCCTTGTAAGAGCTATTGGAATTGATAGGACAGACGTATGAGCAATTGTCAGCGATAATATTAGTAATGAGTTTTTTTTTAAGAACTATTGTAATGGCTTTTTAAACAACCCAAAAACTCCTCGCCAATTCGACCTATACTAAATTTGCTAATTTTGAAAAATCAACGACTTGAGGGTACATTTATTTTGTTTTTTAAAATTATCTCGGAAGGCGACTCATTTTAGTTAATTAAGAATGCAAAGCATCAAATTAAAAGGTTTTTTCTTGATAATCAGAAATTCTTATTCTTTCAACTTGATGAAAATGAACTGATATCGCAAAAAAAACTATATCTACATACATACCTTGATTCGTCAACTTTCCAAGATGGCAGACTTGACACAGGTAGGATTAGTGAGGACTTTTTATGGGTTGTTTAGGAATACATCTTATAACGATTCTATGAAAAAAATATTCTCTTCTAATTTGGTTGTTGAGGATATATGAAACATAACTAACTCACTCGTCTGCACTATAAGCATAATTTCTCAAAACTTTAACTTGAAACATGTACTGACTCTGACTACTAGATCCTGTCTTTACACATTATTTATATTGTAAATTTCAGGAACTTTATGTTCATGCTTTATCATTTCTTTTGTTTCCTTTTTTTTATTGGTACAAGAAAAAAGAAATGCAATAACTTACAAAGATAGGCTTGCAAAAATACCGACTAATAATTAAATGAAGTATAACTATTAAGTACTTTTCTTAAAAATATCTATATATGTTTACATATGGATCATTCTACGGAAGCTCTCGAAATGTGAATAAAGTTTTCATAGCTGCCTTCATTAACTGATAATATGGAACACAGGCTTCCTATTTTAATGTGTTGCATGTGAGAGAGACATTTGAATCAGTTAACTCTAATAATTTATTTATTCTCAAACAATTTGTCTGATAGAAATACTAGCGTTTATCTACTGATTTGTGGTAACATTAATGCGAAATAGAATCTTTAATTAATGTATTTCTTTTAGTGATTTTGTTAATTATTATGTTAAAAAGATAGGCAGATGACATTATAGAGAAGAATCAATAAAAAGAAAATACATCTTTGACACTTTTACCTTTAGGTGAACCAAAAGTCCTAAAGGAATAAGTTCATTCTTTTCAAAATCAATTTTTTATCAAATCACACACACACACAAATTAATTTGCAATTACTTAGTAAAATCTGTATTGTCGTTAAAATTTAAGATTTAAGACTTTTTTGTGCAACCGAACGCGAAGTGGATACATGCGGACAGGATACGAAATGCAATATCGCGCCCGTTGCCAAGGGTAACGGCCGCGAAGAAACCTAATGCCAGGGCTCGTATTCTTGAACTCATACGAACAAGTTACGCATACGAGATGACGTAATTCTGTATTACCTTCTAACATTTGATTGGCTAAGTTGTACCTATCTTATGACATAAAAATTACGTCATCTCGTATGCGAAACTTGTTCGTATGATTTCAGGGATACACAAAACATATTGTGTGTATACGTACCTTGTTCGCGAAATTATTTAGCGTCCTCGAGAATGTTCTGCCTCGACTGCAAATGGCCTCGGCGACAATGTTTTTCTCGGTACGTTAAAAAGAGATTTTGCTGCCTTGGTATACAAATATTCTTTTTTTATTTGCTTGTCCAAATGAAGCCATTTGGACACGTATTTGCAAATACAAAAGAGATTCCGTTGAATACTGGAAACAGTAACATTTTATTTTTAAAGTTAATATTGTTAAACAGCTGTTCTTAAAATCTCAAACTAATTTATGCAAATTTGAAAAACAAATGCAGCATTAGAATTTTCCAAGTTGCCTATCAAACTATTTAACAAAGTATTCCTAAGAAATTTTGTTTAAAACTAAGTTATTTTGTTTAAACGATTATAAATTAACCCAAATAGAAAATAGTATATTTAAGTATTATAGTTCCATAAGAACACATTTTTAGCGCACACGTTCAAGTTTAGAAAATTACCTGTGTAGCGGGGAGTTTTCTAAAAGAAAATGCGCTAAAACGTCTTATGAAACGAATACTTTATACTATTTTTTTCTAGTTGCGTTATTTTGTAATCATTTAAGAAAAATAACTTGGTTTTAAATAAAATTTGTTAAGGATACCTTGTTAAGTAGGCAAGACAGTGAAAATTCTAATTGTGCGTTTGTTTTTCAAAATATCATAAATAAGTTTGACGTTTTAAGAACAGCTGTACAACGGTGATACCTTTAATATATAAAATATTACTGTTTTGAGTATTTAAATAAATCTCTCTTGGATACGCAAAATGCGTGTCCAAATGCCTTCATTTGACAAATAGTAAATATAGTAAGTTTTAGCGCACTTGTCTTTTAGAAAACTGGGCGATAAGCGGAAACTAATACTTATTAATTCCAAACCAATAATTTAATAGTCAATATGACTATACCTATGCGTAAATTATTGAAGGAGAAAACCGGAAAAAATGATATTTTGCCTGGAAAACCGGGGAAAAAGACCTTGAATTTCAAAGTACCACTCTTGCTGGCCACCCTCCACCCCCATCACAAAGCGAAGTTGTATGAATTAATCAAAAAAACGTACTAGTTAAATCAAATACTATGACCATGCATAATTTAATATCTACCGAATTGTACCACAAAATTTATTTTTAAATTTATAAATTTGAGGTAACATAATGATTGAGAAACATAACTAGAAGCTTAGCTACTAGAAACGTATGTAGATGACATACGTTAATAAATGTTTTCATTTGCTTGTGAATTATTCTAGGGTGAAAGAGACGTTTTCAGTTGTTGTTTATTAATTGATACACATGCAATCTTAATTTGTATAGATAATAGTGAAGTCAGCTACAGTAGTGATCGTGACTTCTGTACTATTTTCCATCTCAAAACTTCAAAACTTAAATCTCTGACCCATGCTAATGATCAGGGGAAGGGTCAATTGACAAAACAGACTCCAGAGCCATTTTAAGATCCTACAATACTTCTAGGAACTTGTGCTACTGCTAGATTACCAAAACTTTCCCTTTTGACCCATAATGATGTAATTAACACGAGGGGTGGCTAGAGGTCAAATTTGACTTAAACAAGAAGACTCTTTAGGGTCGATTACTTTTTCAAATAGTATCATTTTTTTACTAACGACCTTTGCTGGAGGGGTGATTAGTCAGAAGTCACACCTGGCCTCAACTGGAAAATCGCCATGATCTTACTATGTAGATACACTATAGTTCTGCCTGTTGCAAGTATCACTCTTGACCCATGAAACCCTGCCAGGGTCAGATCTGAACTTGCTAAGGAAGTCTCTAGGGTCAAGACTGCATGTAGTCTCATTGTCACTTGATCAATAACTTTCCCACGTGTTGGCCCCTCCATCCATTAACCAATGATTGAAAGTCAAATCAGACCTCAACATTGTGGAATTTATTTTTACGTTTTCAAAAGTATCACTTTAACTGATTAATCCTTTATAGGAGGGAGGTAAACTACAACTTGATTTGATCTCCAACGTAGATTATTTACATTCATTACTACCTTCATTACTACCTATCGTTACTTTTGACTGATAACCTTCTTTAGAGGGGGATTGCTGGAGGTCAAACTTGGCCTGGATGGGTAGATCTGCAGAGTTGTTTATATACAGTTCTGTGAGTGGTCTGGTCGAAGATCGAATTTGACTTCAACAAGGAGGTCTCCATAATTGATTACATGTAGTCCTGTTGTCACTTTTTCTTTCGCTAGTCTCACTGCCTCAGTGAATAGGCTTTCCTGTTTGTTATGCAAAATCTAAACAATATTCATCTAAACAGTTGTTGGACCATTTAGTTTACTTTCTAAGTCAATAAGCTTTTGTACAGGGCTGGCTTGAGTTTTTGTAGGGCCAGATTAAATATGCTGCGGGCCATATGACTAGACATATTGTTGCTATGGACATACGTACCTTTCATTTATTTTTTGTATTGTAATAGATAAACCTGTTATTTATCTATCTTGAATTGTAATAAATGAAAGGGTTTGACGGAATACTCTGAAGCTGCTTTACAGCAGCCCTACACATTTAGGTGACATTTAAAAAAATAATCTCGATGGGGACCAACTCTGAACTACGCTGAAAGTGAATCAACTATACTTACAAAATGTCATCTGTCATTATTGTAAAGCATAAATAAACTGATATTTCATAACAATTTTTGAAAAGGTTTTTATCTCTGAAATAGGAAGTCTTAATTCTTTAACAAGTTAATTCAGGGTACTGAGAATGCTTCCTGGCCATAAAATCCCAAACTTTTTGTGCTGCAACCCGGATTTTCTTGATTGTTGTTTTATGGTAATTACGTTCTTGAGGCTTTTTGCAAAAAGTGATCACAATTGGTCCATAAAATTTAATTTAATCATTTTCATATTTCAAAAAGATCAACTTCGTGGTCAATCTTGGCCAACTTAATGTTATATAAAGCAACCAAATGTATATTTAATTTTTAAATTAAATAAATAACTGATAACACTGAACAAATTTGAGATCATTAAAATTGTTTGAAAAGAAATATAGTCTACGTTATGTAATACTCTAGTATGGAACAATTAAATCTGGAATTACATTTTGATGTCTAGCACCCCAAAAATTATGATGATGGAGAATATTTTTATCAAATTTTATACAAAATAAATTAACAATATTCACAAAAACTTACAGAGATTTGATTCTTTTTTTCTTTTACTTTATCTTTTATAGTTGCTGGAGGTCTCTGTAATCAATGTCCAACAATAGTCTGCTAGCATACATGTAGATTTCAAAGTTGCTTCCATAGTTTATAGTTTCGCGAACAAAAAATTTGGTGTAAAGGGATTTGTAAATCGTCATATCAGTGGCGTATTTAGGGGAAAGGGGCTAACGGGCTGGACCCCTCGAAATCTTTTTAATAGTCCAGGTCATTTATGTCAACATCTAAGTATTTTGATTCAGAATTTTTATAGAAGAGCCCCTTACCCAAAGAAAATATGCCACTGCATCATAAGCAGTCTGATATAAAGCGCTCTGTTTTGTAGCAACTTTATTTTTGGTCAGAAGTGGTATAAATCATATACCGGGTGTCCCAAAATGCTGTATACACGCAATATCTCCCTTATTTGAAAAGATAAAGAAATCAACCAAAAACTATAGTGAATGGCTCAAAATGGCCCTTCAGAAAACATCCTTAAAGGCTGGTTGCATAGCAACGTTTAAGAGATCATGCCAATTTGCTTAATTTTTCAAATTGCACCCTCTGTTATTAATTATCTAATGTGCATTTAGGGGTTTTAAAAATATTTGTTATAAATTAATTTATCTTAAACTTAAAGCAAATGCTTAAAATGCCCTCCTGTGGATTCTACACAGGCTTCAAAACGCCTCAGTAGGTCCCTTGTAGACACGGCGCTAATCATAATACTTTTTGAATAAATAATTTAGTTAATGAACATGAACAATTAATGTGTACAATTTATAAAAAGTATTCTTTTCCACCCCTAAATGAAGAATAATACATTTTCGTGAAAAAAAAACAGAGGGTGCAATTTGAAAAATTAATCAAGTTGTCATGATCTCTTAAACGTGCAACCAGTGTTTAAGGATGTTTTCTGAAGGGCCATTTTGAGCCATTCACAATAGTTTTTGGTTGATTTCTTTATCTTTTCAAATAAGGGAGATATTGCGTGTATACAGCATTTTGGGACACCCTGTATATTATTAAATGACATAAAATTGCCTATTTTTTGGTTTAGAAATCGGTGTGACAGTGATGACGTCATCGTTTTTTTAAATTACCTGATGGGCATTTATTTACTAAAATCGAGAGATATTGTGTTCTCTTTTCATCTATAATAAATATTCGTACTCTTACATAAGAAAATTTTCAAGAAAAACGTGAAAAGTAATTTACGATTAGTAGGCTTTGTATTCTGATTCTTCAATTAATAAAACAGAATTATCTAGCAAGCTTAGGTAAATAACGAAACTTTAGTTGTTCTGATGGTCTTTATTTTTCAATTAGCGTAAATGTAGAACAAAACGGTACAAAAATAAATAATACGTTAATTTAATACAGAAATCTTTTTTAATAAAACTGATTATGAATATACGCAATCGTTTTGAGGTGAAAACTTTTTACACAAACTTCAACTTTGCGTAACACGTGTTTCTGTTTGCACTTTCGACCAAATTTGATTGGTTTAGGAAATCCGGTCTACTGCGCATAGCTGGTGATGTCTGAGCGAAATTCCCATAAAATAGCATTGCATAATTATCTTTACCACGCAGAATAGTCACTTTGAGACGAACTATAGATATATAAAGTAGTGCAAAGGTCCGCAAGGGCAAAACAGCTCCCTCAATTTTAAAACAATACAGCATAGTGTTCTTTTAAAATTTTTATATATTCCACAATATAATATTACACATTTTTATTTCATTAATTACATATGTTTAAATACATGTCTTCATAGAAAAAAGGGGAAATAAAACACGTTTTTTATACTGTCAAACGTTTAATCATACAGTATAACAGCTGGATACATATTTAAGCTACTGTTTAAGTCTGAAGCACAATTTTTGTTTAATATTTATCTTTTAAATGTATATTTTAAGTATGTACCTTCTCAGCAATTTTTTGAAAATTAAAATTCCTGTAAACCTATGTTTGTAAAGGTTAAAATGTCAAACTCTTCGTTACAGAAGAAACCCAAAAAGATGAAAACAACGTACAGGTTACAACACAGATTGGATTAAAGTAGTGTTGACAAATGGAAATATTTCCGAGAAGGAAACATAAATTTCCGATAAATTCCCAATAAATTTCCGCCTTAACGTTGAATTTTTATCGTTTATAACCTCATTTTTAAACGTTGTACATTGTCTTTTCACAATTTTTAGTTCAAAACACCAAATTATTAAAATTAAAAATTAATAAAATAAAACTAATATCATCATTCACCTATCATCAGTGATGAAGGTAAATCTCAAGAGGATCGTTAGTGTAGGTACAAATACTATGTTTTATAATTATTTATTTTTTTTTCATTTTTTCTTGGAACGGATTTTTGTTTTTTTTTTAATAAAAAAATCTTCCAATTTTCAGTCATTTATTGGTGCACCTAGATGCCTCTTAAATTATGTTTAAATATCATTAACTTTTTTTAACATTTGCCATTTCAATAAGTTTCCTGAAATACTTCCACGGAGAGTTAATTGACAATGAAAACTCGCTATAAATTCCGTCATTTTGGGGCAAAAATAACGCTTTCGCGCTTCAAAATTATGGCCCTATGGATTGCGGTACTTTATAAATCTAGTGACTTTAATCTTAAACTTATTGTTAGTAGTTACTAGAGATGCTGCATGTACTAGTTATAAACAAGAGTTCAATCAACACGAATATCAAACCTCCACATCAAAGTGCGAATTTGAATCCAAAAATAAATTATAACAAAATCACTACAATCCATAGAATTCTAAGAAGTTAAATAAAAAGGAATTAAATAAACTCATACAAAAATCCTTCAATTTACTAACCAACAATTTTTTTAAATTTCGAAAAACGCGAGTTTATTTAAGACTTTTGGTTCACCCTGTACAATTATTTTAAAGTAACAATTTGAATTTGGAATTCGCGAAAATCATGTACCAGGAGATGGCGCTGAAAATTGCAAGATATCGGAATTACCCAGCCAGCACACTGACGTCATAATGTCGTCGTTTTTTCGGCAGTAGCGACGTCAAAGACGTATTAATATGACGTCACATTGTCGTAAAACTGACAGCATTATGTCACAGCCCAAGGACGTCAATATAAGACGTCATTAAAACGTAGTACAACGACGTTATTAAAACGTTCTATACTAGGACTAAGACAGGAATTATAAATAGTTGAATATTGGAAATAATATTTATTATATACTATTTCATACATAATTATTAAACAAAAGTAAACATTCAATAACAGAAAATACATCTCTTCTGATTAACTCAACATCTTATAATTATTAAACAAAAGTTAACATTTACTAACTGAAAAGCTGCTCAAACAATATGCAGAATAATTGATGATACTAAAATAATATTAGTAAGTACTAAGAAACCATTGCATTAATAAAAGTAATCTCACAAAATTGTTGAATGGATAGAATTGTGTAGGTTATGTAGTATTGCGACGGAACAAGTAATTATTAATACTCGCCTTTGTGACAAAACAAAATTATTATGCAGTAATTGCACCTACACATACACTATAAATGTAGGTACGTCAACAACTTTAATAACAAGTAGCAACGTTACTAATTACAGAGCAAAACGAATACACGAAAAATGTTGTTGCTGTTTGTATTGCGGCATCTGGTCACGTGCAGTTTAGTAAAAACATAAAGTAAAACAGTCTTGCTAGATTTGTCTCTCGTACATCAATGGATCTGACAATATAAAAATAGTGTAATTGAATATTGAAAACAGTAAAATAATGTATTCTATTTACATTCTGCAAATGTAAAAATAAAAAATATTTTATAGAACATATCACTTTTTGGTTACCAAGATATATCATAATTAATAATAGAATCTGAAAGCGACCTTATTGGACGTCTAAAAGACGTCGTTTTGAAGGCGTCTATGTATGTCCCATAACAAGACGTCTTATGGACATCATTTATTAGTCATATGACGTCGCCGACCAATAATCACTTAAAGATAACGTCATTATAACGTCAGTGTGCTGGCTGGGTAAGAGTGAATAACAAACTTTATGCGTAAGGCTATATAGATGTTGTTGCACTTTGTGATGCTAGAAGAAGCAGTTTAAGATAGTATAAACAGCGTTTAGCAATAAATAGAGCTTTCTAAAGTGTTTATAGACGTAAACAGCGTATGACTTATTACCCGGATAATTTATATTAAATACCAGGGTGTGATCTGACAGTTTTAGGTAATAATAATTATTCTACTGAGAATTCCCAACTTTCTAAATATGAATTGTTAAATAAATATTGTAACCAATTGCTATTTCAAAAACAATCTATATTTTAAATATTTTCTATAATTAAAATAAATAAATCTAGTAGTTTACATTTAAATAAAATTTATTATTAAATTTTAATTTTTGTTAATTTAGTATTGTGATAAAACTTGTATTTTCTTTTATTTGTTATAATCTTTAATGTGTTTAGCTGTTTAGCAATTAATAAACCGGTTACGGGAAGTTTCTTAGTAGGCACTAATGCCTTTGTTAAGCGTTTTCGTGCTATGTGGGAAGTAACTGCAAAAATGCACCGAGCAATTTATACAGGCGTCTCTAAGTACGTCCATCGTTAAGTAGGTCTTTTCCACTTTTAACGTAATTTTGGATCCTTTGGAAGGCCATAGAATGATGTGTCTTTAATGCATTAACAGGAACACTGAGGCACTGATCAATTTTTCCTTAACTTCGTGAGAACACTTTTATACATTCTTTGCATTTTTTGTTTGTATTAAAAAGTATATTTAGAACCACGCTTTACCACTGGTTTCAACGAAAAATTCGTGAGATTTATTTAGTTAAATCACAAAAACCATCTACCATACGTTACAAACTGATTTGTTATTCACTTCTACGTCGATTGCCTCGTTGAAATCTAGATGTCGCCCACTCCGTGATTTTCGCGAATTATCCTCTACGTTTAATAAACGGTTGATAAAGAAAGTTTTTAGATGGTGTGCTTGGGGATAATCCATATTTACACAATTAATTATCTGCAAGCTTGATTATTAATTTAAATATTTATTGCCATGAGTACAGATAAATATAAGCATTTATCAGCGGCAGTCACTCCGTAACCTTTTGGATGTTCTGTTAGCGAGCGGCAAACGCTGTATCCGTGTAAGTGGCCACGAAGCTACCAGTTAATATGCTTGCAGCCTGCTAACAGAACATCCAAAAGGGTATGTAGTAACTGCTATTGACATTTATATAAATCTGATCACATTCCTTTACAATGTGTTCTTATATCTGGTATTACGAAGTCTAAGAAAAAATACTTATATCAGTACCATTTTACTCTCCTAGGCAGGTACTGTTAGTAAAAGTAAAAGTCATCATTATTAGGTTGCATGTCTATAAAAATTATATTGCAAACATAGAATATATTAGACGACTAAAATACAAACTATTTCATCATGTACAGAATTAAAGATTATAAACACTTTACAATGTCGACTTCTGATAATCTTGAAAACTTATAGTTAGCAATATTTGTAAGAAGATGTGACACAGCTAACCTAAAAATTTATTTTATGAATATCAAACTATTTGAAATATGTAGATTATAATATAAACTGAGCAGGGTTAACCTGTGTGATTGTACATTTAAAATATTTCCTTGTGAAATATTAAAATCAACAAACTATTTAATAAAACTTTTTAGATTTTTATTGAAAATTGATACATTTATTGATTTATTACACCAGTCTTAGAAACCAAACGTACAAACTCCATATAAGAAAAATTCGCATAAAGACATGTGTAAAGTAAAAGAGAGGTCTTCAATCAAGTTCAGATAAGGTTCTAAGTATACTTATAGGATAGGTACATACTCAATTTTACAATATTAGACTTTCATAATATATATTTGTATTTTAGACTGAAATAACTATATTTATTCACAATCGATACATAATGTGTTCATTACTGACGTTTAAAAAGTTAGAAAGTAGTTTATTATACACCATAGTCAATAATAAGTTCTCTTGGTTAGTAATGAGTTCTCTTGGTTAGTAATATCCATTACTTACCTTTTGCTCGTTCTAAATATTCTCAACAGATGGCAGAAGTTTTCGTATCTATCTTTACTTTTAGCAGGTAACAGTCAGTCACTGTTTTAGCAACTTCTCGCAATTCCGGTGGTGTGCAACTTACATCAGCTTCACTATCAGACATTTTAAATCGTGTAAATTAGGAGCAATGTAATTAAATTTAGTTTAGTAGTGACACGAATTTACTTTGACAATTGTTGCAGTAATTGTCATTTTATCGCCACCTGAATAAAAACGCTGGTGTTGTGTCCTATATATATCAAGTATAAGCTATCAATGTAAGAACACAATTATGTACGATTGTGAATAAAATAGTATACATACCTCGGCGGGAAGACATTACGCGTCGAGTAATTGCTGCCCTTGGCGCTTCGCGCCTCGGGTAGCATCATTGCTCTCCGCGTAATGTTCTACTTCCCGCCTCGGTAAGTAATCTACTGTTACATGTGCTGGTCATTTAAACAACTGGAAAATCTGATATTAACTGCAGTGGCGTAAGTATTCTTACATACTCACGCGTAAAACTTTGCCTGTATCTTTTCAACGAATTTTTTTATACGATTCATGAGATTTAACACCCATTATAGTTTTTTCCGGACTTTGGCGCAGGCGAATTGGTCAATTAAACTGTCCATTGTTTTTGCTATTTCCCCTATAAACCATCTTGAATACATTTGATAAAACTTTATATTACGTCCTACCCACACATGCTACATATCATTCATCGAGCTGAACAATAGTGTTTTAACCTAACCGAATCTAACTCAACTGAACCTAACCTAACCAAGGTTTAAGTTAGGTTTGCGTTTTTCATCAATTCCTAGGTGTTTTAATTTACTCTTGGTTAGGTTATGTTAGGTTAGGTCAGGGTGGGGGTGGAAGGCTACTGCTTCCCTTCCAAAAAAGTTTTTGGCAATTATCTCGAAAACTACTGCTTCCCCCCCAAATTTCACTATTGTTCAGCTGGATGAGACGCATCGAATGGTATATAGCGAGTGCGAGTAGCGTACTGAGACTGGAGAACAGCCATACATTTCTGCGAAAATATCAATCTGTTGACTCAACAAGTCGGCATATCTATTTTGAAGTTTCATAAACAAGTTTCAAATTTGAATACAGTTTACAAGTGCAACACGAAGCACGTACGACGAAAGTGTTTTGGTTATTGTTAGCGTCGTCGTCAAAGCAGATAGATAATCACTACTTAATAATTTAATTATCTTATTTAAATACCTAATATTATTGTAACACAATATCCTCTAATTGTCTGTAGCAGTGTATATCCATATTCTTTTTTGCTTTCATATAATGTTTTTTACCTACAATGCTTGTTTTAAAATGTCTATTCCCAACGAAATAAAACTTCACGAAACCAGCAGCGAAAGTAAAGAAAAACTTATTTTTTAATAAATAAATACAATAAGTCGACAATTATATTTTCCTGCAATGATGAGTTATTAGGAATGACTCTTACTAATCAAACTCATAGTCATTAATAAGCATTTGACTGCTATGATCATGAAATAGCTATGTAGTCATTGAATTTAATAGTCTTTTCAAGTAGTATTAAATATGAACACCCGAATGAAAATTGAACGCATTAAATAATTTCAAAGATAAAATGCTATCCATCCATGCAAAACTAAATTAAAATAATAATGTATTAATTACTGAATTTATTTTTTAAAATTGTAGTTGCTGCAGATAATGGATATTGCCTTTTTGATGGTGGCACATATATACAGTTAATCCCAAAAGTATCCATAAACCCTTGTATACTTGTTACATTTCATTAATTTTAGAAAGACTTATCAATAGATGTACAGATATACTTAGGCGCCCGGAAGGGGGGGCAAGGAGGGGCACTTGTCCCCTCCCCTGGAAGTTCAACAATTTGAATTTTGTTGAAAATTTTGTATAATACGCCGTATTTTTCTAGGCTTGCCCCTCCTTAGCATGTCGTTTATTCTAGGCTTGCCCCCCCTGGACAAATTTCTGCGGACGCCTATGCAGATATAAAAGAATAGTTACGAAACACTTAGTTACCAAAAGAAATAGAAATAGGATAGGTAGAAATAGGTAGTAGCAATAAAATCAGCGTAATTTTTTTATTTTTTTTAACTGTTAATGTAGTTCAATGGTTCAATTTTTCTTAAATTTAAAATAAACTTAAAAAAACATTGTAAGGTTATAAATATATAATTTTCAATTTTACTTAAACATACATCAAAAGTGTCCTTGCAATTTATTTTAAAATATGTTAGTATGCTTGAAAGTTGGCAATATCAATCATCCTCTGAAAACAATTGATAAATGGCATTTACGTGCGATATGAATATTTCCGCACACTAATGTCATTAGTTTCCACACATGCACACTGTCAATCGTTATTATACATCGCAAAGTTTAAATCATTCCATGTTTTATTAAACATTTATCTTTCCAATAAACCTTTTTTAACGACACTATTTAGTTTTATTTATATTTCTTTTAAAAAATATGCTTTGTTGTAATTTAAGTTCGGAATTGAAATAAATTATTGAAGGAAAAGTATCGTCGTTGTTTGGGATCATAAGAAAAATCGTGTACACAACTCGCTGGGAAGTATTTTTCACACTCTCATGTGATATCCGCTCTCAGATGTCGCCTTATGAATTTAAGTTCACACTAGTGCGAAATATGTCACTTTCCACGCTCGTTATGTAATATACAATTACATAACATGCTGTTCCATACGATACATAATATGTGTAATTGCAGGGAATATGTATGTCAGTCAAATGTATCAAAAACTCTAGTTATAAATAGTTATAAACCTATCATAAATATTAGTACTAAAATACAACTGTTACAATTTGTTATAATTGTAATGTTCAAACATTCAAATATTTCTTTGCGAATTCCATTACTCCCTTTTCTTCTTACACTGCATGATATCTAGAATAAAAATTATATCGAAATGACAGGATTCTTCGCTGCAGTTAATTGGCCCAATCTTATACAGAATTAACTACGAAATAAGATATGAGTGCGTTCTCAAATGATCAAATATTTTAGGCACAAAGTTTTCCCTGAACTAGCCAGGAATCTGTAGGAAATTGCCAACTCTATGCAAGAACATAACGCGCGTATTTTAATCGAGAACTTTCGATTTTACATTATATGTGCCTTTTTCTGACAACGCAACCAATTTTTGTTTGCAAAGGGCTTTTTTAGAATTTTTGTAGTGTAATAAGCAAGTGCTGGGTTTCTGACAGAGCTACGTGTAGGTAAAACTCGGCAGTACAGTATTCTACGATGAAAATTGAGTTCTTCTTCTATTATCCTTTTGCCTTTCGGCGTCGGATTTAGGAGTCCTATTGGATTGTGTCCTCTTGCACCCATTTCTTCCATTTACTTCTATCTCTTGTTGAAATTTTCAATTCGTTTAGCGTCTCCCCTCTTGCCTTCCCTAATTGGGTAATTTGTCCTATCCACGTTCTTCTAGATCCCCTTTTTCTTTTCCTCCTTCCTGCTTTAAATACTTTTCTGCATGTTCTCTCTGGGTTCACCCGTAATATGTGACCATACCAGTTCAACTGTCTCTTTTCAATCTTTTTAATTATTTATTCTTGCTCTTTATTAGACGAACGGTATAAAACACGTGCGAGGTACAAGGCACATTTGTATTTTAAAAGACGTGAGTGAAATGAAGAGACCTTCTACTGTACCTTACAACGTTTTATCTGCGATCATAACGCTTTACTTAGAGTATTCATTTTATTCGATATTTTTTAAATTTGTGATTTATGTCATGTATATCAGCGTGCTTTGATTTTTACGTGCTAAGTTGTTTAGCAGTCGAACAAAACAAATGGAAAACAGAGTGCAGCCAAACTGTGCTGAAACTGATGTATGTTGTAGTTTATGGCATCCTGATCAAAAGTCCTTAGAGGCACAAAGCCTTGCCTAAATACTATAATAGCAAAAGATTTCCCATTTCTCTCCAACTTTGGGACACATTATGTATAAGTGTAGCATTTTAGAGTATAATATTTAATGTTTGTAATTATGCTTTTATATTTGTATATCTATTGAAAAGTCTGCGTAAAATCAATGAGACTTAACAGGTGTATGCAGATATATATATATATATATATATATATATATATATATATAACCCATAGCCTAAACCAAGGCCCCAGAAGCTATAAGCTTGTGCGGGAGGGAGGGGGCGATTATTATTATTAGGCCCAATGTGCGGCTGCAGCCGACTTACAGATGGAACAGCGCAAATCCCACATTTGTGTCACAGCTAAGGAAAACTGCAGAAAACCTTAACCAGATCTGCCGGCGCCGGGAGTCGATCGCGGGCCGCTTGGGTGAAAGTCCGGCATGCCAGGCATTACACTACCAAGGCTTAATGCTTAATGATGCTGGATACTTTTGACTGATATTTATTGGGTCAGTATTTCTAAACATTGTTAATCAGTATTTATTGCAACAACCTAATCTAAAAATAATAAAGTGTGCCATGTCACTCTGATATGTAGTATATGTGTGTAAGATATATTACGATATTTACATATATGCAAGCATAATAGGCTTAGCTATTACCCCTCCCCAGCAGCTACCTACGGCCTAAATACCTATAGATGAGGAACGTTCAAGAGAACATCAACCCATGCTCTTTTAGTTGATTAATTAATCATTTTCTACTTTAATATTATATTTAAGTTTCTTTTATATATGTTAATACCTAAGCATATTCAGAATAAAAATGTAAGCAGCCAAAACAAATAGTAGCATGCGGGTGATAAAACGCTGGAACCAGGGCCAGATTTTAGTTATTGGAGATCCTAGGATTAGACTTTGGTGTGGGCCCTTTATCACTCTACAGGGTCGAGGGTGTCTCAAAATAAACGAGCAGTAACACAGAGGATTAAAGAGCGTCAGAGATATAAAACTGAAAAATACTCTAGCTTGAAATAAAAGTTTTTTACTTTAAAAGAAATTGCTTGTAATACTTGTTGCTAATACAGTCCTGTTTTGTCTTGCTCCAATTTAAGTAAAAGCTTTTAAATAAAAATGGCCGAGTATTAAGATAAACAAAACGATGTAATGTAATACCTATGCGATACGTATTTTAGCCTGTCGAGTTGATAGGAAATTTTAGGGAAAAATATTGGTCCAGGTCAAGTCTTTGTAAACGATGACATCAACGTAAGCCTTCTTGCTATTATAAACTGATTATGTTTATTATCAAAAGTTTATTCGATGATGTTTTCTGTCTTAAATAAAATTTATTAACAGTAAAAATCCCCGCACGCCATTATTTAGCACTCTACTTCAAGCACTTTAATTAAAAATCGCCCTAAATTTGCCCTTAACAAGTGTCTTGTGCAGTCTGACTTTATTGTAATAAATAATCTAATAACCGCAATAAGCTGTTTACACTAATGAGAATTGGTATTCTTCATAGCTATCATAATTCATAAGGCAGAACGAAATATTTATTTACAAGAATAGAGTACGAAAGAAGTATTGTTTAATGCAAATTCCCATTATCAGATCATAAACAGTACCTAGCGTTGAATATTTATTTATTCCATGATGGTTACAGATTTAATGAAAAGGATTAGTGGAATCTAGTAATTATTCAGGTTGTAAACAATCTATTAACATCGTAGATTAAAACTCGTAATGTGATTTTCTTATAAACCCGAATGGTTTTGATGTTTTTTCAATTATTAATGCGGCCTACCCTAATAAAAAATTTCCCTTTAATCTAATTAACTTACCTTATTAGGAAATCAAATGTTATTTTTAAAAATCAAATATTTTTATTTTAAAGCTGTTATCAGACTTAGTAGCCTGCGGCATAGACAAGTCGTGTTTTATTGATAAACTATTTCAAGTTCAACAAACTACAATCCTCGGCATTATACGACATTAGGAGAATATCTAGCAGAGTGCAGGACCGGACTGAAAACTTAAACTTTAAATAACTTGGAAAGTAAACATTTTAGAAAAGAAAGGTATAAGAAAATAAATCATTTGTTGCACTTGATTATTTATACTGACCAAAATATTCATATACTATACCGACCATTTATTTTCCAAAATACTTACCATTAATTAATAAAAATACTGACCAAATAAATAGAAGTGATGTAATTTCCACCATGAGCCCTAAGAAACAATGAAAATAATTTTAATTAATGTTTAAATTAAATAATAATAATAATAACTCCAATAAGCCTCTACTGTCGCACACAGTGCATAGACATATCAAACACCACTGATGACTTCTATTTTTTAATTTACATTATAGAACTACAGCATAGTTATACCTAATTTACGGACCTTTTCTTGCATGAGCAACTTTGAAAAAAACATTCTTAAGACGTTTGAGTTATCATATTCAATATATTTGGTCATTTTTTTAATATTAATGAAATAAAGTATGCCAATAAAGTATAGAATTCTTAATTTGTATCATTTTGTAAAATTGGACAGGTATTTTTACTTTACTTTTTGAATTTTTGTAGTAGGATTATGCAAATATCTTTCTTTTGGCACACTTCTTTTTAAGTAACTCATCAGTTTTTAAATAGTGATATTTATTTCTAAAGAGTTTCTTTAATCCCAATGGAATAGAGAGTCAAAATTATGTTAAATAGATATGTACCTATATTAAAAATATACTATTCTTTATTGATACACTATATGTATATAAATTTCCAAGATATTAAAATCATTGGGTTGTCATAAATATAAATATTATAATGTAATGATAAGGTAAGGAATGCTATTTTTGATATTAATAATTAAAAATGGCGCCACCCTAGTATTTTGCAATGCTAAATTAGGTAGGAACAACAGTCGAGAAGGAATGAGGATTCTGAATTCTCCCCCAATTGATTTTTCAAGCTTTGATTATTCAAGTATATACAGCGTGTGATTAAAGCATGGAATATTAAAAAAAAAGCGAACTCACCGGTTTTTTTAAAAACGCCGAAACACGTCGATTTTGTTTTTTAAAAATACACTTTAATATGTGCAGTTTACCTTCCGACTGTCATTTGTTTCTAAGTTATGACGTCATCACAAAAAATTTAAATAACAATATAGATTTTTTATAGTGGAATCCGATAGTGATTTTCCTTTTGTTTATGATCATGCAAATAAATCATAAGGTTGCATAACAAAAATTCTGCGAAAAATCGAGTTGAACTTTGGAAATGTTTGTTAGTTGTGACGTCATTAAAAAAAATTTAAATGAGAATAGAGATTTTTAATAGTGGAATCCGATAGTGATTTCTCTTGCCTTTATGATCATGCAAATAAATCATAAGGCTGCAGAACAAAAATTCGGAGAAAAATCGATCTGATATATTGATACCAATATCAATAACATTAAATGTTCTGATCGATTTTTCTCAGAATTTTTGTTATGCAACCTTATGATTTATTTGCATGATCATAAAGGGAAGAGAAATCTCTATCGGATCCCACTACTAAAAATTTATATTGTCATTAAAATTTTTTGTGATGACGTCACAACTAACAAACATTTACAAAGTTCAACTCGATTTTTCTCAGAATTTTTGTTATGCAACCTTATGATTTATTTGCATGATCATAAAGTGAAGGAAAATCACTATCGGATTCCACTATAAAAACACTATATTGTCATTTAAATTTCTTTGTGATGACGTCATACCTTAGAAACAAATAACAGTCGGAAGGTGAATCGCACATATTAATGTGTATTCTTAAAAAAACAAAATCGACGTGTTTCAGCGTTTTTAAAAAAACCGGTTGAGTTCGCTTTTTTTTTAAATATTCCATACTATAATCCCACCCTGTATAGTGATAGCTTGAGCAACATTCAATTGAAGAGAGGGAAAGACAAGAGAAAATTTAATTAATGAAATGCTGTACATATAATAATAAAAATTAATGTTAGATATTTCTACACTTAACATGTAGGCATTTCACCCATCCACATTCCTTCCCTACTAACGACATTTAATTGGCAAGGAATGGAATAATATATTAAAAATTGTATAGTTGATGTAGCCATAATTGCAGATACAGAAAATACTGCTTTTATTTGTAACATTTCAAACTATAAAATTAACAATGTAGAATGTAGTCTAAGTTATCTTTTAAAATATTTAAAAATGCTATCTCTGTGAAAATAAGTAAATTTTAATGAAACACGCACAAAAATAAAAAAGTAACAAGAATCCTCCATCACTTAAATCATCTTATTTAAATAAGAAAATTTTAATTTTAATCAATAGTAATAATAATGATAATTGTAGGGGTATATACTGATTAAGGATAGTTTAGGAAAAAGATGTGATATAAATTTCAATAAAAGCTCGTATTTTACATCCTATAATAAAATTATGCATTAAATACAGAAATATTGTTACTTAAGTGCACACAAACAATTTATATAGGGTAACTTAAGTTTTATAATTAATTTTTATAATGTAATTTGTATCATTGTGGAAGTATGTTTTTACATAGTAAATAGAAGATAAGTTTTAATACCTAGCATATTTATTGTAATTATTTGTAATTAGAAATATCACAGCTTTGATTTATAATTTATTCTTTGAGTGTTAGAGGTTTAATAAAATTTTCAATATAAGAAGCTAAGATACTAAATTGTATGTGTTCACTCAAAACAAAGCATTCTGTGTGTAAATATAATCAAAAATATGTACCTATTTTGATCAATAGATGAGTAATGAGATAATGTATTTTAAAATAATTACAAAATTATGGCGTGCCAGGAGCACTTTTATAACAATGAGTCATTAACGCTGCTGGTCAGTAATGCACTCCTTATAAAGTACCTACTCTGTGTGTAAAATTTAATCTTGATGTCTACATGTATTATCTAGTAAAATATCTTCAAAAATTAATAATTAATAAACAAAAACCACTTTTATACATGATAAGTTACGGAAATTGATAATAATTTAATTTATAAGAAAATTAATTAAGAATTGTTCATCTTAATTTATTTTTAACTTTTCCATTATTTTTTTGATTTATTGAAGTGAATGTTAATGTTAATTTGTTATATGTTAATATGTTAATTACGATTTTTAATGTTTAAGATTATTAAAATTTTTTTTTAATTTAATAAATAAATTACATTTATTGATTAGAATTTTGATAAGATTGATGATAGATAATAATCTATGATGTATAAAAGAAATTAACAGTCACAGATAAAGGTCAAAAAGAGAAGCTTTTTAAAAATTGAACCAAAAATGTTTTAAGATTTATTAGAAAGTAATATAGAAAATATGGTTTGCAAATACGAGATAGAACCTATACAAAAAAAGCTTCAGTATTGATATTAAAAGAAATCTCACTTTTAAATTGGGCCATGTCATTTTAATATTTCTTATTGAATTTTATTTGTAACTGGCTATTATATTTATATTATAAAACTAAATTAGCTAAAATTAAGAGGGACTAATTCCCAGAAACACGCACAAATTAGATAATCTACGTAACGTAAGTCATCCAAATATTGTATCTAGATAGTTATTAGATTATATGAACTATAAAAAGATTGGATCAAACAATATAATAAATTTCATTTATGTGTATTATTTTTGTTTTGTTTTTGAAATTTCTTGTAGTATCAATCTCCTGTTTAGCCACTCTTTTTAATTCCATAGTCAAGTCCGGACTCATTGCACGATGCACTTCCTTTGCTTATTATTTGACATACAGTATGGAATGGAATGAATATGACATACTTCTGGTCTTTTTGTTTTGCTGTAAAATTTGTTTAAAGCTGTTAGCAGGATTCCGTAACCTAACTTTCTTATGAGACTTTGATGATGAGTTTTTTAATGACTTTAATCTTAATAAAATTCTCTATCGACCAATTGTTTGTTCATCATAACCCTTTAGTCCAGTCAATTTAGAACTAATTTTCATGAATAGCGGAAAGTTGAGGTAAGTCCTTGGATTTTTGCATAGGGCTTCCTTGTGGGTTGTTAAATAACCCACTAAAAGTCAACACCTGTAGGTGGTGAGCTTGAAGAGATAATGAGGGTAAACCACGCCCCCTAACGGTTTTTGTCGTTTTCTCGGAAACTACTAGCTTTATCGAGATGAAAGAGGTTAGGTAAAATAAAGCTTATTTAAATCCCTACCAAGAATGTCTACATGATTTTTCGCACCTCGCCTTCTTTTTGTATTACCCAAGTTATGTCATATATGGATCAGCAATTTGCACCAGTAAATTTGCTCAAGGAGCTTTCGGGCGTTACTTTTTGTGGTCTCATATTCGTCATAAAGTAGCAAAAACCTTAGCATCTCTTCAGCAAAATCCATCTGGCGATATTATCGGTATTCTTGGTGCCAGTCGACTGAAAATTTTTTATTGGCAAGCTAATTCTTACGAGAGTACTCTGTACTAGTCAGTTTTTCTATTTAACCCATTACGTATAGGTGTTTCGCTTTTTCGAAATCCTAATTTCCTTTATTTATAAAACTTGGTATTGAGTAAATTCTTTTCTTTAATGATTTTTGCTGTAAAATTGAAATACACGATTGAATACGAAACTGTTGCCTTGTGACGTCAGAACAATTTAAAGCAAGTCAGGAATTAATTCAATTTTATTTCAATTTTACATAAAAAATTATTCAAGAAAAAAATTTACTCGATATCAAGGCCTTATAAATAAAGAAAATTAGGAGTTCAAAAGAGGCCGAAACACCCTGTACGTATTGAGAATTAACTTACGAATACGAAGTTTCGGCTGTCTGGCACAAAGAATATCGATAAAATCGCCTGATGGATTTTGCCGAAGAGATGCTAAGGTAAAAGATGACTGGACCACGATCGCGTACAGCTCTCAACAAATTTTGTTAGCTAGTTTATGACGAATATGAGACCACAAGAAGTTACGCCCAAAAGCAAATTTACTGGTACAAATTGCTGATTTATGTATGACATATCTTCTTTCTTCAATAACACAAAAAGAAGGCGAGGTACGAAAAAGCATTTGGACATTCTTATCCACATTTTTTAATCTGTTCGACAATATGAAAAGTAAGTACTACATAAAATCTATCAATCGTATTAAACAAAAGTGTAAATAAAGTTTCCGAAAATTTTATTTGCAAAATTGTCAAATTGTTCAATACGATCGATATAGAATAATTGTATTTTTTATTAAGATTTAGTCCAGTCGGCAGAAGTTTTTTTTACATCAAATTCCAATAGCAATTTATTGATATTTGTAGTGAGACGGTCCTGAGTATAAAACCAAGTTAGCGCGATGGGGGCGGGTATACTTCAGCCGCCATTTAAATATCTGTAAATATCTCGAGAACGGCTGGTCGAAGAAATATGAGAGACCTTTTTCTATAGAAGAATCAATTATCTACTTTTCAAATTTCCAAGAAAATACCACATAAGGTGAATGCTGCCAGTTCTCGCTAGTGGGAACGAGGTTGCACCGTCTATTATCTCTAGGGTAGTGCTGAAACTATTAACGTGCACATGTGTAGGGATCCTTCACCCGGGGGAGTTAATTCGTGGTTCCACATGCTCGGTCGAGTCCATTCCAAGTGTTGGCTAGATTTGGCATAGGATTTGCGTAGGGTTTACCTGGGTTTTACCAGATAAAAGGTTTGGTAGGCCTTTGACCAAGCCCCATTTGACTCTTCGTAAAGTAGAGACACGGCATAAACCGCGTGTAGGTAGAGTTGTCTAAAATGCGAGAGGCTATGTTTGCGTCAACATCCCTTAACGGTGATTACCCAAAATAGTCTTACTTGAGCTCATCCGCATCGGATTTTCTGGGATTTCCGGTACCCAAAGAGGTCTAGGTCGAACCATTAAGTCGTGTATAGCTGATACACAGTTTTGACTACACCAGGGAACTACTTAACGGCACGGTTACCCAAGTTAGGGGTTCGAGAGCATTCTATGCATGAAAAATAGTCGGATGTCATGCCACCACGAGGACAAAGGAAGAATAAAAAAGAAGAAGAGTAAAACCGATAATATTATCTCAACATTAGAATTTTCCCGTTATCCTGTGATTAAGCGTGCAAACAATTTACCATTGACAAAAGAGGTTAGTGCTACCACTCATTATATGTTTCAGTAGTTCGAATACGTATTTAAATGACTACCTATTCCTTTCATATTCTGAATGTTTTATACATACGACATATGACACAAAATATAATAAATTTTCCTCTAGATTTACGTGTCAAGTTACAGTGTAACTCGCCATGTTTACATAGTTGTGCTTTTCCACGTTGTTGCCAATTTATGTTTGTGTTATTGTTATTATTATTAAACTTTTCATTTTTTCAAAAATTATATTAATTGATAATTAATAATTTTGTAATATACCTATACCACTACGTTTTGAGACGCCACTGTAAAATACAAGAAGGATAAAACTGTCTGAAAAATATTCGAGTTGCCAACGTGACAATAATTTAACGTGGCGATCACACTGTATGTCTCAAGCGTTGCGGAGTCAGTCTACCTTACCATTACACCTGAACCTGGTATTTAGAAAGAAAGAATATGGATAACCAAACGTTACCTATATTTATGTATTATATTATATAAACACAAACCAGAATTGATATGCGAGTATACAAATATGGCAACTTCATTAACCAATTCATACTCCTCTACTGTGATACTACTTCTAGTATCACAAGCAGTCCTTGTATAAAAGCATTTCCAATCATTAATTCTCCCCTGAGATTTTTTAAAAACTGAGACAGCTGTTCCTAAGCTATTAATTCCTAGCAATTAAAAGTGTGATACATATAATATTTCCGTCTGTTTATTAATAAGTGTGTGAAAACAATAAAACTTTTCTTTATGCTTTATGTTAATGGATGCGTCTATTGCTAACATCTGAAGATATTAGTTTTACCAATTCGTATAATTGGCAGTTTTATATAAATCTGCGTGATTTGCTGTATCCTGACAACAGTTATGCTCCTTAATGTGAGATTGATTTGAGATTTTCATGTTTATTTTTGAATGTTATGTAAGGCTTGATCTTATTCAGTACGGATATACAGACAGGTTCAGCTCTCTATCACTATAATGAACGCGGTCAGGTTTACAAATTCGCTTAGCTCCATCGAACACGTCGGCGCTTTGTTAGTTTTTAAGCGCTTATTACGTTTATTGTAATTTAAAAGAAACGAAGTGTACTTTGGAGTTTAAAATTACGATATTTATGTAGGTACCTATTTTTAATAAACATGCGTTTTGATATTTAAGCTTTAACAACATAATAGTTAACGGGTATTAATATTAAAACAAAAGCATCAGACGTTACATCATTAAGTTTGTTTGTAATTATTAATAAGAAGCAACAGAAATAATTCTATAAATGTAAAAATGCAATTAAATACATAAACATTTCCAAATCAAAACAAAATGTTAAATAAATGCAAAGAATAAACTCTGCAAGAACAAAAGCCACAAAGATAAGATATTTATTAGTAAAAGAAGAATATCACCAATGACTTGGATGAGGGAATGGGAATTTGTAAACTCAACTGCGTTTATCGCATGACGCTCGAGAGCTGAATCTGTCTGTATAAAATAGCAAGAGAAAATGGCAAAAAAGCAAAGCTTAGCTAATCTTGTCAAACATTTTATTTTATATATATTAAATAACGATTTAAACCGGCTTCTTCAACACCGAAACTTCAACAAATTAGTTAACATAAGTATAAGAGAAACGTGATTCACAAAAATAATAGAATTGTTCAATTTGTGAGTAAGGGTAATTCAAAAATTAGTAGGCGAGTGGTGGCTCATAGCAGGTATTATGGTGTACACTTTGTCGGTATTATACTACCAAATACGTATTGTACTACAAGTATTATTCGTATTATCTACAAATTTTTGGTATTACTTATTTTGTAGTACTATGCATAGTAATATTATTGGTATTATATCAAGTATTATTAGTATTACGAAAGTATTGTTACTATTATTTCAAGTATTATTGGTTTTACAGAGGTATTATTAGTATTACTTCAAGTGTTATGAGTATTATACAGATATTGTCCGTATCGTATGAAGATCATTGCTATTTATTTCGGTATAATTATTAGCTATAACGGTATAATCGCAAAAAAATCCTTGCTACTTTTACTAATGTTCATAAATAAAAGAACAAAAAGAAACAGAAAATGTAGCAACAATAAAATGTTTATTAGAAACACAATTAGGCCAATGTGAAAGTTAAATAATTGTAGAATTATAGTTGAATTGGCGCAAATACCGATTAACGGGTTTAACTAAATTACATTAGAAAATGGTACACTTCTTAATTGCACACACATAAAAAAACATAGCAATTAAAAGCGTAGCTGTTACAATGTCAGATCACAACGGAAAGCAGCTAACACCCGTTATATAACTCTAATTCAACCCATAATGATAACCAAGATTTTTAAACCGTTTTTGAAACCATTTTTAACGAGAAAATATCTTTAACCACAAAATACAAAACTAAACGTAATCGTTCATTCTAAGACATTAGTACATTTTGTAACGACGTTACTGTATACTTTAATTATTACTGGAGTAAGAGTAAATAAGCTTATCATCCGTTGCAATCAATAGCCGCACGGATAAACTGCCGACTGAAGCAAACACACTCGTCCTTTCGCCTGCCGTTTATTTTGCGTACGTTGCTCTGTTTTACCCCTACCATTCTTCCCACGCTCCGCGAGCATCTATAAGAGAGAGTGTTCTGGCCGTTTTAGTCAGTTCCTTCTCGAGACTCGCCAGAAACCGGATCAACTAACAAGATTAGCAGTCCAGTATACAAGGAATTCAAGAGTACGTCCTCTTGACCACAATTCCGATACCCTTTCCGTAGAGATTTCATTCTTTTACATCCCTTGCTTTTCCGAGACCTGACCTGACCTGAGACACTGTGCATCACCTCATTACCCTCAAACAAATATCTACCCTGTCCTCTCGTAATTAACTCCCTACCCCAGGCTTATTTGTTACCATACACTGTATTGCGCCCCGCCTGCTGTCGTGAACCGTATGATATTAAGGCTAGAGATAATGCTTGTTGGAATTTGGTAATATAAAAATCATTGGGTTTGAAGATTGTGTATTTTATTGCTAGAATTAACCACTAGCGTCTAGCCCCCGAGTATCACTCAAACATCCTGGACTTAACGCATTCGTTTGAGTTGTATGAAAACAAACGGCCAAATCCAATTTTCAAGGTAAAGTCAGCTACAACCTTTTTGTTTTAATAAAAAAATGTTTAGCATACTTAAAATATTAATTACAATGAAATAATGAATAAAAAAATAATTTTTATTAATGCATGCTTTTACAGTGGGAAAATCGCCTTTTCGCATTTATACACGTTTTATTATAAGATTTGGATCTAATTCCTAAAGCCACTGTAAAAACATGCAGTGATAAAAATTATTCATTATTTCATTCTAAGAAATATTTAAAGTTAACTAAAGTTTTTTTTTTATTAAAACCAAAAGGTAATGACTGACTTTCCTTGAAAGAACGTTAATTTGGATTTAGTCGTTTGTTTTTTTAACTCATACAATCTATATAGGGGAGCGCGGTGTACGTTCGGACACCTAACTCAAAATACCTGTATTTTCACCAAGGTGAAAAAAAGAACTTATATTTATACTGCCCTTAGTTCTGAATAACATAACAGTTTACAGGGCGTAATGAAAACACCATTTTTATTTATAGTTTTAAAAATATTGGCTTTTTAAGAAAAAAGTGATTTTGTCCGAATGTGCCCCATGTGGGGGCACTTACGGACAAGCTTAGGGTCAGTTTCGGACGTAAGGTAAATGTGACCCAAGAAATATTCAAACGCAAATTAAACGCTTTTATTGATATATATGTATTTGCCATGACACAAAATGTTACTGTACATTGTAATTTGCAAAGTTCACATCAAATTTGATGTAGGATGAAAGACGTGATGTTGCTTTAATACTGGTTGGCTTAGGTAGTTTTGATACTACATCGCTTCGTAAAACGGTAGCAAGATCCGCAACATCTGGGAAACAGAATCCGTAGGTATGTTTCTTGCGAAGAAACTTTACTTCATATTCGTCATTATGATCATCAATTTTCACTACCAATCCAACATAATGTTTTACATCTCGCTTGGTAGGAAACTTCACGAGCAAATAGTCATTCTTATTTATGTGTTCATCGTCTAATAGAGTTTGCAGGCCCTCATTTTCCTCTGATTCTGAAAGGAAATCTGAATCGGATGAATAACGCTGCGGCTTTTTTATTTCAACTTCTGAATCAGAAGACTCTGACAAGTTTTTTTTTTCATCTTCTGACGTTTGGTATTTTTTGGTTTGGACTTCTTAGAAAAGATTTGCCTTTTCACCTTTTTTGCATCTTCTTTCTTATTGTTGTCCAATTCGATTTGCTCTAGTCGGTTTTTCTCTGCAGAATCTGTATAAATGCGTGAAGATCCTGTTCTTGGGTTTGACTTCCTTTTTCTAGGACCAGCCTTTGGATATGGTCTAATGGTTTGTATAACTTCTTTCAAATTTCTTAGTACTTTTGGGACTGCCTTCAGGACTTTGTTTAATATTTCTTCCATTATCAAGTTGACTATGACAAAAGATTCTGTGGATTTGGATTCTGAAGCATTGCTGCCACTCGCTTCACAGTTATCAACTTTTGAAATCAACATACTGATGTCATTCTGAGAGACCTCACATTCAGGAACGGAGGATAAATTAGGATTTGGATCTGGACGGTCAGTAGCTTCAGCTGCTAGGAAATCTTCATCCGTAAAAACGAGACGGTTAATGGGCCAAATTCCTGACCTACTAAATCCATTCACAATATTATTAGGACAAAATGATTGCAGATATGCGTCGGCAGTTAATCTAGCGATGTCTTGAATTCTGACGGCTTTTCCAGGATTTGTGGTAATGTAGTCATTAAATGCGACCTTGCATCTCGACTTAAATGGACCGTAAACGCAAATGTCAAGGGGCTGCATCCTATGGGTGCTATGTGGGGGCAGTGATAACAGAACAATGCCGTTCTCCCTAGAGTAATTTATAGCTTCTAATGAAATATGTGTGCCATGATTGTCCATTATTAGTAATATATGATTTTCCACAGTGCAACTTGTATACTTTTTAATGTGTTTGAGTAAAAGAGGAAATAGTTCCGTAGTCATCCAACCTGTTTTTGAGCCTAGAGCAACAGCACCAGTCACAGCCCCATATAAATATTCCTCTTTTATCCTTTGCCTCGGGAAAATATAAATAGGAGGAATAGCTACTCCAGAAGCAGAAACTATTCCGCAAAAGGTAACCAAGGTTCCTCGCTCACCAGACACAATCTGACCAACTTGTTTTTGTCCAGCAGGAGCAATTACTTTTGGCGCTTGTAGCACAGTGCTAATTCCAGTCTCATCAGTATTCAGAATTCTATCAGGAGTAAATTTATATTTGCTCTGGAGGCTAATCAAGTTCTCAAAAAACTGCGACACATTATGTCTATTGAACGCACTGGCTCTTGCCTGACTCGTATTCTCCGGTTTTCTATGTGATAATTGCGTGTGTCTTTTCATAAAAGATAACATCCAGTCCCTCCCGGCTTTCCCATTTACACCACGAATTTGGCATTTTTTTGTCTAATTGAAGAGCAAATTCATAAGCTAACTTTCGAGTATTTTGGTAGGTAAGCCCATAATTTATTTTTGACGAATGCAGTAAATATTCTTCTAATTGGTTTTCCTCTTGAATAGTAAACACTTGTCTTGTTACATATGCAGACCTTGTTTCGTTGTTGTTCTCGGCATCTGAGCTCTCCTGTCCTGAATCATCAAGATTATTATTTCCATGCTTAAGTTTATACAACTTCACCCTATCGAACAAAGTTGACTTGCTTATGTTAAAGTCCGATGCAGCTTGTCTTATTGACGATTGCCTTTTTATTATGGCTTTTACTGCTAAAGCTATGGTTTTTTCCGCAGTTTCACCACGGTTTGTCTTCTTTTTGTAAGTGCGAACCATTCTGTAACGCAAAGTAGTAATGTAATGAGGCACATTCGGACACCAAGTGGGGGCACATCCGGACAGTCCGAACCTGCCCCAAAGTTAATGTCCGAACGTGCCCCAAGCGACATATTGAAATACTAAAATCGTTATAAATTTTTGTGGTGACAATTCAAGCTCTATATTCGAGGAAATTAGAGGTAATATGTTGCTTTAACTGCTTCCATAATAAAATCATGCAATAGTCACAAACAGAATAGTTCATAGCTTGTGTAATGAACATTAAAACTTACTTACATAAACAACAAATCACAATTTTTTACATAAAATTTAGCATTCTTAATTTTTCTACTAGTAAACACTATCAACTGTTCTATGTACTATGGCGAACTGACGGGCGTTATTTCCCCCCTCTACTACCACCTTCAGCCGTCAAATTTAAGTTGTCCGAACCTGCCCCATGTCCGAACGTACCCCGCGCTCCCCTACCATCATTAAATAAAAAAGGTAAGTATGTACCTACTCCTAAACAGAACTGTGATTAATGATATATTTAATATTAATTTGCACATATTCTATCGAATTAAAGAGTCAAGACAATTGCACAAAACGCATGCGTTAAGTCCAGGATGTTTGAGTGGTACTCGGAGTGAATTAACCCCCTTTCTTTTATAAGCAGACAGACGCCGCCGAAGAGTCCGAAGTGATCAGTTGATCAGTATTGTGCTTGTTGTCTGGAGAGTGGACACGCGTGTGATTACCATCTCGAACGGTACGCGAACCCAAGTAGAGTTGTTAATCATGCGGCCACTCTTCAGCCGGCAACCGGGCTCGCTCAGTTTGTGTAGTGTTAACCGGTGAGTCGATAAAACCTAGTTCCAGGAGGCAACCCCTGTCCTACCAACCTTTCCGGTTCCTGGTCCGGGTGGTGGGCCGGGCTGGGTTGCGATGTACTCCAGGTTCCTAGTGCTGTTGGGGCAGCCTAGGACAGTCAAACCTCCACTTGGGGGGCACCTTCTTTCTATCCCTAACAGTCTCTAACACGAAAGGGTAACTCCTGCGGGTTTAGTTGTGTGGCTCGTCAAGCTACCTGTTAGCGGCTGTTAATCCTTATACCTTGAGTCCCATCCTGGGTGTCCTCCGAACTCCAACGTCAGGGGCTTGTTGAATGGAACGACAGTGGAATCGACTCACTGCTTAGTGCTACACAAAGATCCCCCGAAAGCCATATTTCGGGGGGTGGTTCTGACAAGAGCCGCTTTTTGTTAAATCCAACCAACAAAATTCTCTACAAACAACTACTACAAACGACTGCAAAGCCAACCAATCGAATTTTACAACGACAACCACAATCAATCTCCAACATCTATCTACTACATCATCAATCATCTACGCCAACTGCTAATCCAACAACTGAATAATTACCGGCCATCCAACTATTTACCAACAAAACCAAGAATTAATCAACCAACCTGTAATTATATCTACGTTTAACCTACATTCCAACGTTATCGCCCATGTCAACATGTTCCACATGTTGGCATGGCCGATAACAAGACAAAGAAGAGCCATGAAAGTGAAATTATCGAAGAATACAACGAGTACGGAGCGATTGTGGTTATCATTACCAACATTGTTATTAATGCTGCTAATGATAACCACAAATGTCACTTGCCGTTGCCGGGCTAATTATTATTAAATTTATTTAATAATAATTGGTCTGCCAACGGCTGGCTGAAGAGACCTACTTGTATTAGGCCTATAACAAACTCACCCCGCGAAGCGGGGTGATTAAAATAACGTTGAACAGTCAATCAGTCCGAAGTGATTCTGACAGAGCTGACCACTATAGCCCCAGCAGTTCCCTGTATTAAAACTTTTCCACTAGCAGCTATCCGGATCGCTACCGTGGTCGGAAGACCATCGAAAACTACCCAGTGCCCTTTGTAAACAACTTAGCACTCGCACAACTACCGTTTACCATAACGATCCATACAAATTTGGTGCAAGAGCGGAGATCCCGTTCACCTACTCAGCGCCCGAACCAATTTGGTTAATTTTTATTGTTTAATTTAAAGCTAAACAAAAAATTTCAATATGTAGGTCTGTTTCACATGAATTTGGACCAAGGAATAAATTTTGTTTTCAATTTGCGTTTGACATTTTATATTTCATCTCGAATTAAAGTGATTTCTTTGTTGTTAATATCATTTCACTCATAATCATTTGTTGAATGATAAATATTACTTACCGAATATAGTGGACCACTGCATTCATGTGAGACAGGGCTCTTATAAGCAATGGATGACTCAAATGGTTTTTTTATTTAGTCGAGCTTTTGATACCCAAAATTTAAAGTGTTTTGCTTTTAATTAGTTTGGGAGGGCGGGAGAGAGTAATTACTAGCCGCGCCCAACATTTATTGCACCCCTATAGGCCATGCTGAGTCTAACCATATAGGTGTTTTGGGGTTAGGACTTATAGACCGAGTGTATAAAGAGACACAGATCATTTGGAAGATTTGATGAATTTTATAATATATTGTCCTATAAGGAGCTAAAGTGAAGCTTTTTGTGCTGAGGTTGTTAGTGCTTGAGGTAAAACAGCCGAAATTCAAAGTATCCCTTACAAACATGAAGCTCTTGAAAAACTGTTGATAACAAAGCTCAACATTTACAGCATTTTAAAATGTTTTATTGCCTGCTTTAAAATTCTTTATTAAAAACAAATAGTAAATAACAAAACGAATTTATATCCATGCTTTAACAAAACAAGCTAAAGTTTAGATTTTTGTAACACTACAAGCTCTTTAAGTTTTCTTCTTAAAATCTTCCCACTTGGATTTCTAGGTATTTCATCTATAAATCTAACACCACCTCGCAACTGCTTTTGCGGAGAAACTTTTCCTAGAACATTTGATAATTAAAATCCCTACTTAATAAATAAAATCATAATTAATTTCCTTACTAGCAAGAAAGTTTTTCACCTCCTCTTCTGTTAAGCTTTCATCGTACTCCACGACTACAAATGCTAGTGGTAACTCTCCAGCTTCTTCATCAGGAAGCCCTATAACTCCAGCATCTAGAATTTTAGGGTGACTTAACAGTATGGCTTCTAATTCTGCTGGTGGTACCTACAGTAACAATAATTATTATAAATATACTTTGTGTCTGAGAAATTCTGGTTTTGCGTAAACGAGTTCAGTGTTAATTATATTCGACAATAACATCCATGGATTACAACTTTATCATCTACTATTTTTCCTTGCTTCGCTCCAAGTCGAGTAGCTTTGATAACATTTGGCGTGGTAAATTGGATCGCTTCTTTTGAAGAATACGACAGAATGCGAAAATGGTAGAGCAGAAAGAACAACCTTTGGAGGGATATGATATTAAGAAAATGTTTTTAACGCATAAGAGGTTTTTAAGTTCCTTTACCGATACATGCAATAGACAAATTACTCAATAGTTAAAAACTTTACCTGAAATGATTTGTATTTAATAAGTTCTTTAATTCGATCCACAATATAAAAGTAACCATCCTTATCATAATAAGCCACATCTCCTGTATGTAACCATCCATTTTCATCAAAAGCTTGCTTAGTTGCCATATCATTATTAGCATATCCTTTCATAACCATGTCACCCTTACAACAAAGTTCGCCAGGTTTTTCAGGACCTAGCGCATTCTCAGTTTTGGGGTCTACGATTTTTACTGATATACCTGGAAGAACTTGACCACAAGAACCTGATTTTTGATCTCCAACGCAGAAACCTAATATTGGAGTTGCTTCTGTTAGACCGTACCCTTGTAAAAATGTTTTTACGTTTAGTCTATAAAAGTGAAATAAAATTAATTATTATTTATTTATATACACACTTATTATAATTAGTTACCTCTTTATTAACATTTCTTGAGTTTTTTTACTTAATGGAGCAGCACCACAAGTTACTGTTACAATAGAAGACAAATCATAATTATCAAGAAGCGGACTTTTAGCTAGAAAGTTTGCTAAAGATGGAACAATATTTAAAGATGTAACTTTATAATTCTGTAACGTGCTTAAGAATAGTTCTGGGTCAAAAGACTTCATTACTAGAATCTTTCTACCAGCTTGTATGCCATAAAGAGTAGAAACTAGGCCGTAATAATGGAAAAATGGAAGCAGTCCCACAACCGTATTGTGACCAGGTGCATGTTGTGGTGAATAACGAGAATCTCTAAAGAAATGTTAAAAATTATGAATATCATAAATAAGTCGTTTGTAGATAACATACGTAGAATAACTCATTACGTAATGCAAATTTTTATGGCTTAGCATTACACCTTTGGGCAAGCCTGTGGTACCAGAAGAATACAAAATAAAGACTGTTCGATCTATTGAATCTATCTTGTTTGGTTTGAAATTATGTAAATCCAAGTTGGAACTAACAGAAACGATAGAACGGAGCGATTGAATACCATTGACATTTTCTTCCTCAGTGTTTATTACTATAATTGTTTTTATAAATTTAAAGTGTTGTCCAATTTCTAATAACGTATCCATAGTCCATTCTGAGCAAAATATTATTGAGGGTTTAGATATGTTTAATCCATTTATGAGCTCGTCTAGAATAAAAAAGAAGTATTGTAAACATACATAGGAAAATTCTCGATTATCTTACCATGTGTATATTGTGGGTTAAATGTTGTTATTGGGTTTCCCAAATATAACGCAGCTAATACAGGGCAAAAGTATTCTACATTGTTTTCACTGAATATTCCTATGACATCATCCTGGCCGGTGTTCAAATTTTGCAACCATGCAGCTAAATTTCGACTTGTCTCTAATAAAGCTCTGTAGGACATAACTTCGTTCGAAGTTGCATCTGCCTGATAACAGAAATACATGTCAAGAATTGCAATTGAGCAGTTCTGGCACTGTCCTAAGATCTATTAGTTTAGTAAGTTGTGTTGGTAAGAGTCTAAGCTAAGAGGTACAATTTTTTGAAATAATTGTGTTATAACTTTCAGCGATGTGAATCTGTAAATTCTCAGTAAATACAATTTACTGGGTCTCACACTTTTGTTATCAACTGTGCATTTGATTTTATCTGTTATATTTTTGGAATTTCTGTTCTAAAGTCCGATTTTGTATCTGTGGCAATGCTTTTATTCCTTTAATGAGCGTCGCATTTAATAGCCTTTCGCCTATAGGTCCAAGTTGAATGTTACCCCTTTTAACATTAAAAATTACCATAAACAAATAATTGGCCCGCGATTGTTCTAATCAATTTGTAATGATAAACATCTTTCAAAAAAACTCAAGCCTCACAAATGAAAATCAATTTCTTACAGTAAGAACTCCCATAAAAAACATTGTAACATATACTTATGCAACATAACTCCTGCTGAGACTACTTACTTAATCAAATTATGTTCAGGTATCGTGGGTGTTAATCACAAAAACTTACTAATTTCAGGCTAGGCACAGGAACAAATAAACAACATTGTATAGAGGGCACCACCCAAATTGTTTATTATTATTATTATTATTATTATTATTATTATTATTATTATTAAAAAGTAACAACGGGAATCTTCAATTTGGGAAAATAATTGTACCTGGTTCATGTTTGCTTGAAACGATTGATTATAAACAATTTCTAGAGCCAATCTATAGCATGTGGTTGTTTATTTATAATTTTTATTTATTAGATCAAATTCATGAATGTCAATTAGTTGTAAGTAAAGTGCAAATCTAAGGTATGACAAATATGCCCATTTTCTTATTATTTGAAACACAAAATATTTAAAAATGATTGCACAGTTAACTAATTAGGGATACTCTTTTAAAATACGGTTTTATTACTATATAATTGAAGAACAAAAATCAAAACATTAATAAGTGTATTTTAAAATTCAAGAATAATCATTTAAAAAATGATTTACGGTACATTTGCTTTTCACATTAATTCAAGAAGACACTATAACACTTAATGGGCTTTATTTAAACAACACAAAAAACTATACGCATTGACATCACTGCTGGAAGAATACCGGACAGTAATTGATGAACTCTAAACTGCATTAAATAAATCATCAAACTTCAGAATCATTTCTATTTTTTATGTTATTAACGTTTTTATTATTTATCTTGTTATGTTTGCATGACGGGTGGAATTGTCAAAACAAATTGAAGCAATTATTTATTAACTGGTTTTCAAATAGAAAAAGGGACAATTATTTATATCGTTATTAAAGGTAGAAATTTCAAAATCTCACTTTTATTTTACTTATCATTTACTCTTATTTTGGCTTTATTTACTTTTATGAAATAAATAAAGATTATTAAAAGTTTCACAGTTTTATTAAAATACAACCTGACAATATTGTTTCGACAGCTATGCTGTCATTATCAAAGGTAATATAATTATAAACAAACACGTCGCTAAGGTAGATACAAAATAGGTAACTAGATAAAATAATAATAATAATAATCAAAAATAAAAATCCTGAAAAATCGAATTACGCCAAACACCTTTTAGAACAAAATCACACAATGACTCCTCAAAATAATATTAAATTCCTACATTTTTGTAATAACAAACGCAAATTAGACATTTTAGAAGCCTTTGAGATATACAAACACAAACTCAGGGTACCTTTAATGAATGAACAACTTGAGCTCAGTAATTCTCCGTTACTGGAAGTATTAGATATTTAATTCTGATTATTATTATTATTATTTTATCTAGTTACCTATTTTGTATCTACCTTAGCGACGTGTTTGTTTATAATTATATTACCTTTGATAATGACAGCATAGCTGTCAAAACAATATTGTCAGGTTGTATTTTAATAAAACTGTGAAACTTTTAATAATCTTTATTTATTTCATGATTATGGAGTTCCACAAAATAAGGCTGGAAACAATAAACAAGATTATTTACTTTTAGTTTACGCATGATTTCCATAAATTTCACTCAAATATATCAAATACTATTAACAAGAAAAATAATCCCACCGAAACAAGTTAAGAGGTCCTTCACAAGAACGACATCCAGATTACACTATTCATTCACTTGGCATTAAATTAACTCAAATAATAAACTGAAAACTGCCAAGCTGAATACAGTAACACTTAAATACCATTTAAATATTTTAACTATAAATCCGACGATACGATATTGTTATTAAAAAAATCTGTAACATAAAACCAAACCGAAAATCTGAAATTCCCTTTTTGAATTACACTGTCGCGAGATATACCCGACTCACGAACAACTACAGCAAAAACCACCCCGCAATCGAAAATGTTTATTTGTCTTTCAAAGTGTTAAGAGGGGCGATTATATTCCAGAAAGTTCTAACCAACCACTCCTTGATCATGACATCATTATCACCAATAACAAAACTAGACCAAATTTCCTCGCATATTTTTTATCAAAAGGTGCAAACAACTAAAAAGCTTCAGTGCTCATGTAGTAAAGTGTTTGGTTCAAGCTAAACAATCTATTCACCTAACAAAGGAATATAAAATGCTATATGTCCTTGATTAAACAAATTTATTAGTGTGCTTCGAAGAAGAATTAAATTTTATTTATGTAGTTCGCCTTTTTACAATATAACAAGCAAAAATGGTTCAAAAACGTGACCAAAAGAGGAATTTGACACGTTCCCATACTACTACATATTACCTCATATGGCTTACAAACCCATCCATATGAATCAAACTAAAACATAACCTCAAAACTTCCTCAACTTATCAGTTCGATCTATATTTTTTACTTCTGAATATTAACTATCCTTACTGATCTAGTTACTTTATTTTAGGTAACTGATAATGACAACAACCTCAATATGATTAAACGTCTAACATAAACAAAATGTTCATAAACATAACCTCTGATTGATGGACGTTTTGTGAGCCCTAAGGCTTTAAATAAAGAAATAAGTATAATATTAGGTTTTTAAAAAGTCTTTTAAAGTAATATTTAAACTTTTATCTGGTGACATCAACACTAAAAATATTACGGTTTTTACTTTTGACGTTGGTTGGGTCTGTGCACCACCTTAGCATCTACCTTCAGGAAACTTGTTACAGTAAGACCAATAAAACCTCAAGAAAGATACTAAATTTACTATCAGTATTAAAACAAAATGTCAGACCGACGATTGATACGCCAATTTGATGTAAAGGTCAATTCTACCAAATACTACTGCCAACTTCGAGGAATCCCCGTAATGTAACTCATTGCCAGTTTGTCAGTTTCACATTGTCCTTGAATTTGGTTAATTTTTAATGTGCTTATTGTGATCTAGTGCAATATTTGCAAAGCTACACTTAGATTCACTACATCTTTTTAACTTAATTATTATAAAATTTCTTTCTTTTTGAATCTTACTTCATTTTTCTCTTTTGCAAAAAAATTCGAGCAAAATGACAATTTGCCTCCAGTTGGCAACACGTCAGTCATGACAATAGGTTTGCATGCATACTATTATGGAGTTTTTGCATTTTAAACGTTTTATATACTTTTATTAAGGATTTTAATTTATTTAATTTTATCGATCTGCTACCGTTATAATTCCTCTACATAAGTAATAATAATATTATTTATTTAAAAAACCAGTAAATAATTGCCTGCTAATTAACTTTTCTTAATAAAATAACACTTTATTTCAAAACACAAAACACGGCGTCCAAGTTACAAAATGAAATCAGTTTACTGTTAAACACAATAATATATTTATTCGCCGTTAATTACACAATCTTCACTTGCATAATAACTTAAACACTATTATACTGCAGTTTCAACATTAAACTGGCAATAATACACAGAAAGCCTGGGTAAACAATATCTCTGGATATTAGTTTCTAAGGCTTTTGAGGTTCGGAACTAGGTAAACAATATCCCTGGATACCAGTTTCTAAGTTCTTAACGTCGTTGCAACCTGAACTAATGTTTACAATGTTAACTTGCTTTCAATGCTATCAAGTTTCCAGGTTGTGATGATTTAGTTTAGATATTCTGTAGCGGTTGCTTTTAATTAAAATAATACATCGACAGTATACATGCAAAACCTTGTAAGTCGACAAACTAAAATTTTGTTGACATACTGAGACATAGAAGGAATTACAACCCTTCTGGAACCGTCTAGACTTACAAGTTGTTTTAAATGCCGCTAGGCATCGCAGGCAAGTGATCTAACAGCCACAACAGTTTGCATGAATCCGCAGGGAACTCCGATATCATCAGAAAGATGAAAAAGATCATTTTTATTATTTTTAGACTTACGAGGTTTTGCAGGTATACTGTCGACTACGTACTACATACGAATTATGTAGATGATCTGTTTGCTATATTTTAGTATTTTTGTAAATGCAACATATTTTCAGAAAATAATATATTGTATGGTTCACATTTGAAAACTTACTTTTTGATGTTACTAAACGGTGCCTTGGAATTGGAATATTTAACTTTTATCAGTTATACAAACATTTAAACATGTCATTGGTATATAAATAAACAACTTATTAAAATTATTATACAACTAATAAATTATATACCCAGTATGGTAAAAATACAAGAAATCAAACTTACAAGTGCAACAGGTACATTTCCATACTGTAGTAAACGATTGTATATGTATTCTCCAATAGAATCTGTTGTTTCTATTTTATATTGCTTCGGTCCCCTCACGATAAAATCTTCACTCATTTTGTTGTAACCTATTGTCTTCTTACTGTTTGTCGCTTTAAATTATCACTTTTACTGTTGTCAAGTAGCATGTGTTTATCACAGTGGATTTATTATTTATTTATTTAGTTTAAATCATGATTAAACTCACTTATCTGGAGGTACCATAAGTAGAACGCTCTTATACTATTATATTTTATCTCTTATTAATTATTATATTTAGTTAGTACATAGGCGGCGCTAGGCATTTTTATTAAAGTGTGAACCAGTAAATGCACTTTTAAAGTTAGCGGGTTAAAGATACAGCAATATCAAATAATACCAACTTTCAATCGATAATATAGGAATAATACATCATTCTATTATTTAAATACATGAATTCGTTGCCGGTTAAAACTAAAAATTTTTGGATTTTGCAGACTTAAATTAGGGTGTGCACCAGCACACGCGGCACCCCTGAAGCGCCGCTCTTGAACCTGTAGTTTGTTTATCAATAATATTATTAATCTGTAAATGATACATAAAACAAACATATGTTACATACGTTTGCAAGAGCCTGGAGATGATAATAATTCCTTACATATTGATTCGTAATATACTGTTATGTTCACGTTTATGTGAAGTGGAAAAAGTGAAAAATTATTATGAGCATGTACATAAGATAAAGAAAAATTTAAAGAATCATTATTGCACAGACGTGGTTCTTAGGGATCAATAAATAAAAACATAAAACATATAAACTTACATACAAAGTCATGATGATATCCCAAGAATACAAAATTTTAATATAGAATTATAAAATAATAAAACAGAATGGAATAGCATATATTTGTTATAGTATTATGATACAATATTAACATTAACAAGGATAATAAAAGGAAAGGATATCTAGCCACAGGTCAACCTGAAAATTAAAAATCATGTATATTAGGTAAAGATATCGTGGCATCAATCAAAAAAATTATTTAAAGGTATATTGATTTTCTATAGCATATTTAAAATGCTCTCTGTACTTCAATAATAATGTATAAAAAACTAACTTCTATGGTTATAGACATTGTTAGTGAGGAAACAGAAAGAATTACCAAAGATAGGGGGTATTTTGCTAAAAGAAAAACATAACAGACAAAATAGTTGAAAAAGGGCTATCTCGTGGAGATGAAAAAATAATAATTTTGTTTTTTGTTGAGAGAATCTATAAAATTCTTACTGAAGAGAAAATTTGTATAAATAATAGTAAATAAAATAAATGTGTTAATAGAATTTATAAAATAATAAAGCTCAAGAAGTAAAATTGTTAAATTAATAAACATAAAAAGAAAGTCCAGCGTTTTATTGATTAAAGGAAGAGTTTCAGTGTATTAGTTACAGGAAGCAATATTAAAGGGCATAACGATACAGTAAGAGCAATTGAGAAAAGAAAATAAATTGAAAAACCGTCTTCGAGCTGGGTTTGTTACTTACCAATGTGTTGAAGAGTCGAATTCTTCATTATATTCCTGTAAAAGAAAATAATCATTAAGGTGACTTCATCAGAAGAAAAAGATTTTGAAGATACTTAGTGAGGTGTTGCGGAGCTTGCAGTCTTCATTCGAGACCTAGACAAGAAGGAAACCATAAAGGGTAAAAGGAATTTAAAAGAAATATCGAATTTACTAACCTAGGCCTGGGAAGGATGGCATTCTTGTAGCAGCCTTGTGGCAGTCCAGTGGCCCGGTGACGAGGTCTTTGGTGGTGCGCGGTCTGCAGATTCAACAGCAGTGGCCACGGTTCCTGGCGAAAAGTGCATGTTGTGGAAGTTGTAGGTTTAGTGAAAGTGAAGGTAATTGTTGGAAAAGGATTAGAAGATACATATGTCAAAATAACAAGAAACTATTGGAGAGACATACGAGGAAGACTTACCTGAAGGAAAAGTTAATGTGTAAGTTGACAGGGTAAGATTTCTTTCCATTTTAACATCCTAAAAATAAAGATTTATAGAATAAAGAATTAAATAAAAATATATGCTATACTTACTTGTTCATTCTTGGGAAAATTTAATTGATAACTGTCAGATTTGACATTCCAGATATATGTGTCAATCACTATTAGTAATAACCAAACTTTATTTATTGAGAGTTACTAACCACCGTGTGAGAGTGGTAAATTTTAAATGATTTATTTGTAAAGTTTAATCTTTCAATAACCCATTTGATAACCCATTCCAAGTACCCATTTGATTTTCATAAACAAAAGCTCTTATCTAAACCCAGCCAGCACACTGACGTCATGGGAAGTATCATCATCAGTTCTGTAAGTCCCGAAGAAGTTTCTAGACAAATAAGATAAATTAGTCTTAGGTTGTCAGTCTTGCACTATTATCTAACGTATAATAACCCTTAAAATTTCGGAGATGTGACAAACAACCTAAGACGCAGACTTGTGGCTCTTTTATTCTAGACAAATAAAGTAGGAGTGGGATAGAAATTATGCTGAAAAGAATTTATAAAAGGAAAAGTGGAGAGCTCAAAAAAAGAAAAACGAAAGAATAATTTCTTCAAGAAAAATGGTAAAACATGCACAATAATATTTAGTCACCAATTAAAACAAACTGAGCATGTGAAATACCTTGCTCTACTTTCAGATAGCGGGCGCAGATAATCAATTGTATTATTTTTGTTCCAGCAGCAATCACGGACTACTTTGAAACCGCAAAAATGAGTTGGCCAATTTATGTTTCATTTTGTATTTTATTATGTCAAAATGAAAACTTAGCTGATCCTCCTCTTTTTACGGCTTCAAACTAGTCCATGGTTACTGCTAAAACAAACCTACTATAACTAGTAAAAAGAAACAATTGAATCTCCAAATGCGACAACTATATTGGATAATTAGTAAAAAGTTCCAGTTAACAGCCAGCTACTTAAATATAGAAATATTAAAAAGATTCCAAAACCATGTATTACATAGAATTACTAATACATACTGGTATATCCAGAATTACATGTGTGTTTCAGAACACACAATGACCTACTAGTACTTACAATACAAACAGAAATGCTAGCAAGAAATATAACGACATAATTAGGGTAGTTACCTTATTTTAATTATTATTTGTGTGAGAGTACATAAATTTATTAGCTGTTGCAATCTATAGCCGCCCGGATAAACGGCTGAGTCAAGCAAACGTACGCGTCCCTTTTCTTGGTGTTTGTTCTGCGTACGCCGTTCCGATTTACTCCTACCATTTCCCCTTCACTCTGCAAGCACCTATATAACAGCGTGCGCTGATCGATTTAACCAGTTTTTTTCCGGGACTCGAAGCCAGTAGGACCAGTAAAGCATTAAATTTTTCTCCCTTTTTAAAATTCACAGGTGGTAGTAGCATTTTAATCGAGACAAAGTAACGTTCACGGCGTTCACTCCAGAAGCGCGGTGGTAACCCTCAAGGACGGGTTAGTTAGGTAACGCGATCTATCCACCGTTCAGAAAAGGAAATTTGAGTTGGTGTTCCGTTGGTTGTGATAGTGTTTCAGTTATGTTACCGTACTGCATCGTGGTGTTTACGGCTGAAACCTTTAAGTGGGAATTAAACATATCTATATTTCGTCTGGAAGCTGCACTTCAATAATCTGACCTTTAGTTAGTTTGAAATCTGACCCTTTAAATTTTGAAGAATCCTTATCTATTAAATCCATTATGTATGGGATTATCTCTCCTGTAATTCAATAAACCTGAGTGTGCTTTGTATAAGTTTTGCGTGAATTTATTTATAATAAACGTTAGTGTTAACGATCGCCGAACCTAATAAGAACATAAATAAGTAACTAAACGTCATTTATTTTTAAAACCAAACCAAATTATTACTAAAATATTAATTTGATTTATCAAATTTTATAAAAAACTTTAGTAATTAAAAAAGTAGGAATGATTGTGAAGTTTAAAGATTTATTATTAAAAAGTTTAATATTAACTGTTCTATGCTTTTCTAGCGGCAAGGTTACAGCGCGAGAGTTCTTTAGTAAGGTTCAAAGAAAGGCAATTAAGCGTTTGCTATTGCTTTGAATAAATTTGTATACCTAATGTCCTGTAAGTCATTTTGTTAAATAATCATTATCAAATTTTTCAAAAATATTGACGTCGTTAGACGTTGACGACGGTTAGCTTTTAAATATAAAACTTATTATTACTTTTACGGATACTATTTTGAATAGGATCATGTTAAAAGTTAAAAATGATATTTAACTCTACAAAATTGTAACTTTTTATTATTATGAGTTCAATAACTCGCTGATAAAAGAATTGAGTATAAAAAAACTCCAATAGCTAATTGGACGAGAATCTAAGCTCTCGCTCTAAAACAAAATACTACTCTACAATACCATAATTAAACTAATCTGGCTGTATGGAGCAGAACTATGGGGATGTGCAAGTAAATCTAGCTTGACCATAATTCAAAGAAGTCAGTCTAAATTATAACGTATGATCACGAACGCACCATGGTAAATCTCCATGCAGACGATTCTCAATGACCTGAAAATTCCCTACGTGAGGGTCGCCATTAAAGAAAAAAATACAAGGCACCATAACAAACTGGAAACCTATATTAACCCTCTGTTGCACCCACTACTTGATGCGCACAATGGTAGAAGACTTAAACGAACCTGGTCAGTAGATCTGAAACAGGACTAACGAGGGCAACTCATTGAAGATGTCCTTTCCACACCAATCACGATTAACCTAGTATTTAAGACAACACATTAGCTTATAGAATATGATGAAATTCTGATTGCTAATAAAGACACATATATTAAAATAATAATAATAATAATAATTCCCTGAACATCTTATGCAAGTAATCTCAAAGTTTTACCGATAACACATTGTAAATTGTGTTGATAGCTTTTATAATAAATATGATACAAGTCTATCAATAAATTCTTCCTGTGTTTCAGTAATTGTTTTGATCCAGTTACTTTCTGAACACTCATTATAAAAAAATATAATAAGATAATATATTAACTATTTAGGATCTTTTTGTATGAGTGATTATGTAAATAAACGCAACCAAACAAAACCAGTTGTAAATACAAAGTCTAACATGGCCAGACGAACTTCTAAAATATTATTTAACCATTACACATTATTTATCGAAAACATTATTTAACCAACACCTCGGACTATGACGAACTATGGTAACGCTGCAGCTAGATGGTGCAGGCTTTCTTGACCGTATGTAAATAAATGTTTTAAATTTATGGCTTTAAAAATCTAGAAACTTTAAAGAAATAAAGTAAGGTACTACTATGTAAGTAGTATTGGCTAAGCTATAAAATAAAAATTTCAATATAAAAAAGAATCTTACAAATCAGTTTTGTGAAATTCATAATAGAAATGGAACAAAAATGGTGTTTGTGCTTAAATATCCAGGGTGTAACTAATATAAGTAAAAACCTGGTAATCTCATTTCAAATTTTAATACGCCCCTGTTGTACTTACATTAAATTAAAAATACTATAAACGCAAAGAAGTATAAACGATTCATTTTCCGGGTGAAAGTAATTTCAAGCAAACAACACGTGGCTGCGAAGACAGAAATATGATATTGATATTGTTGTTGCGATAGATTTATTGTAGGGCAGGGCACTGTTAAGTTTAACTTTTTTTATATGATTTATTTGTTGGCATCTGGAATGCCAAAAAAATGACCTTCTTTTGTTATCACTTTATATAGCTTTATTTCTTCATTTAAGCTCGTTCGGCGTTTAATTTGATTTTTAAAACAAATCTGGTCTGGATTTACTCTTACTACATATTTCATGAAAATTCCAACCAAAATTGTTAAAATTTCATCTTTCACACCTTCAAGATTTATTACTTTCCATATATACACCCTGTATCTATAATCTCTATCATCGGTACTCTATGTTATTATTTGCATAATAACTAATCTTTTCGGTTAGTCCATATATTCGAAAAATTATTTATTCTGGTGTATTCAAATAATTACTAAGAAATAAATAAAAGTGATTAGTAAAAAGTTTTACAAATTTATTTTTAACTACCTAACAAATGTTTCGTTAGCTAAGCTGTCATTATCGTTATATTGATATAATACTGTAGAAACAATTGTCAGGTACATTAGATTTGTAAAACTTTTTACTAAATAAGGCTAGAAACAATATACAAATAATTATTATTGTTATGAAAATGCGAAATACGTTAACAAAGTAAAGTTGATGTAACTATTGAACTTTAAAAACCTCATCAAAAAACGTGTTATACTAATTAGAGACAATTTAATATACAGATTCGAACAAATTCGGTATGATCAGAGGTGAACATAAATATCCTAGAGATCACATAGCTCGAATAGAAAAATACCTTTTTCTAAAAAATGTTATCAACATTTTACTTGCTTACTATTTTTTTTTAATTTTTAAGCTATCGATCAAATATTTGAAAAGTTTAGATTATGTAAAGATTCAAAATCTGTACTACTTCTTATTCGTATTGGGTCATTTCGCATGGAATGACGATAGTCGATCACTTAAATTTGTCGATCTCACGGATTTCAATGAAAATCACTTATGAGGTAGCAATCAACTAAAGAACATAACTTTCATTCATCAATTTGCTAGATTACGCAAAACTTCGGAAATATTCAAACTGAAAAAATTATCAAAACTGCTTACACGTCTTTAAAGAAATATAAATATCTCCAAAAGTATTAACCCTATAAAAAATATCTTTTTTGTATATTGCTCACTAGAAGACGTGCTTTTTGGACAGCGTAATAATTTTTTGTTACCATACGTATTTTTATTTTTTTCTAAACGAAATATTTTAAAAATGCAGAAAAATCGATGCGGTCACATTTTTAAAAATCTGAAAAAATTGTGCAGATTCTTTGTACATTTCTGTATTTAAATGCAAAATGGCAAGCTGGTGTTTTAATAGTTTTGGCAGGGCACATTTTCAAAGACCGCGTTGCAGGCAGCCGGCGCACTATTATTAGGCTGTCCAAAAAGCCCGTCTTCTAGTAAGTAATATACAAAAAAATATTTGTTCTAGGGTAAATACTTTTCGAGATATTTATATTTCTTTAAAGACGTGCAAGCAGTTTTGATAATTTTTTCATTTTGAATATTTTCGAAGTTCTGCGTAATATAGCAAATTGATGAATGAATGATCGACCAATTTTAGTGATCGATTTCACATGAAATGATCCTATTGTTACTAACAAGCCTTTTCATTTTGCAACAGCTCTCCATGTGTTGCCACTCATCATACATAGTTAGATAAATATACATAAACTGCTTTTTACTTTACTAATATGCTTTAGATTGAGATGATATGAATTCATCTGATTGAAAATTTATTGGACGATTTGGTCGTAAACATAAATATAATTATTTCATGCAATAAAATAAAATAAAGAATAGACATGCTAGGATGTTAGGTTTATTTAATCTAAAAGCTACATGTTAGGTCACAGATAGATTTATCAATTTTCAAAACAGAAATCTAAGAAGAATAAATTTTATGCAGACGTAACCTCAATTTTTATATAAAAAGTCTGAATTATAAAAAGGATATCAATCATTTAGATTGTTTTCATAATAATACATGTTTTATGCAACCCAAGTCACATGTTAGGATGGTTTTTCCATTTGTCTGGAAGATTTAATTTTCTTGATTAGATTTGAGTTCAACGATTGATAACGTAGGGAAATTCTTTCTGTTTCTCATGCGACTGATTCAGTTTCGGGATCATATTTAACTAAAATTATGTAAATTAGGTCAATATTGTAATGACTACTTTAGCACAATAAACTTACAATCTCTTGTATACTAATAAAGAGCATTTATTCTAATGAAGGTTTCGGCTTTGTTGATATGCTTCGATTTTTCCAAATATTGATTTTAATGTAACATTTGACACCATTGTTTGAACACCAGCACTTTGAGGACTGTATGCTTGACAAGCTTGACTATAATTTAATTTCATTTAGGTTGAGATTGGTATAGGAGATTGCAAAGCATCGTTGGGTCTATCAAACCGTAGAAACCAATCTTTATTTTTGTTTTTCTTCTATTGTAAAGATGTTCTTATGTAAATTTTATATGTATCAGTTACCTAGTGTAATTATGTATTCATTATTTGTAAAGGATTGAGCTGCAGATTTTGTGTATCCATGTAATTAAGTCCTAATGAGATGTTTTCATCGTCACTCGTTTTTGTTGATTTATGTTGTTTTGATCGTTATTTTGCCAGCTACAATTCTATCTTTTTAGATTTAAGATTAGTGTTAATTACAAACAGCTGTCTGGGTGAAGTGAGGTCATAAACGTAGCCGGTGGATTTTGTTTTTCTAAAATCTGACGTGATGGGCAATTGTTGTGCTAAATCGTATATAAAGGCCAAGAAAAATTAACAAACTCAGTCGATAAAACGCTTTGGTTGAAGTCACGCTCGACTCGAGATCAAAAATCTGAAAAATAAGTGAGGTTAAGTGACAACCATATGTTTGTACATCAACAAACGAAAATTCAACAAAGTATAAGGAATATTTACCTGAACATTTTTAAATTAAACAAGATTTATGTTTGTTATTCAACAATTGTATGGTATTCAAAATAAATTCAAGAAGATTTTATTTCTATTATTGATTTGGGTAATCGACGCATTTTCAATATAAAATCAACTGTCTGGATTAAATGCAGTACTACCAATTTAAATAAGATTGAAGTGGATCTCGACGTACTTTATATACAAGGCTGGTCAAAATAAAAGGTTTCAATTAACAAAATTATAAAGATAATCTGAATAAATTAAAAATTCAATTTTCTCATCTTAAAAGTTTTTCAATAATAAAATTCTACCAAATAAAACAATTATAACAACCGGCGTTTTCAAATTATAGAGTTGATTTAACATTTTTGGAATTCTTTTAGCTGAACACACAGTATAATAAAGAGATATTGCTTAGCGTATAAAATTATAACATTGCACAAAACTTATAAAAACATTTCATTGAATTCTGAGGTAAATGCACTAAAGTTATTTTCTTATTCTTTTTATTTAATTCAATAAATAGAAATAGTAACGTTCTGGATGCTCAATTTCCGGTATTAAACTAGCGTATTCAAAAACACCTAAATGTCGAATCAGTAAAATAAAATAAATTTAGATTATTCTGCAACTTCAAAGTTTAGTGGAAATAATTATTAATTCTACTTATACTAATATATGGAAGATTAAAATTGTAAGAAATATCAAACCTTTATTCTACTGAACGCGCAATTCAAAAATTTAGAAAACAACTAAGACAGTCGCGAATAGAGCCTCCTGGGGAGACTTTCGAGGCCTAGTCTCGATCGGCCTATTTTTCGAAATTACTGCGAAGTTAAGTTGCGCGAAGTGACTTGTTACCTACCTCAAATACGGATTACAGTGTTAAGGAATAATTAATTAAAGGTAATGTAAATCCTTTTATTTTAAATTGTCGTATTTATTCTGTTTGTTTATATTTTATTTTAATATTGTTAAATGGTTATAAATGTACTGTTCAGGGCGACTTGGTTTCGCTGATTATAAATACGGAAATATTCAATTTTTGTAGGGAATAGTTCTTTATCAAATTATCATAAGGTTTAAGTTAATAAATACTAGTAAATGTTTTCTGGACTTTTATTATTTGAGAGGTGTGCGAATCCCTTCTAACGCTCTGTTACAGGACCCAACTGCAGGACGAGTCGGCCGTGGTTATATCCGTACGGGTGGACCAGAGCAAGGATCAAGGGGTCGAAGTATTCGTTAAGCATAAAGCCGGGGTCGCTACGTTAACGGCAGTGGTCACTACATTTGGTGGCAGGGTGATCGCTCAACATGGGTGGTCGCTACATTGGTGGAAAGGTCGTTACATTGGTTACAGCGGCGGTCGTTACACAATTTAAATTTATTTATTAAAATTTAATTGTCATAAGTTAAATTTATTTTAACATTTGTAAATATATTTTTAATCCATAACATTGATTGATGTCAGTTTGCTCAAATGGAGAACAGTTATAGCCCTATGTCAGGTTAATAACGACTAATTTACACATTTGAGCAAGCTCAAGGAAGATTTTCCTATACTTTTTACTGTTTTGTATAAATAATTTTTCTCTTACTTTCTTTTTTGAATTAGATTTTTTTTATTTTCATTAATAAAAATAAAGACTGTATTTTCAATTTATCTATGTGTTTATTTGATGTGTATGCAAGCATCCATTTTTGTTTCTTTTCATATATAGAGTTTAGCTTGTTGTTGTCCAGTTGCGGAAGTCCAAGTGTCTTGGTAGTAAGTTTTTTATTCCAGGTATAAGAATCAATAAAATTTTATTATTTCATTTATCTCATGCTCTATCGAATTAAACCTGAGTCAGCCCATTGGAAAAAAAAATTGGGGTTATATTATTTTATTTTATTAAATTTCACTTCATATTTTAATGCCTTGCCCAGAACTTGGGGCATATTATAAATCACTCCAATATTTTAATGCGGCTGTCAACGTTTCAGGTTGAATACGTTAAGTTTAAACATGAAAACTTTGAATTCGAGGTTAATGTTAAAATGTAATATAAACATATAAAAAAATAATCGTGTGGTGTAATTGCCATGCATTATAAAATATGAAAATATAGACAGTGTTTTGTAATTAGAATATTATTCACAGATAAAACAAAATCTTATTAAGTAAATGAATTAAGTTAAGGTAACAAACATTTACAGTAAACATTTCTAAAGGTACATTTCGTAGTACTTCTTCTACAGCAATCGATTTCAGAGTTTTGATTTTTGCGGCAGCACCATTTCACGCAATTTCGTTCTGAGGATTTTTCCGCTAGCACTTCTAGGAATTTGATCTATGAACCGTATACCTCCACGTAACCGCTTTGGAGGTGACACTTCATCTAAAGAATAAGTAGCATTGGATACGATTTGTAGTTACGGAATAGGAACATGAAACATACTTGCCACAAAATTGTAAACTTCAGCGTCACTAAGATTTTTTCCCGACTGTGTCACGACAAACGCTGTTGGTAGTTCTCCTGCTTCCTCATTAGGTATACCAACAACTCCTGCGTCCTTGATATAAGGATGTGTCAACAATATTGCTTCTAGTTCAGCTGGTGCTACCTAAAAATTAAATTGCTTCAACATTGTTGTACTTCCAAATAACCAGTTTTTACTTGAAAACTTTTATATTTTATTAATTCCTTTTTGCGATCCACTATATAAAAAAAACCATCGACATCATAATATCCAACATCACCAGTTATCAACCATCCATCTTCAGTGAATGACATTTTGGTCGCTTCCTCGTTTCTTGCGTACCCTTTCATTACCATATCACCTTTCAGAAGAATCTCACCTGCTTTACCAGGTCCTAAAACCTCACCAGTCTTTAAATCAATTACTTTTATCGAAACGTAAGGCAAAATCTTCCCGCTTGAACCAAATCGAGCTTCATTGTATGGTACAATTACTACTGCGAAAGTGGATTCTGTTAGACCATAGGCTTGACGGATAATATTTATTTTTAATCTATTAAATGAAACTAACATTTACAAAATAGCTTTAAGAAATTACAATAAGCTTTTACCTACTTACTTTTCTTTTAAACGTGATTCTCCTTCTTTACTTAATGAAGCGGATCCGCACATAATTTCTTGAATACTAGACAAATCGTATTTATCTACTAATGAACTTTTATTTAAAAAGTTCATAATGGTCGGTATAGCACCTAATAGGGTAATTTTATAATTTTGAATACATTCTAAAAATATTCTTTCGTTAAATTCTTTTAGAACTACTGTTCTTCTTCCAAGGATTATAGACAAGAGCAACATGGTCAATCCATATCCATGGAAAAATGGTAAATAACCGAGGGTTGCTTCTGTTCCAGGTTCAAACTGTCTGTTGTAGCGATAATCTCTTTAAAACAAAATTGTGGAATTATTGGAATAGTTCAATTTCTGTAGAGCGTTCCTTACTGAAATGTTGCCAAGATAGTTGAATAATTTCTGTGAGTTTGCATGACTCCTTTTGGTAATCCTGTAGTACCTGATGAGTATTGTATAAATGCAACTTGTTCCCTTGCATTGAGAGAAATTGGAACAAATGAATCTACTTGTTCTTTAGTGTAGTTTAGGTATAAATTCCGAAGTATGTCATACTCTATAGTTTCCAGATTTGAATCCATCAATATGATCTTTTCAAAAAACGATGTTTGTTGTTTGATTTTTAAAACTACATTTAGAGTTTTCTGGGTACAAAATACCAATTTCGGTTGTGATATATTGACACAATGTAGAACTTCCCCTGTAAGATAACCGGATTAATATTTTAAAGAGGTTCTTTAATTAAATAGTTAAATTTCACGTACTTTGTGTATATATTGGATTTATTGGTGTAATTACTATGCCTAAATATAAAGCAGCCAGTACAGGACAAAAATAGTCTAAGTTATTCTCACTAATGACTGCTGCAACATCATTTTGTCTAAAACCACAGCTATGTAAGTGCATTGCTAAGGAGCAACTTCTAAATAAAATATCGGCATAGGAAACATTTTCTGAGGTTATTCCATCAGTCTAAAACAAAAAGAAAACAGTTTATTAAGATTGCATTTTGTTTTACTATTCTTCAGGCATTCTCACTTCTTCACTTGCAGAAACGTTGCAAAACTTGTTTGATCAGAACTCACAACATTCATACTCGTTTAAATAAACTAGTGAAATAACGCCTTTTCCGCACTTGTATTACAATATGCTATTGTTTGAATAAATAAAGAGTTTACAAAGCATTTTATAATTCTATGATCTGTAAAATAGTATATCTTTGTAGGTTTGAAGGGCTTCTTAGGTTTTCAAGGTACTGTAGTGTTCTTCATTACTCCGGGCAACGATATTAAACAAAAAAAAAACGTTTAAAAAAATACTTGAAGAATAAAAAATATTTGTAAAGGCTTTGATGTTATTTTTTTAATAACATTTTTTAGTAACACAGCATCGTTCATTGCAGACAATATTACCTGGTAGAGAAGTTACAAAGGTAATTTATTTTTGGCAGACTGGCAACATGACTTGTGTTATGCCAGGTCACAGACAAACTGTTTTTTTCCCGTTTCGTGTGGTCAGAACTTTAAAGAAGGGTGGTTGCATCAAATACGACGTAAGCATACTTCAGGGGTTCACACCAGATAATCTTCTATTACAGAAAAAAATGAAAACACTTTATAAATAAAAACAAACCCTAGGTTTTGTTACAAAACCGCACTATAAATTTTAGTATAATATCAATAGTAATGTCGTAAAGTGGATTAAGTCAAAAGCTGTTGAAAAATTCAACAGAAAGCATAAATTTTATCTTTAAAACCGATTATTGTAGCTTGTTTAACATTAACCTGCGTAGTAGATAATTTGGAAGTAACATTCATAAAGTACATCCCTTTATTATTGGGATAATGATTCGTTTTAAGGAGAAGAAAAATTATCTAAGAATTTGATATAGAACTGATGTGTGGAATATTAAATGTGCGTAATAATTTGAGAGGTACTGCTCACACGAGTTAAGAATGCCTCTAAGAATGAATCTACTATTGAATACAAAAGTTCTGACCCCTGAGTCTGAACGCGCATAGCAAAAAACTTATAACTAATTAATTAACAAATTAATTCAAACCAAAACAGCTAGATAAACAATTTATTTTTGTATAAAATATTAAATTTGTTAAATTATCTAATTTTAGGCTTTTGAATTTTCATTACGAATTATATTACAAAAAGTCCGGTTTTTTGGTAGTTTTGACGTAAAGTCTTTAATAATTAATATTTCAATAACTACTCGGCAGAATTGAATGCAATTTTATATGCAAGTAGCTAATAGTGTTACATGTAGGTGAAAATTTGCAATTTGATATCTGTAATATTTCTGTAAGTTATTCTATTTAATAGAGGGTAAAGCATTCTGGTGTTCTGGTATCTTAATAAAATCGTTTTTTATAAAATATAGTATTTTTTAGTAAAACAACAAACACGTTAAGAAAGTTTGAAAATATCCACTAATTAATAAATAAATAATTCTTTAAAGAATTATTTATACAGAAGATTATAATTAGAACACAATATATTCTTCTTCTTCTACGTGCCGTGCTCTGTTGCAGAGCGTTGGCATTTCCCTCCTATACTTGTGTTGTGCGTGTTCGGTGATCACAAGTATAGGGGCCTACAGCTTAAGGTGGACTCCGAACCACCCCAAGTACATAGTACTTGGATTTTTTATTAATTTCAGGGAAATTTTTTGGGCAAAGTATACCTCGGTGGTTTGCCATTGCCTTCCGAGGGAGATGCGATTTTAAAAATCCGATGATATATGGGCCGGGGTTCAAACTCGGGTCCCTTGGTCGGTAGTCCCGCACGCAACTAACCGAGTCACAATCGCTGTCACAATATATTATAGAAACAATATTATATAGAACACCAGAATGCATTACCCTCTATTTTATAGAATAACTTAACAATTAATACATCAAATTAGAAAAATTTTAAAATACATAAAACACTATTAGATACTTGTATAAGTTGTATATAAAAATTGGATTAAATTCTGTCGAGTAGTTATTGAAGTATTAATTATTAAAAACACGCTTTACTTCAAAACTCCTAAAAACTCGACTTTTTGTAATAATTGACATAATTCGCGGAAATTCAAAAACCCTAAAATCAGATAATTTGAGTTTTTAATTATTTTAAGTATTTAATTATTTAAACTCAGGGGTCATAGTAGGAGTATTTTTAAAACTGAAATATTCAGTTTTACTTGCTTTTTTTCAGCTAGATTTTTAGCTATAGCTAGCAAATTGTAGCAGCTTTAATGTAAAGGGCTTTACCACAAATTATACTTCAATAATATAGAAAAATGCTTTTACTAGCTTCATACCTCTATCTCACGACAAGTACCTTTGCAATAACATAAAACACTGCTTTCACTTAGGCGCCACAACTTTTTAAAGCTTAAATTATGCATTTTGGTGATGCCTAACAGTTAATTAAACTCACGAGTCCTACAATTACTATTGTATATACCAGAAGGTACAGTCAGATTAAAAAAAAAGAAACGACTCTTGTATCACATATGTAATTAATATTAATTAATTTCGATTACTATTAATTTTAACAATGATTAATCATTAATAGGGCTTTATTTACATAATCTACAAATGTCGGAAAATATATAAAGTAATATTTGAATTAATAATTTATGTTCAAAGTACAAATGGAACGAAAATCGTTTCCTTTTTTATGAATTCGACTATATATACATACTTATCCTTAAAAAACAACTAATAATTTTTTGGCTCACTCACCAAGGCACATGGCAAATGTTTATTTCTTAACAGACTTTCATGCAATAATTTTCCAAAAGAATCATTTGTTAAATAAATTATCGGCTGTGGACCATGTACAATATTTTTTTCATCCATTATATCTATCTGGTATTACAACAAACACTATTATAATTATGTAGCACTTCAGTTAATATAGAACTTCTATTACACTACTACCGGAATTACGATGAGATTAATTAATTAATGGATGGTATTTATATCTAAATTGTAATAAACTATAGTCTATATAAAATTCGCTGCGCTTATCTTTTATATAATTATAATTCGTTTTATTTTTTTTATGCTCCAGAAATTGACTTCGTAGATAAGAGATAAAAAGTGAACTTTATCTTTTATTTTAAAAAAGAGTACTTTGGTTTTTATATAGGATGTGACGAAATTGTCATAATATAAAAATCTTGTAAGTCTATCTGTCCATCTTTTTGGATGGCTCAGCTTACAAATAAGAAGTACAAGTTCTTATAATAGCACAGAAGATGCTACTAATGATATTCTGCGCTATATGATATTTAACACTTACGTTACAGCTTTCATTCATCTACACTTATTCTAGTCAAGACACTACAACAATAATGTACAGGGTTATTAACATATTTTCATCACCCCTTTATCTATATTCTTATTGGAGATAAAAGGAAAGTTTCCTATACAAGTTGTATTGTGGTACCAACTTATATTTTTATATCCGTGTCACGTGATACGCAACATTCGCATGTTTTATGTTATATTATTGCATTTTTGAGTATTTATTTTTTAATTCTCAATATACAATGTTGTGTAAGTTATCATTAATGCTTTTTTTATATATTTGACTTTACTTGTCTCAAGAATTATTAATTCTATTAATAATTTAGCTCTTTTTCATTTTGATTTACCACTAAAAACAGACCACACGATATAATGAAATCGGGTAATTATCGTTTGAATGATCCTTTTTGTAGTTCGGGATGTATTGGGCAAACACTTCGTAATTTTACATAAGATATAAAGAACATGTGAGTTGTTATATAAATAAACATCGAGAAAAATCTAATTACTTCAAAATTTTCGAAGCTTTTGTGATATACAAACACAAACTCAGGGTACCTTTAAAGAATCATCATATTGAGCTCAGTAATTTCTCGTTAGTGTAAGTGTTAAATATCTAATTTCTATTTTCTTGTGTTACCTAGTTATCTATTTTTTGTATTTACCTTAACGACGTATTTGTTTATATATATATATTACATTTGATAATTAGTTTAGCTCGAAGCAATTGTTAGGTAGACTATAATAAATTTGTGAAACATTTAACTAATAAGTTTTGTTATTTCATAAAATAATATTGGTTGCCTAGTTCACTGTAAATTCGTATTTCCAGCATAATTTTTTCCTGTATGTTTCTAAAACAAATTAACGAAGTTAATTAAGAGAACCCCCTAAACTGGCCTCCCTAATTCAATAACAAAAATGCTTTTTTGTTATTGAATTAGCAGATTATGAACACTTTCTCAAAAACTTTGGCAACAAATTTATAGTGGGAGAGGACTGCAATTCTAAAAATACAAATTAGGGTTCGAGTCTGACAAACACAATTGACACACAAAGGTGGGCAGCTGTTAGAAGCTATAACTTCAAATAACTCTAATTTTATAGCAACGGTAAAACCGGCATATTGGTTAACCGATCCCAGAAAGTATCTAATGCACTCACTTCTTCTTTACTAAAAACATAAAAAGAATATCTAAAATTTAATCTAACCTAGATCTCTCATCAGACCACTCACCAGTACTATTAACAGTATTTACAAATATAACAGAACAACAAAAACGACTAGCATTATGTAGTCCAACGACAAATTGGAACTTATTTCAAGCAAAATGGGATGAACAGATAAACCTTAAAATACCTCTTCAAAAAATACAACCGATATAGAAAGAGCTGTAGACACATCAACAACAAATATACAATCAGTAGCCAGGGGCAGTATTATTGAACTCATACGAAGAAGATTCGCAGACGAGATGACGTAATTCTCTATTACCTACTAATCTTTGATTGGTATCTTATGACGAAATAATTAGGTCACCTCGTATGCGAAACTGCGTCCGTAAGAGTTCAAGAATACGGCCCACACAGGACTAAAACCTGATTCTAGTTGGTCAAAACTTCAAAAACCATTATTAAAGTCAAAGGTATTCTAAGAAATAGTGTTTTAGTAGAAAGCTTAGTGAACTCGTAACTACCTGCCATTTACCGTTACGGCAAATAATAACCATAAAAAAATCCGACAATTCCGGTAAAGTGCAGTTCAGTGTTAACCCTTCCGAAGGCGCCAATCTGATGTAGATGTATTTGTAGTTTGTTCGTTAACGTTAAAGTTTTTTTGTGAAAGTGTTTTTTCATTGATTTTTAGAATTTATAAAAACAGAATTGAATTGCTAAAAATTCTTATCAAGAGGTAAGTTTATACCCTTCTAATATAGAAAATACTGATTTGTACTTTCCGGATAATAACTTTTTTTATTTTGTGGTTTATAACTTATAGGCCAGTAAAATTAGACCCGTTTTGGACCGTTGGTGGAAATAAATGTTGGAAAGCGAGAGATCGTTTCGATCGCTTCGTTTGAGGTCAAATATAAGTATCCTAGGTTTTCACGGTCCCTCGACTAGAGCTTACCTGGGGGCATCAAAAGTGTTTCCCAACGAAAACTTCACTATTACAAGAATTAAAGAGCATTAAATTCTGCGTCGGATGAGTATCCAGCACTTTAAATTTGGTCCAGTGGTATGGTCGAAATTGACGGCCGAGAAACGACAATTTTACAAATTTTCGATTTTCCTTCCGACCGGACGCCCAAAGGCTTTCCGTATAAAAAAACCGTTGGACTCATTCTGATTGTTAATTTAAGTCGAGAAATACCTAAGCTTTGATATTATACAGGTTGCCGGATTAACTTAATGGCCCTTTTTTGTCATCCCCCATCATAGAGATTAGAATCAATTCATATGAAGTAGCGCAGTACTGGTCACTTGATCATTTCGAAAAAAGATAATTTTTTGTGTGTTGTCACCCCTAAGTATTAGTAGGTCAAACCACTGTCATTTTATTTTTATTCCATTAGATTGAAATATGGCAGCCATATTTGCTTCGTGGTGCAAGACGTTGCTAGCAGTTTTTGGATGTAAACGTAACTCTTGATATCTCAAGAATGGTTGATCCTAGAGACCTGCGGTAAAAATGATTGTATTGCTCATATGTCGGGCTTTTTTAATCATAAACGTAATATTGATATGTCGTATCATAACTTCAAAGCCCTTAAATACCAAAATAGTAAAATTTCAGATTTAAAATATTTTATACATAAACTACCTCTAACCGTGTACGTTTAAATAGAAAATCCGCCCTAAGACTTCACTTTTATCTGGATATATGAAATATGCCCCCATAAAAGCCGTAATTTTTGTAAAAACTTTAATCTTCGGGATTAAATCACACCCATAAGTAAGCGTACTACAATAATTATGTTTAGATTTAAAAACGTAGTCTGACATGTGAGCAATACAATCATTTTTACCGCAGGTCTCTAGGATCAACCGTTCTTGAGATATCAAGAGTTACGTTTACATCAAAAAACTGCAAGTAACGTCGTGCACCACAAAACAAACATGGCTGCCATATTTCAATCAAATGGAATAAAAATAAAATGACAGTGGTTTTGATCTACCAATGCTTAGGGGTGATAACACACAAAAAATTATCTTTTTTCCAAATGATCGAGCTACCAGTACTGCACTACTTCATATGGATTGCTCCTAATTGCTATGATGGGAATGATGAAAAATGGTCATTAACTTAATCCGGCAACCTCTATAATATCAAAATTTAGGTATTTCTCGACTTATATTAACAATCAGAATGAGTTCAACGGGTTCTTTTATACGGAAAGCCTTTGGGCGTCCGGTCTGACGGAAAATCGAAAATTTGTAAAATTGTCGTTTCTCGACCGTTGATTTCGTCCATACCACTAGACCAATTTTAAAGTGTTGGATACTCATCCGAAGCATAATTTAATGCTCTTTAATTCTTGTAATAGTACAGTTTTCGTTGGAAAGCACCGCTTTGGAGTTATAAGCGAAAAACTAAAAAAAATCCGAAGATTTCGTGGTTCTTTTGATGACTTCAGGTAAGCTCGAGTCGAGGGACCGTGCAAACCTAGGATACTTATATTTGACCTCAAACGAAGCAATCAAAACGATCTCCCGCTTTCCAACATTTATTTCCACCAACGGATTCTATTTTACTGGTCTATTACAAAGTTTGCATATGACGCATAAACTGTAATACAATCGAAATGAAAAGGGATAGTTATTAAACGATTAACAATACAATTTTTGCACATTATTTCATTTAAATATTAAAGAAGCATTTTAAGTTGTGTAATATTTCTTAAAATAAAGAAGAATTCGTGTAAATGCAATTGATTTTACGTCTTTACCTTATTTTTTAATAACTTAATTATGTAAATAATTTTTTCTTGGGAAAAGTATAAAAGTATCAAACTGATCCAGTTCTAGTGGCTAAAAAGATTTTTTTTATTTCTTTTTTGATTATTTTATTATTTTTATACTATTCCAGTCGTTTGCTTTCAGTTAAGCCTATAAAATTGTTTTGACTGACTAGAATCGGGCAAATATGGTACTCCGCTAGTAGTTGAAGAACAAATACTACTAAACTTAAAGCATGAATAAAAAGAAAATCTAAGAAAAAAGCGGCAAATAAATAGATTTGAAACATAAAACGAATTTTAACAAAGCGGTCAAATCTCTTAAAAAACCTTAGAGATAAATCTGTACAAGAACTGTGTCTACCACAAATGCAATAGATTACGTATGTGGGGAGCAAGAAGAAAGTTGAAACAACCACAGCTTCCAATATCCCCCTATAAAGAACTACAACGAAAAATTGGCTAGAAACTAACTATAACCAGAAAGCTAGTGCTTTCGCAAAGCATTTAACAGTAGCAGTCAAACTGTTTTGTATGGAATCTAATCAAGAAGATCATAAATTGAAGAAGCTCTGCAATGCTCTACCAACTGGACTACTTCATAAAGAAATTTACTTACACAGAAGTTAAAAATGCATTAATACACGAAGTCAATGCAAACAATGCATCTGGTTATGACACCAAAACGGAAAAAATACTACACAAAGTCACGAAAAACGGCATAGCAGCCGTTCAAATATTTAATGTTGTTATAACACACAGCCATTACTCTAACCATTGCTAACCGCACACTGTCTTGTAAGTTTACTGCAAAAAACAATAAAACTCTGTAAAAAACTGTTTTTAAGGCGTCTCGAACTAGTCACACTAAACAAAAAGTTCATTCCTAATCACCAGGTACCAGGTTAGGTTTGGTTTCATAAAAGAAGAACCATAGAGCAAATTCATAGAGTGGTTAAGCAAATCAGTAAGGATTTACAGAATAAAAGGGTTCTGCGGTATTTTTAAACGTGAGCCAAGTTTCGATAAGGTATGGATGGCATGATGGCCTACTATGCTATAAATTAAAAACGAATTACCATATCACTATTATGAAGTCTAAAAATCTTACTTAGCAAACAGACATTTGCTTGTTATCCCATCTCTGCCGGTGTATCACAAGGTAGCGTTTTGGGCCCGGTATTATATTTACTATATACTGGAGACGTGCCAACTACTAGATCAACAACAGCGTTTACATACGCTGATGATACAGCAGTATTAGCCTCACATGAACACCCTCAACTGGCATCGCGAAAATTACAAATCAGTTTAATAAAATAGAAACATGATGATAAAAAAATGGAAGATTAAAACAAATGAAAATAAATCAGCACACGCACTTTCACGCTAAAAAGAGATACATGACCTCTAGTTTATTTAAATAACATTTCACTTAGACAAACCAAGACAAACTACAAAATATTTTGGTATGCACTTAAATAAACGTCTAACATGGAGAACACTCATATTTAATAAACTAAAGCAATTTGGACTTAAACTGCATCAGATATACTGGCTTATTGGCAGAAGTTCCCAATTAACGCTAGAAAATAAGCTACTAATTTATAAGATAATCCTAAATAATTGGAGTTATGGTATTCAGTTATGGGGAACATCCAGTCAATCAAACCGAACGTCAAGTATAGTGTTGCTAGCTGCTTGTAATTTCCTATTGGATGTATCTTGCTCCTTCTCTACTGCAAGGATTGTAGTGTAGTCTGCAAATGTTGCTACTGTGGTTCCATCCAATTTTAGTATATCACTAGTGTATAACATATATAGGTTCGGTCTAAAGACACTACCCTGTAACACACCCGCTTTTATATTTTTTCAGGCCAGAATATTCATCTTTCTGTTTAATTCTGACAAGTCTGTTTAAGATATTTGATGTTATTATCTCTACATATTGCTTTGGTATCAATTTGTTGAGTTTGTATCATAGGCCTTCGTGCCATACTTTATCGAAGACCTGAGCTACAATAGAAAAACAGCTAAGCAGATTTGATTTGGAAGAGCGCACTCTATTACGCCAGTAATGTGATGTACCTGATGTATAGTTGAGTGTTGTTGCCTGAAGCCGAATTGAAAATCCGGAATTACTTAGTTTATTATTTCAATTAGTTTAGCCAGCACGTAATTGGGGGTGATGTCACTAATAAGCTACGCAAGGGAGGCGGGAAAAATGTATTACGTGTTAGTTTGAGCTTTTCGGACTAAAGAAAAAACTAACAGTGTGTCAGTAAAGAAACTGTTATTAAACTTTCAATTCAGTTTCAATTGTCGAAGACCATTATCTATGGAATGATTACACCCGGTATATATTGTTTATTTAAATAATAACGAATTTTATTAATTCTTGATAAAGAACTAATGAAAAATTAATAACATCTCTTGCATAAAAAAAAATAATGTATACTCTGCAATATTTTATAAAATTCACTTTATCAAATGTTTCAATGTTACGACTATTAAATACCATATCAATAGAGTTAAAGTATTAATATCTTATTTAATTAGCCTTATTAATTACGGGTTACTATCATCGGGATTGTTTTTTAACTATTTATATATTAAATTGAAAATGTCTTCATTGGTAAACAAAAATGAGTTTTGGTATCATTTGTTTATTAAACGAAGCTAAAACATACCTGGCATTGGTTTTGTCCCGCAGCTTGATTTTTACTTACCTTTACACTACAACGAAAACCATATACAAAAGTGTTGAGTACTACTTATATATAACTCATACAAAATGTACTACTAATAAGGGTTCTGTTACGAACTTTACCTTATGTGCTATTTGCAGAATGAAATTAGCTACAATAACGTATCGGGTGTTTTTGTTTAACAGTATTATTTATTACTGCTGTTTATTTGTTGTTATGGCAATCTATGTGCTTTAATGCCTTCCCGATGGAAGTTAGGAATGTAATGATATTAGTATGTAGGTGATCAATATATACAGCAAGGTTACTACATTAACAATTCCCGTAAAAGAAGGCTGCAGGAGGGCATTCAACGCTTTCCCCAAGAAAAAGATAGAATCTATTACTATCCTTGCATATGGATGTATAACAGATTTTTGCTACAAAAAACTTCAGGGTGGATTGATGTTTGTTTTCAATGAGTTTGCACAAGAGTAAATAAATTACCTTTAATAATATACTTAATTAATAATAATTAAAAATAACCTTAAGACGATAAAGTCTAACTAATTTTAAGAATCAATAATAATTAAAAATAAGTTTAAGATGATATAATTCAACTAATCTTAATGAAAACTGTAGTAGACACACAGTAAAAAATGGAGTGTTAACTTTTACACTCAAATAACACCCAGAGTGGTTCCTATTTATCCACACTGATGAGTGTAAATAACATTGGTCTTAAAAGTGGTAAAATATATAACAACTTTAACCTTCAATGCAGGTTAAAGTCATGGACACTGAGTGTAAAAATGACAACCATATTGTTGTGTGAGAAAACATTTGTTGAGTGTAAAGTATGCACGAACTGAGTGTTAATTTCCCATTCTTTTAGTGTAAAAATTATTGCTTATAATGGTAAGGAACATTTTTTTAATGGAAAAGGAACCAATTATAGTGGTTACAATCATTTATTGGAGTGTACAAAAAGAAAAAAGTAAAAAAATAATGCGCACAAATATTAGTTTTATTTTAAAACAAAATGCAAAATATAAATACATTCTAAATCTAAATAATCCAATGTAAATACATACTGTGATGATTTTCCTTCATTATTTGAAAATCATGAATTCTTAATTTTGTTACCCAATGTAAAAATGTTCAAAGTTGACTGTTTGTGTTTATCATTTGTAATTATGAGTTTCTGTAATTAAAGTTTTATTAAAATTATTTACACATTCTAATTTACATTACAAACCTTACCTGTAATTATAGAAACGACATTTAATGTCACTAATCACAATGTCAGTAATCACATGTTAATAATCACACGTTTTATAAACACATGTGCGCCATCTTTTTAAGCTCGGCCGTCCAAATACCGACCTACTATACCGACATATATACTTCATCACATATATACTTATGTAGGTACTACATAGCAGGAACCAGAAACGGTTTTACACTTAAATGGTTCTTTGTAAACCAAAAATCTGAAAATAATTTTATCTATTATTTATCCATAATTCACGTAAACATTATTATTTATATTTATGCATAATGATGATTGAAATTACAAAGGATCAACATGGCTGCTAAAACTCTTACATAAGAAAAAGCTGAATAGACACAACCAGGACTGGAAATTATAGTTTTAAAATCTTACCTAATTGCACAATATCGTAGAAAGATGCATCCTTTTCTATTTTAGCATATTTACTTTTATTGGCTAGTTGAATCTTAAAAATCATTGTGACTTTCAAAGACAACTAACTACATTCAAACACAAACAGTAAATAAAAGTGCTCACGTCCAATCGTGATTATTCGCGTTGGAGGTGAATGTTCGGTGGATGACACTCGCGAGGGTTAAATCGGTTTTGTTGGCAATCTCATTAACACTCTTTACTGCTGTTAACATGCTAGAATAGTGAAATACATTTTCTGAAAAATGACTCTTACACTAACGAGAATATCTTTACCAAATTCAAATGATTTGTACACCAAAAACATTATTTTTAACCATTTTTTAAATTAAGATAACACTCATAAGAAAATTGTTGCTGCGTGTTAATTTTGGTTGTTAATCTCATTCACATGAGTGTAGAAATTCACACTCAGATATTTCACCACACCAAATATGTTTTTCACCACCACTGCATTTTTTACTGTGCAGGGCACGCATCTCTTGAAGTTTTTTCTTACTGGAACGAAAAAAGAATAAGAATGAAAAAATTAATTTATTTAAAATAAGCAGTCTTAAATCTTCTATTGATATGGGTTTATTTAACCCGTCTAGCATAAAATATTTAGCAGTTCCTGTTAACACTTTATAGGGGTTGACGTAGGTATGTTTAATACCTACCAACCTCTACTACTACATCCTCTGTAAACTTTAACTCGAAGAAGCTTTTAGATTTTTAGCAACTAGGTACTTTTAAATATACAGTAGCAGTAAGTCAACGTCTGTGCTCACCATCCATCTAAGTAAGGATTGAAAATAAGGTAAAAAAGATTTTCACTAAATTTTCATATAAATGCCTTATTATTGTCACTAAATCATAACAATAAAATCAGTGATATAATATAATAGAAAAATTAATATGTAATTATAAAACAGCTAATAAAGCAATCCTTATATATGTATGTTTTTTTAATAACTACTTGAGATACTATAACAATAGTGAAAGTGAGTGAATATACATTCCATAAAATATCACACTATTACAGTGCACTATAGAAAGTTTTACTCGGTTATTTTAATCGTTTCTGTAAGACATGTCATCAAGCAGTTCATTGTCTTAATTCCTGTTTTGCCTTTAGTATCTTCTTTTATTCCATTACAGTCGTGCATACAATGATCGACTAGAAGTTTAGCGATTCCACGTCTACCTTTAATACGATTAGTAAAAATGTTTTCCATGTAATTTTTAAATTTAATATTTGAAATATCTATTTGATTAGATCCGGTAAAATAATCATGAAGACAACATTCAACAAATTTATCCATGTTTTCATCATGTTCATCCATTATTCCCCTCTCAGTCATCAACTTTCTTATGGTATCTTCATCAATTCCTATTTTAGAGATGCAGTCCAATGCGGTCTTGGTAAATGGTAGATCATAGTGTGCCTAAAAGAAATAGATGAGTTTAATTAGAAAAAAGTAAATATTTTTGCCTAAATGCGTTTATTGCTACAATTTACGAAAAAGTTATATTCCTACTCTTCTAAAAACTAAGCGACACTCGGGAGAATCACATCCTAAGTAGAAATTATAAAATATTTCTTATTTAAAATTCTTTCAAACCGACAACAAATATATGCAAATTTCTGAGTTTGCCTAAACTAACAATAAATATATAATTAAAATGTTTAAATTACATACTTGCACGGTAACTACAAAAATTAATCCCAAAATCACTAAGTTCTTGAAAGACATGATTCTCACAGTAATTCTTTAGAATGCGAACTGTTGTAAATAGTGGAACTTTGTAGTGCTATATTTGTGCAACGCCCTTTTATATTAACTTTTAAATTAAAAATTAGAGACAAGCAAAAGGTTATATTTGAAGGCTAGTAAATATCAATAAACAAAGAGTGACTTTTGCTAATTTTCCATTAAAAACAAGTTTGAATAAATGTTTTACATTTTATTGTTTATATTTTACAGTTATTTTAAATAATACGCTTGTTATCGATAAAGAAACTGTTACTAAGTATGTAATAAGATGTGATAATGAATCGATCAAACTTCATTAACAATGCTGCCTTTGTTTTATTGCAAGATGAGAAATGCATCTATTTACTATCCATTTTTTTTTCTAGAGTCCTCTGACTTTGAAAACGTATTGCTCGTAAAGTACTGAACCAAATTAATATTTTAAAAAGGAGCAAATAGTAAATTTATTTCTACATACAACAGTAAAATATTATATTTTTAAATTGCATACTTTTGTTTTTATCGGACGATACGTAATAAAAGGTACGCATTTTTAAAGACAATTCCATTAAAAGTAAGTTAAATATTTTTTTTCTAAGAAAGTCTATGTGACATATTTATGCGATTTTTGTACGGCCGTTCGGGTTAGAAAGAAACCTTGTGGTTGTTATGCTATTAACTTTCAGACAAAAAAATGTTTTATTTACGTCTTATATGAAACAATAGCGAACTAGGTTTTCTTATTTACACATTTATAAAATATCGATAAACAATAAAGGATGCCACTAAAAATTCTATTGATAAATAGGAACTATAAAAAAGTCTTTTTTATGGATCTCTTGTTTAGTAGCATAATACTAAAAAAAAGGCATAGCCAAAGCCGTCAAATACTGTTTTGTTACATTAACTTTAAAAATACATGAGTAAATATTATGTATTTACTTGTAATCAATCATTTGATATTGACCTATTATTTGTGGTTCAAACTAAATAGAAAATATAAATAATAGCAAACAACTTAATTATGAAATGATCATTCCTTATCGAACTAAGTAATTCTTTCTTTTTTACAATTTTGGTTGGAAAGTTTAAATCGAAATTAAGAATTTTCAAGTATGTTTGATATCCATCCAATTCAGTATTAGTTCTCTCCATTTAATTTAACCTTGTAATTATAATTTCGGAATTTATGAAAATTGTATGAGGACGACATATGAGTGTGATTACAGCAACTATGTATCACTTGCATCTAGAATGCTACGAAAATTTATTTTTCTTTTTTGACTTAAAGTACTTTTTACAGAGCGATAACATTAGTAAATGAAGAACCAAATAAATTACAACACAAATTTGTGCTTACATAAACAAAAAATTCAAATAAAAAACTCCAGAAGATAATTGTCGGTTCTTGTATTCAATTGCAACTAATTTTACGCAAAGCACCATGGCTGAGCTCCAAAGATATTGTCATCTTATTTGGCATGCAATATAAAGAATGCACTCACTGATAGGCGGCATTTTCAAACGAGACGTTAGATGTGTTGCCTAACCGCACTTTAAAAATTATTATTTTGAGAAAATTATCTTTATAAAAGCTATAAAAGGGTTTAGTTAGTTAACATGCACACTAGCATACACACTAGGCAGTAAAAGGATATTTATAAAGCTGATTTTCCTTAAAATTTAGGTAATTTTATTTAGGTAATTTTAAAACAGACAAGGTATGTTGTAATGGGGGTATATACAAATATGTACTGCCTTACCTGAGTTTATTTATAAGAAAGAATTATGTTTCAAGTTAACGAGATTTTTATATCATTAATTTTTTTCTATGAAAAGTTTTTACAGTTATCGTGTAAATGTTTTGATACAGGATTGTAATCTATTTTCTTTAGCAGTGAATTAAAACTATTTTGAATGTTGGGGCTGCTTTTTGCAGATAATATCAGTAGAATAAGATACATGTATGTGCGATTACGCCTCGTAGACAGAAATAATGTATTTAGCTTGAATTCTTATTTTGTTGAAATCTGAAAGTATGTAAATAATGTTTGTTACTATTTTAAGGTTTAATTTTGTCAAGATACGAAGGTGTAGAAAGGTAATTTTAAGTAACGAAGTCAATTTTAGTTATGTAATAGTTGTGTAAAGATGGGGTTTGGTCGACATTCAACGGCGGCCTTAGTCTGCAATGGGAACATGAATGCAATATACCAATGAATAGGGAATTTCTTAAGCTACATTTTATCTAATTAGTTTAAAGAATAGTTAAGATTTATAAACAATAATTTGGTTATGTTATAAATCATTGCCAAAGTTCAATATTTTTTTACCAAAAATTACTGTAGTTTTCAATTGTTTGCAAAAAGGTATAAAAGAACGCCCATTTTTATGACAAATCCTCATTTTACAAGTTCGAAACAGTGCATACCCGTTGACAGCATAAAATTAAATTTTAAAGTTATGTTGTGAGTTAAAAAGAAATGTAATTACAAAAATTATGACAAATATGTCATAATTTTTAGATTATAATTTTTGTTAAAACGTCAGTGTTTATTATTCATCAAAGTTCAGTGAATACAAGTGTTTTTAATAATAACATCATACGATAATTATATATAATTTTATAATTACATATATAATTACAACAATAACAAATGCATCAAATTTTTTTATGTAACATCTTAAAAGAGAAATGGATTTTTTTATTGATAATAATTGAGTTATCAATCTTCGTTAAGTTTGGATGTTACATTGGAATTTGAAATATAATATTTACATTTATGGACTTGCCACAATTTAACAAGCAGCAGGACTTTAATTTCGATCTATTAAATAGCACATACACGGTCTCTCCCCGACGACGTCGGCGAAAACGTCGTCGACGACGTCGGGGACAAGGTCGAAATAATGAGGTAATGTTTACATTTACTGTAATTTAATGCATGACTGTGTATAATAAAATTATGAATATCGTATTTCTTTTAAGACATCAAAATGAAAGAAAGTAGTTTTGAGCATAATAAAATGCGTACTGAATTTCTTTAAAGTATTTCGAAATAGCTTATGCAATTAACAAAACTTTTCATAAGCGGAATAATATTGATATCCATCGATAGAATTACAAGTAACCCTTTATTATAAAACGAAAACTCTTTGTTTTTTTTATTAATCTCATTCTTAATTTAGTTTAAAAATGGATATAATTAACGCAGGATTTAGGATTCCGAGTTCTGGTGCTCAAATAATGATTTCCTATAAAGGACTTTTGATAAAATTTGGTAATGATAATCGTCGGAAAAATATCATGTTTAAAAATGTAATGGTTTCACCGTCGCTTCCTTTTCCGTGTAGTTTTAAAATTTTATGCTGATGGTACATAACCTTATAATAAAAATCCTTCGGCTCATTTTGTCGCAATTCTTTTAACAAGGACATGTGTGAATATTGTTTGCGATCTAAAAACCAATTCTTTGCCTATTTTCTTTTTTTTCGTGGTGTTTCAGTTTCTTCTACTTCGAAGCACAAGGCAACTGCCACACCAACTGCAATTTTTTTTCTCAAAGATAATTTATAAAAATCCATCTTATCACTTGAAAGTGTCACAGCATATTGAATTCATAATGTTTTCTTAAAAAGTATAATAAAGAAAGCATATATTTTTTAGTAATCCCAGATGTATATGTTTATTTTGCCTAATAATAATTTACAGTTGACAAGGGTTTTATTTTCACAGTTGTAAACAGTTGTTTGTAAACAAATGTAATAAAAATGAAATAATTCAAGTAAACCCGAAAAAGATAGATATAGACTCAAGGGCAACCACATGGTTGCTGAATGGGTAGTTAAGCGCACAATTTCGTGTAGTCGCATGTATACCTAACCGTACCGTAACCTACCGTAATTTTATACCTATACATTCGACTACACGAAATTGTGCAATTAACTACCCATTCAGCACCCAGTTGGTTGGGCTTGGATATAGTATAAGGTTATGTACCATCAGCATAAAATTTTAAAACTACACGGAAAAGGAAGCGACGGTGAAACCATTACATTTTTAAACATGATATTTTTCCGACGATTATCACTACCAAATTTTATCAAAAGTCCTTTATAGGAAACCATTATTTGAGCACCAGAACTCAGAATCCTAAATCCTGCGTTAATTATATCCATTTTTAAACTAAATTAAGAATGAGATTAATAAAAAAACAAAGAGTTTTCGTTTTATAATAAAGGGTTACTTGTAATTCTATCGATGGATATCAATATTATTCCGCTTATGAAAAGTTTTGTTAATTGCATAAGCTATTTCGAAATACTTTAAAGAAATTCAGTACGCATTTTATTATGCTCAAAACTACTTTCTTTCATTTTGATGTCTTAAAAGAAATACGATATTCATAATTTTATTATACACAGTCATGCATTAAATTACAGTAAATGTAAACATTACCTCATTATTTCGACCTTGTCCCCGACGTCGTCGACGACGTTTTCGCGGACGTCGTCGGGGAGACACCGTGAGTGGTGCCCATTAAACTGATCTATTTGGATATAATTAAAAGAAGTGTTTGATTTTCTTCCTTCATTTTATTGTACTATAATGGTTTATGTTAGTGTTTTACTAGAGGTTCACTATATTAAGAAGTTATATATCCTTATAGTATAAGGACAAGTAATAAAAGACGTGTAATAAAAATAATAGAATAGTGCTAGCTACAAAAAATCGAGGTGGTTTGCATCTTTTCAATAGTTCCTTACATGCTAAGACAATAAAAAGTTATGCTAAGAATTAAGTTAATCAAAGAATTGAAAGGCCTTTGCCGCTGACTGCAAAGAGACATCAATTGCTGATAGCAAGAACAGTGCAAGATAATGCTGCAAAACTTAACCTAATTAAAAGATACTTGATGGTGCAGGAATCACTTGTGAGCCGTTCTGTAATTCTTACTAGAACGAAAGAAATAAAAATTAGAAACGTGAACAAAACCAAGGAACAACATAATAAGTACTTCGTGAATAAGTGATGCTTGCGTTACGATTTATTTGTTGTACCTTTCAAAATTAAAAATAACTATGCTAATTTAATCTAAAAGCGATAGCCTAAGTAGTGAGTATATGGTCGGCATTGATAAACGTAAGTTTATTCATTTAGTCCGGAATGTAGATGTAGTAGAAGTAGTAGGAATGAAAGAAGTTGAGTTGTATCTCATAAACGGAGGCAGCATTCATAGCAGTCTCCTAAGGTTGTAGGAAGTATACTAGGTGAATTGCCCGTTCGAGATTGAATGGTTGAATCAAAACTCCGTGGAAAAATATATGTCACTACTGTTACTGTTGCATTTGTGTTTGTGGTGATGTATAACTACCTATACAAAGCTAGTACACTGCACATAATGCTAAAGTTTGTAAGAGAAATGGAACTTGCTAACGTTCGCGTGATAAGATAATTTGAGTTTGGCCAGTAGCAGTTGCACGGTTGTAATTTTCTCGGTTAGCAAGAAATCGAACATTCGCATTGTTCTAATTATGAGGTGAGGTCGCTTAATCGCGTGACCTTTGTTAAAAATCCGCGTTTTGACGCACCAAAAACATGTTTAAAGTTGATGCGAAGTTCATTGATGCTTATCCGAGGAAATAAACTAAATATTAAAATTAAATAAAGAAAAATGATGTTAATCCTGTTATATCCAAGCACAATCTCTTCTTATGGCATCGTTCCGATGGCGGAACTAGAGATATCGGCATCGTTGTGTCCGAGAGTTCACGAGGACACTTTTCAAGAACTGTTACTACGGGAGTCGTAGTGTCTGGTTCTTGAGGAAGATTATTGGTGGGGTTTTTCACAGGAACTGAAACTGTTGCAGTTTGTAGTTTCCAGGAATTGTCTACAGGATCCAAGGGATTTTCCGTCGAAGAGACGGTGGTTGATTTCCCCAAACTGTCGGCCTTGGGAAGCTCTTCCAATTATCATAACCAGAAGCATTGGTTATGATTCAACTTTAGAGGGACCCTAACTGATTTTGATGTTTTTAGAATTGTTGTAGGAGGGTGTATAATAGATCTGTTATGGATTATTAACCTGCGAATTCCGCTCTTCAAGTACTGAATGGTCAGGTTGATTAAAGCAGAGACAATCAATGGGGTCAGGTTTAATAAAACAGAAAGTATTAATTGATGCAGGAGCATTTGAGAGGGTTTGTTTGTGCTGTTAGCGGTTTACAAATGACGCTTTGAGTATCGTTATTTATTTGGGGGTTAGGATTCTGAAAATATGACGGATCGTGCGAGATTTGATTGCAGATTGTTGCTATGAAATTATTAAAATGAGAAAGGATTTCTCCTTTAAAGAGGTTAACTAGTCCAAACGATTCAGTTGAATCATTTTGCATTAACCAGAAATCTGCAATCCGTTTGGAAGGTTCGAGAGTATTTGGTTTTGAGTTGAATGTAGAGTATTTACAATGTTTATCCAAACAAGGACCCAAATAGTAGTTTAATATTTCGTTTATGAAGGTTGTGTAAGGTTCGAATGAAAGTTTATTGTTATCAATAAACATGATAAGATTCGAATGCCGTTTCAAAATGTTATATGGCAAGTTAGAAATTAAAATATTATATTTTTGGAGCTCGTTATCAATATGAAGAACGTCAAAATATCTAGTATTTATCAACACTATTGACATTTGTATATGGGAATTGTCAAAAATAGGAATCTTTATTAAATTATCTGGTCTTCGCCAACTTTGCCATATTGAAACGTAACCAATTAAATATAAGATACTTATCTTATGTGAATGATAAAAAGGATATAAACTTCCGAAAGTCGATTGTTTGCGGGCGATAATCGAATCACATTTCAAAGAATTCCAGAAGTGCAAGTGGTATCTGACGGCAGAGAGATAAACCAGAGTAATGGAATTGTAGAAAATTTGGCATTGATTATCTTGTAACGTCACGTTTTTCCAATTTAATAAATACCATTTTATATGCATAAATAATAAGGGAATCCTTAGTACGGTTCTGGCAGTTTTGCAAATGTAATTGCGTCGGAAATACAAATACTTCGTTAAGTAAATAATGCTTTCTTTTATGTATAAAAAAGTCACTTTTGTGCATTCATAAACAATATTTTAAATTTCAGCAAAGTTCTCGTTGGTGCAAACATTCATTTTAAGACGTTCCCATGCATATAATCTTAGTTTCTTCGAAATATACACTAATAAAATCCATTTGGCTCTAATTTATAATTTCCTTGTACGTGCTTTTTAGTAGGTTTTGGATAAACATCTTTTGGTCTCAGCCTGTCGTATTATTGTAAACGCAGCAGATTTTAACAATGGGTAAAGTCCCTTTTTCGTGAGCGTTCTTTTTCAAAAATATTAATTTTGACTGGCTATGGAAGCCACGTTGCTTTGCTATTGGTTAATTCGAATCATCCCTCTTAGAATATTTGCCAGTAGGTAGAATCAGGTTTATTCTTAGTGAAGTCAGTCCGCAATAAACACTAAAAGAGTGCGGAGCTCTTCTGTCTATTACCGTATACTTACAGGGGTTGTATACCGACGGCACTTCCCAAATACAGTAACGTGTTTGGTTGTTGTGAAAAATACAGAAATCTAAGTTGATTTAATTAGAATCGTTATTATAAATATCGTACCGAAATTTAATAATTAGTTTCGTACAACTTAAAGATTTATAACTTAGATAGATTAGTTAGATTCTTTATTTCCATCATATGATGTTATTTAGATACATTTGGTTGCTTACATGCTAAAAATACTAATTACTACCTACCGCTATATTTAATCTGTAAGTACAGGTATAAATCAATTTAGTTTACATTACTTCTAATAAAATTACAACAGTTTCGCTTAAATTCTCTATTATTTTTTGAATTTTTAACATCCTGTGGTAGTTCATTATATAATTTTAACCCCTTATAGAATACATTATTTTGTGAGGATGATTTTGTATGCAAAGGTAATCTAAATTCATTAATATTTCGAGTGTTATATTCATGGTATTCCCTGTTATACGTCATGAATTTTGACATGTAATGTGGTAACTGCCCGTTCATTATTCTAAAAATTAATAATAGAGTTTTATAATAAATTCTTTGTCTTATGCTGAAAAAATTTAGCATATCCAGCATAAGGGATATTCTAGTTTTTCTGTTACAATTCAGAATAGTCCTCATAGCTCTGTTTTGTAATCACTGAAGTCTTTGCATATCAGTTTCCTTTATTAGGAATAAAATCGAGGCACAATACTCAAAATGTGGAGCAATAATACTCTTATATACTAATATTCTAGACCATATGTTTAATTTATTGCTTAATCTACCTAAGAAACCTATATTTTTAGCTGTCTTCTTTACAACATAATCTACATGCTTGCTAAATTTTAGTCTATTATCTATTATAATTCCTAAATATTTCATTTCATCAACAATTTCTATATTTTCTCCATCAATATTTACCCCATCCGTTAAATTAGAGCATACCTTGTTTGATATTATCATAGCTTTAGTTTTTGATGTATTAAGTTTTAGTTTATTGAGTTTTAACCAACTTGTTATATTTGTCATGTCTGAATTTACCTTTTGTATCGCTAGTTTAACATCTATGTCCGATGCTGTTATTAAGGTATCATCTGCAAACAGATTTATATCACAGGCATTAAGTTGCGTGTCTATATCATTGATATAAAGTATAAATAATACTGGACCTAAGATGGACCCTTGCGGTACCACCAGATTGCATTGTCTTTTGGATGAATTGACTTCATTAAACCTGGTAATTTGATGTCTATTAGTTAAATAACTTCTAAACCATCTATTGGCTGTACCTTTAATCCCGTATCTTTCCATTTTTCTTAATAAGATATCCCTATCAATTGTTTCAAATGCTCTTTTTATGTCCAAAAAGACCGCAACTATTTTCTTATTTTTATCCATTTGTTCCTTCCATTTTGCTATGATCATATTTAATGATGTTTCACAAGAGTGATATTTTCTGAAACCTGATTGGTATTCCAAAAGCAATTTATTATTTTCAAGATAATCTACTAATTGAATTTTAACAATTTGCTCTATATTTTTTTCTAATGTGGGTAACATATTTATGGGTCTATACTCATCGCATTTATTAGTCCCTGCAATTTTCGGCACCGGAATAACTGTAGCCCTTTTCCAATTTTGCGGAAATTTTGAAGTTTCAAATGATCTATTGATTATGTTTACCAACACGTTTCCTATAATAGGCATCGAATCTTTAATTATATTTATTGTGATCCCGTCCGTCGAACTTTTATTTATACCGTTAATGACTTTTTGAAGATCTTGAACTGAAATTGGAGAAAAGTTAAAAATTGCTTCACAGTTTCTTTCTATATTATTGAAATTGATTAAACTATTGCTGCTAATACTCGAATGAATTTGTTCAATGCTGCTAATAAAATAATCATTAAAATTTTTAGCAATTTCTTCCGGATCATCAATTTGTTTTTCATTAAAAGTGATATAATTAGAGCTACAATTTTGTTTATTATTTAATAGGCCTTTCAACATTTTCCATAATCTGCCCGAATCATATTTAAGCTTATCGATCTCGCGTTCGTAATATTGAGATTTACTGTTTCTAACGGTTTTATTGTATTTGTTTTTTGCTAATCTATAGTCTTTCCAATCTGTTACGTCATCTGTTAATCTAGCTATCTGACACAAATAATCTTTTAACTTATTTATAATCAATTAACTTTTAAGAAATTTGAGTTCTTGTGTATACTATTTGTTTTGTTTACGCATTATTATTGTTTGACATAGCATTAAACTATTGACACAGTTTTGTAAATTTTCTTGCAATTCAGCACACGACATCAACATTAGTGGTGTTTACAAACTCGTACTGTCTTAACAACGTTTGCATTTTGATTTCCGTGTATGTTTTTGTTGACCTGATTGTTCTAGTTTCGAAATACTTTGTTGTAAAATTTTGGTTTTGAAAACGAACTCCGACAAAGGAATGATCACTAATTTTAGGGGACTGGGGTGCTATTGCTTCTAAATTGTTGTCATTGGTAATCACATAATCTATTAGATCACATAATTAAAAGATCTACTATTTTCAACCTCCCTTGTTGCCGATTTTACAATTTGCTTCATACCATAAAAATGAACAACATTTTTTAACTTATTACTACTAGATGTTACTTTAAACCAATTAATATTAAAGTCTCCAATTATTACATGTCTTTCATTATTGAATAAATTTTGTTCACACCAATTTTCAAAGAATTCGAGGAATTCACTGTCACTTTGGTTTGGGGAATGACACAATACGGTATATATGCCGCGAGGGAGACCTTTGGTCACCTTAGCACTCATTATCCACGCGTTCTTTTCAAGTATGTCATTTGTTAGAAATTTAAATTTAATGTCTTTTCTAAAAAGCATTATTACGCCTCCAGTATGCCTACTATGGGAGTCACATCTTAATATGTTATAGTTATCAACACTGAGTTTACAATCATTAATCTGGTCAGATGTACACGTTTCACTTAGCATTAGTAAGGGTGGTTGGTACATTTCTGCTAAGATTTCCAGTTGTTCGGTATGCGTAAGGTACTTTTCAATATTAGTATACATAATTCCACAATTTTCTACTTTATTATCATGTAAGCGATTTTCCTTTAACCTAAAAAATCAACTTTATTATATTCAATTTCCTGATAATCCTGCAAAACCGGACACGCTTTATCCCAGGCTTCATGTTCCACATTGAATTTCAGATTTAATTTCCGTACTGCATTAAGGCAGTTAATGCATTTTTTCTCATTACTCTTACACTCTTTTAGACTATGCGGCCCGCTACATCATGGACATGTTGTTTCTTTTCGGCACTCACTTGCCTTATGCCCGACCGTTGCAATTATAGCATCTTCTTACCCCTAACGCACAGAAAACCTTTTATCTGTCCCAACCAATGTTTACAACACCTGTTTTCAATAAAGATCTGTAAGTCTCGCCGTCCACCTCCAAATAACAGAAAAATCTTTCGTATTGTCGGTTTTTTTCACTATTCATGTAAACAACCTTAATTTTTGTGTTTTCATCATTCTTAATTTGATTTTGTACCTTAATTTTCTGAATAATATCATCATCTTCTTTTTTTGTTCACAATCCTACTATTTTAATCCTCGGTGTTCTTTGTTTAGAAATCTTAACGTTATATTTCTGACCTAACTGGTTTTCTGCAGCATCCATTAATTTATTCGTAGACTCCTGATTTTTACATTTAATTATTACACCTCCGTTACTAGAACTTTTAAAACCAGCTATTTGAAGAGTTGTTGGATCGATTTTCTCCTGAATTTCTTGCCTAGTTTCATTGCTTTTCTGATTGCCGTTCTTGGGTTTAATAATAACAACCGGTTCATGTTTTTTATTCTTCAATTTGTCCGCGTAATTTATTTTAATTGTCTCACTTTTTTCAGCCAGCAGTTGGTTATTTTGTTCCCATTGTACTTTACCTTCCTGTATTATGTATTTTATCTCCGATATTTCCTGTTTTTGGCTGCCTACATCTCTTACCAATTTATTCATTTCTTGCGCCCATGTTTCCATGGCTCTTTTCATGTTTTCAACAGCAGCTCTAGTTTTGTAATTCTTCATCTCTGCACAGCTATCACAACACCAAAGTATATTCTCATGTTCCGATATCTTTAAAGCTTCCGATAATTTTAAAGCTTCATCACTTAACCTAGCACATTTTTGGTGGAACGCATTATCACACCATCCGTAACAGATTATATATTTTTCTGATCTTTTTATATCATTTTTACATTTAGGGCAAACCATTTTTCTAACTTATTTTTCGTAGTATTATACTAATATAATACTTTGGATTGGCGCTTGCCAAATCCAATTGATTGCAACTTATTTCAACGCACTAATTAGGTCACACAACCGCTCGCGATAACGACTCAACCTGCACTCTGAAATTACACTACGAAAGTTACACTAAAGTGTAACAAGTATTTTGTTACTGTATTCCAGTTCTTTTAGTAATCTCCATAGATTAATAATACAGTTATTATTAACGAAAAATTATAAATATCGATTTAAACGTAATGTAAATTAAGTTTACATGGGATCTTGTTTTAATGCAATTCAAAAACGGAAGTCCTAAAATTAAATGACTTCTAAAATAACATATTTAAGTGTTATGTTAACTTTTAATAAAGAAAAACATCTTAATAATTAATCATATTAACCAGTGGTTAATATGATATCATATTAACCATATTAATATCATATTAACATTTTTAACGAAATAACTTTTTCAGAAATATTTTGGTTAGCATTCTTGTAATCTACACACCTTTATATTTCGCCCCATAAATCTATTGTTTTTGAGTTATAGATACTTAGACTCTGACAAATAACTCAAGTAATAAATCCTGAAATAAAATAAAAATATTTATATAAGACATATTTTATTACATAGTTCTGCGGCTATAAAGTAGCTCTTTATAGTACTAGTACAATAAAGTAGCTACTACAGTATTATACTATCGTGCTAAGGCCATTGGTGGTTACTAACATTCGACACTTTTAGAGGTAAGGTAGGTACTTTGAAATTGTGCATCCCATAAATTAATGACAATAACCAACATAAAATAAAAATCGGTAGGTAAAGTAATTTATAAGCAAGTTTTTTATGCTAAAAGACATATTAAATTCGAAAAGACATATTTAACAATAACATTTGAATTAACATTTTAAATCTTCTGATTAAAACAGGTTCGCTCTAAAAGTATTTTATATTAATTTATTAGAAATATTCTACAAATCAACACTGTGTAGCTTCTAACAACCTAAACTTTATATAGAAAAATCTGCTTAGATGTTATCGTCATGATTTGCACACTACCGATAAGTTACGAAAGTATTTTGGCTGTAACTGCTAGATACGAACGCAAATTGGTGGTATTAAGTACTAAAGATACCGCTGAATTGCTCTATAGATATTTATTCAAAATTCTGGTCAGCTACGGCTATACAACCTTAGCAAATCATTTCAAAATTTGTTCCAGCATTCAGATATTCATAAATCTCAGTTTTATGAAATCTATATTGAAAAATTATCTCCCCGGCTGGGAATCAAACTCAGGACCTCCTGCTTTCCGACTAGTTACGCTACCATCTGCGCCACCTAAGGTGATTACAACGGAATGACAACTTTTCCATACGAACTAGATATTAATGCTAACATACAATTATACTAAATTATCACTCCAGCAGGGTGGTAGGGTCGACCTTACTATAAAACTTCATAAAGTTCTAAGAATATTGAGAGTGTAATTTATTAAACGAACAATCACTGTTGGCTTTATTAAATAATGTTTAACATTTAGGCTTATAGACATATAGATTAAATAAATAAATTTAAAGTTTTGATTTTTGCTTCTGTATGAGTTCACGTAATTTCCTTCTTAAAATTTTACCACTTGGATTTCTTGGTATATCATTCACAAATCGAATTCCACCACGTAAACGCTTTTGAGGAGAAACTTGCTCTGAAAATTGATTTAAATGAATGTAAAAAAATAAAAAGTTATCTACAAACGTACTAGCGACGAAGGTTTTAATCTCATCTTCTGTTAAATCTGCGTTATCTTGTTTCACTACGAACGCCATTGGCAGTTCTCCAGCTAGTTCATCTGGAACACCAACAACTCCAGCGTCTTTAATTTTTGGATGTGTCAATAAGATTGCTTCTAATTCCGCTGGTGGTACCTGGAAAAAGTTTATATAATGAAGCAGTACTTTCTAAAGATTAAACCATTGTACAATATGCAATTGCATTTAACAGAATAAAATAAATAAAATAATAAATACATAATAAATAATTAATAAATTTTTCGAATTTCTTTATTATTCTTTATTAAGCAATAATAGTCGTGTACAAAATGTTTTCCGGTGCCATTAACGCTGGCGTCTTTCCCGTTAAGTTTAATTCTGTAGCTAAGGATGGCGCTGTGATAGAAATTTTTAAAATTATTCATTCGTTCATATTCCGGTGAACATTTCGTTTAACAAGGACCTTCTACCTACCAAAGTCCTTATCAAACTTGTATCCTTTTTTTCTGCGTGAATTCATATTTATAGAATGCAACATAAAATGCTTCAACTTTAAGTACGGGTTTGTAATGGAAAAAATTTAATGTAATTGATACCAGTACAGTCGTACATTTGAATAGTATATTTCAACTTAATGTAAACAGCAGAATTAATTAATATTATCAACTGGATTTGACGACATCATCATCATATAAACAAACGACAGCTACCCAAATGCATTCTTTCAACTGAGCGTAGATGTAGGGGAAACGGAGGGTACTCCTTAAACATAAGGAGTACTTTATAATTTCTATTTTATTTCGAATCAAATGTAATGTTATAAACTGCATTCGGTGGTTTATGTGTTTTCTAAGGGATTTTACTAAACGCATCTCTTGTAAATAATAACTAGTAAAATTAATACCCGCAATAAAGTTTATTCGCCCAATTCAAGAACCCACAAAAATACAACAATATTACATTAATCAGAATTTTTTGAATTTCTCGGCGCGTTTCTATTCGGTCACGATATATGTGAATTGCAATCACGCGTATATAACGACGACTGTATTAGCATATAGTCAATTTATTGAGTGTGTTCGAAATCCACCCCAATTCAAATTGTGTAATCTATACATCAGCGTTACAATGACAACAGTCACAAAGATAAAAATTGGGCAATTTTTAGTAAAACAGTGAAACAACTTTGTGAAGCCAGATACGTTTTCTTATTATGATTATTATCATTAATTTCACCTTCATCAAGAAGCACAACCATTGCTAATTCATCAGTATTAGCTAACAAATACCCTGCCATTTTCACGGAAACAGTACAAATACTATCTACGTCAAACTTTATTGCCCGTAGGCCGAAGTTCGTGTCGAACACGCTCCGTCAGGTGCAGTAGGTGCCAACTGCTTACCCTAATGGGTAAGCTTTAGTAACTAACGCACTCTTAAAACACTGCTGTTCTTACGTATTTCAAGCCACTTGTTGCTTTTGTTGAAATACGAAAAAAGAATTCATGCTCGGATCCTCAGCTCTCTCTCTTACATCGCGTAGTTCAATAGGGTTTGGGTCATCCAGCGCTAGGTAGCGATGGCTGTCTCTACAGAAAAGATGTACCGAGACACATGAATGAATGAATGAAAACACAATGCATGTACTTCAAGAGTAAGAAATGATATGCTTTATTGTCAGCGCGTCCCGTGTCCATGTCTAAATAGACCTTTACTTAGGCTAAAACTGCTAAAAGCAACCTTGCAAACCTATAAGTATAATAACAACCATAGACCTAACTATCTTAACTTTACAAAGTCACGAAAAGTAAATGATAACGGAAGAAAAATCAAAAGTTTCTTTGTGTTCACATATGTTAATTTGTTTAGATTTAGTTAAGTCTTCTCCACCGAGTATTTTGTTCGTTAGGTAACAGAGTCTAATACTTTCAAAATTGTCACCAAGGACCAAGGAACCTCTAAATCAATTGGGACGCACCAAAGTACAAAACCCAGAACGCCAAGACAGTACAGTAAACATTATTGAGAGGAATTTATGAATGACAATTCCATTTTACTGATATTTCAAAAATTATAAAATCTAGATATTCTATTTTAAATTATCATGAATATTAACACGGTTATTTTAATCTGTTAAAATTAGAATCACCATTAAAATACGATACAAGAAAAACAAACCCCTAAAAACTACGTCATCAACTACCGCATATCGACGACATTTTGGTGTTGTACAACGCCATTTATATTTATTGGCGCGTCCCAATAGAAAACTGATTATTCACATTTACGAGGGCGGATGGGATGTCTGGCAAAAATGCATCATAGATCGTCACAATCGCAAATCCCAGACGACATTTGTCAATACCATCTGTCAGTAGGCAATATTAATATTTTCAAACAGATATGCTATTTACTTCAGTTTTAACAGCCATCGCAGCCAGAAAGCAGACAACCTCTCGTATTTTTGCAAATTTGGAAAAAAAGTGAATTTAGTGTGTTAATTAACATTGTTTTTTGCGTGAATAAACCATTACGCAAACCGAAAAAAAGGTTGATAAATATTATTAGGTTCTTCACCATCGATAAAAACGATTCACAAGTGGTGACCTACTGATTTTCGTTGTGGTCGTACAAACACAATCGACTTTTCAGGACGGCCAAATGAGGCCACCACACCAGAAATGATTGACAAAATTCATTATATGGTATAGCCAGACCGCAGAGCAAAATTGCACGAAATAGTTGAGATAGTACGCATGTCAGATCAACGTGTACGAAATATATTACTCAAACGGCGAATATGATGACGGCTAAGAAAACGTTCTCTTCCATGAAGACAATGCACATGCCATGCCCAAAATCCATGAATTAGGCTTCGAATTGCTTCCACATCCAGAATATTCTCCAGACTTAGCACCCAGCGACTATTTTCTGTTTCCGAACTTGAAAAAATAACTCGGAGGAAAGAGATTCGGCTCTAATGCGGATATCATCTATGCAACCCTATTTTGAAGTTGAAGAAATACGTATTATTCCGAAGGAATCGAAAAATTGGAAAACCGTCTTGGTCTTGTAGGGTACATCAGTCACAAACAGAAGAACGTGTTCTGTCTTTTGTTGATGGTCTAAGAAGATATTATCGAAAGTTGGTTAGCTGCTTAACTTGTTGCAGAACTATTCAAGAGTAGCAATTACGGTGTATATTCTTTCGAAGGAACTAATCTAGTATAGCCATTTCATAAGTTTTTACAGTCCAAACTTAGTTTTGTTAGTTATCATTATACTAAAAATACGATCAATATATCGATATAATGTACTATAATTAAACTGCAGCTACAGACAGCGTTTACTACGCTGTACAACAAAATTGAACTTTAAAAGAATTTCCAGGTTCTAATACACTGTTTCTAGAGGTTTCTTAAGATGCAGATTATGAATCTGCTATGGGTATTTTCAGGTCTGGTCAAATTTTAGTTATATTCCAATTTGTTTTCAAATAAAACCCGTTCTTAAATGCACGAGAACAGTAGGCAAACTTTTACGTTTACCAGGAAACAAGATTTGCTATCTGGTAATGAATAAACACGTGTTGGTGTAATTTTTGTTCTTCGGTACAAGAACTGCCATTGCCGCAGCTTATTACCTTGTTACAGTTAACTCGTTACCGGTTGTTAAGAATCGGCAAGATTTAGCGTTTACCAAGTAACATAATTATTACCTGGTGGTTATAAAATACGTTTTGGTGCAATTTTAATTCTTCCGTAATGAGAACCGGCAACGCCGCAGCTTATTACCTGGTTACAGAGATCATTACCCAGTAGTTAGGAATATGCGAGTTCTAGCGTTTACCAGGTAGATAGGCATGGGTAATAGCTCCGTAATGAATTCAGACTTCATCCGCAACCACCCATCACAAAGAGCTGAGGACACTAGACCAGTCCAGATGAACGAGAGTTATAGTTACCAAGCCCGTCGTTTCTATCGTTAGGTCGAGTCGGGGTACCCTACTTATTATACAATAGCCTAGTTAAACACTATACAAATAATAGCCAAATTTAGAGAAATGTTGGAGAGGAGAGAATGAATTAATTTTTGACTGGCTTATTTATGAATTCATATCTGACTCTGTTTACATCTGTTACTTTGGATATTAAATCAAGGCATGCTAAATCACTACAGTACCAAGCACTAAAACAAAAAAAACTGTAGAACCGGGAAGCATCAAAAGATCAAAACTATCAATCCTGTTCATGTGTTGTATGTATGCTATTCTTCTATTGGTGTTTGCATTCGCAAGGTAGAAATCACTTCGTGAACAAACCATTTTGGATTACGACTCATGAGGCATGTATGTGTTGGCTGCATGACACGTGAATGACAACGAAACAACAGTATTTGACCTGACCCAAAAAAACCAATAGCAGATTCGTGATCTTCATACCAAAAAGGTATATGAAAACGTGGAAATTTATTTTGTGTTGATCGTGTTTGTATAAAAGTGTTTTCGGTTTGTTTTTATATTTTGAAGTTTATGCGTAAAATACATAATAATTAGACTATTAGTGTTATACTCATCTAAACACAAACGGCTCTTTATGGCCCACGAGTCTCTTTATGGTCCGACGGGCAATAAAAAAAAATGTCACTTAAATATCAGAGCTATTTCCTGTAAAACTTGATTTGTTCATAATATAATTTGTCAACTTATCAACAATGAAAATAAGCTGAAACTAACTATTTTGGAATATTTACTATAGTAACGTAACTTCAAGTGTAAGCACAGCGGCTTGATGTAACCTACGTACTCATTTAATTATGTTTTTATTATACCTGACTCACAATCTTGGTATATTTAATCGTGCGAAATAAGGCCTTTAAAGCTGACTAGGTAACAAAAAATTAACAACAATGTTAAAATAATACACTCTACAGATTTTGAACAGTACAGCAAATTTATACATCGCAACCAAACAACAATTCTTTTTAACCATTTCTATATCAACGATTAATGATGCAGATTATTTCGAAAAAGGTATTTCAAATTACTTTTTTGTTACAATTTTCAGATTGTAGTGTAGGTATAATAAAAAATAGCGTATAATACACGTGTATAAGAGCCTTTAAAGCACTGCTCCGTTAAAAGGCACTCGGCTTCGCCTCGTGCTTTTAAACCCGTCGTGCTTGCTTTAACGGCTTGCTGATTATACACTTGTATTATAATATATTATTTTTACACAATTTGAGATTTGAGATAAAAACTTAATCTGTGCATAAAATAGTGTATGTATAGCTAGCGTAACTTGTTTTTATGGCCCTACGCATTTTCCGCTTCCGGCCATAAAAAACTCTTTATGCCCTTAATACATAAATAACTGTTGTATCTGCAACCTAGTGTCATGGTATTATAACGGTATTATGTATTCATACATATATAGACTATAGAGTAATAACTATATAAAAAAACCTTTCTGGGAAGTTGTTCCCAAAGCAATAAAGTTTCTTAGAAACCTATAGAAGAAAAAACATTTGAACATACGCTTTTATAAACTTTCAGGTTCGTTGTGGGAATGTATTCATACATCAATCATCTTTGATGTGTAATTATTAATAATAAGAATCAAATAATAGTGTATAAAATTATCTGTACACAAAATAATGTATGGTTCGGAAAAATATTTGGTTTCTGTACGGGATACCGAACCCGCAGATTGGCATACTACATTTGTACATTTGCATTTTACAGAAAATTTGTTAATTTGAAGTCTGATTATCCGCCCTCTTCACAAATATTTCATTATTAAAGAATAAATAAAGTTGGAAAGTATTAAGTTATGTTCTTTAATCACGACTAAATCAACTGATAAAAAAATAATGAATTATTATTTCAAAATTATATTTCAAATTCTGTTATTAATTTACTTAAAACATATTATACGCACGCCTATGGATTTCACCGTTTCTTATCATTTAACCTTGCATTGAACAAATAACAATTTTATTATCCGTACACCACCGCGGTAGGAGGTGGTAAGAAAGATGAATTATTGGATGACGTCAGGTGATTAACAGTAAATAGCTTTTTACGGAACAAACAAACCACGCCTTCCAAATTTGGACTCTTGAAATGCGGATAAAACGAAATTTCGAAAGATATATAACTCATAAAAAAATTTTACTTGCAATTTTAGGATCACTATTGTAATAGACATCACCTGACATCTTTTCGAAAAAAACTTCTTTTTTATTTTTTTTCTTGAAAACTAAAAATACTAACGGCTTGAAAATACTTCATGCCCGAGAAAATGTTGTCATATATTGCTATAAAAAAATACAGCATTCTAGGTTATACCAGTTTCTATAAATTGGATCCCAAAGTTTACATTTACTATCATAGGCAGACGGCAGTCTTAAGCATCATTTTGTCACGAAATTATGTATCGGTCAACGCGAGTGTAAAAATGGTATCCAAGCGAGTAAATTCTATTTAGTTGACAAAGTTTTACAAATAAATTTTAAACCAGTGACAGAGCTTGGGTATAGGAGCACAGTGCCTCCTCCACCCAGTGGCATCCAATGTTTAGATAAGATGCAGTAGAAATTCTTTTGGAGTCATTTTGTATATGGCTATAGAATATTCGAAAAATCCATATTAAAACAAATAAGAAATAAATGGCACGCGAAATTTGTCGATACTGTTTTGAACAACTAAAATGCTGATTGAGTATTAAATTTATTTTTAGTTTAATTAGTTTTGATTAATTTTCCCCAATCTTGACCGCCATTTAATTTTTTGATTAATTAATAATTTAATGATTAATTTGGTTCCAATAATATTTTTTGTTTTTACTTTTTTAAATATTATTATGTTAGGTCGTCGATCGCTTGCGAAAATTGGAAACGTTGACCAAAAAAGTACCATGAGATTTACAGTGTCCTCGTACGGAACTTGCTATATGAGACGTTGTATACATTAGTTACTGATTTGTAACTGTTTCATAAAATTTAAAGTGCGTTTCTTATCATCCGTGTTAATAATAATGGCTGAATACAAATTTCTGTCATAAGTTGTAAACATTTAAGAGATAGAGTGACCTTTGAATGAAAAATTTCGATCTATCCTATTTTAAATAACAACATTGTGATTACAAATAAGGGATACATTATTTATTGCTAGTTCTGTATTTAACATTACTACAGTAATAGGTACATAATAATAATTTTGCTCAAGTTTCTGCAAAACTTATCAAATAAGAAATATCAAAAGGGTCATAGTACGATTTTCTAGTATAAAATTATCTATTTTTATTTTGTTATCGGCCATCTTAAGAATTCTATAAACACAACAAAACAGTTGCATGGGAACAACTAATCCAAAAAGTTATAAAAATATACTCTTGTAATAACGCTTCAACTAATAATACTAATTAATAAAATTATAATGGACGAACAATATATTCTACGTGGACCACAACCTTTCAGGAATCCTAGAAAAGATTCACTTGGTGAACGAATATACAACAGCCTTTTACACCACCAATATTTGCCAACTGCTCTGGTAAGTTTGTAGCTGTACCAATATAACCGACTGAATAAACTGTACTGATTAAATATTTCAATTAAATTAATATTACGGATTTTCTCAATTTTCTCTATTTAACCTGGTTTTCAAATGCTTTTCACTCTTACGATTCAGACCGATGCCGTTACAAAAGAAACCATTTCATTCAAAACCCTGTTAGAAAAAAGTTGCATTTTGGCTAATTGGATGAAAAATCTTAGTATTCAGCAAAATGATGTTATTGGCATATTTAGCGAAAATAACATACAGTACGCTTATCCAGTACTGGCTTCTATGTATTTAACTGTCCCGATAACTACAATTAATCCACAGTACGCACCAGGTTAGTTTACAATTTTAAGCTTCTTAGTTTTAAAATCTTAGAGTTCTTTGTTGTAGAGGAACTTGCTAATGCATTAAACATATCAAAACCAGTTATGATGTTTTGTTCAGAGGATAGCTTACCTACGTTACTAAAAATCAGACAGCAATACAAATCTATAAAGGCAATTGTAGTAATAGATACTAAACAAATGTTTAGATATGATATTATTTCCCTCGAGAAAATCTTCCATGACAATTGGAACAGTACCACTTTTACGCCCTACAAAGTTACCTCAATTAATCAAGTTGCCTTTATTTTATACTCTTCTGGTACCACAGGCTTACCAAAAGGTGTTATGCAGGCCCACAGAAGCTTGCATTTTATACTAGACTATTTGACGTAAGGTTTTTCGTAATATTTTATTATATGTTTACCACTTATTACGTAAATTGTTAGAGATCCACGTTATGCGCCGCCTGAAACACCTGGAGACAACGCAGCTATAGGTCTTTTACCATTCTTCCATATCTTTGGCTTGGTAACTATATTAGTTGGATGCCATAACGGAAGAAATCTGTTAGTGATGAAGTCATTTGATCCTGAATTATTCTTGAAAACCATTCAAAATTCTAAGGTTAGAGCTTTACATTTGGTTCCGCCTTTAGCTAATTTCCTAGCGAAGAGTCCTTTAGTTGAGAAATACGATTTGTCTAGTGTAGATGCTGTAATATGTGGTGCTGCACCTTTAAGTAAGAAGACTGAAGAAACATTAATAAAAAAGTTATTCTGCTGACAAACATTATTTCTTTATTTAATTATCTTTCTTTGTAGATTAAATGTAGAGCAGATTTTTCCTAGTTATGGACTGACTGAAGGAACCCCTTTAGTGTCGTCTACCTTGAAAGAATTTAGGTTAGGATCTTGCGGCAGACCTCTTCCAGGTATCTCAATAAAGATTATAGATCCAGAAACTGGAAAAGCATTAGGACCAAGACAAGAAGGAGAACTCTGTTGTAAGGGTGATGTTGTTATGGTAGGTTATGCCAATAATCCAGAAGCCACTAAAGCTATGATTGACGAACATGGTTGGTTACATTCAGGAGATGTAGGTTACTACGACGAAGATAGTTATTTTTATATAGTAGATAGAATTAAAGAATTAATAAAATATAAAGGTTTTCAAGTAAGTTAAACTATTTTAAATAATTTTGAAGCAAAAATTAATATTAGGATATGTAGGTTCCTCCAGCTGAATTAGAAAAGCTATTGTTAAGTCATCCGAAGATAATAGATGCTGGCGTTGTGGGACTTTCCGATGAAGTTGCAGGAGAATTACCATTAGCATTTGTTGTCAAAGATCCTGAATACGAACTCACTGAAGATGAAGTGAAAAGTTTTGTTGCTAGTAAGAATTATGCTTTTGAAAATAAAGTAACTAATTTATGAATGTTTCAGAAAACATGTCACCCCAGAAGCAGTTGCGTGGTGGCGTCAGATTTGTCGAAGAAATACCCAAAAATCCAAGTGGAAAGATACTGAGAAGGAAACTACGTGAATTATTACTACCAAAACTGTCTAAACTCTAACTCTTAGGTAGTTATTAGATTTTAAAAGTTTTAATAAGATGTTTTAGTTATTATTTAATTTTATTTAACAATAAAATTCTATCTTTTTTAATAGATTTTAAATTTAATTAGCATAGAGTGTCTTAAAGGAAAATTCATGATACCCTAGACCATTTTGGTGTATAAATAGTATTAGATGACGTTTTTGTGTACATTATGTACTGTTGAATAGATCAAGATATTTCGGAGATAGAAATTTGATCAGACAAGGTTTTATAACTAAACAGCGCCAGGTGGTCGTCGTAGAAAAACAAAAAGTGATTTTTTTTCTAACGTGTCGTTTATGTAGATCCATTCGCCGCGATAAGCTTTAAATCATTACCAACAGTAAAGCGGCCTGTTGTTAACACATTCGAAAGATTTATCTACTAACTTTTCTCTACTGCAAACATTTTAAGGTTAATAAACCTTTGACAACCAGAGTCGCAACAGTTTTCAGGATTCGCCTGTCACACTACAACATGCTGTTGATAGGCTGCTCTGACCAATCTGCCGAAAGGGGTTAAGTCGCCGGAAAACATCTGTGGACAAATCATCGAAAGTGATCAAAATGCCGAAAGGTATATTTTAAGAAATTTCCGAACGCTGTCAAAATGCCGAAACTCTTCTGTGGTCAAATCGCCAAAACATATCTGTGCACAAATTACCGAAACTATATCTATCTATATCTCCAGCACATGCATCGACAATGTTTTGACAAACAATATTGATAGGATTGAAGGCATGCGCACTCTTAATATTGGTATTGATTTTTCGTATCACAACGCGCAAATATTAGCTATACCAGTCTCTCAACAACAAAATACTACGATTTGCAATTGGATTAGAATTTACAACTCGAAAAATAACCAGAAATTTTTAGAGCTTTTGCAAAATACAACTTGGAATCTCGTCTTTGCCAATCATTACACAGCTTATCAAAAAGTGGATAATTTTTATAAGTTAGTTCAAGACGCTTTTTATAAAGCATATCCATTAATCCGTAAATCTTTAATAAGACCTAAAAACTGGATCACTGCAGGTACTAAGACTTCCCCTAAAACAAAGAGAGAAATACACACAATCTTAAATTTTTTTCCAAATGAAGTTTTACGTACTTATTATCTGCGATACAGCTTAATATTAAAGAACGTTTATAAAGAATCTAAGAAAATTAACACCAAATATATAATCTCACGGTCTAACAATATTGCTAAATCTACTTGGCAAATAATCAATAAAGAAATAAACAAAACCAAACCTAGTCACAACAATGTCATCCTTAAAATTGATAACACCATTACTTCAGATCCTGATATAGTTTCTAATTGCTTTAATAACTATTTAATAATTCAGCGCTTGATAAATTACGTTCGTTTAAAATATGCAACGGCAATTCGCTTTATTTCAATCCTACATCACCACAAGAAGTATTCAATGTAATCCACAAACTTAACAACACAAGTGCTGTTGGTATGGACGACATTCCAATACAAGTGATTAAATTTTGTTCAGTATATATTTCAGATTTGATATCACATCTTATAAATAGTTGTTTCAGTGTAGGTTATTTTCCAAGTCAATTTAAAACATCGAAATATATTCCCTTTCACAAAAGTAAGGACAAATCTTTAGTAGAAAATTACAGACCAATAGCTATACTCCCTGCTTTTTCTAAGATTTTTGAGACATTAATTAAAAATAGGATAACAACATTTTTCGAAGTAAACAATTATTTTTGTCAAAATCAGCATGGTTTTGTCCAAGGTAAATCAACTTCAACAGCATTAAATAACATATTAGGTAATGTACTTCACTGTCTTAACAAGAATCAACGCGTTATTAGCCTAAATTGTGATCTTTCAAAAGCTTTCGATCTGGTTGATCATAATATACTACTAGAAAAATTAGAATATTACGGAGTTCGCGGATTAGCTTTACGTCTTCTAAAATCGTACCTTAACGACAGAAAACAAATTGTTGAATTGCATTATTTAAATCAAGATAATGAAATCGAAATTCACCGTTCCTTAGTAAACAATGTGTATTATGGAGTACCACAAGGATCAATTTTAGGTCCGCTACTTTTTGTTATATATGTAAACGATTTGCCGTACAATGTTAATGCTGGAGTCACCTTGTATGCAGATGACACTAGTGTAAATGTTACGGGTGCCAACATTCAGGAATTGGCTTATAATATAAATCAAGTACTCCATGATATACAAGATTGGTTTTCAGCGAGCCATCTCCTAATTAATATGGACAAAACTTGTTCGATGTCATATTTAAGCGACGGAAATAGCGAGGACTTATCGTATCTTTTAAAAATCTACCATATCAAATTAAAAAACTTACACTCCGAAAAATTTTTAGGCTTAGTCGTAGATCGTCAATTTCAGTGGAAAGAACATATAGATGAAATGTTACCTAAACTTCAGAAAGCGATTTACTGTATACGACGTTTAAACAGCCTTGGTAGTGTAATGCCTGGCGTGCCGGACTTTCACCCAAGCGGCCCGGGTTCGACTCCCGGCGCTGGCAGATCTGGTTAAGGTTTTCTGCAGTTTCCCTTAGCTGTAACACAAATGTGGGATTTGCGCTGTTCCATCTATAAGTCGGCTGCAGCCGCACATTGGGCCTACATAATAATAATAATCGCCCCCTCCCTCCCGCACAAGCTTATAGCTTCTGGGGCCTTGGTTAAGGTTATGGGTTGTAGTAATTATTATTATTATTATTATTATTAAATATATTTGTGACTTATCAACCTTGCGTACCTTTATTTTGCGTATATTGAATCTATAATCAGATATGGATTGATTTTTTGGGGCAATTCGATACATCTCTCTAACATTTTAATACTACAAAAAAGAGCATTAAGAATTATATACAGTATCAAAAGTAGAGATAGTTGTAGACCTTTATTTATAAATCACAATATCTTAAGATTTTTAATTTATTCATTTACGAAAGCTCCATATTTGTTTTTAATAATAAAAATACTTTCAAACAAAATGCGGATGTTCATGACTATAATACTAGAAGCAATCTTCTGCGACCTAATGCTGCTAAAACTTCAACCTATTATAAATCATTCATGTTTACGTCGGTTAAAATTTTTAATAAACTTCCTGATCAGATCAAAAATTTAGAAAATATTAAAAAATTCAAATGTGCACTAAAATTGTATTTGACTGACAACTGGTTTTATAACCTGGAAGAGTTTTGGAATACTGGAAGTACTGCGACTGCTTAGTGTTTGAAATGTAAACTCCATATCTATATTATCTTTAATTACTCTTGATATATGTTTTACATCTACAATGTTTTTATAATATTTTATATCATATACACTACATGTTTTTTATCCTATTTATATTTACACAATATTTTATTTTATTTTATTAATATGTATGTTTTTTATTGTATTATTCAACGCCACTGGCACCAGAATAAATGTTTATCTTATCTATACGTTATATAACACCTGTTACATAAGTTTTGGGAAAAATTCTAGAAGAATATTATTTAAACTCAAGAAACCTTTATTAAGTGAACATAACAATAACTAATGGATATTAAACTTTAACACTTGGCTCCTATATTGCTGCTAGGGGTCCTCTATCCTCAATAAGACGAAGTTTTGTCTTATGTGTCGCATTAAGGTTTGGACGCTTTCTAAGTCCACTTCTCTAACTTTTTGGAGAATTCTTTGGCGCAATTGTTGTTGATTTCGGGCTTCCCAACCATTATCATATACTTTTCTTGCCAATAGAGCCCAAAAATTTTCATTTGGCCTTGCCTGAGGGACGTTTGGAGGATTATCATTTCTGGGGACATACGGCACATGGTGGGCTTCTAACCAGTCTAGTGTAGCTCTGGCGTAATGTGACGATGCAAGGTCAGGCCAAAATATGTAATCATCATTAGCATGGTGCTGATTAATAAAAACAATCAATTTGGATAAGCAGTTTCGAATATATACTTCAGCAGTCACTGCCTGACCTCTTACATTACCTACATAAACTCTGGATATCCCTGCCGCAGATATCGCGCACCAGACCAAAACTTTGTCAGCAAATTTGGCTTTCTGTTTGTATCTGATATCACTAGGGGTGTCTTCAATGTTATCTGTATAAAAACCTGCATTTCCTGGAATTTCTGCGTGCCTAAAAGTAAAATATTTTTCGTCGTCTAGGATAATTGTCCGGTTGTTGGCGAAGTGATGACGCCTCAAAGCTCTACAGCAACGAGGGATTCTGGCCAATTGTGCGTCAGTATACTTGGGACATTTCTTCCGTTTTCTGTATTTTAGGCCTTTTCTTGCGATGCATCGAGAAATTGTGGCATTCGAGACATGGAAACGGCGGGCAAGCTTACGGGTGGAAACTCCAATGGTGTTTTTGGAACGTTCGGCTACTCTATTAGCTTGAACTTCTGTTAACTTACGTCGACGGCCTGTTTTTGGCAGGTTTACACATGGAATACCCTCTTCACATTCCCGAATTGTTCGATATATCGTAGTTTTTGAAATATTCTGCCCGCGAAAAATGTTTACTATTTCTCGTTTTGGCACCTGTCCAACTAGGTTGTAGATGGACTTTCGAATATCTATTTTATACGCCATTTCACAAATGACAAACAAAATTGTGATATGTCATACAAATTGACAAAACAACATATTTCTCCATAGTTGACTAGATGAATTAGTTTCACTATATCTCAGAGCGCATTAAAACATTTTCCCCAAAACTTATGTAACAGGTGTTACTTACCAATATTGGATCTTTAATTTAGGAAAACATCTTGCCCAAACTTCCCGAATTAACTCATAACCTTTATTTTATTAAAAAATATTAAAAATGCTATAAAGAAAATGTAATATGTAAGATTAGTCTTTAAAATGATTTTTCGATAAAGATTTACTAAAAATATTGGTAAACGAACAAAAGTCTCTCGACGTAAGTGCTTAGAATAATATTTTATTATTGTTCTAGTAACATTTGTCACTAAACTTTTTACTGATAGATATATACCTGCATCTCTTAACAGCTTTCAGCAGAAGTTTTTATTAAGCCAAAGCAAAGGTGTTTTAAATAAAGGTCAAACAATAAAGTTTGTTTTTCGGTTTTAATTTACATCTTTTTCTTCAGGTTTTGGTATTGGTGCAAAACTCATTTTTTTAAATCAAATAAATAATTTTTATTTAAATCAAATAATAATGCAAAATAAGTTACTTGTTGTCGGAACCCTAGAACATTTAAATATTTGTGTTAATTCGCTGCGTTTATAATTTAACTATGATATAAAAGAGAATAGATTTCCGTAGATTCCAGGAAATAAACTATTTTATAGATTTATTTAGACAAATTTCGATATTAAATGTTCACTAAGGTACATATTTGTTTTCGGAACTATATTTTATGTTTTACAAGAAATAGCTATAGATACAGATAATTATAGAAAAAGCTAAATTCTGTTAACTTCTTTCTGGTCCTGAAGCTTTTTAGTTATTTACTTCACCGTTTAACAAAAATATAAGAGGAAATTTAGTCGAATTTTGCCATTGGTAGTAATAAATCTTTACTTTTTTCTACTTTTTAAGCTGTAATCACTTGTAGAACGGAATAAAATTCTTCTTTGCCGGTCTTCCACCCTGCCCCCGCCGAGCATGCAGATTTGAGCTGGAACAAGCCGCCCATTTAACTTCTGACCTTGTCTGATTTTACTTTACCCACACGATCGTCGTGTGGCCAAGAGCTATGTATGTTACACTACCTACTTGGCTGATGTAGTGATGATACCATGATCAATGTGTGGTTGGTTGGACTTTCTGGAATATAATCGCCCTTGTTCAAATTTTAAAAGAGGGATAAATTCTCAGATTTCGCAGGAAGTCAGCCTCTTGAGTAATCTCCAGCTAGTAAAAGCCATGAAATAATTGCCAAAAAAATTTGAAGAAATATGTTTTTTAAATTAAATGCCCAATATTGGAATGTAACATATAATTTCGGTAAACAGCACGATCTATTTTCTATCGCTTTAGACTTTTCGGCGTCTTGTGCACGTTCGGCCATTTGTGCACAGTTCGGCAATTTGACTACTTTTGTTTACAGATCGGTTTCGGCTATTTGTTTAAATATAACTTTCGGTATTTTGACCACTTTCGGCAATTTGTCCAGAGATGTTTTTAACTTTTAACTTAACTTCTTTTGGTAGTTTGGTCAGAACAGTCTGTCTGTGAGTTCGACAAAGTTGAGCGTTCGGCATCGAGGCCACATTTCCGATATATTCAGCGTCGTTTTATGCTTGCGGTGATTTGTTTATTTTATACAACCACAGCCTCTTTTCGACGTTTTGACCAACCTTCGGCGATATGTCCACACACCCTTTTCGCCGTTTTGTTCAATAGTTGAGACGTTTTTTCCATTCGAAGTTTTGTCCTTTCGGCAATATGTCATAGACTCAGAACGTTTTTGCGTTTTTCTGTTTCTTTTAATGTTATTCGAAATTTAACCGATGCGCGATGTCCTGTGAAAAAAGATCAAGAACTAACCTATAACAGCTGTTTCGTAAAAGAAAGTAGGTAAGTAATAAACTACCTTGTTTATTGTTTCCAGCCTTACTTTGTGGAACTCCATAATCATGAAATAAATAAAGATTAGTAAAAGTTTTACAGTTTTATTAAAATATAACCTGTCAAGGTAATATAATTATAAACAAACACGTCGCTAAGGTACATAAAAAAATAAGTAACTAGATAAAATAATAATAATAATCAGAATTAAATATTTAATACTTCCAGTAACGGAGAATTACTGAGCTCAAGTTGTTCATTTATTAAAGGTACCCTGAGTTTGTGTTTGTATATCTCAAAGGCTTCTAAAATGTCTAATTTGCGTTTGTTATTACAAAAATGTAGGAATTTAATATTATTTTGAGGAGTCATTATGCGATTTTGAACAATAGAAACAATATTGTCAGATTATATTTTAATAAAACTGTGAAACTTTTACTAATCTTTATTTATTTTATAATAAACTACCTGTCTTGGTGTAAATTAACTTTTTGCTCATAAAAATATTAAAGAAGCCAAAAACAAGTTTGACGGCGTGCATGTGGTGTATTCAGAATTCACAATCAACCATCTCTATTTCGGAATAAGGCAACAATTAGAGTTGCGGTGTTCTAATGGTTCAGATGATACTTTCTTTAAACTCTAAGTAAAAAAGATGGTATGCGTATGACAAGTCATGTATGTTTGAACATTATTGGCACATTGTTGAATTTTGTGAATAAATCGACTTTTCGGTAATAGTAGCTGATATTCCATATTAATCAAAGATGATTGCCTATTGTATCAATGTTGGATTAATTATATGCAATTTAAATTATGTAATAAAAAATACAGATAACTCCAGATGACCGTTTTCTAAAGCGTTAGAAAATTATAATATTGGAAATAAATAAAGATTAATAAAAAGTTTCACAGTATTTATTAAAATATAACCTGACAATATTGTTTCGACACCTAACCTGTCATTATCAAAGGTAATATAAATATAAAAAAAGACGTGTTTGTTTATATTAAAATTTATATTACCTTTGATAATGACGGCTTAGCTGTCGAAATAATATTGTCAGGTTATATTTTAATAAATATTGTGACACTTTTTACTAATCTTTATTTATTTCATGATTATGGAGTTCCACAAAGTAAGGCTGGAAACAATAAACAAAAATATAATATTGGATGCCATTCTTCTGTAGTCTATTCGACATCGTTTCGCGATTACTATAATGTAAATTACGATCCTATTTTAATTTTCTAGTTTGCTACGTAGGGCTATCGACAAATAGATATTTAAGATATAAGTGCAAAAAGCCATTCTTTATTGCGCGAACGATTTAATACACGAGCAAGGTACGAGCGAGTGTCTTAAAGGATGTGAGTGCGATGATGAGACTTTTTACACGTATATCTTACAACGTTTTATCTCCGATCATAACGATTTACTAAAGTATTCACTGTATTTGATATATTTTTTAAATTTGTGACTTATGTCATATGTACATATATTAGCGCGCTTAGATTTTATGTGCTGAGTTGTTTAGCAACCGATTTGTAAAATATTCATAAATCGTTAATTTATCATACATCTCTTTTTGACATTAATGTGCAATAAAAATTTTATAATACTAGCTCAATAAACGTTAACTTTTTATAATGCAATCATACAAAAAGTGGCCACTTTTTGTATGATCGTAGATAAAATTCATTATAATACCCCAAATAAGTATTTCCCACAAGGAGAAATTGACTAGTTAGCTTCATAAATATTGGAAGAATAATGTATAAATAAAAGTGTCAAATTAAAAAAGATTAAACATAGTTGTTAACCAACCTGAAAACCCTTGTATTTAATCAGTTCCTTTAAGCGATCAACGATATAAAAGTATCCATCTTCATCATAGTATCCAACATCACCAGTACATAACCACCCATCTTTATCGAAAGCATTTTTAGTGGCTTCTTCATCACCCGCGTACCCCTTCATAATTAAATCTCCTTTAAAACAAAGTTCTCCACTTTGATTAGGACCTAGTAATCTTCCAGTTTCTATATCCACAACTTTTGCAGAAGTATAAGGAAAAACTGTACCAACAGAACCCTCCTTAATTTTGGCAAGTGGTGTAGCTACTACTCCTAATGTCGTTTCTGTTAATCCATAAGCTTGTCGAAACAGTTTTAAATTTAACCTGTAAATGTAATGTAAAATTAAGGAAAATGCTTTATAAAACATTTGTTTATTACCGTTTTATCACAATTTCTTGCGTCTCTTTACTTAATGGGGCAGCCCCACAACCAACTTCTACGAGGCTCGATAAGTCATACTTATTTATTAAAGGACTTTTGGCCAAAAATAATGCTAGAGGTGGTACCAGGTATAGATTTGTAATCTTATGATCTTGAATTACTTTCAAAAACAGTTCTTCTTGAAACTTTTTCATTACAACCACAGTTTTTCCAAGTAGTAAATTAAAGACAATGACAAATAGTCCAAACGTATGATAAAATGGCAGTAGTCCTAATGCACATCCGCTTCCAGCTTCAATATTATTGTAGTAACGAGGATCGCTAAACGTTTTGAAACAATTATTCATTGTTTAAACTTTACCATTTTAAATATTAAAGTACTATAGTAATGCGCGTCCAACAAAGATATTAGGTACATGCGGCGATGTAATACTCAAAAAATTTTTAATTGAAATAATTGTCTATTATTTGTTGTTTAACAAGTAATAAGTATTACTTAATTGTTATTTATTAAATAATTATTATCATTTAATCAACAAATACAGTCTTGTACTACAACCAATCACGTAGGCGTCGGTTATTGCCACCGTAACATTACCTTCCCGCACTTGCTCCCTTTGCCTAAAGGTGTTTGTCGCATCCGAATGTATACATGTAGGATGTACGGAACACTAGGTCTATTCTGCATACAGCGTGTAACATAAATGGTGAGCTGACTATACACAGGCGGCTTCTACGACGACTAAAAATAAGGAAAAAAGTTTGTATAAACATGTCTAAAATGGTTCGTTACTGAGTGAATGGAATTTCTGAGCGCGAGAAGTAGTCCATCACAACTCGTTTGAATAAAAAACTAAAAAACCTCAAGTAGCTGTAACTCAGTAACCAACCATTTTAGGACATATGTTTATATACATTGTTTTCCTTATTTTTAGTCGTAGCAGCCGGCTGTGAATAGTCAACCCACCATGTTTGTTACACCCTATACATTTGTAGGTCAAAGAACAATCGGAACAACTGTATATTGCTTATACATACTCACCTAGCAATAGCACATCTCGTAATCACATTTTTATGGGTTATCATAACGCCTTTCGGTAAACCAGTGGTACCAGAAGAATACAGTATAAGAGCTACTTGTTCTTTCGAAGGGGAAGCGGGTTTAAAATCTTTTATGCTAAAAGTTTTGATACAAGTATTAGAAATAAATTCGTCTAAACATTTGATATTGCTGATATTCTGTTTTTGGTCCAGTATAATTATTTTGCATCTTAAGTTAGCCTGTAGTGCTGTTGATAAAGTTAATTCAGAACAAAATATGATTTTCGGTTTTGAAATATTGGTAGCATGGAGTAATTCCCCTAAAAGATAAATAAACATAATGAATAGGTTATTATATAGGTACAATATATTTACATTTACAATAATTGTTTACTATAAGATTGTGCAATAAGATTAAGTGCAAAGTCCTTAGTTCGATTCTCTGCCGAGGTGATCAATTTTACTATATAGATTTGCACTCAAATAGTATATTAAGTATCGAGAACAGTAAGGACAGTTTACCGATCGACGACAATGTTTGGCGACTGAGCGAAGCGAAGTCGCCAATATTGGAGGAGATCGATAAACTCCTTACTGTTTGAGATGCTTATACTATTTTTTGTACGACCATTATGAATACAAATGTATTAACTAAGGAAATATCCCAAAGATGGTAAAAAAATAGATTCAAGATAATTTATTTTTGCCCTGTATATCCACCAACTATTAAGTAGGTTTTGTCGTTACCATGGATACGTTTGTAATTTTATTTTTGAATGTCACGATATTTTTGTCGTTTCAACATAAATAAATAGATAGTTATTATTATTTATTGGGTATTTTTTCACAGCAAATTTAAATAAAAAACATAATTTTTTTTAAATAGTTCAATAATTATTTAGAAAATAATGATTTTTCACGAAAGAGACATCTAAAGATGATTTATCTTATAAATTACATATAATTTACTTACCGTTCTGTTTTTGACAGAACTGAACGGTAAGTAATTACTTACCGACGCGTTGTTGCTTAGTAACCAGTAAACATAACCTACTGTTCTAAAACCAAGTTTGGTAAACAATCCGAAATAGCAGAGTCGTACAAAAATATAATTAAAGTCTTTGTATATTCTATATCTACTACTAAATTATCAGCATCTAAAATCCTGATACATGATAAATAGTGCCTTGGAGATATACTGTTACACTTATTTTGTTTCCCATAACTATTTAATTTTTAACTCGATCCCGATCGTTTTAATTTTTGCGTGTTATCGTGAAGTTTTTCCAGTGAAAACCACTTGCCGCAAAATGTTTTACATTTTTCTTTCCTGCATTGATAAGTGTAACTTTTGAAGTTAAAACGCTCGAGCATTCGGCTTTCTAACAGAACAATTGTTCTTCGGAACGCTCTTACTAAAACAGCTGTCAGAACAAAATAAGTTGCCAAATGGACCTGGAATTTAAGATATGACAGTCTGCACTATTACGTTTTCCAGCGCGTCATAAAATTTACAGATACTTTATATATGCTTTGCTAATAGTTTGGCAATATGAAAAACATTAATTTGACTTGCAACAAAAATACACGGCTTAAATCATGTTTTATTTAAGATACTGGTTGCCCCGTTATATTTTGACCTTTTTAATCCTATATACTTAGTTTTTTCACTTTTAAGTAAACTATTAAAGTAAACATTTTACTTAACAGAATTGTCAATAAACTAATTTGACGTTTACAAGTGATATTTTCTTTAATTTCGAATCATTATCTTTTTCGCAGCATTTCAATAATAACATGCAGTATTCTATTTAAGAGCGTATAAGACCATCACTCTGTGTAACAACTATAACAAACAGTTGCGTGTTTAGGAATTTTTTCGGGGGGGAGGGTAGGAATCAATACGAATCAAAATTTCGCCCCTAAATACGCCAGTGATGACAAGTATGCCACTTTTGGTAAGGTCAAATATTGGGCTTTCCAACTGTGAAAAATATACAGGGTGTTCCATTTGAAATCACAAAGTTGCCCTGTCCCCAAAAATACGCTGTCATTTTCGGTTAAACCAGAAATGGACTAAAAAACGGACTCAGTAAAAAACTTTAAAAAATAAGAAAAAGACTGGTGACAACCGCATTTTATTATCTCACTTAGTTCAAAAGATTTTAAAAGGGTTTAAAAAAGATCAAAATATAACGAGACACCTAGTATATTAAACAATCATAGCAATAAACGTAAAATCATTCAAGGATAAATAACACTTTTAATTTAATAAGAATGCGGGCAAAAGCGTTTCGCATGTATTTTTGTTAACAATTTTTGTACCTTCTTCTTGGTTTGGAACTACTATGACTAAACAATGGGTTTTAACTGACATTTAACGATATCTAATCGTAACCCAGTATTACCTGAATTAGAAGACTTTTATGACTTAAACTGATCTCGTCCCTAGTAGTACGAGATCCGGCTGCAAGATAGCGGTGTTCACTTGTTAGCAAAGTAAAACCTATTGGAAATGACGAGATATTTGTAAAAGTATCCCAAAACGCTTCGACTGCCTATGCAAAGTTGGAGGATTTTGTTACAACAAATTTTGTTTACGTCAATCGTTAATAAACATTTGCGTTGACGTGCTAGGAGATTGAAACTTCCTACCATCTATAGTTCGGACATGAAATACTTCAAAAACCATTGGCTGCCTAAGCACTCCAATTGGCGTTTTTGCACGTGTTACACACTATACTGTATCAACGACCACTAAAAAATTAATAAAACGCCAAAAGCTGAGAAAAATATTTAACCTAGAATTTATACTCGCATTTATATTTTTTACGTGAAATCTCTGGCAATAAATTAAGAGATGTAATGTGAGCAGCATCCACGATGTTTGGAGGTGTACAAGTGTACACTTCATTTTCCCATCATCGGATTTACTCACGATAAATCTAGAATTTCGAAAACAACAAAGTAAATATTAAATTTTTAAAGACAATAGTAATACTATTAAAATCCTAACTTAAATACATATTATAATTGAACAACACTGTTTGGTATGCAAACACTATTACAGAGTGATTATTCGTACATGCAAATTCAGCAAAGTCATATATTTCAGTAATTTACCTGTTCATTGAATCGAACAAGTTATTGTTTAAATTCTTGTTCATATATACGATTTGTTCATTTAATCGAGTATTCACTCCAATGAGCGGCTATTGTATTATAATATTGCAAGTGCTGACATCTATGGCGTTTTAATAGAACTACTGATCGTGAGAAATATTTCTCACTGTCATTACCGTTCAGTTTAGAGATTGTGTGCAATTAGTCATTTTCACGGTTGCTAGATTCTGCGGAATGTATAACTTTCTATGATGGTCGTAGATAATATATATTATGTAATTAGGAGATCAAGTGACACTTTAAATCCGAGAAGATGTATTATAACGCCGAGGCGCCAGACGAGGTGTTATAACATCTTCGAGGATTTAAAGAAGCTTGATCTCCGTATTGCATAAGTTGTTTTATTTTATTTCGTATTTCAATCCTAATTTCTATCTTTTAAAATTCATCCGAATTTATTGTATAATGAAGCAAGTTGCCTTGTCTGTGTCATCATACGCGTAACCAAGGAGATAAAAATCAGCATGTCACGTGTGGCTGTTATGCAACAACAAATGATTTTTACGTTGCCAACAACAACGGAGAACTCCGGTGTCATTGACAACGGAGATCAGGTTATACTTTATTTTACTAATTGTAGTATATAAACAATTGTTTGAAATACGAAATGAAATAAAATTATTTTATGTTTGTTGTTGCCGTATCGAGACGAAAAGTATTTATGTTTTTGTATGTATGTATTTATCGAATTGCTTGGCAAATATGATCTTAATTTTTGACATGCCCGTAAGTTGTGAGATCGTGTTTTATGATGCGAGACATAGATTTTTATGAAATGCTGTTTTACTAAACATATTTTTTTTGCGGGAGGATTTACGACAATTTCAGGCATCAGTTGTCTTTACTTTGACTGGATGCATTTTTGAAAATCAAATCTAAAAATTGTGTTAACGCAAATGTAGGTAATAGTTATTTTAGAAATGATGCACTATTAATAAGAAATAACTAAACCCGTAAGAAAGGTATTTAAACAGAATCGATACCAAATTAAATTACTGTATAAAACGAAAAGATAAATCTCCATTACATAAACAACATAAATGACTTAGTCATCTTATTGTTAGTTATTTTCAAAATAGAACAGAGATTTATGTACTCTAGATAACACTTATTGAATGATACACAAAATGATATAAACTGCGGAGATATGTTCGACTAAAAAATATTTACTTACTAACAGTGTAGCTAGGATTAAACGTGGTCACTACAGTTCCCAAATATAAACCAGCTATTATTGGGTAAAAGTATTCCAAATTATTTTCACTAAAAATCCCAATAACATCATTCTCTTTAATACCATAGTTTTGCAGACTATTAGCTAATAAACAGGTTTTTTCTAATATTTTAGTATAGGAAACTTTTTCTCCTGTCGCCGCATCTACCTAAAAGATATTTTATGCAAAATATGAAATACTGAAAATATCTCTTAAAAATATCTTACCAATGCATTAGGTAAATGTTTATTTTTAAACAAACACTCAAAGAATTGCACTCCTAAAGAATCTTCTGGTATTGGAATTAAGGGTTCCGGACCGTGTAAAATATATTTTTCGTTCATTTTTTGCACTCTATTTTGTGCAACGTAAAACAAGAGTGAATTGCACAAATGAAAAAGAAATGCACATGAAAGTAATTGTTGACACTGACTGTACGTGTAAATGCGTTATTATAATTATCTAACGAAAAACAATTTTTATCAATTACAACAACTATGCACAGGGTAGGCACAAGAAGATTTCAGAAAGTCACACACAAAACTGCATAAAGGGATCCCCTTTATAAATATACATCTAACACTACACGTACATATATTTAAAAAAGATTGAATTGATTGTAAAAGAGTCAAATGTAGTACAGTTAATTTTTATCTTTAAGAGTACATCTACTATCATTCTAACCTTGGAACTTGTTTATAATTGTGCAGAATTATTCATTAAGTATTTACATATCTTGTATTAAGATGATTACTCATTTGTATGTATCTACACGGTGATTCAGTACTCAATGATCGGACTTTGAAGATAAGCTTCTCTGGTTATTAGAAATATAAAACCTTAGTAACTTTTTTTGATTAAATGAACTTGAAAATTTCGAAAATTTTGACCGACGTTTTCAGAAAAGTACGTATAATTGATGCAGGTCAGTGTTGTTAAGTCGAATAGAAATAAATCCAAGATCTTTAGAAATTGACACCATCAGCAAAAACGTGACATCTGTTTAAACAAGCACAACAAGAATGCAAACGACGCACATTCCATTTTAGATGTTAAAACAAAACGATCTATTAATCTCGGGGATTCCCCTCTATTCTAATAGTAAACGCAGACAGAAATGACATCATTTTAATACAGACCCATTCAATGATATCATTAAATTCGATGTGTTATGCGTTAATAAACAGATATTAGTTTTAATTAAGTAAAGACATGTTTAGCTAATTTGATCTATCCATCAATAGGTATTGTTTTAATTCAACGACCCTGAATGCTTGATGGATTTGTTTAATCAATTGTAAAGAAGACGTGAAGGAGTGGTGCCGGAAATGTGAACTATGTGCCACTGGTAACGGACCCTTGGGGAAACGAAGAGCACCTATGAGGCAGTACAATGTGGGTAGTCCTCTGGAAAGAATAGCCATAGATATTGCCGGACCATTTCCCGAAACCGACGATGGGAATAAATACATATTAGTGGCAATGGACTATTTTACCAAATGGCCAGAAGCATATGCCCTACCAAACCAGGAAGCTGCGACTGTTGCTGACGTACTAGTCAAAGAGTTTTTTAGTCGCTTCGGAGCACCCATGGAGCTGCATTCGGATCAAGGCCGCAATTTCGAGTCTGTACTCTTTGGAGAAGTCTGTCGATTGTTGGGCATTCGCAAGACTCGGACCACACCGTTACATCCGCAGTCCGATGGAATGGTAGAACGCATTAATCGGACAATGGGCAAATATTTGGCCAAGGTCGTCTCCGATCATCAACGAGACTGGGACCAATACCTGCATCTGTTCCTGATGGCTTATCGTGCATCGGTCCACGAAACAACCGGTCAGTCACCAGCGTCTGTGATGTTTGGACGCGACTTACGGTTACCGTGTGATCTGGAATTTGGGTCTCCACCTATAGAGCAGGAGGTAGCCGGGAATGATTATGTCATCAACTTAAAGAAGAAGTTGGAGGATATTCACGACCGAACCCGAAATAATAGTCGAATCGCGAGTGACCGGATGAAGGCTACGTACGATGTGAGAGCCCAAGAAGGAGGGTTTCAACCTGGAGAGCTTGTCTGGTTATACAAATCGCAAAGGCGTCGTGGCTATTCTCCAAAGTTACAGCGAAATTGGGAGGGTCCATACCAGGTGAAGAAACGAATAAATGACTTGATTTATCGCATCCAGAAATTGCCAAGGGGGAAACCAAATGTGGTACAGTCCAATCGTCTGGCGCACTATGAGGGAAATAATGACGCAGTCCCGGATCGGAAAGATGAGGCTGAGGTGGCTATCAATACCGTAAGGCCTGAAGATGATCAGCCAACCTTTATAGAATTTATGGCTGCGTTCTCTGGAACTAGAAAAGCGCGATTCGGAGTCACGATTGAGATGCAACAAGATCTCTTCCGGGTCCCTGGTGATTATTCCATTGCCCACTGTGTCTCCGCGGATCTCCGTATGTCCAGGGGAATTGCAGTAGTGTTTAGAAATAAATTTGGACGGCTGAATGAACTTCGAGAACAAAATCCCTCTGCTGGTAAATCCTTACGCTTGCCTGATCATGACCGATCCATTTACTACTTGGTAACCAAGCAGTTTTACTACCAGAAACCGAGTTACGCCGACTTGTGGAGGGCACTATGGAATTTGAGGTTCGAGTTGCTTACCAGGGGAATTAACAAATTGGCAGTTCCCAAACTCGGCTGTGGGCGGGACCAGCTGAATTGGAGAATCGTTAGAAACATGCTGGAAGTTGTCTTTAGAGGTACGGACGTCAAGATCTTCGTCTGCAGTTTTGACCCACAGCCCGCATTAAGGCCAACGAAGAGTGTAGACTGTTATTTCTACCGTAATGGAACGTGTAGTCGAGGTGAAGACTGTCGATATCGTCATGACCCATTCTACAGGAACCAGAGCATAAAACCTGTTCTGGGACAGAACAGACTTGAAGAGGGGGGCAGTGTAACGAGTGCAACGCATCGTCTGTTCCGGCCGTCAATGGGTTGTGGAACATTCCGGAGCCGCAGCGCAATGCACTCAACCTTCTAGTGTATTCGATGTATACCGGTATGTTCGAGCGACTTCTAGAAGAATTACATGGGGGTATATAATCGACGGCGGATAAAAGAGAGGCAGTCAACAGCGAGTCATTAACTGTGTTTAACGAAATAAATAGTAACTGTAAATGTTATATTGGAAATTCATAGTCTGTAAATAATAGTTTTAATGGTTTATAATCATAGCGTTAATTTATAGTGTATTCATTAGTGTATAGAAATAAATATTTGTTTGTGAATAGACGATTTAAACAGCACTTGTGTTATTATTTGAAAAAGAACGTTACAATATCAAAAGGGTCATAGTACGATTTTCTAGTATAAAATTATCTGTTTTTATTTTGTTATCGGCCATCTTAAGAATTCTATAAACACAACAAAACAGTTGCATGGGAACAACTGATCCAAAAAGTTATAAAAATATACTCTTGTAATAACGCTTCAACTAATAATACTAATTAATCTATCTATCTATCTATCTATATATATAAAAGGGAAAGATTGTCTGTCTGTATATATGTATGTATGCGATTTTCTCCGCAACCACTGTACCGATTTGGATGAAATTGGTATCATTGGAAAGGTCTTGGCCCAGAATAGAAAATTGGACTCTGATCTGCCATCGTGGTCCGAAATAACAGCGAAAAACCCATATATGGAAGTTAGAAATGGGTACTGAGATTGATGTGAATAGATATGTTGTCAATTGTCAAATTTGGTAATTTGACAATTACAAAAAGTAAAAACATGTAATTTCAATAAAGCGTAGCAAAGCGCGCCGGGTATTTGCTAGTAAAATTATAATGGACGAACAATATATTCTACGTGGACCACAACCTTTCAGGAATCCTAGAAAAGATTCACTTGGTGAACGAATATACAACAGCCTTTTACACCACCAATATTTGCCAATTGCTCTGGTAAGTTTGTAGCTGTACCAATATAACCGACTGAATAAACTGTACTGATTAAATATTCCAATTAAATTAATATTAAGGATTTTCTCAATTTTCTCTATTTAACCTGGTTTTGAAATGCTTTTCTCTCTTACGATTCAGACCGATGCCGTTACAAAAGAGACCATTTCATTCAAAACCCTGTTAGAAAAAAAGTTGCATTTTGGCTAATTGGATGAAAAATCTTAGTATTCAGCAAAATGATGTTATTGGCATATTTATCGAAAATAACATACAGTACGGTTATCCAGTACTGGCTTCTATGTATTTAACTGTCCCGATAACTACAATTAATCCACAGTACGCACCAGGTTAGTTTACAATTTTAAGCTTCTTAGTTTTAAAATCTTAGAGTTCTTTGTTGTAGAGGAACTTGCTAATGCATTAAACATATCAAAACCAGTTATGATGTTTTGTTCAGAGGATAGCTTACCTATGTTACTAAAAATCAGACAGCAATACAAATCTATAAAGGCAATTGCAGTAATAGATACTAAACAAATGTTTAGATATGATATTATTTCCACCTTCCATCTACATCTTCCATGACAATTGGAACAGTACCACTTTTACGCCCTACAAAGTTACCTCAATTAATCAAGTTGCCTTTATTTTATACTCTTCTGGTACCACAGGCTTACCAAAAGGTGTTATGCAGGCCCACAGAAGCTTGCATTTTATACTAGACTATTTGACGTAAGGTTTTTCGTAATATTTTATTATATGTTTACCACTTATTACGTAAATTGTTAGAGATCCACGTTATGCGCCGCCTGAAACACCTGGAGACAACGCAGCTATAGGTCTTTTACCATTCTTCCATATCTTTGGCTTGGTAACTATATTAGTTGGATGCCATAACGGAAGAAATCTGTTACTGATGAAGTCATTTGATCCTGAATTATTCTTGCAAACCATTCAAAATTCTAAGGTTAGAGCTTTACATTTGGTTCCGCCTTTAGCTAATTTCCTAGCGAAGAGTCCTTTAGTTGAGAAATACGATTTGTCTAGTGTAGATGCTGTAATATGTGGTGCTGCACCTTTAAGTAAGAAGACTGAAGAAACATTAATAAAAAAGTTATTCTGCTGACAAACATTATTTCTTTATTTAATTATCTTTCTTTGTAGATTAAATGTAGAGCAGATTTTTCCTAGTTATGGACTGACTGAAGGAACCCCTTTAGTGTCGTCTACCTTGAAAGAATTTAGGTTAGGATCTTGCGGCAGACCTCTTCCAGGTATCTCAATAAAGATTATAGATCCGGAAACTGGAAAAGCATTAGGACCAAGACAAGAAGGAGAACTCTGTTGTAAGGGTGATGTTGTTATGGTAGGTTATGCCAATAATCCAGAAGCCACTAAAGCTATGATTGACGAACATGGTTGGTTACATTCTGGAGATGTAGGTTACTACGACGAAGATTGTTATTTTTATATAGTAGATAGAATTAAAGAATTAATAAAATATAAAGGTTTTCAAGTAAGTTAAACTATTTTAAATAATTTTGAAGCAAAAATTAATATTAGGATATGTAGGTTCCTCCAGCTGAATTAGAAAAGCTATTGTTAAGTCATCCGAAGATAATAGATGCTGGTGTTGTGGGACTTTCCGATGAAGTTGCTGGAGAATTACCATTAGCATTTGTTGTCAAAGATCCTGAATACGAACTCACTGAAGATGAAGTGAAAAGTTTTGTTGCTAGTAAGAATTATGCTTTTGAAAATAAAGTAACTAATTTATGAATGTTTCAGAAAACATGTCGCCCCAGAAGCAGTTGCGTGGTGGCGTCAGATTTGTCGAAGAAATACCCAAAAATCCAAGTGGAAAGATACTGAGAAGGAAACTACGTGAATTATTACTACCAAAACTGTCTAAACTCTAACTCTTAGGTAGTTATTAGATTTTAAAAGTTTTAATAAGATGTTTTAGTTATTATTTAATTTTATTTAACAATAAAATTCTATCTTTTTTAATAGATTTTAAATTTAATTAGCATAGAGTGTCTTAAAGGAAAATTCATGATACCCTAGACCATTTTGGTGTATAAATAGTATTAGATGAGGTTTTTGTGTACATTATGTACTTGTTGAATAGATCAAGATATTTCGGAGATAGAAATTTGATCAGACAAGGTTTTATAAGGTGGTCGTCGTAGAAAAGCAAAAAGTGATTTTTTTTCTAACGTGTCGTTTATGTAGATCCATTCGCCGCGATAAGCTTTAAATCATTACCAACAGTAAAGCGGCCGGCCTGTTGTTAACACATTCGAAAGATTTATCTACTAACTTTTCTCTACTGCAAACATTTTAAGGTTAATAAACATTTGACAACCATAGTCGCAACAGTTTTCAGGATTCGCCTGTCACACTACAACATGCTGTTGATAGGCTGCTCTGACCAATCTGCCGAAAGGGGTTAAGTCGCCGGAAAACATCTGTGGACAAATCATCGAAAGTGATCAAAATGCCGAAAGGTATATTTTAACAAATTTCCGAACGCTGTCAAAATGCCGAAACTCTTCTGTGGTCAAATCGCCAAAACATATCTGTGCACAAATTACCGAAACTATACGTTATATACTTACCAATACTGGATCTTTAATTTAGGAAAACATCTTGCCCAAATTTCCCGAATTAACTCATAACATTTATTTTATTAAAAAATATTAAAAATGCTATAAAGAAAATGTAATATGTAAGATTATTCTTTAAAATGATTTTTCGATAAAGATTTACTAAAATTATTGTAAACGAACAAAAGTCTCTCGACGTAAGTGCTTAGAATAATATTTTATTATTGTTCTAGTAACATTTGTCACTAAACTTTTTACTGATAGATATATACCTGCATCTCTTAACAGCTTTCAGCAGAAGTTTTTTATTAAGCCAAAGCAAAGGTGTTTTAAATAAAGGTCAAACAATAATGTTTGTTTTTCGGTTTTAATTTACATCTTTTTCTTAATTTTAATAACATCAAAAATGAGTTTTTTGTATTTTCAAAGGTGTGTATTAAAGAAGGGGGTAAAAATAACAGAATGAACCCAAGTTCCCAATACAGATACCCACAAAGACTACCTACTACAAAAATTTCAACATAATTCTTTTGGGCTCCAAATTTTAATTATTTTCATTTTTTGTCAACTTTGAAGCTATTTTTTTTAAATAAGTGGCTTTAAAGAAGATAATTTTGTATGTACTTATTATACTATATGTAGAGATAATGTACACAAAAAACCAGACCTGTAGATTTAGCCTGGGGACTGCAGCATGGGGTACAAATCAGGAAAAAATAGCAATTCTAACGGCAAATACTCACAGATGCCATCTTGGGAAAATACGTTTCTATCAAATTGTAAATATAAAAATAAAATTCGCATATCTTAAGCTATAAAATATAACTGTCCGATAAAGTTATAAGGAGATGGAAAGATAAATAAAATGTCTTGGAAAATATATTTTTGCAGGTAAGTTAATTAGTTTTAAATATTTATAATTTTGGAGAGTCGTAGGAAAAATATTGTACATTACTCGTTGCAAAGTGACTTTTCTGCACTCCTGTGATTTCCGCACTCAGCTTACGGATCGTGCGTGCGAAACGTTTTACTCTCCACACTATAGTAATGTAATTTACTATAGAAACGAAATTCTTAACAATTATTCTTCTTTGAAACCTTCACTCTTCAGATAATATACCTAGTGCTATACTATTACTTACTGCGAGTTAGTTATTCTAAGCTTAAACAATAAGGGGGTGTGTTAACAGAATGGTATGTATAAGGTACAGTTAGTAAACTGTAATTGAGCTTGGAATAATCTAAGGGTAACGTTTTACTTAAACTCCAAAGTCTATAAAATGCAATAAAGTTTATTCACAAATAAAAGATGCTTTCGAGCACAATAAATAATTTGTTACAAAAATACAGTAATATGTGTGCCATTAACATATTTGCTATATGAATTATGTTAAGCACATAAACTTTTAAAGTTTTGATTTCTTTTTTGCAATCATATTTCGTAATAGGTTTCTTTGAATTTTACCAGCTGCAGTTCTAGGAATGTCAGGAATAAAGCGGACACCTCCTCTCAAATGTTTTGCTGAAGAAACTTGCTCTAAAAATTATTATTAATTATTTTCCTTTATCATGGTCTAGATTTTCTGTGGTTTGACTGAAAACGACTGCACTAATACTTACTAGCAATGTAATCGACAATTTCTTTTTCTGTTACTTCCTTTCCGTGTTGTTTAACAATAAAAGCAGCTGGCAGTTCTCCTGCTAGTTCATCAGGAATACCAATAACAGCTGCATCTTTAACGCATGGGTGATGAAGTAGTAAAGCTTCTAGTTCAGCTGGCGGTACCTATAAAATATAATTTCATATGTTTCTTTTTCTGTAAAATTCTATCGACTTACCTGAAATCCTTTGTATTTAATGAGTTCCTTAATGCGATCAACTATATAAATGTGTCCATCTTTATCAAAGTAGCCAATATCTCCCGTATGAAGCCAACCATCCTCATCAATCATTTCATTAGTAGCCTTTTCGTTTCCTGCATATCCCTTCATAAGCATATCACCTTTAACGCATATTTCACCAGTTAGAGTGGGTTTTAAAGTTTTTCCACTTTCTACGTCCCTTATTTTAACAGCCATAAATGGTACTACTACTCCAGACGATCCAATTTTAAAATAATTTGGCGGAGTAGTACATACAGCCAAACCACATTCTGTCAAACCATATCCATACCGAATTCCTGAGACGTTTAACCTAAGAGTACACTAGTGAGACGTGTTTTTATTAGAATTTGTAATAATTGCTTGCCTCTTCACTACAGCTTCAACAATTTTCCTCCCTGAAGGTGCAGCACCACAAATTAGCTCTTTTAAACTTGAAAGATTATATTTATCTACTATTGGGCTTTTTGCTAAAAATATTAATATGGGCGGAACAATAATTGTACTGCGGACTTCATATTCTTCTATTGCTCTTAGAAAAGCTTCTGGTTCAAATCGTTGTAACATAACAACACGGATACCACTTTTTATGTACGATATGTTTGTGATAAAACCAAAACCATGGAAATATGGTAAAATCGATAAAACTGTTGTTCCCGGTATGCTTTGTGTGCCAGAGACAGGGTCACTGAAAAAGACATTGTAACTTTACTGTGTAGTTTCAAAAATGAAATAAACTTACTTTGCATGAGCAAACAGTATAGAAAAGTTTTTGTGAGTCAGCATAACACCTTTTGGGAACCCAGTTGTACCAGATGACAGTAAGATTGCCGCAACTTGTTCGTTTGAATTAAAAACACGAGGTTCATATTTTTCGATATCAAAATTGGGATCTGAGTTACGCAAAATAAAGTTGGGGAGACATTCATTTTCATTAATATCTTCTGTAGAATCTATCACAACGAAACCCTTTATAAATGAACATCGTGCTTTCAATCCTGCAAGCCTTGGTAAACATTTCTTTGAGCAAAATATTAGTTTGGGTTCTGAAATATTCAAAGCATTGACGTATTCCCCTAAAAAAAAAGTTACTAGTTAGTTTTAGATTATTGACATTATTTGCCTAGTTAAGTTTTTTACCTTCGCAGTAGCTGTCATTCAATGGGGCAATTACAATACCACAATATAAAGCAGCACATACAGGTTTATAAAAGTTTAAGTTATTTTCGCTGCAAATTGCGATGACATCGTTTTGTTTCAGACCATATTCTTCGAGACTGTGCGCTAGTTTGCATGTTGCTTCAAATAGGTTTTTGTAAGATATGGACTGTTTGGCCTGGTAGTCTATCTGAAAGCAAAGACATTTTTAGCTTAATATTGTACATATCAAATTAAAAATGGCTAAGAATAGTGTTTTCATTGTAAATAAATAAAAACATTTATTTTTTACTCATATCTTATAGACAGCCTTGGTAGTGTAATGTCTAGAGTGCTGGACTTTCACCCAAGCGGCCCGCAGTCAATTTCCGGTGCCGGCAGATCTGGTTAAGGTTTTCTGCAGTTTCCCTTAGCTGTGACACAAATGTGGGATTTGCGCTGTTCCATCTGTAAGTCGGCTCCAGCCGCACTTACGGCCTACATAATAATAATAATCGCCCCCTCCCTCCCGCACAAGCTTATAGCTTCTGGGGCCTGGTTTCTCCCAAAGATTAGAGAGAGTTAAGATAGGAAACTAGCATAAGAGTACTATGAAAAAAAAGACCAATCTTTTGATGGTCTAATTGCCCCTGAGGCGTTAGATATCGCAACAATTGCTACATTAACATGGCCATTCATATTTGCTGACGCCCGATACGAATGAAGCTAGCCATGATAATATGACTGGCGCTGAGTTAAGAGCCAATGGAAGTCACGACTGTCGTTACAATATGAATGGCGCGAAATTTAGAATAATGAATGTATACTAAAAATAGTTATTAGTACGAGACTATTTTTCTTGTAATGTGGACTAGTAACAAAAATATGAAAAAACCGCATGTTAAAGATACAGTTAGTAAATAGGTTTATGTAGGCAGTGGTGGGCGTAATCAACTAATCTTTTCAATCAATTGATTAGTCAACTAAAAAAATAATCATGACTAAATAAAGTAATCATCTATCATTTAATCATTTTTTTAATCATAAATAGGTAACAAATCCCTTTTGTACAATTTCCACAAAATTACTGTGCCAAAATCATTATTAGGTGACACCCTATTGTTAACACCCAAATATAACTTTTTAAGCATCCACAATTTACGACAGTGAAGATAGCACCCCCCCTACTCTGTCGATTTTCAGAAATCTTAGTGCCATGATTTTGGACCAATTCAGAAAATGTTGAACCAACATTGCATATGCATTAGAAATAAAAAATTTAAAGTGGGGGTGCTGGCTTGAGCTCAAGCTGGCACCCCCAGCATATAAATAATAATTCAATTTAAACTAGGTCATAATTTTGGACTAATAAAAGACTATTCAGCATCATATAATCCATTTTCAAAATCAACCCCTTAATTGGTAAATAGCCCCTTGTAAATAAATCCACAAAAATAAAAATAAAAGGCTAATAGAATTGTGCCATAACGTTGCATTAATTCAATAACACTGAATGGCAGATAAGTCATTTTTGATATCATCCCCTAAATTGGGGAATGAATTAAAGATGAAAACTCTGCCATAATTTTGGACTAATTAAAGACTAATCATTGGTATATAACCCATTTTTGAAATCATCCCCTAACCTGGTAAATCACCGTTATCCTTATGAATAATGTCACAAAATTCAATATACCTATAAGAGTCTGAAGAAGCTATACTGTAATCGGGAACTAATGAAAGAGTATTCATTTTTTCAAACACCATTTTTGAAATCTTCTCCTAAACTGTTACCCTCCATAAATAGTATCACGAAGTTAAGTAAAAACCTGAATAAACGAGCCATAACTATGGAATAATTAAAGACTATATATTTACTGGCAGATGACTTATTTTTGAAATCATCTTCTATATTGGTAACTTACCCCATGAATAATGTCGCGACTTAAAAATGAAAAACCGTGCCATAATTTTGAACTAATTAAAGGCCAATCCTTGGTAAATAACCCATGTTTAAAATCATCTCCTAACCTGGTAAATCCCCGCTTCCCTTATGAATAATGCCACAAAATTGAATACATAAGAGTCTGAGAAAACTGTGCTGAAATATGGAACTAATCAAAGAGTATCCATTTTTTAAAACTATTTTTGAAATCATTCCCTAAATTGTCACTCCCCATAAATAATATCACGAAGTTAAAGAAAAACTGAATAATCAAGCCATAACTATAAAATAAAAAAACTATTCAATGGCAGATAACCCATTTTCAAAATCAACCCTTAATACAAAAACTAGCCCGCATGAATACCTACTTGTTTATATTGACCAACATTTATGTTTGTCAAAGTACGTTTAGCATTTTTTCTTTGGTAAAGGCAGTGGTTCTATAACGTTGAAATTCACAATCCATTGATTGACGGTCACTGTTTAAAACCAAGCTTCTCTGTTAGTTTGGTTGTCACTGGTTTTCTCTTTCCCTCTGTTTATCGTAAAGTCGTACCTGCGCGGTAAAGCGCATTCTCATATAGTGCAGTTGAGGCAACAAAATGGCTGGCTTGCATTAGAAGTTGAATGTGCGAGATGAATTAGAATTTGGTTTTGATATAAATTTGCTTTAGCGGAGAAAATCTCGCATTCAGATGATTCAACAAAATGATCATCTGATTGTTTATATGTGATCAATCATTAAATTAGACGGATTATGTTCTAGTGTTAACCATTTAGGTAACATTTTCCTAACAGTTGCCTTGAAGGATTTGTGTAATAAAAGACCTTTCAGTTTATAGCAAGGTTTTTTATTTTTGGGTTTCGTTGCTTGCTGTCTTTTTCTGTTCCTGCCCCTTAGACTTTGGGTTTAAATTGAAGGTCTTCCCCTTTGGGTTCGTACCTGCATACACAAGTACAGGGTGTATCAAGATAAGATTATACCATAGGGTGAAACGGAAAACCCTAAGCAAGGCTTTAACCCAGTTAGCTCTGGACGATGTTGAGGATGTAGGATCTGCCCTAATCGTAAAAATAAGAAAAACCAAGACCAAAATCGATCGAACATTTACAGTGGTCAATAGTGAAGATTTAAACCTGGATTTTCTACAGATATTTCGGAAATATGTGTCTTTGCGTCCATCACATACGGAACATCGTCGATTATTTGTCTGTTATAAAAATGGAAAATGTACGTCGCAGCCTGTAGGAAAAAATACCCTGGGTCAGACTCCCCAAACAGTTGCGAAATTTCTAAAGTTGCCTGATACATCTGCTTATACAGGACACTGCTTTCGTCGTTCATCCGCTACACTTCTGGCTGATGGAGGTGCGGATTTGATTAATATTAAAAGGCATGGTGGCTGGAAATCATCGACGGTGGCAGAATCCTACCTTGAGGACTCATTGCAAAATAAAATAAAGACGGCAAAAGTTTTAATAGGCAAAAATACTGGTGCATGTTCAACGTCTACAAGCAATGTTTTGTCTTCTAGTGAAAATGTTATTAATGGTGCTCTTCCTTCCACATTTAATATAAGCAATTGTAATAACTGTACCATAGATATAAATGTGCAAGTCAACAAATGAATAAAATTTAAAAAAAATAAATGTTGAAATTGATAATCGAATGACGTCAGCGGGCCAAAAACGTTTTTGGCCCTAGGGCGTAAAAGACATCGTTTACGCCCGCAAATGGTGGCAAAAATAGTGTCATTATAGATCGATCGTACATAAAAGTTCTTAATCAGTATAATTACTTTTTACAATAGTTTACAGTTGCATTAAACGATAAAGCCCTACTTAGAAAGTTTACATTTCACTACGTTTGTGTTTTATTTATTTCTATTTATTTGTTGTGTGGTTTTAATATTGCTTTCCAGCTCGTCAACTGTAAGTGTATATGCACTGTACGACCAAAATTGTGGAAGTTGCCTATATCTTAGTAAAAGATCTATTTCTTCGTTTATCTAATAAGTTTGAAGCTTTAGTAAGGAGAATTGTTTTAAAACGAAGTGGCGCTTGTTTTTTTTATCTTGTATATCTTGTATTACCCCGCCCCTCTCCGACGTATTGGGGTTAGCCGGCAAAAACTAAAGTAGTGTTATTTAGGTCAAACTGATACTTCCAGCACAGCTATATTTTGGTAGGTTTGGTATTTATCTATATAAAAATAGCCTTTATATTTCTGTAGGCTATAATTTAACAAAATTAAAGCTTGGCCAACCAGTATGGGATGGGCTTCGTATTCATGTGGGGTAGTTTTATATAGGAGTTGAAAATGGGTTATGTGCCAATGAATAAGTAGTCTTTGATTAGTTCAAAACTATAACATGGGGTTCTCCTTAATGTTATCCTATTTAATCTTTTTCCTTATTTATTCAGGGTAGTTTTCTATTTAGAGGTTGATTGCGAAAATAGATTGTGTGTCACTGAATGATCTGTAATTACCCAAAAATTAGGACATGAGGTGTTTCTGAACTTAGAGTATTGAATTTTTTGTCATTGTTCATTTGGGGTAGAAATCGGAATTTTTCAATTAGAAAAATCCCGCCGCACCAAGTGGGATTCGAACCCACGACCCTTGGAACACGAGTGATGCACTGACACCACTTGTCCACCGCCGGCCCTACTTATTATTATTGACTGGCTTAGGACAGAATGTAATTTGCTTTCCTTCTTTGCTTTGTTCACTAATTCTGCACCAATTAATTACACTTGCCAAGTATTCAAATATCTTTATTCAATAATTCTATTATTCTTTATTATTAAACTCAGGGTACTTTTAATGAAGGGTAACTAAAGGTACCCTAAGTTTGTATACAAACTCGGCTGTACTTCTGTTCATTTTTATCAAAAACTATTAAAGTATGACAAGAACTGTATGTAGATTTATCTCTTTGATTATCTTATCACTGAATTTGATAATCGATTATTAAGACAGTGTGCATACTGTTTAATAATATAATAAAAACCTATCGGTCTCACAGCAACCTTGATACACGTACTTTTCAAATGTATGTTCAAATTAATAATTTAAATTAATACTATTATACTAATTAATAATACTAAACTTAATAATACTAAAACAGTCGATGATTCACTCCTTCAATGATGATTATTAGTAAAATTAGAAAATGCGTATTTATAATATTAAGTGTCACTTAACTGCACACTTTCAAGGAACTCCTCTTGATAATGTCGTCTTATCAGCTACTTTATGTATACTGGTCGTGTCGTATCGAACAATTTATTTCTGTTTGTTGTTACGTCTGACACCAGAAAAATAATTAATTATAATAAATAAATTAATTGTAAAGGCCTTACTGTGCACTAGTAAATGCTGTGCAAAACTGTAAATGTGCAAAGTCTAAATTCCATTAACTATTTTTCAATATAATCTGAGATATATAGATTTAGATGCTGGGTTAAGTGGCGGAGCAGTTTAATCCTAGTTTACAAGTGAATTTCGCTCAGTAATTCGATGAAGTACTTATGTATATAATTTATTTTTTGTAAATAAATACATTATTATTATTTATATACCTTGCATATTAATTTAGAGAGATAGAGCGAGCAAAAGAGAAAAATAACCCTACATCTCATGTCAGACGTAAGATTCTTCCGGAAAACGTCTGTATACTTCTCTTTACTAAATCTTATATCTCATTTGCTTCGGTCTTTGTGCCGTTTCTTTGAGGATATTCTCTTAGAGGTTTTTAATTAATTTCGTGGAAAAAGCCCATATAATTGTGAAATAAAGATTGAGTTTCTTCGTTGTTCTTTATATGACACGGTCCAAACCCAGAAGTCGTTCTTTGTCTTCATTTCCAGGTAGTCAACATCCGTAAGCGGATGTCATACGATTGGTCGGTTTGAGTCAAATCGACTCAAACCGACCAATCGTATGACATCCGCCTGCGGATCAGCTGCTGTGAGTACTTACGTTTAAGTCATTTTTAAAGAAAAGTATACAGTATGTTGACAAAGTATGGAATAAATAATGACTTCATAAACAGGCAGTTTTTGAACTAACCCGTCGATTTCTATTTTTAAATTTATGACGCCATTTGTGTCAAAGTTGTGATGTCAATACAAACAGGGTCGTGTGATACCTGTTTAAAAGGCTTTTTAATCTGACCTATCTAACCGTACTAATTTTCACTTAATTAAAAAGTACAGGGTGGAAAAATATGTAAATTGAAGAATATGGTGTACTTCAATGGTATATGGTGTATTTCAATTTTACATTAAAAATTATTCAAGAAAAAAATACACTCGATACCAAGGACTTTCAAATAAAGAAAATTAGGATTTCAATAAAGGCGAAACACCCTGTACGTATTGAGTTGGATACAAAAATTGCCTTGTACAGTGTACTCTCCTAACAATTAACTTGCAAATACGAAATTTTCATCTGACTGGTACCAAGAATAACGATAATATCGCCTGATGGATTTTACCAAAGAGATGACAAGGTAAAAGATGAATGGACCACGATCACGTCCGGCTCTCATCGATTTCTTCTTAGCTACATCATGACAAATATGAGACCACAAAAAGTTACGCCCGAAAGTTCTTTGAGAAAATTTACTGGTGCAAATTGCTGATCCATGTATGACATATCTTCTTTCTTCGATAACACAAAAAAGGCAGGTGCGAAAAAAGCACTTGAGCATTTTTGGTAGGGAGTTAAATAAGCTTTATTTTACCTAACCTTCTTCATCTCGATAAACCTAATAGTTTCCGAGAAAAACGACAAAAACCGTTAGGGGACGTAGTTTACCCTCATTATCTCTTCGAGCTCACCACCTACAAATCTTGACTTTTAAGGGTTTATTTAACAAATCACAAGGAAGCCCTGCGGAAAAATCCACGGACTTACGTCAACTTTCCGCTATTTTTTTTCTAGTTTGTTGTTGGTGTGTTTGTTTATATTTATTTACATTGATAATGATAGCTTAGCTGTCGAAACAATATTGTCAGGTACATTACAATGAACTTGGGAAACTTTTATTAATCTTTTATTTATTTCATGATTATGGAGTTTTACCATAGAAGGCTAGAAACAATAAACAAGAATCTTATATTTTATCATATTAAATTTTTAATGTTACGCACCTCGTACGTTTCATTGGTAATAATTGTAAACAATAACAAACATTGTTATGGTTAGATAGAGAATTAAAAGTCCTTTCAAAAGGAGTATCACAGAACCATGTTTCTTTTTAAAAAAACATCCATGACTCCAGAACTTTAGCACAGATGAGGTCATAAATACGGTAGATATGTCAAAAAGCGTATTTCAAAATAGATATTGAAATGTCTAAAGATTTTGCTCAAAAACTGCCTGTTTAGAAAATAATTAATTAATTTAATACTTTATCAACATACTGTATACAGTAAAACCTTGGATTGCGAGTGTTTTACAAGACGATCAAAAAATTTTAATGCGTATACGCTTTGTCTGACGATCATTACGTCATCACAACTATTATCCTTAACAATAAATTGAAGAATCTTGGTCAACGCGTCATCAATATCTGAGTAAACATATACGATAAGATAAGAGTATAAACAGCATGTGATGTTACATCAACTGTTAAAAGTGTCAGCAGATCTTACATTTTATTGGTCACCAACTGTTAAAAATGTCAGCAGATTTAACATTTTATTTGTCATCGACGAATACATACACCTTAATAACGGGTTATAATTAGTGATGGGAACTTGGCTGTCGGGTGTTGTGATACTATTCGTGATCGTGACACTTCAAGTGTCACGACACGATACTCGTGTGTCGAATAGTATCGCTCTTATTAGCGCATGCATGATGTAAATGAGAAGTGTCGTTAAAGTATTATGAAGAGTCGACACTTCACACGGCAAATTATTTCGACTCTTAAGTGTCGACGCTCGGGTAGTATCGAGATCCCGTCACTATTATAATTAAAAATTTGATTATGTTTTAAGTGTCATAGTGTAATGACGCCATTTGAAGAAAAGTAATTATGCAAACTTTTAGTTATATCCTGTTAGAAGTACAAAATACGAAAAATTAAATCAATTTAATCGACTACACGTTAAGTATCATGTTAGCTCTTCTTAAATAAAATTAATTTGTGACTACTGAATCTTTCAAGCTCTCTGATGTTTGCATTTTCGCCCTCGTGATTTCTGTGATTCATATTGAATGAATGCATCTGTCTATTTTTATATTTAATTATAGATATGTCTACTTCCAAACTTCAAGAATGTTTATATTAACCTTTGAAGTTTCACTATCAAATGGTATGATCAAATGATAAAAATGCAAATTATTCAAATAGCTTTGTAAACAGTAAAAAGTATTGGAAGATTTTTAGTTTCTGCATAAAAAAGACCACTGGATACAACGAATAAGTATAATTAGGTACTCCTACTTTTTCAGTTTTTTTTGTCAAACGACAAAAAGTAAAACATCGCATTTCGTTCAGTTACAAGACGACAACATTAACAACATTACAAAAATAACTATACTCACTATAGCTTGTGGTAAATGTCCATGCCTTTTTAAAGAATCAAATAGTTGTTTTCCTGCTGTACTTTCTAACACAGGAGCTGCACCTACGGGACCATACACAATATTACTTTCTTCAGACATTGTTTTACTACCAATAAAATCGCTCTGAATGAGGTGTCAAATGATACTGTTTTTATGTTTTTGTTAATGACAACTATTTGTGAAGAAATTAATTAATAAAGGACAGATAAATTGTCTACTTACACAATACCTATAACAAGGTAAAGTTTGCTAACGTTATTAATATATGATTTAAAAAAAGATAACATGTACAAATAAAAAAGATTGTATATACATACTTGAGACTCCACCTGGTCGATGATAAAAAAAACCATTAATTACCTTAATACGTTTGTTAAAGATAGTCGCCTATTGTAAGGTAGATATGATCATCGTTCTTAAACTTCTAAAGGTTGCATTTATTATAGGAATATTGAAAATGATTTTTAATTTGATTTTACCTAAAATTGGTTTCAATAGGGTTTAACCGACGCCTACTCGAGTAATAGTCCAAGAACTGGCGACCAAAAGTGTAAGAGTTTTGTAAAGGCTAATATTTTAATATTAGCTTATACTTAGGGTATAAATAAATAACCTACACAAAAGAAACTCGGGTATGGGGACACTCGCCGTCAGCGCAGTTTGAAAGTTGTAACAAGAAGTAGTGTCATCTAAGTGTGTTCTAAAAGCTGAAAATTGATCACTAAGCAGTTTATGTAATAAAAAACTGGAAAACAGTCGTTAGACAGCGTAATGATCGAACTCGTTGCATCAGCACCAATGCGGTGGTCGCATGTCTTCAAAATGAGGTCAATGTAAAGAAGTGTTTTGAAAAAGTTGAAATTTGGTACAGTGTTAATTTATTGAATATAGTTTCTCAAAAAAACAGTCAGACTTCATTTTGATAGAACCGAGCTAGTCAGCAGTCGCTAGAAGCAGTCGTTACTTTTAGGTTTTTTATCAATCTTTCATCAATACAACACAAATTTATTTAATAAATTTAACAAAGAACAAAATAAAAGAAAATTTAAACTAGTGTAACGAAGTTACTATATTTTAATTAATTATGTTGGGTATACGAGTGAATAGTTAATCTTCGCGTGCAATCTTATGCCGTCCGGATAAGAGACCGACTCGAGCGAGTGCACGCGTCCCTTCCCTAACCGATATTTGGCGTGCGCCGCTCTGATTTACTCCTACCATTTCTTCCACGCTCCGGGAGCGCCTATATAAACAGGCACCGAGCGATGTATTATTCAGTCCACTTCCGGGACTCCCATCAGGACCAGCCAGCCGAACCGACCAGCCCAGCCAGACCAGCCAACCGAGCCGACCAGCCTAGCCAGACCAGCTATCCAGACCGACCCGGGGAATACAGGAGTAAGTCCTTTTGCCGTCGTCTGATACCTGCTTCCGCCCGCTTAACCGTACCTTCTCCGAGACCTCGCTGTGCGTAGCCTGGGGGTCTCATCCTCTATTCCTTACTGTTTTCCGAGACCTCGATGTGCGTAGCCTGGGGGTCTCATCCTCTAATCCTTACCTTCTCCAAGACCTCGCTGTGCGTAGCCTGGGGGTCTTTTCCCTTTCTCCTCCCCACTTTCCGAGACCTCGCTGTGCGTAGCCTGGGGGTCTCTCCCGTCATCCCTTACCTTCTCCAAGACCTCGCTGTGCGTAGCCTGGGGGTCTTTTCCCTTTCTCCTCCCCGCTTTCCGAGACCTCGCTGTGCGTAGCCTGGGGGGTCTCTCCCTTTGTTTTTCCTCACCCGTTCCGAGATCTCGCTGTGCGTAGCCTGGGGATCTCCTCCCACTCCGCCTATTCCAGTCCGCCCCGCTACCCGACATCCTCGCTCCACGACCCCGTATTCACATGCTCGCCTATTATTGCACGCCGGATTGCACCCCTATTGTATGTTAGCCATTGCTGTGGCTATTGTAGATAACCGTAGATAACGATATGCTTGCTTTTAGATTTAGAAAACGGAGCTTATTGGAAGGTAGAGTTCTAGTAGAAAATAAATATTGTTTTGGTTTAACAATTGTGTGTTTTATTTATTTGTCTTAACACCTTCTTGTTTTATGAAAGCTTTAGGAATAGGTAAAGTGATCCAGACTGGGCCGACCTCAGCAACCCCAGCAGTTCCCTGGATTATCCTTTCTCCACTAGCAGTTACCAGGTTCCGTGGAGAATACCACGTAAAAATAACTGGCGCCCGAGAGTACCGAGATAACCGAAAAGCATACAAGCGCCACTTCGTAAGCAAGCCCCGTACAAGCACCGAGACCATTCAGGGGCACACCAAACCGGCTTACAAACTTGGCGCCCGAGCAGGGACCTTCGTTTTGGAGTTGCCAACGCCGAACTCATTTTGGAGCCACCCGGACACCGCCATTGGGTAGAGGACCCAAAGAAGAGACGATTCGACCGCTTCCCCAGAGGATCCGAAGATTGCCGAAGATACCCGAACGCCCCAGAATACCGTCACCGTATAGAGGAACCAAAGGGCAATCGTTTGAACCGCTTCCCGAAAGGATCCGAGGATTACCGAAGGTACCCGAAGACCAGAAAACACCGCCATTGGATAGAGGAACTGAAAGAGAGTCGAGTGGACACTATCCCGAACCGACCCGAAGTTTCCCGAACATCACCGAACACTGGAAAACTGTTGCCAGTTAGAAGAAAACCAAGATGGACGGAAAATCCGAACTGGCCTGCAACATACCGACAACCATCTCCGATCTACCCATCACCACGACAGGTACAATACCCAGTACCACCGATGTACCAGTAAGTTGGATATACCAACTAAAGAAGACAGACCTAGATATGGACCTGTTTAGATATGGTCTAGACTTGGGAGGCACCGTTGATGAGAAGAGAAGACGACTGATCAAGTTCGTTCGAGAAGGCAGAGGATTACCGTCACCGCCTGTATCAACTGTACCAACGGTAACGACAGTGACCTGCACAACGACCACCACGTCGATATTGAGTCCGTTAGGCGCTGGAGCCCGTCAACCGATGTTTCCTAACACCGTATACAGCCCAGCAGTGAATTATGTGCCAGCACCAAATCCACCCGTTATAAGCCCAACCGTAAAGGTGTACAAGTGGCAAGTCCACTTTAATGGCAAGGGAGATCCGGCGACTTTCCTCGAAAGGTTAGAGGAAATATGCACATCATGAGGCATAAACATGGATGGTCTACTACCCCATATGCCAGAATTACTGCAGGGTGAAGCCGCACACTGGTTTAGGAACAACCACTATAGTTGGCTAACATGGGACCAATTCGTTGTCGACTTTAAGGCTTTCTACTTTCCCGTTAATTATGAAGTCGACTTAGAAGCAGAAATCAGTCGCCGTCTGCAAAGGCCCAACGAAACCGCTACAGCCTACATTACTGACCTGCAGACACTGGCCCGCCGTCATGGGAAGATAAGCCCAGACCAAGAGTTACGTTGGCTGTACCGCAACCTGTTGCCTGATTTCCGTCAGCAAATCCGCCGTGGAGACTATTGGGATGTAGCCTCTTTCTCGAAAGCAGTCCGTGACTTCGAGGTGTTAAAGAAAGAGCTTCAAGCAACCGAACGCCGTCCCCCCGTTCCAGTCACCACCACCGCTCGTCAACTGCTCCGTACCGCTAGAATCACCGTTCCAGAGACCGCAAGAGCCAACCGTCCACAGGCCAGCCAAGTCAACCACCGCACCTCCACCGAGTCAACCCAACGCCCGATAATTTGTTGGCGATGTGGACAAACGGGACACTTACGAGATAATTGTCGACGCCTATTCTGTTCCCGTTGTGGCACCCAAGGAGTGATGTCACGGGATTGCCCATGTCGACAGTCAGAACCCGGAATAGCTGTCTGTTCCAACGACCGAAGACCACACGTTGCCGTAAGAGCATTAGCCACACCGTTCAATGTCTTAGTGGATACCGGAGCCACTATCTCTTTTATAAGGGATCGTGTACTGGCCCGATGTCAAGAAGTCCGTTGTCCGACCGTCAAGCCCACAACCAAATCTGCCCGAATGGCGAATGGGGAGTCCGTCACCATTGATAAAGCCTACAGGTTAAGGCTTGGACTTGGAGCCGTTTCTATTGCCGCAACCCTCCACTACTTACCGAATCTGGCATCCGATATGATCCTAGGTAGGGATATTCTGAGCCAGCATGACTTTCACATCGACCTGAAAACTGGAGTGGTACATTTACGAGGGCAACCGTTGTCCGCAAATGCTATACCACTGGCATGTTGCCCCATAGGTCATATAAGTACTGGTTCCCCGTTGACTTTGAGCAAGAAAGAAAAGGCTTGCATGAAAGCTTTCCTCGACAGAGAGCTGCCATCGTTTACCGATATATATGGAACCACATCAATAGTACAACACCGAATACACTTGCTTATCCCAGAACCAATCAAGCAACGGTACCGACCACAAAATCCGCGTATGCAGGAGGTTATGAACAAAGAAGTAGACCGAATGCTCAAAGAGGGCATCATCGAACCGTCTGATAGCCCGTGGAGTTCACCGGTAGTATTAGTCAAGAAGAAAACCGGGGACTACCGGTTCTGTATTGACTTTCAGAACGTAAATGCTGTAACACGCAAAGACGCTTACCCGTTACCGTTTATAAACTCGATATTGGACAAGCTGCGCAGAGCCAAGTATATTTCTAGTTTGGATTTAAGAGAGGGTTATTTCCAAGTGGACCCGAAATGGAACCGTATTGCTTTGCATATTTGGACGACATCATCGTCCTGGGGGAAACCTTCGAGGAACATATCGAAAACCTCCGTGAAGTTTTCCGTCGCCTGCGAGAAGCTAACCTCCGCCTGAACCCCGACAATGCCAATTTGGGCGAAGACAGCTGAGATACCTCGGCCATCTTGTGACATCAGAAGGGATCCGAACCGATCCGGAAAAGGTAGTTTCCATACTAGAACTACCCACTCCTTCGACCGTCCTTAGCCTCAGACGATTCTTGGGAATCGCGTCTTGGTACCGTCGTTTCGTACCGTTATTCTCACAGATAACCGCACCACTTAACCGTCTCCTGAAAAAGAACTCATAGTGGAAGTGGACCACCGAGCAAGAAGAAGCTTTCCATCGATTAAAGACCTGCTTAACCGAAGCTCCAGTTCTGGCATGTCCGGATTTTACCAAGCCCTTTGTACTACAGACAGATGCGTCCGACAGAGGGTTAGGAGCAGCTTTGACCCAGCACATCGATGGTGGAGACCACGTGATAGCTTATGCAAGTCGTTCACTCACGTCTACCGAGAAGGCTTACTCTGTGACCGAAAAGGAATGTTTGGCCATTGTGTGGGCAATCGAGAAGATGCGCCCATATCTAGAGGGATACCATTTTACAGTTCTCACCGATCACCAATCCCTCCGTTGGCTGCACTCCATTAAATCTCCGACTGGGAGAATTGCAAGATGGAGTATGTTCCTACAGCAGTTTGATTTTGAAGTCAAGTACCGAAAAGGAGTACTTAACCGAGTTGCCGATGCCTTGTACCGAGACCCCGTACAAGTTGACAATCCCATGGAGGAATCTGAACCATTATTTGCCATTGACAATGTGCCCGAGTGTTCATGGTATACCAAGAAGAAGGAATAAGTCCGCACGAGCCCTGCAGCTTATCCCGACTACTGCATACGAGAAGAAAGATTGTACCGACACTTCTGGGATATGTCCGATATGACCGAGCCTAAACTTACCGACCCATGGAAACTATGTGTACCAAAGTCAGCTCGACCGTCCGTCTTGCAGGAGAATCATGATGCGCCCACAGCGGGTCATTTAGGAATAGCGAAAACTACTAGTCGTATAGCGCTTCGCTACTATTGGCCCGGAATATTCCGAGACATTGCACGTTATGTCCGAAATTGTGCTTTATGTCAAAGGTATAAACTATCACAACAACAACCTCCCGGCAGGTTGCAGCCATCACGGAACACCGAACCGTGGGAAACCGTTAGTGTCGACCTAGTGGGACCTCTTCCAAGGTCTGCCAAAGGCAACCGTTATTTGATGGTAATCCAGGACCGTTTCACTAAATGGGTACAGTGTCGACCACTGAGAAGCCCTACTGCAAAAGGGGCCAGTCAGGCACTCTACGAAGAAATTGTTACCCGGTTTGGGTGCCCCAAAACCCTAATATCCGATAATGGCACCCACTTCACGGGTCAATCCTTTACCGAACTCCTAAAAGATATGGGTATCACACACCGTCTAACCCCGCCATATACTCCACAGGCCAATCCTGTAGAGAGAACAAACAAGACCGTCAAAACTATGATGGCACAATATTGCGAAGAGGACCACCGTAAATGGGACACACAGATTCCAGCTTTGGTCTTTGCAATGAACACGTCACGACATGACTCTACTGGATACAGCCCCGCATTCCTGAACTTTGTCAGGGAACTAGAGACTCCAAATGCCATCTACCGTCAGGAACCAAAAGCCGACGAACCAGGAGCCGAAGGCTCCGACCCCGTACAAGTCTCTGCTCGTTCCAAAAGACTGCAGAAACTTAAAGAGATTTTTGAGTTGGTCCGTGTCAATTTAGCCAGGGCCTTTACAAACCAGAGCCACTACTATAACCTGCGCCGCCGTGAATGGCGTTGCCACGTAGGCGAAAAGGTTATGAAACGTGATAATCCGTTATCATCTGCCGTCAGGGGTTTCGCCGCTAAATTAGATCCGAAGTACTCCGGTCCGTTTACCGTTACCAAAGTTATTTCTCCGGTGGTATATGATTTGAAGAGTAGCACCGGAAAGCGGGTACACCGCGTCCACATAAAGGATCTTAAGCCCGCGTACCAGAGACCCACGTTAGGGTACTGCTGTTTTTTATAGATGCTCGAGAGGAAATGGAGTCGATGTATGGATGTCCCCCCTGTCCAACGACTGGATGTCTGAAGCCACCTCGCCAGCATCGCCGAAGCCGTTAGCAGTCCCAAACCCACAGCCCACGAGAAGGAAAACACCGTTTTATTTGAATTTATTGTATATTTAAGTTAGGGCGATGCCTTATGCATCTTAATATGTATTTTGTTGGAATATTTTAATTGATTTATTTAAGGATTTTGTACCGATGCCTATTGCATCTTTTGAAAAAAAAGTTCTTTTTTTTTTGGTAAGAAAAGGGGGTGTGTAACGAAGTTACTATATTTTAATTAATTATGTTGGGTATACGAGTGAATAGTTAATCTTCGCGTGCAATCTTATGCCGTCCGGATAAGAGACCGACTCGAGCGAGTGCACGCGTCCCTTCCCTAACCGATATTTGGCGTGCGCCGCTCTGATTTACTCCTACCATTTCTCCCACGCTCCGGGAGCGCCTATATAAACAGGCACCGAGCGATGTATTATTCAGTCCACTTCCGGGACTCCCATCAGGACCAGCCAGCCGAACCGACCAGCCCAGCCAGACCAGCCAACCGAGCCGCCCAGCCTAGCCAGACCAGCTATCCAGACCGACCCGGGGAATACAGGAGTAAGTCCTTTTGCCGTCTTCTGATACCTGCTTCCGCCCGCTTAACCGTACCTTCTCCGAGACCTCGCTGTGCGTAGCCTGGGGGTCTCATCCTCTATTCCTTACTGTTTTCCGAGACCTCGATGTGCGTAGCCTGGGGGTCACATCCTCTAATCCTTACCTTCTCCAAGATCTCGCTGTGCATAGCCCGGGGGTCTTTTCCCTTTCTCCTCCCCGCTTTCCGAGACATCGCTGTGCGTAGCCTGGGGGTCTTTTCTCTTTCTCCTCCCCGCTTTCCGAGACCTCGCTGTGCGTAGCCTGGGGGTCTCTCCCTTTTTTTTCCTCACCCGTTCCGAGATCTCGCTGTGCGTAGCCTGGGGATCTCCTCCCACTCCGCCTATTCCAGTCCGCCCCGCTACCCGACATCCTCGCTCCACGACCCCGTATTCACATGCTCGCCTATTATTGCACGCCGGATTGCACCCCGCTTGCTGTGGCTATTGTAGATAACCGTAGATAACCGTATGCTTGCTTTTAGATTTAGAAAAGGGAGCTTATTGGAAGGTAGAGTTCTAGTAGAAAATAAATATTGTTTTGGTTAACAATTGTGTGTTTTATTTATTTGTCTTAACACCTTCTTGTTTTATGAAAGCTTTAGGAATAGGTAAAGTGATCCAGACTGGGCCGACCTCAGCAACTCCAGCAGTTCCCTGGATTATCCTTTCTCCACTAGCAGTTACCCGGTTCCGTGGAGCATACCACGTAAAAATAACTGGCGCCCGAGAGTACCGAGATAACCGAAAAGCATACAAGCGCCACTTCGTAAGCAAGCCCCGTACAAGCACCGAGACCATTCAGGGGCACACCAAACCGGCTTACACTAGGATCCAAAATTCCTTTTAATATTAACACAAAAATAGTCTAATTCTCTTTATTTGGGGGTTAATACTTCTGGCCTCAACATATTTCTTACTTACCATTATTAACTATAACTACTAACTGTTAAAAAACTCACGTTTAAAAATATTTAAATCTTTGGAGCCACTAGCTTGCCAACTAAATCCAGTTATTTGACTCATCGTGGTAAGTAAATTACTTGTTATAATTAGAGTCCATTTATAAAACCTAGTCATAAAGGAAATTTGATAATCGTATCTTTATTATAAAATTACACAGAAAATAAATTGTCACTTGATTAATTTAAAGCACTTGTTATATTAAAAGAATCTCTTGGATTTACTAAACTTCCTTAAAACTTTGAACACTTTGAAGTTTATATTATAACAATAGCCTCAAAATTTTGACATGTTTTGTTTACATGTTTTCTTTGTATTCAAAACATAACCTTAAAATTATTTTATTGCTCTTCAATCGAACTGCTGACGTCTCTAAAGATGTAAACTGAAAGAGAGTTTGTTACAAAAAATTGTTTGAAGATTATTATTAGTACCAGTGGCGGATTTAGGCACAAGCGTTGGAAGCGGCCGCATCAGGTCCCACAAATCAAGGGGCTCCGCAGAGGCCTTCTGCCAAGGACCGCACTGGACACGCGACATTGAGCTTACGTCTATTGCTTCCTCTCGGAAGCAACGTGGAGACTAAGTCTAACGACAGGTGGTCTAGGTCTAAGTCTAAGTCAACGTGGCTGTGTGCGAATATGTCAAATACATGTAAAACAATGCAAATAAAAATGATGAGTACGTAAAAATCAGTTTTGACATATGTCATTGTGACAGATGAGTCCGTAAAAGTTCTACTTTATGTACTATTTCAGAATAAACAAATAATAAAACACACCAGTTTCATACATGTATTTGCAAATAAAATAAACATACACTATCTTACACCACATGTGTTTGACTACGGGGTCTACATGTTCAAGTACAGACGCTACCACTTAGAACTAACTAACTTATATTAAGTGGGGTGGTTGGTGATTTATCAACCAACATGCGCTACCAACCACTATAATATTATATAAATAAAATTGTTGTTTCAAAGCTGTTCCAGTAGTAGCCGACTGGCTAATTTAATAAGTGCTGCCTGTCAACAGATGGCTCAGCAGACGCTAAATGTATGGTTTAAAATAACTGTAATTTCTGCAGAACGATTAGTACTGAGTTTTTTTAAGTCGTTTGTACCATGTGATTTTTGTGCTGCGCGTGTTATATTAAACAAAAATAATATATACTAAAGCTTATTGCAAATACAACTGATTTTCAATAATTTATTAGTTTACTCGAAATCCATCGTATGCATTAGTATATACGAAATACATACATAAATATTGCAAAAATGCACGTTATATTTATTTTAAGTGCAAATTTCTCCAAATAAACTAATCAAGAACAGTTACTGGTAAAAGAACAAGGAAGTTACCGACCTACGCTTCTGTAATGCCGATGGCATGCTAACGTAACACTGCTTGGAATTTTTAACAATCCGGATGAGAATTTAATCAGAAGCTTAGGAATAATTCTACAAGATTTTTCAGCAAACACATACCGTCCTTCTTCAAAAGCAATTTTTCCAGAGCACCTACAATACGCAAGCTATCAGGACTGAATCATTTTAAAAAAGGAAATTTATTACTATATTTTTTTATCCATTATACAAAAATCGTTATTTGCGTTGAATAAATATATTTAAACTTTTGTAATTATCTTATTTTTTTATATTTTACTTTTTAGAAATTAATAGCATCAACATAGATAGCCAGTTCGTCCAGGAAAATTTGATGGAAAATCTGAAAAGAATTCATTCAAAACAGCTATGGTGGAAAATCCAAGATTAGGTATTAGACATTAGAGTCGACATATTTTTATGACGTTTATGAATTGGAAAACTTCGCATACATGTCTTTTAATTTTTGTCTAACTATTTTCCCAACCGGGTTTTTTGGAATCTCATCAACGATTATTACTCCACCGTGAAGACGTTTTTGTACACAAATATTTTCTAAAATTTAAGATTTTTTTAATAAATTTTAAAATAAGCAATACAACAGCAATTACCAGCAACATAATCTACAATTTCGATTTCGCCAACGGTTTCATGTTCTTTTGCAACTACAAAAGCCAAAGGTACTTCACCAGTTCTTTCATTTGGAATTCCAATGACACCACAGTCCTTAATTTTTGAATGAGTTAAGATTAGAGCTTCTAGTTCTGCAGGTGAGACCTAAAACATGCTTAACATCACAACAATAAACTCTGCAAGTTTACCTGAAAGATTACTTGAAACCCTTTATATTTTATTATTTCTTTTATTCTGTCTACAATATACAAATAACCATCTTCATCATAATAGGCCGCATCCCCTGTATGGAAGAAGCCTTCCTCATCTATATAATTTTGATCTGGAATATACCCTTTCATTAAAGCTGGACCTTTTAAACAAAGCTCTCCCACTTCATGAGGTCTAACAACTAATTTTGTTTCCAAATTCCATATCTTAGCTGACATATCAAAGGTAAGCGTGCCTACACTTCCATGTTTATTATTATCTACTTGGAATACGCAAGGACCACATGTTTCAGTCAATCCATAATTTTGCCTTATTGTTACTACACCTAACCTAACAATTTTAATTAAAATTTAGCCATCTGTACAGTTATCCTAATGTAACATAAAGAGAACCTTTGCGTAGTCTCGTCTATTAAAGCCTGGCTAAGAGGTGCTGCACCTACATAAATATCTTTTACGGATGACAAGTTGTAATCGTCAACTAAACGGCTTCTGGCAAGAAAAAGTACGAGCGGTGGAACTAGAAACAGTTTGGTTGCGTTGTATTTTTCAATGCATTTTAAAAATACATTTGGATCAAACTTTTTCAGTAAAATCTTTTTCATGGAAGAAATTACTGTAAGTATCTCCATCATTGGGCCAAATACGTGGTACATGGGAACGATTAAAACCGTTGTATCGTTTTCTGTTATATGTCCAAACATGGGATGACTAGAAAATATGAGTATTACTAAAATAGACGAAGGGATTGTAATAGGTAGTAACATGGCCATTTTACCCGAATAAGAGCAAAGGTGTTCTTAAGTTCTCGTGAGTTATCATTACTCCTTTTGGTAATCCTGTAGTACCAGATGAATAAGTAATAATCGCAATATGTTGTTTATAATCAACATCCATTGGATTAAATTTATTTATATCTGCTGTACATTTTAATATAAGCTCTTCAATGTTTTGTATGGAACAATGGGTCCTAGAAGTGGACCCAACAAGTAAAATTTTTTTGATGAATGTAAAATATCCTGCCAGTTTTAACACTTGCTCTAGAGAACTCTCTGAACATAGCACAAATTGCGGTTTTGAAATCGAAAAGCAGTGTCTTAGTTCACCTGAAATAAGAAACGGATAGATAAATAAAAAAGGAATAAAAATCCAAACAAGAGTAATCTTAAGTCAAAAATAGACATCATTTGAAAATCTTTTTTAGGTTTATGCTAAATCGCCATCGGCAGTTTGAAGTTTACTTAACTCAAAATAGTCTTACCTAATGAACAATCTGGATTAATAGGATTTACAGCAACTCCTAGATATAATCCCGCTGCTATAAAAGTGACATAATTCACACTCGTTTCTTGTATAATCGACATTACATAACCTTTTTGTACGCCCAGATCCTTTAAAACGACTGCCAGCTTCACACTTTTTGTCAAGAGTTTTCCACACGTTAACGTTTCTTTCGTAACAGCATCTATCTGGAATTTTAAATAATTATGAGAAAAAAAAAAATTCTAAAAACTTTTTCGAAACGTAAAACGATCAAGAAACGGCACTCTATAATAGAGGAAGAATCATCCTATTCCGAAGAACTATTCTCGCGCATTCTTCTAATATGTTTTATCACTGATGTGTACTGTCATGTACTAATGCTATGTAGAATCTTTAGACATGCTCACAATATTTTAACCAAAATCGACATTTAAGTTTATTAAAAGCAATTGTTAAGAAAGGTTGAAGAATAACCCGACGCTCAACGGTCGTTTTTAACCTACATATAGTATAGGAGCCAATGGTGGGTTTTGCAGAATTTTTGAGGTGGGGGGGGGGGGCTAAAAAAATAATTTTTTAAGAACATATGTTTCCAAGATAAAACAATAAAGGAAAATTATGTTATTGCAACATGATTTATTGCACTACATTTTGCAGTCGCTAAATCGGCGAATTTAAAAATTCTAAGGTGGCTGCGGGTCGACGTAGCCCCTCCGGATAAAAATGAGAAAGGCCACTTTATGCAGCACACTCCAAAATTTAAGCAGCACATTACGCCACATCGTTGGCACGAGAGAGTATACCCTTTTTCTACCGTTGCTATGTTTATATAGGGGGCCAGCTCGACGGACCTCAAGTGATAGCAAACGGACGAGCGTTGTTTCCTTATTTTAAACAGGAAAGAATATTTTTTGTAAAATATTCAATAATATCCAAAATATTACCATTTGAGACTTGTCAAGTATGTGATTCAATTTGTTGATATTCTAATAACACTGTAAATCACGCAATACCGATATAAAACAATTAATAAAAGATTCACAATACGTATTAGAATTGCTATACTTGATAATATATTATTTCATACTATATCATAGTATTTATCAATACTAGATATCACATCATCAAAGGTAAATATCTACCTTTTATTAGTTTATTTCTATGTCATTTCAGGATTATGGAATTTCACGAAGTAAGGCTTGAAATAAAAAACTCTCTAAAGCACATAGACAAACACCCTCGTTTTATAATTAGATTATAAACAATATTGGGAAGTGCTTTATTGAAAAATTATTTTCACATAATAGCTATTATAAAATACTTAGGGAACTTGGAAAGCATTTATATATAATTTGGTATATATTGCGGTGATTTTCAAATAAAAATAAAAATATAAAATAATAATAAATAATAACCAGCACATATATTCTTAATACCCTTTTTAACTAGCTCAGGTTTGTTCGGTGGAACAAAGATTGTTTGACTTTCGAGACTCTTATATTCTTTTATGCCTGGAAACAAGAATTGACAATGACATATATAATCAAACATGAATTATAAGCACTTATGCTTCTGCAAACTGGACACCTATAACTGTTATCTGAACTGGAAAGAAAATAATTCTGTAGGATTGTAATAGCATCAATTAAACACATGCGTAAATTGAATAACATAAAAACTTTATTCAAACAAATATTTTTAAAATCAAGAAAGAGAAAAATCAAAGTTAAGAAAAAAAAATATATACAAATATAATCAGGAATAACTCCTGTGGTTTGTTTAAACGTAAAAGAAAGTCGTATTTGTCTGACAATAAGGACCAAATACTGTTATCCGTTTAAACAAACTAACAAAACAACTATTCAAAATAACCAAACTCAAAAAAAAATAAAACTTTCTTAAACCAAATATGACTCGTTTATTTATATTTCAAAACAAAAACCAATTCTTACAAAGAATTCAAGAAATTTAATCAAATTAAACTTTAATTCCCTAAGATGAACTTCTCAAATTAGTATTAACTTTTTCCAATTTATTTACAAAGACAATTATTTACGCAACCAACCTTATATATTTCCGACCAGTTTCCTTTTTTAAACCCAATATCCAAATTGGCAAGACTGCAGTAAATGTAATATCAGCTGACAGTTGTTTACGAAAAAACGATGCGTCGATCAATACACAAATTAAATTCACTTTATCTTATTATAATAGATGGAGAAAATATTTTCACTTTTAATTATTAATATAGCACAATGCTAATTAAATCTTCCATAAAATTCTCGTAGATAAACAGGTAAACACCTTTATTTAATTTATTTCAACTTTTGTTTATAAAAATAATTTTTGACAGTTGTCAAAACATCTGTTAGGTACATCTAAACTTAAATTTTACAGTTTTTCAAAACTGGAGCCGACGTGGATTCTTTCAATGCAAAATATCGACTGCTTTTGCTGGAAAATGCTGGGGTTTATATATGAAATGCCCAAAACAAAAGAATTCTATGACAGATTTTTCAAAACAATTGCGAAACGACGGCAAACGAAGGCACGCTCATGACGTCATTAATGAACATATGTTTTTTAATTTCTTCTAATTCCAGATCTAGCATAATCAACTTGTAGCTCTTAAAACACTGATTAGAAAACATATATACAAGTATGGTCCTCAAATGAGAAATAAAGGAGATATCATCAAAAACATTTAACGATGACAATTCTCGTTAAACACAATTTTACATACCTAATAGGGAGAAGAAGTGCATACGTCATACCGTGCCTGACGTCATAATTCTTTCCTCGCAACGCGCATGTTCGCATCGCTCTACTTCGCTGTAAACCGTTTGTTTAACAGTTTTGACACTGTTGACAGTTGGAAGAGAAAACGTGACGCTACTTTGTGAGGTTAAAATAATAGATAGGTACTATCACAAATAAAATATTGAAACAACAATGGGTGAAAGCCATTGGGTAAGTGTTTTTATAGCTTGTAAACATCCTTTTTAACACTATCAATAATCAGAAATGAAAATATAATGTGCCTTATTGAAGTAGAGCGATGCGAACATGCGCGTTGCGAGGAAAGAATTATGACGTCAGGCACGGTATGACGTATGCACTTCTTCTCCCTATTAAACAAATTAGGAGTTCATCTTTACAGATTAGCTAAATGGCTACTCAAAGTGAGTGCTACAATTGTTTTACACATAAAAATACCTTTACAAATCAATACAAATATGTTTTTGTTATAGTGCAAACATCGATAAATATTAAAAGATGCTTTCACAAGCCAAAGCTTCAAAATAACTTCTACGTTAAACAATTTGTGCTTAAAATGTTCAGTGTACATTGCTTAAGGCACACATATAAAAACAATGACCATAAAATCCAGGGTAAAGGCTATAAGAGTGCATTTTCCCGAACTAAGAGGATCACAATACCTCCATAATTAGTAATGAGCAGAATCTTATTATATGAATTCAAAATCTAATTGTGTTATATCAATCATGACAAGATTAATCTACTTCAACTATTTACAGGCAAAGAACCGTGCAAACTTAAGCTGGCCTCCAAGAATACCAAATAATATGCTTAACGCTGAAAGAACGTAACATGAAATTTCAAATATGAAGATATCTTTCCCTGACAAGTGGGAAACTTGACCTAAAGTGTAACTTAGGTTGCCTATACAAGATTGTGATAAAATAGTCTAACTAAATCATATCCTTTTTATTTATAAAATGATTTATTTATCAGTGCATGAAATATTAGATAAGTAAGGTTATAACTGCATGAAATCTTTTAAATTAAGTTATTGCTTTAAAACTTTGATAAATCTAACTAAGCTCCTAACTATATTCTTTAATGATTATATATTCATGATCTAATATGCCCCTCATTTAATTTATGAGCCGATACTAAATTTTCATTTTAACGTTTCCGATCTTTTATTTATAAAATTTTCAAAACCGGTGATACCATATCACCTCAATATAGTCTCATTTTCATCCTGTATAACACCCTTATTAATGTAATATTAATTCTATATTTCATGTACTATTTATTTTATAATGATCTAGGACAACAAGGCGAACATGTTGCTATTTTTTATTATTTTATCCTATGCATTCACACTGAAAAAAAATAAAATAGCATCATATTAACCTTGCTGCTCTAGATCATTGGTTCATTATGAAAGCAATAGTAAATAAAATATCGAATTAATATTTAATTTTATAGATTTACTACACACGTAGTTATAATTTATGCAAAAGGCAGAATTAACCTAATGTTAAAAATAAAAATTTCCAAAAGTCAATAATATAGCAAACGAATAAAGGAATCATCTGAAGTTTTGCACTTCGACAGTAAAATACGTGTTTATTTTAGTGAATGACCCAAAGTAACGAATATTCATGTAAAAAGCAATAAAACAATCTCGGTCCGTTCTTCGATTCTATTGATATCCTTGCCGCTTTTCCAGATGTGTACTTCTTTAACATTTATTTGGGTAGTTTCAGGTCAAGTCCTTTGTGAAGTATGCATATTTTAACACTTTCCAATAATAATTGTAGAATTTCGATTAATCTCATGCAATTTTATATTTAAACACCTTAATCAAGGGGGCGATCGCCCCGAGCACCCTCTTTGAATCCGCCCTTGATAGGAACTACCAAAATTAACAAAAGAAAACCTAATTCGCCGTCCAAGAAAAGCGAGATGACAATCCGCTTGATGTTGCCGTTTAATGAAAGAAACCCCAATCATTAGAGATCGCGACGATGAATACCAAAGTTATGTACTTTCCTACAATAGTATTTGCGGAAGATCTGACTAGAGCATATCTTACCTGCCATATCTACCATAGGCTGCCATGGGTAGTTTGCGCCTAATGAGAAACCTAATTAACGTCAGTATTCATTTGGTCACAAAACTTAACATCGAGAAATTCTTTGCAGAATACCTACAAGTGTAATCTGTTTTCAAGGACAGTGTGATCATCCTCAAAATTACCAGAATGACAAGACGACGCATCAGCGAGGATGTACACCTGATTTCAAATAAATCTAGGACAGTCAGTACTCCATAATGTAGATGTTGCTTTTTATTTTCCTTGATATTTAATAAATTTTATGTAGTTAACTATGAAAATATAATTTAAATCCTGGTTCACACATTGTAAAAAACGCAAAAACCACTCTCAAGACTTGTTCAAGATTTATTTGAAATCATCTGTACTCTACAGAGTAAAACTGCGTAGTGCGTAGCGTAACGATGCACCAACAAAGTTTCCTGGTACAACAAACACAATCTAGACGATGTGAATCAACGTTGTCAGCAATTTTGTTATCATGTATGATTTACAAATTTCCTAAAACATGTTTTAGTAAAAATGTCAATGTCATTGATGAAAATCATTGCTCTATGACAACAATATCACATACTCTTGGTCATGGGGTTTTCTGACCAAGGATGTTAAATACTCCGTGACCCACACCCACACGACGATAAAATTAGTTTGTGAATTTTTTGATATTCAATCTTGCCTTTCTGTAGCTGGATATTATCATCATTACATTTTTTATTCGATAGTAAGGTAGCTTTGACAACTCGAGGTAGCAAAGTTCTAAAATAATACATCCAACAATTGAAAAAACTGATAACTAACAATAGCAATCAACGTAAAGTAATCCAAATCAATCAATAACAAAAGCAATAAACGGAGTGAAAACTATCAATTACTGAGGAAAGATTTTTGATTAAAAACCTGGTAAACCAAAAAGCAATGTAAACCAACCTATACCAAAAATTAGCCCTTAATCTACAAAAAGCAAACCTCACCAAAAAACAAATAAAAATCTGATGGGACCAATAGCCAAAAGACGCAGGCAAGTCTTTTTGATATCATATTGTCCGGAAAACACCCCCCGGGAGAAAGAAACCCATAACTCCTACATAAGGATGTAAAGGTATATTTTCTATCGGTCTCAAATATGTGTAATTTTGCATGTATATTTATTGAAAAACCTAAAGTTCGGTCCTGCAAATCTATATTTTATTTGTAGCTAAAATTTTGTTCGTATCAACATATTTACAAAGTAATATTTTAAAAGGTTGTTTTTGAACTTCTATAAAACTTGAAGACGTTGGAGTAATAAATTATGTCCTTAGTGCCTTGCTTGTTCACGTGTATCCGCTAAAACTGGCTGCGTTGTCAAAAAACATTGATAAAATCTAGTGGCGCATTTAAGTTCGTACTGCTTTAAATAAATATTCCAGTTTGCGTTCTGAGAAAACATGGTAAAAGATAAACTTCCCCTTTGTTTGGAAAATAACATTTAACACGTGTTGACGAATTCAGTTTGGCCTTTCTGCGTTTTAACTTGAAAACTGCATGGTCCGCATGTCTGGCGTCTGCAGATGTTAGTGTGCTCGTTTCCGTTTTCGCGCCCGTACAAAACCTTTAGTTTGGTTCATTAGGACCAGAATCCCGCATAATTACTAGTAAAATCACCTTTGCCGACTCCACGTGGAAAAATTCTTGAAAGATTTTGATTTGCTCCGACAGAATGATACGGGCTTTTGATTGGTCTGGTTCGATTTACATCTCCAGCGAAAAAGAGAGGTCCTAAATGCCAAAACACTTCCGATTGAACTTTCAGAGAAGACAGTTGACTTCGGTCGACATTATAGAATTACCGTTTTATTTTAGTTAACTAGAATACAGTCCGGCTAAAGTTTTTGTGCGAAAGCGTGCCCTATATCGGCGGGGTACAATTATAAAAATACATCCCGTTAAGTGAATTTAGCAATTTTCCGTTTGAGTATGTGTTAGTACCGTTCAATTTGTTTATTATAAAATAACAAATTAACTATTTAAAGTGCCGTCTAGTTTTTCGAGTTCAAATAAAAATACAGTTTTACAGTACCGCTTAATTACAGTTATTTTGTGATTCTTCATTTATTGAAGAATGGTTTAGTTGCAGGACATTTGTTAGTAGAACTCAGTGTTAATTCCCATGTTTAAGAAAAGGGAATTTTCATAACGTTACATTGTTCTTGCCGAATCATAATAATTTCAACAATTACTTTGAGCAACATTCAAGTAATTACGAGTACCGTTCCAGTCAGAAGAATAATTAAGAATTTATTATCTAAGGCAGTTATTGCAAGCAGTTGAGTTGAAGTTTAATGAACCTCGTTAATAATATTTAGTTCAGAATCCACAAGACTTCTTCCCGCAACCTTACGTCTGCAGTTTGTTATTGTAGCTTTATGTAAAGCTTTTAAGGTGTGTGATTGTCAAGAGTTCGAATCCTTCAACTTGTGAAAGAAATTTTGGTTTGAACAGTACTGTGGACGATAAAAAGTGGCTAAGGTATTTAATTTTGTTAATATTGTAACGTTAGATAAAATTTAAATCATTTGGGATCCCGAATTTTTATTCATTTTTCGGAACACTATTTATTTTAAATTGATGGTTTTATATTTTGAATTTAGAAATTTTTCGTTAATGCATAACTATATTTTGATGTGTTTTGTATTCTGAATTTGCTATTTTTTTTATTAATGTGTAATTATTTTTATTTGTATTGTATGTACCATTTCCTTTGTTTTTAATATACAGATTTCAAATTTAATTGACTACTTGACATAGTTTGGTTAAAGGGACTGCTGATGTTTTTTGTTTCTTTGGCTAATCAAGACCTTTTATTGTTTGATTAATGTTTTAATTAAAATTAACTTCAAAATTAATAAGGAGGTTAGTTCCTTAGCTGATAACCTTCGCTTTTTCTAAATCTTATTTGTGTTTTATGAAAAACATCCTCAGCTTTGGTGGCGCCCAACATATTATTATTTATTCCTGAATCCATTATTCAATTAGAAGCTTTTAGGGTTAACACCTGCGACCTGAAAATTTAAATTTGTAAGAAAGAGCTAAATCTCAAGCCGTGGTAATTTTTGAGCATCTTTGTTAAAGTAAGTATGATAATTTTATAATTATTATTTCGTTTGTGGATTTTGAGTGTTATAAGGATCAGGTGACCAATAGAAGCTGAGAGGTTGATGAAAAAACGCAGCTCTTCTTACTTTGGAAGTTTTTGTTGGAAACGAACCGCAAAACCCGACATTTAACGACCGAAAACTTGAAAGATGCCAACTACAAAACAAACAAAAATAATATAAAATATAAAAGTAACAAAATGTAAAGAAAAAAGTTGGACTGCCTCACCATACACATTCGGTAAGATGTTATGTTAAGCATGTAAAGAATGCAGAACAAACAAAAGAAAATATAAGAGTAGAATATAGAAAATCGGAAGTATCAAGAGACGAAGAGAAGACATTCACTCACACAGAAACAAACAATGCGCAAAAAAGTACGATCTCAGATGGGAAGAGTATACAGGAACTAGGATACTAAATATTACAGTTTAATACATTGTGTGCCCGAGAAAGCAATAGGGTCGGAGGCATGCAGACCCTCTTTTCAGAATGTGTTTGTGGTTCTCTCGTGACTCTTAATGATTCTTGCATTGCTGTAAACGGTTTTACAATAGAATAGGTAAGTAAATTTGACTTTTGTAACTATTACTTTTTTTAATAATCCCATGATGAGCACGAAATTCATTGTGAAATATGACACTGGCTTTGAAGTAGCTGATAATAATTATAAAACTAGAATGTACATTGTTTTTACTACTTTAGTTTTTATTGCTCCATTTATTATTTTATTTAATGTGATAAGTTAATTGGTTGCGAGGTAGTTACTTTATTTTGTTGAATTATTTTGCGATCTGTAGCCGCTTGGATAAGCCTCCGACTAAAGCAAGCGCACGCATCCCTTCTCTAACTGTTTATTTGGCATGCACCGCTCCTGTTTCACTGTTTCACTCCTATAATTTCCCTCACGCTCCGAGAGCACTTATATAAGAAGGTGCGCAAGTCGTTTTATTCAGTGCCTTCTGGAGCTCGAAACCAACCAGACTACTTGCTAGCCGACCAAGAGTGAGCAGCCAACCGCCAGACTGTTTTATAGAGAATATAAGAGTAAGTCCTTCTTACCGTAGTTCCGATTCCCTTTCCGCACCGATCTCACCCTTTCTGAGACCTCACTGTGTGTGAACCTGGAGATCTAATCCTTGCAGCCCTTACCCGTTCCAAGACCTTACTGTGTGTGAACCTAGTGGTTTCATCCTTGCATCCCTCACTTTCCTAGACCTCACTGTGTGTGAACCTGGTGGTCTCATCCTGTCCCGATCCTCCTTGTCGCACGCTTGCTCATTACCGTAGCTAGCCGTATAGTTTTAGGACTAGGGCTAACGCTTGATGGAGCTTTGGCAATAATAAAGCTATTAGATTTGTTGATTGTGTGTCTTATTTACGAGAATTAACATCATTACTTTGGTGAGAACTTTAGGGACAGGTAAAAGTGATTCAGGTAGATACGACTCCAATAGTTCCCTGGAATTCCTTTTTTCCACTAGCAGCTACCCGGATTCGTAGAGTATACCACGTTAAATAACTGGCGCCCGAAAATTACCACCGATACCGAAAACTACCCAGCGTACTTAGTAAGTGACTTAGCACCCCGCGGCCGCAAGAACCCGTAGAAACTTCCGTTCGAGTAAATCGAATCCAGCACCGAGCCAAGCAAACCCGCTTACATGGTATTTCACGCAATTTGAAGTAATTTAGTTTTTATAATGGCTCTATAGTTGTTCCATGAAGCCAAAACCACATGTTTTGTTTAAAGGTTCGTGTTTGAAGGGGTCACCTACCATTCATTTGATGGGCAGGCGGGATCATCAGGACTGGAAAATCATCGTCTTTGTCTAAGTCGAATGGCCATGGCTTGACAATGGGAATTGTCAAGCATGTATTTTTGCACTTGAAGATAGACTTGAGCTAAACTTGATTCGTATCTTTTGATATTTACTCTCTGGTGTATTTAAGGAAATACAATTCTTAAAATTTTTTACGATTTTAAGCCCATTGTAGAAACGCAAAGTAAATTGCTCTCTATCCAACTCCACTTCGACTAGAGTAATGCGCAGATCATTTAAGGTGGTACACTTAAATATCTCTAGATTGTGTGCGGATGAAACACTAATTTACTGTCCTATAAATCTCACAAGGATAACGTAAATAGAACCATGTAGACGTGATGTACGATTCACATTAATTAGACCAAGCAAGTCAATCTGTGTACTATAGAAAATATCAAGAGATTTTATAGCATTTGAGATATAGTCCGTTATCTTAGAATTGAAGCCAAACACGATTCATTTTTGTCTCCTTTTAGAGATGGTTGCATTCCTAAGGATACTGTGTTTAGGCTTAACATGTTATTACAAAAAATATACGTGTGCATATGCATTACCATTGATAATTATACCTAATACCTAACTGACAAGAAATAACCTACAATATTGTTTATTGTTTCCAGCCTTATTTTGTGGAACTCCATAATCATGAAATAAATAAAGATTATTAAAAGTTTCACAGTTTTATTAAAGTACAACCTGACAATATTGTTTCGACAGCTATGCTGTCATTATCAAAGGTAATATAATTATAAACAAACACGTCGCTAAGGTAGATACAAAATAGGTAACTAGATAAAATAATAATAATAATCAGAATTAAATATCTAATACTTCCAGTAACGGAGAATTACTGAGCTCAAGTTGTTCATTCATTAAAGGTACCCTGAGTTTGTGTTTGTATATCTCAAAGGCTTCTAAAATGTCTAATTTGCGTTTGTTATTACAAAAATGTAGGAATTTAATATTATTTTGAGGAGTCATTGTGTGATTTTGTTCTAAAAGGTGTTTGGCGTAATTCGATTTTTCAGGATGTTTATTTTTGTAATGACGTACGTGTTCTTTATATCTTATGTCAAAATTTCGAAGTGTTTGTCCAATATATACCGAACTACAAAAAGAAGAATTTAAACGGTAAATGCCCGATTTCATGATATCATGTGTTCTGTCTTTAGCATTAAATAAAAATGAAAAAGTGTTAGTGTTGGTTTTAAATGTTATTTTATAATTGTTGGTTTTTCTTAGTATATGTGCAATTTTTTCTGATATTTTTCCAAAATATGGTATAGATATGTAATTAGACATTTTAGAAGCCTTTGAGATATACAAACACAAACTCAGGGTACCTTTAATGAATGAACAACTTGAGCTCAGTAATTCTCCGTTACTGGAAGTATTAGATATTTAATTCTGATTATTATTATTATTTTATTAGTTACCTATTTTGTATCTACCTTAGCGACGTGTTTGTTTATAATTATATTACCTTTGATAATGACAGCATAACTGTCGAAACAATATTGTCAGGTTGTATTTTAATAAAACTGTGAAACTTTTAATAATCTTTATTTATTTCATGATTATGGAGTTCCACAAAATAAGGCTGGAAACAATAAACAAGATTATTTCGTCTTCGTTAGAAGAACAAGCCAAGTTATACAAGAAACATATGATCAAACACGGAATCGCAAGTCAGAATGTTTGGTTTAACCAAGAATGTCTGAAACGTCAGGTTATTCCTAACTACATAAACATCACTATCAGAACCAAGAATTCGATTACTGAAAAAGTGATTAGGAATGCCAAAAGAAGATGGCTCAAAGAAGAATCGAAGAAATGGTTTAGTATAAGAGACAATATGCACGTTTATATAAAGGTACTCCAAACAGAACTTACTCATAAATTACACAATATCCAATTTGACATATTAGATTTTGACATTAGAGAAACTGTCAGTCACATTTAATTCAAAAAATACACCACACAGAAAAATAAACTTCATCGACTTGTACAACAAAAACGTACACTACAAAATAACCTTAATTGTCAGAACACTACAAACTTTTATCCTCGTTTCATAAACTTGTCGAATATAACATTCAATGACAGAGAAACACAATTTCTTAACAAAGGTTTCAAATTTTGTCCTTTTCCAAAATTTACCAACAAAATTAAAGAAATTTTGGCCGTTGAATGCGAAACTATACTTAAGAAAGATCATAATAACTATGCAAAATTCCAAATTTCGAATTTGTTAAAAGAGATGTCTTTGAAACAGGACAAAATGTACAACACATCTAACATATCACTTCTTCAATCTATAAAACAGAAAATCACAGAGAACAATCTAATTTCTGTTAAAGCAGATAATGGTAACACTTTGGTAATTCTTTCAAAAGATATTTACATACAAAAAGTTAATGAATTTATTAATAAAGAAAATTTAGAAACTTGAAACAAAAGCCCAACCACAAAATTCCAAAAAGAAATAAAACAAGGTTTAGAAAACTGCAATACCTGCTTTTCAGAATTAGAAAAGCAACAAATCATTAATAAAAACCCACAAATACCTAAACTGTATGGATTAGTCAAGACGCACAAACAGAATATGCCAATAAGACCAGTTGTATCATACATCAATGCACCTAATCACATTTTATCCAAAAAACTAAACCAGATTATTAACACGATAGGTTACAAATCGAAATACTCTGTTAGAAATTCATTAGAATTAGTAGATAAGCTGCAAAACATACATCTTCCACCACATTCAAAACTTGTTAGTTTTGATATTTGCAACATGTTCTCCAGAATACCACCACAAGAATGTATTCCTTTATTAGATAGTTTCTTGATCAATAGTAATATAGAATTAGTTAAAAGGTTAGAGTTAATTCAATTATTTGACCTTTGTATAAGTCAAAATTATTTCACTTTTAATAACATAATTTATTTACAAAAGGATGGTTTACCTATGGGTAATTCTCTAAGTCCTCTATTAGCTAACATATTTATGGACAAGTTTGAAGATCGAATATTTGAATTAAACCTCTCTAAACACATTATCTTCTGGTTTCGTTATGTTGATGACATTTTAGCTTGTTTTGACAGTTCTTTTGAGGTTATCAATGAATTTTTAATTCTTATAAACAGTATCCACCCTAATATAAAATTTACACTAGAAACAGAACAAAACAGGGCTATAAACTTTCTCGACTTAAATATCAAGATTAACGCAGACAATCTATTTGAATTTTCCATATACAGAAAACCAACACAAACAGACATAACAATACCAAATGAATCTTGTCACCATAATACACATAAAATAGCAGCCTACAGATCATTAGTACACAGAGCTTTAACTATTCCACTAACAAAATCAGATTTTAGCAAAGAGATATCAACCATTAAACAACTAGCACATGCAAATCATTATAATCCGAACATGATTGACACTATAATTAAACAAAAAGATTATAGGTTAGCTATCAAAAGAATATATCCCATTGACAATCAAACAGAAGACACAAATTACATATCTATACCATATTTTGGCAAAATATCAGAAAACATTGCACATATACTAAGAAAAACCAACAATTATAAAATAACATTTAAAACCAACACTAACACTTTTTCATTTTTATTTAATGCTAAAGACAGAACACATGATATCATGAAATCGGGCATTTACCGTTTAAATTGTTCTTTTTGTAGTTCGGTATATATTGGACAAACACTTCGAAATTTTGACATAAGATATAAAGAACACGTACGTCATTACAAAAATAAACATCCTGAAAAATCGAATTACGCCAAACACCTTTTAGAACAAAATCACACCATGACTCCTCAAAATAATATTAAATTCCTACATTTTTGTAATAACAAACGCAAATTAGACATTTTAGAAGCCTTTGAGATATACAAACACAAACTCAGGGTACCTTTAATGAATGAACAACTTGAGCTCAGTAATTCTCCGTTACTGGAAGTATTAGATATTTAATTCTGATTATTATTATTATTTTATCTAGTTACCTATTTTGTATCTACCTTAGCGACGTGTTTGTATATAATTATATTACCTTTGATAATGACAGCATAGCTGTCGAAACAATATTGTCAGGTTGTATTTTAATAAAACTGTGAAACTTTTAATAATCTTTATTTATTTCACAACCTACAATATGTTTCTGGACTAGTAGAAGCATCCGATAAAGATTCGTCTATTAAGGTTTTTTGGATCATAAATCACATTTTGATAGATTACTGGGATATCCGGTAATGATGAAAAAAATAAAATTATGCAATATTTAGGTTTCGTTTTTCTTTCTGGACGATCTTCGAATGAACTCCATTAATTACTGAAATTTACAATTAAAGTCTAAAGTTGCACAAATCGTAAACCGGTTTGTCGATAGATTTAAAGATGTCAATGCTGAGGAATAAGCGGTATTTGAAATACTAAAAAACTCAATAAATATACCAATGTGGTGTAAACTACTAATGAATAAAAAAGGTACTGTAGGTATATAAGACAAAAACTAACAATTTATTCAGGGCTGTATGCTCACAGTATGAAATGCAATATTATACAAATAATATTAACACAAATTGCTAAAAGAGTCATTATAAGTTGTTAGGCAAGCAGCGAGCTATTATATAGATTTACTGTGCACCAAGACTTTAAAGCATTTTTCTGGCTATTAGAAAACTCGCTTGCCCAAAACAAAACCTCTTGCAAAAAGTACTGTCGAAAGTGATTTTAAATCTAATTTTAAACTTTACCAGCAAAAAAAATTCTAGTGTTCGATTTATAGTTGGAAAATGATTTCACCTGGGCATTCAAGTAGCTGTATGTGAGACTTTAATGTGTCAAAATGACAAACGTCAATTATATTTAAAAAATTTTAGCTGTAGCACCAACCTTGCAAAAAAGTTACTATATTTTAAAGCCTTGGCAAGTACGCCATAATATATATCTTTCTCAGATGTATTGGTATTCGCTATTTTTCCTTTGCTCACACATGAAAATCCAATCCCTAGATGAAGTTGGTCCAATACTGTATATTATATGATTTTTGTTTTTCCACAATTTATGGAAATTTCTAAAACATGTCAACATCGCTTTCTAAATTATGGAAAATTCTCTATCACTGTTAATCGGTGTATTTTTTCAGATTTTTATATAAATAATAAATTATTATTTTAGCATTAATAGGTTTATTTTAAAGTAGACTACAGATTAGGCTCCGCGTTGTGGTCCCCGACGTGAACCTAGGTTCTCGACCGGGACGTGAACCGGATAATGACCGGACGTTTACATTTGGTGTAATTTATTGTATAAACAATTTGGGTTTCGAGACTGTTTGTTTCATAAAATTATACGTATTGTATTTCTTTGAAACGTGTATATCGAAATGAAAGAAATAATTATTGAGTTCATAATAAAATGTCTACTAAAGTCTCTTTCTTTAATTAAAAGTATTTTGTATTATGCAGTCACTAATGCTTGTCATTGTGATAAAAAAGTTTTAACGAAATACGATACTTATAATTTTATTTTTAAACCACCTCGAAGCTCAACTTATTTATGCAACAAATTAAAGCAAACTTAAACAGTATGTCATTAGTCGGTTACATCCCAAGCACATACTTCACATACTTAAAAGGCAAGGAAACAAATAATGTGATTTTATACTTACATTAATGATGTCAGAAGGATTTCTTGCCTTTAATTTATTAAAAAGTATAGTTCCAAAAGATTGCTTTGGTATAAAATCATCATCACTTTCTGGGCCAACTAATGTACTTGATTTATGATAAGTCATTGTAAAAAACTACATTAAAATTGTGTTAGAAGAATTAAAAGTGCTACATTGACCAGCAATTCAAGACGCAGCGTAGTCAAGCAACTGTAAAAATTTCAACAGTCCAACAAACTACTTTTAATCTGAATAACATAAATTAAAAGTACTTTTTAGCCTAGGATTGAAAGTGTGGCCGTGTAATAGGTTCACTTTTATGTTAACTACAATATTTAATGACCAATGATAGCATTAAAGCAAACATCATTTAACATGGTTTGTGAAAAACTAATTATTATGTTGACAGAGTTCTAAATTTAAATATTTAAGACATGTTCACAGATAAGAACATCTGGCAAATCTGTTTTATTTACATAATTTACCCAAAATAAAAGAATTCAAAATAATTATTACCATAAAAATTAAATCTATGCAATTTATTATATGTAATTAAAATTATGTAACAATTTTATAAAAATGAAATAACGGCAACGAAACAATCTGTTGTACGTATCATTTAGTTAAACATATCCTTTAGCATCCTCCGCATTATTTTTCCATTGGAATTTCGAGGTATTTGTTTTACAAATCTGACACCACCATACAATCTTTTTTGAACTGAAATTCTTTCTGCAATATTTATAAACATTATAGTTTAGTAATAGATGACCTGTAAAAGGTATATTTATACCTGCTACATAATCCACTATATCAGTTTCAGCACACTTTACGTCTTCTCCTAGCACAACAAAAGCAGCTGGAAGCTCCCCCGATCTTTCATCCGGATTTCCAACTACACCACAGTCCTTCACCGCAGGATGAGCCATAATCAGTGCTTCTAGTTCTACTGGCGATACCTTTATTTAAAATTAAATAAGCTTTGTAATAAATCTCTACAGTCATTGTTATTAAATTTACCTGAAAACCTTTGTATTTAATCAGTTCTTTATATCTACCCTCAATATAAAAGTATTTATCCTCATCATAGTATCCACTATCTCCAGTACAGAAAAATCCATCTTCATCAAGATGATTTTGTTGGGGAATGTAACCTTTCATCAACATAGGTCCTTTAAAGCAGATTTCTCCTTTTTTTAAAGGTCCTAGAGTTTCTTTTGTATCTGGGTCTATAATTCTTGCTACTATATAAGGACCAACACATCCTACACTTCCTGTTTTAGTTTTATTGTTTTGTATGGTACAAGGACCTCCGTATTCTGTTAATCCATATATTTGTTTTATTTGAACAAACGGATACCTAAAGTACATAAAAATGATTTATAAACTAAGGAAGAGGTAATAAATCCTTACCGTTTATAAACCTCCATTTCTGTCTCTTTCGATAGCGGTGCACCTCCCACCATTACATCTCTAATACTGGATAGACTGTATTTCTCAACCAACGGATGTTGCAAAAGAAACAAAACAAGTGGAGGAACCGTATACAATTTGGTTACTTTATATTTTTGGATTGATTCCAAAAATATTTCAGGCTTAAATCTGTCTAGAATTATAGAAGTCGTAGACGTGACAAATCCAATTAGTTGAAGAAGCAACCCGTAGACGTGATAAAATGGTATTGTTATTAGGGAAATTTCTTCAGGAATCACATTTCCATATCTTGGATGACTAAAATTAAACTAATGGGTATAACAAGAAATAAAAAATGGAAATAATAGTTTACCAGCAGAAACCAATGCTATATCTTATATTTTGATGAGTTAACTTTACACCCTTTGGCAGACCTGTTGTTCCAGAAGATAGCAAGATAAGAGCAACTTGTTCGGTATAATCAAATTCTAGAGGTTGAAAATTATTTAGTTCAATAGTAGTTGTAGTTAATAGGTCTTCCAGGCATTCTAAAGAAAGATGAATCTTCGATTTTGAGTTCGTAAGTAATATCGGTGTTTTCAGCTTCATTTCTTCTTTTATATCTACAATTGTGTTTATCGAATCTTCTGATACCAATAATAATTTTGGTTGTGATATTGACAAGTAATGTTGTAGTTCATCTGAAAATAGAATAATATTACTGATTTAAATTACAGAACAACCAAAGATAGGTATATCCAAAAAATATCCATTATTAATAATTATTATAAGTATAATAAATATTCAGTTGTATAATATGTACTATTAATTGTGAATAATACCCATTTTGTCTAAACAAATTATTAAATTAAATAACTGCAGAATTAAATGTTAATGTTATATACGTTGTAGTTTCAAATCGCGCTTCTTTGCTTGTAGTCAGTCATTGAGTCGGTCGAATAAATAGCAAGATAATACAAGTCTGCTAAGGCGATAATGAGAACAATCAAATCGCTTTGTAACAACTGCACTGTTCTGGCAGTAAACAAGGTTAATTCACCTGCCATTGGATGGGTTTGCAGACACGAAATATATGGTTTAAAATAGCTGCAGTTCGTGCAGCACACAGTCATACACACCCACACATTGAAATGTTTTTGAGCGTAGGTTTGTTTGTCACTGTAACGTTTGCGCTAGACGTTTCGCGTGTTATCTTAACAGCACAATTTAAATAACCATTATTTTGACATAAATAATTCAACTTTTTATTTGAAACAATTAACAACCAATACAATAATTTATTTAGAAACACTTTAATAACTTTGTTCTAATTAATATTAATTCCCATCTAAAAAAATCATTATGCTGTAACATAAAAATAGGTAAATGTGTCCCAAGCAACACAGGATTCTGCATTATAATCTAATATACGTGTATTCAATCATATTTTGGTAACTTTTTAGTTATGGTATATAAATTAAACGTGTACGATATACGCATATGTTTTGAAACGTGTAATGTACGTGTATCGGTAACCATTTTGATGAAGGCACGGTGGAGATTTTGTGATTTTCATGTACTGACAGCAGATTAGTATTTATTTGTGTCATGCTGCATTTGTGGTCAACTAAGGGTCACCAAAAATGGTACTTATAATACATTTAAATGTTTTTCATTGAGGTATACGATATACGTAAGTTAAACGTATACGTTCTATCATGTTTATTGCCGTCTTCGGTATTATTTGCATTTCTTTGTTTGCTTAAACCAATAGCGTTTGATGATTTCAACACATGATGATTTCACGCGCGCGTCATCGGCGTTACAAGTTGTAGTACATGGTATCATGGCGGTGTAGTACTATACCTAGACGGCGTATAGTATTTGTTTTGTGCTTTTGTGAAGTGGAATGGAGTATTGATAAGGTGAGTAATATTATTATTATTATAGTCATGTCATGTTGTCATAATGAATCTTTTGTTAGTGCTACCCACGCTATTATTTGCTAGTTTCTTCAACAGTGTTTGCTGTAATGACGTGCTCGTTCTAAGTATTTGATCCCATATATTACGATAATCATTATTCCGGGCTCATGTTACATAGCATGAGAAAAACTTACGCATTGTTAACAGCCTTCACAAATTCTACAAATTTCAATAAAAAAACATTAATGTCTAGTAACTTGACAGCTTAAGGTGAGAAAAACAATTGACGCGGCAAATTCAATTTAAAGTTAGATTTAGTATTTATATATAAAAATTAGTCGGATTTCAGTTTGTATAATTTTTTTATAATAAAGTCAAAGTATCGGGTAAAATATCTTCTTTTTAAGTCTAAAGAAATACCTACAATACAATAAATAATAACATATTTTATTTGCGAATTTTCGAACGATGCTTGCTTCTTTTTCAAGACTAAAATTCTCAATAAAAATATAACCAATAATACAAAAAAACTAAGTTTTATTATTATCATCTTTTATTGAAGTTTTGAGTTTATTTGAAAATTATTTGATATGTATATCCTCGCATTGTTTTTATGTTGCAGTAAAATTTATTTCAATTTTTTTTAAGGTATACTACATCCCATGGCTGTTCTCCAAATACCTTCAAGATCAGCTGTTCCTAAAACGAATACTCTTTTATTATAACTTTTGTATACCTTTTATGATAAACAGGATGGAACCGTTTTATTATTAAATATATTTTTTATTTTTCTGCAATTTTGTTTTTATCTTTTCTTAATTACAGTATACAAAATAAACATATGAAACGTCCATTCTACCTACCTGCATTGACGTTTAAAATACTTTTAATTGGTACTGAATATAAACCTATTGCATCAACAACTATTTAACGTGTTTCATAAACATTATTTATTTGTATATTGTACACTATATTTCAACGTTTATCTCGCGGACATTTTATCCTTTATAAGAAGTTGACATTCAACCATAATTATACTAGTGATTTAAACAAAAATTACACGTTTATTCAACTATTGTGGTTTGCTTGGGGGTCTTTATGTTAATACATTGTTGCTTTAGAAAAAATAAACGGTTACACAAAGAAGATCAGTTGAAAATATTTCACAATTTTTTTTAAATTGCATTATAATTATTATGCTTACAATACTTTAATTTCATTGTACTTAGTGCTTGCACTTATACAGTGTGTACAACTTTTATGGGCAACTAACTATTTAACAAACGTAATGTAACACCCATTGCATAATGTTAATAAAATGTTAAATAATGTTATAGGGCTAGACGCTAGAGTATCAAATTTATTACTGCCAAAGGCAACAGACTAGCTATACACAGAAAATCCAATATTTGAACTTAAATAAAGAGGTGTTGGAAAAAATGTTGTATGACACACGTGAGTTAAGGATATTATCCACTCAGAAAAATTAACCCACTCGGACTTGGGAGTCAATTTTTCATTCGTGGATAATATCTTACTTAACTCAGTTGTACTATAAATAATTATTAGCTATACAACAAATAAATGTACAATGAAGCAGGCATTGCATACAGCCCACGACCATTTAGTGCAAATAATAATGCTCAAAAACACTTAGTTTTAATGTGCAAAAAATTTAATAAGGACATATGTATGTTTGAGGAACAATTTGATTTGTAATCGAAGGAATGCTTTATTTTGTTTCTCAGTTTTCTAACGACCGTGGCGAGAAGATTTTGATGGAAATGGCGATAAGACACTTGAGACATTAAAGTGAAAAAAATGAAAATACTAAAACGCATATTAGCAATACAAAGCAGTAAAGCAAGTACGATTTGCTTTAAATAAACATGCAATACAAAACAAGCAAACAGTTTGGGGGACGCAGCACACTCAGAAATATTTATCACAGGCAACCACTGGATCCAACCTGATAATATCTGCTAAAAAAGGGTATCAATAATTATATTAATTATAATGCTTATGTAAATAAGCAAAACTGTTGGTGACAGAAATAACTATAAGACAAAAGATATAGTGTAAGCATTGTACACGATGTAGACGAGACTGGGGTACTTTGTGTTTTTTTCCAAATACGCCGCTGGGACATAATCTAATTAAATAAAATTAAATAATTCAAATAAAACGTTGGCTTGCTTTCCTTATCAATGTTTAAATTTATTTATAATCGTTTTATTTGTAAACGTAATTCTAATTAAGTAGCTATATATTTGGAAAGACAAACCTCTCTTATTACATTATTTATGAGATTAGTTTCTATGTAGTATGTGTAACTATTAATGTAATCTAAAAACTATTCTTAATGGAAAACTACTTAATAGCCTACTATTTTCATCAAATATAGGCTCAGTCCTATATATTTAATAGCTCTGGATGTAGCATATTTCGAGAGAATTCACAAATAATTTTATCAATTATTATTATTATTCGTCCTTGGAACTTGTACTTCCGAAAATAATTTAGAACTGATAAGAAATATTTTGGGTTTTGTTGATTTGTTGTAATAAAAGAATTACAAAACTGCGTGTAGTACTATATTATCTAAGATTGCATTTTAAAGTAGGTTTTTGGGCTTTCCGTTGATAAAAGACTAATTAGTAATTACTGAAAGTATGTTCAGTAACAGAAACAGTGGCGTGCGGTCCATGGAAGCAATGAAAGCAATGCTTGCCTTGAGAATTTATTAAAAATAAAAACAATGCTAACAAAAATACTTTTGTAAAATTATGGTTATCGTTTATTTAAAGTGAAATATTTATCAAATTAAAGCTCAATATCAACTCTGTACAGCAAAAAGTATAATTATTTAGAGTACTATTTTAAATTAGGCTCATTAAACTTGCACGGAAAGGTAATACCGATTCAAATGTGATACATACACTTCATATAAGCACTGCTTACAAATGCTCTTCTCTTAACCTTGGATCAGCGAGCGTGGGGTGTTATAGTAGACGGATGCTGTTAACTTTGTTTGGTCGTTATTTTTATTGTGCTTCGTTCCCAAATGTTTATTTATTATAATTTGGTTATTTGTTCGATTTAGTGTTACTTAAGTAATGTAAATCTGCAAATGAGACTGTATTTTGTCGCATTTTATTATTTTAATTTATAAGTTGTATTTTTTTAAAGACAAATAGTTCTATTTAGTTTGCCTGTATGCAAATTTAAAATTGCATTATCGTCACGACTGCAAATTCAACTGCTTCGGTGAAAGGTTTGAGTACCTTCGCTATAGCCGAATTGGGACGATTTTTTGTTCAGTTTGTAAATTATTAATAAGAAATTTCTCGTATACAGTTTTGGAGAGAAATTACAAATTATTAAGAAAGGCAGATCAAAACCAGATCTTTCAAATTTAACAACAAAGATTAAAACCTGTACCGGTATTTTGCTAAGAAAGACCGGAAAATTGATACGTAGTAGTAGTTTTTTTTTAAATAAAGAATGATAGTCAACAAATTCCATAAGTATAAAGTGTAAAAGTGCTTCTTTGAAAAACTTTTAAGCTTAATAATTATAACACTCTTTTTTATTGTATCTAGCAGGGGCGGATCCAGAGAAGTATTTTGAGGGGGAAATCTTTGGAAAAATAATTGTTTTAATAAATAATAATTAAACAAACATTAATTGTTTCTATTCTATGTAAACTTATTTCTAAATTGGGGGGTGGGGATTATTCCCTCCCCGTTAATCTTCGCCTGTACCTAGGTGTATTATAATTAAAATCGTGGTTGCTTCCCTAGCCTAAATTCTCACCGCACGCCACTGAACAGAAAGCAAAGAACTTAAATAAAATCCTAAAAAGGAACCAAATAAAATATCTTTTTGAATAGGTACAATCCTATAATTTAATTGTAGGTACAAGTTTACTTAATGAAACGTCCGTTTTTCTTGTCTAGTTAATCCTTTATTGAATATTTGTAAACATGTTGTAGAATGATTTGCATTAGTTTTAATCTCTACAAATTCTTGCACTTTTTTTTCTGTTGTTTTTAGTTTTGCAGATTTTCCAAGAATTTTAGATTTCTGTAAAGGTTGCCAAACAATAATTTTATTACAATAAATAAATATTATATACAAAGTAAATTACGAACTAGATAATAACTATGATATTTTATTATAATAAAATATAATCTTTGTTGTAATAAAATATGTTAGTTTGTAAGTTAATTTGCAAGTTCACTGGTGTGGAATACATTTTCTTCTATTTTACATCCAAAAATACCGCAAAAGATTTGATCAATTCAATTTTTCAACATAATTTTGTAGTATGAAGCAAATATCTTCGTTGTCATTGTAATTTGTAAGTATTTGTAAGTAAATTGATATTTGATCGTTCGATGTTCTGATCGTTCTGTTTCCAAGACAGTTTTGCATAAACGGAAATTTTATTTTCTTTAAGTTTTACGTTTATTATCAAAGGCAATTCGAAACCAGAAGCATCATTCAATTCGTATGTTTTTCCTTTACAGCACTAAGGTTCGAAACAAAAAGCACGTAAAACCGTAGAGTAATAGCTCCACGCACTAATACTACGCACTATACACCATGTATAAAGAAAACCTAACATATAATTATTAAGAAATATATTTACTTAATGTTCATTTACAACAAACAATTTACATTTAAATCTTCATATTTTATAAATACTCACATTTTCAAAAATATTTCCAATTTAATATATATTATATAAATATTACATAGCTCATCAATGTTTAAGTTAAATGTAAAATATGTATGTAAAACGTGTGTTTGAAATGTTAAAAACTCTGACACCTTTCTTTTCATTTTATAAAACATTTTTAAATGGTTTATTGTGAAAATACAATATTCTTAAGCTTGAGGCGCCCAAACGACAATGTCCTTCATCAAAGTAGTTTCGGCTGATTTCGGCAATCGCCGTTAGTCCGTTGGAATTACATCAAGCCATCATGCGTTTAAAGTGTATGGCGTTTGTTTGCTAGTACACTTTTGGGCGGTGCAAAATCAAATAAAATAGCGTTGGTGATGGTTTTTAAGTTTTTAGTGTATGTTTTATGCAAACTTATGGATACAACAAACGTTGTGTTCTAAATTTTTAATAATATTTTACGTTCAACCAATTTTATTATTTTCAGAGAGTTTTATATGTTTTGAGGTTTTTTCCTGGCAATAAACCAAGCAAAAAGTTTTTTGTTTTATTTTTTAATATCGATTTCAGTTAGACAATAATTAACTTTTCTTGACGTGGAAAGGCGGTTTTAAAAACAATACTTTATTTTAAAAACGCAAAAGATGGAGTCCAAGTTACAAAAATATACACAATTTACTGTTGAATACAATAAGTATTTATTCGTTGTTACTATACAATATGCACTTGCATAATAACTTAACACTATACAGTTTCAAAATAAATCAATAATGTTCAGAAAGGCCAAGGTAAACGGTACCCCTGGGTACTAGTTTCTACGGCTTTCTGATGGTAAGTCCTGACTTAGGTAAACGGCACCCCTGGGTGCTAGTTTCTAAAGCCAGAACGTCGTCGTAACCTGAACTAAAGGATCTCATCGAGGTCCGGTGTCTATATACCATCCTATGGTCATAAAATGCGCCTACTTAGCATATATTAAATTGCAGTTCTTAGAGATCCACATTAGTATTCGGCCATTAAAATAAAGATTCTGAGTATCTTGCATACATTATTTAAATGAGAAGAATAATTATGCAGATTAAAATCCGTTTGCATACATCATGTAAATTAGAAAAATTATGTAAATAAGCATAATATTATGAGAAGCGTTATCTAAAAGGCAAAGCATATAGTTGATACATCGTCTTATATAACTGACTGCATACAGGAATGTTAACTCAATGATACAGCTTTCTTCACGTATGGGTAGTCGTAGATAAAAAGTTGTATCTTAACACGTGTGATAAGGCCTATTAGCATACTCATGCTCTTACCCGACTCGAGCTAGCGTCCTTGTCGTGCAACTAAAAGCATTCGTATGCTAATAATGCCTTTATACCACTAATAAGATAAATAACTATTATCTACGTCTGCTTGGTTAAGAACTCGTTATGCCATTCATTTGAGTTATATAATGAAGTTTATTATCACACTTAGTGGGATATGGAAATCATGATTATAATTACCTGGTTGCTATGGCATTGAATTCTAAGCTGCTCTAATTTTAAATAAAAAATTTCATGAAATAAATACCTAATAGATTAATAAAAGTTTCACAGGATTATTATAATTTACCTGACAAGCTAAGCTGTTATTATCAAAGGTAATATAAATATAAACAAACACGTCGCTAAGGTAAATAAAAAAATAGATAACTAGATAAAAAGATAAACATAATAAGAACAATAAAACCATAAGGCACAAAATCAGGTGAGTTATGTGATCAATGGTACCAAGACCATCTGTTACTATGAATCATTTGAACAACTTTTGAAGTAATATTATTTTAAAAAAGTCTAAATTATGATTGTGTTTGCAGGTATTAAAACTTTAAGTGAAATATATGGGCAATACGATGTACTGGTTCTTTTATCAATAAAAATACAAGTATGTAGTTTTTCCAGATTTATTAAAATGTGATCCAGATTATATAACCTCAAAAAAGGACCTAAATTAAATCTTGAAGAATTCTTAGAAATAACACAATCTGTCAAGCATAATTAAAATTTAGATTTAAATGATAAAATAAAATGTATTGAAAAATATTTCCTTTTTTTAGCGTACCGTTAAAAGCTTCGCTGATATTGGGATAACAGGAAAAGGTATTAAAATACCCTGGTAATTTAGTTCTAGAACCTATAGCAGAACGAACTCCTTATTCTAAGTTCAAAGGGCGGCTATTTCAAAGCCACCAACATTGAATCTATAGCAGAAAAGATAGACACGCTTCGACAGCGATAAAAGATCGACAATCAGCCACAGATCATTGTTTTGAAAAATTTCAATATCTCAGATGACCTGTTAGTTACTGATCATCTTACACGGTCTAAATAAAAGAGACAAGAAATGAATCAAATCATAAAAGCACATGAAATAAAACCAGCACTAAAGCAGAAAAATCCTCTACGTAGCTACGAATGCAACAAAACACGAAGCTGGAGATTGAGGGGCACATAACACATAAGAGGCGAGCTCTAAAACTAAAAACGTAAGCTGCAAAACTAAAAATTTCAAACTCGAATTTCAATAGGATAGGGCACAGAGTCTAAGAAAACTCATTTCTTTGAAAGATGTAACAATAAAAAATTGTTATTAAAGCTGAACTTTGGGAACGAATTATCGGTTTAATTCTCATCGAAGCGCAATGTACGTCAGCTCAAGATGTTTATAAAAAAAGGGAAGAAGTAATACGACCTTATCGCTCGTTTTACCGACGCAACAATAATAAATTAATTGTAATAAAATTATAATAAATATTGTCGTAATATAAGACAATCATCGAATTTCAAGGACTTTTCAAGGATCAAAAGAATCACTGAACCGATGCACCGAATGATCGAAGACCATCAAAGGAATCGACGATCCTTCGAGAAATGTTGATGCTGTTGAAGCGTTAATGATCTGAGATGAGCACAATGAATTTGTGTTTAATGAATACCTCAATACGACTTAACTAAAGCGACATTTACTTCAGTAGCAGCTAAAAACAAGAAACATTTAACATAGATGATTGGGTCTATCTCGGAAAACTGGGTAAAATCAGTAAGAACGTTGCGAAAAGTTTCAGAAAGACGGTAAAAAACTGCTCTCCAAAGAACATTCATTGTGTTGGTTAGTATTTTTAATTGGGTTGTAATTCCCTGGATGTCTTATAATACGTCTAACTAAACCTCCTCTGAGTGGTCACTTTGACGTTGGAAAGATGTTAGTTATTAATAGGTGTGGACTAAGGCCAAAATTCTATAATTTTTATCCAATACCTTATAATCTTCTAATAAATCTAATCTACATCCAATTTTAACCTAAAATTCGTACAGCAAAAGAAGCTCACTTAACCTAATTTTTCAAGGAGTACTTGGATCAAGACGGTGCAAAAGAGAAGCTTATGCTTATCCTTAAGATTAAGCTAGTTGTCGCTCATTTAAAAAAACATATTTCCCACCATTACCTGTGCCATATGATATACCAAAATACACCTATACCACGGTATAATTCTCGTCGACGCGTTTCGACTGGAATATAACACTGCATAGTTTGAAGTAATATTCGTTGAAGTGGACAAGAAAGGAGACTTTATTGTAGTTTTACACCGTACATTTTGGGTTAGATCTCCCAAGCCAAACTCGACCCAAACTCAGTGAATGAATGAAGCATACATAGTATAACAGTAGCATAAGTGCACAGTAGCATAGTAGCATATATATAACAGTAGCACAGTAGCAATAGCATAAAACTTTTTTCATGCTTTGGTCGTTGTTGACCTACAAAGTCTGGCCAAAATTTTAGTGCAAAAGCAGCAATTATATGGCAGGTTTTGGTAGTATACTGAATTTCAATTGGAATGTCATTGGACAACATTATTTCAAGTATTTGGAATGCAGTATTGTATAAGCATATTACTACTACTAATGCGCATGTATCAAGACTGAATTTATCATAGATCCTAAAAATATACACCTTATAGTGGGAGACCGTCCGAATTCTTAAGAAAACGCTTAAAATCAGCAGGAGGCTCCATTTTTTTAGTAGTTTTCGTGGCATAATTTCGTGCAGAGTAGTTATTTTCGGATGCGCCAAAAAAAAACAAAGCTTGTATTATCGTCGATCCCGCCAAAATCAACTATTGCGTTTGGCCTTTATGGCCTAAAGAATCCTCCCTGAAAGTTTGAAGCAAATTGAAGAGCATATGATTCGTTTCCAGGACATAGTATGTTCCCAGCAAACATTGGTGAATTTAAAATGTCAATTTAGATTACTTTTAAAGTTAATTTAATATTATTTTAATTTTGGTTAGTTTAAAATCAATTTAGTAATAATATAAAATAAATTTTAAAGAAGTTAATGTTCATTTAATGTAAAGCCTTATTTACCTTAAATTGATCAAAAATATTATACATTTAAAGTAAATTTAATGTAAAACGTAAATTTAAGAAGATGACTCGTGTCAATTTAATGTAAATCCCTATTTACGTTAAATATATAATTCAAATATATAAATTTAATGTGAATATAACGCGAATTGTTCAGGATTGTTTATTTTAGCACATCTGACAGCTCTAGTTTGACAATCCAGATTGCTGTCAAAGTAATAAATTCGGCACGTATAACCTCAAATGTTACCGCTCTCTATGTTATATAAAATAAAGCATAAAATATATGCTAAAGCAAAAATTGGATGTTTAAATCACTAATACGCGAAACAGATATTAAAACATTTAATATTTTTAAAACCACAGTGCTTCAAACTGTTTGTGTGTCGTCCAGCTTCCCTTTACACTAATAACCTGTTTTGGATTACCTTGAATTTGTTCTAAATAAACAAACTATTTTAAATTAAAGATCAAAAATGTTGAATAATAAAAGAAAATTAAGTGGCAATGATTACCGTAATATAAAAAAATTTCGAAAAATGTACGATGAGTACGATAGTAAATTAATAACGAATGAACAAAGTGCACAAAAGAAAATTTAACAACCCTGCAAGAATTTAATTACATTAATTTAACATCAATTCTATATAAATCTAGCGTAAATTTACGAACGTGAATTTAAAAGGAATTCTATATAAATTTAATTTCATCAGTTTAGTGTTTATATAGTGCGCCTTTTTAGGGTGTTAAATTCACATTAACCATACATTTAGTTAAAATAAATTTAATGTAAATTTAATTTTGAAAATGTTTGCTGGGTTAAGACCCTAATAAAGGAAAAAGTAAAATATTATTAAAATGCCACCTCCAAAACCCCCGTCGTTAACCTTTAACTACCCGGGTGCCGTAAGAGTCACGCAAACGCATGGGACCGGTCACGGTGACCGCTGATCTCTAAAGCGCTATAAAATTTAAAAAAATGCAAAATAAGTCATTGAATAGTGTGAATTCCCATTTCAAGATTTTTTTAAATTTTTATAATCAGAAATTAATATATCTAAAAGAAATGATTTAACGGTGGAAATTACGAAAAAACAGTCTAGTAGATTCTAATATCAAAAAATTTATTACAGACAGAAAATAAAACAATTTTCTTACAAAACAGGATAAACTAAGTTACAATAGATATATCGAGCAATGATTTTTCAAAATCCCTATCACCAAAGCGAACTTTCAGTGAATCCGTCGAAGTGCTAGCCATAACTTACATACCCGGGTCCGGTCACTATGACCGCACGAAATATTTAAATTCAAATAATAACGTAACGCGTGAAAACAGATCGATGTGCAGCGGGCTAGAAACTGAAAATGATGCTATTTAGGAATACCTAACGGCACAAATCTTAATTCTTCCTAGAAATAGAAAAAAAACACAAGTCACACAGATACATGCGGTCACCGAGACCGCACTTGGGTACTTAAGGGTTAAGATAAAATACTGTGGGATATCTTGACCACTGATGACGTAGAAATTTAAAATTTGGCATAGGTATAGCTATAGTTCTAATAATAAAGAAAAATAACCAAATGGTAGTCATCCCTAGCCCAGTGGAGGGCGAAAAGTTTAAAGTAGGGACGTAGACTCTTAAAATTTGGTATTATAAGACAAAATCGAAAAATCTTAAAAATCACCCACCACTCTTTTTACGAAATTTTTATTTGACCCTTAGATAAAACCTTTATTGAAATTTTAAGATATTGCTGTATTTATACCAATTTAAAGAAGTTCTCATCGCTATGGTTGAATTGTTTATTTGCAAAACCGGCTCCAGCGTGCTACATCGAATACCGACTACTCATGCAAAAAATACACACCTAGAAATTTTAAATTAATGGCGTGTACAATAACTGCTGGTTTTGTCAATTTTAGTCTTCCGTTGTTCTCCAAAGTCTTTCCTTGTTGTTTATGTCAAATAGTTTCTTTTTCTTGTGCTTATACAAAGCACAAGAAAATAATCATAAATAATCAAACGGCCTATACAGGCCGTTTGATTATTTATGACGAAAGATTTCATGTTTAATTCTGAATAATTGAATGTTTTCGGAAGGAATGTGCTATTTAGTACACTACGCAGCTATTTGTTTGTTTATAAGCTATGTTTTTAATTTCTATCTTATTGAAAATGTACAAATATTTACATTCACTGAAGGGTTCGGTTTAGTGAAAAATAAATTAATTAAATTACCTTTTCTTTTTATTTTCTCATAAAGCGTTATGTGTTACTACAAATGGTTAAGTGATCAAACTCAGGATCTGTGTTATTAGTACAATAATGCTTACCCTTCAAATAACCAGGATTTATAGGATTCACAGCTATCCCCATATAAAAAGCTGCTAATATAGGCGTAAAATAATTGATACTATTTTCACTTATAATCGAGATCGTATCCCCTTTCTGAATTCCCAATTTCCTGTAAATCTCGACACATTTCTTGCTTTTTTCTAGTAATTCCCCACAGGTTAACACTTTTTTAGTCTTGGCATCCACCTAACGAAAAGATTTTGTTAAAAATGTGACGGTAAAATTGATTTTCTTCTTGTTTACTACTTACATTTACTATTTCCTCTGGTTTTCTATTTTTTAAACTGTTATAAATAACTCTTCCCAACGATTCTTTTGGAATATCATATTCCTCTTCAGGACCAGTAACTATATATGAATTGTTTTGTGGCATAATGTTGCAACACTAACAAAATGAAGTAGTTCAAAAATAATTCTCACTGAATACTGTAATAAACAAGAGAAGCAGGAGTACTTTGACCTAACAATCGTTAAATATGTAACATCATCTAGTAAATATCGTAAGGTCGGACTTTATCTTTAAACTTGAAATTATATCAGAAGTGCAGTGTTAAAATAATAAATAAAAGTAATAAGAAGCAACTCCAAAAATTCTTACCTTACCTTATGGAACACAGGCACAGAATCAATCTTATTTATTGTTTAACTTTTACATAAATTCAAGGTTCAATAATGTGCTGAAATCATTTTGTAAAAGTGAGCTATACTCTGTCTATCTTAAATATAGATAAAACGTTATGTAATTTAGTTTACTTCCTTTCAAATGCATGCTTCTACTATCCATTTTTTTCTAGAGTCCGTATTTCTCGAAAACTACAAAAGCAAATTAAATATTTTAAAATTTAAATTTATTTCTACATGTAACAGTAAAATATCATATTTCTAACTGATATACTTTTATTTTTATCGGACCATACATAATAAAAGGTACCCATTTTTAGGGAAAATTTCATTGAGTGTGAGTTAAATATTTTTTTTTCTCAGAAAGTATATCTCGTATATCTATGAGATTTTTGTAGGGGTTAGAAAGAAACCTTGCGATTGTTATTCTATTAATTTTCGGTTAAAAAAGTGTTTTATTTAAGATATATATGAAAAAATAGCGAACGATGCGTTCTGTGTTTATTAATGGAGATAGCGTCAATTTTTTTTGCTAAATTAACACTTTTCATATGTAGACATTATTTTCTTTAAAGAAATGTTCCGAATTTAACAATAAAAGTGCAATAACAAAAAACCGTTTTTTGTCGAAACCGCTCATCATCAAAAATCGGTTTTTTGTTTCCGCATTTTTATTATTAAAATTAGGAACATTTTTTGAAAACCATAATGTCTACACATGAAAAGTGTTGATTTAGCGAAAAAATCTTGACGCTATCTCTATTAATAAACAAGAACGCATAGTTCGCTATTTTTTCACATAAATCTTAAATAAAACGCTTTTTTGTCTGAGAATTAATAGCATAAGAACCGCAAGGTTTTCTTCTAACCCCTACAAAAATCTCATAGACATATGACATACTTTCTGAGAAAAAAATTAGTGAACTTACTTCAATGAAATTGTCCCTAAAAATGGGTACCTTTTATTGCGTATCGTCCGATAAAAACAAAAGTATACCAGTTAGAAATATAATATTTTACTGATGTATGTAGAAATGAATGTACTACTGGTTCGTTTTTAAAATATTTAATTTGGTTCAGTAGTTCCCGAGCAATATGCTTTCCAAGTCAGAGGACTCTAGAACAAAAATGGATAGTAGTAGATAACCAAAGATTCCAGCTTTAAAAACAAAGTAGCGTTATTTATTGTTTTCGCATTTTCCTTGAAAGGTTGTGTGAAACTTGGCATGTTTGGTATTAATAATAAAAAATAACAGTAGTTGAAATCATTACGTCATTACTTCCGAAAAGTAATACATTTTTTCTAACTTACATAATTTATGAAAGTGTTTATTTGTTATACAGTTAATTGCTATTTTATGTAAATAATATAATCTGCCTATGTCTGATATTTTAAGAAAAATTGTAATAATTCTATTTTACGTAGTGGTGACTCAGTTGTCTGTTAATAATAAACAATAATAATAATTGATGTTGTTGTTACCAAAATCTATAGTTGAAAAATTTATTTGTAGCTACAGTGCAGCTGGAGTAAAGCCTTCACGGAAGTACATGTTACTACGATTGAAACGTATACTTACCTTATATATGTTACGGTAAAAGTGCATACTTGGAAAATGTACACATTTACCGGTAAATGTGTACATGTTCCGGTAAAAGGGAAAATAAAAGAAAATACTTGTACAGCTTAAAAATAACCTAATATTAAATTCTAACAGTAACCTAACACTCTAGGTTAGGTTATTGGTTAGTAAGTGATTATAATCTAATTAATACGTTTTGTTAGCTCGTACTATTAAAAGGTCTTTTTACATTTACCAACTAGGCAAATGTGTACATTTACCGCTCTCTGCACTTTTACCGTAACATATTGTAACGAGTGCAACGCATCGTCTGTTCCAGCCTTCAATGGGTTGTGGAACATTCCGGAGCCGCAGCGCAATGCACTCAACCTTCTAGTGTATTCGATGTATACCGGTATGTTCGAGCGACTTCTAGAAGAATTACATGGGGGTATATAATCGACGGCGGATGAAAGAGAGGCAGTCAACAGCGAGTCATTAACTGTGTTTAACGAAATAAATAGTAACTGTAAAGATGAATGTTATATTGGAAATTCATAGTCTGTAAATAATAGTTTTAATGGTTTATAATCATAGCGTTAATTTATAGTGTATTCATTAGTGTATAGAAATAAATATTTGTTTGTGAATAGACGATTTAAACAGCACTTGTGTTATTATTTGAAAAAGAATGTTACAGTGTTGTCAGGTGTGGAGTTTTAAAATAAATAAAATCGCGTAATAATTAATTAAAGTGCTGTGAGAATAAAATTTTTGGTGTTAAAACATAATTTCAACAAACAATTAAAATGGTGATGAAACTGTTAAAAGATCTCAAAGTAATAGACTTGAAACATGAACTGGAAGAACGAGATTTGGAAACAACGGGCCTTAAAAACGTGTTAATAAATCGGCTAAAAGAATGGCTTTTAGAACAGCAAAAAGATTCTGAAAGTTTCCTCTTCGAAATACCTGGACCCGCAATTGATACTAGTTTGTTGTTAAGTAAAATGGAAGAAAGTTCTAGAAAAGCCGAAGAATATTCTAGAAAGTCCGAAGAGAATTCTAGAATTTTAAAAGAAGAATTACTGCAAAAGTCCGAAGAGAATTCTAGAATGTTAAAAGAGGAATTACTGGAAAAGTCCGAAGAGAATTCTAGAAAGTCCGAAGAAAATGTTAGAATGCTTAAACAAGAATTACTTGAAAATACTAAAGCACTGGAAGAAAATGTTAAAATGCTTAAAGAAGATTTACTGGAAAACTCTAGAACGCTTAAAGAAGAATTACTAGAAAAGTCTGAAGAAAGTTCTAGAAGGCTTAAAGGAGAATTGTTGGAAAATGTCAAAGTGTTGGAAGATAAAGTTTTCGAAGAATTTTTGGAGAATGCCAGTGCGTTAGGACTATTGGAAGGTAGATTGGCGGAACAAGATAGGGTAATAAAGATGGTAGAAGAGAAAATAGCCCAAATGCAATTACCACCAACAACTAAGAAAGACGATATGGCCGAAATGCTGGAAGATAGAATGAGGCAACTACGGTTTCCCTCAACTTCTGAGAGGCCGTTTAATGAAGTAAAGAAACAGTTTAAAGAAGAAAAGGGTCCTGTCGTAGGGATAAAAGTAAAACCACCCACGTTCGATGGAAAGATACCTTGGTCCACTTACTACAAACAGTTTGAGGCGGCTGCTGGGGCCAACGGATGGACAGGCAAGGAGAAGGCCGTTTCTTTAACTGTGGCTTTGCGTGGAGACGCGTTGAACGTCCTGCAAACAATCCCAGCAGGACAGGAAAATGATTACCAATTGTTAGTGTCTAGATTGGAAATAAGATATGGAGACGCGCATCTTCAACAAGTGTATCACGCGCAAGTGAAGAATCGTATCCAGAAGAATGGAGAAAGCCTGCAGGAGTTTGAAGCCGATGTTGCGCGGCTTGTCCGATTGGCGTACCCTACGGCACCCGATTCATTTCTGTGACAACTGGCTGTGCAGACCTTCATTGATGGGTTAAGAGACGGGGAAACACAACAATCATTGAGGCTGGCACGACCAAGAACAACTGATGATGCGCTTGCTCACGCCTTAGAATTTGAAGCTGCAAAACAAGCGTCCCGAGGTCACGGGCGTGTTCGGACCGTTGTGGAAGAAGATGAAGGTTCTAAACGTCGTCTAGAAGAATTATTAATGAGAGTTCTTCAGAAGGAAGAGAACCGTAAGAAGAATCATCAAGAAGTTCGAGGGCCCCGTTGCTGGAACTGCGGCAAACAAGGACATGTAGAACGGCGTTGTCCCAAAATAACAAAAGTACAACCGTCGGAAAAGTTAAAAGGGGTTGGCAAGAGAGGGCGAACGTTGACTGTTAGTAAAGATGCCCCAGAGATCATCGTCCATGCCGTAACATCAGGGAATAGTACCAGCAGTTTGTTCATAGATGGGAAAATTGCGAATCGAATTGTTCCACTGCTCATTGATACGGGGGCGACAAAATCCATCATACGCCCTAACGTTCTACGAACAAGTATGAAGCTGTTACAGACAACTACTCAACTCCGTACAGCGACGGGAGAAGTAATACCAACACGCGGAGTGGTGAAGATGAAGATTGGCATTGGAAGTGAAGAACGTGATCATGAGGTGCTGGTAGCCGACATCATTGACGAATTCATCTTGGGAATGGACCTCCTGAGAAAATTTGGTTTTACATTGGACTTGAAGGAGGGTGTTTTGAAGGTTGGTAACGAAGAACTTCCGTTGCACCCACGAGAAGATCCTGTCGTAAGGGTTTTGCTGACAGAAGATGTGATATTGCCTGGTCAAAGCGAGATGGTTGTCGAGGCAGGTTTGGATGGAGATCTTCGGCTAGGATGTGTGAGAATGATGGAGCCTGTTTGTGATAAGAAGATCCATAGTGGCATATTGGTGGGAAAAGCGCTGATCAAGGTTGGAAAGACTGTACCGGTGAGGCTTATGAACGTTAATGTGGATCCGGTCACATTGAAAAAGAGTACCCTTGTGGGACAGTGTGTGCCAGTATTCCGAGTAGCCAGGTGTATGGCTGATGTTCCAAAACCAGTGCCCAAAGACCATGGTGGAAAATTAGTGGGTATGGTTACTAGTTCGTGCGAAGACCTTAACAGAACGGAAGTGAAAGAGGTACAGGGTTTGGTTCACCGATACCAAGATATCTTCGCTCTTGACGATAGCCTTAAGGGACGAACAAATATAGTAAAACATAAAATCAATACAGGCAACTCTATGCCTGTCCGTCAGCAGCCGAGGCGTCTACCTCTAGCAAGGCGAGCAGAAGCCGAAAAGATTATTACTGATATGGAAGAACAAGGGGTCATCGAGCCATCCAGCAGTCCATGGGCATCACCGGTGGTCCTGGTCAGTAAGAAGGACGGGTCAACGAGATTTTGTGTGGACTATCGGCAGCTTAATGACGTGACCAAGAAAGACAGCTATCCCTTACCACGCATCGACGACACGTTAGATACCCTGTCTGGTTCACGATGGTTTTCGACTTTGGACTTGAAGAGCGGTTATTGGCAAGTTGAAATGGAACCTGAAGACCGGGAGAAGACCGCGTTCACTATTGGTTCCGGCCTATGGCAGTTTACAGTTATGCCTTTCGGTCTATGTACCGCTCCGGCCACCTTTGAGCGTCTAATGGAGACCATCCTAAGAGGGTTGTCGTGGAAGACCTGCCTGGTATACCTAGATGATGTGATTGTAGTCGGAAAATCATTCAACGAACATTTGAACAATCTAGAGGAAGTGTTCCGAAGACTACGTGGAGCCAATCTGAAACTGAGTCCGAAAAAGTGCCACATATTCAGAAAGGAAGTGAAATATCTCGGGCACGTCGTATCACAAAATGGAGTGGCAGCCGACCCCGATAAGATTCGTGCAGTTCAAGAGTGGCCAACACCGAAAGATAAACACCAAGTTCGTAGTTTTCTTGGGTTATGTACCTACTACAGGCGTTTCGTTCCTGGGTTTGCCAATATAGCGAAACCTCTGACAAGGTTAACTGAAAATGGGCGCGAGTATGTTTGGAGCGGAGAGTGTGAAACAGCTTTCCAACAGCTGAAGCGTGCCCTGACAACAGCACCAATATTGAGCTATCCACGGACAGAAGGGAAATTCATGCTTGACACAGATGCAAGTAATCTGGCCATTGGGGTGGTACTTTCTCAGATACAGGATGGACAAGAAAAGGTCATCGGCTATTTTAGTAAGGTTTTGTCGAAAGCCGAAAGGAATTATTGTGTGACCAGAAAAGAACTATTGGCCGTCGTGAAGTCCGTTGAGCACTTCTACAAATACTTGTACGGACGGAAGTTTTTATTGAGGACGGACCATGCAGCGTTGAAATGGCTTCTACAATTCCGTAATCCTGAAGGCCAGGTCGCAAGGTGGATCGAACGATTACAAGGATACGACTTTGACACCGAACATCGAGCGGGCACTAGTCATCGAAATGCCGATGCTCTTTCAAGAAGACCCTGTCCAACGGATTGCCGTCATTGCTCTCGTTTGGAAGAGAGGGTTTGCCAAGTATTAAGGACTACCATCGTCAACGACAATTGGTTGCCGGAAGAATTGCAACGACAGCAGGAGGCTGATCCCGAACTAAAAATGGTACTGGAATGGAAGCGCGTGGGAGAAAGGCCTGCCTGGGAGGCCGTCAGCCCTTTCAACAGAACGCTCAAAGCATATTGGGCCCAATGGGAGTCCTTGAAGGTGGAAGACGATCTCCTGAAGCGAGTACTGGAGAGTGAAGATGGCACCACCATTAGGTCTCAGTTCGTGGTTCCAAGAAGCCGAGTGGCTACAGTATTGCGACATCTCCATGACGGTGCCTCAGGAGGACACTTCGGTGTGAAAAAGACTTTGGAGAAAGTTAGGGAGCGTTTTTATTGGGTCAACTGTAAAGAAGACGTGAAGGAGTGGTGCCGGAAATGTGAACTATGTGCCACTGGTAACGGACCCTTGGGGAAACGAAGAGCACCTACGAGGCAGTACAATGTGGGTAGTCCTCTGGAAAGAATAGCCATAGATATTGCCGGACCATTTCCCGAAACCGACGATGGGAATAAATACATATTAGTGGCAATGGACTATTTTACCAAATGGCCAGAAGCATATGCCCTACCAAACCAGGAAGCTGCGACTGTTGCTGACGTACTAGTCAAAGAGTTTTTCAGTCGCTTCGGAGTGCCCATGGATCTGCATTCGGATCAAGGCCGCAATTTCGAGTCTGTACTCTTTGGAGAAGTCTGTCGATTGTTGGGCATTCGCAAGACTCGGACCACACCGTTACATCCGCAGTCCGATGGAATGGTAGAACGCATGAATCGGACAATGGGCAAATATTTGGCCAAGGTCGTCTCCGATCATCAACGAGACTGGGACCAATACCTGCATCTGTTCCTGATGGCTTATCGTGCATCGGTCCACGAAACAACCGGTCAGTCACCAGCGTCTGTGATGTTTGGACGCGAGTTACGGTTACCGTGTGATCTGGAATTTGGGTCTCCACCTATAGAGCAGGAGGTAGCCGGGAATGATTATGTCATCAACTTAAAGAAGAAGTTGGAGGATATTCACGACCGAACCCGAAATAATAGTCGAATCGCGAGTGACCGGATGAAGGCTACGTACGATGTGAGAGCCCAAGAAGGAGGGTTTCAACCTGGAGAGCTTGTCTGGTTATACAAATCGCAAAGGCGTCGTGGCTATTCTCCAAAGTTACAGCGAAGTTGGGAGGGTCCATACCAGGTGAAGAAACGAATAAATGACTTGATTTATCGCATCCAGAAATTGCCAAGGGGGAAACCAAAGGTGGTACACTCCAATCGTCTGGCGCACTATGAGGGAAATAATGACGCAGTCCCGGATCGGAAAGATGAGGCTGAGGTGGCTATCAATACCGTAAGGCCTGAAGATGATCAGCCAACCTTTAGAGAATTTATGGCTGCGTTCTCTGGAACTAGAAAAGCGCGATTCGGAGTCACGACTGAGATGCAACAAGATCTCTTCCGGGTCCCTGGTGATTATTCCATTGCCCACTGTGTCTCCGCGGATCTCCGTATGTCCAGGGGGATCGCAGTAGTGTTTAGAAATAAATTTGGACGGCTGAATGAACTTCGAGAACAAAATCCCTCTGTTGGGAAATCCTTACGCTTGCCTGATCATGACCGATCCATTTACTACTTGGTAACCAAGCAGTTTTACTACCAGAAACCGAGTTACGCCGACTTGTGGAGGGCACTATGGAATTTGAGGATCGAGTTGCTTACCAGGGGAATTAACAAATTGGCAGTTCCCAAACTCGGCTGTGGGCGGGACCAGCTGGATTGAAGAATCGTTAGAAACATGTTGGAAGTTGTCTTTAGAGGTACGGACGTCAAGATCTTCGTCTGCAGTTTTGACCCACAGCCCGCATTAAGGCCAACGAAGAGTGTAGACTGTTATTTCTACCGTAATGGAACGTGTAGTCGAGGTGAAGACTGTCGATATCGTCATGACCCATGCTACAGGAACCAGAGCATAAAACCTGTTCTGGGACAGAACAGACTTGAAGAGGGGGGCAGTGTAACGAGTGCAACGCATCGTCTGTTCCAGCCGTCAATGGGTTGTGGAACATTCCGGAGCCGCAGCGCAATGCACTCAACCTTCTAGTGTATTCGATGTATACCGGTATGTTCGAGCGACTTCTAGAAGAATTACATGGGGGTATATAATCGACGGCGGATGAAAGAGAGGCAGTCAACAGCGAGTCATTAACTGTGTTTAACGAAATAAATAGTAACTGTAAAGATGAATGTTATATTGGAAATTCATAGTCTGTAAATAATAGTTTTTAATGGTTTATAATCATAGCGTTAATTTATAGTGTATTCATTAGTGTATAGAAATAAATATTTGTTTGTGAATAGACGATTTAAACAGCACTTGTGTTATTATTTGAAAAAGAACGTTACAATATATAAACACCGATAAAAGATGGTGTTGTCAAATGCTGCGCATAATTTCTTACAGTGAAAAATTTATTCTGGTTCGGCTTTACAATGTATTGTAGTGAGTAACATATTCCCATTAAATGAAGACTCTTATGGTTGGGTCGCTGATGTAGATTATTCTTATTACACAAAAATAAAAAAATAACTTCTAACTCAACTCTTCTTTTAGAATGAAAAATACTGATTTTTGATTGAATTAATAACGTTAAAAAATTGGTTAAAAAGATAATGTCATCTGCTTCTAATTAAATAGCAATTCCAAATTCTAAAATTCTTTGTTTGGAATAAAACAAACAACTTACAATAAATAATAAAAAATATTTATATTTACAATTTGTTTATAAAATAAGTAGAGTCTTTTATTTTCTTAAATAATAAAAGTTTTATTTTTTTTTATTATTTAATTTGATTAATTTAATTCTTTAATATTGACGCCGACATATAGTAATTCTATCCACTTACTTTGCAATTGACACCAAAATAAAATTGTCAAAACTACTATACATCTCTGCAATTATCCAATTCCATAGGATAAAATAATAATAATTGTTATTAATTTTCATCTCCATATACTATTTTTACTAATTGGTAAGCTCAAGGTTTCAATTTCTATTTATGTCTTTAATTTCCATCCAATAATAACTTTTCCCTACTTTGGATAATTAATTTTTTAATGTTGTTAAATTTATTTAAACTTTTAAACATTTAGATTGAACACTTTATTTAAATTCCACTTAATAACTTTTGTTTAAATAAACATCTTATATTTTCGACGTTTAATATTAAAACTTAAAACTGTTTAGATGACAACCTAATTTATTAATTTTGGTTTTACAGAACCTTACAAATATTTATTTGGAGTGCTAGGAATGTGCATGTTGCTTCTCTGGTGATTTAAAGCTACTTAATTGTTAAAAAATGGATTTGCTTCATATAGTGTTTTGAAAAACAATTTAATTTTCTCTTTAAACAAAAAAATTATGACATCTAAATTTTCACATAACCCAAATATAATTTATAAATTTTCATAAATGTCCCACATATCCTTGATCTGTTTAAAAGTCTTTTTGTGTATGTTAGTCCTAATTAACTAATTTTATTTGCATTAAGGAAATTTTTCCAAATTTATTTTTTTAAATTGAGATTATGTAACCATAAGTCGGGTAGTTATTAAAATGCATGTAATCTGCCTATTAAATATTATAATAAGAGTTAATTCTCACCAGAATGATCAAATATCATGATAATATGTATACTATATATTTTATTTGCAATTATCTAATTTTAAATAACAATTAGCAACTACATAAATTATTTAGTTGTAAATTCCATAAAATATTTTAAAATCTGTAAAACCCCATAAGAAAGTTGGCAATATCAATCATCCTTTAAAAACAATTGATAAATGACATTTGCGTGCGAAATGAATAGTTTCCACGCACTAATGTCATTAGTTTCCGAACACTATTGTCAATAAACATCTTAAAAGTTTAAATTATTCCATATATTATTAAACATCTTTTCAATATACCTTTTTTACCATTCACCTAGTTAGATTTATATTTCTTTATGTTTTAATAAAAAATAAAATAATTTTGATTCTCTGATGTGTAGCTATTAAGACCTAATATTAATCTTTTATAACTTTTGTTACTAAACTACTAATTTTAGAACTAATGTTAGAGCCTGCAAAGCGAGAACAGCAGACAACTAAGGGCTACAGATGCTTTCCTGTTTGAGTGACATTTAAAAGTTTTTTACCTACTTCCTGGATACTTTAAAAAGGAAAGGAATAGTATATTACATGTTGAGTTGGTAAAGGATATCTTTACAAGCCAAGCGGTAATACCAACGAAACATGTATACTATTTTATTCACAATAATTAGACTTAAGATAATCAAACAAAAAGTAATTTTAAATTTTAAAATAAATTTTTTATAAACTGTCATAATTTCAATCAGAGCCATCTATCGACCAAAAGAAATTTTAAGTAAGGTTTCATTCTTCGCCGCTAGATGGCGATGTATGCGCTCAGTATTTTAAAATTAGAAATTAATTAATTCCATTGTAATTATTAAATATAAAATACGGAAAAATAAAAATAAAACTAATATTAAATAAAAAATATGTTTTTAGCGTTAAATATATTTATAAAAACTTAAATTTAAATCGGATAAAACGTCCTGTTTTAAATTATTAAGAAAAAAAAGTTGGCCATAACTTTACATGTCAGTTTTACAGACATGTAATAGTTATTTGTGTGTTAAGGGCATAATGAAGCTTTTATGGCCAGAAGTGTTATTTCTAGCCCGAGGCGTCAGCCGAGGGCTAGGAAAAGGCTGTAGCCCTAAAAGCAAGTTATGCCCGCTATACATACACTATTTTATGCACAGATTAAGTTTTTAATGTCAAATCTATTATTGTGTAAAAATATAATTAAATGAGTACGTAGGTACATCAAGCAGCTGTGAGTATACTTATGTGATTATACGAAGTTCCTTACTATAGTTACTATTCCAAAATATTTAATTTCAGTTTATTTTCATTGGTGATAAGTTTACAAATTATATTAAGAACCAATCAAGTTCTACAAAAAAAACTTCTGACATTTAATTGACTTTTCGTTATTGCCCGTCTGACCATAAAGAGGCCCTTGGGCCATAAAAAGACGTTTATGTTTAGATGAGTCTTGCAATAATAGTCTAATTATTATAATTCATTTGTGCATAAAGGAAATTGTTAACCACTTTGGTGTTGCTATAGCAATAGCTTACTTTCCAAGGTTTTTACAACATATGAAATGTACATATTGCAATATGATTGTGAATAAAATGTTAAACAGTAAAGTTCGTACAATTATAATAAAATATAGAAGAAATCTCTATTATACATATTTATTAACAAACCATTACCATAAATTCCGCAAATAAAAAGAAAATTTAAAAACATATCGTTTTTTGGGGTGGTAGGAAAACTAGTGTACATAACATAACTGACTGAAATATATGTTACATAACGGGCATGGAAAGACACTTTCTAGCGAGTTATGTAGAGGAGGATGCGGCACACGAAGCTGTTCATGGTACAGGGATTAACAGTCCGGAATATTGTCAAGAGTTTAAGAGTCTGTCTCGGTAAATTAATGTTAACATGGCGGTTACCTGATTTTGCTACTGCTTTTGTAGTCATTATACGTTCATTATATTGTTACTTAAATTTTGCATTTTATTTGGTTTCTACCGTTAACTACGTCCCTAGTCACGACGACCCCCCCCCCCAATAGTGACTACAATCTATCTATTCATATTTGAGGGTTTTAGTTTTAACTAATTTATACGCTTAATAGATATTTATTTTACAAGTGTGGAATGTGCGAGATTAGGCACGCAAGAAAAAGTTTACCTACGAGCTCGCAGAGCGAGGGGGTAAGTGCCTAAAAAGCAATTCCACACGCGTGTAATATAATATTTTATCCAAAATCGCGTGTAATTAAATTAAAAAACATTAAAATAAAATTTATAAATTTTTGACCAAAATGTATTGCAAGAGAACTGCGGGATGGTTGCTATAGTAACATTTTGTTTTCGTAATCAATTTGTGAAAAACCGTGAAAAACGGTGCAGAACTTTGAGATGGATGAAAACGAGACAGTACCGCCTGAAATTCTGCGTGAGGCTGAAGAAGCTTCATTACATTTAATACCCTTCAAGTCGAAAGAGGTGTATGACAAAGAATACAAAAATTTCAACGATTGGAGAGAAAAAAGAGGAGTGAGTAGTGTCAGTGAAGATGTTCTCCTGTCATATTTCTTCAATGCCCGAAATAAAAGTGCATTATCGTCTTTGTGGAAGAAATACTCGATGCTGAAATCTACGTTGAAAGTTTATAAAAATATTGACATTTCTCGATATGCCAAACTCATTGCATATTTGAAAAACGAATCCCGGGGTTATAAACCAAAAAAGGCGAAAGTCTTGGAAAGGCACCATATTGAACAGTTTTTGAAGGAAGCTCCGGATTCTGACTATTTAATGAAGAAGGTAATTTATATACATAAAGTTTATTAAATGAGGTTTAAGTGACAATTTTCTAGGTAGCTCTCTTTATGGGTATTGCCGGTGCGACTCGATGCAACGAGTTAACAAATTTAAGTATTGACGACATAGAAGACAAAGGATCGTATTTGGTTGTGAAAATAGCCGACACCAAGACATACGTCCCACGAAGTTTTAGTGTAATTTCAGAAGGATACCCTGTAAATCCGCTTGAATTATATAGAAAGTATGTGTCTTTGTGATCTGTCACTACCTGTCATCGGAGATTATTCGTTAAATACTCAGCAGGAAAATCCACAAGACAACCTGTGGGTATAAACACACTTTCGAGAATACCTGCACACATTGCATCATATTTAAAGTTGCCTGAATCTAAACGGTATACTGGTCACAGTCTAAGACGTTTATCTGCCACATTGTTAGCAAACGGTGTAGGTGATTTGTTAAGCGTGAAAAGATTAGGTGGGTGGAGATCGTCGCAAACGGCCGAAGGATACATTGAAGATAGTCAGATAGTGTTAGTACTAAAATAGCAACAGCCAAACAGATCCAAGGGGCACTAAATGAAGAACTATTAAATCTACCTTCAACATCATCTTCTCCACATCTAAACGTCGAAAAAAGCTTCGATGTAGTTGCAAACTCTTCTAGTTCTTCAGCGCTATGTTTTAACATAAATGTTAATGTTCAGTTACAAAAATAAATAATTTGAAGTGTTTTTAGTGTTGAGTACATTATTTTATTAAAAATATTACAATTTGATAATTGTTCCGTAATTTTTCTCTCACTAGTGGGTAATGTTCAACATTCCATGCTTCAAATCACCATAGTAATTCACTAATTATTCACGATTTTGGATAAAATTTATTTTCAGTAACTATGTGTCATTAACTTAAAAGTTGTCAGTATATCTCAGCGGTAACAAAACAATTAAATAAAACTCTTCTTATATATAATTCTAAAATTTGTAATATACCTTAAATGAATATACATTAGTAATAGTCTGTATTTACAATTTATAAAACTAAAAGGCAAATATGTGTAATTCATAATTGCTATTATTTTTAAATTATTCTATTATATTAAAGTATTTAATTATTAAGTGAGTATTAAGTACTATGTAGTATTTAAACAAATAATTTCAAGTCATTTCCTTTAAAGCTCTGCGAACTACTTTCCCAATAGCACTTCGAGGTAGTTCCTCAATAAATCTGACTCCTCCATGTAATCTTTTCTGATATGATATTCTTTCTGCAACATATAATACAAAATATATTTTCCTACGACCCCATACGAAAGTGAACAATAGCAAACGCTACCGACATTAAGAAAGTGAGTCATAAAACACGCTTATGTTAGGAACATAACACACGTGTGTGTTATGAAAATACGTCACGCTAAGCAATATCTAGAAATCCATGAATTTTGTTTACATTAAAATGATGACATTAATGTTTAATCCAATTTTGAGAAGCATTTTAACCATTATGTATCTATTCTTTTCTTATAAATATAACTTTAATTAATGTTTAACTAGTTATTTTAGCTATCAAAAAGAAATATCTAATAGATTACACCTAACGTAACCTCACTATAATACATGAAAATTATTGAAGCAAGTTTGCCAAGATTAAAATCAGCGATGCCAAATGGGAGAAAAATAAGAGTAATAATGTCAAATAATTTAGTTAGGCAACCTCTTTCACACCTGGCATTGTGTCATTAGTTGAAGTTATAGTAGATATTATTAAATATAAATAAAAAATAAATTATGTGCCTCTGAGATTATTATATTATAAATTGTAATAGTAATTCATTTAATTAATTTTGCTGCTAAACCCAAGGTTTAATTTTATACTATGTTTAAATAAGTTATGAATATATGAGTTTTTAAAATTGAAATTTATATTTAGCAAAAGAATCTATTAAATAAAATGTTAACAAACACCCATTCACTTTAACAATTGTCATAATTCAGCTCCAGAAAAATAAAATTAAGTTGTCAAGATAACTTAATTTTATTTTTCTGGAAATGTTTTGATAGAAATTTCGTTATAATTATTCATATTGTGAAACTAAATTGTTTAAAAAATTAAACTTTATATCCTAAAAATAAATAGCTTAAGAAAATTAGCTTTAAGTGTGATTTTCTCTGTTAAACCTAACCATAAAGATATTGCTTTAAAATCTTCAAAAATTATATTCTTGAAAATTTTATGAAATCAAAATTTTTAAACATTTCAAATTTGGGGGGTCGTAGGAAAAATATTGTACATTACACGTTGGAAAGTAACTTTTCTGCACTCGTGTGATTTCTGCACTCGGCTTACGCCTCGTGCGTACGAAAAGTTTCACTTTCCACACTAGTAATGTAATATACTATTTCTTATGCGATCTTATTAAGTTAACTTACCAGCTACGAAATTCATAATCTCTTGTTCAGTACAATTAGCATCTTCTTTTAATACTACAAATGCAACAGCAAGTTCACCAGCCCTTTCGTCGGGAATCCCGGTTACACCACATTCCTTCACTGCAGGATGCGTAACAATGAGAGCTTCTAGTTCAGCAGGAGGAACCTTATTGTATAATTTATTTAAATAAAAACATTAATTGCCCAGATTTAACGAAAAAAATCATTCATTTACCTGAAATCCTTTATATTTTATTAATTCTTTATATCTATCTACTACATATAAAAACCCATCGTGATCATAATACCCAGCATCACCTGTTCTAAAGAATCCGTCTTCATCCAAATGTTCTTGTTCGGGTATATATCCTTTCATCAGCATTATACCTTTAAAACATATCTCACCCACTTCTAATGCACTTAAAATCTCTTTCGTCTCAGGATTTATGATCTTTGCGGACATACCAGGTGCCAAACATCCTACACTACCGAATTTATCTTTATTTTGAAGAGTACACGGCCCTGCAACTTCAGTTAATCCATATAATTGTATTGTCCTAACGGAAGGTAGTCTAAAATTATAATTCGCTAGTGTATACAATAAACCTTAGAAGTTTTAAAACCATACAGTATATTAATTTGAGTTTCTAGTTCTTTTGACAGTGGTGCGCCTCCCACAAAAATATGCCTGATACTTGATAAGTCGTAATCCTTTACCAATGGACTTTGAACTAGAAATAGCAATAACGACGGTACAGTGTAAAATTTTGTTATTTTACATTCTTGAATGGATTCTAATAAAATTTCCGGTTTAAATTTATCCAGTATGACACAGGTTGTAGATGTAAGTATACCAGTTAGTTGTATTAATGATCCATAAATATGATAAAATGGTGGAACAATAAGGTGAACATCCCCTGGAGTTGTATTGCCAAATTGTGAATGACTAAAACAGAAAGTAAGAAATCAGCTTTCAATTGTAAACATTGTTTGATTGTTTACCTAAACAATCCGACCACCATTCTTACATTCTGATGGGTTAATCTAACTGCTTTTGGTAAGCCTGTGGTTCCAGAAGAAAATAACAATAGTGCAGCTTGATCAGTGTAATCAAATTCTATTGGTTTAAAATCGTCCAAGTCGGTAGTACTTTTTGATAATAAATTTTCGGAATTTGCAGATAATGGATTGTTATTGGATGTTAAATCCATTAATAAAATTGGTATCTTAAGCATCAGCTTGTCTCTGATATTGGAAAGTCTGTTCAATGCAGTTTCTGATGACAATATTAATTCTGGTTTTATTATAGCTATGTAACGTTGTAATTCACCTGTAGAATTTAGTTGTTTGTTAACATTAAATATATTACACCAAGAAAGGGTCTTTAATAACCAATTATCATAATGCGTGATGTTTTAATTTCACTTAAGTGGGCAACTATTTTGTATCCAAAAGATATAACAGCCAGACTTTTGGGGTTTACATAGGTCAAGATTTTTTCCACGACCGAAGGTCACTGAAATCGAACTAAATCTGCCAACCCCTTCCGACTTTTTTAAAAAATGGCTGTGAAAAAACTAGTCATATTTTTTCGGAATACCCATAATAAAAATTGTTTTTTTGTTTTAAACGAAAGTCGGAGACGCGGGTACATTTTCTAGAAAATAAGAAAAAATATCAACACACTTAATAAAGGTTGGAAGGGTACGGCGGAGTTCCTCCACCGGCCCTCAGGTAGCTGTAATCTCATAGCCCGATTCCTCCACCATCGCTGACCATAGGGATTAAAGAACTTCTTGAAAATTAAATGGGATGTTCAGGTCATAATTATGTCCCGTCGTGTCAACTAATGATTCTGTTCTTTCCTTATATTTAAACAGATGTATCCAAAAGTAAAAGCCAAACAACAATTTTGTCAAAAGTGTATATTAACAATACATACAGACAAATTATGTAGATAGATATAGTTATGTATATACATTATATATAGGCGTGCCGGACTTTCACCCAAGCGGCCCGGGTTCGACTCCCGGCGCTGGCAGATCTGGTTAAGGTTTTCTGCAGTTTTCCTTAGCTGTAACACAAATGTGGGATTTGCGCTGTTCCATCTATAAGTCGGCTGCAGCCGCACATTGGGCCTACATAATAATAATAATCGCCCCCTCCCTCCCGCACAAGCTTATAGCTTCTGGAGCCTTGGTTTAGGTTATGGGTTGTAGTAATTATTATTATTATTATTATACTTAATTTCAATTTCTAATAATTACTACGACGGCAAGTGGGAATAACAGACAGTTCTTACAAATTCCTTTTGGGAAATTACCCTTACCTCAAATCTTGCTTTTCCCTAGTTTGTTTTGTTAGCTGTTTTACACATTTATTAGCTGTACGTATTTTCACGTAAGTTTCGGATTGAGAATTTTGCAACACAGTAATAAATTGGAAAATGTTGGGATGGCTTGAATAAAAATTTTAATTAAATCTAGAGTGAAATGATTCGTATGAGTTAGTGGTTCTATACATTGAACCATCAGAACAAGCCCATATTTCGGGAGGAAATGGAGCTTCGTCGCTTATATAATTATCAACTACATAATCACAGAATTGAATTAATCTAGTATCATCAGAAGGAATATCTTCGAATATTTCCGATACAAAAAAGTCACCTACGTTTTCTAGATTTAAAAACTGGATACCAAAAAATTGCTTTAAAAATTGACCTTCAACAGAAGTCCGGTTTTTGTACACTTGTGTTAAACCCTAGAGCTTGAATTTTTCTGAACCACGCTTGACCCAGATGAAATCTGCATCCTATAATTTTTATGTTGGGCCATGTGTTACTAACAGCACTGTGTATTGCTTTTTCAAAATCTATTACTATTTGCTGTGGATTGAACCTCAAATTAAATTCAGTACATTTTTCGGTGAGAATTTTAAACAATACCAAATACGTAGACATTTTTTGTCTGGTAGCAAAGAAAACACAAGAGGGACATAATGTCCATTTTTATAACCATGAATTGTAAACATTTGAAGAAAAAATTTTCTGCAAAATTCAAAAGTACCGTCCATGAATAATGTTTCAACCGAGCACAGAAAATTTATATTTGTGAAGCAGGAAAATATGATAATTTTGCTGACTTTGTCTGAGGCAATTAGAAAATTTTCTTGTTTGTGGGTCTTCGGTTGCATATCTGAAAATATAGCTTGATTATTATCGGTGATATTAAACAAAAAAATATGTTTCTTACCTTGGACAATTGAGAATACATCATCCTGGTTTTTCGGTAACGGAGGAAGATTGTCACGACGACAAGAATAAATATTTTTTCTAATGCAAATTATATCGTTTGTAGTAATTCCAGAAGAGAATTGATTTTCCTTCAGTTCTTTGTGTATAATCTTTGAAGGTCGTTCAAATAAGTCTTCTTCCGCTCTTCTTTTGGCACTGTTGCTGACAGCTTGTCTGTTTATATTTGGATCTTTAGTATGATTGTGTTCTAGATGAATATTTCTAGCACTTTTGCATTATTCACATCACTAGTGTAAACTTTGGCGGTCCAGCTTTTGATTACGCAACGCCAACGAATTTTTCCACATTTTGCAACGTATGCTTGAAAAAATTTAAAATTGTTCAGTAAAAGAAGCTTTTTCCCTTTTTCACTAAACATGAATTGGGCATCCATTTCAACAAAGCTTATCACACAATTTAGCAAATGAATAGTTTAGCTCAGCACACTGTCACTTCAAAATTGAAAGTTAAAGTGAAATTTTAAAATTGCTAACACAAATATGTAATATTAACCCCCTCCGTCTTCGTGGGCGCAAACCTTAATGATAAAACCATTACGAAGGATTAAGACCAGGGGTTTTCCGGTGGAGGAATTCGGTGAAGGGATTATCGCAACCTTTAACTTGCAGATCATTATGATAGGTAAAGTGGAGGAACCCGGTATAGCCGGGTTGGAAGCTTCTTGGTAAATCCATGTTCTTTTACATCAAAAGAAACATGTATTTAATAATGTATGCGGATTCTCAAGGTTATCTTTAAAGTCAAATTCCGAGAAAATTGTCAAAATATTTGAAATTAAATCCCCAAAATACTTCTTATGGCTTAAATTAATTGCAGAGTTGCTTTTTAAGCTCCTTAAAATGGAAGGATATTTTGACCATTTTCTCGGAATTTGATCTTAAAGATAACCTTGGGAATACGCATACAAGTGTAACTAAATGTTAATACAAAAACATACTATAGTTTATTCGTTTGAATTACTTTGCATGCAATGTTAATATTAAGAATACCTAATTACAACAAAAATAATTGTATGATTTATTAAGGATACCGAACCTCACTTTCATAAATTGATTTATTAATTTAGGTCTTTTAGATGAACATTTAGTTATAAAAACAAGTGTAGGATACACTTGCAGCTGTTTTGATAGTAATGTTTTTGAAGTTTATTTTTCTGTGTTTTATTCAAAAAAGTAATGTTTTTATTTCTGCATATCTAAAGGTGATCAGGAGGATCATGCAGAAGAATTTGCAGAAGAATCTCTACTTTACCTTTACTTAGTTTAACGATTTGCTGGAGCTTTGATAAATACTATGTGGAGTTCTCAAACTGTATAAGATTTTATTATTTTAAGTTATTTTAAAGTATTGTGATGATCACCATGCTTTGGTTGTGCATATCAGATATGTCCATATCAGAAGGATGCAGCTCAAATCTCGTCAAGAGTTACATATATCTTTTATTTCCATGCATCAATCCACTTTAATAATTAAACTACACGTCTACTTTATGCAGTTTAATTTATTGTGATGTATTCTACTTATATTCCGTAATATATTATAATTTATTCTATTCATACTCCACTTAATGTAAATGCTATTTAAATTAAGTCAGTTCTAGAGTGCCAAGCTCCTTTTGAAACTAAACAGAAGCTAAATATAGCACCTTTATCAGGCCACGTTTGCTATGCATTTCTTCTCAGAACCGTGGGAGTCAAAGTAAGGGCCAAATCAATCTAGCCACACCTAGGAAGCACAACCTATAAATACAGCATCGAGCTGCAACCTTGTTAGAGTTAATCCATGCAGCAAGCAGTAACGTACTTGACTACTGAGCAACGAAAGTGTAGTGTTTGTAATACGTAGAAGTCAGATTTGTCAACTTCGACATATTTGTGTATTTACTAATAAATGCTTTATTAAATTCTGCCTCCAAATCTTTTTTGAACTTAATTCGCTGTCGCCACATGTAATATCTGTTGTTCTTTGTTTATTTAAAGACGGATTGTTCTTTATAAGCTTTACTCTTTTAATGTTGAAGAGGAGAGAATTAATGTTTTACTTGTTTGGTTACTAGATTGATTTCTGACTCTTGTTTACATTTGTTGCCTTGGATACTCAATTTTATCTAAGGCATGGTGATCATCACAGTACCCAAAACGGCAAAACATGTGCAATTGTATTTAAGAAACTTGCTAAATGATATGATGCAGATGTACCATGTGATGTGTTCTAACTAGGATCCTGTTTTTGAAAAATTATTGTATATTCACGTGTGATGCTTGACATTAGTCGTCGGACATGAATTTCAAGTTTATTTGATGAATAAGGGATCTAAGTGTTGTATATCATTGTAATCAGCAACTTAAGAGCTACATTTCGTAATTTAGTTTTCATTATTATTCAGTTCATTTATTTTCCAAAACGTATAAATAAGGCTGCAACGAAAAAACAGTAAGCAATTTTTCCTTGAAGGTAAATAAAGTATTTTATCGCTTCTCAAATTAAATAAAAAGTTTGTTATGTAACTTTTATAATAAACAGAACTCACAGTTAATTTACTTATCAAGAAGATCTTTTGAATGGCGTAAGCTACAAACTTCAAATTTTCACAGATTATACTTGAAGCAATTCTGAAGATAAAAAATACAAAAATTACCGGCATTTTATCCAACGGCGGAGTAAGGCAACATTCCAGAGGGAAAAGAGTTTTCCGCAAAAATAACTATTATAAAAATCTTGATTGTAATCTGTAAGAGATACGTATATGCCATCCTGGACTTTTGTAAGATCTTTTTGAGAGCTACAATTCGTTTGCTTATAGTTTGCCTTTATCTGTTACCATTTTCGCATCGTAATGCGTTTAGTCTCTGTCAGAGCCAATTTTCTTAATTGTGTATTCCCTACTTTGCTCATTACTGAATTCTCGAAAAATCCTCTAAATAATCTGTTTATATAGAAACCTTTGTTAAGAAATAAGCTATTAAATGGTGAAAACGGCATCAAAATCTATTCAGTGTTTCTCGAGATTCACCGATCTTTACAAAAACTGGGCTTTCAAAAACTACAAAGTTTATGGGGGCACGCACGGATTGCCAGCGACTGGCGCGTTTTCAGTGCAGTGCCTCCACTCGCCATTGATTTTCCAACGAATATTATGCTATATAAAGTACATAATATATTAATAATAAACTACATAGGTATATAATTAAAATAACTATATTATGTATTCTCTTCGAACACGCCTACCATTCGTTTAAGTTATTTTGAAAAAAGGCTAACTTATGTGTTTTTATAGCATTTATTTGAGCAAAAAAGTGTGGGACTTATTAGTAATTACGAAGAAAGGCATTGCTAATTATGAATCAAACGTGATTATATTAAATTATAGTTACATGCTATGATGCGATTGACATTATTATTGAGGAAAATAGAAACTCCACTGCAGTAGCACAACCTGAGCTACGGAATCCCAAAGAATTAACTTTTATAAGTAGAGCTATTTTCTTACTTCGTGGATAGCTGACATGATCAGAAGGGGAGCGTTGATTTTTCAACGGGTATTATTCTATTAATAAATAATAGTGGCTAAATTACTAATCCAAAAATCGTATTCAATTTTTATTTTGAGCTCACTGTATTCTTATTGACCTACAGGAAAAAATAGAATTTCAGTTGCAACCAATTTGTTAAGCTCCATGCATAGCTGTAAAGATTGGCTATTTCATATCACAAAACTTGAGATAGTATATTTATTATAATTGCTTATCATAATGGAAATTAATTGCATTTCGATTAACAGACGTAATTGCTTTTATAAAAATACGCACCAGTTCAACGTTAGTCTATTTCTGTATGAATGATTGTTTTGGGTCAGAGATTTTTTAAAGTAAATATGTAATATAATTATTTGCTTGGTTAAAATTATGTGCTTGTAATAATCTATAGATATGTACAACGAACCATAACCTTGAATTCACTTCTATATTTGCTTATGCAGCACATATACAGTTATTGGGCGGTTTATTTTAGCAGATATCGCTCAATCTATCTTAGGGCTAGATTTTCTGATACATTCGATGTCAATATTGACGTTTTGCATAAAAAGTTAATCACCTCGCCACAAATCATTACTATACACCATCATCAAAGTTCTTTTGCAGCTACCCTACAAAAAAATCTAAAATGATTTAATACCAAGGTTTCTATTAAACATTCTATAGTCCATCCAGTGAAGCATCTGGACGCTAGTGTAAACGCCTAAACCCTGGCCAGCATTTATTTCTAGAAAATCACCTTCATGATCTAACTAAAGACGGAATCATTGGGTCTTCGAAAAGCGCATGAACGAGAAACTTGCTGGTTGTACCATCTTTACAAGTATGGATCTTAAAAACGCCTACTATCATATCCCTATTTATGATCCGGACGTCGAAAAATCTGCTATCATAACACCGTTAGTTAACTACCAATTTAAAAGTCTTTATTTTGGCTTGCGGAATGCTTCCAGTAAAAACAAACGCCGACGGCCTATGCATTTTTATAAACAAATAAAGTTTTTGTTACAACTTGCTATAGTCTACGTGCTGTCTAAAGACCGGAGCCGATAGGCCTTGTTTAACATGTAGTGGGACTTTAGATCAAAATGATATCGGGACCCTTCAAAGGAGGACCACCAAATTGTCAATATCTCTATCCGTTTTCCTTCCAACCTCGTTCCTCCCCTCTACCCTCCAATACAGAATACAAATATCTAACGCTCACTACACGTTGCAAGACCGGCTTGCTAAAATTCTAATTCGTAACCTAGACTACAGGTGTGCGGGCATCAGATCTTGATATGCTGCAACTGAGTTATTATTGATAACTAACGGACGTTACCAGCACTGCAACCCGAAGTGAAGCTTGCCCGTCTGCGACTGGTTTATTGCTTATGGTCAAACCCCGCCTAAATCTCTCATCGATCGTTTAGAGAAGCATCTCTAAACGATCGAGGAAAGAAATTTAGGCTAGTAGCCCAATTCGTTGCCGCAGGCACTGGCTGGTTCGGATTTGTCCTCCTACTCGGACTGCCCGCACAACTTTACTCTAGACCAGTGGTTTCCAAACTTATTTTTCCGCTGAACCGTTACACTATATTTTACACATCGCGGAACACATGCCATATATAAAAGGCAATTTTATAATGACATTTAATGTTGAAACAATATTGTTGGGTTAAGAATTTAATAAAACTTGTGAAACTTTAATGAATCTTTGTATTTATATTATATTTCAGAAATGTTAATTAATTTTGTGAGAAACCAAGATTATTTACATTGTAAAAAGTAGAAATATAGCCGTGCACCATCAGAACAAGTGGTGGTAGCTATAGTGATGATTTGGTCGATATGTTCTCTCCTGTGTCGTCATCTATTTAATATGTCAAATTCCTTTAAACGTTCTGTCTGTTCTTTTGGTGACTCCTCACCTTCCAAAAATATTAATGCTAAATTAAGATTATCCATTATAACGATTAGAATAAAATATTTCTTTCACGCACCGTCACATTTCTATTCCTAGCTTTACATCAGTCTTCATTGCGTAACGGTCGTCTTTTTCTATCAACGCTACGTGGCGTCTATTTTACGGCCGCTATATGATGGCACCGCTATCCTAGGAAACGGCTGGTTTTGGAGCACGTATTTGGTGAGCTTTATTTCAAAAGTAAGCTTTAGCTTTATGTCTAAGAACTTGCACTAAAATATGTCTGTCTCTCAGTCTATTTTATTGATGCGTAAGATTAATATTGGGTTGTTGATTAAAATAAGGTAGTTCGGTGCGGGGCATCGGGCGTACGCCCGGCTGACCGACCTTAAGGACGCTTCTGCTTGATATACTAATTTTTTAAACTTTGTCGGCCATTTTGTTTATGCTCCTTAAAAGAGCGATAAGACATTACTTCTTTAGACCTTATACTATTGTACTTTTTCAGGAAATATTCGATCAAAATTTAAAAATCCCAAAAGAAAGACGGACACAGACAAATAGCCATGCATGTGAACAAGCAATGCGATTGGCGACCTAGTACGCAAGTAGAGGAAAGTTTGTTAAATCGGAAATTAGACAAAGCGAAATGTAAATGAACAATCGATCTCGAGTGTAATGCAATAAATGGATTGCAAATAATGCTTTTAAAAATATGAATAGTTAAAAAATCGAAAAACTAAGGAAAGCTGTCAAATCTACAGCGTAAAACAACTCCCAAACGAAGCGTAACAAAATAAGCCCAGTTTTGATAGGTATAAAATATTTAAATTTATGGTTTTAAAAATCTAAACTCAGAAAATATAAATTCAAAGCTTCAATATAAAAAAGAATCATGCAAATCGGTCTTGTAGAACTCGTAAAGGTGAACTATGATGGCATGTACATTTTGCCTATACATTCGAGCAATTAGAACATTAAACACTTAATGATGGATACTGCAACTTCCATCATGGAACTGGTCTACAAGCATGAGTAGTTGCAAAATTAACCATATTTATTTAGGAACGAACAGGTCGCTCTAAGTGGATAGGTTTTCTCGAGCGTATGTAAAAAAATTTTAAAAAAAGTAAGCCGTTTTGATTAATCTACACAGTGAAAGCTTCAACATAAAAAAGAATCATAAAAATCAATCTTGCAGAACTTGTAAACGAAGTGAAACAAAAATGAGCCTTATGTTTTAAATATATATCCAAATAAGGATTTCGTTTTTATGTCGCACTTACTGTGCTGTACGCGCCGCTCAGACAGCGACCTTTTCGTCTTTACTAAAAAAAAAACGTCCGATGTTCACTGATGAGCGGCTTGCGGCTTCGCTAAGAAATTTGCGGAAAAGTAAGGCGCTAAAGTTTGCGTAAAGCGGCAAATTGAAAAATAGAGGTTTTATATGAGTTTATTCTGCACTCTTGGATGACGCCCAGTTTCTTGTGCCACTTGCAACTCCAGCTTGGCATAGCCCTGTTTAATACCTCAAATATTATATCCTCTATCCTCTACCTTCCTTATAAGGCCTTCATTAAGAGCTCGTTTAGAAGTAGTCGCTTAGTTGCTTTTATACAGTCATTTAAAAAAAAAGATTTTTCTTAAAACTATTTGTCATGTTTTTCAAGAAGCCTACCGCAATTTTACCCAACTTTACTAATTAAATTTTAACTTTGTACTTACCATATGAATAGTTTGGATTAACAAGATTTACAGATATTCCCATATAAAATGCTCCAACAACTGGGATAAAATAATCTATAGTATTTTCACTGAGAATACAAATTGTATCCCCTTTTTGAATTTCAAGTTTTTGATATAAATTAGCATATGATTTGCTATCTTCTAAAAATTTCGCGCACGTCAATACTTTCCTAGTTTTTGCATCTACCTAGTAAATTAAAGTAGTCAAAATATAAAAATAATTTTACTGTTCATAATTTTACTTACATTAATAATTTCTTCGGGAGCTCTTTTTTGTAATAGATGGTATATGATTTTACCAAGGGATTCCTTTGGAATATTGTAATCATCTTCAGGGCCGGTAAGAATACGATTCTTTTGCGACATAACTTTTGAATCGTTGAATAAATATTTCGCAAAAAGTTGGCTCAAGTATTAATTTAACAACTGATAGTTTGTAACTGAAGCATTAAAGTGTACTAAGCAATAGTGCACGCTTTGACCCTATTATAATAAGTGCACGCTTTGACCCTACTATAATACACTTTGGCCTGTCAGAACTGACCATTCGTTAAAAAATCGCTTATCTATAAACCAAACCATAAAAAACAAATACTGTTTAAAAATTCTACTACTCATTGTAGTGTAATAATGAGATGTAATTTGATATTAACAAACAACGGTTTCTGCTAGGTACGACTTATTTACCTTATAGAAGTAAATATTGAGCGCTCATTGGTAACTTTGAACTTATAAGCAGTAGCCTGGTTCCTTTATGTGTATGTTGATCTGTGGGCGACTTTAACATTGATCTTTTACAATCTGATTGTATAGAATCTGAACAGTATGTTTCCATAATTGACAATTTTAGATTTGTTCAAGTAATTGTAATCAAGTCCTACCGGATAACATCACACCCTACTACGCAAATACTCTTATATCATATTTTAATATGACAATGTACAACAAATTCAAAAAAATAGTTTTGCGTTTCACCAATCCGAAATTCGGCTAAATTTCTTGGCATCTTTTATTAAAAGGTACAAAAAGCCATAAAAATATACGGCCGAAGCATGTTATCAAAATCCAAACCATAACAATATCACGTAAGGCATGCATTTATATTTATAAAAACGCTTTGTTCTTTTGTGAACATTTTAATATTGAAGAAATTTAACTCAAATTAACAGTTTGTTTGCGTAAAAAGGAATTTTAAAAATGCCATATATTTTTATTAAAACGAATTTATTACGATACTTATATCTCTGTTATATCTGTTTTTTACAATACAGTAAGCAAAAATGTTATAAATACATGACTAAAAAGGCAATGTGGCTTTTTAGAAAAGTAAATATCTTTACACAAATGATAATCCTATTTTAACGAGTACGAAGACGGAAATACTGTTGAGATATGTCTTGTTTGAATTTAAAATGAAGCAAATCAAAGATTCAACTAAATGAGCTCGTTGAGCCAGTCAACGATTTCTTAAGCTACTTCATGGCAAATATAAAATTACAAGGGGTTACACCTGAAAGTTTGTCGAGTAAATGTACATATACAAATTTTCGGTCTATATATGCATCTTTTATCTTCGATTACACAAAAATTAGACTAAATATAGAAAAAATGTAAGCTAATTTTTACATCTGTGCCCTCCGAGTGCTTTTTTCTCTTTCTTTAGTTCTAATTTCAGTAAATAGTTATACTTCAAGGACCAAAAATATAGCTAAACTAAACTGAGATCAAAAACTCTTTATGTAACGTGCTAAAGAATTGAGTATTTATTTTATAAAAAATTATCTTGGTACATCGCTAAGTATATTGAGATATTTCGTTTGGGTTAAGTTGAAATTCAATTCCCACGTTCAATATGCGTCTTCGTCAAATATTGAAGGACAGCTGCATTTTAATAAATCTTCGAAATTGCAAACAGTTTAAATTAATGCAGTATTTATATCTCTTTCTTATTGTTAAGATAGTTCTTGCGGATAAATTTCATGATCATTTTGTTAAGTAATAAAGAAGTTGAGCTCCTTTTGGTCGAAAAGCACGTACAGATAGCATATAAAAATAATTTATTCGTCTGCAATATTTGTTTTAGTGACACATAACACTTTTAGTAGTCAACAATATTATAATAAATTTTGTTTCGTGTGTTCACAGTTTAAAAAACCCTTTACCTAAAAATGCGAGTCTCTTGCACCCCTGCAAGTCAGTCTAACAGCGGCTCTCGGAGCCAGGGTTAAGAGCTTTTGCTTTGAAGCCTCGCGTCGCCACTGTCCGACAGTGTTATTTGTTTTCGTTGTTTATACAACTAATATAGAAATCGGCATATATTTTATAAGCGTATTGTAGAACTAATTTCGGTGAAGAGAATTAGTTATAAACTTTACATTGAGAATATCGTTTAGTACCAATATATGTGAATCTGTGCATTTCCGTCTCGTGTAGACAAAATTATAGATTAAATGTTACCGTGCGTGCATTTCGGTATAATTTATCGAGAATTGAGGCTAGTGTTTTGAATATTTCGTTTGAACTTATATTATCTGTTTAAAGAATTATTTAAAGCTATTAATCATTGGCATTATGTTAAAGTCAAGAATAAAAATATGACTCATCATACTTTCTACGAGGACTTATCAATAACAGTTCCAGCAACATTCAAACTAATAGTTTTTTACTTAAACGTGCAGTTTCAAGTTAGTTTTAGTACCGTTATATTAAAAATAATAAATTTACTCCGTAAAGCAGATTGCAAAGTTCAAAGTATTTCGTTAAGGTAAAACAGTTCAAAATGTAAGAAGTATTTCTGCAATGTTCCGGCTTCAGTTTGTATCTTCAGCAAAATTTTGTATTGTGGTCAGTGGTTTTAGTTCTAATGGCTTGAGGCACATTTACTGGAGTTGTGTGAAATTAAGAAGTCTCAAAGACAGCCATTTAAAGGTTTAAGGTCACGTATGTTTACGTAAGTGTTATAAAATGTTTATTTAAGATTGAATTTGATATTTAACAAAATTTTAGCTAATCTAATGATCGATTGTTTACTTATGTTATTTGTGTAAAATTTATTCAGTTTGATATCCCAGAATTTAATGTAAATTTTTATAAGAAGGGTTTTTGAGTGAAAGATTTTTGATGAATGTCATATAGTGTGATTTATGTATTCTGTTTTTTAACGTTTTTATTCGCTTTACAGATTTCAAATTTAATTATCTTTGACATAGTTCGGCTCAATAAACTGCTAATGTTTCCGTTACAATCAACATTTTTATTAGAAATTTATTCAGATCAATTGTAAAGGGAGGTTGTTTACCCTTTTATACAAAGAATAAGATCTAATTAGTTTGAGTGGTGCCCTCTATTTTTTTATATTTTCCTGGTTCTATTATATAATCAAAAGCTTCAGAGATTAACGCCCACGACGCTGGTTATAATTTGAGTTAATGAGATGTTTCGGCCGGAGCATAAGGATTTAAAGTAAGTATCGTTAGACAATACTGAGTGTGTTAATTTCAAGATTTTAATTAGGTACCAGAATAATTTGTTAACCGAGAAAAAGTTACATTAATCCAAACGACTGTGTCATTTCGTGCTCTTATGGACCGATACTTAGAAACTACATTATAGTTATATGGGGTTTTCAGAGTAACCTTGACATGAAATTAAACATAGACAGTGACATAAAGAATATATTTATTATTAGAAAATATAAAAAAAACTATACAATATATACCTACTATATGTTATACAATTCGAACTATTTAAGTAGACTTCCTTAATTTAATATCTGTTACCTTTGAGAAGAATTTCTTTCATCGTCCTAGCCCAAACCTAAAAGTTTCAAAAGAAGAGATTATAAAATGTCTACACCATTTGTCTTAAGGCTGTTCGCTCTATTTTCCCAATTGGAGTTCGAGGTAAGTCCTCCACAAATCTCACACCTCCATGTAATCTTTTCTGATATGAAATTCGTTCTGCAGCAAAATAAAAAATCATTCAATTACAATCATTTTTTAAATTAAACTTTACCAGCTACGTAATCAATGAGATCCTGTTCAGTGCACGTGGAATTTTCTTTTAATATCACAAATGCAGCAGCAACCTCTCCTGCCCTTTCTTCAGGAATTCCAATTACACTACATTCTTTCACTGCAGGATGTGTAGCGAGGACTGTTTCTATTTCGGCAGGAGGAACCTTAATTTATAATTTAGTAGAATAAGAATATCATTTATCTAAGAAATAAGCATCTAGCTATTACCTGAAATCCTTTGTATTTGATCAACTCTTTGTATCTATCCACAATGTAGAAAAAACCATCTTCGTCATAGTATCCAGCATCTCCTGTTTTGAAAAATCCATCTTCATCCAGGTGTTTTTGTTTTGCTGTATAACCTTTCATCAGCATTGGTCCTTTCAAACATATTTCACCTATTTCTTCAGGTCCCAAAAGTTCACTTGTATCAGGATTTATAATCTTTGCTAACATTTCAGGAGCCAAACGTCCTACACTATCAAATTTATCTGTATTTTGCAAAACACACGGTCCTGTTACTTCAGTTAACCCGTATAGTTGTAGTATTTTAACGGAAGGCATCCTAAAACATTTATTAATGGAATTTTGAATAACTTATACAGAATTTAGATTTTACCTTTGATGAATTTGAGCTTCTAGTTCCTTTAGAAGTGGTTGCCCTCCTACGAAAATATGTCTCACACTAGATAAGTTGTAATTTTTTACCAAAGGACTTTGAACGAGAAATACCAGTAATGAAGGTACAGCGTATAATTTTGAAACCTTACGTTCTTGAATTGTTCCTAACCACACTTCTGGTTTAAATTTTTCCATTATTAAACAGGTCGTAGATGTGATTATCCCAATTAGTTGCGTTAATGATCCGTAAATGTGATAAAAAGGTGCAACAATAAGATGAGTGTCTCCTGGAATCACACTGCCATATTTCGGATGGCTAAAATAAAGACAAACAAAACAAAAATGTATTTATTTTTTGAAACATTACCGTTTACCTCATCAATCCAATCGCCATTCTCAGACCTTGATGGGTTAACTGAACGCCTTTCGGCAAACCAGTTGTTCCCGAAGATAACAATAAAAGTGCAACTTGGTCGGTATAATCAAAATCGATTGGTCTAAAATTATCCAAATCAGTAGTACTTTCTAAAAGTAGTTTTTCATAGCCTTCTTCGGACGAATCGTTAGATTTTGGAGTCATCGACAGTATAGGTATATTTAGCTGCAATTTATCATTTATACTTGAAATTGTGTTTAAAGCAGTTTCAGATGTGAATATTAATTTCGGTTTCGATATTAATATGTAACGTTCCAGTTCACCTGCAAAAGTATTTTTTTTTGTTATGTACCTTTCTATAAGTTTAAGCAAGGTTAATGAAAGTCAAATAAAAACAAATCTTTGTAGGGTGTAATGAAATATCCACATATTAATCCTGGCTCTGGGTACACTTCTATAGGAAAAGTCGCGTAGTCGGTATTTCTATGATAGATAGAATGTTTAGATGGCCCCGAGATTATCTTCACCTCGTAAGGCTCGCCGCCAACAGGTATGCTTTTCAGTAACTGATTTCCGAAAATTAGCTGGGAACAGTTCTTACAGAAATCTAGTTAAAAGTATTAATTACTTACAGATGGGTTTTTTACAGAAAAACAGTTTAAACATTTCCGTTTTACTCTTGGTTATATTGCCTGGTCAAAAGTGCAAAATCTTCAAGTAGGTAGGTGCAGTGGTCTATAATTACTTTTATTGCTATGGAGACGGCGTAAACAAGGGTAGTACAAGGGATGCTCTAATTTAGTAATTTTCGTTCTAAAAACAGGTCGCTAAATAGGTCATAGTCGCCCGACCGGACATAATAGTTATTTATGTACCAAGGGCGTTAGAATGATGATAATGCCAGGAGGGCGACGATGTTGTGACTCCAGCCCGAGGGCCTGTAGGGCCCGAGGGATGGAAATCGCCCGATGGGCATTATCATCTAGTAACGCTCGTGGTGCATACAAAATTTTATGTTTCACGAGAATATGTATAAGTAGAAAATTAGTTTTAATTTATAATTGTTGGCGTTGCCAACGCGTTGTTTATATATTTATAAAACTAGGAATCTTTATGTTTCTGGGATGGTAACAACTTTTACTAAATTTACAAAAGTCAAACAGATAAATGACTATTTAAATTCAAATGTTTTTTATTGTTGTTACCAACATACAAACAAAAAAATCCTAATAGCACTAATGTCATCTGAAAAATAAATTAATTTTAGCTAAGAAATTTTTGTCGGCAATTAAGTCGGTACCAAAGAATTCGTGAATCACGCGCCCATAAACTACGTACACATACTTGTTATTTGTTGTACTGCAACGTACTCGTACACAAACATATACTTTCTGACCTAATGATCCAAATTACTATTGAACGTAACGCCGGCTCCGATTGTAAAGTAAACCATGAGCGGGCGTTATGAATATAACGCCCGTTTATAACGCCCTGGTTGTTATGGAGTTGTTTGTGTAGTTCATATCACAGGTATAAACAAAAAATAATATGCAAGTGAAACATAATAGTTATTTATGTGTTAAGGACATAATAAAGCTTTTATGGCCAGAAGCGTTATTTCTAGCCCGAGGCGTCAGCCGAGGGCTAGGAAAAGGCTGTAGGGCCCTAAAAGCAAGTTATGTCCGCTATACATATACTATTTTATGCACAGATTAAGTTTTTAATGTCAAATCTATGTTTGTGTAAAAATATAATTAAATGAGTACGTAGGTACATCAAGCAGCTGTGCGTATACTTATGTGATTATACGAAGTTCGTTACTATAGTTACTATTCCAAAATATTTAATTTCAGTTTATTTTCATTGGTGATAAGTTTACAAATTATATTAAGAACTAATCAGGTTCTACAAAAAAACTTCTGACATTTAATTGACTTTTCGTTATTGCCCGTCTGACCATAAAGAGGCCCTTGGGGCATAAAAAGACGTTTATGTTTAGATGAGTCTTGCAATAATAGTCTAATTATAATGCATCTGTGCATAAATGCTTTTTACAATTATGTGGAAATAAATGCAAAAAATATCTTGGTCTGTGTTAACGCATTCCACTAACGCGACATGTTATAAATCTCGACCTCGAGCTTAAAAATTGACGTGTAGCGTACGTGTAACAAAAGTAACTGTTGAATTGTCTTAATTTGTCTACTTAGCTTCATTTCAAAATATCTTTTCCGAATTAATGAGCTAGACATGTGGGATAAGTTTTATTTAAAAGTAGAGGATTTGCCGATATCAAAACCTTCAAAGGGTGAAAATCAAAAACATGACTGGTCAAAATGGTTCTTCACGAGAAGTTTTTAATTGTTGCTTTTCGGGAACACTACATAATTTTTGTACTTACCAATTGAATAATTAGGATTAATGAGGTTTACAGTGATCCCCACATAAAATGCTCCTATAACTGGATTAAAATAATTTATGGTATTTTCACTAATAATGCAAATTGTATCCCCTGTTTGAATTCCAATTTTTTTATAAAAGTTACCATATTGTTGGCTTTTCTCTAATAACTCTCCACAGGTTAACACTTTTTTAGTTGTTGTATCTATCTAATAAAATAATTAGGCAGATGGAAATAATTTTAGTTTTTTAAGTTACTTACATTAATAACTTCTTCGGCATGTCTTCTTTGCAAGAGGTCGTATATAACTTTACCAAGTGATTCTTTGGGAATTTCGTATTCATCTTTGGGACCGCTAAGGGTATAGCGATCATTTTGTGACATGATTTTTTATTATATATAGTAATAAAAATGCTCAAAAAATAAGTACGTATTAATTCGCAGTAACTAAGTAAGTAACTAGTATTAAAACGCAAACATAAATACATGTACTACAGTACGTTTGTTATCTCTGCGACGCACATTGACCAAGTCGAATAACAAATTTCGCAATGTAACTGAGGTTGCACTGATGCCCCACTGCTAAATTTCATTCAAGGATGTTTTTTAATTTGAGCGTCCTCTTCGAATTGAAATCACTTCAAACTGGCTTGTAAATAGAGCAAGCTTAAAATTAGGAAAACGAAGTTTAAAGGCAGTTAGAAAGGAATTAAACTGCTGAAGCTAATATCCTGAGTACGGCCAGTGACTTCTCTTTCTGCGGTTATCTCCGTTGTTTGCATTGCGTATACGTATGATAGCATTAACGAATCAACGAATCTATACAAAATTTATTTCTTAATAATAATTAAAATGCAAACACTAGAACTTCAAAATTATCCATAGGCGTCGACTTTTCTAAATTTTTATGAGGGTTGGCCAGTTTAGAGTTGTGTGTCAATCGTTCCAAACACAGTACACTCAAAAAAATAATATAGTTGACGCTTACAATATAAGATAGTTATGAAAAATACGAGGGTTGCGCTGAAAATTGTTAGTTATAAAAAGACCGTTGCATTTTTTAACAAAAAATCTTTATTGTTTTTCAAAATAATCTCCATTCAGACTAATACACTTGTGCATTCCTTGAAACCACTTTTTAAAACATTCGGAAAACTCATTTTCTGAAAGGTCCTCAAAAATTCTTTGAAATTCTGTAACTGCTGCATCAGCGCTGGAAAATCTTTTACCTCGCATCATTTTTTTAACAGTTGGAAACAAAAAAAAAATCGCACGGCGCCAGATCTGGGCTATACGGAGGATGAGTTAGTAATTGAACGCCCGTATCTTTCAAAAAATTCAATGTTCTGGCAGCAGTATGGGACCATGCGTTGTCATGATGGACTAAGATGTTACGCAAACCGGTCCTTTGGCGACCTGTCTGTAATTTTGCAAACATCTGTGGTAAAGCCACTTCGCAGTACCATTCAGAATTAACAGTTCTGCGATCTTCAAGTGGAATAACAGCAACAGGACCACTTCGGCGGAAAAAAACAGCAATCATTTTCTTATTGATGCTTCTGTCACGAATTTCTTTTGTGGGTAAGTCTTCATCTTAGAATACCCAAACACTAGACTGCTGTTTAGTTTCAGGGTCGTAACTGTATACCCAAGATTCGTCACCAGTTACAATGTATGCCACTTGCTTGGAAGCTCCTCCGTCAAATTTTTGCAACATAAATTTACACCAGTCTACTCGAGCCTGTTTTTGCCTTTCTAAGAGCAAATGCGGTATCTAACGGCTTGTTAGCTTTCTTACCCCAAGATGTTTATGCAAAATGGTATTCATCGCCGAGGATCCAATCTTCACTTCCTCCTGAATCTCCCTATAAGTAATATTTCGATTGGACTGAATCAAGCTTGCCACACGATGAACATTTTCCGAACAGGCTGCTTCCGCAGGTCTTCCAGGTCTTGCTTCGTCTTCTAGCAGCTCTCGCCCTCGTCGAAATTCGCGGAACCAATGACTAACAGCGGATAATGAATGGGAAGCATCGCCAAAAGCTTTATCAGATTTTCATGGCTTTGCTGGTATCCTAACTGTCTTTTATAGTCGTAGAAAATCATACTCTAAACGCAGTTCGCGAAATGCTCATCTTAACTGAATTAAAAATGCACAACTACTTATCTTACAAAATTAACTACGTTTCACAAGGAAATCGAAACATTTGACAATTGTGGGTAACGAATGTCAACTAATGCGATATTCAATTGTTGCAATTTAGCAGTTATCCGGTTCCGTGGAGCATACCACGTTAAAATAACTGGAGCCCCAAGAGTTACTACCGATCACCGAAAACCACCCTGCGCCACTTTGTAAGCAAGCCCCTTTACAAATTTGACGCCCGAGCAGAGACGCCTACCGAGTCAAACCCCGGGGCTCCCCCCTTACACTTTAATCCACAATATTCTTGCATAGAAATCTGGTAATGATGATAATTGGAGCAATAAGAGTCAAAGGTACATCAATATTTCAGCGATATGTACAAGGTTTTTAACTTTGATGTTTTATCATTATTTTGTAAGTTAAGTTGGGAGACGAATCTTCAGATCTTGGATTCGAAACCCAGTGATCATACATGGGAATTTTTAAAATATCTAAGGCTTCCAAATCGACGAAATAATTTCCTGGGGTAATAATAGGCAGTCAGTGCGTAAAGCTAGCTACTTTTTAGAATTTATTTTTATTACTTTCCTGGTTTACCAGTTAAGTAATCTAGTTATCACAATTCTTCCTATTAAATGGTTGAAATTTATTTTACTGAAGTATTTTCACTCCTATATTCCATGATGGCAAAGTATCCCTAAACCAAATAAAAGATTTTCTTGATTTTAGAAACATATATGAGATATATTTTCTTATTTTAAAAAAACTAATCTAGCAAGTGTTTAACGAAATGACAATACCAAAGTACTCGAAGATGGAGAAAAAGTGTTGTTTAGAAGATAAGATATATAGCCAACCGCAGTAGTCGTTGGATTAATTCTCAACCTCATTTAAATATTCCAGCGCGCCTGATCCTCAAAAAAACTCTAACTGTATAGTTATAAATACTTAGGCAAATATAACAATTCCTACTGAAATTGAATATATAAATTGAACGTAAAGTCAAAGACGAAACGACGAAAAGACTAAAAAGACGAAATGTAGATTTCTCGCACTATCTCAAATATCTTCATCCGGCCGCGTGCGACCTTGTAGAATTCTCGGACTGTAGAACAACAGTTATGCTGTGATATCCGCTGCTTGTTATTACCAGCATGCAATGAGGTTGACGATTGACGAGACTCGGCGCATTGACCGTGGTGTGTCTGTTGCTGGTGTCAATGGCAAACCGCCAGGGTATACTTTGCCCAGAAACTTTTCAGAAATTAATAAAAGTACTGTGTACTTGGGTTGGTTCGGAACATACCTTAAGCTTGTGATCAGTGGATACGCACAACACAAGTATAGGAAAGTAACGCCAACGGTCTGCAATAAAGCATGACCCTTCCAGCCGCAACGCCTTATTGTCAGTTACGCTAAGCTGAGAAAATATAGACAAAACAGATTACAAGAGACAATTTTATTATATGTATACCATTTTGCCAGCTAGTCAGATTAAAATTTGATCAAAGTTTGTTTATCTAGAAGATATTTAATTATCGAAATGGTCTAACTTTAAAGAAAATCAAAACTGGTTGGCATCGAATTACAACTAAATTAGAAAAACTAAAAAAAAGTTACTTAAATTTTTCTCCCTTTGCGAGCAACGTTTATGTTTGCTGCACTTTAACAGACAAAAGTAGCAGAAGCCTTGGATAAATGAAAAAAAAAACTTGCCAAGGGAACTAACAAAACAAGTTATTGTTGTAGTAACCGTCATTGCAAGTAGACGCAAAAAAGTTTGCTCGCATTAATCTTTGGAAAAAATTTCAAAATTCTAAGCTTTTTTTCTCTAAATATAATTCTGAAATGCCTGGTTGTGGTTCCTGTGGTGGTGGTGGTAGTGGCGGTGGCGGCGGTGGATGTGGCAGCTGTCCTCCCTGCGGTGGCGGTGCTTGTGGTGCACCAGTTTGTTCGCCGTGTGGCAGTTGCTGCGTGCCAGTTCCAGTGTGTCCGTGTTGTCCACCACCTCCATGCCCTATTAAGCCTATTGTTGTTCCGTGTGCTCCAGCACCATGTGTTTATGTTCCTGTCGTGAATCCTGTATGTGCATGTCCCCCGTGTTCTGTTGCTTCCTGTGGACCTCCTTGCCCATGTCCAGCTCCTTGTTGTCCTCCATGTTAGGTAAGTAACATAAACTGTTTGTCTTTTTAATTTAATACTAATTTATTTTCTGTGATTGCTTTTAGGCTCCTTGGTAAAGGTATGGTGCAAGGGAGGTTGTGCCTATTGTACCTTAAAAGTGATGGTTTTGTGTATTTGTGAACAGCGTTTTAATCTTTACGTTTGTATGGATGTTCATTGTTAGTGCTGGTGCTAAGATAACGGACCTTCCTTGAATAAATTACTACAACAATGTTTTCGAGCTGCTCCAAATTTTTGTATATATTTGTAATAAAAAGTTTATTCTACAAATTATTCTATTATTTTATAACTTTTTGACAGTTATTTTTCGATTGAAATTTTGAAAATTTGACAGGTTTTGGAATAAATACCGCAGTCTATGAGACAATTGAGAATTGGCAAGTTAGCTATGTTTGTAATGAGCCATTGGAATGATATTCTAGCAGTGTTAGTTAAATGGTAGGTGAAACCCCAAATTGCTTATAAATACCTTAAGCAATATTAAGGCTCAAATATAGACTTTAAATCTCAGTATTTTAATATAAGTTTTCATGCGGACATAAGACTAACCGAGGAAACAAGTAACTGCTGAATTTCTACCAGCTCTAAACATAATAAATGGTTATGCTACCAAATAGGTCTCAGGTGTTACTTTCATTAGACACGGTTCTATGAATTCTAAACTTATTAACTAATAATTTCTCGATCACGATAAGATGTAACTTTTTCAATTTGGTGGTAGTGGAAGTCATATTGTAGAAGTCAGTTATATGTCAGCAGGAAGTTTGTATTTCTTTATTTCGTAGCAGAATAAAAAACCTATTTACATGTTGGTAATTTTGAAAACCTTAGTAGCTACAACATTTCAGAAAGAGGCAATATACTTGTACTTTTTTATTTCACACCAACACTACGGGGGAACCAACAGTTAAAGTCATCTGTCCCCCATCTAACATGCAACACGAATACACACATCCATAGTTGAGATGGCGGAATTTTCCAATTAGAAAAATTCCGTCGCCCCAAGTGCGATTCGAACCCACGACCTTTGGAACACGAGTGATGCACTGACACCACTCGTCCACCGCCGGCCCAAACTTGTACTTATACAGCAGATAAGTTATTATCGTGACCTTGATTAGATTGCCAGGCAGATTTAAGAAAGGAGCAGAATAGAATCTGTTGCTGAAATAAGCTTTGTGCAAAACTTTGTGCTTTATTAATACGTAACTAAATATATTTATGTACTCCTAAAATCCTATATAAGATTGAGACTATATAGTTAACAATATGAAAATCTTTTAAGATTCTTTCCATAGATCTAACAGCTTCCTTCTTAATATTTTTCCTGAAGCCGTCTTTGGTATCTCGTCTATAAATCTAACTCCACCATAAAGATGCTTTTGTACTGATATTCTTTCTGCAGAAAATTCAAATGCAATTATAATTTTTCATTAAAAACAAACAACTTAAAATATTACCTGCAACAAAGTCAACTATTTCCTTTTCAGTTATATTTGCACTGTTTTGTCTTACAACAAAAGCAAAAGGAAGTTGGCCCGATCTTTCATCTGGAATACCAATCACACCGCACTCTCTTACAAGAGGATGAGAAATTATTAATGCTTCTAATTCTGCAGGGGCAACCTGAAATGTTTAATAAAGAAACTGTTTTAATTAATAAAAACATTTCATAGGTTATGTTTATTGCTATGTATGTTCATTATGCTAGTAGCTAAATCAAACACAGGTAGACCGAATAATGTTTACTAAGCAGCTCACTGTTTGCTGGAAGTCAGCGTTACTACGTGTGATACAATCACTGCATCTATGATCCAGTTTATTAAAGCAACAGGGGCTAATGCAGTAGCGTGCGGTCCATGGAAGCAAGGGAAGCAATGCTTCCCTTGAGAATTTATTAAAAATAAAAACGGATGCTAAAATAAATATTCTTATAAAATTATGGTAATAGTTTATTTAAATTTGTAATATTTAATCAACTTAAAGCTCAACATCAATTCCGTACAGCAAAAAGTATAATTATTAAGAGTACTATTTTAAATTAGGCTCATTAAACTTGCACGAAAAGGTAATACCGATTCAAATGTGTTAAATACACTGCATGTAAGCACAGCTTATAAATGCTCTTCTCTTAGCCTTGGCGCGAATCAGCGAGCGTGGGGTGATATAGTAGACGATGCTGTTTGGCTGGTTAACATTGTTTGGTCGATATTTTTATTGTGCTACGTTCCCAAATGTTTATTTATTATAATTTGGTTATTTGTTCGATTTAGTGATTGTTAAATTTAATGAAATAAATAAAGATTATTAAAAGTTTCACAGTTTTATTAAAATATACCTGACAATATTGTTTCGACAGCTATGCTGTCATTATCAAAGGTAATATAATTATAAACAAACACGTCGCTAAGGTAGATACAAAATAGGTAACTAGATAAAATAATAATAATAATAATAAAAATTAATAATAAAAATCATAATTAAACATCTAATACTTCCAGTAACGGAGAATTACTGAGCTCAAGTTGTTCATTCATTAAAGGTACCCTGAGTTTGTGTTTGTATATCTCAAAGGCTTCTAAAATGTCTAATTTGCGTTTGTTATTACAAAAATGTAGAAATTTAATATTATTTTGAGGAGTCATTGTGTGATTTTGTTCTAAAAGGTGTTTGGCGTAATTCGATTTTTCAGGATGTTTATTTTTGTAATGACGTACGTGTTCTTTATATCTTATGTCAAAATTTCGAAGTGTTTGTCCAATATATACCGAACTACAAAAAGAACAATTTAAACGGTAAATGCCCGATTTCATGATATCATGTGTTCTGTCTTTAGCATTAAATAAAAATGAAAAAGTGTTAGTGTTGGTTTTAAATGTTATTTTATAATTGTTGGTTTTTCTTAGTATATGTGCAATTTTTTCTGATATTTTGCCAAAATATGGTATAGATATGTAATTTGTGTCTTCTGTTTTATTGTCAATGGGATATATTCTTTTAATAGCTAACCTATAATCTTTTTGTTTAATTAAAGTGTCAATCATGTTCGGATTATAATGATTTGCATGTGCTAGTTGTTTAATGGTTGATATCTCTTTGCTAAAATCTGATTTTGTTAGTGGAATAGTTAAAGCTCTGTGTACTAATGATCTGTATGCTGCTATTTTATGTGTATTGTGGTGACAAGATTCATTTGGTATTGTTATGTCTGTTTGTGTTGGTTTTCTGTATATGGAAAATTCAAAAAGATTGTCTGCGTTAATCTTGATATTTAAGTCTAGAAAGTTTATAGCCCTGTTTTGTTCTGTTTCTAGTGTAAATTTTATATTAGGATGGATATTGTTTATAAGAATTAAAAATTCATTGATAACCTCAAAAGAACTGTCAAAACAAGCTAAAATGTCATCAACATAACGAAACCAGAAGATAATGTGTTTAGAGAGGTTTAATTCAAATATTCGATCTTCAAACTTGTCCATAAATATGTTAGCTAATAGAGGACTTAGAGAATTACCCATAGGTAAACCATCCTTTTGTAAATAAATTATGTTATTAAAAGTGAAATAATTTTGACTTATACAAAGGTCAAATAATTGAATTAACTCTAACCTTTTAACTAATTCTATATTACTATTGATCAAGAAACTATCTAATAAAGGAATACATTCTTGTGGTGGTATTCTGGAGAACATGTTGCAAATATCAAAACTAACAAGTTTTGAATGTGGTGGAAGATGTATGTTTTGCAGCTTATCTACTAATTCTAATGAATTTCTAACAGAGTATTTCGATTTGTAACCTATCGTGTTAATAATCTGGTTTAGTTTTTTGGATAAAATGTGATTAGGTGCATTGATGTATGATACAACTGGTCTTATTGGCATATTCTGTTTGTGGGTCTTCACTAATCCATACAGTTTAGGTATTTGTGGGTTTTTATTAATGATTTGTTGCTTTTCTAATTCTGAAAAGCAGATATTGCAGTTTTCTAAACCTTGTTTTATTTCTTTTTGGAATTTTGTGGTTGGGTTTTTTTGTTTAACGTTTCAAAATTTTCTTTATTAATAAATTCATTAACTTTTTGTATGTAAATATCTTTAGAAAGAATTACCAAAGTGCTACCCTTATCTGCTTTAACAGAAATTAGATTGTTCTCTGTGATTTTCTGTTTTATAGATTGAAGAAGTGATATGTTAGATGTGTTGTACATTTTGTCCTGTTTCAAAGACATCTCTTTTAACAAATTCGAAATTTGGAATTTTGCATAGTTATTATGATCTTTCTTAAGTATAGTTTCGCATTCAACGGCCAAAATTTCTTTAATTTTGTTGGTAAATTTTGGAAAAGGACAAAATTTAAAACCTTTGTTAAGAAATCGTGTTTCTCTGTCATTGAATGTTATATTCGACAAGTTTATGAAACGAGGATAAAAGTTTGCAGTGTTCTGACAATTATGGTTATTTTGTAGTGTACGTTTTTGTTGTACAAGTCGATGAAGTTTATTTTTCTGTGTGGTGTATTTTTTGAATTTAATGTGACTGACGGTTTCTCTAATGTCAAAATCTAAGATGTCAAATTGGATATTGTGTAATTTATGAGTAAGTTCTGTATAGAGTACCTTTATATAAACGTGCATATTGTCTCTTATACTAAACCATTTCTTCGATTCTTCTTTGAGCCATCTTCTTTTGGCATTCCTAATCACTTTTTCAGTAATCGAATTCTTGGTTCTGGTAGTGATGTTTATGTAGTTAGGAATAACCTGACGTTTCAGACATTCTTGGTTAAACCAAACATTCTGACTTGCGATTCCGTGTTTGATCATAAGTTTCTTGTATAACTTGGCTTGTTCTTCTAACGAAGACGAAATAATCTTGTTTATTGTTTCCAGCCTTATTTTGTGGAACTCCATAATCATGAAATAAATAAAGATTATTAAAAGTTTCACAGTTTTATTAAAATATACCTGACAATATTGTTTCGACAGCTATGCTGTCATTATCAAAGGTAATATAATTATAAACAAACACGTCGCTAAGGTAGATACAAAATAGGTAACTAGATAAAATAATAATAATAATAATAAAAATTAATAATAAAAATCATAATTAAACATCTAATACTTCCAGTAACGGAGAATTACTGAGCTCAAGTTGTTCATTCATTAAAGGTACCCTGAGTTTGTGTTTGTATATCTCAAAGGCTTCTAAAATGTCTAATTTGCGTTTGTTATTACAAAAATGTAGAAATTTAATATTATTTTGAGGAGTCATTGTGTGATTTTGTTCTAAAAGGTGTTTGGCGTAATTCGATTTTTCAGGATGTTTATTTTTGTAATGACGTACGTGTTCTTTATATCTTATGTCAAAATTTCGAAGTGTTTGTCCAATATATACCGAACTACAAAAAGAACAATTTAAACGGTAAATGCCCGATTTCATGATATCATGTGTTCTGTCTTTAGCATTAAATAAAAATGAAAAAGTGTTAGTGTTGGTTTTAAATGTTATTTTATAATTGTTGGTTTTTCTTAGTATATGTGCAATTTTTTCTGATATTTTGCCAAAATATGGTATAGATATGTAATTTGTGTCTTCTGTTTTATTGTCAATGGGATATATATTTTTTTATATATATATTTTTTTTTTTTTTTTTTTTTTTTTTTTTAAAAAAAAAAAAAAAAAAAAAAAAAAGAATATATCCCATTGACAATAAAACAGAAGACACAAATTACATATCTATACCATATTTTGGCAAAATATCAGAAAAAATTGCACATATACTAAGAAAAACCAACAATTATAAAATAACATTTAAAACCAACACTAACACTTTTTCATTTTTATTTAATGCTAAAGACAGAACACATGATATCATGAAATCGGGCATTTACCGTTTAAATTGTTCTTTTTGTAGTTCGGTATATATTGGACAAACACTTCGAAATTTTGACATAAGATATAAAGAACACGTACGTCATTACAAAAATAAACATCCTGAAAAATCGAATTACGCCAAACACCTTTTAGAACAAAATCACACAATGACTCCTCAAAATAATATTAAATTTCTACATTTTTGTAATAACAAACGCAAATTAGACATTTTAGAAGCCTTTGAGATATACAAACACAAACTCAGGGTACCTTTAATGAATGAACAACTTGAGCTCAGTAATTCTCCGTTACTGGAAGTATTAGATGTTTAATTATGATTTTTATTATTAATTTTTATTATTATTATTATTATTTTATCTAGTTACCTATTTTGTATCTACCTTAGCGACGTGTTTGTTTATAATTATATTACCTTTGATAATGACAGCATAGCTGTCGAAACAATATTGTCAGGTATATTTTAATAAAACTGTGAAACTTTTAATAATCTTTATTTATTTCATGATTATGGAGTTCCACAAAATAAGGCTGGAAACAATAAACAAGGTTAAATTTAATGTTACTTAAGTAATGTAAATCTGCGAATGAGACTGTATTTTGTCGCATTTTATTATTTTAATTTCTAAGTTGGATTTTCTTAAAGACAAATAATTTTATTTAGTTTGCCTGTATGCAAATTTAAAATTGCATTATCGTCACGACTGTAAATTCAGCTGCTTCGGTGAAAGGTTCGAGTACCTTCGATATAGCCCAATCGGGACGATTTTTTGTTCAGTTTGTAAATTATTAATAAAGAATTTTTCACGTACAGTTTTGGAGAGAAATTACAAATTATTAAGAAAGGCAGATCAAAACCAGAACCTTCAAATTTAACAACAATGATTAAAACCTGTACCGGTATTTTGCTAAGACCGTAAAATTGATACGTTGTAGTAGTTTTTTTAAAATAAAGAATGATAGTCAACAAATTTCATAAGTATAAAGTGTAAAAGTGCTTCTTTGAAAAACTTTTAAGCTTAATAATTATTATAACACTGTTTTTTATTGCCAAAGTTTTATCCTAAATCCCTCAGAACTTCATACCTGAAACTTTCAGGACTTCATAATGGAAAAGGCTCAAGGCCTTGTGCCTGAAACCCTCAGGACTTCATGGATGGAAAAAGCTCAAAGCTTTATCCCTGAAACCCTCAGGACTTCATGGGTGGAAAAAGCTCAAGGCTTTGTGCCTAAAACCAGGACTTCGTGCTTCAGAAGCTATAACGTCTTGCCTAAAATGGAAAATTTAAGACCAGGACATATAGAAAAGCAGCGCCGTCCTTTGGATTTTGTGGCCCCGGGCACATTTATGGAGTGGGGCTCCCAGTAAATAAGAAAGTGAATAAATAAATTATACAGGGTGTAACTAATATAACTAGAAACCTCGTAATTAGGGTAGTAATAGAAGGTTTAGAACACTGCACCAACTTTATTGTTAGTAGGTACGCCCGATAACAAAATGCTCTGACACGCCTTTATTGTTTATCTTGAAGTCTCGAGAAGTGTTAGAATACTTTTTATTTTGGAAAGGTGCGCTTCATTTTAAAAGTAGGCTTTAGCTTTGTGTATAAGAACTAGCATCAAATGCCGATCTCTCAGTCGATTTTATTAACGCATAAGATATATATTATATTGTTGATTAAAATAAGGTAGCTCGGTGCGGGGCCCCACTAGCTCTCGGGCCCCGGTCATACGCCCGGCTGACCGACCGTAAGGACGCTTCTGTAGAAAAGATAGCTACTCGTTACACTACACACGGATTCTGAAGCATGTATCTTCTCCAAATGTTATAGCATGCAAACTGTCTTATTATCAATGTTATTTTCTATAGGCGTAAACGAATGCCTTCTCTTAAATACCGTGCAACAGTCGAAGTTTGTTTATACCGTCGTCCAGATTAAATAATTGTTGCCTAGGTGCGAGTTACCGTTAACTTTATTCTGGAATGGATACAGTAAGATAGGAAGATATTTGTAAACCTTTAACTGTGATTGATATGTCTTTTGTTTTGGTATTTTTGTGCTGAGATGTGTGATTTATTATTATTTATTTATTTATTTACTGCCTTGTGTATTATCTTCTCTTCATGTTTGTGATTGTTATTACTTTTGCTGTTGTACGGCATTTAAGGGATTGCACTTGTTGAAGCCTTATAGAGAATATTACTACTTAATGAGTACATTGATAATAAAGTAACTTACTATAAGATTTAGAAAAGCTATAAAAGCCTCAGAAGCTGTATGTAGAGCCAATAATAGCTACTCTTCTTGTCTGCCCTAATTCTATCTATTCCATTTTAGATAAGAAGCTGACGCTTCTGAAGCACGAAGACCTGAAGTTTTCAGGCACTCTAATGGTTGTTTGTTCCAGGCACACTAGCTATTCTTGGTTTCAGCCACGAAGTCCTGAGGATGTTAGGCACAAAGCTTTGATCTTTTTCCATCACGAAATCCTGCCGGTTCCAGGCACACTAATCGTTTTGTTTCAGGTCCGAATTCGTCTATTTTGAAGCACGAAAACGGTTCCTTTGAGGTATCAACCCTTTCTTTTTATTAGTTTATTATGAACTATACTTTCCTTTCATTGCCTTTTTTGATAGTAGACTTGAGTGACGATGATGATAGTCTTGTTGATTACGTGAAATGAGGCAATGATGATGGCGGTTATGACAGTGGTGCTACTTGTGTCTTTCTTTTGTAATTGCAGTATAATTTAAAATTGAGGACCACCAAGGAGGGAGGTTAGTATTAAGATCGTCAGACGTTCCTAATTGGAGCAAGGTGAGTAATGACATTCATTTTTCAGAAATCCACAACTAATTACATCCTAACATCAACACCCACATATAACTTAGGTCAATTCGGCTAAATGGGAACAAAAATAATTGGGAACGCTAACCACAATTACAGTGTCGGTAGTGTTTTAGAAAATTTAAAAGCAGTAATCTATTCAACTGCCTGGCGCCATCTGATCTCAAGCCGCTTATTTCATTTACACAGAATAATTTGGAGGGAATACCAGGACCAACCAGCATAACCTCTTCAAATAATCCATATGCTCGTTTGCTCATGTTAGAAAGTGAATACCTTAATTTTCTATTTTTCAAAAAGTATTATTTGTGCATCTGTGCGTGCTAATTTTATTGGAAATTGTATGTTCTACAATTTTGGTTATTATCATTTTTAATGTATCATTAACCGTTAACTATATATTTAGCAATAACCATGTTGGAAAAAGTTTGGCGCGCTATAAATATAAACCTATGCACTATATAGAAGAAAGTTTCGAATAAAATTTGTAGAAAATGTTATTATCTACGAAAACGATCTGTGCTATTTTTGTCGTACGATGCACGGTTCACGAGATATTTGATAAAACGTGTTTTCGAAGATGGCGGCTAACGCTCAACCGCCCCCGTCCCGCCAACTTGACGTTACATTCAGGAAACACCCCTGAACATTTTCCAACAAGAAAATCAATTCTGTAGAAGATTGCATTATGATCCTACTTTTTTTTGCTCTGGTGCTTGGACTATAAAAACTAAGTCTAAGAAGAAATATTTCTTTTTAAACTTCAAAAAGTAGGTAAAATATTATTTCAATTCGCAAGATTGCGTGGATCATTATTCGTGTTTGCTGCATTATTTCCTTGATTTGTTTAAGGGTGGCTTTGCTTATGTGTTCCATAAAAGTTTAATGTAATTGCCATGTCGATTCAATTGTTTTTGTTAATACTCTGTCATATTTTATGTAATTACAATTAAAATACAGTCCATTTTAGTCGAAGATTTATTTTTTACTGGGTTTTGGGAACACTTATTGCTTATGCAATAAACATGGTCCTTACAAGCGGATTGTAAAAAAGTAAAGTACGCAGAGAAACGGTGTCAAAGATTGAGCGTATTTTGGGTTGCGCTAGATTTTCTACAGGAGAAGCAACAAACGGGAAAGTTGCACATCATCGGAATGGAGAGTCAAAATCAACGTGGAAAAATCAGCCTGCATCACATTCACCAAATGTAAAGAAACTACACCACCCGTCCTCCTAAACAACTCCCCGTTGCGACAAGTCACTCAAATAAAATACTTAGGGATGCATCTAGACAAAGGACCCACCTGGAAAACGCACGTTTGAAAAAAACGCAAACAACTAGGTCTCATATGCGGAAACACTACTGGTTAATCGACCGCCGATCCAAGCTATCCTTTGCAAACAAATTGCTAGTTTACAAGGTCGCCATTAAACCAATATGGACATATGGTCTTCAGTTATGGGGTACAGCAGCTTCTTCTACCATTCAAATCATCGAAAGATTTCAGAATAAAACGTTACGGGCATTGTTCGACGCACCTTACTACGTACGCAACGCAGACATTTTAAAAGACTTAAAAGTGCATACAGTGCGCGAAGAGATCAGTATGTGCAGTAAAAAATACCTAGACAAACTGTTCTTTCACACTAACACATACGCAGTAGACTTACTTGACAATAGTGCACAAACTCAGACTAATCTTATAGTTCGGTATAATCACTTGCTCAGCACATTAAAATTAGCGAGAAGGCTTAAAGAAAAATCCTGAAGAATATGAGAAAGATGTCCATAGGTCTCATTCATAAATCGCAACTAACTGAACCAACTCGAGTGGGAAAAAATTTTATCGTCACAAAATGTCTTTGGGATTTTGCATATTGTAGGCGGATACAGTCGTAACAATATTCCTTTTTCTATAAATTAACGTAGTCTGACTGGGTGCTGATAAAATCCTTGATGCCCTTCAGTGTGTTGCTAGGAGAAACTGTTAATTGTTGAAGTGTCTATTTTCAAGAGATACTCACAGTATATACTGTATTATGTATAATACAGTGTCTGTATAGTCTATGGCAGTGGAGTATTTAGAGGGGGAGGCTATCGGACTGGAGCCTCCCGAAATTTTTTGAATAGTGTCAAATGTTATGTGAAAATCTTACTATTTTTAAAAAATTACTAAATACACCACTGGTCTATAGTAATAGACTAGGGACAAACTAAACTTAGACTTTTGGTTATAGGTCAAATATTCAGACCGTAGAAGCAGTATAGGACTTTTTAAGTAGATGATCAAATGACGGATACTTGATTCGAGAAGGGTTTTCTGAAGAAAAGCTATTTTTTTCGGGCTTCCTAGTTGGCTAAGGGGTCAAAAAATACTCCACTAGACTAGGTTTGTTGTAGGTCCGATTGTTAATCTTTTATGACCTCTAGCGTTCACTTAGATTAAGTTGTTTGAGCAAAACCTATTTTTCCCAGGCACCCTAATGCCTAAGGAGTCAAAATCACTTGGTTTTACTAAGATCAATACTGGGACCATCTTTGTTGATCTCTGGAGGGTCAGCTAAATACTTTCCCGTATTGACCCCCGACAAACTTTCGTTAAAATCTGCAAGGTGGCCTCTGACGCATAAGAACTTTGCCTAAGCCTAAGTGTTATGAATTTGCCAAAATTAAGAAAGAACGTCAATCAAATAATCATCACAATCAGCGCTACGCATTTACTTAAATTAGTTGTTTATTCGACCTGTATACTAGACTGAAGAGGAGGTAGGTGCTATAACCATCAAAGCGACCTTCGTGTTTTCATTTTGACCGTCAAACGCTAATCCACAAGTCAACAATGATCGAGCTGCTAAAGACAAGCGTGAAATTTTAAGGAAAATCTGGAAAGATTCTGCATTGGCGAGAACCTTGCTAGATATAATGGTAATAATTGCTACTACCCATTACCTGGCGAACCAGGCCCCAGAACCTATGAAGTGTGTGCGGCAGGTAGGGGCAATTATTACTATTACGCCGGCCCCACGTGCGGCTGCAGTGAACTTAACAGATAGTTGAGCACAAATCCCACATTTTTCGTAGAACATCTCAACCCCAAAATTCAGATCAAAATGAATGTTATAAAATCTAAAAAATAGGAAGGTAATTCTTTTCTAAATATGATAAAATGTTTTTGCTTCTAAATAGATATTTTTAGAAAAATATATCTAGAATAAAGTAAAAAAAAACACCTTTAACGTTTTAAATTTGGTGCCCCGTTCTCAAACATATAAATAAATAGAAATCTGCCAAACTTGCTCTTCTCAATTTGTTTCTTGAGTTTTTTTAATTTAGAAAAATTTTTGTGAAATAGTATTCAATGGATAAATCAGTATAAAGAAGAGAGAAGAATAAAAATCACATGAAACAAACAAGAATAGACATATCTACAAACCGTCCTCACTCATTCTCGATCACACTGTACTTAGATGCATGAATTATAAAATATTATGTTGGTATCTTTTTCAACGTCGAAACATTTACTCTAGTCATTTTCAAATGTAAATTATAGCTGTTCTATAATTTTTGATTTTGTAAAAATGTGCATTATTTGTAGCACTGAAAAAATTCATGGTTAATCTGACTATAAATTTCGATCAGTCTAACAATATATGTGGTTAGTTTTGGGACGAATATACTATATAGATAGTTGCTTTAACAAAAACCACTTAGTTACACTTGTATTGCTGCTACGACAATATTATATAGTTATGTATTGTAACAAAGAAAGTTTGGTTAACGTAATTACATCTAGTTGTATAGTTGAACGGAAAGATATTGGGTGCGTCCAACACACCACCGCTGGAAATCAGCGCTGCAGCAGCTTTCACAGTCGTCTTAGATTTAAAAAACCATTGAAGCAATAAAATCGTTTTGAATACATCATCGCTTTACACATATAAAACGCTTGAAGCGCTGACAAGTAACATTAGACGACTGATCTACTGAATGTCAATAATTAAAATGTCACAACATCAATTTTGGCAGTAGATATGATATATAAAAAAATAAAAATTTTTAATAGTGGTTTTTAGATCTAAGACGGCTGTGAAAGCTGCTGCAGTGCTTCATTTCAGCGGTGTGTTGAACGCACCCATTGGGTGCGTCCAACACATCGCTGAACTTACAGCGCTGCAGCAGCTTCCACAGCCGTCTTAGATTTAAAAAACCACTAAAGCAATAAAATCATTTGAATATATCATCGCTTTATACATATAAAACGCTTGAAGCGGTGATAAATAACACTAAACGACTGATTTACTAAATGTCAATAATTAAAATGTCAGAACATTTCCAGCGGTGTATTGGACGCTGCCATTGTCATTATAACGATAGCCATATTGTTACTCCAACTATTAGATGACGATATCATAATTCTAACATTATTATTAGGTTGAATTTAAAGATACTAGCTTTGTATCAGAGACTTAAACGGTTTAAACCACTTGATTTATCATATAGATTCAGATAACTCATTCAGACGCATACAGTAATACCAGAGTGGCTTTCGCAGGAGAGTCTCTCCCATTTGTAAACAAGCCATTTTTATACAGTGTCCCACAAACTTTACTTATTGTATTTTAATACAGATTGTAAATAGTTATTCTCATAAATAAATAAAAAAAATATTTTATGTAATTACAATTAAAATACAGTCCGTTTTAATCAAAGATTTATTTTTTTCTGGGTTTTGGTAACAATTATTGCTTATGCAATAAACATGGTCCTTACAAGCGGATTGTAAAAAGGTAAAGTATGCAGAGAAACGGTGTCAAAGATTGAGCGTATTTTGGGTTGCGCTAGATTAGGAGAAACAACAAACGGGAAAGTTGCACATAATCGGAATTGGTTTTTGGTTTGGAATTGGAGTTCATTGGTTTAATAAATAAATAGCCTACACGAAGAATAAATCAGATAACCTGAATGGGCTTAGGTTGGGTGGTTGCCTGTTCAGTTTATTGAAGGTGTAGTAAGTACTTTTACTAATTCAAAATGTCTGATTTAACGGATCTAATTTTTAAAAGAAGAGTATTTAAGTGTCAAATAACTCGCTTTGAAAAATTTGTATTTAATATTACTGCAGATCAGATACAAGAGTTGCCTTTACGTAAACAAAAATGTGGAGAATATTGGGAAGCTTTCGAGGTGCTTCAATCGGAAATTGAGAGAGAGGATAATTCAGATTCTCAGTTAAACGAACGTGTCGATCTTGAAGATAGATATTTTAAGGTAATGGCTTTGGCAGAAAGTAAGTTATTATCTGTAGCAAGTATGTCAGATGTCAGTAAACAAAATGGACAAGCTGTGGTTTTTCAGCAGTCAGACAAAAATATTAAATTACCTGCTATAGAAATTCCAACATTCTCAGGTTCTTATTTGACTTGGTCACAGTTCCATGATACATTTAAAGTATTAGTACATACAAATGATGGGTTGACAGATGTACAGAAATTTTATTATTTAAAGAGGGCATTAAAAGGGAACGCTGCTGAAGTAATAGGGGCTTTAGAAGTTTTGGAAGAAAATTATAACGAGGCATGGGATTTACTTCAAACGAGGTATGAGAATAAAAAACAAATTGCTATTAGTAATTTTGATTCATCGTTAAGTTGCCCGCCAATAACTAGGGAGTCGGCTAGTCAAATTAGAAAATTTGTAGATGTTATTAGAAGAGATTTGCGTGCTTTAAAATCTTTAAAGCAGCCAGTTGAATATTGGGATAATCTATTGATTTATATTTTGTAGGCTAAGGTGGATACCAACACAAAACGGGAGTGGAGAATAGAGGGTTCTTCCAACACATTTTCAACAATCAAAGAATTCTTAGCTTTTTTAGATAAAAGGTGGCAGGATTTAGAGTCAATTTATGAATCTTCTAAAAACACGAATAGCAGCAAATTTATTAATGATAAAAGTCAAGTAGATAGACAAACATTGTTTAAAAGAACTTATTTGTCTACTTCTAAAATTTGTACAGTATGTAATAAATCTCATTACCTTTTCGAATGCAAAAGATTTCAAAATATGTCCATACGTGACAGAAGGGTTGAGGTTAAGCGTTCTAACTCATGCTGGAATTGTCTTAGATGGGATCATAGGGTAGAGAATTGTACAATGGATGGTTGTAAAACCTGTGACAAAAAGCATAATGTTTTAATACACTTTTCTGCAAATTTTGCTAGAACTAGCTTGGATTCTGTTAACAAAAATAGGGCGGTTCAAGGGACACCGCAGAATGATATAGGCGACAGGGTAACAAATACAAATAAGAATCTAAGCATTCAGGGTGATTCAAGGGAAAATTTACTATCAACGGCACAAGTATACATTGTTGGGAAATCTGGGAATTTAATAGAATGTAGGGCCTTATTAGATAGTGCTTCTCAATCAAATTTTATTAGCAAGGAACTATGGGAACGGACGGAGCTAAAATATTTTTCGGTTAATATACCAGTTGTAGGAATCGGTCACGGATTTACAAAGATACGGGAATCGGTAAGGGTTGTTTTACGATCCAAATGTAACAATTTTCAATAATATGATAAATCCTTTTTAATAATTGATAAAATCTCGGAAGGTCTACCGAATTACAATATTGATTCAAATATATTCCAAATTCCTAAAAATATTGCACTAGCAGATACTTCATTTTGTAGAACCAATAAAATAGGCTTACTGCTAAGGGCAACGCTATTTTGGGATTTGTTGTGCATTGGTCAGTTGATATTGAATAAAGACGGCCCTTTTCTTCAAAAACCAAGCTAGGTTGGATTATATCAGGGCCAGTAACTGGTGTACAAACTCAGAATAAAAAACGCATATGTAACTTTTCGGAAAATAAAAGTATAGAGGATCAATTAGAGCGGTTTTGGGCTTTAGATGAGTGTCAGGAGGCTTCTCCTCATACAACAGAAGAAAGGAGGTGCGAAGAAATATTTAAAAAAACTGCGAAAAAAAATTGTGAAGGTAGATTCATAGTAAAATATCCATTTAAGGACAACGTTAGAAATTTAGGGCAATCGTATAACATATATAGCTTTAAAACGGTTTGATTATCTCGAGAAAAAAACTGGAAAGGGATGTTGAGGTTAAACGTCAGTATCATGATTTTATAAAAAAGTATATTGACTTGGGGCATATGTCTAAGCTAACGGATGAAGGGAACTTAGATGTGGAAAATGAAACCAAATTTGTTCATTATCTTTGTGATCACGCGGTGTTTAAGAAATCGGTTACTACAAACTGTCGCGTTGTTTTCGACGGTTCGGCTGTTACGAGTTCAGGAATTTCTTTGAATGATACTTTAATGACGGGTCCAAAACTACAAGAAAATCTATTTAATATCTTGGCACGTTTTAGAAAACATACGGTAGTGATTTTGGCAGATGTAGCTAAAATGTACCGACAGATTCTAGTTTGCGACCAACAGCGTGATTTTCAAAGAATTTTGTGGCGGCTTTCACTTAAAGATAAAAAATAGAGTCATATCGTTTCAACACGGTTACGTACGGCTTGGCACCATCTAGTTATTTGGCAGTTCGGTGTTTAAACCAGTTAGCCATTGAAAATAAAGACAGATTTCCTACTGCCTCTGAAGTAATATTACATGACTTTTATATGGACGACCTCTTAACAAGTGCGAATACGGTTGCAGAAGCAAAAAAATTAAAGATGGAAGTAAGTCATATTTTGGATTCCGGAAGCTTTTCATTAAGAAAATGGAAATCTAGTCATCGGGAGGTATTATTGGGTGAATGTGACGGTACGAAGGATATAGAACATTACCTAGCGGAGGATGGTATTAATAAGGCGCTTGGGCTATTGTGGAATTCTGAAGAAGATTTTTTACATTTTCATATTTCAATAGATGTTAGAGAAATCAAAGTAAGCAAGCGCGGTTTTCTGTCTATTATAGTCCACATATTCGATCTATTGGGTTTAATTAGTCCTGTAATTGTAAGGGTGAAATTAATTGTACATGCTTTATGGCAAATGAATTTAGCGTGGGATGAGTCATTGCCTGCGGAACTTCATTCATCGTTGTTACGCTTAGAGATAAAATGTCGGCTTTGGAAAAATTTAAAATACATGGGAATGTAATTTGTCAAAATGCAGTAAAGATTCAACTTCATTGCTTTACTGATTCTTCTGAAAGGACCTACGGTGCTGTGATATATATTAGAGCTACGAATACTAACGGTATGCATATTGTTAACTTAGTCTGCTCGAAGTCAAGAGTACCTCCTCTATAATCTGTATCGTTGCCACGGTTAGAACTATGTTAAGCGCTTTTGGGAGCAAGGCTTACCAAAGAGACAACGCAAGCTTGAGATATTCGGTTTGATAAAATTCATTTTTGGGCTGATTCTATGATTACATTGTCATGGATCAGGGATAAATCATGCCAATGGAAAACTTTTATGGCAAACCGGGTTGCGGAAATACATGGTTTATCGGATTCAGCTTCTTGGAAGCATGTTATGTCCGATTTGAATCCGGCAGACATTTTATCTAGGGGAATAAATCCTGATAAATTAAAGGACTTTGAGTTGTGGTGGAATGGTCCTAATTTTTTAATTATGAATGAAGATTTATGGCCTAATTCAGAATCAGTAATAGAATTGAAAGATCTACCTGAAGTAAAACATACAAAGTATACATTTTCGGTGACAGTGACATTAGATATTTTTGAGAAATATTCAAGTCTTACTCGTTTAAGAAATGTGGTTGGTTGGATATTCAGGTTTTTTAATAACTGGAAATCGAAGGGTGGCCAGAGGGTTAGCAGTAAATATCTGTTGGTTTATGAACATAAAAACGCTTTACAATGCTTTTTTATTAGTTCAACGGCAAGAATTTTACGAAGATTAATTATTTCTTAAAAGGTATAATAAGATTTCAAATACAAGTAAACTTGAAATAAATAAAGATTAGTAAAAGTTTCACAGTTTTATTAAAATATAACCTGACAATATTGTTTCAACAGCTATGCTGTCATTATCAAAGGTAATATAATTAAAAACAAACACGTCGCTAAGGTAGATACAAATTTTTTTGTATCTTTAAAAATCTTATACCCTGAACCGCTGCCGAATCCCTATTTACATGACTTTTATTAAGACTTTTCGAGCAATTTTCTACACCAAAAGAATCAAGAATGTAAGTAATAATATTTGATACTTTGTCGAAGTGTTCGCTAAAGCTTCACTCTTCGAAAAGGTCATTCTTATTCAGTTTTGAGATGCCTGAAAAATTCTATGAAGATCAGAATTGCAAATATTTGCAGTTATAAATTAGCAATTTGGATAGAATAATAGTCAATTTAGTATTTACAACAAAAATCTCATATACGGTTTTACCTTTTTTGAGATATCTTTTGCTCAAGTTGACCAGACATTCTTGTATTTGAAAAATTGTGTGGGACATTTTAAATGTGGATATCTTAATTAAAAATAAATAAAACTAGACTAAAATTATTACTGTCGGCAGAATGTACCTTTAACAATATTTTTCACAAAAAATAAAATTGCAATTAAGATTAGTTTTATCACTATCGACCGATATGTGCAACTAACAACTGCACTGTAGAATATTACACATAATACATTTTACGTATATCAATGTTTTGAATAGCTTTTAGTATAGTTAGGACATAATAAGAAAATTATTTATAGAAATTATCGGGATATTTAAAGTCTCCTAATGACTTCTAAGTGATTATTTAGATATAATTCGAGGATTTGATTTTCGAATTTTGTCCACAGGACAACGCACTGTGCGCTGGTGCACAAACTTTATTAGGTATTATTAGGTTAAGGCGTTAAGGTATTGGCCATTATCTGGTCGAAGTGCAATGAGGGAAATATTGCATAAATGTGTCACATGTTTTCGTGCAAAACCCATACATACTATTTAAACATATCATGGAGAACTTGCCTGGTTCTCGCATTACTCCAAGCAAGCCTTTTGAAAGTTGCGGAGTGGACTATGCAGGTCCGTTTTATATAAAAGCTCACAAACTTAGAGGTCAAAAGTTGGTTAAAGGATATTTATGTGTTTTTGTCTGCTTGTCAACCGAAGCTTGTCATTTAGAACTAGTTAATGATTTAAGTACTGACGCATGTTTAAACTGCTTCAAACGTTTTATTTCAAGAAGGGGTTTGTCCAGAGATATATATTCTGACAATGGGCGTAGCTTTGTGGGGGTAAATAATCATTTGCTTGATTTATTTGCCTTTCTGGGAAATTCAGATAATCAATCTACTTTCGCCAATCATTTTGCACAATTATCTATCCAATGGCATTTCATACCAGTTCATTCGCCACATTTCGGTGGGTTATGGGAGGCAACCGTTAAGGCCGCTAAATATAATCTTAGAAGGGTTGTCGGGAATACTGGTCTCACCTATGATGAATTGAATACAGAAATTACTCAAGTTGAAGCCTGCTTAAATTCCCGTCCGCTAGGGGCGGCGGCGTGTTTGCTGCATTATTTCCTTGATTTGTTTAAGGGTGGCTTTGCTTATGTGTTCCATAAAAGTTTAATGTAGTTGCCATGTCGATTCAATTGTTTTTGTTAATACTCTGTCATACTTAATGTAATTACAATTAAAATACAGTAATTTTGTTAAAGCTAACAAGACTGTAATAGAACTAGCTCCTCTAGCATCAGATGGACATTGGAACACAGTATTAAATTATGTAACAAATCACACCACCAATTGGCATTTTATACCACCCAGATCACGAGATTTTGGTGACTTATGGGAAGCCACAGTAAAATCTCTAAAGCAGCATCTAAAACGGATCACCGTAAATGCAGTATTCGCGTATGAAGAATGCATTACATTGTCGATACACCCAGAAGGAATTCTCAATTCCCGACCACTCACTCCTTTATCGGAAAATCCAAATGACTTTCATGCTCTTACTCCACCACATTTCTTAATTGGAGAAGCGCTTACAATCACTCCTGAAGATAATTACACCGACGTTCCCATAAATAGACTACATCGTTGGAATCACATACAGCAACTATATGAATACCTATGGAAGAGATGGCCATCTGAGTACCTAACATATCTTCAAATTCGCACTAAGTGGTCATCACAGAGCCTAAATTTTCAACCAAATCAGTTGGCCCTCGTAAAGGATGAAAATCTTCCTCCTCTCCAGTGAAAGTTGGAAAGAATTCTCAAAGTTTATCCTGGAGCAGACAAAGAAGTGCGTGCAGCGCTAGGGAAAACGGCTAATAGTGTATATAAACGTGCGGTGCACATTTTCTTAGACCTAAGATAAGTGACTCATTTATTGTTTACTGTACTATTTATTGTTTAACAGAACTACTTTTATTTTCAATTTTTTTTAATAGATTTTTCATTAACTATGAATTTGTAATGTATTTAAATCATTTTATTTGTCTATGTTGAAAGGCAATTCTTTCAAGGCGAGCGGTATGTTCAGTAGGTACTTTAAGTTAGCATAATTCCCGTTCCCGTCGTGATATTAGGCTAAAATAGTTGTTTAAAAAGTTGCCAATATATATTTTGAAAGAACACACAGCCAGTTTTTCTTCTTTTCATTTTTTCATAAATCAGGGTCAAATCATTCATATATACGTACTAAGCAACTAGACATCTGATACCAACTTATTTTTGAGCGTTCTATATATAGTACACGGAAAAGTCTATAGCTCTAACTGTCATGACCTATGGGTCAGAAAGGGTTTTGAAAGATGACAATGGGACATCCTGGAGACTTCCGTTGAAGTTATATTTTACAAGCAAACGCTACCTTCTATCCCACTGGAAAGGGGCGGAGTTATGGGTCAAAAGTGACACACTTTTCAAGAGGAATCTATGAATTCTGCACTGTCAATTGATGTTCTTCTATGTCAAAGGTCAATTGACAGTATAGAATCCATAGGTCCCTCTGGGAAATTTTGTCACTTTTGACCCATAACCTTTGATTAAAAACCTGAGTAACCTGTTATTCAAGTTTTTTACGTTCAAGAGGAACAAACTGTACAGAACTCCTTTAGGAAGAGTCACCATTGTGGTTGATCTTGCAACATTTTTTATAAACGGTTAATTGGTTAAGTTTTAGTATAAATACTAATTGCACTATAATGAGAAAGCTCTTTCCCCTGTATAGAAACTAATTATTTAGTCAATGGAATTTAGATACCTTATTTAATACAGTTATTTTTTTACATTTCCTGGTGAAGCTAAGCTAATCATCGGCCTGTTCAAGACGATATAGTTATAGATGACATAAAAAACAAATTTTGAATGAATTCAAATGAAATGATAGTCGCATGTAGAAGTATTAATCTATTTAAGAAAAGTAATAATAAAAAGCTTTACTAAAGTCACAATAAAAGTTATTTGAAAGTGAAAATTACCAACATTTTGTTAAAATGGCTTTTGGTTCTTTGTCTGCTAAGCTTATGGAGGACACCATTGTGTTCAAGAACACACAATTATACTGAATGGATACCTACTTTGCAAAGTGACAAAAACTATTTTTGTAATTAGTTACCTTAGTCTAAGATATTTTTAATAGTTGTCAGTTAGTTAGGAATAAGTTAGTTGAAAATGATACCGCGAACATTAAAAATATCAGTCTTTAAAACTTTCCATGCACTTTAAAGGCAAGTTTGAATCTTAAGAAAAATATTATGGGGATCCAAAATTTAAATATTTACTTTAAATATGTGTGTAGTGCCCTATTTACAAATGTTTATATTTCCCCGAAATCTTCTTAGTTTTCGCTTAATCGATTATCGGTCTATTATTTTTTTAAATAATTGGTTATTTTTTTAAATAGTCGATGTATATCGATTAATCGATCAACCGATCAACTCGATCTATTAATCGATTGTCGATCAACCGATTAATCGATCAATCGTTTGATTGATTAAATGAATTGATCGATTAATCGGACCTTCGACTACTTTTTTAAATAATCGGGTGATCGATTAATCGGGCCTTTGATGTTTTTTAATAATCGGTTAATAGATTGATCGATTAAATCGATTAATCGATTTATTTAATCGATTTTCAATTATTGATTTCCATAATCGCATACCCGTATCCATCACTTACGTAGGGCAACTTTTCCAAATAAGACGTGACATAATATCCCTAGATATTTTAGATCAACAGATAGGACTATATCTATCTTCACCGTCTTCTTTATAAGGTCTAAGAATTATAAAAAAGTCAGATAAATAGCCATTGAAGAAGTGTTATTATAATCAGTGAGAGTGAAAATAATTGTCATTTTCAATGATTAATTAAGGATACAGCAGGACTAGTACATTTAAGGTATCGAGTGTTTTTTTAAATTTGACGTCGAAGGCGGCTATGGGTAGTTGATTGTGAACGGATCTTGATCGTATTAATAAATGTCATTGTCAAAACGTTCAAATTACTCACGTTCAAATAATTCACAATCGACTATTCACAGCCTACGTTGAGGTCAAATTTAAAAAAACACTCGATACATTCAGTAGGTACATGAAGTAGTTAACAAGAAATGATAATGGGAAGTAATCAATTTAGTATTAGCTGGTATTTGTCGTAGATGTTTTTTGCAACAACCCAGCAAATAAAGATAAATACTGGAAAAACAGGGATTGCTGAAGACATAATAATAATAATAATAAAGCGCCTTTATTGTACTAAGAAAAACAGAAATTTACAAAGTTCCCAAAAAAGAGAAAATACTAGGTATTATAAACATTAAAATTGGTAATTAAATAGGAATACAGTAATTACTTAATCATTGTAGTGTGTAGTAAGTGTGGGGACTCCTGGCGAAATCTAGACAAAGGCTACTCTATTTAACCAAGAGACCCCACAGAAAACCAATAATTTAAGACATGTTCCCAACATTAAGTTAGCATAATGTGTGTTCAGTTCAAGTAGGTGAAACAGAGATGAAATTAGACGCAAGAATTTATTGTAACTGTTAAAAGTAGTTTTTTAAGTAGCGTTTGAATTGTTTTAGTGTATAATTTTTTATATCTGCTGGCAGTGAGTTATAAAGTTTTGCTGCATTGTAGACAAAGCCTCGATGAAACAAGGTAGATGTATGATGTGGAATGGTAAGCATATAGTTATAGCGAGTACTCACTGAGTGCACATACGAACGACGTACCAGCTCAGAGCTAAGAGGTGTAGAAGACTTCGATGTAAGTAGTGCATGTGTGAACGACCCCAACTGGCACTTCCAACGATTTTCCATGTTCAACCATTCTAATTCTTTTATTTTATGTGAAATATGATCATAACGGCGCAACTTAAAAATAAAACGGCAACACCAGTTTTGTATTTTTTGAATCCGATATTTATCACTAGCATCAAGACAGGGACCATAAACAAGATTACAGTAATTAAAGTGGCTCAAAACTAAAGATTCGCATAACATTTTCCTTTGACTAGAAGTTGAAATATTTCTGTTTTCATACAATAATTTCAGAGATGAATAAGCTTTTTGAAGTAATCTGCAATCATGTTTAAACCGTAAATTACAATCGAAAATTACACCTAAGTTTTTTGCAGAATCAGTAATTGGTAACAGTTGGTTATTCATGCATATATTATGATCACTTCTGACAGTGATAATTTGATTTTTTTTCCCAAAAAATAATAAATGGGATTTGCTGCAATTAAGTTTTAAGTTATGCTCCAAAGACAGTTGATGAATTATATTAAGATCACTATTGATTTTTTCGTAGGCTCGAGCTCTATTAGGAAAGTAAAAAGATAACATGAAGGTTAATATTGGAATAATAAGAGATGTGGAAGCGTTCAGGTTAGAAAACGCGGAAACTAGTAGGAAGCTGTCAAAAATACCCCTGATTGTAAAAATAACTGACTAAAGAAAAAGTATCTTAGCTGTAAAACAGTCTGAAAATTAAGAGCTGTAAAACTAAACAACCTAAGAGATAACTGTTTATTTTGATACAGGAAAGAGATGTGTGATTTGAAAAATTCCAATATTAACATCAAGAGGAAGGTGTCAATGATTAAAAATGAATATTTTTTACCTGAAATCCTTTATATTTTATCAATTCTTTCATCCGATCAACTATATAAAAATAATTATCGTTATCATAGTAGCCTATGTCTCCAGAGTGGCAAAAACCATCTTCGTCTATACATTCTTCGGTTGCAGCTTCATTTCCAGCGTATCCTTTCATGACCATACTGCCTTTATAGCACAATTCACCTGTTTGTAATGGACCTAGAATACTTCCAGTAATTGTGTCACATACTTTGGCCATTATTCCTGGAATAAGAATACCGACGCTTCCAGGCTTATGAAGATCTATTGTTTCTACGTTAGAAGCTCCGCTAACTTCTGTAAAACCATACATTTGCCTAATAGACGTATTTTTTAATCTACAAACAAAATAAGTTAAAAACATTTTGTTGGAATTGCTTAGAATTAATTAATACATTTTTGTTGCATCTTCTTGTAATTCTTTTCCAATAGGTGCAGCTCCTACTAGCATATCTTTAAGACTTGATACATCATAATTCTCTACTAATGGACTTTTAGCTAAAAATAATAAGAGTGGTGGAACTAAAAATAACTTTGTTACTTTATAGTCTTGAATTAATTGCAAGAATACTTCTGGCTTAAAGCTAGTCATAAATACTATTTTCATGTAACTAATCACGCCAACCAATTGAATTATCATTCCAAACATGTGGAAAAACGGAAGAACTAATATAGTTACATCATTTGGTCTTAGATTACCATACTTTTCATGCCTACAATAAATATAGATAAAAAGAAATGTTACATTTTAAAAGATTTAAAATTGAACCCTACGTTATATAACCAAGAGGTGCTCTTAAATTTTCGTGGCTTATCATGACGCCTTTTGGAAAACCAGTAGTCCCAGACGATAGAAAAACAAAAGCGATTTGTCGAGTATAATCGAAATCTTCAGGTTCAAAATTCTGTAAGTCGACGGTAGTGCTTTTCAAAAGCTTTTCAAAAATTTTTATTTCAGGATTGCTTGCAGACTTAGAACCAGTTATAATAATCCTTTCAACATAATCGAGTTCCTTTACTGCTTCTAAAACGTGTTTAAATGGTGTTTTTGTACAAATGATAAGCTTTGGTTTTGAAAGATTCAGACCGCGTATTAACTCATCTAGAAGGAAAGTTGGTTTTAAGACGATTGTATTTTTTTGTTAATTTTAATTTATTGCTGTTAATGAAATGACACCTTTTAAGTATGAAGGATTTAATGGAGCTACTGTAACTCCCATATATAAAGCAGCTACTATAGGTACACAGTAAGTCAATGTGTTTTCCGAAATAATTGAAATGGTATCTCCTTTTTCTATGGAAAGGCTCTTGAATACCTTTGTTGCTTTAACGCTGTCTTCTAAGAGTTTCCCACATGTCAATGCTTCTTTAGATATTGGATCCACCTGTAAAGTACGACAGTATGTAATTAATTAAAAATGAAATATGTGCGACTGACTGATTTTTGTTTTTAATTAGGTTAATCGAACCATACTAATTGTAAGCAGTCTGTTCTACGATAGAAAGGCGTGCGGAGTTCAATTCGATTGATTCATTGGCATAAACATAAAACATATAAAATTTTCGTTTTGGGTGCCGTTAGGCAGTTTTAAATAAAGGACAATCCACGTCTTCAAGTACTTCAATTGAATGTTTATTTTTTAGTATTGATTTAAACAGGGTTGCCATTTGTATAGATAAAACTCTTTTTTTACGAGTTCGTATTCGTTGTTAATCAACTATGTAAAACATTTCTGCTTATTGCATTGTAAAGAAAAAAACGATCAAAATAAATGATGTAAGTATGTAATCTACTTTTCTGGGAAAAATTAGAAAAATCATCTCTACGGGATTAACACTTGATAAAGTTTAGGTGTAGGAATTTTCGATATGAATAATTAACAATAGATTTTGAAAGTCTCGTGTACTAGTAATGACTAGTTAACTTCCATAATTTAAGTCTAAGAAAAGTCATTAATAAATGAAAACTCAGATATGGTTTGATATTAGTTCTGATTATCGTACAGTAGTAACTAAGTAATTAAAATATAAATAATAATAAAACGAACAAGTCCAAAAGTTGAAATAACTACAACGTTTAAAGATTTTTTTGAAAGGGTTTCAGAGTTCAATTACAACTGTCCAGGTTCCAGCAATCCATTTAACAAAAATAGAATAATAACAGAAAGAGACAAAGAACTTAATGTAACTCAGATGGTAGCTTTCTCCCAAATTATAGATTCCCATTGTTGATTCTAAACAATATTAACAAACTATGGAAGGAGTACTCTATATTGTTAAATTATTCCTGCGTCTTGTCCGAAATCAGTAAGCCTTTGTAAATAACACCTACGACCGCTGAGAATAATTTGAATAAGTAAGAAGTCTCTGTCGGGAGCTATATTTTGTATAGATAACCATGCTAAAAGTTCAACTTTTCCCACGATGAATTTAACTTTTTTTTTATTTTTTAATTTAACTGTTTTAGTAGAAATTTCATATAATATGGGCATATTTGTAGAACATTATTGAAGAGTCGTAGTAGAGTAATATGATGTAAATCCAAACAAGCGATGAAAGCACTCGCGAAAGGGTGTTAAGGTTTAAGTGTACCCAAGAAAACGTGTGTTGCTTTTTCATAAATAATATAATAATGTGATAATTTTGGTTTTAAGTTAAAACTCTAGGAATGTTAAAAACTTGCTTGCCTAACTAGTTTTGGAAAACGATGTTTATTAATTAAATTATTTCACATGCTTTACGTGAAAACCACCTATAAACTATAAACTAAATTATTATCTGCTTTTTACTACAAAAACCAGGTTTTTTGGCAATAATTTGTCGCTAGACATATGATTCTCTTAAAATTTTGGGAAAATAGTTCAAATACTATGAAACTTTAGTTGTATTTCTTTGGTTAACCTTGAATGTAGAATTTATCTAAAATTAATTTTTCACGTAAAACATCTGAAATAATTTAATTAATAAACATCGTTTTTCAAAACAAGTTAGGTAAGCAAGTTTTAACATTCCTAGAGTATTAATTTAAAACCAAAGTTATCACATTATTATATTATGAAAAAAACAACGATTAATTATTATTGATCATGCGGTTACGATTTATGCACCGTATTTGAATGTTTAAATGGCCCCATTGTAATGATTTTTTTTTAAATTTAATATAGTTATTCACAATGTAAGTAGATCCACTGTGATTTTGTTTAGAATTTTCGAATGTACCATTAAATTTTTTTGGGTACACTTGGACCTTAGTAAAAACACTTTCGTGATACAATTGTCGGAAACAATTGATGCGTCGCAAGTCTTCAACTCGGCGGGTTTATTATCGCCATTAGAGCGTTTTCTATTCCCTTATAAAATATTCTACAAAAGTCGCCATTGAGGGGGTACTCACTGCTGAAATACTCGAACACTTGCAATGAAATTTTCAGAAATTTTTAGAAATTTTATGAAATGTTAGAATTTCTTAGAAATTTCTGAAATTTTGTTAAATGTTTCGAAATTTTTAGAAATGTTAGAAATTTTCGGAAATGTTAGAATTTTCTTAGAAATTTTTGAAATATCTGAAATATTAAGAAAAATCCCAGAATATTAATTGTTGAATTTAAATTTAGGTTCGGTCTTTTAGCGCTTTTACTTAAATTAGACGTTTGCGAAATGCTGTGAGTGGTGCTTGAATTAAATTAAAATGAATTAAGTACATAATTAGTGAACGATGGACCGTTCTATGTGTCTAGAACCCGGTTATGATCTTCGGTGCCACACCCCGTCCTGCGATCGTTTCTCGACATTCATTTGGCGAAAAGGGAAAAACTCCGGCCTCTCGGTACACGCCGATTACGGGCCGGTCCCCGTTTTGGTCGTTCGAGATTTGGTAAGCGGATGAGGTACGACAACCGACTTTTGCTATTATAAAGAATGGATATTTATTTATTTTAGACTCTTCTTGTACAGTGTAAAAGTAAATTTATTATTATAAGATTTATTTTGCAAATTTTTTTCTTTAATTTTTTTACCTTACCGGTCCGCAAGCAAATGCTACGTCGTTCGGGTTCGTCCGCGAACGAAAAAGGTTGGGAACCGCTGCTTTTAGTTTATATGAAATTGAAAAAAATTAAAAAAGGTAATTTCATCTCTTACAATAGTGTAGCAACCATAATAGTTATTTACGTGACAAGCTTTGTAAATTAATCTTTACGGGGAACTGGAAAGTTTGTAAGCCCAGTAAAGATTAATTGCAAAGCGTGCCACCTACAAAGTTTTATTTCCACCCTCACCTCCGTTTTCTATTAATTTATTGTATATTTTTGATAAAAAGACGTTTTCTAGTTAAAGGCCATAGGATAATTTATAGGACAATTATAATCAAAAAGTAGTTTCTAAAGAGTTGCTATGAAATTTTTAGTTTATGTGTATTATAGAAAAACCAAAAAATATATAGTGACAACTATCATTTTTGCAGCAGGTTTGTAATTAACGTTGATTTAATAACAACATCAGTTCCGGATTATTCATTACGTTAGATATGAATAGGTTCGACCCTTCAGGAGACAGTGCTCTTTTGGCGACATTCATTTTCAGATGCCAAATAATTTCTACTAGCTAATTAAACAACTCGTACACTAATAATACTCACGCAATAATTGATAAGCCCCCTGGCAGTACATACGAGCTTTTGTTGATTGGTAAATATTGAATTTTTTTCTTATCATACTGTATTTATTATCTGTAAGTACCTACAGATTTTGTTGATGTAATTATGGCAATAATACTAGATAATTTCTCTAAATAAAGGCGTAGTACTATTTATATTTGCGGCGGAATCTTTTGGAATGTATACGCCCCTTCGCCGAATAAAAAGTCCCTGTGTCGAAGTGTCCCTGCACCGAACTGTCTCCGCGCCAAAGTGTCCCTGCACCTAAGTGAACGGCCACTCATTCGACGGGTAACGGAGACGACAGCACAGAGCAGAACACAACGTAAAGCGGATAGCGACCACATCGGGAAGTGTGGGTGTATGAAGTAAAATACATCAAGAGATTTTTGGAGAATTTCATTATCTTCACTAATCAAGGTCTCACAATTTATGATCAGAACTTGACACTTTCGGATACAACACCTGAGTACGCTCGCATATTTCAAATAAATTTAATATCTTGGCTACCAATCAGCTAGTCCGCTTGCTGCACGCTCTCCTCGCCGCTGTATATATGGGCAGCCACATATGATAGATACTATTGCCATGTACGCTTCACTACCCTATCCGCTCTCATCTCCGGTCTGTCGTAAGCGAGATGTGTGGCCGAGCACTAAGTGGCCTGCGCCAAAATGTCCCTGCGCCAGTGTTCTTGCGCCAAAGTGTCCCTGCGCCGAAATGTCTCTGCGCCAAAGTGTCTCACTCCGACACGGCCGTGCCGAAATGTCCAGCTCAGGGCCGGACGTTTAAAGTTTTTGATAATAAATATTTTAGTTTTTTCTCAAGTTAACAAATTGCATAAATACCCTAATAACCATGATGCAATGTAAGAGTTATTCATTCATGTAACATTTGCTTGAAGTTTGCACAAAATTTGCATAAAATTCTGCATTAATTTTTTCCAATAATTTTAAACAAAAAAGTTAAAATCTCAATTCTAATAATGTTTTTAATCATTCCACAGCAGTCATATTTGAATATGCAATGATAATTTTTATTACGAAACATAATTATTCTGAGTGCAGGATACCTGGCTAAAAGTGACTTTGGACTGACCACAAGCGTCTTTTTAAATACTCGGTTAACTATAATTCACTCGTAGAATCTTACAAGGGCTTCGTATTTATACTTATGAGAGAGGCCATCCGTTACTTGTTTATACGCCACTGCTAATCAGATGGCAGGTTTTTTCCAAATTTCAAGAAATTAAAATTAGTTGTATGAAAATATAACGTAATGAAATTTGTTAATTTGATTGTAAAATATAGATTTAATTAGAATTATCATGTTATTTAGAATTTACGAGGATCTTGGAAATTTAGATTTTTTTAGAAATATAGATTTTTTAGAAATTTAGAAATTTTTACAATTTTTTTAGAAATATAGAATTTTTTTAGAAATTTAGAAATTTTTTAGAAATTATCAGAAATTTAGAAATTTTGCAAGAAATATTGGAAATTTCAGAAATTATTGAAAATGTCAGAAATATTTCTGAATTTATGAAATGTCGAACATTTTATAAGATAGTGCGTACCCCCTCGGTCGCCATACTTTTCAGTTTGATGAACGACTTCGGGTATTGGAAGGCAGTTACGTACGTCGGTACGCGCTGTTGGTTTTTGGAACTGTCAGTTTTGAAGCAGGGTGGAACAAACATTCGACAGACGGCTTCTTTTGATGGGAGACGAAGCGGATGGAAACGAAGATGCTCATATACAGAACGATACATTAAAGGTTTATTAAATAGCAGATTATAAAAAAATAGAAAAGGTAAAGATATCTACGATAGTAGACAACGCAGCTATCTATTTACCCTAATTCAATAACATTATTAAATCGATACATTCTGACTAGTATGTCATCGGATGGTAAACGATGAATTGGGGTTCAGTGCACAATTACAACAACAATTACTATACGCATGTTTTTAGCATGATGGCGTTACTGCGCATAGTGCAAAAATAAGCATGCAAGTTTTATGAGTATGTATTTTCAAATCGTCTCGTTTTATAATTATGATACCAACTCTAGACAGTATTTTTAATAGATGTAAGAGTGCACAGAGACCTTGACGAATATGCATTGCTGTTAATCAGTACTACAAAAATAATCATTAGAATAATTTTTTTCAAAACTACAAAAGACACTTTTTTAATTTTTTAACCATACTAAGTATATGCTAAGATGATTCTATAAAAATAGTTTCAAAGGTTGATAGTTGATAGTTTCAAAAGTAGTTGTAACACAGGAACAATGTCAAAATTGGTAAAAAAATTAAAATTTGCTTTAAGAGTCTGATACTTTTTTACTGTGTCATATCTTTGCTCATTTATTGGCAGACTTTGAAAGATCCAAAACCATCTTTAATCTGACATCTGGATGAGCCAGATAGATAGCTCAAAAAATAAGGGAGCTATGATTTTAGTTAGATGATGCAGTGTCAGATAGCAGAATTTGCAAAATTTTTAAAAAGTTTTCTTCCGCTATTTGTCATCCAAAAAATTAAAAAAAAATTAATTTAATGTTATTTCATATGTATTTATGCAAAGAAAAGTTTTGAACAAAATCTAAGATATTCAAGCGCAAGCCTCTAGGTGATTTGACATGAAATTAACCATGAGGCTAAATTTGAACTAAATTTGTTTCGCCGAAAAGGGTCGGCTCAGCTATCTGGCTTAATCTTGATTCAGAAAGATCAAGAATTGGACCCTGAGCGTGATTATAAGAATTCAGAATCTGAAATTGAAAACAGATTTCCATATTGTCTTGGTATGGCATATTTAAGCCCGCATGGAAAATGAGTGAAAGAGAATGTTTGGATAATAGACTAAAAAGGGATGAGTAGTATCTATATATTTAAAACACAAAGCTCATTTTTGTTTCAGTTCGTTTGAGAGTTCTACTAGGCCGATTTACGTGATTTTTTTTATATTGAAGCTTTCGTTGTGTATATTCGTCAACACAACTTAATATCTGTATTTTATATTTTTTAATAAATAAATCTAAAACATTTATTCAGGTACGCAAGAGAACGGCCATCTACTTGCAGCGCCCTCTCAATCCCCAGCGTTGGTAACTTTTCCATTAACACTGTTTTAGATTACGAAAATCTTATGTACTTCGATAGTTAATACACCGGCCATATTAAACTTTATTGTATCTAGGTCAATTATTATTTACTAATCATATATTCAAAACACGACTCATTTTAGTTCCACTTCGTCTACGACTTTCTTTTTTATATTAAAGTTTTGACTCTGTAGATTAGTCAACATTACTTTTTATTTTTATTTAATTTTTATATTTTTAAAATCGTTCTTTTTTTGTAGTGTGTGGAGTTTTAGTACTGTGTTTTCTAATTTGTTATACTTTTAATTTAACTATGCCACCAACAATTAGTATATGGAGCATATTCACGAAATTCAATGTCTCTGTCTGACTATCAGTGTATCAGTTTTTTCAAAATTTTTAAATTTTGACTGTAGATTGAGATATTTGATGAAAAAGTAGAATAAGAATGTCTAAGAACGAATGTTTTATTTCTTAAGGAACATGGAGAAAGTGACCGGCAAAGTCTAGAAATGTAGAATTTTATGGTAAAAATGGGTGAGTAAGTCAGGGAAGGAGTCCGAGAGGGAGTTAGGTAAAGAAAGTAATTCAGAGACAGAGAGAAGTCGCGGTGAGTGTTGTCTGAGAACGGCAAGCTTAATATTTTCAACAAGGATTATAATCACACAACAAACGTTATCTATAAGGAAATCCTATAATAAATTTGCCTTTTGTCCGTCATATTTTGACGGGGTTTCCCTAGTTAGTTATTAAAAAAAATTGGAGACACTGAATGAAGTATTATTTAAAAATAAGGTTTCAAACAAGTAAATTTTTAAAACAATTGTCGAAGAAAGAAATCTATTTATCACGCATGCCATTATAATTTATTTATTTACGCAAGAACAGATATAGAATATTATCTGCAAACGAGCGTGTATGCAGCTAACAAATTTAGTATTGGTAGATTAGCAGATTATACAATTATACATTGCACTGTGTAGTATTTTATAAATGTAATTATTAGGTAAACACAGGTAATTTAGTATTTAATTAAAAAAATGCTAATATCTGCCTTAATTAATATAAGGTCATTTATTTTATAACGAAGTACAACAAACACCCTTACATTCTGGTTATAATTGGAAGGGCTAATGATAAAAAATTGATAAGTAGGTAAATTTATAACAAAATGGGTTCCCATGCAGATCTTTTAGGCAATGATCCACTTTTTCTGAGCTTATTCGAAAGCACCTCAAAAGCTTTTCCAGTCGCCAAAGTGAACCTGGTCTCTATTTGTGGTCTCTATGGAGCTTGATGTCTTTTGACAAAATTATTGCCAGTCAATATAAACCATATAACAAATTATCGTTTTTCGCTGTGCACAAACGGTTCGGTCGAATCCTGTGCTCCGTTTTCTTGGCTTCTAAAGCTTTTGAATGCAACCTAGAAAAGGGTGGGTCATCGCCCAAAAGATTTGCATAGAAACCCTCCGTTTAGCAACGTGTTCTTCAACCATCCAGAGGAAAAACTGCTAACCTATTTAACTTCAAATCTTAAAAAATACATAAATGATAAGCTATGCTAGTACATAAAGATAAATTACCTTTACTATCAAATAAGCTTTTTTACTTTATAATTAAGAGGCAATATTACTTATGGAGATTATATAAGAATAAAGTTCACACCCAATGGGTAAATTACCCTTTTGTTTAACCTGCCTCGTAACCCCTAAAAGTAGTTACAGAAAATATGTCTTTTAAGGTGGTAAAAATACAGATTTTAAAACTCTGATTAGGAACCAATTCATGAAATGATTTTTACAGATAATCGGCTACTCCATACTAGGGTACCTACTATAATGGGACCTTAGTTACAGTTTTGGCCAAAAATGTATACAAATTGTAGCATCTGTCCGTTGTACAGAGATCACGAGAAATTTTAGGTCGGAATTAATTTCATTTTATATTCCATTACTTTGTCGGGCACGAGGGTCCATTTCATCAACAAAAACCACTCCTTCCTACTGATAAATCGGCATAAAGATGAAAACTTTACAAAAATGCATATTCTTTCACTTTGAAGCTGTTTTTGACCATGGAGTGATTCTTGCTAGGGACAAGGGTACCAGTCGTGCCCCACCCACTAAGGACTAGTACTAAAATATTGAATACTCCAACTTGACTTTAACCCAAACAAGTTGCGTACATTGCATATCGTAAGCCTTCGATTTCTAAAAAAAATTATCTCGGATCACATATTAAAAACATTGCCTAAACAATTTTTGGACGATTACGTATATAGTTTTCTTAATCTTAACATTATTAAAACAGTTAAACTGAATGAATTAATTTACTGAAAAAAATGTTTTGGTAATACTTTTGAGGACTACCAGTAAACAATGTACATTTCTCTTATTACATATAACTGTATATTTCACCATTGACCTAATTCGTTTTATTTGGCAGGGTAAATAAATAAATAACCGAAATTCGAAAACCAGTTCTGAAGCTTGATGTAACACCTTTTATATTTTTTAAAGATTATTACAAATTATCTAAACTTACATTTATAACAGATTCAGGATCTTTCGATTTTAGGCATCGATAAATATATTTTCCAATAGATTCCTTAGGGATGTCATAGACTTCTTCTGGCCCACTAAGTATAAACGACGAATTATTATTAGATACCATAATTTGTTAATCCTTTTGGTTCCGCTCGAATGTGTATACTGAGTAAATGTGTTAAACAATTCAACTTTTCTTATTTTTCCAAGGGTAAACAATAAAGATAAAGTTTGTCATCTATTTGAAATTTGATAAATATTTTGGTAGTTCAATTTATTATCTTCTATGTTAAACTAGGATAGAAAGCTATCAATAATAATAACCTAATGAAAGTGATAATAAATGTTTATGATCAATTAAGAAAAAGAGTCGTTTGTTGTGATTGTTATTGTTTAATGTGTGACGCATCACTCCATTGATAGCATTTTTAGACAAGAGGGTATAATAACCATATAGCAGTAGTCATTTATTAGTTACTTCTTCTAATTATTTCAATCATTCTGATAGTTCTATTATCTGTAAGATTTTTAATTAGACATTTTATCGCTACTATTACTTTCATATTATAATTTATTTATATAATTATCACAATGACTTCTATTTTTTTCAAAGACAGTCTGTTTTTCATAAAATATATTGCCCTTTAAATTGTCTGGAAATAATTTGGTTTTCAAGTGTCAGTAAGGGTGAATAGTTCAACAAAACAATTCCGTAATACATTAATCTAGAGATTTCATTAGCTGCGATAGTCAAAAATTCGAAATATTAAAATTGGTTATTTTATAAAATTATCTCTACCTTCCTAGTCTATATTCCTATATTCAGAATTATATAAAAAAATAATTTCATTTTGAATACAAATTAAATTGTACGGTTTAAAAAAGGGGAGGGTCTCTAAATATTCTTTCAGCGTATACTTTACGCTTACATGTAGTTATTGCTCTATTTTTCAGTTTGAAGTTGTTCTTCCTGGACATTTACCAACAACTACCGCTACCTTCTTATACTGTTTAGCTTCCACAATTTTGATCGTTTTGATAATTTTGTGGAAATATCATCTTACAAATTTTCAAACTTATCACAATCTCAAAGTTTGGGCATTTCTATTTCTATATTTTTTCTTATAACTTTTCTTTTTTTAACATTTAGTTTTTAATATTGTTAATTATTGAATTACAATACAATGTTGTTATCTGCTACGCATTGGCCATTTTTATAATAGTTTGCTTCCTACATTAGCAGGTATAAAATTAACAAGCTACAATTAATGATAATTGTAGTAAGTTGTAAATCTATCTAAAAATGACAACAAATATAATAATAAAAATAACTAATCACAATTTCCTATTAAAGAAATTAAGAAAAATATATTTTACAAGTAACACTTATTTCTCAATAAAATACAGCTTAAGCTGTACTGCACTTTTGTTTTTTTAACATTTAACCCAAGCTTAAACTCAAGATTCAGGTAAGTAGTTCATAATATATTTTTTACATTATTATAATAATAATAATTAGTTCTTATTTATAGCAAATGCAACGAAATACAAATTTAGTAAGAATCAACATTACGCTTATAATCAAACAATATCAAAATTTGTATCAGAGTCGAGTAAAGTAAGCAGTTTTATTAAACAGATTCTAAAATAAAAGTGATATTATAGAGTAATAAAAATTAAAACGCGTTTATAATGGTGCCACTAGATCTGATATAAAATAAACTGGAAATTAACAATAAACATTTATTAATAGAAACAAGCCAAATTGTTAATTTAAACTTTGCGAAACCCAGAACGTGAAGTTTAACAAAAACCAACTATTTTAAATATATGATTATAATAAAACATGCACTAAATTTAACTTATTGGCATCACTTGAAAAGATTATTAAAAAATTGTATTACTATAATAATAGTTGGACGGCGTTCTTTAAATAAGGTACTTTTAAACTGTAAAGAATTTTATTTATTTAGCTCTTGTAACAGTTTTCTTAGTGCGTTTTTCTTTTAGCATAAATATAACACAATTAAATAGAATCATGCCATGGAAGCGTTTCGGAACGAAATGATCTTAAATGATAATCAAATTGTGAAAAGAGCATGGGAATTATGAATGGCAAACGAATTCTAAAATAGAGTGATGTTCTTAGACGGAACTGGCTGCAATATAAAATAAATAATTTAAGGATACGTCGATCTTAATACGCCTATCCTTGCTCTACATTAAATGAAGGTCACACAGATTTATTTGCCTTTATTTCTGTAATTAAATTAAACAAAGGAATAGTTTCAGTCCTAAAATATACTAAAAACTTAACATCTTCAAATCATGGTTACTTTAAGCTGCTAGCAAATATCTTGAAATCCCTTCAACTACATATTTCTACTAACCATTTTTTTTTCTGGAGTCCTCTGACTTTGAAAGCGTATTGCTCGGGAACAACTGAACTAAATTAAATATTAAAAAAAAGCAAATAGTAAATTTATTTCTACATACAACAGTAAGATATTATATTTCTAATTGGTATACTTTTGTTTTTATCGGACGATACGCAATAAAAGGTACCCATTTTTATGGACAATTTCAATGAAAGTAAGTTAACTAATTTTTTTCTCAGAAAATATATATCAGATATCTATGAGAGTTTTGTAGGGGTTAGAAAGAATCCTTGCGGTTGTTATACTATTAATTTTGGGACAAAAAAGCGTTTTATTTAAGATTCATATGAAAAAATAGCGAACTATGCGTTCTTGTTTATTAATGGAGATAGCGTCAGATGTTTTTCGCTAAATTAACATTTTCATATGTAGACATTATTTTCTTTAAAAAAATGTTCCGAATTTTAACAATAAAAGTGCAATAACAAAAAAACCGTTTTTTGTCGAAACCGCTTGTCATCAAAAATCGTTTTTCTGTTTTTTTGCACATTTTTTCAAACGAATTTTTTCGAACATTTTTTGAAAAAAATAATGTCTACACATGAAAAGTGTTGATTTAGCGGAAAATTTTTGACGCTATCTCTATTAACAAACAAGAACGCACAGTTCGCTATTTTCTCGCATAAATCTTAAATAAAACGCTTTTTTGTCTGAAAATTAATAGCATAAGAACCGCAAAGTTTCTTTCTAACTCCTACAAAAATCTCATAGATATATGACATATACTCTCTGAGAAAAGAATTCGTTAACTTACTTTCAATGAAATTGTCCCTAATAATGGGTACCTTTTATTGCGTATCGTCCGATAAAAACAAAAGTATACCAGTTAGAAATCTAATATTTTACTGTTGTATGTAGAAATAAATTTGCTATTTGCTTGTTTTAAAAATATTTAATTTGGTTCAGTAGTTCCAGAGCAATACACTATCAAAGTCAGAGGACTCTAGAAAAAAAATGGATAGTAGTAACTATTATATTCGTTTTATAGCATTAGTAAATACAAGACGACTTTCGTTAAAACATGTGCTGGCGTATAGAAAAGCTCTTTAATACACTAACAGTAGAAAAGGTATATTCCTTGTGATACCAACACGTTACTTTGTGCAAGCACATGTCACAAAATATTTCCAGATACAATATATTTTAATAATAAGCTTATAATAGCCCTATTAAAAACAAATCAAAATTTAGTGAGCACAATGCAGATTTCAATTGTCTTTTCAAACAAGAAACACTAATAACCGGAACAGTATCTTTTTGTGTTATTTTAAGCGTTCAGTTGCATTTAACTGCAAAACGCAGCATTTAGAAATCAAATATATCTAAGGTATGCAGAAGAGTCGTCTGCAAAATAATGTTAAACAAGAACAATAGACCCGTTACACTCTTACACGCTGTCATGCGTGAGCGACCAATACGTGGCAAAGCGAGCGAATGTCGGTGCGGACAAAGCGAATTGACAGTGTCCTAGGTAGCACATTTTCGTAATAGCGAATCACGCGGAATAAAGAATAACAAAACAGAACTATGATACGCTAGCCTGGTAAAAATGGGCTAGTGGAACAGAAGCAAAGTTTACATGTCTGGGAATACATTTCTAAAATTACGCTACTGTGGAAATAGAAAAAATGCATCAGTGAAAAGGTCTTGGAAATGATAAAAGGACCTCGCAGAATCCTTCTGGAAAATGGCTTTCAGACTGCTCTAGAACTGTGCTGAAAGATACTTTTCGATGTGTAGATCAAAAGTGCCAATGGGCACAAAATCCAGAAGATTATAGTTTGTGAATCACAACCATTTGAAGTCGAATAATGCAAAAATTGTCTACTTCAAATGGCTATAATTTGAAATCTATAATTTTTTGGAGTTTGTTACCAAACGCGAAGCACAGTAAAAGGTACAATAATTCAAAATAAAAAATATTATACAAAACAAAAATAAGGAATGGAAAAGCACGTTACATCAATTTTCCTAAACTTAGGAAGCTATTTTCACTATTAAATTTGTTGTTATGCATCCAAAACTGATGATTTGATTTATCACATTCCTCACTAAATTTTATTTTTTTTAACTGAACATCGTTATAGCCGCACCGCATCAAACACTCTTGAGCATCAAACAGATCCCCTCGGTTTCTATATTGTAAAAAGGAAAGTACACCGCAAGACATGGGTTGAACGCAAGAAGAGATGTCAAATATTTGTTATAGAATGTAACTATGTCACGATTAACTAATGATAAAAAGGCAACTACTACCCTCATCTAAAAATGCTTTTAAAATCTAAGGCTATTAGATTTTTATAGCTATGCTAGACTGAGTTAAAATTCATTCTTTATTTGTCAAGTGAGGTCATAAATAAATCTAAATATCAGCTTAGTTTTAAATCTATTATAACAGAGAGGAAATAAATCCCAAACATTACAATAGATTGTATAACGCAGGATAGTATTATATTTTGTTTTGACAAACGGGAAATAAAGTCGAAATATTATAATATGAGGTTCATTTAATAGATTCCAAAAAATTAAAAATCGCAAAGTAGCTTTATTTTTGTAATTGTTGTCTTCTGTAGAATTTATTCTAATTATTTTTAGCAATAATAAAAAGGATTTTCTATCTAGTTTTCCCTTATACCATTTTTAGTAGAACATCAAAAGCCATTCGTTTTTTTTGTTATGATTATAACACAAACAAAGATTAATCGATGAAGTTGTTTTGTTGTTTGTATATGTCTATTGTACTGAGTGAATCTAACATGCGCAAAAACAGTACAACACGAAGCTAAGAAGCATTAGAATACTGTGAGCGAAATGTCAGCAGTTCATGAATGCTGATGCCGACACTGGCCAGAAATTAACATTACCAGCAACGCATGTCATTGCTGAATAAGTAACTAAAAATATTTAATGTTCTCACACGATACTCGTACAATTTCAAAATTTTTATTAATTCGACAAGCTCCTGTTAGAATTATCTTTAATGCTTAATACATAAGTTAGAATAAGATGATAAATAATGTAATATGCTTTGTAGTTTTACGGCCTGCTTTAAAAATTTTAGGCAGCAGGCTAGTAAGAATAAATAGAAATAAAAAAATAAATATTGTAGCATAAACGTTTCGTCAATAGGGTTTATGTTTTATAGAACAAAATTGCTAATTAACAAACTATTCTTACACTGACGGTAGAGGCAATGGTTTTCAAGGATTTCAGGATGCCGAATCCATACGTCACCGCAGTCGATCAGAGTCAAGCGGTAAGTTAAGATGTCTTTTTAACTTCTGAATGATCAGACAGTGTTATAGGTATATCATACCACACCGATTCGACAGCGATCAGTTCTAGAGAAGTCGATAATTGGGGTATAGTTTCACAATCCAGTAAGAGGGTTGCAAAACTGAAGCTTGCGTCGGACACACAAAATGCAAGTTACGCCACTGAATAACCACATAACATTCAATTACCAAGCTCTTCTGTCACCGAAACATCAAATCAGCATTGGCAAGCAGTATTTACCCAACTACATTTAATCAAAATGAGTAGATTGTACAATAAATTTCTCAAGACGTTTAAGAAGTTTTACATACGATTTCTTGAATAAATAAGATACTAATATTGAACTAATAAGTGGCTAGGTTGAACCGTTAATGAATGAGGTATCAACTTCCTTTCAAAATAGATATGTTTTATTTTCTTAATCTTTCTTAAAGGTTTCGTATACAATATAGGTGAAATAATTTAATATATGTATATAAAGTTTTTATTAAACGACTGACTAAATAATTAGTTTGCCATTATGACACAGTAATAATATTTACACAAACATATAGAAATATTCTAAGTATAACCATAGAGTAATTATATAAAGAGGAATCACGGCAAATACTAGCTTGAAGCACGTATTTGGGTACAAATTTTGTTCAAAAAGTGGTGCTATCTATTGAAAAATATGATATTTTTCTACGTTTAGCTTGTTTACAAACTATGTTACAATTAAATTAATATTTTATCAGTACAAGAGTTTTTTTGTTTGAAGCCTTCAAGATAAAGAATAAATAAATTTATAATTCCTTGTGAATATATTTCTTATTTTTATTTAAACAGTGCAGATGTTTCGAGACGTTTACCCACTCATTATCAAAACTAATAAATAATTATACTTCAATCTAATTACTCTGTCATATTATTTCTAATTAAGTTATATCAAATTACGTCGTAAGCTGTAATTGATTACGAGGTATAAACCATTATTTCCTACTCCGTCGGGAAACTGCAACAAAATGATAGAAACTAGAAAGGGATAAAAAGGCAGGAATCAAAAAGAAAATCACATCAATTGTTAAAACGCTGATGGCAAACAAAAGCTTTTACTGTTATCGTCTGGCGACTTTTATGAGTTACCAAAGAATTTACATAACGAAAATTTCACAAATTCTAATAGTTCTTAAGGGTTTACATTGTTATATATACAGAGTGCGTCTAAAGTCTAAACGCGTGAGGGCTAAAGACGTGGGACTGTTTAATATTTTTCTTCCAGATTTTAAGGACATTCATTAGGGAATAAACACTACTTTCCGACACTTCTCTAATAAATTTTTTTCTAAAATGGCGAAGCAGCGCAATTTTGAAAAAAAAAATAAAAGAAGGTTGAAGGTTAAAGGTTGAGTATTATCTCATTTTAAAGCTCTTCCTATTCTTAATATGACCGTAAGGTTTTAAAGTCACCAATTAAAAAACGAATGAACTACACGCTAGAGAATGGAAAAAATTATTACGAAATTGTATGTAATTTGAAATAATGATAAATTCAATTCAAATTCAACATTTTTATTAAAACAATATGGTAATTATCAATAATTATTATTAAAGAAAAACTGAGAATGTTCGTGTTTTACCTATCCATGCACAAGGTCCATAAATGTCTAAAAGCAAGCTTAATTGTAGGAAAGGTAGATCGTCTCATACATTTCCACTATAGCATGAGTCAGAAACCCTCCATAATACTTTTATTAAAGTTGAACCAACGGGAATGTCAATCCGCCATTTTGGATGCAAAAATATACATTGCCATTACCTAACTTTACACTGTTTTATAAACTAAAATATCTTTCTAAGCTTTTTTAGACATTTATGGACCTTGTCTATGCAGTTGTGTTAATGTCATCTTCATTCCATTACTGTAAAATTACTGTAAAACAACGCACGTGCTCTTTATACTTTATATTAGTATTTCGAAGTGTTTGTCCAATATATACCGGACTACAAAAAGAGTAATACAAACGGTAAATGTCCTATTTTATGATATAAGATGTGTTCTGTATTTAGCATTAAATAAAAATGAAAAATTGTTAGTATTGGTTTTAAAAGCTGTTTTATAATTAATATTTCTTAGTAAGGTGGAAATTATGTTAGTTTTGTAGGTTAGCCGGAAATCCAGTGATTATTACGTAACCAGTGGATCTTATCGACTTGCGAGAGAGGATAATCAGTGAATGTTCAATAACAAAAAAAACATTTTACAATGTTCGCAAGGATATTTCGAATATGTTATTCTACTGGCAAGAGATTCAAGGTAGACATTTTCACCAATATCTTTAATAATAATTATTGACAATTATTCTTTTGTTTTAATAAAAATGTCAGATTTGATTGAATTTATTATTAGTTGAAATTACAATTTTTTAATAAAATGTTTCTCTCTCTCTATTTTTGGCTAATGTTATCAAACATTCCAAAATTCCTCGATATCTACAAAATTTAATTATTAATTTACAAACAAATAACGAGTCATTTATAGACCTAGGAATGCGTAAATCAAAATCCTTTAAAATTAACCGAGGTGTAATGCAAGGAGCTCCCACTTTCGCCAATTCTTTTTAATTTATGTCGCCAACAAATGAAGGATTTAAGATTACCGAATATCACGAGGGCAGAATTGTTAAAAGCATCTCAAATCACGCAGTGCTCACCTCATGATCACGTGGTCGACTCGAGAAATTTATCTGATAACAGAAACAACTGATAAACTGGAATGATTCAGTAGCGTTGCAAAATGTCCTTTACGAAGGCTAACATTGATGCTTAATGTTGTATTCGATTATAATCGAATAAACGTACAAAATAGGAAAAATGAAATTAATTTATACTATAAGAACAATTATTATTAACGTCCAAGTTTAATTATTTCATTCCACCTTACTATTTGACTCACAGTTAGGCATATTTTTGTTTTCCATGTAACATGTATGCAAGTAAACAGCAAAAAATATAAATTAAATTAAACATATGAAAGCAGAAATATTGTTATAAACAAAAATTCTTAAGAACTACTATAATAGTTAAGTATTTCCTTTAAAACAGTAACAAATTGTTTATACATTAATTGTTTTATTGTAATTGGTAAATTATTATACAGTACGATTCCTAATATATAAAAAGGATTGCCATCATTTAGTATCAGTTTTATGCACTTGTTTAATTATTATTTATTAAAACAATTGATTTTCCAAAAATTTTACCCTCAAAATAATTATCTGGATCCGCTGGTAGGTACAATAAAAAACAGTGTTATAATTATTAAGCTTAAAAGTTTTTCAAATAAGCACTTTTACACTTTATACTTATGGAATGTGTTGACTATTATCCTTTATTTTAAGAAATGTATTTATAATGCAACTCGATCTTCCGATCTTTTTTAGCAAAATACCGGTGCAGGTTTTAATTTTAAATCTTTGTTGTTAAATTTGAAAGTTCGGGTTTTGATCTGCCTTTCTTAATGTTTTGTAATTTCTCTCTAAAACTGCACACAGAAAATTCTTTATTAATAATTTACAAACTGAACAAAAAATTGTCCCGATTCGGATGTATCGGAAGTACTCGAACCTTCCACCGAACAGCTGAATTTGCAGCCATGACGATAATGCAATTTTAAATTTGCATACAGCACAAACTAAATATAATTATTTGTCTTTAAAAAAATTCAACTTATATAAATTGAAATAATAAAATGTGACAAAATACAGTCTCATTCGCAGATTTACATTACTTAGGTAATATTAAATTTAAAAAATAACCAAATTATAATAAATAAATATTTGGGCACGAATCACACTAAAAATAACGACCAAACAATTTTAACCGCATCGTCTCTGTATCACCACGCCCGCTAGTAGTGGTAGATAGCGGGTTCTGGCGTCACACTGCCACACCTCGGGTAGACAAACATCTATACACGCTAACATATGGGCTAATATACAGTTAAGCTTTATTATTTTACTTTTAAGGGTGAGGGAATGAATGCTTTGCGGATCATAGCGATTTTAATCATTTGCATATCTCATCTCTCATTTGCATAACTCATCTCTCATTTGTACATATCGACAGTATAGCTAAGCGGGTTCGAGCGCAAAATCCCATGTATTTTCTTATGAAGGTCCGTTTTGCATTTCAAGGTCATTCGCGAAATTCGAGGTTCATTTGCATATCATTCGCGGGGTCATTAGTGGATCATTTGCATATCATTCGTGGTGTTATGTGTATATCATTAACGGTATTATTTGCATATCACGATCTAATTAATTTAATTCGCGGGGTCATTAGCGGATGATTTTTATATCTCGCGGGGTCATCTGCATATCTCATCTCTCATCTCCCTCTCTCTCCTCATTCCCAACTTGGATTTTCCGCCCATAGATATGATATTCATTATCAGTCGGTGACGTCATATGATCGGTATAGTAGATTTCTATACGCCTGTAGATAGGCAACTCGCTATATTTTTTTTATAAAAACCAATGGAGCCAGCAGGGTTTGAACGCTCGACCGTCTGGTTATAAGCCTAGGACTTAACCATTACACCATGAAGGTAATCTATTAAAGCACTGTAAACGGGTTATAAAAAAAATTGTTGACTAGCGACCACGTACTCATAACTAATACATGTCAGTAATTTCATATTATCAGATATGATATTCATTATTATTATTAATTTTAGATATAAATCTAAACGTTATACATTATTATTAATTTTAAATATAAATGTAGACATTATAGTCGTTTAAAATATAGTAACATCAATTTATTTATTAAAATAAAAATAACCCAGAACTAAATTATTAATATCAAGAAATTTATTTAAAAAACATTTCAATTCTAAATGTTTCATTTGTACATCTCATTTTGCGAATTAAATTAATTCATGGTATCATTTGCATATCTTATCTCTCATTTGCATATCTCATCTCTTATTTACATAACTCATCTCTCTTTTGTACATCTCATTTTTGCTAATTAAATTAATTCACGGTATCATTTGCATATCTCATCCCAATAATAATTAGTTAACATTTATATTGATAATGAATTCAAATAAATTCCTGAAAACACTCTAAATAGAATACGATAAACAAGGCCCGCATTTAACTATATCTCATCTGCATATAACATGTCAACTACAGACATTCCTAAAATGTAAATCTATTAGTCATAACATTTAAAATGTGTAACAATTAATATGTAGAAACTTGTCATTTCTCATTATTGATTTCACCTCAGTTCTCAGAACCGGATCTATAAGGATTATCTGTACGCCAACAAGAAACCTCAAGTAAAATGTATTGTTTCATCCGATGCCCGTCAAATATTTCTTATCATAACATACCATTATGTTCAAAACAATGCAAATATAATTACTTTCAATATAGTCACTTGTTTAGTTAAAAATTATTTAAAATTTACAGCAAAGGAATTTTAAGCAGCAGATGTCTTAAAACATTGCTAGCTTGATACTTGTACTGGAATAATAATGTAAAAAGTGTTTATAAATATTTATAAGCGATTGTTTTCATTGCTTTAATGAAAACCTTATATGGTTATATGTAGTAGAATGATGCGGTATAAAAAAATCTATAGTGAATTATTTAAGCATCTATATTAGTTCTCGAGAAGCTATTAACCCGACATGATCATTATGAAAGCAAATCAACTTTTATTGCTTTATATATCATAAACGCGTTGCTAGTGTAAGCTATTAAAAAGATAGTAGTCATATTGAAATTAATATCAAGTCTAGCTTTTACAAGAAACGGTTATAATCTAATTGATATCATACACGGATTAAACTAGACTATATATTAAGAAATATTAATTACGGCTTTTATAGCATCTTACAGGAAAAAAGATTACATTCAATCAGGATCGCAACATATATCATTAACTAGATATCATAAATAAATATATTATATATCGAAGGTAGAGTAAAGACATGAGGATATCCAACGTTTGACTAATGTCTATTTATTAAAACAAATAAGTTATGAAATGAAGCAGGGAGTCTATTCAATGAACAATGCTAATACTTTTATGATTTTCTAACCTATAGATCTGCAGTTAGAAACTCAAGCCTGCTAAATGCTCACAATTCACTTACCCTATCATCATCATATCGTACAATACAAACATTCCATATTATTATTAAAATTTTATAAATAAAACGATAAAACAAAATTATAGTTTTTCACCTATTTCTGTGTTAAACGTATTCATCGTATATGAAAGCACGTACGGTAGCAAGATCTAGAATGCTCCTACCCCTCAGAAGTGAAGGTCTTCAACAACTTCAGATCAGCAAATTAAAACTTGATAGAGTCAACATCTAACTCTGAATGTCATACAGAGCTATCAACTAAATCATATACAGCTTTTGCTTAATTGTACGAATAACTCGTTCAACTATTGAATTCTTAATCACAGAATACGTAGAGTAATGATTTATGTTGTATACATTCATTAACTTTAACTCGATATATACAAATTCATATATGAGAGACATGTTATATAAGTCAATACAGCCCTATAACTATCATTTATTGATCTATACAAAGAGATTTATATCTACGCTAAACTAAAGATTAATAGAAGTAATACATTCCTGATATCATAAGATAACGATAAAACACATGATTATTCTTAGACTAAGGTCTAATTTAGGTAGTCAAATTGTAGGTAATCGAATTGTAGGTACATATCATGATATGATATACAATTATATTCTAGTAAGGATTGTAATCAAGTCACTGCTAAAAATAACAACATTCTTTATCACGATCATCTATCATTATCATAATCATCTAATGTCATGCAGAGTCAGCAGCTAACTCCTAACTTCGTATATGCGAGAATCGGCATTATATAACACACACATCAGTCTACGTTCATTGTTCTAATATTGATAGGAACTTTCTAGAATCTATAAAGCTGTACTAGCTGTACTACATATATTCAACTAATTTGAATATACGATAACGGATACTCATTATACTTCTATGCACACAATCGAGGTATCAGTACATTCCAACCACGTGATCAAGATTGTAGTATTCAAATCAAGCTTCCTAGCTCCTATACAAGTATTCTAGATCACAGGGTATTCTTCATATATGAAATCATAAAGTTCGAGTCTAACTACTGACGAGGTGAAAGAATAGGTGCAATCGGTTTATGCCGGTTTATTACCCAACTAGAAAAATATCGATATATCCTACGTTGAGAAGATAATTATACTATGTAAGCATCGATACGCTACATATGATTGCGAGCCTGAGTATAAGCATAAACCCTATACTACAGATTTTTATCCTTTTTCATTATATCTACTACAGACGAGGTGAAAGAGTAGGTACATTTAACATGCGTATGCTATAATTATCTAATTTTCTTGTTTTCTAGACGTAATGCAATTTTGAACAGATTTTAACCCTTTTCGTTATACTTATACCCTTGTAAGCGATTTCTACATATACGTTGTTATTGTTTATACACCATATAGATATTCGTCGCCATATTTAAACGTTATTTTACAATATATCATACATTTTTAATAGCTTCGAAATACGTAGATATGTAATAATATACTATATACTCTTGTAGGATATTCATCGTATCTATAGTAAACTCGTATGATTAATAATAATCTGTAACCATTTTCGATACCTCCGAAATATAAGTCTATAGCATATGTTTGTAATACGTCTTTATAACTTTGAAACACAGGGTAGTTACCTCTTGCAATATCTACAGTTATGAGAACCCTGAAGACTTAACCTGGAGAAATAAATCAGATAAATATTTTACTTTTTATTGAAACGATAACTTTGCATACTAATATATAATAATATAATGTATAACGCCTGATAAATAAAATTGAAATTATTCTTATTCTTTTACAATGAAATGTGTTTTGAAAAACACGATTTAACGTTATGTATATTAATGCAGGAATTCTGTTAACGCATTCGTTATTTAGAGATTCACTTATAAGTACACTATCTATTTAGCTGATTCAATAAAAAATTCGTTATTTTTAAAATTCCTAACAAGAGTTCAGGGTTCTTTATCTGTTTAAGAATATTCAAAGACAATATATGTATAAATTATCGTGAGATTCCTGCTCTATATAAAACGCCATATATAAATTAGAGATAAAAATTTATCCTGTGTATTGGCGAAAACTCAAATATTCACGGAAATATAACAATCGGTACATATGACGATACTAATCAGTCTGACGCGGAATATATATATTTTATATTATACAAACGGAGAGAAAAGAATAGGTACAATCGGATTATGTTAATACCAAGCTCACCATGATTATTATAAACATCTTAACAGAATAAAAAGGGGCGATATGAATATAACTTATAGGATTTAATCAAACTAGAAAAATATCGATATATATCCTGCGTTGAGAAAATAATTATACTATGCGTTTAAATGTTTAAGTTCATCATAGCTTGCATCTCCTAAAATATGAGCGTTATACACATGTTTGAAATTCAATTCATCTTGCTTAAAGAGAATAAGTAAGTTAGCGTTGTCCCTAATCAGATGTTTGGGAATTTTCGTATATGTTTGACCTAAATAAAATGAATCAACACCCTTTATGTCTACCCATGCTAAAATATTGTATTTTTTTCTTGTTTATCAGAAATTATATCATCAAAATGAATACTGAATTAGGTTTCACATCATTAGAGGTGATTACATCATCGTTTTCGCCATATTTAGGTTGAAATAAAGACTTGGCGTATAGGTAGATATTTTCAAATTTTAATCCGTTTTCATTAATTAGTAGACCTAACAAGGCATTAGTTTTACCAAAAGAAAAAGGTGCACTCAAAATTGCTCAACAGGAAACAGGTAAAAGCTTACCATGCTTTCTATCACCATCGGAATATTATCGAGAAACATGATCGTCTAAGTTAAATATATTTAGCGACTTCTTTTGCTTAATAATTATCATTATGGTATGTGTATATGTCTAGTCACAGTGTCAGCAAACGCATTGTATTCTATCAACGAATCATGTAAAATTAAGCAGTATGCTTTAGTTGTATCAGAAAGTGGGTTGACCGACTCAAGCTCTAATCTCAAAATTCATGAATATATTATACACACGATATAACTATGCTGTAATATTACGAGAGGCTACATGAAGAAAAGGGTATGTTGGAAGTCGGTTCTGAATTTCTTAAAACATTACTCGAATATCAAAAATTCGTAACGGCGATGCATAGGTTTAATACTATCAACAGCTCATATAAAGGAAATGTTAGATTGTTAACAGTTTATGAGCATTAATCAAAGACTATTCTATAATGATGTATTATTTATTTATAAACGTTACATAGTATAGTAGCTAAATACATGACTGACTGAAAAAGTTACTTTTATTAATGATGACTATTGAATTCGATCTGTCACTAGCTTAACCTTTTAATTTCCACTTTTGACCAAATTATAGTTAATCTGATCAAATATTGCTTACAAATCGGAGCTCTAATCTAATGTCTACAGTAGAATTCTTAAAACTTTCTATGAAGTTTTAGAATTGTCGATTACTAAGACACCCGTTTCTTCTACCTTCTTTAGTAAATTCATATTGTTAGCTTCTACTTTGTCAACTGTTACTAAAATGCTGTTCTTTAGATCCTTTACCTCGCTCTATGTATCTGTAGTCATTACAATGAAAGTTTGTACTGTTGTGTCGAATTGACGATTTCATTTGAAAATTTAATAATGTAATTTATCGTTTAAACTAACCCTTGTTTACTTCTATATATGTTTAATTAATATGTAATTAGTACATCAAAATATGTTCTTAATATGTTTTTCAATTTCCTTATAAAATATAACTATATATCATTGAAATAAAACATTATTAAGATATTAAATAATAATTTTATTTTATCGCATCCTAAATATTTACACGACTGATCACCTTTCTCGTCAGCTTCTTTTCAAACAATTGCAGTCGTTTATCATAAACCTAGTGGTGAGCTTGTATTATTCGTATTGCGATATGGATATATTATTCAATATTCATGTCTTCTGCTAACCCTACATAACCTAAGCTTTACATAGATTTAGACATGTTTTATATTTCGTATTTAGACACATAGCACGACATATCTGAATGATACTATTAAATAAAAATAAATTGCTACTAATCGTAAGCTAGACTTGAATGATATCGATCGATATGCTATAATATGTATAGCTTAAATGCTAGATTAGTGAAGGAACATGCTGCTGAAGTCTATCGATTAGTTTGTTAGCCTTATTCCAATATACGTTTTCATCTTTATAATTGTTCAACTTTTAAAATTTGATGGTCTGATACCTATATTCCTGTCTTGTTTAAGTTATTAACGTTTGAGTAGCAGGAAACGCTTTATATAGGTAAGAAAGTCAAGTCACGTTACGTTCAACGAATCCAATCCCGACGAGTTTTCAAGGTCACCCGAGTTTAGCCGAACGTACCCGAACAATTAATACACAATTCTAATCATTCATTTTTCAAACAGTTAATTGCTCTAATTAAATTGATTGATCTAATAAATATGCAAATGAGGCGAGAATTAAATTTATTGATCTAATTAACAGTTTATGAAAAATGAATGATTAGAATTGTGTAATAATTGTTCGGGTATGTTCGGCTAAACTCGGGTGACCTTGAAAACTCGTCGGGATTGGCTTCATTGAACGTAACGTGACTTGACTTTCTTACCTATATGAAGCGTTTGCTGCTACTCAAACGTTAATAACTTAAACAAGACAGGAATATAGGTATTAGACCATCAAATTTTAAAAGTTGAACAATTATAAAGATGAAAACGTATATTGGAATAAGGCTAACAAACTAATCCATTTATACATATATTGTCTTTGAATATTCTAAAACAGATAAAAAACCCTGAACCCTTGTTAGGAATTTTAAAAATAACGAATTTTTTTTCAAAACACATTTCATTGTAAAAGAATAAGAATAATTTCAATTTTATTTATCAGGCGTTATACATTATATTATTTTCATATATTAGTATGCAAAGTTATCGTTTCAATAAAAAGTAAAATATTTATCTGATTTATTTCTCCAGGTTGTCTTCAGGGTTCTCATAACTGTAGATATTGCAAGAGGTAACTACCCTGTGTTTCAAAGTTATAAAGACGTATTACAAACATATGCTATAGACTTATATTTCGGAGGTATCGAAAATGGTTACAGATTATTATTAATCATACGAGTTTACTATAGATACGATGAATATCCTACAAGAGTATATAGTATATTATTACATATCTACGTATTTCGAAGCTATTGAAAATGTATGATATATTGTAAAATAACGTTTAAATATGGCGACGAATATCTATATGGTGTATAAACAATAAGAACGTATATGTAGAAATCACTTACATGGGTAGTAGATATAACGAAAAGGGTTAAAATCTGTTCAAAATTACATTACGTCTAGAAAACTAGAAAATTAGATAATTGTAGCATACGCATGTTAAATGTACCTATTCTTTCACCTCGTCTGTAGTAGATATAATGAAAAAGGATAAAAATCTGTAGTATAGGGTTTATGCTTATAGTCAGGCTCGCAATCATATGTAGCGTATCGATGCTTACATAGTATAATTATTTTCTCAACGTAGGCTATATCGATATTTTTCTACTTTGATTAAATCCTATAAGTGATATTCATTTCACCCTTTTTATTCTGTTAAGACATTTATAATAATAATAATAATAAATGCCTTTATTTTAATAAGCAGAAAGAAAAATTACATTCATTACATTACATTAAGGCGAAGTTCAGCATCACCTAATTGGGTGATGCTGCTCTGCCACTTAACCCTTAATTTAAATAAAAACGATGATTTAATATTATATGCGGCAAAATAATGAGACAACGTATAATAAAACATATTTAAACAGCATAATATAGGTAGAGTTATGTTAACACTATCCTTGGTGGAGCTGGCAGCAGGAGCTTCGTAGAACATACACAGGAACATGATTAATTTAAGTTTGTTGTTTTCTAAACAAATCTGATGACAATGTTTTTTTGAACTTTGAGATAGGAAGAGCTTTAAATGAGCTTGGAATCTGATTAAGATATGAAGCGCAGGTATATGAGAAGGATCTCTTAAACGTGTGTGTTCTATGTGGTGGAATCGTAAGTAAACCTCTGTATCTAAAGTTTATGTGATGTACGTCTGTACGAAAGCTTATTTTATTAGTCAGGTATTCAGGTTTGCTGTGTTGTAATATTTTATGAAAGAAGGTTGTCGCGTGTAGGTGACGTCTGTTTGACATGTTAAGCCATTTTGCTGGTGCTAATCTGTCTGTTATACGATGAACTGCCCTAGGTATGCCATAAATTAGTCGGAGGCAGGCATTCTGTAGTCGTATTACTATCATCCCAATTGATTGACATAAGATCATCGTGAAATAGATTATAATTCAAGTTTTTGAAACAGCGGTATGTTTTTATGAATTGTGCCGGCCTTCGACCATCCATGAGCAGGGTGCAGTATACTGTCTAGTGATCAGACAGTTTAGCATCGACAAAAATTCCAGAGTTAATTACATTCGCGGCTTTGGAGGACAAAATTAGATCTATAAGAGAGTCATTCCTTGTAGGTTCAGTAATGTGTTGAGATAATTCTAAGTTCTCACAAAGCTCCATTAAGTCCGATGTTGCACAGTCGCTTTTATCGTAATCTATATTGAAATCGTCTAAAACTATAATACGATCTGAGTAAGAACTTGCATTAGGTATAGAATTGTTAAGATAGGTAAAAAAGTTTTTATACATTTTACGATGTGGATTGTATGTGACACCTACAACAAATGACCCACCCAGAGGTCGAATTCTAAGCCAGAGCTGTTCTATAGAATCATCAGTATTTAATACATCACATTGAAGAGAATTCCTTACATATACACCTACCCCTCCTCCGTGCAAATTCTGTCGATCTTTTCTAAAGAGTGTATACTCCTTAATTTCAACGTCTGTTGTTGATATTGACGGCTTCAACCATGTTTCGCTGATGCAGATTACCTGTGGATTTTGGTTGCAGATAAATTCTTTTAATTTAGTGAGTTTGGATGGTAAAGATCTTGCATTAAAATGCACGACAGTAAATTCCTGTGTATGTTCCTGCTTTCTACCATTGCCAGGCATTAAATTAATTGTACACCTAAAAAAAGAAAAGTTATATAATTAAATAATCATAGGGAGCCTTGTATGGGCATAAACCGATTGCACCTATTCTTTCACCTCGTCAGTAGTGAGACTCGAACTTTATGATTTCATATATGAAGAATACCCTGTGTTCTAGAATACTTGTATAGGGGCTAGGAAGCTTGATTTGAATACTACAATCTTGATCACGTGGTTGGAGTGTACTGATACCTCGATTATGTGCATAGAAGTATAATGAGTATCCGTTATCGTATATTCAAATTAGTTGAATATATGTAGTACAACTTTATAGATTCTAGAAAGTTCCTATCAATATTAGAACAATGAATGTAGACTGATGTGTGTGTTATATAATACCGATTCTCCCATATACCAACTTAGGAGTTAGCTGCTGACTCTGCATGACATTAGATGATTATGATAATGATAGATGATCGTGATAAAGAATGTTGTTATTTATAGCAGTGACTTGATTACAATCCTTACTAGAATATAATTGTATATCATATCATGATATGTACCTACAATTCGATTACCTACAATTTGACTACCTAAATTAGACCTTAGTCTAAGAATAATCATGTGTTTTATCGTTATCTTATGATATCAGGAATTATTACTTCTATTAATCTTTAGTTTAGCGTAGATATAAATCTCTTTGTATAGATCAATAAATGATAGTTATAGGGCTGTATTGACTTATATAACATGTCTCTCATATATGAATTTGTATATATCGAGTTAAAGTTAATGAATGTATACAACATAAATCATTACTCTACGTATTCTGTGATTAAGAATTCAATAGTTGAACGAGTTATTCGTACAATTAAGCAAAAGCTGTATATGATTTAGTTGATAGCTCTGTATGACATTCAGAGTTAGATGTTGACTCTATCAAGTTTTAATTTGCTGATCTGAAGTTGTTGAAGACCTTCACTTCTGAGGGGTAGGAGCATTCTAGATCTTGCTACCGTACGTGCTTTCATATACGATGAATACGTTTAACACAGAAATAGGTGAAAAACTATAATTTTGTTTTATCGTTTTATTTATAAAATTTTAATAATAATATGGAATGTTTGTATTGTACGATATGATGATGATAGGGTAAGTGAATTGTGAGCATTTAGCAGGCTTGAGTTTCTAACTGCAGATCTATAGGTTAGAAAATCATAAAAGTATTAGCATTGTTCATTGAATAGACTCCCTGCTTCATTTCATAACTTATTTGTTTTAATAAATAGACATTAGTCAAACGTTGGATATCCTCATGTCTTTACTCTACCTTCGATATATAATATATTTATTTATGATATCTAGTTAATGATATATGTTGCGATCCTGATTGAATGTAATCTTTTTTCCTGTAAGATGCTATAAAAGCCGTAATTAATATTTCTTAATATATAGTCTAGTTTAATCCGTGTATGATATCAATTAGATTATAACCGTTTCTTGTAAAAGCTAGACTTGATATTAATTTCAATATGACTACTATCTTTTTAATAGCTTACACTAGCAACGCGTTTATGATATATAAAGCAATAAAAGTTGATTTGCTTTCATAATGATCATGTCGGGTTAATAGCTTCTCGAGAACTAATATAGATGCTTAAATAATTCACTATAGATTTTTTTATACCACATCATTCTACTACATATAACCATATAAGGTTTTCATTAAAGCAATTAAACAATCGCTTATAAATATTTATAAACACTTTTTACATTATTATTCCAGTACAAGTATCAAGCTAGCAATGTTTTAAGACATCTGCTGCTTAAAATTCCTTTGCTGTAAATTTTAAATAATTTTTAACTAAACAAGTGACTATATTGAAAGTAATTATATTTGCATTGTTTTGAACATAATGGTATGTTATGATAAGAAATATTTGACGGGCATCGGATGAAACAATACATTTTACTTGAGGTTTCTTGTTGGCGTACAGATAATTCTTATAGATCCGGTTCTGAGAACTGAGGTGAAATCAATAATGAGAAATGACAAGTTTCTACATATTAATTATGTTACACATTTTAAATGTTATGACTAATAGATTTACATTTTAGGAATGTCTGTAGTTGACATGTCATATGCAGATGAGATATAGTTAAATGCGGGTTATTGTTTATCGTATTCTATTTAGAGTGTTTTCAGGATGTTATTTGAATTCATTATCAATATAAATGTTAACTAATTATTATTGGGATGAGATATGCAAATGATACCGTGAATTAATTTAATTAGCAAAAATGAGATGTACAAAAGAGAGATGAGTTATGTAAATAAGAGATGAGATATGCAAATGAGAGATAAGATATGCAAATGATACCATGAATTAATTTAATTCGCAAAATGAGATGTACAAATGAAACATTTAGAATTGAAATGTTTTTTAAATAAATTTCTTGATATTAATAATTTAGTTCTGGGTTATTTTTATTTTAATAAATAAATTGATGTTACTATATTTTAAACGACTATAATGTCTACATTTATATTTAAAATTAATAATAATGTATAACGTTTAGATTTATATCTAAAATTAATAATAATAATGAATATCATATCTGATAATATGAAATTACTGACATGTATTATGTTATGAGTACGTGGTCGCTAGTCAACAATTTTTTTTATAACCCGTTTACAGTGCTTTAATAGATTACCTTCATGGTGTAATGGTTAAGTCCTAGGCTTATAACCAGACGGTCGAGCGTTCAAACCCTGCTGGCTCCATTGGTTTTTATAAAAAAATATAGCGGGTTGCCTATCTACAGGCGTATAGAAATCTACTATACCGATCATATGACGTCACCGACTGATGATGAATATCATATCTATAGGCGGGAAATCCAAGTTGAGAATGAGGAGCGAGAAGGAGATGAGGGATGAGATATGCAGATGACCCCGCGAGATCTAAAAATGATACTCTAATGACCCGCGAATTAAATTAATTAGATCGTCATATGCAAATAATACCGTTAATAATATACACATAACACCGCGAATGATATGCAAATGATCCACTAATGACCCCGCGAATGATATGCAAATGAACCTCGAATTTCGCGAATGACCTTGAAATGCAAAACGGACCTTCATAAGAAAATACATGGGATTTTGCGCTCGAACCCGCTTAGCTATACTGTCGATATGTACAAATGAGAGATGAGTTATGTAAATAAGAGATGAGATATGCAAATGATTAAAATCGCTATGATCCGCAAAGCATTCATTCCCTCACCCTTAAAAGTAAAATAATAAAGCTTAACTGTATATTAGCCCATATGTTAGCGTGTATAGATGGTTGTCTACCCGAGGTGTTGGAAGTGTGGCGCCAGAACCCGCTATCTACCACTACTCCCGCTAATGAAGGTTAAGGGAAGAGCAGTTATAAGCAACGAAATCAGTGCTTATATGCAGTGTATGCAACACATTTGACTCGGTATTACCTTTCCGGGCAGGTTTAATGAGCCTAATTTAAAATAGTACTCTAAATAATTATAGTTTTTGCTGTACGGAATTGATATTGAGCTTTAAGGTGATTAAATATTACAAATTTAAATAAACGATAACGTTATTGGACGCCAATTATTTGGATCTAAAGCGTCGCCCTTTTTATAAATCAAAATAGTTCTTGCTTTGTTAATGGGTTTTGGGACGAATCCAGTTTGCAGCATAATTGTTCCTATTCTTGCAATTATTGATGGAGCTATTGTACTACATTTAATGCTTCGCATAATAATTTTATCTGGTCCAGGTGCTGTATCTACTTGAATCATTTTAATAGCACCTTTTACCTCTTTTCTTGTTATACTCGTATTTGGTACATATGAACTATTGTTATTGTACAAATCCAAATTATTGTATATTTCCAAACAACTATTATTGAATTTCTCAAATTTAGTTTTAAAGAAGTCTTGAAGTTTTTCATTTTCTACCGGACATGTTTTATTTTCTTGATTCTGGAATACCTTTCTAACTGCTTTTCTCGTCTGATTGTGATAATAGAATTATTTCGTAGTCATAATTGGCCATTCGTCATTCCCTATCTCGCTTTGAATCTCTTTGTGGATTAGTAGAGTGTTTGTAACTTGAATTGCTGAAAAGTTATAAAAATTAACAGAACGATTGTCTACAACGATCTTTTTAATTTTCGGATAGTGCAAAACAAGACCATTACAATTGGCTTGAATAAGGAAATTTGTGTTATTATCCATAAGGTAGAAGTAAGTATAACTTATTATAAACGTATGAAGTATAACTATTTATGATCATTATAGTATAGAAAAGAGAAACTCAAAAATTATATCTAGGAGAAAAAATAAAGCATGTTTAATAAAGTATTACTTCGACCGCTAATTACTTAATAACCCATTTGTTTAAAGTTGAAGAGGTCCACCGACCGCTTGGTTTGCCTATAGGTCTTCCCTTTTTCTTCGTTGTGGTGGTTCTGGGGAGCGAAGCCTCTGCATCGAACTGGAATGGAGATCCCGTTTTTCCCGAATTTTGGGAATTGGAAAAAGAACTTTCTAGGTTCTTAGGGAATAGAGTCTAAGTGTCGGATATTTGTTGGGACGTCTTAGTGTTTCTTAGGGGAGGGAGGGACGGTACACTGTTTTGGGTTGATAAGGAATCTTGGGGTGTAAAAGGTGGTACGAGAACTAGGCAATCTATGCGGGGTATCTGACGAATGATGATATGAAGAATTTGACGAATTTACCAAATAATTTTTTGATTTTCGGATTATAGCGTTCACACTTTTAGAATTAGTTGTACCATTCACTGCTTTGGAATACAACATACGTAGAGTATTTGTTCCAATGACCTCTTAAGTGTATTTACTTTCTGTATTGCAATCTCTTCCTTAAACACGGAACAGTCTTGAGACCTAGCTGAATGGTTTCCGTTGCAGTTCACACAGTTGATTGGTGCCTGACAGGGTTCGCCTTGGTGTGGTTTTTTCCACATACACAAACCTGTCGTCGTGCACATCTCGCTACTGAGTGACCAAACCGCTGGCACCTGAGACATCTAAGATGGGCCTTACAGGAAGAGAGTCAAACGCATTCTTTGCTCTGCCCGGCAGGAATGTGCCAGCGAACATTAGTACGAGAGAAGCCGGATTTTTAACAGCTCTATCTTTCCGGAACGTCATTCTATTTACCTCTGTTACATTCTATTTGCTCAGCAAAGCTTGAATCTCCTCTGTAGATCAATTTACCAAATCATTACATGAAATGACTCCTTTGCAAAAATTCAGCGACTGATGAGAACGGACAGATACTTATCAAAGGTAATTATTTGCATTAACCGTTTTGACTGCTTCACTTTAGCAGTCTCTACTAACACCCCTTCTCTAACTTTACGAATAAACTTGGTTATAAAAGGATTAATTCACAATAAATCATCATATTCACGTTCCACTACCAAGAACATCAGAACAGCATTACTATAAAACTCTCTAAAACATAGTTTTCCTTTTCTTGCTCTTACTTATCTCTTCTGTTTAAACTACTAGCGCGAGGGCGGGTCTTCCACCTTATTCGAAATTTGAGGGTGGATTGATGTGGGTCTCTCATTCACTACAATAGCAATATTTGGCTTAGGGATATCGCAACAGGAAGGGATAGGGGATGGGATAAGTAGATTGTTTTTAGTTTCATTAGGAGTTGACATGTGTTTGATCTTTGACTAGGGGGGCTGCCCCGGTGAGGTGTACCCACGCCGATGGGATCTTCGTCGGTACCAACGAGTTCCCTTGCTACACCGGGACATGCTTCGGTGGGAGAAGGACTCAACTCCCTGGAGCTCTTGTCTTTTACTAACTAAAAAGTCTTCGGGGATCTCACGGCTCCGACGACGCACAGTGGTTGAAATAGCAAACTTAGCGGGATTTAATGTCAAAAATTATTGTTGTTGAAAACTTTTTTTTTTGTTAAAACTTATTCTTAGTTCCCGTAACTAGAATTGTAGGATTCTACTTTTATTATCAATACACCCTCCATACTTCTAAAGCAATGTAAGAACATCTATACAGACACTTATTGTTAATACCCTCAAAAACCCGTTGATTCTACTTTGGTTACCGCGCCAAGATAGTGTTTTGGAGTTTTACAACAATACTGGTGTAAAATATAGAACTTATAGCTAAAGGTACGATATTTACTTTTTTCTTATCAAAGTACAGTTTTTGCAGTATTACATGAGGAATAGCCAGCCTCCGTGGATTAGTGGTTTGCATGTTTGCTTTATAATCCAAAGATCGCAGGTTCGATCCCCGGCCGAGCTGGTAATTTTTCATAGCGGAGAAAAATTAAAAACATGCCTTCTTCTCGGATAGGAAGTAAAACTGTAGGTCCCGTGTCAATGCAATGTTTGGCACGTTAAAAATCCCTACTGGGGGTGGAATTCCCCCAGATTCGACTAAATTCTAGTAGGGTCGACCAAATGAAATTTTATTAACCATATATCAGAGTATCTGATGTGTTAAAATTACGGTCTACTTTTGTCAACTTTTTTTTTATCTCATTTTTAGTTACAGCTATCGAAATCAGCGGAAAGACCTTTTCACGATTCGGAGAAATGAGAAAGCGGAAACAGAACGAAAAGACATTATTTATAATTATTTATGTTCTAAAAGTGGTGTTCAAAGTTTGGATGAAGAACAGCAACGCAAAGTTCGTAAATCCGTTAGTAATTTTTGTTCTCAATTGAAAGTAAGGTGGACAAAAAGCCATTCTATATCAAGTAAGTTTTTACAAGATAATTGTGGTTCGTTAGCTGGTAGTTTAAAGATCAGATTTTGTGAAGAAGAAAAACAACCTGGACCTTCAACATCAAGTGCACCTGATGCTACATTCATGGTCGGACGCCCAAAAAAACAATTTTCTGAATGCAGCGATAAAGTAAAAAAAACGAAAAATGAAACACTTGTTATCAGAGGTCAGTGGAGACGAATTACTTGTTGCTACACAAATGAGCTTACGCTCAAGTGGAAAAGGAGATGCTGCAACAATCTTAAAAGAAGTTACGTCTTCTCCCAAAAGCGCAACTATAATAAAAAAGGCTTATCTGTCGTCAGCGACTAAGTTGCCTAAAACAATTCCAGTCAATGTAGCATTAGCTTTGTATGTAGATAAAAGAATAACAAAAGACATAATATATACTGCTCAATTCGAGAACTCAATTAAGAGCACAATGCTGACATCTACCCCACTTACCACCTACTATATAGCCTCTTCGTTCTCAAATTCAAACATGCATTTAACATTGTATTGAACGTTTTTGGTGATTCCTGGTGCCCAAATTTAACTACAAGAAAGATAATTGCTATTAATAAAAAGATAGAATTATTGTGCATCAAATGATACCAATAATAATATTAAGAATGCGATTTTTATTTTAAAATACTAATTTAAAAGTCGACTATTGTTAAGTATGACAAGCCATGCTTTTCAAATTATTTCATTTTAGCGTATGACTAAATTGAATAAAGATTATTTAAACTGTTCAATACCTTAATATGTATTGATTTAGTAGAAATATAGCAAAATACATAAAAGTAAAATGCACAATGTTAATGGTCTATGATCGACTTTGAGAGTGGACACCCGGTATGTATGTTAATTAGATTCAAAATTTGTTTTGTTTTATATTAGAACAAATAAAACACAAAGGATCCCAACTAATATTTCGTTATTAAATCGAACTAACTATTTGATATAAATAAGTACCGCTAGATTCGCTATTCGAACCACTGTGCGACGTGGGCACCCCCTCTAACGCATGCAAGGCTGAGGGCCTAAGGAAGCTTTACTCCAAGAAGTGAAGTTACACCTCGCAGCGCCAGCTCTTGCGTCTAAATCAAGTCGTATATCGTTTCGTCAGCCTTTCCATTGCAAATTGTCGTCGAAGAAATGCCATCGAGAAGAAGAAAAGGAGAATGAAATAATCAAGAGCTGGTCAAAGTGACCTACAGAAGAGTAAAAAGAACTTCACCTAAAACAAGTAGAAGCAAGGTGAAGTCAAGGTAAAAGACCCTCCTTCTTTGTCCGGCAATGGACAGTGGGACGCAAAGTGCAGAAACAACAGCGACCCACAGACCATCTCCGGTGCAGTTTTTTGATTATTAATATTACAAATTGACATCCATTTGCGGGGTGGTAGGTTTTTATTGTTACAAATTTTTTAAGAGAATAAATAAATGATAGATATTGAGTAGAATTCTAAACATTAGAAAACAAGATAGATTTTGAAAGAAAAACGTAGAAGCATTAAGAATATAGCACTAGACAACAACTGAAAAGTAAGGCTGACATGATTTGCACATCTTAGGAAAATAAGTAGATTAAACAATTGAATAGAATATTGGAAACCAAATCAACAAACAAACGCATATATCCATGTAGGAACTGCCAGTCTTGACAATCGGCCCCAGCTTGGCTGAATATTGGATAATCAAATGTCGTTATTTCAACATTGGTCGAAGCCTAGGCCAACCTTCACATCCCACGCCTCGGCTTCTTTGTCGTGGCCCAAGGGTCAACCAACGCCTATGTACCAATGCTGGGCTCTCTAATCTCTGCCCAAGTCAGAGCCAACATTCAGCGCCCTAGTCTCGGTTTCTTACTGTTTGCCCAAGCCCCAACCAATGCTAGTGTTTTTAGACTTGGTTTCTTACCCTTGAACCAAGTTTGGGCCAATCTTCACATATTCTACCAAATCAAGCTTGTGAAGTTTTCTGTCTTTATTATATCAGCTAGTAATTAATTAAGAGAACAATAGGAGAAAAGTTAAACTAAAATACCTAAATAGATTATAATTATTATTACTAAATATAAATTCAGCTTTCAAATTTTTGCGCGCTTCGTTTCTTCGAAACAAGCACAGACATGAAAAGTCAGTAACGCGGCAGATACAAGGGGAAGCCTTTACCGACGTATTAGTCAGTGTTCATCCGCCTACCATGAATGATGTTACGTTTAACCGTTTTGTAATAAATTAATAAAATAATGTATATGAAATAAAAAGTGTTTATTTAAAAACAAAGCTACGCTAATAAGAATAAATACAATTTTTAGTAGTAAAAATTAAACTTTTATGCTTGAAAACAATTTTTTAAGTCGCTTTTTTTTAAATTTATTTGTTAAACACCTAAAATATTATTAATTTCGTATAAAATCAGTCTCAGCCTTGTTCTTGTGTCACAATTATTTTAAGTTACGTTGTTATGTTACTAATAATTGAACGAATTAAAATAATTGGTAATAATTTAGAATGTTTGTGTTACTTTGTTTTCTTCATCAAAGTTATTTCATACAAGTCTTAATAAGCTATAGTACAATATTAAATATTAGGTTGGTACACTACCAATGATTGTCAGCCATGATACCACATTAATATTAAGAGTGGCCCAATATTGGTTATATACCTTGGGCCAAGACTCAGAATTAGCGTCGGCACTATATTGGTTTTCACTATTGGGCCAAGATGTATCACCAATCTAGGGCCATGACTGATTAACAAGCTTGGCACGAAGTTATCATCCCGATTTTAGACCAGTCATGGGCCAGTCTTGGATTTCAGGCTTGTACCAAAGTTGATAAGCATCGTCCCAAGCCTGAGCCAAGCGCGGGCCCTTTGTTGTTTCCTATATGGGTAAGGCAGCAGTGGGTGGTGAGTTTTCCGGTTAACTTAGGAACAAGCAAAAGCAATGGTTACAACCAGAAAAAAATGTAACCTCCTAATCAGCAACTTATTTAGAAATAGTGGTACTTTTACATTCGCTTGATTTAAATAAGATAAATGCAATTAGGCAGAAATAACTTAAGTTAAAAAAAGGTTTTAAATAATGTGCACTACTGTCTGCTTGATTTAAAACAACTTTTATTGTTATTGGTAATTATGCAATTACCATTGCTTCAACATTACACATGCTAGGTTTCCCTAATCTATAATACAATTTACTGAAATGGTTTCTATCGACAATAACAACAACAATTTTATTATTATTCTGTCCCCAGCCTGCACACTGACGTCATAATGTCGTCGTTTTTTCGGCAGTAACGACGTCAAGTTGTTGTAAAACTGACATCATTATGTCACAGCCCAAAGACGTCAATAAATGACGTCATTAAAACTAGGACTAAGAGAGGAATTATAAATAAATAGTTGAATATTGGAAATAACATTTATTATATACTACAGTCAAAACATCTCTACATTGTGACCAACTGCTTAATATGACCAGTATTCCATGGCCCCTGCTAAAATAATATCTTTTTAATGAAACTTGTACGTATTGTATTGTACGTCCAAAAGACGTCATTTTGAAGACGTCTACGTACGTCCCATTATATGACGTCTTATGGACATCATTTATTAGTCATATTACGTCGTCAACCAATAATGACTTAAAAATAACGTCATTATAACCTTAGTGTGCTGGCTGGGTCTAATTACAACTTCGTAAATACTACGCAATTATAATACTTGAGTAACTTAATTTCAGTTAGACTTAGTTATTTTTATAAATTTCCATTAATTTCCTCCTAAGTATTTTTCCTGATGCATTCCTTGGTATTTCATTTATGAATCTTACGCCACCATACAAACGTTTTTGGACAGATATTCTCTCTGAAAAATATTGTAATGTTACAAAAAGTAAAGGAAGCTAAAATAAAACTTATATGATGTTACAGGACAGCAACGCCTCTAGGTAAGTAAAATTATCCAATTTCATGGTCCAAAGTGGATAAAATTATCACACAACTGAATTTTGGCCTCTACAACAGAAAAACTCCTAGATGATTCGAGTATTGTGATTTATCTTACGGTCGTTCAAAGTGTTTAATACAGCATCAGTTGCCATTTTTAATTTGTTTTACATTTTATCAGATAGAAAGCTCAACTTGATCCTAAGGCGTTTTCTGGATAGATATATGAAGAAGCCGTTCTAACTGACCAAATGTGAAACTACTCAAATATGGTGAGTGATACTGTATTAAACTTTTTGAACGACCGAAAATAAATACCAAGGCACGGATCATCGCTCGGTACCATTTTTTATATTCAGATAACTTTTCTTAGTCATTGGTCAAATATTCAGACCTTTTGGAAGGAGTATCTTCTTATTTATGTAGTTAAATGTTAATTGTCCATAGGGAAGAACTAAATAATTGGACACTATATAACAACGAGCAAAACACAAGAAACCGGTCATATATGAAGACGTTAGCAGAGCCTTCTAGTAGCCCAAAAATAGAACAGGAAATCGAAACAAAAGTGAAATTCTTGGAAACACAATTGGTATTCCGAAGGCCGTTTAACTATACAAGCCATTAATAAAGTAGTGAACATATTGAAAGCAACAAGACAAAAATGGGAAGCACTGATCATGGTTGACATTAAAAATGCGTTTAACACAGCCCCGTGGGATATGTTAATAGACAAGCTGGAAGTAATCGAGCTGACAAGTTACTTATTAAACATAGTTGATAGTTACCTTAGCTATATGAATATCAAAATAGCAAGGGATAGTATAAAGATAACAATGAGACTACCACAAGAGTCGATGCTGGGGCCCCTCCTATGGAATAATCTAAGAAAGTAGGCGTGGGCATATAAAATGCAGGAGTAAAACAGACGAAAAAGAAAGTTAGGATATGCAGAACTATTCAAATTGTTTCTCAGCTATTAAATTAATGACCTGAAGAAACGTAATCAAAAGTTCAAAAATCACAATTTTGAAATTAGATATTGCTTTAGACGCTGAAGCTACTTAACAAATTTTTGGATTTTTGTTCATTAAACGTTGTACAGTGTGGTGTGGTGTTGATGCGCCGCTTTATATTTGTCTGCTACAGCAAAATCACGTCTGAAGCACGAATCATTCTTTAAGAATATCTAAGAATTTCCACGACAAGTTATAAGGATCTAATTAAAAGTGATAAGAAGAACAGAAGATTACTGAACCTACCGAACATCGCATACCTGAAATTATATCCAGGATGCTGTTTGCCATAAGGTTACCCAGGAATACTGATGGTGAGAGAGTATTACATTTTTAATGAGTAAGTAATGAATTGGATTATAAAGTATAATTACCAGCAACAAACTCTACGATTTCTCTGCCGGTAACATCACAATTATCTCGTGGTACTACAAAACCAAGAGGTAGTTGTCCTGCTCTTTCATCCGGAATTCCAATGACTCCACAATCTTTCACCAAAGGATGTGTCGCAATTAACGTTTCCAATTCTGTCGGAGAAACCTAAACATACACATAGTTTAATAGTGATACCAATTTAAGAACTAACCTTATTACCTGAAATCCCTTACATTTTATAATTTCTTTGGTCCTACCAACGATATAAAAATAACCATTACTGTCATAATATCCAGCATCACCTGTATGGTAGAAACCATTTTCATCAAAACTTTCTTTGGTAGCTTTTGCATTCCCAACGTAACATTTCATAACAGATGGTCCTTTAAAGCAAAGTTCACCAACCTGAAACGGCTCTAAGTTTTGATTTTTAATAGGATCCCAAACTTTTGCTGACAGTCTCGGTGCAAGTGTCCCTACGCTTTCAGGTTTTACCTGCCCTTGAAGTTGAATTGTACAAGTACCAGAGGTTTCAGTCATTGCATAACCTACTCGAACTTTAGGACCCAGTCTACAAATTAAAAGACATGTTTGAATGATTACTTACTTATAATGTATTAGGATACGTACCTTTTTAATGCTTCCATTTGTAAATCTTTCCCGACAGGAGCTGCAGATACCACAATGTCTGCTAATGAAGATACATTGTATTTACCAACTGCTGGATTTTTAATTAAAAACAGTAGTAAAGATGGCACTGCATATAGTTTATTAATTTTGTAGTCTTCGATGGATTTTAAGAATATCTCAGGATCAAATATACTCATCAGCACTATTTGCATTCCAGATAGTATAGCTGCTAGCTGAATTAATGAACCAAAGAGATGGAAGCATGGTAGTGGTAAGATTGTCCTGTCCTTACCATTTATATCCCAGTACTTGGGGTGTCTATAATAATTATTTTCACAGGTATTAATTTTTAACGAAACACGATAAATGTTATGTGAACTTACATAAATACAAGTAAAGCTTCTTTCATGTTCGAATGAGTAATTAAGGCACCTTTGGATAATCCTGTCGTTCCAGATGAGAGATAAATGAAAGAGCCATCTTTAGCAGGTTTAAAATTATCTAGACTTGTCAATATTTCATTTTGTAACAAATTTGCTAAGGAGTTCACGATATAGTCAGAGGTATTACATTTTTCATTTATCAGTATTACGGATTTTATAAAAGCAAGCCCCTTTTTAGCTTGAAGGATATTATCTAAAGAATGTCTTGTACAAAAGACTAGTTTTGGCTTAGATATGCTCAAAGCATGGATCAATTCTCCTAAAAATACTTGCGTTAGATACATTAACAGAAAAGTGGTTTTCAGATACCTATTGAATAGTCAGGATTGATAGGATTTACTGTAACACCCATGAGAATGGCAGCTACAATTGGTATACAAAAATCTAAATTATTTTCGGAAATAACACTAATTGCATCTTCTTCATGTAAGTCAAATTTTTTAAATACTTGAACCAATTTTACACTTTTCTCCAAAAGTGAACCACATGTCAATCTCTCTTTAGTTGTTGGATCTACCTGTAAAACAATGAAATAATTTGTTTGGTTATGCAGTATTTGTTATTCAATACTACAGATCACACGATCTGTTACACTTATGAAAGGTAAATTATGGCTTATATAGGCGTATGTATTAATACGATCATTTTAGCAGAAACATTATCTGCAGTTTATTGCGGATTTCATGTTGGGCAAAACTTTTAAACATGCAGGGTAGAAGGGGTTTCTATGCGTTAACTTTAAGAGGTGATAGAAGACATCACAAGGCACAAAAAGTCCGTTATATCTTTGTCCTAGAGGACCTTTTCAGAAAAAAAAAATAAAGTTGTAAACTTTTTGCCGCGTTAATAATATTAGTTTAATATGGAGCTGTTTATTTTGCTTCAAAAGATGCATCTCATCTAGCACAACAAAAAACCTTAGTAACATTTTTTCGTAGGGTCAATCATTTACGCGTAAAACCGATTTTTTACATTTACAAATTTTTAGAAAATTTGATTTTTTACATACACTTCCATTTGTATTAGGTTCAGACACTATAAGTTTATTGTCAAGACTGAGCATTTTGAGCTTGTCTGAGCTTTGCTATTCTAAATTGATTTTTTTATAGTTAAGCAGTGTTCCGTTGTTGCGGTAGTAGACACGATAAAATTGCCTGTGTGTAATTAGTATCTGATAATTTTGTTCTTTTTACATGAAATATATGCTTTGCTAAACTGAATAGCCTTGAGAATACCTAATGATCTTATCTACACCAAGATCTTATTTGAATCATTTTCTCAGAAGATTCTCAAAGAAGTCATCAAAAGTCTATTTCTTGGAAATTGGGATTATTAATAATTAAAAGTTATACCGGCTGCACATGTTGCAATAAATATTTATCTATCAATATGTCACTCGTTAAGCCTTGTAAAAAAATTACCTGGTTTTGGTAGTCATTTATTGGTTTATAAGTGTTTATACTTTATACTCATATATCTTTCATAGGTACTTTCAATTTAAACATACCTGTAAAGTCTTACTGCAACTGTATGTTTGTCATTTTAAAAACCTCATTCATCTGAAATGGCTATTTACATTTTAGCAGGTTATAACGATCTTGTGAAGCGTGAATCTAATTTTACTTATAAAACTAAAAGTTTTAATATTATAAAAGGAATTATTTAGAAGAAAATAGCAAAGTAACTTTAGTACGCTACTGGCAGAAAGTAACCAGGTATCGCTACAGTTACTGAATATTGAAAATTAATTAAGTTAATAGCAAGTTACTTAAAAAGTAATTCGTTACTAGTAACGAGTTACTTGTATTTAGTTACTACCCAACACTATGAAAAATACGATAAAAATTTGATGTAGAAAACAAACAAGAAATATGCTGCTTAAGTGTTGTTCAGAATATTGGTTAAAAAGCGTGTAGCTGATTTAAGACGTAGTATTACGCTCAGTTAAAAATAATTAAAGCTCTTAATAAATGTCCAAAATTACACTATGTCCGAGATCCTATAAGGCATGAAAGTTTTCTTAAAATGTTTTATTTTTTAGTTTTGAAAATGTAACATGCAGAAGATTCAATTTATAAAAATAACCTTAGTGCGGCCCTGTATAATAAGGAAATATTTTGTGTAAGTTAGGTTTAAATTAAATTCTCACGCTAAATTCGCGTTCGTTTCAATATATTTACAGACAGCTGCATTCAAAGTTGTAAACAGTTTAAGTTGATCAAACTTTCATTTCAATTCTAACGAGTAAAATTGTTTCTGCAGACAAATTCATGATAATGTCACTAAATATTGCAGATATTGAGCTTCATTATAGCTAAAAAGATATGTACAAACGATATTTAGGTTAATTTATGTGTCCGTTCTAAGCTTTAATTTTGTTTTTTGCTTCACTTCTTCGGTGAAAAGCTATAAAGCTTGCAGATAATAACAGTCAAGCATTGTTTCAGATATTCAAGTCTGGTAAAGGAATTTGTCTTGGGGCTTATTTCAGTAAAATAATCACGGAGATAAATTCTGCCTTTTTGCTATTTATAAAAGTTGATATACATCATTCTAGTTTCGGATAGGTGCATACGAAATATCCTTCTCTTAAAAATGTTAAATGCCATAAAAGTGATGAGAAATAATAATAAATTCCGTATGTGAATTGCGTTTGGTACCAAAGTACTTAAAAGTGTGGTATCGCAATAACGTTTAAGCAGCACACACTGGTTTCTCTAAGGCACTTGCGATTTTCTAAATCGTTATGGATGATGTTGTCATTAGGGGTTGGAATTGATGGGTAGAGTTAGAATACATCGTTAAAGAAAGGCTCCGTTCCTATAAGGATAAATTATTTTATCATATTATAGAAAATTCATTAAAAGCACGTCACGTAGTATTAAGCAATACACGTTGTTTACGAGCTACGAACCATGTGCCGAACAAGTGCATCCATTGTAGTAAAAGGTTATTTTATTTCATATAGTATTTCGAGTATCTATACAAAATACAATACATAGAATAAATCTTCTGTGCTGTCCCAAAAAAAAGTTATCACAGAATAATTATAGTTATTAATAGATTAATTGTATTAGTCAATGACTTTGAATAAAAATTATCAATTCCTTCTTTATCTTATCTGTTTTTTAGTTGCCCTGTCTGTTCAACATAATTTGATAAAATGTAAAAATTCTGTTTTTCATACTAATATAGGTAGATTGAAAATAATTCTTACTGTGATGGATGTAGGAACTTTTTTTAGCGAGAGCTCGTATATTTTAACTCAAACTTTATAACCTATATTTTAAATATTTTAAAGGTCGGTGCACTATGGAAAAAGCATACATGAATTTCAGCCAGCTGTTGACTTTGTATTTATTAAAATTTTGAACGACCGTTATTGTTTGCTATTAATCATAAAAATACCGAATCCTTTCCAAATTTTTTCATGTTCTCAATTTTTTCGTTTTTCTACCCTGTAAATGCTCTCTCCTATGGCTATAAGTGCGTACATAGCTCCTAACTTCCATAGTAAAATCAGCACGCTTATAATGACCTGTTTAAACTGCAGTATCTAATTCTAAGCTTTCAGAAACTTTTAAACGATTTCAATTACTTTTATTAGTTCTTGAGAAATTAATGTAGAAGAGTGCTTTTGCCTCACAAAAATAAAATTGTGGGGCAAATTCTAACATTGGTCTATTTTGAAACAATGATCGAGTATAAAAGTGGATCCATTCCGTTAAAATTAGTGTTGTAAATGAAAGAACATTCTAAAAATGCCGATGAGAACGATCGCGAACGTTTGCGGATGATAAAACCGTATTAAAAGAACGTTATCTTGTAATAATACACCACAAACAAGCATAAACAAAATTATTAAAAACCGAAACTAAACGATCTTAAACCGCATGTCCACGCAAAATGTACAGTGTTACTCGCAGCTGTTGTCGGCGTCGGGTGTTCAAAAGGCAGACACTTTTATAAGTATAAGTTGCACAATTTATATGTATGTTTGAAAGCATTAACGAAAAAATTGGGTTACCGCTCGGTAACATCTCTTTTGATTTAGGTTCTAGTTATATCAGAACTTTTTATTTAGATTTTTATATTTTGTTTATACAAATAGTGACAAATGCTTGTAAAGTTTTTAAAATGTATTTAGTTTTTTACTATGCGCATTCAAACTCAAGGATCAGAACGCTTGCATTCGATAGTATACAAATTAATTATGTAGATTTTGTTGCAATGTTAATTAATTATTTACTTATTTCTAAGTGTTTTAAGCTGATTGATAATTAATATAACTTATATTAATTATAAAAAAATATATTCAACGATTCGTGGTTCGACTTTTTTTTTAATTTAAACATAATTTATTTATATTTCACATAATAATTTATTTAAATGCGGCCGGTGATTTTGGATGTGATCGGAAAGATTTATTTTAATAAATTTTTAAAGCGTAAATATCTTTATTACCCTCCTCATAATTCAATTATTTGAATGTTGTTCAATTTTTGTTAATTAATTAAAATTAATGTTATTCTTAAAGTATCAGTTACGTAATATCCAGTTTGTTTGCTTCCACCAGTTGTCACTATTTAATCCGGTTGATTTTTAATTTTAATTGAAAATAGGTACTTTACGAAAATATATAATTAAGTGTCCTGTGGCAATGTATTAGTTAGGAAAATTTCTAAATTATAAGGAAGTTTAGAATAACTTTAGTTAAGTTAGTTAATAAGTTTAGAATAGTATTTATATTCAGCTGTCTTTTTGCAGAATATTAAAGCGAAAGGTACTCAGTACTTACAATGCCCCGTTCTTTATCTTTATTGTACAAATATACTTTGAAAAAATTACATTACAATATGTACTTACATTAACAATGTGTTCAGGATCTCTACTTCTTAACGAATTCCAAACCATTTCAGCAAAGGGCTCTTCTGGGACGATAAAGTCGTTTTCTGGCCCAACAATGATGTTAATTTGGTCACCTTCAACCATGTTTACTAAGCGAGTAGTTTCTTTCAACTCAGAACTTGATTAAAACGAACTTAATCAAAACTTGGTTTTTATTATGCAATGAAATTTAAGAATCACTTATCATCTCAAGAATTTAATCAACAGGAAAACGTAGGCTTGTATATGCTAATAACACTTAATTACAAGAAAACCCTATACGCATTACGCAGGTATGAAAATAACATTCATTTGCTTTTCAAGTTCGTTTAACTATTACATGCTATTACAAAATCTAACGATAAATTTTAATTATTATATAATCCAGTGCAAATTAATACAGTTGACCTAGATATTTTTTCTTAACAATGTTTATTCATATAATTTTATCAATGCAGTAGATAAAATGCAAATATGATGACGCCGCAATTAAAAATGAAATTTTTGATAGCCATTTAATTATGTAAGGTACATTAGAATTTTCTGGTTAAAGCCAATATTAATATTTACATATATATTTATATATGTTTCGTACCAAGGCGGAAATTGTACAATTCGCGCATTGTACAGTGATCAGGGTACAAACTCCGTCACTTTAAATTGTGCACCCGCAAACTCGTTCACTGCCTTTTCATGAAACCATATCATTCGCGTTTTGTACAAAAACTGCTGTACCAAGTTGTCTGAAAGGTTAAAACCAACAGCTCGGTACAAATAGGTTGTACAGAACCCAAACAGTACAAAATTCGTAATACCAAGTCCGGTAAATCGCACTTCGTACAAAGTAGTCTAGTACACTTTGTGCTAGGAACAAAAAGTGTATAATTCGCGAATTGTACAATTTCCGGATTGGTACATAACATATGCAATTTCAATTTAAAGAAGTAAATACATTAGACGTTCTTCAATATATTAATGAAATTAAAACTAACGCTTCTGGATATGATGGATTTAATATTGAAATTATAAAATACGCCATGCCAACATTGCTTCCGTATTTAACGCATATCATTAATTATTTATTACAAACAAGTGCCTTTCCAAATTGTTGGAAGAAAGCAGTAGTTATTCCTCTACCCAAAAAATTGAGACCTGAAGAATTTAAAGACCTAAGGCCCATTAGATTACTCCCTGTCTTATCCAAAATTTATGAAAAAGTTATAAACGTGCAATTACGAGAGTACCTACATAACAATAGTATACTTCCAGAGACACAATCTGGTTTTAGGCCGAACAGAAGTTGTACGACAGCCTTGTTGTACGTCATAGATGAAATACTAGCTGCTAGTGACCAAAATAAAATAACGGTTCTCACATTGCTCGACTACAGCAAGGCTTTCGATACAATAAATCATAAAATATTATTATCTGTTCTTAATTACATTGGTTTGTCGGGTTCTGCGGTTTCACTCCTTGAAAGTTACTTAGCCAATCGCGTACAGTCTGTAGCAATAAACAATGAAATTTCTAGCTTTTTACCAGTAGTAAGAGGAGTACCTCAAGGTTCCATATTGGGGCCCCTTCTCTTCATAATATATACTTCCACTTTTCACACATACGTTAAAACGTGTAAATTGAAAATGTTCGCTGACGATTCTCAACTTCTGCATTCGTTTTGTCCAGTTAATTATCGAGATGCTGTACGTGATATTAACGCCGATCTCAATGCTATAAATATGGTGTCACAACAGCACTCTTTAATTATAAATCCTCAAAAATCAGTTGTTATCTTGTTTGGGAATAAAGACTTTATTGAATTTTTAACTGACAACATTAACGTAGCGATTGGAGGGATCTCTATTCCTATCAAAAAAGAAGCTAAGAATTTAGGTCTTATTATAGATAATACCTTCCGATATGAGAAATACATACACACGCGCATAAATAAAAGTATTCAGGCACTGAAATTAATCTATCCCCATAGACAAATATTAACTACTGAAACAAAAACCCTGCTTTGTAATTCACTTGTTTTATCTAACTTTTTATATTGTAGCGAAATTTAGGGATCCTCGATTACACAGGATACTTCACGTAAAATTCAAAGAGTGCAGAACTCATGCTTGCGTTTGATATTTGGCATACGTAAATACGAACATATAACACACAAGCTGAAAGATCTGCAATGGTTAAATATGAAAAATCGACGTTGTTTGCGATTTGCTTCACTTTGTCACAGGATTATTCAAACTAAACAGCCAGCTTACCTACACAACAAAATTAAGTTCAGAACTGATGTACATACTTTAAATTTAAGATATAAAGGAACAATTTCTCCACCTCAACATAAATCGGCTTTGTTTGAACGTTCTTTTCAATTTCAAATTTATAAAATCTATAACAATCTACCACAGAAATTAAACGAACTTTCTCAAAATTCTTTTAAGATTCATATGTATAAGCATCTATATGAACTACAAACAGGATAATCGCAGTTTTTCTTTTTTTTTTTTCATTTCTTACATATTTTTTATACTGTATGTGGAACGATTTAGTATGTGAAATTACGCAGTCACAGAATATTTTGTTTTTTTTTCTATTTACTTTAGTTTATAGCTTATATTTTAGAAATAGGCAACTATATTATTTATTTATAATTATATTAGTAGGTTAAGGTGCCAATGGAAGAGCAAGGGTAGGAAACTACTAATTTGAATTGGCAGCCTTATGATTTCTCTATATAATTAGGTATACCTTGTTTTCTTAATATGTATTGGTTAAGTTGTGATAGAGAAATAAATTCATTTATTATTATTATTATTATTATATATATATATAACTTACAATTTTTATGTATCTTCTTTTCGGCTCAACCTTTTGCAGATATGAACATACTTTCTGAATTTCTGAAATATACGAGGTTTTGGCAGAATGCTTCAAAGATTTTCGATTTTCAATTGATGTTCCGAGTGCAAATTGAACATAAAATGATTTGCATCTCCTGTAATGTCTCATTATAGATAGATCATTTGCAATATTTTGGTTCCTTTTATACGGATATATTTTTATAAGTCGGATTTGAAAAGTTTTGATTGTAGCGGTACTTCTTGGTTGACGAATTTAAATGTTTGAGATTTATTAAATGAATCACCTTTTATGATATTTTGAATTAACTTCCCGTTTGTTAAATAATCTTAAAACGAATACCTTAAGTTTACTCGTGTGGTATAATCTAATAGTTTAAGAAAAATATATTTTAAGCTGAAAGCATATTTTGGTTGCGTTCGAGAAATATCGAATAATAGAGGTATTCTTTGTCTCTTTATCATTGATAAATACTGACCTCTTCCTTCATGCCTTCTTATGTTCTGGGATGTGTTGTTTTCCCTCCTTGGTATTCGACCGGAGAAACTGCAGGGTGCTCATTCAGATGGTAATCTAATTCAGTTGTGAAAGTTTAAAATATGTTTGAAGTTTAATTATTGGTTAAGTACATCCCCGAAGTTGTAAGTATATATACATTTAATCTCTATAGTTGATGTTGTAAATATAGCTTTAAGTTAATTCAGTTCCGATTGTTTAAGAACAAGTTTAAAAGTGAAATTAGTTCCTAAGTTAAAAGAAAATTTAAAAGAAGTGTCTTATTCTGCTTATATCCTGGTTTAGCTATAGCTTCCTTTCATGTAAATTAACCAATAAACCGCCGTTTAGGTGAACCAATAAAAGTTTTTTGTTCAAACATTTTATAATAAGCATAAAATATATCACCTGATTTTCAAGTTGATATTGTCTCAATTCAGTGTTCAATTAAATTTTCAATTATATGTTGTGACAAAGATAACAAAGTTGATGAAAAATAGTTTTATTTCATACTGTATTGTATTATCCATGTTTACGTTAGCGATTAAAGTTCGGAAAATGTGGTTTTGCAGTCTAGTATGACTGTAATAGTATTTTATGTATTAAGGGCTTAATTGAGTGTCTTAGAGCCTGTAGAGACACTTAGCGCCTGAGGCGAAAGTAGAAGGCGCTGAGATGATAATAATAATACTCCCCTTTTACAGGCCATGAAGCCCCATTGGAGTATAGCAGGGTAGGCTGCTATTTCTCGAGCCGTTCGGTACTCAATACTATGGTAAAGTGGCTAGCTTTACGCACCGACCGCCTATTATTACCCCAGGCAATGATTTCCCAGGTACTCATTTTCACAGGCTGAGTCGACCTGGAAGCCTTATATATTTTAAAAACTTCCATCCATCATCCCTGAGATTCGAACCCAGGCCCTCAAGATTGGAAGTCAAGTGCAATACCCACTAAGCTACCATGGCTAAGATGATAAAGGGTTCTAAAACACTAATTAAACCCGAAATGCATACCTTAGTTTATGTCTGGTCTAACTTATTTAACTTAAAACAAAAATAATTTGAAAAGTGCAAAACTTCAAGTTGGTAGGTGCAATGGTCTATACTTTTATTACTATGGAGACGGCATAAACAAGGGTAGTACCAGCGGGTGCTCTAATTTAGCAATTTAAGCTCTAAAAACAGTTCGCTAAATAGGTCATATAATCGTCCGACCGGGCATAAAAGATTTTGCCGGATTTAAATAAAATAAATCAACTGAAGAATGATTTAGTATTCAGTTACCATGGAATCCGTTCTTCATAGAATGTTGTAATGTTTTAAATTCGACTAATAGTTGCTATAGGTGCTCGTTTTTCATAGATGTCCATATTTTAAATTCGGGAATTTATTTTATATCTATATCTTTTTTTAAATAAACTAATAATCCAATAATTGCAGAAAGAAATATAAGTCATTACGGTCTCATTTCGATGTCTCGGACTCGGCTCCTTAATCGCCTTGTCCGTAACATCTTACTCGATTGTAAAATTCCATTTCCAGGACTTATAATGTAATTAGTAACTATTTTTCGAAGTTGTTTGTAATTGTAAATTATGCCAGAGATAATATCAGTAACTATTTTATAAACACTCGTCGAAATATAATAATAGTTCATTAGTTAATTTATCGAATTGAATGCATTGAAATTCCATTTCTTATGTCTTACTCAGTAATATAAATTACTTAAACTGTTACGTTCGAACAAAATAAGAAGTAATAAAATGGTCCGTGATTAGTTCGTACAGTTATAATCAATTTATATTCAATAGTATTTTAGACAACAACAAACTTAATTAATAACTGTTTGAATAAATCAGGGACCTTGTTTTTGTTTTGTTGAAAACTGCATAGGTAGAGGTACCCTTGATGAATTAACTTTTTGATCATACTATACTTTAATAAATCTATCAGCATAGATATATAACTTTGATAGCTTTCTTAATACTTTTTATGCACAGATGCATTATAATTAGACTATTATTGCAAGACTCAGCAAGACGGGCAATAACGAAAAGTCAATTAAATGTCAGAAGTTTTTTTGTAGAACTTGATTGGTCCTTAATATAATTTGTAAACTTATCACCAATGAAAATAAACTGAAATTAAATATTTTGGAATAGTAACTATAGTAACGAACTTCGTATAATCACAAAGTATACGCACAGCTGCTTGATGCACCTACGTACTCATTTAATTATATTTTTACACAATAATAGATTTGACATTAAAAACTTAATCTGTGCATAAAATAGTGTATGTATAGCGGGCATAACTTGCTTTTAGGGCCCTACAGCCTTTTCCTAGAAATAACGCTTCTGGCCATAAAAGCTTCATTATGCCCTTAACACATAAATAACTATTATACATTTCAAATTTGGGGTCTATTTTGAAGAATAATATCAAGTTGTGATATTGATCAGAGAATTTCAAGCCAAAAGCAACTGGCTAAGATGGGGGGGGGAGTTAGGGGCTGCTATTTAAAATAAAAAAGTTGACGTCACTTCCAGTGAAACCAAAAGAGCTCTTTTGGATATTATAATGTTAATTCTAGCTTTCGTAGCCTATATACTTCATAAGAATTTGAAGCGTCTCCCTGTGTTAATAACGGAACTATCTCGATGGCAATACTTTCTGTGTCACCCTTCTTTTTAATTTGTATTGAAACCAATTAAGCGTGTAATTAATTTGTTATTCTGAAGTCATAAGTACTGTTTTGTTTTCTCCTCTTGGTTTTCTTATTAAAGGAGAATATAGGTTTCGCAGTTTTGATATCTTTGGTAGAATCTTATAAAGTCTACTTTCTGATCTAACGCCTGATTAAGTAGAACTTTAGAGGTGTATAGAGTTCTAAGATGTTCATTCTTTTTGTATCTGGCGTATACATGCTCAACGTAATTTATAAATCTTTTATTTTTAAATTGTTAAAAAATATGTTTGTCGAATATCCATAATGTTACTTACCCTAAATAATAAATCTGATAGATATAATGCAGGTTTTTTAAAAGTAATCTCGGTAACTTTCTTTTGTAAAATCTCTATACTATAGTGTTACAATTGGTTAGCTGCGTGCCTTCTCATGCTAGTATCCTGTAAGCTAGACGAAACTGTATTCAGGGAAAGTATAATCTTTTTAATTGTTGGGTTTCTAAAACATATTTTATAGTTTTTTAACACGATTGCAATGTAAATCTCATCTCAAGTGCCGATCAATTACAACACCCAAATATTTTATCTGATACGTGGATTTTGGAGGCCAGGCATGTGAATGCAGAGTAACAACTTTTATCGTAATTTATTGATAGTTTTTCTTGTTTTTATAATAAGTTGGACAGATCGCATTCCATTTTTTTCAGTTGCGTCCAAGTATCGGCTTCATATACTATAGCTGTATCATCAACGATAGAAATGATTACACCCTAGAAGTTAAAGGTTAGCAATATATCTTAGTACTATAGCTTCCACATTCATTTACGAATAGAATCTTTTATTTTTACGTATTTTTCCCGTGAAATAGATAGCTTTTGCGTAAGTTATAGATTTTTTTTTCTCTTAAACCCAAATCCGTTTTGGGCTTAAGAGCTTGGGCTTTTAGGCACAGTGTCAAAAGCTTTAGTTAAGTCTAAAAATATATACATATAAATATGGTTAAGCTTTAACTAGATTTTCATAAATTCTAGTTGTTAGAGAACAAAGAAAAATCATACTGATGAAGAGAAATAAGTTTAAAATTTATTGGTGTAGTTTACTACTATTTTCTTAATAATTTTTTTTAAATTCTTGCCACGTTTAAGATTTATTTCAAGTTTTTTTAACTTTTTTTAAATTAAGGTTTATTTATACCATCTTAAAACTGTATATCCCTGAAAAACTTTTTTTACAATGATTTTTTCAGAAGGTGTTGTTTATTAAGTGTAGTTAAAAACATAATTCTTAAACTATGTAAACATGTAAAGAAACATTTTGTTTGTGTTTAAATAAAACGAGTTTTTAAAATTTATTTTTGTTTTCCCTGGATCTTTATTGTTAACCAGCGGAAGTAATGACAACTACGAAATACAAGAATATAAATGCTGGTTAGAGTTTAGGTCTAAACTTGACTAAGAACTAATCAAAAACGTGGAGAATGGAGCGTCTACCACTCTTTATATATAACTCTCTTATCTGTATAAAATAAATATAATATTACTAAGCAGTACTCACGAGAAAGTTAATACAATCTTATCTGCATACTAAGCAATTCTCATGAGAAAGTTAATACATTCTCATTTGCATACTAAGTAAGCAGTTCTCATGAAAGGTAATACAATCTTATCATAAAAGGTAATACGATCTTATCTGCTTGCTTGTAGTAAGCAGTTTAAAGTTAGGTTAATTATTCTATTTCAACGTAACTAGTACGTAAATTCTGTTTACAGCATATGAAAAAAACGAAAATATACTTGCGCTACGTTTCTGAACTTATACGTAATATACAAGAAAAGTTTCAAAATGTATTACGGTAATTATTGTAGGTTATAATAGATGCAGGTATATAGATGTCGTTAATAAAAAATTACCACTAGAATTTTTCATTATTTTGTTAGCATTTTCTATATTTACATATGCAGTGACCGCTCTAACACGAGTGGAGCTTTTTGAGTTTGTACGTTCGCGTGATTTATTAAGGCAAGGAACATCAACTGAAGTTGTAAAAATAATGCACTCGTAATGTAAGGTTACTTGGCAAGCAAATTTACTGTCTATAAAAATAAAATAATCGATAACGAAGTAATTATCGCTCAAACAAAAGCTTTTTATGTAGTCTCCTAAAGAGATAGCAAAATTATCAATTTTAAGAACCGTGATTAAAATAGAAGCAACGACGATGGTTGGAAGAAATGTTTGACAAATCGGAATATATACAACGATCATTGAAACTAGAAACATAACTGTCTACTGTAGGTCGACCATCAACAAGTTTCTCGGAATCTGGATCGAAATCAGAAACCCAAAAAGTAGAAGATCTGAAGAAGTAAGTTGGACACTAGTCGCTTATAACTTAGAAGGAAAACGTGATGTTGCAACCGTTATAAAAAGGTTATCTATCTTCTCGCACTGTAAAACGAATAAAAGGTAGATGTTACAAATCGGTTAATGGCAATCACAGTTGATAATAGATTATCACTGTTAATCGACCTTAAATTAACGAAACCACTGTACATACCATTGCAAAGAGGACTCACAAGTCGAGGAATTAATTTATATTCTCCATACTACTGAGTACTTGTTGCAAAACGAAAATGTTACATTGTTACCCAAAGAAGGTCCAGACACTGCTATTGATATTAATCTACAATGCTTAGTTAATCCGACTAGTCAAAGGCTACCTTTAATGCAAGAAGTAGTTACCATTCATTGCTACCAAATGATGTACAAATGGGGAACGGATGGAAGTAGCAATAATCCCTTTTATAAACAAATATTCGTTTCAAATTTAAGAAAGAAACTATTGATATAATAAATGAAGAAGTATCATTGAAAATCAAATTAAAGACCTTAATTCCACAAATATAACAGTAGGCAAAGTAAACTAGTAAAAAATCTAATTTGTACCTGTAACATTCCAAAAATACTCTACTGAAAATATTAAACACAAAATATTTAAACATTACTCTGAAAACCAAACAACGATACTTACTGTACTTACTAATGTACCGACGGAGATCTCTTTGTTGATAAATTATCATTCAGGGGTAGGTACTAGTTTCTTAAGCTCAGCACCAAGGCGGTGGTCACAGGTCGTAAAAATGAGGTCAATGTAAAGAAGTGATTTGAAAAAACTGAAATTTTGTAGCAGTCGTTACTTCTAGCGACTGCTGACTAGCTCGGTTCTATAAAAATGAAGTCTAACTGTTTGAAAAACTGTATTCAATAAATTAACACTGTACTAATAACACTGTTTCGTTAACTTTGAAAGTGTGAATGAATTCCTTTCACAAATCGTCAACTAACGACAAACTGAATCATTTGTAAATTCGTTAACACGAATGGCTAAACTTTAAATTTCAATTCACAATATTATTATTGCAATAGAGATCAAAGAAATGAAGTTTATTTATTTTTAAAATCCAATTCATTATTGAATTTTAACTACATTGGAAAAATACTGCCTATTTGGAGTGTAGTGTCATAAAACTTTTGTATATATATTTTTTATTTCGATTAAAATTTAGAGTAAAATTAGTGTAGTTTTCCAAAGTCAATAATAAAATAAGTAATGTATTTATTTATTGCGTATATTTATTATATACGAGCCTAGTTGGGACACTTCTATTTTGGTTAAAAGACACTCCGGAACATTTACTTCGAAATTGTTTTTTTTGCTCCATGGTATGGTTGTTAATTGTTGCTAAAGATAACTATTTGTGCTCCATGCCAACTCTCATGAAATTTCTATTAGGAGATTCCCTTGCACAACTCCGTGAACTCCGCCAAAGTTACTACAATTATGATGTAATTACTCTTTTGTTCTGCGAATTAGATATAATTATAATTATTTATTTGCTTTTATCTAATTTCATAATATCTTTGTTTATTGTTTGTAAATAAAGAATTGAATATGAATATTGAAAAAGGTACAACTCCATTGGATGTAAATATTAGTTTACTGTTGAACATATCTTGTAAGTTTCCAAGTGCTCCCGTCTTACTCATCATAAGTAACACTAATTACTTAAATTATAAAGTAATACATGTATTAATAAAATGTTTAAAATGCAAAATTGTTTTAAGTTACCTTATACTAATTATTATTAACACAAACTGCGAAGCTTCACATTCACACGCAGTAAAAAAACGTGAACATAATTGCACTAACAGGTCTCTAGTTATAATTGTGAAATCTTGACAATTTGAAAAGTTACTAAAATTACCGTGAATTTTAAAATTTTACAAATCTCAACTGAATGTAGTTACCGTTATTTATGTACAGTTATCGGTTTTTGGTCTAGTCAATATAATTTTGATCTCTCAATTTTACTTAGTTCATTATGTTTTAAGTTGTACAGCTACATTAAGTTATTTAAAGATTTGTAAAATCTTTAATTCCCACCATTTTTAATAACAGTTCAAACAGTTATAACGAGTCGAACTCAAATAAAGTAGATAGCTGATTGTCGCCATTCTTTGTTAGTTTCGTTCTTGCACACACGCTTCTTTTGTCAAATACATTGTTAAGTGTATATTGGTGCCAATTCGTTTTATTTACCCTAACTACACTAACAGGAACACTAACAAACATTTTTTTTATCAATTTAGACCACTTTTTAACGTTTCTTCTCTTAAAATTAGCGGGTTTAGTTATACTTTTAAAGTAGAATACTATTAGATTGAATATTCAATATATATAGAGTTAATTAATAATATAGAGTGAAAATATATTTCAGTAGTGAAGAATTATGTTGTTGTCCACGGGGCTGATTTTTTTACTGCGTAATAGTGAGATACTACATTTACATCTTCAACATGGCTAACCCTTATGACGAAAACTTCATTATACTGCAGATTTTTTGTTTTTGTTAAAGTCTTAATGTAATTCTGTTAATGTAATTCTTAATGTTAATATTTTTTCGGAATTTCTATTTTTTTACGACAAATAAATTAATATTAATAGTTGTTTTCTTTTTTTTTATACTCTTATACATATATTCCTTAGTTGTTTAGGCACGCTCTGAGTAACATTTGAAGCGTTTATAATTTTTTTCCTCTAAATTCGCCAAATTAGCGACATCGGCGAATGTGGTGAACTGTCTCATTCCGAAACTCTTATTTTGATAATTTTACTCCTCTAATTAGATTATTTAACATATATCTATAATCGAGTGTTCTTTCTTTAAAGCTGACAAGTTAATCTGTTTTTGTTACTAATCGATTCAACAAGTCATCTGTAATTTATTCTTGACGTATAATTTTAATGTGAGTATTTTTGTTATTTCTGTATTTTTAGTAATACAGGTTTTAGGTACAACTTTTTTAATAGGTTGATTAAGAAGTCGACACGACACTTTGATCTACGTATCGAACGGAAAAAGATCGGACCAGTTGTACTTTTGGAGGACATCTTTCCACAGAGGGTATTTTCCCTTTATTTTTATTATTATTTTAACTGTTAAATACAAATGCTCTAATTTATGGCATATACAGTATGCTTGATCTAAAGCGCCCCGCTTTGTAGCAACTCTATGTTCTGGTTCAGAAAGTTTTGTATTTACTAAATCGGCGTGAGCGTGATGACGTCATTGACCTTTTTTTAAATTACATAATAGGTATTTTTTACTGAAATGGATAGATTATTCTGTTCTATTTTTAACCATCATAAATATTCATACTCTTACATTAGAAACATTTCAAGAAAAACGTGCAAAATGATTTACGATTAGTAGGCTTTGATTTCTGGTTCTCCAATTAATAAAACAGAAATATCGAACAAGCTTAGGTAAATAATAAAACTTTAGTTGTTCTAAATAAAGACGGGTTATTACTTTATTCTGATAGCTTGCACATTCTCGAAAACAAGTAAGTAGTATTGTTATCACCTTGAACTTTAAAATATGTGTCGTGTGCATTCATACTATTAAATTTGAAAACATTAGGCTGAACTTCGATGCCGTTTTTCTCCAAAAGTATAGAAGTACGAGAAAATGCTATATAGGAATTTTCTTTCTTTAATGGTTATCTTACCACTGGCAAAGTCTGACTACGTCTTAATAAGACACCCTGTATTTTTACTTTTATTTTTTGTTGTCTCGAGTTTCGTGAAAACAATTCGAGAGAAACAATTGTATGAAAGGTATTCAATTAAAATTCTTACTTTAGAATTAAGGTTTTATTTGTTTCAATTTCTTGAGCAAATTATAAGTTAAAAAAGGTAATTCTGAAGAAAAGTGTCACTTTGCACAGATGGTTTTCTTAACCAGTCTTTTTAAAGTAAACACTCTTTGCACACACTTTCAAAAATTATTTACATGAAATAAATAAAGATTAATAAAAGTTTTGTAATATTTATTAAAATATAACCTGGCAATTGTTTTGACAGCTAAGTTGTCATTAGCAAAAGTAATATAAATATAAACAAACACGTCGCTAAGGTAATACAAAAAATAGATAACTAGCTAAAAAAGCTAAAAATAAGAATAAATAAAATTATTTACAACCTCTGTCTATAAACAATCAATAAAGGGAAAGAAATAGGTTTCAGTAAAAAAAGAATTTTATGATAGGAAAATTTATTTATGTACTGCTGTGCTTTTCGTTACATAATTACCGTTATTTTCCAATTTTCCAACAGTAACTAATTAGAGGATTAATTAAAATAATTACTTTAGTCAATAAATACGAATATTCGGATTTTTGTGTTAGGTACGTACCTATGTAAAACTACTATTCGGGATTCCCGGAAATTCCTGGGACTTTTGGAAGAAAAAGTCTCGAGTCCGTGAATAGTAAAATTGTCGAGACCCAGAAACCCTAGTTGCTAGCTGTCAACCTGCCTTGGGAGTACCAAAAAGTGCAATCCGAGTCTATATCAAGGACTGGTTCCGCACTCAGCACAGCATCTACTGGAATAATGAACCACGGAACACTCTGTATTATTGTAAATATTTTCAAAGTATACAGCTTTGGTAACTAAGAAACTTTTGTATAGTATGATTGTACAATATTTAGTATAGTATGAGCAAAAAGTAACTTCATCAAAGGTGCCTTTGGAATTTTGAAGTCATGTGTATTATATAACACCAGAGAATTATACAAATTAATCTGAGTCCTTTGACAGTGGCAGTTGTTATAATTTTCTGGTGTTATAAAACACACGCGTTGATAATTTCAAAGGCAGCTTTGATGGAGTTACTTTTTGCTCATACTATAGTTTAAGAGATATCGAATAATTGCGCATTAAATGGGCACCCTGTATAAACCAATATGTTGGATCTCCAACGTTAATGGGTTATCCAATAGTTATTGTCAGAACAGTAAGCTCTTTATCTAACATATCATGTTTATAATATATTGGCACAACGTTTACCTAATACTTTGTGCTACTTGGGAGTTCACGTCGATGTTCAAAGCTGCCAACTCTCAGAGGTCGTTTACATGTATACCCTTGATAGTTTTCTTCCATCTTCCGAAGCTTTGGAAATAATTTAGAATGACAAACATACTGGCAGAAGACTTTTCTGCCGTCCTAAGCCCAAACGACGTATCTCAATTCTTTTTATATTGTAGATTTTACTGTATACAGACTCCTTATAACAAAGCAGTACTCTTTTCCTAAGAAAAATGGCCGTGTCTCATACTGCTATTAATAATATTAGTCGTATCTTCAAAATACAAGAAAAACGTAAGCTATACAGCTGTAGCTCAGTTATACTAAGCTAAATCGACGCATCTCAAACATATGACCTATTATAGAGCAAGCACAAGCTTCACGTAGCTCTTTTGTTCTACACAATGTATAATTAGGTACCAAACAAATAAATAAATAAATAAGATGTCTGTGCATCATTCGTGTTCCAAGGGTCGTGAGTTCAAGTCCCACTTGAGGCGACGGAATTTTTTAATTCGAAAATCTCGCCACCTGAACTATGGGTGTGTGTATTCGTGGTGCATATTAGATAGGGGACATTAGACCTTAGTTGTTGGTTCCTACGTAGTATAGGCGTGAAATAGAAATAAATAAATAAATAAAAATTAAAAACACTTTAAAAAAATATATTTTTTCAATCTCATGAATTCCAAATATCTTTAACCAATCAAAAGTATTAAACGCCGACATAAAGATTTTTTAAATTTGTGCTGACTAACATAGAATTCTCAATATATCAAAGTGACTATATTTTTATATAGATTATATAGATGCTTAGGATGGCAGTTTTGCCAATAGGTTCCTTAGAACGTATAAAATGGCTGGGCCTAGAACTTTCCATGTATTTTATATTGACGTGGCCAAAAATGATTAGAAACGATTACCAGGTTTTGCCTTTCAGAATGCACTCGTACTTAAGGTAGCACGAACTTAGATTAGCTAAAATAATGGTTAGCACGTAAGTAATTAATAGCAGCTTGTTAAGTCAGGTGCATATATTTATATATATTATGTAATTAGGAGATCAAGCGATACTTTAAATCCGAGAAGATGTATTATAACATTATTATTATAATAATAATAATAATAATAATAATAATAATAATAATATTCATTATACAACAGGATACCAATTACAGGACAATTTTAGACAAAACATGTAATATATAATAATAATAATAATAATATGTAAAAGTAAAATAAATAAATACAATGCAATGAGTAATATGTAAATATAAATATATAAAATTAACAACAGTGTAGAACAATTTTGATAACAATCGTATGGATTAAACTCTATTCACGGAAACTTAGTTTATTCCATTAAAACAAAGACATCTTCATATAATTTGTTAGCATTTTTCGTCATATGGCTTAACGGCGCCCTCAACCTGATGTTGGTTCTAGCTCTTATATCAGTGAAAGTATTTGTTGACCGAGAGGTAATTCTTGGTCCGTGAAAGCAAACGTAACTTAGTAGTTGAGAACAATCAATTTGGTTGTTAATAAGCTTTGCTAGAAACTCAGCACTACCAAGCTCACGTCTTGTCTGAAGTGAATCAATATTATGTTCACTTAATAAGTGAACATAATTAATGTTGCGTGCTGGAAAAGTACCAGTTTTCTTAAATGACAAATACTTTAGGAATTTTCTTTGTATTCTTTCGACGCAGAGTTGTTCCGATATATAAAATGGATACCAAATAACTGTAGAATATTCAAGTTTGCTTCTTACAAAAGAAAAATATAGTGTTGTAAGTACATCTGAATCTTTGAACATTTTAGAAGTTCTAAAAATAAATCCTAGGGTTCGTGAAGCACAAGAACAAACTTCAGCAATCTGCTTCTGAAATGACAGCTTTGCATCAAACCATACACCTAAATCTTTTATCTCTTATATTAGATGTGTTATAACATCTTCGAGGATTTAAAGAAGCTTGATCTCCGTATTGCATAAGTTGTTTTATTTTATTTCGTATTTCAATCCTAATAATTTCTCCCTTTTAAAATTCATCCGAATTTATTGTATAATGAAGCAAGTTGCCTTGTCTGTGTCATCATACGCGTAACCAAGGAGATAAAAAGTAGCATGTCACGCGTGGCTGTTGCAACATCGAATGATTTTTACGTTGCCATCAACAACGGAGATCAAGAACTTTTTGAACTCTGGTGTCATTGACAACGGAGATCAAGTTATACTTTATTTTACTAATTGTAGTATATAAACAATTGTTTGAAATACGAAATCAAATAAAAAATATTATTTATCCTGATCAAATCTGTTACATACTAACTACTAATTCTCTAAGCATAGTTTCATTCATTAATTAGTTTTTTAACATTATTTTAAAGTAACTCGTCAAACTTTCATAGCAGCTGACATTCTTCCACATAACCTTAAGAAATAAGCAAATATAAATATCAAGAAATTTGATAGTATTTTACGTGGCAAGCTTTGTAAATAAATCTTTACGGGCGAACTGGAAAGTTTGTGGGGCGAGCGTCAAGAAGCGAGGGACTTCATAATCCAGTGAGCCCAGTAAAGATTAATTTGCAAGTGTACAAAATCTTTTGGGATTTTCCTTCTTTTGAGACTTTCCTGTTAACACTCTTGTAAATGAATTTACGAAACCTTTATTAAAACAAAAGGTGAAAATGATGTGCTACAGCTTAAAACTTTTAGTTTATATTTCTATTAAGCTTTTATTAATAACGGTAAGAGGAGGTACCTGCTTGTAGCAAACGCGCATTAGTTATAAAACTTCTAATACTATGTATAAATAATTTATACAGAATTGAATGATAAAACATCACTTCATTTAAACCCTAATTAAATTATGCATCCGACACTATCACGCATAACACAAAACAATTAAGAATAGAAATTCTAACACAAATTATCAATAAAAAACAAAACACACGCAAGTCTTTAACATAAATATTCTAGATATATGTAATTGCATTGACGTTTGATTTTTCGAGAAATCTATTACATAAAATTAATTAATACATTAATCAGAGAACTCAGATACAAAAAATAACTATTTCTTATCATAATTGATGTCACTAAACATTGTAGAAGAAAGACACACTTAAATCATCGTGCGAATTTTAGGCTATTTGATCTCAATTTGATCCTTTATCCACTGAATTACATAATTCCTTTAAATTGCTTTAAATTTAATTTATAATAGCCTCATATTGGTCAGCAAAAACAGTGAGTAACTTTTAAATCTTTACTAACTATCTGTTATCTTTTGTCATAATACAAGAACATGTAATGAAATGCTATTTTAGACCCTGAAGAAGATGAGGACCCAAAATTATCGTTGCATATATATCGACACCTACTTTCAAAAAATACTGCCATTCGAATGAAAACTCGATTAACTTAGCAATTGCGTAACCCATTTACTGCCAATATTGCGTTAACGCAACACTCCGGATCAATTTTTTTTAAGTATGTTAAGTCCAATTTATATATGTTTTTATAACTTCTGTGTAATTTTATAGTATGTAATTAAATGTAGCATATTTTCTCTATTTAAAATCAGCTTTTATTTTATCAAAATTACAGCCTGAATTTATTGAATTTTGAATATTATTACATGGGTGACAGAAACATTGTTATAAAATTACTCTTCTAAATTTTAATTTTTATCTAGAATGGACCTGGAAAGATTAAACAATGTTACTGTTGATATAAAAAGTCAAAAACTGATATAGTTTCGACAAAACGTGAATATAAATTAGAGCGTTGCGTAAATGCAACATTGGCTTGATGAGTAACACAAATGTACATAGCCTGCATTTCTGGTGTTAAATGGTGAGTCTCTTTCAATCTGTTGTATGTTGCAAGCATTTACTTGCACAAAAAGCAAATTTATATTCGAAAAAGGGTATAGGATACTACGCCGATCGGACACAACGCCGACCGCGGACACTTTGTCGACCATGGACACTATACTGACTAACCGTTTTGGATACTTTGCCGACCCTTAAGATAAATTTTGCTACGGGACACTTATCCGACCGTAGACACTACGTCACCCGCAAACGGTGGACACTACCGACCGTGGGTACTACGCCGATCGCAAGCGGTGGACACTGCCAACTGTGGACACTATGCCGTCGGCAAGCGGTCGACACTTTGCCGACCGAGAACACTACGCCGGCTGTAAGCGGTGGACACTTTGCCGACAGAGGACACCGCCGCATGCAATGGACACTTTGCCAATCGTGGACATCCTAAGGTCATATTGTAGAATACATCTCGGAGATTATATTTGTGAAAACCATATCAAAATTTACCAACGTACACTGGGGTCAAGTGCATCTTTTGGTGGTCAAAAATATTTTCTTTGCTTATTTTGCTTTTTAAGATTTTTGTTATCATGTGTGGCCACATACACCATAATAGAAAAAAAAATAGAAAAAGTATATAAATTTTACATTGCCACAGAAAAGGTAATATCACTGCTAGCGATTCATTTTTAAATTCTGCAACGATTAATTATTCCTGTGTAAAAAAGTAACAAATAATTTTCTTGCAATATTAGTATGTATAATTGTATATGAATGATTCTAAATACGATAAGTTTTTAAATAAAAAAGCTTAAACATACTACTTAATGTACCGTAGACACTTTATATTGGAAGTTTAATTAACATTTACTGAAATGGTAATTACAAAAAGAAGCACAAAAATGCTCAATAGTTTTTTTACTCGTAAAGCAGTAAAAAGCTATATAGAATAATTCTAAGCAAGATTTATATTTTGGACTACTATGGACGATAACTATAGCTCAACGATACTAAAAAGCTTTCATAGTTTTACAGAAATTCGATGTATTTCCTTTTAAATTTTAAAGAAAACCTAAGTTTTTAAGACAATAATAAGTAATTTGATTTCTACTTACGTCTTGGAAAAGAATCCATACTAAAAAACACCCCTAAATGAACTTTAAAACACTATTTGACAATACCTAAATAATAAGTGATAGGCAATGACTATACAACCGCATTTGGTAACGTTGAGATTCGAAATAAGAAAAAAGACGCATCAGTTGTTTTATGAGCTTTTCTTATGTAGGTGCAGTTAGCCTGATGACCCCTTTTAAAAAGTGCATGCCGAAAATAAAATATTATACAACTTTTTAAAATCACTTTTGACCAGCAAAATGGTTAAAAAACACAGTGTGCAACGGGTTAATCAGGATCATATCAGGCTTGTAACTATGGACGGCTCTTATGGGTTTCCCGTTTGTGAGCAGCGCTGTTTCGAGGATCGGCGAGATGTGCAGCGATATTCATTTTAAGGGGTCGGCTTCGTCTCCATGTTCGGCAAAGTGTCCACCGCTTGCAATTGGCGTAGTGTCGACGGTCGGCAAAGTGTCATCGCATGCGTCCGTCGTAGTGTCCATGGTCGGCAAAGTGTCCACTGCTTGCGGTCGGCGAATGTCCACGGTTGGCAAAGTGTCCACAGGATGCGGTTAGTGTGAACGGTCGGCAAAGTGTTCAAAACCGTCAGTCAGCATAGTATCTCCGGTCGGAGTTGTACATTGGCGTTAGTGGTATCCACCCAACCGTTTACGCAACGTTAAATTTTTTATGTTCTAATATATTATTTAATTTTTTTGTATTAAACAGATTTAGTTAATGTTAATAAAAATATCAAAACACAAAAAATATGTAGTTTTTCTTTAGTAGTGGTTTTAAATGGGTTTTTTAATTTAATTTACAGTAGTTAGGCTATACGGGTTCTAGCACGAAATCCCATGTATTTTCTTATGAAGATCCGTTTTGCATTTCAAGGTCATCCACGAAATCCGGGGTTCATTTTTTAAATCTCGCTGGGTCATTAGTGGATCATTTGCATATCATTCGCGGTGTTATATGTATATCATTAACGGTATTATTTGCATATCACGATCTAATTAATTTAATTCGCGGTGTCATTACATATGCAAGTTTTTGCATCTCGCGAGGTCATCTGCATATCTCATTTTTGTATCTGTTATTTTGAATCACTTTGTCAATTTTTGTATCTGTCATTTCCAACTTGTCATGATTTCCCGCTGAAAGATTTGAATTCCTAGCGCTGCTAATGCCATCTGTCGGTGAAGTCATATGATCGGTATAGTAGACTTCTATACGCCTGTAATAGGCAACCCGTTACACTTTTTTATAAAAATCAAAGAGAGCCGACAAGTTTCGAACCAGGGTTCATATAGTCCATCTGTTTCCAAGTCCCCAAGTTTAAGCACTGCTCCACGGAGCTTGTCTATTAAAGCGCATCAAATGAGTTATAAAAAAGAAGAGTCAACTAAACAATAATTCAACCAAATAGTTTGTTTTTAAAAATAAACTTTTAAATGCTTTTGAATCCTTAAAATTTATTTAAATAAAACTTAAAGATTAAAATACTGCGTTTTATAGAAAAGGCGGTTCTTGTTCAATGATATAAATAATTTACTTGAAATATTTCTAAAGTTATATGTAGTTGGATGATGTGTTATGAAAGATTCTTTAATCTTATGATGTCTAATAAATAGAAAAAAGGAATATTGTGTAGTACCATTTTAAAGTCAAAAAGCTTATACCGTTTTAAATTTACGCCTCAAATATCAAAACAATCGCAATGCAAAACTTTGTTAAATAATTTAATATTTAACTTGATAACAATATCTAAGAAAACAAATTAACATTAAATACAAATAATGTATTTAAATGCTTTGAATCCTATAAATACAAAATAAAGAAAACGCGCTTAAACAAACGCATCATTAAGCCTTCAAAACAATTATCATTCTGTTATTGTTGAGTTCAAAGGAATTGTGAGTCATAGGTTTTCTAAGCCAGTTTAAAATCATTAGCAAAGACGCGTTTTAGCTATAAGTTTAAGCAATAACAAAATGATTGGAATTTCTTATCATAACAAAAAAAAGGAATGGCATAATACGAAAATGCTTTTTAAATTAGTAGCTCAGGATGACTAATGCATCATAATTTTAAAATATATTGTTATATGTCGAAGTTTTAGTGAATGTTACCATAACAAAAGAATTAGGTTTTCCTGGAAGTGAGTTCTTGTTATGACATGAAAAAAAAAAAACAATATAAATCAGACGGTATCCTTCAACACAAATCATTATTACAGTGCTATTAGATCTGTTCAGTTCATCCGTCTATTTGAAGCTCTCGTCATCGGTTAATATATTTTTCTTGTTTTATTCTGAAATCCAATTTGGTAAGTTACTTTTCCGATTTTAATGATATTATGAAAACTAATCACTTTGAACTTTGTTTTAGATTGCACCGTACCATCTGGAGTTCACGGCTGATCATTACAGTGATTTAGTGTTGTTAGCGCCTTTGATAGTTAAAGTGATTTACTGTTGTTAGCGTCCTTGGATAGGAAAAGTGAGCTGTTTTATTGTATCTCTTCGCTGGTTATATTAAGGTAGGTCTTATGTTAATAATTATTTTGTTTAAAACTTAAATATATTCGGAATGGTTTCGGAGCTAATTTTTTAATAATGTATTAAGCTTATTACATAATTTTTTTTGTCTAAAACTTCAATATATCAGTTAGATTTAATAATCCGATAGAACAAGTAGGTGTAAGTACAATCAAAGGGATTGACTTTAACACATCTCGTACATTTTAATTCCCATAATTTAGTTTTCATTGTACGCACTTTTATTATTGCATTATAATTATAATATTTAAATCTCAATGCCTAAGACTTTCATTAATTAAACTTTTACTGACGTTTTGTAAAATTGTATTCAGTTTCAACTTTTCAAATTTGCTTTAATCTATGTTACATTTTACCTTTCAAATATAAATTTTGTAATACACTTAATTTCTTTCGGTTTTCAGCGCTAACTGTAGCTCATTAATTCAATAAAGAAAAAAATGTCTCACGCCAGCGGTCTTGTTGATGAATTGAGAAAACAGGTTTATGACCCCCAGTTGGAGGGTGATGCCTGCGCCATCTCTAGTGCTTTAAAACAATGTTCCAAGGTAGCACGTGAAATTAATAAGGTGCTAAAGGAAACATCAAGTATAGGGGTGAAGAATCATCTATCAGCCTGCTTGGGTCAAGTAAAATCCTATCGGGAGATTGTTAAAACTCTAAAGATTGTTGGCGAGGGCTATACACCTCGACAAGAAACAGCATGCAACCGGGTTAAATGGGCAGACATGAAGTCAGCATTTAACTCACGCCTTCGAACTGGTGCGATCACAAACATTAAGCATATTGAGCCGAAGACATTAATGTCTGACTGCTCAGTCATTTTCAAACGACGCATACTGAACGCGTTAAAGAAGGATGTAGCATTGAAAGTGAATGTGACTTTTTGCGGATTGTTTGAAGCCAAAAACGGTGATGGGATAATCGAGGAAACCAAGTACTTGAATACGAAAAATGTTCCAGTATATCGAGATAGTGATTTAACCCAGTGGTTCGATATAAATATTCAAGATCCTATTCTTAAAGATCTTGAAGAGTTTCAAGTAACTATAGAAATTTCATAAGATGGAAATAAACTAATGTATACATATTTTTATCTAGCAAAAAGATAGCGGGTGGACTCTAAAATCAATTATCAATCTTCAAATAAACATCAATAAGTTCACACCTCAGCTAGGCTCATCGTACATCGAACTACCCAAGCAAATATCTGTGAAAAAGGCTTGCGTAAACGTGAAGAATGATGACGAGGCGTGCTTCGCATGGTCCGTGGTGAGTGCTTTATATCCAGTTGATAAAGATCCTCAACGTATATCAAAATACCCTCACTACTCGACTGTCTTGAACTTGAAGGGTATACAGTTTCCCATAATATTAGGATAAGTTTCACGATTTGAAAAACAGAACAATTTATCGATCAATGTATACATTTTAGAGAAGCATAGTAAGAAAACATTCAGCGTGCTTCCTACATATTTAACTAAAAATAAGCAAGACAAACATGTCAACCTCTTGCTTCTCCAAGATGTATATTATGATGAAGATGATGACGTAACCGACTTAGATTTTAAACCATGCTTCCATTATGTATGGATCAAAGATCTAAGCCGGCTGTTGTCCTCCCAACTTAGTAAAACAAATTGTAGAAAATATTTCTGCGATAGATGCTTGCATTACTTTAGTACCCAGCAAAAATTGTCGATGCATGAAATAGACTGTGTTAAAATGAACGAGTGTAAAGTTAGTTTACCCACAACAAAACAAGCTAATGTAGTATTTAAAAATCATAAGAATAAAGAACCGACTCCATTCGTCATATATGCAGATCTAGAGTGCTTGCTTGTACCTATTACGGAAAAGGACAAGGTACAAGATCATATTCCCCATAGCATAGCATACTATGTCAAATGCTCCTATGATGATACCTTGTCCTTTTACCGGGCTTATCGTGGTGAGGACTGTCAGGAATGGTTTGCTTGGGAGATGCAGCAGTTTGCTGAGGACGTTGAAACAGTGTTTCTTTGCCCTCTACCCATGGACACCCTATCACCTGAGCAAGACGCTGAATTCCGTGCCGCTATACATTGTCATATCTGTCTGGAGCCATTTGCTGTAGATACCATCAAAGTACGAGACCATTGTCATCTTACTGGTATGTATCGCGGATCTGCCCATGATAATTGTAACATCAACTACAAGGACAGTCATGTCGTACCCGTGGTTTTTCATAACTTAAGCGGGTATGATAGCCATTTTATTATTAAGAACCTAGCTTCAGACTTTGACGGACGAGTAGATCTCCTTCCTATCAATAAAGAAAGATACATTTCATTCACCAAGAGTATAGAACAGAATTTGGTTTAATTTAGATTCATAGTCACTAACAATCTCTAGAGTTTTAACAATCTCCCGATAGGATTTTACTTGACCCAAGCAGGCTGATAGATGATTCTTCACCCCTATACTTGATGTTTCCTTTAGCACCTTATTAATTTCACGTGCTACCTTGGAACATTGTTTTAAAGCACTAGAGATGGCGCAGGCATCACCCTCCAACTGGGGGTCATAAACCTGTTTTCTCAATTCCTCAACAAGACCGCTGGCGTGAGACATTTTTTTCTTTATTGAATTAATGAGCTACAGTTAGCGCTGAAAACCGAAAGAAATTAAGTGTATTACAAAATTTATATTTGAAAGGTAAAATGTAACATAGATTAAAGCAAATTTGAAAAGTTGAAACTGAATACAATTTTACAAAACATCAGTAAAAGTTTAATTAATGAAAGTCTTAGGCATTGAGATTTAAATATTATAATTATAATGCAATAATAAAAGTGCGTACAACATTGAAAACTAAATTATGGGAATTAAAATGTACGAGATGTGTTAAAGTCAATCCCTTTGATTGTACTTACACCTACTTGTTCTATCGGATTATTAAATCTAACTGATATATTGAAGTTTTAGACAAAAAAAATTATGTAATAAGCTTAATACATTATTAAAAAATTAGCTCCAAAACCATTCCGAATATATTTAAGTTTTAAACAAAATAATTATTAACATAAGACCTACCTTAATATAACCAGCGAAGAGATACAATAAAACAGCTCACTTTTCCTATCCAAGGACGCTAACAACAGTAAATCACTTTAACTATCAAAGGCGCTAACAACACTAAATCACTGTAATGATCAGCCGTGAACTCCAGATGGTACGGTGCAATCTAAAACAAAGTTCAAAGTGATTAGTTTTCATAATATCATTAAAATCGGAAAAGTACTATAGTACTATTTCTGTTACATAATGTAATTTTCTGTAAATGAATTAATAAATCTATTAAGAAATATGCAAAAATTTAATTAAGCCGTTCTTTAATTCAAACAATTTACATTTAATAGAAATTTGAAAATTTATACCGACTTTTTAATCTAAACGTGGCATTTATAAATTGGCACAAATAAAATGCAATAAAAATTGAAGTTATCACTAGAAAGCGATATCAGAAAAATTCCATGTATAAAATTAATATTATTCTATAGAAATGTAAATCTTTATAGAAATGGTTACCTTTAACTATAAATTAAATAAATTAGTGAAATTAATAGATCAGATAGATCAATCAAGGCAAATTTAATTAATATAAAAAAGTACCAAACAAACGAAAATGTTCACTTCTAGTGATGGTTAGTCTGATGTAATCCTACGGTGGTTGATACCGACTGCGGATACAGTATAGCTCGAAAATTGGCTACTGGACCTATTCAGCGTATGATAACGTCTCAGAGATGTAGTGTGATACAGCTCGTGCACCAGGAAGATTGGATTCCCTTTTAACAAAACGGCTGCACAATTTGGTGCATATGGGTAGGCGTAATGTTACAGGGTAGCCTGGGTTCCCTTTATAAGGGAAATCTTCATCGACGAAATTTTGTCATTAAAATTTTCTCATGTCTCAATTTAGAAAAAGAAAGTCCTTCGTAATACATAAATAAAATTATATAGGGCTGTTCTATTATAAAAAAATTCCAATTTTCAGTTGTTTTCTCTTCTTGAAGTAAAACCCTAAAACTTCTATAGTTATAGTTTTTTTCTATCTCATATAATAAATCCTGCAGGTGGGTGCAAAATATAAACCAAACCATGTACAAACCATTAGATTGTTCTCACTATAAATCACAATAACTTGAAGACTAAATAATAATGTAATACACCTGTGTTTGAATTAATGCTTAAATTATATTTTTTTTCTAAATGTACACCTAATTAACTGACTTCTACCTTGTACAAATTTAATTTCATATTTTATTTAATTTATTTTAATCTCTTTATATGGACTTTAAGTCGACTTCATTTCTTGAAACATTTCCGCCAATTTTCGGCGCAAAATCTTTCCTGATGGATTTTTTGGAATTTCTTTGATGAATCGCACACCACCATGTAAACGTTTATAAGTAGATACTCTCTCTGAAAAATGAAATAGCCGTGTTATTAGTATGCATGCTTGTAGTATTGCTTACATAACTATGTAATCAGCTAATTTTAGTATCTAAACTAAAAGAAGAAATAAATCGATTAAAGACTGCGTTTAGAAAAATTAAAATGATAGATTATTGATTTTTTGAAAGATAAAACTATCAGCGTTATATTTTAACATTTATACTATAAATCGAGAAGGCACTTCTTTTAGCTCATTTACTAATATAACCACTTATATGATGATCTTTTTACTGAATAATATAAAATCAGAAGAAGTACGATAATATATTAGGTTAGATGGATGCAGAATTTTCATCATTTTAAATTGTTTGGTGATGGCAGGCATATTGACATGTCATTTGCACGTATCAACTGTTTGTATGAAATAATAGTAAATATAAAAGGGCTAATTGTATTAATGCTTTTTATTTAAGATCCCGATAATTATTTTACTCTAGATTTTATAGGTAACACTTTCAATGGTAGTGTATTATGAATTTTATATTTTTAAGGTACCTATAATTACTGAAAAGCATTATCAATGAAAATCTTTTTCGCTTACATTATTTTATATTTTGTTGGAATTCATTTTTTCGTAAATAAATTTACATTTTTTGAAAAGTAAAATCATGTGATATTTTCCTTTTTATATATATTTGCAATTTATAACACAGAATTTGCAACAATTATATTTAATTTGATATATAGGTACTAATCAAATTATAAATGCTGATTAGGGCCGGAAACACACGTACGAGTAATGATTTTAAACTTCGAGCAGTTCCCTATTGCACTCATTACCTGTTAATTCTGAACAAGACTTAAGTATATGTAACATTTCGAGTATAACGAACAAGCACTTTAACCGTTACCTTATAACCAAATCATTGTTTGGTGTTTCAGTTGTTCTGAAGTACAGCAGACGCACTTTTGTTTTTCACGGTAAAGATGATAGAGATTCTAAATTGTTGTTATATTAAAATTGTTTAAACAAGTAATATATCGTCGTTAGTATTATAATAACAAATACTATCACTTAATCTAGGAAAAAAATACATATATAATCCGGTAAAAGGGGGAATTTTACCGCATTTTTAGTGTTAGAATTCCACACAACACTCTTATGAGAGTGCAATGGAAGTAATGAAGTTATTGTACTAGCAAGTAGGCTCCATCATACTTTATTATTCATACACCTTTCATACCTTATCCTAATTAGCTCTAATATGGTTGTACCAATTTTTGAAAATTCAAACGCAACCGAGATTTGAAGCCACGTCCTTCTGATAGAGAGGCAAAATATCTATCACGCGGCTACGTAGGGGCTTCAAGAAAAAATAATAGTATGTGTTAGGAAGTTTATAGATACTTAGCATCTATAGTGCTTTGATAAGAAACAGTTTTTGTTATCAAGTTACAATTTTTAATATGTATCAATTGACAATAAATATCCTGTCATACAATCTATTTTATACAGTCCACTTAATTCAATTTGAGCCAGTGCTCTTTTATTAACATTAACCTTTTGGTCGGCTTCGAGCCCGATTTCAATGCAAGTATTTATTCGTTATGAATCTTCATTGAAATTGCTTCAGGGATTCAAGACAATCATTGACAGGATACATCAGCTCGTATTCAGCAACATTCAAGACATACCTTGAAGAATATTGAGCTGGAATCAAAAATCATAGCAAGAAACTATCTAGAAACTAGCACAAGTAACAAATCAATTATCAGTTAATTCAAGTTAAAGAGGTGGTAGGTGCCACACGTGAGTATTAGAGTTGCATTTTGATGCCCTTATAATTATTTATCGTTAAGGTCATTACAATTCTATATACCTATTTACTAGGCATTATAACAAGTTTACTTTTAATTTATAATTTGCACAAACTTTCATTTTTCATTGTACATTTAGTTGACTGTCAAAATGGCAGATGATGACAGACAGCTGAAACGTTTTCGTGGATCAATTAAGCAAAAACTTACCAATGTAGAGAAGTTTATTCAAAGTATCAAAGATTCTGCAATCGATGATAGACATTCATTAACAGATGTTCAAATTCGTTATGAAAATAACGAATCTATTTTGCAGGACTTCGAAGAAGTTCAATTAAAAATTGAAATACTATGTGATGAAGAACATCTGGAATCATAATACATAGAACGAAGTCAATTTGAACAACGCTATTATGCTGTATTTGTTTTTTTAAAGAATATATAAAAAATAATTCAGTTACCGTTTCTTCTCCAAGTGGAACCTTTTCAGCAAGTAGTTCTCCAAACGTTGATCCATTGCAAAATATATTATTACCCAAAATTAAACTTCCAACTTTTAATGCTGACTATAATCAATGGTTAGAATTTAAATCTAGCTTTGTGTCAACCATTCACACCAATTCAAGTTTAAAAGATATTCAAAAATCTCTTTATTAAGAGCTGCTGTGGATGGTTATGCAAAACGTATTATTGATAGTCTTGAATTTACCGAAAATAACTATGAAAAACATTGGCAGCTTTTGTGTCAACGTAACGAAGTATTTGGTTAACAGTCACCTCAGATCTATTTTTGATTTAAACCAATTTCAAAAGGAATCTGCTACTGACTTTAGAAGTATGCTAGATAATATTTCAAAACATGTATCTGCATTATAAGGTTTAAATTTAACAAAAGATGTTTTATGGGACACTTCAATGATTTATTTAATTTCAAGTAAATTAGATAAGCAAACCTTTAGAGCATGGAAGGAGTATCAATCCAAAGCAGATCTTCCTACATTTGTAAAATTCTTAGAATTTCTTAAGAATAAGGCAGATTTACTAGAAACTTTAGAAGGTCAGAATAACAGTTCTTTTAAAGTTTGTTCACAAAACAAAAATACAACGCACAAAAATGCTCATTTTCTTATTTCTGCAAAAAAGTCTTCATTGAAGTGTTACTATTGTCAAAAACCACATCTTATTTATTCTTGTACAGCATTCTTAAAACTAGATGTCGGTAGTAGAATTGAAAAAGTAAATAATCTTAAACTATGTAGCAATTGTCTGAAAGCACATGCCATAGACAAATGTAGATGAGGACCTTGCAGAATATGTAAACTGTGTCACAATAGTTTGCTTCATCTAGATAAAACAAACTGCAAACAAGCAGTTGCAACAGATTCATTATGTGACAAGACAGATGAACTAGACACAATTTGCTAGTTCGTCCCCATTTATCGCATTCACAAGTTCTATTATCAACAGTTGTTTTTAAAGTTGTTGATATTCATGGCAACTTTCATTCTTGTCGTGCCATCCTGGATAACGGTTCTCAATCCAATCTAGTCACAGAGAAGTTCCACAAGATTTTGGGACTTCCTCTAGTTTGTTCCAATTTATCAATTGTTGGAATCAATCAAGTTGTTTCCAATTTAAAAAAGATGTGTACATTGTCAATATTTTCAAGGTACAATAATTATAAAACTTCCATGTCATGTTATGTTATTGATACCATTTCAAATTCAATCCCTTCTCAACCTGTGGCTGTTTCATACTTTTAGATTCCAGAAAACTTACAACTGTCTGATCCAGAATTTTACGAACCTCATAATATTGATGTTCTAATAGGCGCTAATCTATTTTGGGATATTTTAATTGAAGGCAGAATTCATTTAGGTAAAGATCTACCAGTATTACAAAATACGCAATTGGGTTGGATAGTTTCAGGTACTGCTCCTTTCTTAAAGCCATCTTCTTCATCGGTATGCCAGTTTTCAAAGACCATTCCTGAGGATGAGCAATTAAGGCAATTTTGGAGGTTAGAAAAAGTTTCTATAAATTCGATTATGTCGCAGGATGATCTTCATTGTGAACAATTATTCAAAGAAAATACAAGTAGAGACCGAGATGGCCGATTTGTTGTAAAACTTCCTCTTAAACATTCTCCAGATTTGTTAGGAGATTCTAAACAAATTGCAATCAAGCGGTTTTTAAATCTAGAAAAAAGGTTGTCTGCAAATGTAACCTTTAAAGAACAGTATAAGAATTTTATTGAAGAGTTCTTATAATTAGGACATACGAGTGAAGTTAATGATGATAGCAGTCATGAACATAATTCTAAGCACATCTATTATTTACCCCACCAGGGAGTTTTTAATCAAGGGAGTTTGACAACTAAACTTAGGGTCGTGTTTGGTGCTTCTTGTCCATCTAGTACTGGTTGGTCATTAAATTATTTGCAGTATACTGGTCCCAAGGTTCAAAATGACATATTCCCGATTTTAATAAGGTTTCGATGTTACACCTATGTTGTATCAGGAGACATCATGAAAATGTATCGTCAAATTAACATGCATCATGATCATAAACCTGTTCAAAGAATCATTTGGAGGGACGAATCCAACGGTAAACTGGTTACATATCAATCAGATACTGTTGTTTATGGTACCAAAGCGGCACCATATTTAGCAATTAAATGCCTCAAGCAATTGGCATTAGATTTCCAAGAGGAATATCCATTAGCTTCATCTGCTATTTTGAATGATTTTTATATGGACGACCTTCTGACGGGTTCCAATGATATTCAAAGTTTGGCCGTTCTCAGTAAACAAATTTATACTGTTCTGCAATCAGCAGGTTTCATTCTAAGAAAATGGATTTCCAACAATGATCAAGTTTTATCACACGTTGATAATAATCAAGATGATCCCTTAAGTGTTTTACATCTAGGGGGAAACGAGTGTTCCAAGATTTTAGAAATTTATTGGGTAAGCCATTCGGATTTATTAAAATACTTCAAATCGCAAGTAAATTCTTCACCCAGTAGCAATGTTTCTAAAAGGGAGATTTTATCTTACATTTCCCAAATTTACGATCCTCTAGGTTTAGTAAGTCCTTGGATAGTTATCGGTAAAATGATAATTCAACAATTATGGACAGTAAAACTACATTGGGACGATCCTGTTCCAAATAACATACGCGAGAAGTGGTTTCAATTGAGAAGTCAAATGAATACGCTTAACAAAATAGATATTCCCAGAAATGCTATTGGTAAAGAATTTACGTTGTTAGACATCCAACAAGCATACGCTGCATGTGTGTACTGTCGTTGTCAGGATTTATCTGGGACTGTCAATGTTGGGGCTGTAAATTGAGATCTTGGGTCTTTGATGAGTTGATATTTTTCGGGTCGTTGATCACGATTCTGGTATTCATTTGAGCCAAGCACGTCGTAATATAACGATATAATATTTTCTTACTCCGGATTCTGAAATAGCGAAACATTTCATCCGTGTGTTTGCATCCAGGGCACCTCCCCGTGGTGACGGCGGGCAACGGAGTTGTCCCGCTATCCGGCAAAGTCCCTGGAACAGGATGCGTATGCCGTCATGGCACACAAAACGGAAAAATTTACGATGCAGGGGGATGGAACCCCAGTATCGGCGGCTGGTCAGGGTGGGAAAGCGGGCCCGCAGGCGTCGTCATCCAGTGACCGCAGCACTGTTGAGGTGGCTACCTTGGCCTCACCAGAGTATAAAGCTACAAGTACTAGTAGAACCCATAGACAATAGCATGACAACCCAAAAACCCTATATCATTTCTGTTATGTTTGTGGTTCGTACACACCACCACATGGCCGGAAAAATATTACTCATGTTGTTAATACTGCATACAAGTATTGTTTCTCACTTAACATATTAAATCAAGATAAGAATTGGGTTCCACATATCGTTTGTCTGAATTGTCATAAGATGTTGATTACATGTTACAACAATAAAGATCTTTCAAATTTGAAATGCTCTGTACCTGTAAAATGGACTATGCCGGAATCAAAACAAGACTGTTTCTTTTGTAGGACAATTACTCATGGATTCAATAGGAAAAGTAAATCAAAAATCAAGTATATTTATACCGATAAAGTAGTTCCACCTGTTTTGATTTTGAAGCATAGGGGTAAGTTCAAGGATACCGTTGCAGAAATAGAAGGCAAGGAAGACATAGATATGCAGATGAGTGAGGAAGAAGTACAGATAGAGGAAAGCGACAGCGACATGAGTTCAGATGAAGGAAGTGGAAGCGATGGAAAGCAAAGTAAAAGAAATAAAGAGCCTCAAAAGTTTACGCAGAATGAATTAAGTGACTTGGGAAGAGAATTAGGGTTGTCGAAAGAAGCTCATGAACTTTTGGCTTCAAGGCTAAAACAAAAAAATCTTTTGGAAATATTGTCGGACTCATGAATAATGTCAAATCTGACAGTTACAGATCGAATGAGTGGCGATTATTTATAGATTCTTCTATTCGCAGTTTAAAGGTGATATTGCTTCACAACACAAACATTCTGGCTCCCATACCAATAGCTCACTCCACAGTTCTCAAAGAATCCTAGGAAAATATCAAAATTGTCCTAGAAAAAATAAAATATATGGAACATCAATGGAGAATCTGTGGTGACCTCAAAATCATTGGAATTCTTCTTGGGATGCAGAGCGGAAATATCAAATACCCTTGCTTCTTGTGTCTTTTTGATAGCAGGGATCGACAAAATCACTACATAAAGAAGGATTGGCCAAAAAGATCTATGCAGCCTGGATTGTTCAACGTCATCCAGCCGCCTCTTGTGAATACATCAAAAATTTTAATTCCACCACTGCATCTCAAACTTGGCTTTATGAAACAGTTTGTCACAGCCTTAGATAAAGATGGAAATTGCTTCAAATATATAGTGCAAAAAATGCCCAAACTCAGTGAAGCCAAGTTAAAGGCAGGAATTTTCGATGGTCCACAGATTCGGACGCTCTTCAAAGATGTCAATTTTACAGCCCAAATGACGGATTTAGAGGAAGCTGCATGGACTAGTTTTCGTGCAGTTTCTGAGAACTTTCTAGGAAATAATAAAAGCCAGAATTATCAAAAGTTAGTAAGTGATATGATTGAAAACTATAAGAATTTAGGGTGTAATATGAGCATCAAATTACATTTTGTAGATTCACATCTTGATTTCTTTCCAGACCAATTAGGCGATTTCAGTGAAGAGCAGGGAGAGAGGTGTCATAAAGATATGAAAGATATGGAAAAACGCTATCAAGGAACATGGGGTTTATAAGTATGATGGCGGACTATTGCTGGAATTTGAAACGAGATGTAGAAACAGTTCAAGCATCACCTAAACGAAAATCACTACGTAGATCGTTTGAAGATAAGCGAGTCCGTTATCACAAACGGACAACAGGAGATGGATAGACCTTCACAAAATGACTTGTTGACGTATTAAAAGATGAAAAAAAGGTAAATACGTATTCGGATGTAAAATTTTCTGCTCCTTCGGAATCCGGGGTCAAAATTATCATATCATCAAATTTTATGGTTTTGACCTTCATTTGACCTTGATTCTGACACTTTAAGGTCAAGACAACCCCAGATTCAGATTTAGCGACCCCGAAAACATATGTATAGATTTTTCCAGATTTTTTAATAGTCATTCCGCAATTTGACCTTCAGATGCCCTTAACCCTGACGTGATGGGGTTAAACGGATTCGGATTCAGCAACCCCAAAAACATAAAGTGCGCCTCCTCAGATATCGGAGAAAATAATTTCAATTTTTTTTTGTGGGGCTGTGTAATTCTAGGTCACATGTCAAAAATCAAGACACTATTGTATTATCAGTTAAAGAAATCAATAAAAGTTTCAGTTCATTAATAAAGATAGCACAACGTGCGTGTTTTTTACAAGAATTGTCTATTTTAAAGAAAAAGGATAACTTAGATTATAAGAGCAAATTAAGCTCTCTTTCTCCATTCTTAGATCAAGAAGAAATAATACGAGTTGGCGGAAGACTCAAATGTTCATCTTTAAACTATAACGTCAAGTGTCCTATACTGTTGTCATCTAAACACGAATTAACCAAATTGATATTTCAATATTATCATATTAAACTTTTTCATCCTGATCCACAGTTGCTGTTAGCCTCAGTTAGACAACTATACTGGCCAATTGGTGGGAGAAACCTAGCGAAAAGTATTGTTAGAAACTGCGTTACCTGTTTTAAATTTAAACCCATTGCCGCTACAGCATCAATGGGTCCTTTGCCTGACCACAGGATTTCTCCAGCTTTGCCTTTTCAAATAGTTGGCCTTGATTATGCCGGCCCTTATCGTTTAAAGGATAGGGTAGGTCGTGGGGCCAAAGTATCTAAATGTTATATTTGCATATTTGTCTGTTTTGTTACAAAAGCAATTCACATCGAACTAATAACTAATATGACAACAGAATGCTTTTTTGCTTGTTTAAAAAGATTTACTTCTAGACGTGGAATTCCGAACCATGTATATTCTGACAATGCTTCAACGTTTAAAGGTGCTTGCCATGAATTACATATCCTAGGTAACTTCCTAGGAGATAGTCATAATACTATAATCAATTATGCAGCAGAATTAAATATTACTTGGCATTTTTCACCTCCTTATAGTCCAAATTTTGGGAGATTGTGGGAGGCTACTGTAAAAAGTATGAAACATCATCTGAAACGTACAATGTTTAACGTAGTTCTTACATATGAACAATTTATAACACTATTGATTCAAATAGAAGGTATATTAAATTCAAGGCCTTTATTTGCCCTTTCAAATGACCCTAACGATTTAGAGCCAATCACTCCTTCGCATTTTTTAATTGGTCGTCCTGTCATCTTTATTCCTGATCCTGACCAGCTGGATTTACCCTCCAACTTCATATGGGACAGATGGAATAGCAAGAGTTGCGTCCGCTAAAACATCCAAGGGCGTCATCAGAAGATCAGTCAGACATCTTCATCCACTGCCGACACAAGATGACCGACAGTGAATGTGATTGTTTAGTTTGAAGTAACCTTCAAACGGAGGGGCTATGTTAGGAAGTTTATAGATTTTTAGCATCTATAGTGCTTTGATAAGAAACAGTTTTTGTTATCAAGTTACAATTTTTAATATGTATCAATTGACAATAAATATCCTGTCATACAATCTATTTTATACAGTCTACTTAATTCAATTTGAGCCAGTGCTCTTTTATTAACAGTATGTAATTTGAAAATAAGAGTAAACTTTTTCACTTTGACCAGATCCTTTAATATTCTTTCTCGTAATTCACTTTGATCGAGATTTAAATTAAAAATCTGATTCTATGCATAGAAAGGCACATGTTTATTCCCAAATGTGAATATATGTCATGTATTGTTTCCTATACAGAATGGCCCACCGAAAACGAAATCATCCGAGACTAGCCTAGTACGACAGAGGACTGGGCAGTCGTTAGAGATGTCGGGCATGACTAGGATCCGGGACTAGCTTGAAAGCAGACCACATGGCGTTTGCCCATAGAACTGGTTGTTGTCTACCCAATTCCAGGCTTTTCTGGGCAACGGATGACGCAATCAGAATGTAATATGTGGTAGAGTTACACGCAAGTGTTTCTTGACGATGACTCATAAACGTTGTGGAAGAAGCTAGACTAATTCTGCTAACATGAGGGTCCGGTGTGGGTAGATTTGAATCTCACCTGAAGTCAAGGTCGGATATGGTGCTAGTTACCCGCTGCCTGACCTAGATAAATTGAGGACAATTAAAGTGAGATATCCCGGACAGGCAGTGCGCTCGCTGACCTATGGGAAATTGCATGGCACCAAGTAGTGCCTCGAAGATGACAGTACGAATGTCGAGTTTTGGCTGTGCAGCTCTAGTCAGCTGACCAGAAATCGTCTAGAGCACTACGCTTAAGGGGCGTGATGTGAATACATTAGCCTCTTACGTTCAAGACAACTTCACCTTAACAGGGTACATACCGGGATTCTACTTAGGAAGATTCAAAACGAAGCACATCATATAGGTTATGGCCACACCAGAGACCTATAGTTAGGCGATCGGGGTTGCAAAGCTATTCAAAACCAAGTCCCACCATATCTGAGGTTGGATTCGATCAGACAGTGAAGTCCCACGTAGTGGGAGTAGTCCTAATGCTGGGCACGTTTATAGCTCGGTACTAGCCTGGAGAGAGAGTAGAGGGTGGATAGGCAATCTCGCTCCAACCAGTGGGTTACTGATAGCATTGAACGTATTTCAATTACTTCCTCTTGGAAGGAACGTGTAAATTAAGTCTCACGACAGCTGCTCCACGTAAAACACTTTTGGAATTTCTGTATCAAAGGTAAAGTTAAGTCTCACCAAGCCTTAATATGGTAGGGCGGGGTAGCGAGATACTGGATTATCCCAGGCAGACCCAGTTTCCAAGTGTCAGCCACACTTGAGCTTTTTACTAAGAGTGATAGGACTCCATCAGAAACGGACTCCGACGGGTAAGCACGTTAATAGCTCCGACACAGCCTGGAGAGCTAGAAGAGAGTATAGGGGTATTCTCGGGGCAACCTCGTTTCCACCAGTGAGTCCTGGCAGCTCTTACAAATGTAACTGACGCGCTAATTGAGCGCAACTCAATTCGTAGTGCCCTAAAGAGAACCGTGGTTGTAAGCTAACGCAGGTAGGCCACGTTAAATAACTTGGATTATACAGTGCTATTTATTTGCCATAGAAAACATAGTGAAATTGCACATATTAAAATTTAATTTAATAGCGCTATATGTATGAAAGTGAACTTTATACAAATTTTTGGTATCTTTAGTCGTTTTGGCGATAATAAATCTGAAGAAGTAAATCATGTTGATATATCAAACATAACTAAACTAATTGATATTTTGTTATGTTGTTTTGATTTTGACGAAATTTATAAAACTCAGAAACAGGATTTTAGGACTTTAGCAATACTCGAAGGAATTTGGAGATATTCCTTCGAATATTACTAAAGTTACAAACAGTTTAGGCCAATTAACAATCAAATGCAAATATTCGCAACTAATAATTAAGTTTTCCGAAGCTAACTCTCCAACTAAAATATTTAATAGTATTGAACAAATTTAAGAACTGTTGAAATTGTGAAAATAACGTTTTAGATTTAAATAGTTTATCCGTTCAATCATCTAAATTCGGAAGTAAATAAACATCTACTTAAAGTAATCAAAGAATCCAAGTCAATTAATCTTTCTTAAGAAAAATTAACCCCCATATCTACAAACAACATTCAATCAAAACAACGGACGAAATATCTGGGTTGTTTCCAAGAAATTGGACGCCAATAGAAACCAAAAATAGAGAACGATTATTATTAAACGCAAGCTAAACGAGAGAACAATTAATAAAAAGTTTCCATTACATCAGATTGGCGATATTTTGAACAACCTAGGAGGGACAATCTCTTCTTACGTGTCAACCTCTGTAGTGGTTTCCACCAGATGTAAGTAGACGAGAAAGACATTCCAAAAACAGTACTTTCTACTTATAAAAGTCACTACGAATTCACACAAATACATAATATCTAACCTAACCTCTAACATATGGTCTAACCTCTAACCTAACCTCTAAATTAACTTCTAACCTTACGTCTAACCTAACCTTTAACCTTATATCTAATCTAATATCTAACTTAAACTCTTATCGCTGACCTGTTTATTTTATTATTAACATATTAATTTACTTGTTATGTAACTGCGGTCACAGGTAACAAACTTACTATATATAATTGCCAGCATCTGCAGGTGCAGTTACAATATTATATCTACCTGTACTTCTTTTAGCAGATAAGATTTACAGGTAATCTGATTAAAACTAATTCAGCACTCTAGTTTAAATAGCGTTATCATCTATGGTAGATTTTTTAAATTGTACTATGTCCATATTCTATTCTATTTATGTCCTGGTATGAGATTGTTTATGTTCTTTCTGAAAAATACATTGACAATTTCGTCAGTACAGCTAAACTTTGTCATCTTCATCTCTTGTCTTAGCCATCTTGAAAAAACTAACATAGAACAACAAATTAATAAAAATATAGACTGATGTAGCCTTAATGTTGTTGCTTGAATAGCAATATAATTTGAATTAAAAATTTTATCTTGGTCATTGCTGGAACATGTTAAACCCTAAAATTCATTTGTTTGTATTAGTAATATTTATAACAGTTCATTGTTATGAGAGATCAGCTAAATGTCAGTGATTGTATCAACACAAAGTTTGTCTATTTTTGCGGTCATTATTTATGTTCATGTTACAATGAATCGATGGTAAATTGTGTTTGTGTTGTATTTTTTGTTTTGGCTTCGACATTAGTTATTACCAAGCTGCACAGAAAAATTTTTTAGGAATACATTTGATTGATCTTCCAATCAATCTTTTAAATTCGGTGGTGATATTTTTTTCTTTTGTGATTAGAAACTCAAGATAATTTCAGTCGATTTTATTTATATTAGTTTACGATAGTAAATTCGTTATTAATCTTTCATCAAATGGTATCCCCTATAGTATAAGCCGAGTTTAGTTCAATAACATGACATACACAAATGCCTTAGTAGAAAAACTTAATGGTTCTCGGAGGTCTTATTCATGCGTTTGCTTTTTCCTAAAATTTCAACAGGTGCATTGTTAATCTTTAGTTTAGCTTTGTTTTTTTAAATTTAAATTCAACAATTTGAAGCATCAAATTTGATATCTCGTGGTGTTGTAACAACATTATTATATTATTAAACAATTCTCTGTAAGTAAATGTTTAAACTTGACAGCAAGGGTGTATCCAGCTCAAAATTGAAGGGAATGCAGCTTTCTGAATTTAACTTCTTTCATAGGGGAAGGGTAGTCCACGAGAGGGGGGATGCTATGCAATAATACACAATAACAAAAGGAAGAATAAAATAATTATTTAAAAAAAATTGGTATTAATCGAAAGAAGAATTCATTTTACGTCAAAAACATTAAATTTTAAGAAAATCAAAAACTATTCAGAAAAGTACTTAAAAAGCTTATTGGTGTATTGCATTGGTTAATGAGTTATAAAGAGAAGCCTGAAGTTCTCCGAATTTGGTATGTGGTTAAAATATCAGGAGAGTAATCAGATATCGCGGGTTCAAATCCCACCCTCGTAAACTTTTTTTCTAATTGTGTAGCTTACTAATCATTATTTTTTAAACTTTATTTTACTTACCTATATATTATATTATAGCATTAGTAATAATAATTAAAATCAAGTTAAAAAAGTTCAATCGTTCTGTTTATCCAATTATATTGGATTTCCTATACATATTATCGTTTAGATAAAACAAACTGTATTGGTATTAATAATAAATAATATTCGTATAGTATTTATTAGTAATAATATTAAATTAAATCAAAGTGTGACAATATTAAACCCACAAATATAAATGAGATGTGTATAATTCACAGGAGACACTCTAGGACAGCTGTTTCAATCTTTCTAGATCTCATCAGCTAGAGATAGTTTCCTGTGAATTATACACACATCATCCAGGCTGATATACATAGCCGAAAATAACATTAATACCGAGAAATGAATGTTGCGACATCTGCAGAGTCATATACCACATTAAGTGGTGTTCTCTACCAAACAACCATAAATATAAATGGTTTGTCCTCCATTCGAGTTTAAAAATCAAAAAATATAATACAAAATATTTGCATTATTAAAAATTCAAAGTGGGGAAATTATTTTACAAAATAAGTCAAAGTGTGACAATATTAAACCCACAAATATAAATGAGATGTGTATAATTCACAGGAGACACTCTAGGACAGCTGTTTCGATCTTTTTAGATCTCATCAGCTAGAGATAGTCTCCTGTGAATTATACACACATCATCCAGGCTTATATACATAGCCGGAAATAACATTAATAGCGAGAAATGAATGTTGCGACATATGTAGAGTCATATACCACATTAAGTGGTGTTCTCTACCAAACAACCATAAATATGAATGGTTTGTCCTCCATTCGAGTTTAAAAATCAACAAATATAATACAAAATATTTGCATTATTAAAAATTCAAAGTGGGGAAATTATTTTACAAAATAAGTCAAAGTTTGAGAATATTAAACCCACAAATATAAATGAGATGTGTATAATTCACAGGAGACACTCTACGACAGTTGTTTTGACCTTTTTAGATCTCATCAGCTAGAGATAGTTTCCTGTGAATTATACACACATCATCCAGGCTTATATACATAGCCGGAAATAACATTAATACCGAGAAATGAAAGTTGCGACATCTGTAGAGTCATATACCACATTAAGTGGTGTTCTCTACCAAACAACCATAAATATGAATGGTTTGTCTTCCATTCGAGTTTAAAAATCACAAAATATAATACAAAATATTTGCATTATTAAAAATTCAAAGTGGGGAAATTATTTTACAAAATAAGTCAAAGTGTGACAATATTAAACCCATAAATATAAATGAGATGTGCATAATTCACAGGAGACACTCTAGGACAGCTGATGAGATCTAAAAAGATTGAAACAGTTGTCCTAGAGTGTCTCCTGTGAATTATACACATCACATCTTCATCACATCTTTGCTTTGTCGAACATATCAACCAAACTATACTAAAAGCTAGTAAAGCTGTTTAATTTATTTACAGAAACTGTAGAGATTTTTCTGATTCTAACTGTCTTAAGATATTATATTTTGCTTTTGTAAGATCAGTGTTACAGTATGGGTCACTTATATGGAATCCTATTTATAATATTCATGTTAAAAACTTGTAATCTATTCAGCGACGTTTTCTAAAGTTTATGATTTATTTAACTACTGGAAATTATCCCTATCGGGAATTTAATTATCCTCCTACTCTTGTAACTTTTAATCAGATCTCTTTAAAAACAAAACGTATATTAATAAATATAGGGTAATTTACTGGATAATAATTTAGAATACCCTGATTTACTACAGAAAATCAGATTTAATGTACCACGATAAAACAGCAGAAGCGCGTTAATCTTTTGTAATGATACTGCTAGAACAAGTATTTTAATAAGCAGTCCTATTTATATAATGTGCAACAATTTCAATTCAATTTGCATGGAGTGTGATATAACGTCTGATAAATGTTCGATTATTTTGAAAGCAGGAATAAGTAAACATGAGGTTTTTGTTTAATATTATTTTCAAACTATTTTATTGTGTTTATTGTATTATACGTTTTTTTATTTTCTGTACTTGGGTGTATACCTGTTAGAAATAAACTATTATTATTATTATTATTAATTTTTATAGGGGTGTTAATGCGTTTCACTTGTTACTTTAATAATTGAACACACGCAGAAAATTTGTATGTTCAGAGATTTTAAAATTCACGCTTTATGTTGTTTTGTATTACTTATAATTATATTATGTAACTTTATAAATAGTTACATGGTTATCGACTTACACTAAAATAGAGTTGTTGGATATCTAGGGGAATAAAGATCATAATCACTATAATAATAAAAATTAAAATTTTAATTTTTAAAAGAGGACCAAATATATTTACCTGTTAAATTTTGACTTCATATTTATCTATACTTTCAACTATCTCATATCCAATATGGAAAGTTACTTACTGGCAACAAAATCCACGATATCTTCCTCTTTGCAACAAGAACCTTCTTTTAAAACCACAAGACCCAAAGGCAATTCCCCTACTCTTTCATTTGGTATTCCAATTACAGCACAATCTTGAACGTGTGGATAGGTTACAATTATGCTTTCTAACTCTGCTGGCGCTATCTACATAATATTAATACTTTTAATTAATGTGCTCTGATTTTGTTGATTTTTAAGGGTTACCTGGAATGCTTTATATTTTATTATATCTTTAATTCTATCAACTACGTAAAAGTAATTATCATTGTCGTAATAACCAATATCTCCAGTTGGAAGGAAACCATCGTTATCTACAAAATTCTGATTTGGAATGTAACCTTTCATCAGCATAGATCCCTTTACACATATTTCCCCTTTTTCTAAAGGACCAACTGCTTTTTTGCTACTAAGTTTTGTCACTTTAGCTATAGTACCAGAAATGAGGCAACCTACACTTCCCTTTTTGTTTGGATCAAGTTGGATAGTAAATGGCCCAGAAGTTTCACTTAATCCATACATTTGTTTAACATGTACTCCTTTTAATCTAAAAAAAAACAATTTTCTTAGAATTCAACTCAAATAAAATAACTTTATAACATTTTCCCAGATTCTTCGAGTGTTTCTCTTCCAAGTGGCGCTGCTCCTACATAAATCTCTTTTATACTAGATATGTCATAGCTTTTCCTTAAAGGATTTTTAGTAAGAAATACTAATATCGGTGGAACTAAATGTAACTTGGTTACGCGATATTCTTCAATACATCTTAAAAACAAAGTAGGTTCAAACTTTTCCATTATAATCGTCTTTATTCCACTAGTCAGTGTTAGAAATTGAAGAATTTGACCAAATATATGGAAATACGGCGGTATTACAATTGTAACGTCATCTTTCGTTACGTTTCCATATTTTCGGTCCCTAGGTAAATAGAGATTATATTTTTATTACAACGGATATTAATAAATAAATAAATTGTATTACCAAAAAAGAATATTGGGATATCTTAGATTTTGATGAGTTAGTGTAACACCTTTGGGTAAGCCTGTTGTTCCCGATGATAAAATAATAATAGCAACTTCTGTTTTATAATCGTAGTCTTCAGGAGTAAATGCATTTATTCCTTTTTCACACTCCAATATCAAATGTTTTAAACTTTTTAAATCAAAACCATTTTCAGTTGTAGGTCCAATGGAAAATACTTTTTCTATAAATTTCAGTTCCTCTGTGACTTCAAGCACTGTTTCTAGTGATCTTGCAATTGAAAATATTATTTTTGGTTTTGATAATTGAAAAAAATGTTTCATTTCAGCTGAAAATTGACAATATAAATTTCATACTGTATATCAATACGGTGTTTGACAATTGAAGGGCTTGGTGCATAAATTTGAGATATTTAAAGATTTAGACAGATGTATCCTGAAAATTCTGTAGAGATACATAACTACAAAAATGTGTAGATGGCTCTTCGTCTTCACAAATTAAAATTGTATATTCAAAGAAATATAATATAATATGGCCAGTAAAATAGAATTCGTTGGTGGAAATAAATGTTGGAAAGCGGGAGATCGTTTCGATCGCTTCAGTTGACGTCAAATATAAGTATCCTATGTTTGCACGGTCCCTCGACGCGAGCTTACCTGAGGGCATCAAAAGAACCACGAAATCTTCGGATCTTTTTTAGTTTTTCGCTTATAACTTTAAAGCAGTGCTCTCCAACAAAAACGTCACTATTACAAGAATTAAAGAGCATTAAATTCTGCGTCGAAGGAGTGTCCAACGCTTTAAATTCGGTTCAGTGGTATGGTCGAAAAACGACAATTTTACAAATTTTCGATTTTCCGTCAGATCGGATGCCCAGAGGCTTTCCGTATAGAAAAACCCGTTGGACTCATTCTGATTGTTAATATAAGTCGAGAAATACCTAAGCTTTGATATTGTAGAGGTTGCCGGATTTAACTAATGGCCATTTCTTTGTCATCTCCCATCACAGCAATTGGGATCAATCCATATGAAGTGCTGCAGTACTGGTCGCTCGATCATTTCGAAAAAAATTTTTTTGTGTGTTATCACATCTAAGTATTGGTAGATCAAAATCACTGTTATTTTGTTTTTATTCCTTTTGATTGAAATATGGAAGCCATATTTGTTTCGTGGTGTATGCAGTTTTTGATGTAAACATAAATCTTGATATTACGTATCATAACGAGAACTTAAAAAGCCCATAAATACCAAAATAGTACAGTTTCAGAGTTAAAATATTTTATACATAAACTACCTCTAACTGTGTACTTTTAAAAAGAAAATCAGACCTAAAACTTCATCTTCATCTGGATATATGAAATATGCTCCCCTAAAAAGCAAAGATTTTTGTAAAAACGTTGTTAAACTTCGGAGTTAATTGCACCCATAAGTAAGCATCCTACGACAATTATTAGATTAAAAGATGTAACCCGGCATGTGAGCAATACAATGGTTTCTACCGCTTGTCTCTAGGATCACCCCTTCTTGAGATATCAATATTTACGTTTACATAAAAAACGGCAAGAAACGTCGTGCACCACGGAAAAATATGGTTGCCATATTTCAATCCAAAGGAATAAAAATAAAATAACAGCGCTTTTGATCTACCAATACTTAGATGTGATAACACACAAAACATTTTTTTTTCGAAATGATCGAGCGACCAGTACTGCAGCACTTCATATGGATTGATCCCAGTTGCTGTGATGGGGGATGACAAAGAAATGGTCATTAGTTTAATCCGGCAACCTTACAATATCAAAGCTTAGGTATTTCTCGACTTATATTAACAATCAGAATGAGTCCAACGGGTTTTTTTATACGGAAAGCCTCTGGGTGTCCGGTCTGACGGAAAGTCGAAAATTTGTAAAATTGTCGACCGTCGATTTCGACCATACCACTGAACCCAATTTAAAGTGTTGGATACTCACCCGACGCAGAATTTAATGCTCTTTAATTCTTGTAAAAGTGAAGTTTGCGTTCGAAAGCACCGCTTTGAAGTTATAAGCGAAAAACTAAAAAAGGTCCGAAGATTTCGAATTTCTTTTGATGCCCTCAGGTAAGCTCGCGTCGAGGGACCGTGCAAACCTAGGATACTTATGTTTGACGGAAGCAATCGAAGCGATTTCCCGCTTTCCAACCTTTATTTCCACCAACGGTCCCAATCGGGTCTAATTTTATTTGGCCTAACTATATTTATCGCAATTGTACATTTGTGGGTTAGCCCACTATCGCACCTAGGCCCCTAATTGTAAATATGAATATCAAACAATGGTTAAGTACATGAATCAGCACGTATTTTTCTTCTCCTTTTAATATTTTATTTTATTCTAAAATACGAGTGAAGTCTGATTTTGGTTACACAAAATTACAATTAAAGAAACATAATTCTCACTTTTTAAAAATTCAGGATTTACAGGGTTTACAGCAACTCCCAGATACAAAGCAGCTACTTGAGGGGCAGTACAGTAAAGATTATTACCACTGACTATAGAAATTACATCTCCTTTTTGCATACCCATGTCTTTGAGAATTATTGCTAATTTTATGCTTTGTTCTAACAGTTGGCCGCATGTTAGGACTTCTTTGGTTACGGCATCTATCTGAAAAAATAATACTGCATTAGTTTATTTGTTATACTCAATATTTCACGTGCTGCTGTTTTTCTATGAACCTGCAACTTACTTTACAACTCATAGAAAAATCTCCGTATATTCAGTAGGTACCCTTGGTTAAAACAAATAGGTAATTATTAATTTTAATGAACTCACAGTATCAATGATAATAATAGTTATATCCAGTTTCTTCCAGACAATTAAGTGAATCAGGAAAACACCTCATCACAATTAATAAAACCTTTCAAGATGTCTATTTATTTGTAGAATCTAAATCATAGCCCAAGAACAAGTAAATAACTTCTAATTATGCAATCGCGTAATCGCCTACTTTGCAATTGGAATGATTGCAATCAGAAATAAAATGCAGGTATGTTGGTTTCTATCTCAATTTTTATGCTTTTTCAATAAATTTAAAAGTTAAAAATTGTTAATGGACGAGTATTATACTCACAATTTTATAGTGACCTGTATAAATTACAGACGGCACCCTAAGACGGCTGTTCTACACACATCACCCGAGCCTATATACTAACTCGGAAATAAAATTAACACCTTCAAATAACTGTGGTGACTCCTACAGATATCAAGAACTTTTAACTTTTAAATTTATTAAAAACTCACTTTATTAAAACACGTTTATGTTCATTTTGTATTTTATTTATATTAATTATACGGTCGGACGCTCGACCAGATTTTATTTTGTATATTCCTGTATTGGAGATCAAATCATGCCGCTTAGTGCGGTTTGATACCTGCAGGAGACACCACAGTTATTTGATGAAGTTCATGTTATTTCCGAGCTAGTATATAAGCTCGGGTGATGTGTGTAGAATTGATAGACGAGCTACCACTAATTGAGGAGAGCCAATAGCTCGAAACAACTATCTTAGGGTGCCGTATGTGATTTATACACATTTACACATATCATTATAAAATTGTGAGTATAATAGTCATCCATTAACAATTTTTAACTTTTAAATTTATTAAAGTATTTATTAAAACATTATCAAATTTGTGTTCATTTTGTAAGTTATTTATATTTTTTTAATAAAGTTGCAGAATAAAGACCAACGAATTATAACTGTTGATAAGATGAAAATTATTAAAAATGGAAATAAGTTGCATGAATATAATAAATTAAATTAACATTTGGATCTATTAAACATTCCTCCTTTTTATGTACTATACATAATATATTAACTTTAAAACACTCTATTATTTGAGTATTATATGAGAATATATAAAAGTATTATAATTTCTTTAACTTTCAATCCCAATATATTGCATGTAATGATGCAGTGGTAGTTTCATATTGTATATTTCATATGTTGTAGTTTTCATCCCTTATATCCCTTATCTTTGTTTTATACATTTATCAACTTCGACAAAGTCCTTTAGTAGTATTAATTTTAATAATAACTTATTTTTATATTAACATAACTTATTTTTTTAGCCAGCCTCAGTTGATAGTGGTTTGCATGTTTGCTTCATAATCCAAGGGTTGCATGTTCGATTCCTGGACGAGCATCTTTTAATTTAAAGTGTAGAGTTTATTTAATAAACACAGTAGTAATTGAAAAGCACTTTAAGCATGTGGTATATAATGTCATGATATTTGACATGCAATAAAAAGTATGCACCCCCATTCAAAAAGATGTTAGATGGGTTGTATAACCTCAAAGAGAAAAATATTTAATTAAACATTTTTTATTGAAGTCAAAGAAAAGGTTTCAATTTAAAAATATACACTCTAGAACACACTAGACAGAAAAGGATAAATTTTAAGTTTGACTTTTCTTACAATCTTGGCAAATTTTCATTGTTCAGCTAAAGATGTGAAATCGTTACCTATTTATGCAAGAAAATAAGAAGAAAATAAAGTTGAGACCATTTCAAGGCACGTTTTGGCTAAAACAGACAAGGTGCATGGAGTGACCGTGTATACAAGCGTTTGATACTTTTCCTGCTTCTATATATAAATTCTTTATTTAAAGAAAAACTGACCAGCATTCTCTGGCTTGCCAAATGACACAGTGTTATAAAAAATATTAATTATGTACAGAAATACAATTTTAACAATATATACATATGACTATTAACTTATAACTTTACAACGATTATTAACTAAGTAACATAATAAACACTAACATAAAAATAATTATGAAACAAAGAAATTATGTTTCAAGTTAACGGGATAGTGAAATCGTTAAATCTTCTGATTTAGTTAGATTAAATAGCTTGTGACTAAACCTTTTTAATTGCTGTTTTGTCAATCAGTTTCTTGAGCACAATTTTGAAACAACTGTGAATGTTGGGGTTCTTTTTTGTAGGAGATATCTTTGAAATAAAATGCAAATTTCTGCGTTTTGCCATAGCAAGCTAAAATAATGTAGTTTAGCTATTATTTTCATGGTTTTCTTATCTAAAAATATCTAAATAGTGTTAATTAGGATGTAAGGTTGGATTTTGTCAAGATAGGAAGTTGTAATTAGGCAAATTTATGGAATTAAGTTAATTTTGGTTATTCGATAGTTGTATAGGGAAGATGATTTGGTCGAATTTCTATAGTGGCCTAATTTTGTATCTCAATACAAGTGTCATATATCATTGAAAAAAGAATTTTTTGGCTATCTATTTATTGAATTTGTTTAAACAATAATTAATAATTATAAACAATTATGTGGTTATGTAGTATTTAGTTCTAAATGTTCTTTTGTTTGTTACCAAAGAATAACTATAGTCTTCTTTTGTTTTGAAAAGTTTATAAAAAGGGCGACCAATTTAGTGACAAACTCTTCTTTATTTTGGAACTTTCAAGCAATGCACGTAGGTACAGAGCAAAATTTTAAATTTTTAAGGTTATGTAGTAAGTTGATAATTTAGTAAACAAAATAAACGTCAAAATGTTAGGTTATCTTTTGTTGAAATGTCAAAGTGTTGAATAATCATCGAAGATTAATGTTGACATTGATTTGAAACTTTGAATTTGACTATTTGCTTTAATAATAATTACTTTTAATTGAAATAATAATCAGTGTTTAATATTTTTTTAATAATACCATTTATTTAAATACAGGTGAATGCTTGTCTTTCAAAAATTTTAGTTATAAACCATATGGAAAAAAGATTTTTACTGTGTTGTTACTACTCAGTGGATAAACGTTTGGCGCCAAATTTCGATTTAATTAAAAAAATTTTAAGATATTTATTTAATTATAAATTAGTAGGATTATGAGGATGCCAGAAATATTACTCCTCGGATAAAAGGCATTAACTTTCTTAGGATTTATTTTTCATTTATTCAGAGTATCCAAAATTTATTCTTTTTTAATATTTTAATTATTTTGTTGTTTGTTTTTTGTGTTCATTTTTAAATAAATTTTTGTCATTTCAATTAAAAGAGAATTTTATCTTATATATTTTTGGGTACCTTAATTATGTTTCCTAGATCAATATTTATTTAGTGCCCTATTAAAGCGATCCGCCTGTGAGTCTTAGTTTTCTGAAAAGATTAAAGCTTTACAACAGTTAATTAGCTGGAGCATTTTTTTAGGTAAAGGTAAGTGATTTATATTGTGTATATATCATCACTGTGCTTTTACTGTACTCTGTTAGTATATGTTTTGTTTGTACTCTCAATTTAAATTAGTTTAACACATATCAATATCAATTAATCATCATCATAACCAAGTGGTTATGCACCCCTAAACCCGGATTTATTATAGCAGTATGTTATGGGCAATGTAATAAACCGGTCAATGTGATTAATGGTCGCCAAGTCTCATAACGTCATACTAACAGTAACCTTGACGTTTTATGTTACGTGACTGGGCGACTATTAAACACATTTCCCGGTTTATTACATTGCCCATGGGATTAACTGAACTTACTAACTATAGACCCTTGTGTTAAAAAAAATGCAACGTTGCCATTTCTAATTATCTTTGTTAACAAGTATCTCACAATATGTAGTGTGTCCCTCGTATATAATTTTACATGCAATTTAAACTAGGCGCGGTGCAATGATGGTATTGGAGATTGGCAGCTTTGCCCAAACAAATGCGATATTATCGATCTTTACTTCTTAAGGTTTGTTTTCCGTCTCATTCTTCGAGTCGGTAACATTAAATTTGTCTTTAATAAACAAAAAAAAATAATATAATATAATAAAGAAATAAAAAATAATATCAACGAATTTGTATCTTTTGAATGTGGCATAAATTCGTGAATGCGGCAACAGTGTCTCACTCCGATGCCATTAGGTTATGAAGGTTATGACGTATATTTACTTTGTATTCAGTATATGCCAATTATCTACATATTATATTTTAATTTCTGTTCATGATCCGTATTCTTGAACTCATATGAACAAGCTTCACATACGAGATGACGCAATTTTTACATCATAAAATGCAACTTAGCCAATCAAATGTTAGAAGGTAATAGAGGATTAGGTCATCTCGTATGCGAAACTTGTTTGTATGAGTTCAAGAATACGGGCCCAGCTTGACAAATATCAATACTTTGGTTTATTTCCTATTGAGTTATAAGAAAGAGTTATAGTATTACAGCCAATATTTACTCCGAACTGTGGTCATAGGTTGTACTAATATAATCGCTATCACGCCTATTATAAATCGAACTTACCTTAAGTAATAATGTTTACTTTTATATAAAATTAAGCTGCAGTGAAATCAACTCCTTAGCTGGGAAACTGTATCAAGCTATCAATCAAAGATACCAACACAAACAGGATATATTTTTTAGCAACACAACAAAATTCAATAAGGTAAAATAAAACAGTTTTATTTACACAAATTATCAACACAGAACAAAATAACACAAAAATAAAGTTAGACTTTCAATAAAATTAAATTTTATCAACAAAATTAAATTGAAACTAACTTTTAAAACTCTTGCAATTAATAAAGATCAGAAATTCTATTTTCTTTTATTATTCACAATATTATTTTTCTTTTATTATAAACCTCTTAAATATGATGTATTTAAATTTCAATGGGTTTTTATTTTAACTGGCCAGTATACAGTGTGTATATTAATCGAAGGGTTTTGGCTGAACAGTAGATAGGTGGAATAGAGGAGTAGGTTGAGTAGAGCAAATATTCCTTGTAAAGTTTGTTTTTCAAACGAATAGTTTTCGTGAAAATGAATTTTAAAGTTTATTAAATTTCGAGTGCGACCCTGTAACACTAACTTACCTTGATTTATACAAATTTAATTTAAAAATGTGATACCCTTTTAGATGTACCTGCCTTTTAAAAATTGTTGTTGTATATCACATAGAAAGCTTATTTATGGCTGTCTGCATGCTTTTGACGTAAATAATGAGGTCAGAAGTTATTACTGAATAAATACTTTTTAGGAATATGATCTGATGCACAAACTTTAAATATGCATTTGTGTTGATATTAAAGCAGATGTTGCAAAGAAACATGGCTTTTATGTTTTACACCTAACGGTAATTAGTAAATACATATTGTTAAGTTAGTTTTGTTGTCATTTTATAGCATATTTCGAACATACATGCTCATAAGAAATTCCCCTTTTACTACACAAAATATTTTATTTAGGTCAATCCATCAACTTACAATAACTGAATGTAATTAATTCTTACACAAGCGGTGTCATATTTCCAAGGTTTTCAAGGTAGATTAGACATGTAAGAACAAATTTAAGAAAGTTTTAAACAAATCCAAAAGACAATAATTTTTGAAAACTGGTAATTCGATAAACAGATAGATGACACATTTCAAAGGGATGCGGTACTTTTCCTTCTGCGAATTTTTAATACGTATTTTGTTAAATATTTAAAATACAACTAAAGTTCTTTTCGATGCGGTAGCCTTTCATATAATTCATGTAAAACTGTAAAAGCCTATTTGCAAAGTTCACTAAATGTTTAGAAAACAAGGACTGCTTGAACATATTTTTAATTTCCGTTTTAAAAGCGTTGGAACTACTGATTATTTTTTATTTTAGATTCCAAATTAAAACATATAGAAATAAAGGAAATAAAGTTGCGACATTCATTTCTGTCGCAACTTAGACTTATTTTTGGTTATGTGCGTGAACACAACGTGCAATTTTGTAGCCTCGGAAAATTGCGCAACTAAAATGTACAAGTCCGCGAGCACCTTAATAACAATTAAGCAATTAGAAAAGTTGCTGCAAGAAAACTGCTGTCAGGAAAGCAAACATTTTGTACTTACATAAAAAGCTTCTTCAGGACTCCGGTTTCTTAATGAATTCCATACAATTTTTCCAAAATTGTCTGCTGGAAGTAAATCGCACTTTTCTTCCGGGCAAAATATTATATTTTCAGAATTTCTCAATGTAACCATTTTTTGTGCAGTAGATGTATTCTAAAAAAAAGGTTTTAAATCAAAAGTACATTAACTTCGAACAATTATTTACATTGAGTTATTTTATCTATGATGAGACTTTCAGATAAATATTTTCAGCCAAATTTTAATTACTAGAATAGTAACCCTTTATAATTAATAAAAAGCAAATAATCAATTACCAGTTAACATACACGAAACTAAAAATATTATTTGTAAATCCTTTAATTATACTTTAGGTATTATGTGCTATTGATGACGAAGACTTTTATTAACATGTATCGTATTATTAACACATCAACACCGTCACTACGTAAATTACCTTTTAAACTTTAATAGCCATTAGATAGCTTGTTTTTGTTTAGATTATGTTAATTAATGTACATAATATTTATTTTGCAGTAGGTAAACGGAAACATCGTAAAGTTAGTATAATGAGAAAGAGTTAATCTTTTTAATTGATTTTTTTTACTTTTGTTTTTGTTAATTTTCTTATTAAAATACGTGTTCATTAGAAATATAATAATATAATAATAATAATAATAACTACTACAACCCATAACCTAAACCAAGGCCCCAGAAGCTATAAGCTTGTGCGGGAGGGAGGGGGCGATTATTATTATTATGTAGGCCCAATGTGCGGCTGCATCCGACTTACAGATGGAACAGCGCAAATCCCACATTTGTGTCACAGCTAAGGAAAACTACAGAAAACCTTAACCAGATCTGCCGGCGCCGGGAGTCGATCGCGGGCCGCTTGGGTGAAAGTCCGGCACGCCAGAAATTACACTACCAAGGCTGTTAATGTCTTTAAACATTTTATTTGATTGGTATGCTTAAATAATAAGCTTAGTAGAAAATATGATAAATACTAATTGACCAGTTACATACCACTGTCAATATAACCTGTGGCGTAAAGTGAGGTAACTGTTTCATTATTTATTTCTAAATATGTTCGTAAAATAAAATTTAAAAGTTACAGGAGTTATATAAGAATTAAGCTAAAACTGGATAATAAAGTAATTGCCGAATACGGAATTAACTTTACTTTCGCAGAAAGGCAAACCGATTGCTAGTAAGATTCGTGACTCTGGCTCCAGAGAGTAGCTCACGAGAGCCCAGTATAAATAAAGTATTATGCTAGCTTATAAAGAATACACGACAAACATTTTGTTGTTTAATAAAGTGCTTTAATCACAGCAAACAATAAAAACATTTTAGAAAAACATTACTTGTGTTTATTTCAAGGAATAAGAAAACTAATTCATAATAGAAACGGTTGACATCACCAATCACAAAAAAAGCCAATGTTTCAATGCTTGCCAATCTTAAAGGTGTTGTAAACCCGTTGTTGCTTGACTCGAACGCGGCCGTGTGACGTCACATGTGCTCGCGACAGAAGCACTTGCTATACGTAGAGGGTTTAGTTCTAGTTTATTTAAGGATTTATTGCAATTTTTATTGATACAGTGTATTAATATATAATGGAGAAAATTACACCAGATGCTTTTAAACACTTTGAATGATTCGGAGGCGAATCGGTTAACGATTTATCACAAGACGGTGTAATTGCTAATTTTGTGCTCCTACGAGTACACATTATGAATCACATTGATGCGTGGAAACAAATAAAATACGCAAAAATGGAAAAAGTTATTTTTGGTGAATAAAAATCTGACTATTTTCAGACTAACATCTTTTAATTTTAATATTTGCAACAAAATATTACAAAGTATTATTTTAAATGTTAAAATGTCAAAAACTGTCGCGTCGAGTTCTTTATATGAGTTTCAATAATAGGATGTCTTTACTGATTCAGCATAATATATGTCCTGCCAGTCCATGCTGGAATTTTTTAACGCGTTCATTTTGTAGAAGTACCTTGTTCGATTGCGTTCCATATTAATTTATTGTTGTTAAAGATTATTTGTGTGTTCTAGTGTGCTTCTAATTTTGTCATTAACAATGGTAAGTGTACATTGATAATTTTGATTATTTAATAAAAAATTCTGACTGCAAGCCCTTTTGATTTGATTCAGAAGAAAAAATGTCTAATACAAATGAAATTTGCAATTTTGTTTGTACTTTTGTAGAGAGAATTTAATGTACCTATAGACAATAATTTGAAACCCATCCACAATCGATGGCGGGATTTAATGGCAAATTGGAATGTACCACCCTAACTTCAACTGATTTTGACTATCTTCGATGTTTGGGTTTTAGTGATGGACTCGAACCGAGTCGAGCCAAGCTTTTCTAGTAAGCTTGACTCGACTCGGAAAAAATATTCAAGCTCGACTCGAAATAATCTGTTTCAATTCGATTCGAAACTCGGCTCGAAATCGAGTCGAGTCGAGCCGGCTCGTTTTGGAATCATAGTTATTTTCCAAATTCAAATAGCAGTCGCGAAAACTTTTTTCTCCCCTTAGTCAGAAAACGAGCCGCTTGCGGCGAGTTTTCTAAAGGACGAGTGCAATAATGACTTATGAAACGAGCTTTTTATGCTATTTTTTTTCTATTTTACCTCTTTTATTCCTATTTTTAAATTAAAAAAAATCGCTATTTCAAAATTTAGGAAATTTTGTGGTAGTTGACAATACTGATGTGACAAATTTTTAGGGTAAAGTTTTTGTCAATTTTCTGTTTTTTCAATTTTATTTTCAATGCTACCAGCTTTGGAAAATTTCATCATGTTTTAAGTGTTATAGTGCAATGAAGCCATTTAAAGAAAAGTAATTGCGCAAATTCTTAGTTATAATCCGTTGAAGTACAAAATAGGGGAAATACTGTAAACTGTACATTCAAATTATATCGATGTTAGAAACTTTGTGGTAATACAAGAAGAGGCTGCAATAAAACACAGAATTTTGTCAATTAGGAAAATTACACGTAAAACGAATACAGAAGTTAATCCAACTTACAAATTCGTACATACAACGCAAGAATATAAGAATTTTAAGTTGTTTTATTAACATTAACATTGTTAACCTTTCCTTGCAACGCTTTATCCCACTATTAGGATACAGTGTTACACAGAGCACCAAGTTGAATAAATCTTAATTTCTCTAAAAGTTGAAATAATCAAAGCAAGTTAAATGTAAAAGTTGAAACAAGATTCGTAACTCTTAAACTAGGAAGAGAATAAATTTTAAAATTTTCATTTGGTTCTGAATTATATCAAAAAATATTTTTTGTGTAACACTCTTCCCCATCTTCCCCTAAGTGGTATCCTCCCAATGTTGCGTTTACGCAACGTTAAATTTTTTTATGTTCTAATATATTATTTAATTTTTTTTTGTATTAAACAGCTTCAGTTAATGTTAATAAATATCAAAACACAAAAAAAAATAATTTGTAGTTTTTCTTTAGTAGTGGTTTTAAATGGGTTAATAAATCTCGTTCTGGTCTCGGGGAAATCACATAATTTGTAGTAGCATATAATTAAATATAGTAATTTGAATTAATTATTTATTTGTAAATAGATTAGAATAACAAAATAAGTGAAAAAAAGTCACTCGGGGCCGAGTCCTGGAGAAATAAATAATCACCATTTAAATATAAATGTTTTTTAATATGCGACTGATATGCGAGTCGGAATATTTATTATATATGTAAATATTTAAATTTAGTTTCAGCAGAGGTTAACAATCGGTTAGCGTGATACCTTTCTTCTTAAATCTGTCAAAATTATCAATTCGTCACTATGGTCACTAACTTAAACCGTCACTAGTGTTTTTTATCTCAAAATAAGTAGTTACAGAAAGCCATGTTCTTAAAAATTCTTTATATTTCACGTACCAAAGGGCCTATTCAGGTAGGTGGATGATCAAATTTGTCTCATCTGCGGCAGTCGTTGAGCGCAAAGATCACAACAGCAAGTAACTGTTTACCACAATGTTTCAAATCGTCCCCAAAGATCACCCCGGTGTGTATCACGTAGTCAATTAACTTACTTTTCAAGTAACTTGATTATTATTATTTTGAACATTGTTTTTCTGGAGATCAATCTGGCTTTGGCTGTAAATCAGTAGTTATTTTATTATTTTCGTTTCGAATATATGCTAACTACACCACGCTTTCACAATCTATCCCATTATAATTAATTTATCTGTTATCTATAATTTGTAGCAGCAAGTAATAGATGGTTATTAGAATTAAGTATTTATTTGCACATAGACAAAAACGACAAGTTACCCGGTGTCGAGATTTCATGAGACAAATAATCAGCATTTAAATATGAATGTTTGATATTCGAATTAATTTTTACTATAGAATTGCTATTATAGAACTTATTAAAAATCGGTTTTCGTGTTACTTTTCGTCTTAAATATATGTCGGTTAGCACCGAAAATGATCTATTCAGCTCTAAAATATCTTAATTTAATGGTAAAAGGCATGCTTTATAACATGAAGCTCATAGAATACTAATAGCTGTTTATGTAACCAATTAAGAAGTTATTATTTCAAACTTTAGCAAACCTTTGTTGTCATTATGTGCTACTAGTACTTTAGCAACAGCTAGTGGTTCATTATTTGAAAAGAAGGAATGCACCGTATCTCTTTGGACTCCTCATTTAGTATGTTATTCATTATGTTATTCAAAATAGGTTTCTTTTTCTGTGGTACTTTCTCGGTTCTTGAGATTTGTGAGAGAAGGAGGATTCCTTGAAAATATTGTGTCTTCTTCTTTTATAAAGCCATTTTTCTATATATCTGAAGTCGCGATAGCGACTCGGGAGTTTTTGTGTATGATAAAATGGAAAAAAATTATAAAGTAAATAGATTACGGTTCCAAAATAAGGTGAATAATTAATAATTACTACCCACTGCCTGGAGAACCAGTCCTCAGAAGCTATGAAGCTTGTGCGGGAGGGAGGGGCGATTGTTATAATTATTAAGCAGGCCCATCGTGCGGCAAATAATATATAATCAGAATTCCGAGATACGTAAATTCATCGTATTCTATTTGTGTATCTGAATATCAAAATCGTATTCGTTCAAAATGGCAAAACGATGTCATCTACGAGAAATAGTCAAGTTACAAAGGGTGTACCTATCTATATAATATACGAACAGTTTGGTTAAGGTTCCAAAAGCGTTTTCTAAAGCTCTTCGTGCTGGGCTTTGGACAACAGTTAAATATTTGCTTCACTATGTGGATCTATACTCTAACAAACAAATGAAGGCTCTAGGTCGCCGAAATTACGAGGGCTAACTTGCATACCGTATCGCGAATCACGCGGGCAATGTACGCCACTGACAGTTTTAACAGCTTAAATAATAAGTGTTGCTTAAGATCTGATCTTAGTTTTTATGTGTTTACCAGGTGGTAATCACGCGGCGATCTAGATTCTTCATTTGTTTGTTAGAGTATAGGTTTGATCTCGGAGATAATGTCTTAGAACATTTTCTGTTAGTAAGTTATTAGTTAGTTAATGTTTAGTTCCTCACTGTTACATAAGCCAATACAATATTGGTGTCAGGTAAAAGTTCTCTTTCGGCATAAATTGTTGATACATTACGGACTCCTGAAATATTCCACTGCCACATTCCCTTCGAGAAGCGCCAATATCAACTAGTTTCCTATGGACACACTATACTATAACCAAAAAATGAATAAAATAAACCGGAGTGAATCTAGCAGCCGCAGATTAGCAGTCGGAGTTGATTGTGAACGAGCCTTGCTCCCAAATTGTCAAATTTAGACAGTTTGAAATAAAAAAATAGTCATTGCAATCTGTCAAAGTTTTTTAAAGCTTTATTAAAACTGCTATTAATAAAAATAACCTTCTGATAGCAAAAGTGTGCACAACATTAATTGTTGCTTAAAAGATTTTACTCCAATTAATATTTATTAATTGTAGTTTAATAATTTTATTAATAATTGGAGTGGTGGAAAACTTTTTAAATTTGACAATTTAGGAGCAAGGCTCGTTCACAATCAACTCCGACTGCTAGTCTGTGGCTGCTAGATTCACTACGGTTTATTTTCTTCATTTTTTGGTTGTACTATAGACAAATATAATCCCCATCAATCCCGCTGCAATAATTTGGAAAATATCACTTTTCGTTAAACTCACTAACTGCTTTCTTTAAATCTCTTCTTGTGGGTTTGGGTAAAGTAGGTAACAGTAACCTCGATGTCAAAGCAAGCATTTCAAAAATCGAAATAAGATGTGTTACAAACGGAGAAGGCAGTTTTTGTACTATATCGCCGGATATATGTACTGTGATGATATAGGATCATCAATTGAAAATTTAACACATTAATAAAAGATTAAAAATATATAAAGACTACGATTAGTCTCCGAAAGTACAGAAATAATTATTTCATGCAGTAAATAAAAGATAGACATGCTAGGATACTAGTTTGATTCATCTTAAAGGTGACATGCTAGGTTACGTGTAGGATTATTAGCAATAATCAGAGTATAGGAGTACGATTTACTCGTGAATATTTAACCGCACTTTTTATAAAATGGTATTAAATTTATAAAAAGAATATAAATCAATTATGTTGTTTTATAGTAAAACATGTTGTATGTAACCCAGGTTACATGTTTAGAATAGTTTATTCACTTTTCTAGGAGGTTTTATCTTCGTGTTAGATTTATGTTTTGACGTTAGGTAACGCACTAAAAGTCTTTCTTTCCCCAATAACGCTAAGTCAGTTTTGAGTACACATTTCACTGGAAATAGTTTAATCAGATCAGTACCTTGATGTTTATAATGTTACAATTTGCTTACGGATTCCTGCATTTAGAAGAATTGAGGGCAAGTAAATGGAAATATCAGCTACGTTGATATTCTTTATTTATTTATTTCAAATTTTGAGTTTATTTTGATATTTTGCTCTATTGTTTGGATGCAGGCACCTGGAGTACTGTATTCTGGACAAGTTTAATTTGAATTTATTTATGTTTTTATTTATTTTATACTTGCAAAAGAATCGCTTGTTATCTGAAACGTTGTGAACAGATTTTTAAGTTAAGTTTTTTTTAGTATGTAATTTAATTTGTGTAACTTCATAGGTTTGAGGTACTTTGTGTAACTATGTACATATTTCATGTTCAGGGATAGCTGGAGAGTGATTGGTTTTCAATGTAATTTAGTTTTAATGAGATCGGTGACAGCTGATCGTTTTTATTGATTTTTTTTGTCATTGTTCAATTTATATTATAAGTGTGTTATATTGTTTTAATCGTCTCTTTGCCAGCTACCTTCTTTCTGTTTAGATTTAAGATTAGCGTTAATTGTGATCCTATGTTCGAATTTGTGACGTCATGACATTTTATAATATATAACATATATAAAAAATAAAAGGGGTTTGGAAATTTAACAAAGTCAGTCGATAAAAGCCATTGGGTGAATCTATGCTCGGCTCCAGATAAAATTCTGCAAATAAAAGTGCGGTTAAAAATTTAACTCACATATTTTTTTCGTTTGTAAACAAACATGTATCATATGAATTTGTATATTTACCTGCATTATCAAATTAAAGAATTCTTTTCGTTTTTCGAAACAAATATTGGAATTGTGATCGAATTATTTTAATTAAAATCAAAGATTTTAATATTGGAAATTTTTTATCGATATGTATGGATTTGGTTATCGACTGGTATAGATTTTTAAGAACAGCGATTTGGATAAACACTGTTTTACCGATTGTACAACAAATTAAACATGTTAGAAATGGATTAATTGACATTTGGTGTGTGAATTTGCATATACAAGGTTGGTCGGAATAAGGATTGTTACCCATTGGGAACAATTTATTTAAACATTTTCATTTCATTCTGGTTAAAGTCAAGGGGTTCTGTATGAACAAAGTTTGTTGTTTTAACAACAATTTTTAAAATTTGTTATCAATTTTAAATATTTTATTTGATTGGATCACTATATTTCATATTAGTTTGTGTAAACGGAAGCAGTTGTAACCCCCAATGTCAGGTTGGCAACTATCTTTAATTCACTTAAATAATCTTAAGGAAGTTTTTCCTTTTTAATATCTTTTGAAGGATTTTATTTTTCCTGTGGTAAAGTTTTATTTATGTTTAACAAAATAAAAATCTGTGTTTCAATTTATAAAAGTGTTTATTTTTATTTTGATATGGAAGTATTAAATTTTATATACAGGGTCAAAGATAACTTTTCGCCCAGACGCAGCGTTCCAGGTGTGGCTTGTAAGTTCTTTTCTTCCAGGTGCAAGAATTAATAAGATTTTCTTTATTTGTTTATTTCATGCTCAAATGATATATAGCTGAGTTAATCTATTGGGGAAAAGAAAAGCTATTGGGTTGTTATATTTTCATTTTTATTAAAGTTAGCCAAAATCAAAATTTATATTTTTTTATTCATTTTTACAAAATAACATCTCATAAGATTTATTGTTGCCCAGAACATGGGGCTTTCTTTTAAATCTTATTTATTTTTTTTAATATAACATCTCAGTACGTATATAAAAGTACATTCAAAGACAGTTTCTTGGTAAGTAAAGTCTGAATGTCCATTAAATGCCCGTCAATCAGAGTTGTGAAACAAACTGCTATCTTATGTAGGAAAATGTATCTTCAACTTCTGGCAGCAAGTAACTAAACTAAAGCAACTAACAAGCTACTTCATCTTCTTATAGTATCATGAATAAGGTAATTACAGCCCATACAGAATTTGCCGATGTTGAACAAACGGACCAATATTGGGTCAGTATTGGCACCGTTATTACCAATCCTGGCAACCAATATTGGGACAGTGCAGAAATGATAACACCGGTAAGTACTTGGGCCATTTTACATAGCCGATATTGGCAGCCAATATTGGGCCAGTATCGAAATGATAACACTGGCAAGTACTTGGACCATTTTACCTAACCAAGATTGTTGATATGTTGGTATAACTCTGGTTTCATACTGGCACAACATTGGCTGTATATCGGTAGCATACCGATGTATAATAATGATCATTATTATATTTTTTAATTATATTATATTGTACACTGAGAAACATAGTTCGAAAAATCGACGATGGGGACATAACTTGTACGAGCCATTTTTCTCAGTGTATAATATAATATAATTAAAAAATATAATATCGATGATTATTATGCACCGATGTGCAACCATATCCAACGATATCCATCCATACTGTGCCAGTATGAGACCCGTTATACCAACATATTAACATTATTGAGTTAATATTGGCTAATTACACACAGAAAAGAATACCTTGATTCAAAATTTTTTTGTGTTTAATAAACAAAGTTCTTGTAACAATTAATAATATAATACATTATAATGTCGGCAGTCATATAGATACAAATTAACAAATACATTATAATAGGTACTGTAGTGATAATTTATTCAGAATTGAGATTGTATGAATAAATATAGGTCATTAATTAAAATGTAAAAAGGATATATCAATTTGATTTAAAAACAGCCATTAATGTCATACCATCTAATTAAAGTATTATCAAATTATGTAAATATTCAATTAAGAATAATGTAAAGTTTCGTTGTTCGTAAGAAAAGATTCCTTTATGAATATTCTTGTACCACATTCTTGTCTAAAGGCTTGTAGGAATCTAGAACAAATAAAATTTACAAACAAGTAAAATAAATATTTACGATTTATTAAAATGCATGACAAAATGTAAAAGATAACAAAATAAGATTACGAATATTGTTAGTTATTGAACATTTTGTTGACAAAAAAATGTAATTAACTCCCAAGACAACATAATACACCCAGGAAATAATTACATAAGAATCATCTCCTACACGGAAAAAACAAAATAAAGATTAATAAATAAGATTTGTGATGTATAACGAAGGAGACAATAAATTTTGTAACAAAAAATTTCCTTCCAGAAATCCAGATTCCTTAAAGAAATTTCACATCTTAATTTAAAGGATCGAGCACAAAAAAATAGAAAACGGGGTACAGTCAGATTGAGATGAAAGCCAGGGTAGAAAGAACGAAAAAATTTAATTCGCTTGCAAAAGAATAATTCTTATAAGAATTTAAACATACTATCATGATTCAAGCAACAAGAGTTTGGATTATGTATAAATATATACAGGGTGTCCCAAAATGCTGTTTACACGCAAGATCTCCCTTATTTGAAAAGATAAAGAAATCAACCAAAAACTATTGTGAATGACTCAAAATGGACCTTCAAAAAACATCCTTAAATGCTGGTTACATAGCAAAGTTTAAGAGATCATGCCAACTTGATTAATTTTTCAAATTGCACTCTGTTTTTTTTTCACGGAAATGTATTCTTCACTTCATTCTGCATGGTAATATGCCTTACTTAATTATCTAATGTGCATTTAAGGGTTGAAAAAATATTTTTTATAAATTGTACACTTCATATTCACTAACTAAATTATTTATTCAAAAAATATTATGATTAGAGCCGCATCTACAAGGGAAGTCCTGAGGCAGTTTAAAGCCCATGTAGAGTCCACAGGAGGGCATTTTGAGCATTTGCTTTAAGTTTAAGATAAATTCAATTTATAACAAATATTTTTTAAAACCCCTAAATGCACATTAGACAATTAAGTAAGGCATACCACCATATGCAGAATAAAGTGAAGAATACATTTCTGTGAAAAATAAACAGAGAGTGCAATTTGAAAAATTAATCAAGTTGGCATGATCTCTTAAACGTTGCTATGTAACCAGCGTTTAGGGATGTTTTTCGAATGTCCATTTTGAGGCATTCACACTAGTTTTTGGTTGATTTCTTTATCTTTTCAAATAAGGTAGATATTGCGTGTAAACAGCATTTTGGGACACCCTGTATAACCAGAGAAGTGATTTTTTTTATTTTAAAATTCATTCTTATATAAAAAATATTAACTTTATTAATCTATAAAATCCTTTATAATAAATAATGCTTGTGGTTAATACACCACGACCACAGTGCATGATGTATGAAAAAATTGTAATTTGACTTACCAATTTCTAATTTTAACAATCCACTACTTGTACTGATAGGTACACACGGCTGAAGATGCAGATGTCCGCTTCGCATCCACAAGGCTCTGTTGTTTTGGTTTTTGTTGTTACTGCCTGACTTTTTCATTTTTTAACTGACTGTCATAATTAGACTTACATCTAGGCGCAACACATCGGCGAGGCATCTAAAAAATGTAAATATATAGTATGTATTATGTCAGTAGCCTATTTAGGATTTTTTCTGGGGGAGCTACTCTATAAAAATTACGAATCAAAATACTACTTAGATTTTCACATATTAGATTTTGATAATAAAAAAGAAATTGGGAGGTCCAGCCCGTTAACCTCCCCCTACGACGCCACTGTATTATGTAATAATAATAACCGCCTTTATTAATTTTTATATACAAAGAAACACTGCTTTATTTTGCAAATAACTAAAATTTATATTAGTATAGTTTTCTGGCAAAGGGCTACTCTATTTAACCAGGAAACCATAAGAATAAATATTTACATATAAACATTAATATAAAATGAGGGATTTAGAAGTAAAAGGGTTTGTGCATTTTTAGTAATTCTGAGATACTTAGCTGAAAAGTCAATTTCTAAATGTAAATTACAGTAATATCAAAGAGTATGCACAAATAAATATTTGTAAGACACGTGAAGGTTATGCCGTCATGTGTTTATATATAAGCAAAATAGGTTACTTACCTTTTTACTTCGATAGAAATTCTCTCTTATAAAAAAACTAATGTAATATACTGTTATCATTTCCCTTATAATGTAACTAATTATTACACACACTTATACAGCCAAAATAACTAACAAACACCATTACTACGCATTATTAATAATTTGTCATGTTGCAGTGAACATGTGACGCTAGCGGCTAGTAGAGTACCTTACCGGAAGCCTGACTGCCTACTATACCGACCAGGTTGAACCAAACGGTAAAATTTTAATTTACAATATTATTTTAATCAATTTATTAAATTCATAAATATATATACTTACAACTTTCATAAAAAACAACAGTAAAAGCCATTTTTATAGAAATAAATTTTAATGTAATGTATCATTTATAATGCGAAACACACGGAAAATATGTATACAACGGTAGCCAATATTGGCTCAATATTGGCGGCCGTTGTACGGCAATCTGCATTAGTTCGATATTGGCTGAACATATTTTCCGTGTTTCGCATTATAAATGATACATTACATTAAAATTTATTTCTATAAAAATGGCTTTTACTGTTGTTTTTTATGAAAGTTGTAAGTATATATATTTATGAATTTAATAAATTGATTAAAATAATATTGTAAATTAAAATTTTACCGTTTGGATCAAACTGGTCGGTATAGTAGGCAGTCAGGCTTCCGGTAAGGTACTAAACTATCCGCTAGCGTCACATGTTCACTGCAACATGACAAATTATTAATAATGCGTAATAATGGTGTTCGTTAGTTATTTTGTCTGTATAAGTGTGTGTAATAATTAGTTACATTATTAGGGAAATGATAACAGTATATTACATTAGTTTTTTTATAAAAGAGAATTTCTATCGAAGTAAAAAGGTAAGTAACCTATTTTGCTTATATATAAACACATGACGGCATAATCTTCACGTGTCTTACAAATATTTATTTGTGCATACTCTTTGATATTACTGTAATTTACATTTAGAAATTGACTTTTAAGCTAAGTATCTCAGAATTACTAAAAATGCACATAAACCCTTTTACTTCTAAATCCCTCATTTTATATTAATGTTTATATGTAAATATTTATTCTTATGGTTTCCTGGTTAAATAGAGTAGCCCTTTGCCAGAAAACTATACTAATATAAATTTTATGCCTGGTTTATACAGTCATTAACAACTAAGACATTATCACTGGTCATTGTCATTATGTAACTAAAGAAAAGTAGACCGGTTTATACAGCAATTATAAATTAATATTAACGCGTGCGCATACCGCTAAGAGTTAGCATTACCGCCATAAATATTTGAATTTTTCGAGGGCAACTGCATGATAATGTAGTGGCTAACCTGTTTCGTTTTCCAGCAGGCATGCGCACTTGCGATTGACCTTGTATAATTATCAGAAAAATTAAAATTGAACCAATTCTTAATTCGTAGTTAATGATAGTAATTTCTTAGTGAGTTGTATAAACCGATCTGAGTAAACACCATCTTTTAATTCTCAGCTGTTTAGTGACAGTGATAATTTCTTAGTTGTTAATGACTGTATAAACCAGGCATTAGTTATTTGCAAAATAAAGCAGTGTTTCTTTGTATATAAAAATTAATAAAGGCGGTTATTATTATTACATAATACAGTGGCGTCGTAGGGGGAGGTTAACGGGCTGGACCTTCCGATTTCTTTTTTATTATCAAAATCTAGGATATGTGAAAATCTAAGTAGTATTTTGATTCGGAATTTTTATAGAGTAGCTCCCCCAGAAAAAATCCTAAATAGGCTACTGACATAATACATACTATATATTTACATTTTTTTAGATGCCTCGCCGATGTGTTGCGCCTAGATGTAAGTCTAATTATGACAGTCAGTTAAAAAATGAAAAAGTCAGGCAGTAACAACAAAAACCAAAACAACAGAGCCTTGTGGATGCGAAGCGGACATCTGCATCTTCAGCCGTGTGTACCTATCAGTACAAGTAGTGGATTGTTAAAATTAGAAATTGGTAAGATTCAAATTACAATTTTTTTCATACATCATGCACTGTGGTCGTGGTGTATTAACCACAAGCATTATTTATTATAAAGGATTTTATAGATTAATAAAGTTAATATTTTTTATATAAGAATGAATTTTAAAATAAAAAAAAATCACTTCTCTGGTTATACAGGGTGTCCCAAAATGCTGTTTACACGCAATATCTACCTTATTTGAAAAGATAAAGAAATCAACCAAAAACTAGTGTGAATGCCTCAAAATGGACATTCGAAAAACATCCCTAAACGCTGGTTACATAGCAACGTTTAAGAGATCATGCCAACTTGATTAATTTTTCAAATTGCACTCTCTGTTTATTTTTCACAGAAATGTATTCTTCACTTTATTCTGCATATGGTGGTATGCCTTACTTAATTGTCTAATGTGCATTTAGGGGTTTTAAAAAATATTTGTTATAAATTGAATTTATCTTAAACTTAAAGCAAATGCTCAAAATGCCCTCCTGTGGACTCTACATGGGCTTTAAACTGCCTCAGGAATTCCCTTGTAGATGCGGCTCTAATCATAATATTTTTTGAATAAATAATTTAGTTAGTGAATATGAAGTGTACAATTTATAAAAAATATTTTTTCAACCCTTAAATGCACATTAGATAATTAAGTAAGGCATATTACCATATGCAGAATGAAGTGAAGAATACATTTCCGTGAAAAAAAACGGAGTGCAATTTGAAAAATTAATCAAGTTGGCATGATCTCTTAAACTTTGCTATGTAACCAGCATTTAAGGATGTTTTTTGAAGGTCCATTTTGAGTAATTCACAATAGTTTTTGGTTGATTTCTTTATCTTTTCAAATAAGGGAGATCTTGCGTGTAAACAGCATTTTGGGACACCCTGTATATATTTATACATAATCCAAACTCTTGTTGCTTGAATCATGATAGTATGTTTAAATTCTTATAAGAATTATTCTTTTGCAAGCGAATTAAATTTTTTCGTTCTTTCTACCCTGGCTTTCATCTCAATCTGACTGTACACTGTTTTCCATTTTTTTGTGCTCGATCCTTTAAATTAAGATGTGAAATTTCTTTAAGAAATCTGGATTTCTGGAAGGAAATTTTTTGTTACAAAATTTTTATGTCTCCTTCGTTATACATCACAAATCTTATTTATTAATCTTTATTTAGTTTTTTCCGTGTAGGAGATGATTCTTATGTAATTATTTCCTGAGTGTATTATGTTGTCTTGGGAGTTAATTACATTTTTTTGTCAACAAAATGTTCAATAACTAACAATATTCGTAATCTTATTTTGTTATCTTTAACATTTTGTCATTCATTTTTATAAATCGTAAATATTTATTTTACTTGTTTGTAAATTTTATTTGTTCTAGATTCCTACAAGCCTTTAGACAAGAATGTGGTACAAGAATATTCATAAAGGAATCTTTTCTTACGAACAACGAAACTTTACATTATTCTTAGTTGAATATTTACATAATTTGATAATACTTTAATTAGATGGTATGACATTAATGGCTGTTTTTAAATCAAATTGATATATCCTTTTTACATTTTAATTAATGACTTATATTTATTCATACAATCTCAATTCTGAATAAATTATCGACTGTAATTACACGAGAGGTCTTTTTTTGTCCGGATAAAATTGATTTTTTTAACGATAATTTGGTTGCTTGGTAAATTGACGATACAAACCACCTACGATAAAAAAACGAGTCCGAAGGACGAGTTTTTTTATCTGGTGGTTTGTAGAGTCAGTTTACCAAAAAGAAACCAAATTAGAGTTTAAAAAATCAATTTTATCCCGGAGAAAAAAACCTCGAGCGTAATTCGATGAGATAATTTAATGAATAATAAAAAGGAATAACTAGGTAATTATGAAGAAGTCAAGAACACATTTATTAACTTGAAAATGACAATTATTAAAAACAATAATCAGGTTCGAGAAAGTTAGCCATGGAAGTTTAAACACATTTTATCCAGATGCAAAGTTAGGGCTAACTTTATCCGATGTCAAAGTGACAAATGTATCGCGGCTTATGGGATTTTTTATACATGAATTAAATTATCACTTGTAATTACACGAGTGCTTCGAAATTATCGATTTGTAATACGAACCTTGATTAACAACCACGAGTGTCATTTTTTGACGTTTTAATTTCCCGACGTGCAACGGAGGTAAATTTGTCAAAAAATGACACGAGTGTTGCGTATTAATCAACTTGAGTATTACAACAGATAATTTCAGAAGCACGAGCATGTAATTCGGTAAGATTATTTAATGATACAGTTGTTTATTTAAGCATCTACTTAGCGTTGTCACGAAGATAAAAACAGTCGAAAAGGACAATAAAAAATTATCGAATTATCGCTGTAATCCAAAAAATAAAGCCTTGCGATTGGTCAAAAACGAAGTAGAATGAAATAATCACTACAGTACCTATTATAATGTATTTGTTAATTTGTATCTATATGACTGCCGACATTATAATGTATTATATTATTAATTGTTACAAGAACTTTGTTTATTAAACACAATAAAATTTTGAATCAAGGTATTCTTTTTTGTGTGTAATTAGCCAATATTAACTCAATAATGTTAATATGTTGGTATAACGGGTCTCATACTGGCACAGTATGGATGGATATCGTTGGATATGGTTGCACACCGGTGCATAATAATCATCGTTATTATATTTTTTAATTATATTATATTATACACTGAGAAAAATGGCTCGTAAAAGTTATGTCCCCGTCGTCATATTAGCGCTCTTGATCTACAATTTTTAAACTAATAGATTTTTCGAACTATGTTTCTCAGTATACAATATAGTAATATAATTAAAAAATATAATAATGATCATTATTATACACCGGCATGCAACCGATATACAGCCAATGTTGTGCCAGTATGAAACCAGAGTTATACCAACATATCAACATTGGGCCAATCTTGGTTATGTAAAATGGTCCAAGTACTTGCCAGTGTTATCATTTCGACACTGGCCCAATATTGGCTGCCGATATCGGCTATGTAAAATGGCCCAAGTACTTACCGGTGTTATCATTTCTGCATTGTCCCAATATTGGTTGCCAATATTGGCAATAACGGTGCCAATGGCGAGCCAATATTGGCCCGTTTGGAAAATTCTATATGGGAGCTTTTGTAATAACTATTGCATTATAAATAGCCTTGGTAGTGTAGCGGCTAGCGTGCTAGTCTCTTACTCAGGCAGGCCAAGATCAAATCTCGGTGCCGGCAGATCTGGTTAAGGTTTTCGGTAGTTTTCCTTAGCTGTGACACAAATGTGGGATTTGTGCTATACTAAGTCGGCTACAGTCGCACGATAAGCCTGCTTAATAATAATAATAATCGCCCTTCTCTTCTGCTGCACAAGCTTCTGGGGCTTGGTTAGTAATTACTATATTATCATTACTTATAATTATTATATTAATATTATAATTGCCAAAATTATTATTGCTGCAGTGTAAACTAGTCATTTTATTGACCAATAGCTACGCTCATCAGAAAGAGCACGTATCTTTGAGTGAATTAGCACGGCGATTCAAGTATAGCGCAAAAGCATTTTTTACAACTTGTTTTAATAACTATCATTATTGTGGTTTATTGAAAAATAATGTAAATAAGATAAAACTGATTTTAAAATTGGTAAAATATTTATTTTGGCAAATATAGGTTTACTTACAGCTAAAAGCTAGTGACTCAGAAACTCACTATTCAAAAAGAATTAATTTTTCACTTATTGCGTTACTAGCACCTGCTTGAAACAAACACAAACTGAAACACTCTCGACGCTCTTGTCTGAACCGACCAACACGTTTTGGAAGATTATTTAGGGTTCTGTCCAATTTAATTACTTAAATAATTCACTTCTTCATTATTTCGATCAATTTTCCGATCGACTCATCTAAAATACGTTGATGAAAAATTTTTAAGAAATACGTTGAAAAACCTGTCCAACTAGATCAATATAAGGTTAATAATCTAATCAATGGAAATATCTTAAATAAATAAGCAGCAGGACCAAAAAAATCTTTTTTACAATCTCCAACAAAAAATATAAATACATATAATTAGAATAAGGTTCGTCCCATAAATTATACCAAAAGTATAATTAAAATAATAAATAATAAATAAAATATTGAAAAATATAATCCATTTACGAGAATAATTACTATAAGTATATAGGAACATAACTAACTAGTTGTTTTCTTTATTACTTATTACTTTCCACGAATCAATGAATGAGGCTGCTATCGTATGCAAAACTTTCCATCCTTGAGTTTGAATGCGCATAGCAAAAAAAAAGTTTAGTTTTTTCAGTAGCATTTTTTGTTGGCTCAAATTAATTCAAACAAAACTAGTTAGATAGCCAATTTATTTTTGTATAAAATAGTAAATTTGTAAAATTATCTGATTTTAGGTTTTTGAATTTTTGGGAATTACGTTAGAAAAAGTCCGGTTTTTATGAGTTTTATTGTAGAGCGTGTCTTTAATAATATAATTAATATTTCTCTAACTACTCGACAGAATAGAATGCAATTTTATATGCAAGTAGTTAATCTTCGTGTATGTACAGGGTATAGAATAGCCGTACGCACAGTACAGCTTTAGATGCATTTTTCCAAACCTTAATATTACCTCGTCTAATTATTTTACAGTAAAGATATTCCATATATGTTTCTTAAAAAGAAAATTTTCCAGTCAAAAGATGCTCTTGGATACAAATTGCCTTTGATCATAATGGGAAAGACTAAAAACATTAAACTTTTTGCAAAAAACAGTTATGCCTTGGAAACATTGGAATGATGAAGGGAAACTATTTACTACTTAAATGTCTTTTTTAAGGTTAGATCAAACTGCTTGACTATTGAATATGTATAATAACAGACGATAGTTATAATCGGATGGAACTCTGCTAACAAGATGTATTTACATACATACGTAACCCATTCCCTTTTTCCAAACTTGCGGTATCGGGGATCCACACAATCTCTTGTGGGAGTACACCGGAGGTAATGGAGCTATTTATAGCAAGTATATTACGCTCCCCATACTTTATCACTCATACAACTTTCATACCTTATTCTAAGAAGCTCAAATACGATTGTACTAAATTTTTAAAATTAAGTTGCAATCGAGATTTCAACCCCTGTCTCTTTGATCAAGAAGCAGGTTCTCTACCGCTACGGCTACGGAGGGCCTATGTATATGATTGATAATTTAGGGAATAAATTGTAGGATTCTTTGACCAGAACGATGCTTAAAAGTTGAACAAATAAACATTATAAACAAATTAGATTACGAACTACATAGCAAATAATATTTTTTATTCTAAGAAAGAGTAAATAATTTACATCATTCTCCGGTATGGAATACATTTTGTTTTCAATCCAAAAATACCTCAAAACACAACGAATTCAATTTTCCAAAGTCATTTTAAAGTATGAAGCAAATATTTCCGCTAACGTTCTAATTTTTCCAAAGTATAATTGATCTCTGATCGTTTGACGGTCTGATCGATCTAATGTTTCCAAGGCATAGCTGTCTTTCTGCATAAAAGAAAGTTGTATTTACTTTTTCCTGTTTCAGTCAAATAATCCGTAGCCAAAGGCAGTATTCCATTCGTAATTACTATAGCAGTCCTTAATATCGTTATTGTAAAATAATTAGGGGAGATAATATTATGATTTGAAACAAAATGCACGTAAGATTGTATTGTGCGTGTAGCTATTCTACACCTTGTATATATGGCAATTTTTATAATTTAATACATGCATTATTTCTCAAGTTATTCTATCAAATAGAGGGTAATGCATTCTGATGTTCTGGTGCCTTAATCAACATCTTTTTTTTTACAAAAGATAGTATTTTTTAATAAATCATCAAGAAATTTTGAAAATATTCAGTAATTAATTAATAAGTAAATAATTCTTTAAAGAATTTGCAATGCAAATATTTGCAATGGAGACCAACTCCCAAAAAACTGGACTTTTTGCCAATAATAACACAGACAGCGAGTTTTAGCCAGGTCGGCTAGCGCGCGAATTGATTTAGGCATCGATGCATGATACTCATATACAGTGTGCCGCACTGTCGTTGACTGTTACACGTGCTAGTTGTCTGGCGGGTTAAACTGATTGTCCGCAGTGGAGGCCCTTTGTATCTGCGGGGCCCTGGGCTGCAGCCCATAAAGCCCATGCCTAAATCCGCACCAGTACGTAGACTTATGGGATGACCCTTAGTTCGGCAAATAAGACAATAAAACATAAAATTAAAGCCTACTTAAAATAAATTTTACAAACTAGGAAGTATCACATTGTAAAATTCGTTATAATTACACAAATAATTTTTTGTTAATAATTCTTTTACATATTAATATAATTTATTAATTGATATGTTACAAATATCTTTACTTAATGAATTATACTATATTGTCACGTGGGGGTTTCGTGACTGAGGGTCTTAGTCAGAGGTAGAGGTAGAAAGTAAACGCAGGTCACAAATTAATCATATACTCAACAACAAGTCAGACTACAATAGGTTAAACATAAGTATGAGGACGGTCAGGTCCTCCTAAAACTAACATAAACATAAGAGTGGCCGGAACCACCCTGTACTAGCAACAATCTCCTGCAACTAAGCGTTAGGAAACCAGGTAAGCGGTACCCCTGGGTACTATCTCCTAGGGTCCTAAAATACTACAACTAAGCACATTAAAAATTACGTAATCAATGCCCCTGGACACCAAACTCTAGATCCCTAAAACTAAGCGGAGGGGATCAGGTATACAGTGCCCCTGGAGACCAGATTCAAGAACCTCTACAATTAATTAATATATAAAGTTACTTACCAGCTTGCTTCAGGATCATGGTCGGATGGGAGTAAATTAACGACTAAATGTTAGACCTGAAGCAAGCTGTTTATATACTGTACCCTCATGAATATTGCGGGAGCCGTTATTGCATAAATGAAGATATTACTTCTAATGAGATGCATACATTATCATATAAATGGCGATTCGCATGCGATGCTCTCTGCAGATGGTCTTCTCGTGTGGGCCGCCGCTGCGTAGACAAATGTAACATTGCTATTAACCCCCACTCAATTTTAAACACTCGTATTGAACGCTACACAATGTGTACTAATAGTTGGAGATTTTTGACTGTGGAGTGCCATCATAGTAACTCCGTATTCGACATTACTTTTGCGCTGGTGTATACGAAACGACGCACAGCAGTGGAATGTGATCACATTACATTCAGCGACAGCGAGTATAAGACACTACGCCGACCTGACACTTTATTGACCGTGGGCACTAAGCCGACCTTTAGCGGTTATTTGGACAATAAGTTAGGAACCCAATTCGTTTTTTGTTATTGCATCTTTATTATTAAAATTATGAACCTTTTTTGAGGAAAATAATGCCTACATTGTACTATATGAAAAGTGTTGATTTAAAGAAAAAAATCTTTACGCTCGCTATGTCTATTAATAAACAAGAAACATACGAGTAGTTGGCTATTTTTTCATATCAATATTAAATGAAACGTTTTTTTGTATAAAAATTAGTAGCATATGATCCGCAAGGTTTCTTTCTAACCGCTACGAAAATGTTATAGCTAGTAGCATATACCTACCTACTTTCTCAGAAAAAAAAAATTTAATTTATTGTTAATAATATTGTTTCTAAAAATGGGTACCAGTATTTATTACATATTGCTCGATAAAAACAAATGTGGAAATTTGAACAGTAGTTTAAGAGCAATACGCTTTTCAAGGAGGGCTCTGTAGAAAAGAAATAGACAGTATAGTGTTACAAGAAGTAGCATGTGAGTAGGGTTACCATATTTAGCCAAGATCTTGTTGGAACACTCTGAGATAGAGCCGATGGAGAGATGTTTAAGAAATGAAAAGAAACAATATTATGAGTATTATTTTATTGTGTATACCAATCGGTTTCATGAATATATTATGTGGAAAAAGTATACCATGCTATTCAAAGAAGTATACATTTTTTAACAGTTCGTTTTGTCCTTTTACCTATCTGTAAAATTCTGTGCTTGTCATATTATTCGTAAACTGCCATTGTAGGACACTGCCAATAAAATATTGATTAAAGTTATCAACTATTTCAGCTAAGGATAGGTACACAATTTTCATTACTAATGTAGGAGGTCGGATGGTCAAAAAAAATCACATAACATTATTTAGAGAAAACGAAGCTTTTTAATGACATTTCAATAATACAAAAATACAAACTTGATTACAAGGAAAACAATTGAATATAATTTTAGCACAACAGAGAAAGAGCGTTACGTCCGGTGCACACTGGGGACTATCATATAAGTAAGTGCTCAAAATAGGATTTCTAATTTGTAGCCATTTGAAAAAACATAATGCAGGCATGTAGACAAGTATTTGACACATTCCTATGCTAAATATCGAATCGGTGACAGTTGTCATCGCGAAGATATGAAGGTGACAAGTTACTCTATTCACTCGGTTTTTCGCAGTTTTATTTTCTCTCTTGAAAATACTCGCGGCTTCTATGTGTTATTTCTTAAATTCTGTGACGGATTGTTATAAATAAAACTATGTCTCGTTTAGAGCAATGTATGTAGATAACATTATCACTTTAAACAAACTATTTTAAACGATTACTTTTGTTTTAAAGACCAAGATTTAAATCAGGTCTATTCTTTCATTACAGGTAACTTTGAATAGATTTTTTTTTAATTACCGCAAAAACGTTGTTGCCATTTTAGTGTCACTGCAATCCACGGGCTTTTGTTGTTATGAAACTGAACAGTTTTGCAATACGTGGTTGCGTTAATTAAAAAAATCCCATTTTAAGTTAACTGGAATGAAATAATAGACGCAATTTAGTTTTTGGCCTTTAAAACAAAAGGAATCGTTTAAAACAGTTTGTTCAAAGTGATAATGTTATCTACATACATTGCTCTAAACGAGATTGTTATTTATAATAATCCGTCACAAAATTTAAGAAATAACACATAGAAACCGCTAGTATTTTCAAGAGAGAAGATAAAACTGCTAAAAACCCGAGTAAATAAAGTAACTTGTCACCTTCATATCTTCGCGATGACAACTGTTACCGATTTAATATTTAGTATATGAATGTGTTAAATACTTCTCTACATGCCTGCATTATGTTTTTTTTAAATGGCTACAAATTAGAAATCCTATTTTGAGCTCACTTACTTATATGAGAGGTCCCCAGTGTGCGGTGGTGCGAATTTAAATTATTTTTTTCTTGAATCTTGTGTTTGCTACAGATTCGGCCAACCTGACTTAACGCTTGACCTCAAACGTTGACTAACACTAAAACTAAGAGAAATTAAAGATAAGTCCATACTTCATTCATACTCAATTCACATAAGGTTGACATAATGTTGAACATAAGTAAACATAATTGCTGTCTTTGACCTAATTGAATACCAGCAATTACATTTACACATTAGTTTGAAATAAGGTTCTAATATAAGTACTTGAAGATACTAAAATAAAATAAAATTAAAATCATGAATTCTTATTGTTTGTTACCCAGTGTAAAAACGTTCAAAGTTGACTGTTTGTGTTTTTCATTTACTAGGGAAACCTCGACAAGACATGACGGTTCGGGTTTCCAAAAGTGATTATTTAATAGTAACATTTATAGTAACTAGAATCACTGATGCAGATGCACATTCCTTAGAAGATTTTATAATAAGTAATGAACTTTTTATCATAAATAAAAACAACCACCCTCCTACTTTTGAAACAGAATATGGTTCCAGTAATATAGATTTGACTTTATCATCTGTAGATTTACAAAATTCTATAAAAAATTGGTATGTGATACGAGATATCAACTGCTCTGATCATAATGCTATTCTATTTGAATACAAAACCGGCAATGCCCCTATAAATTTAACTACTAAGAGAATACTAAATCCAAATAAATTAAACTTCAATATGGTTAATCTTGCCTTACAAGAATTTGTAGAACAAGAAAGAATTTATCTGGAACCAAAGAACAAAAATGAAATTGATGAAACTTTAAACAGATTCTACCAATTTATTGAAAGAAATATAATCAAATTTTCAAAACAAAAAATATATCCAGAAAGGCCAGAGTGGTGGACTCACAAAGTTGAACGGTTTCGGAAAATATATCTTGCAAATAAGAAATTACTGTATAGAAATCGCGTTATAACTGATAGAGACTATTTTTATAATGAGATGATACAAGCTAAAGAAAAATTTAAACAAGTGATGTTTGATGCAAAAAACCACTCTTGGAAAAAATTTGTAGAAGATCTAACAGTAAATCCATGGGGCGTTATATACAAGATGGCTTCAAAAAAAGTTCCATTCTAAAGGAGTAATTGCATCTTTCAGGACTGAGGAGAACTTTACGAAAACCATACAAGAAACTGCTGACTACATTTTAAATAGTTTGCTTCCTGATGACAGTAATGTCAACAACTCAATTGAGCAAGATAGACTCAGACAGGATTATCAATCACTTGTTCCATTAAATTTTAACCATATTCCAGAACTTACGTTGCCAGAACTTAACAGTATCATTTCAGAAATATCAACAAACAAAGCACCAGGAAAAGATTTATTAAAAGGAAAATTTGTTAAAGAAACTTATCTCGTTCTGCAAAATTTTTTACTAAAAGTTTACAATAGTTGCCTAAAATTTGTTATTTCCCAAAAATATGGAAAATTGGTGTATTAAAAATATTAATTAAATCCTCTAGTGAAGAAACATCTGACATAAAAAACTATAGACCGATTACTCTTCTGCCTGAATATGGAAAAATCTTAGAAAAGATCATCATAATTAGACTAATAAATTTACCTGGCAGATTACATTCGCAAAGGCAATTCGGTTTTACACAAGGATTGTCTACTATCCATGCACTTCAAAAATACATAAATATAGTTCACAATAATGATGAAAAATATGTAATGTCTATTTTTGTGGATATAACAGGAGCCTTCGATAATTTATGGTGGCCTTCTTTGATTTCTGCAATGCGTCGTAAGGAAATCCCACACAATTTAATAGCTATAATAAAAAGCTTCCTAACATGCCGTAAAGTTATCTTTCAAGAAGAATCTATAACAAGTATGAAAAGCTGCACTAAAGGATGCCCTCAAGGTGCTTTACTAAGTCCTACACTCTGGAACCTCCAACTAGATGATCTTTTCTGTGATGTGCACGCTTACGTTACGTTAGGATTTCTGTGATGTGCACGCTTAGCGAGTAGACGTGTTTGACGCTTGTAGCGACTTCAATAATAACTCAATTAGAAGCAAATGAATAACATGCCTCATTCACGATCTTCTTCAACTGAAGAAGAAGCTCTTATTAAAAAGGTGATTGAGAGAGTGGTCAGTTCTTCGATCGTATGGGATAGCCTGTCCAAAAAAATAAGTGAATGCATTGCAAACGAATTCAAGGTTCAAATTAAAGCGTACGATGAAAAAGTGTCCCAGTTGGAAATAGAATTGGCTGAAGTTAAATCTGAGCTGCGATTGTATAAGGATGAAAGCGAACAGTATTCTAGAAAAAACAGCTTACGGATTTTCGGGGTGCCTGAAAAGAAAGGCGAAAACACCAACCAGGTAATCAGTGATTTGTGTCGAGAAAAATTAAATCTTGAACTATCTATTAAGGACATCGATTGTAGTCACAGGCTTCCTGGCAAAGAAGGTCTGCATAGACCCATTATTGTTAAGTTATTAAGTCGCAACACTAAAACACTAATTTATAAAAATAAACGGCTTTTAAAAGGCACACACATTGTTATTCGTGAAGACTTAACCAAACTTAGACAGCAACTACTCCAGGCTGCGGTAAAAAAATTCGGATCCAGAATGGTATGGACAAGTGAATGTAAAGTTTTTGTAAAGGTCGATAACAAAACAATTAAACATATACGATCTTTAATAGTTATTTAATAAATTAGTTTGTTAATGAAAGCGATTAATGATCGAAACTGTTTAAAGCACGAACGAGCGATAGGGAGTGAGTGCCTTTAATAGTTGAGATCATTAGTTGCTCATTAACAAACGAATTGATTACAACAGTTTTTCGTTGACCGTAAAATTCTTCGATTTTAAGATAGAAAATTTCAAATAATACCGAATCCAAACTTGTGCGTATATCTGGTTGCCCAAAGTAAAACATCATCAAAACGTCAAAATCACAAACGGGTTTATTAATGAAAAAGAGTGTATTAATGAGGTCCATTAATGCATCCTTTTTTCACAAAACAGTTACTTAATAAAAAAGAGTGTATTAATGACGTCCATTAATACATCCTTTTTTAGAAAAAATCATTCATTAATATTGACATTAACAAACGGTCAACGAAAAATGATCTAAATAACTTAAAGTAAGCAATATATCATAAATTAGAAATACAGCTACAATGCGTTTGTATATTTCTTGCAACTTGCAAAGATAAACAACCAGTCTGTTGCTCGTTGATATTGATATTAGTAAATATTTACAAATAGTATATTAATAATATTTATTTAATCTTATTATCATGTGTTCCCATAAAAAGTAAAATGATTCCATCTAATGTCTTAACATTAGATATTAATATATCTTTAATAATTAACGAAATTTAATTAATGTTCATATTGTTTCTTTTTAATCAATAATACATTTAATATGGGAACATGTGGAATAAAAATTGCACATGTCAATGTACGATCATTAGTTCCAAAGATTAATGATATTAAATTATTACTGATCAATTGCGATTACGATATTTTAGCTATCAGTGAAACCTGGATTTCAAAGGAAATTTCTGATGATGCCGTCCATATAGATGGTTATAATTTATTTCGTTTTGATCGAGAAGGTAGAGGTGGTGGCGTTTGCATCTATGTTAAAAACCTTTATAAGTGTTTAATTATAAATACAAACAATTCAATTGAACAAGTTTGGTTATGCGTAAAATTCAAAAAAGTGTCACTTGGAGTAGGGTGTGTTTATAGGTCTCAGACTGTTTCTTACAAGTATTTTTGTGATGAATTGGAGCAGTCGTTAACTCTGTTGCTTAATCTTGCTGATTACGTTTGTTGTGTTGGTGACGTTAATATAAATATGTTAGCGATCGACCAACCTGATGTCATATATTTTCAATCAATGGTGGATGGTTTAAACGCGTCTCAAATAATTACTGAACCAACACGCATAACCCAAAACAGTAGAACCTTACTTGACGTTATTTTAATAAATAATACTGATATTGTGGAGGAGTCCGGTACTGCACATGGAATTGCCGATCATGAATTAACATTTTGCAATTTAAACATTAGATATTCTTCTCAAACACCTACACGTAAACTAATACGAGATTTTAAGAATTTCGATTTGAACGTGTTTGAAGAGGATATGCGAAGAATACCATGGCAACATATATTTCGATTAGATGATGGTGAAGAAAAATTAAAGTTTTTAAACGATAACTTAACTCAAATAATCAATTTGCATGCACCCCTTAAAACCGTTCTTATATCTAAACCACGAATTCCATGGTTAACCGACAACATTAAACTTGCCATGAAACTTCGAGATAAAGCTCTAACCAAATACCGCCTAACAAAGTCTTCTGCCAAATGGGATTATTACAAATCGTTGCGTAATCTTGTTAATTACATGTTAAAAGTTGAGAAGAAAGCTTATGTTCAGTTTACAGCTAAGAATAGTACTTCTAAACAATTATGGAACAAACTAAGAAATATAAACATCGGTGTTAAGGCAAGGGGTGAAATTCCAGAATACCTAGCTCAAGCCAACTTAATTAACCATTTTTACTTAAACTCCATTCCTAACGTTAGTAATTTAGATGAAGATGAAATTATACGTTTCTATGAAAATAATCAATTAAACCTTAATGCAATGCAATTTCAATTTAAAGAAGTAAATACATTAGACGTTCTTCAATATATTAATGAAATTAAAACTAACGCTTCTGGATATGATGGATTTAATATTGAAATTATAAAATACGCCATGCCAATATTGCTTCCGTATTTAACCCATATCATTAATTATTTATTACAAACAAGTGCCTTTCCAAATTGTTGGAAGAAAGCAGTAGTTATTCCTCTACCCAAAAAATTGAGACCTGAAGAATTTAAAGGCCTAAGGCCCATTAGTTTACTCCCTGTCTTATCCAAAATTTATGAAAAAGTTATAAACGTGCAATTACGAGAGTACCTACATAACAATAGTATACTTCCAGAGACACGATCTGGTTTTAGGCCGAACAGAAGTTGTACGACAGCCTTGTTGTACGTCATAGATGAAATACTAGCTGCTAGTGACCAAAATAAAATAACGGTTCTCACATTGCTCGACTACAGCAAGGCTTTCGATACAATAAATCATAAAATATTATTATCTGTTCTTAATTACATTGGTTTGTCGGGTTCTGCGGTTTCACTCCTTGAAAGTTACTTAGCCAATCGCGTACAGTGTGTAGCAATAAACAATGAAACTTCTAGCTTTTTACCAGTAGTAAGAGGAGTACCTCAAGGTTCCATATTGGGGCCCCTTCTCTTCATAATATATACTTCCACTTTTCACACATACGTTAAAACGTGTAAATTGAAAATGTTCGCTGACGATTCTCAACTTCTGCATTCGTTTTGTCCAGTTAATTATCGAGATGCTGTACGTGATATTAACGCCGATCTCAATGCTATAAATATGGTGTCACAACAGCACTCTTTAATTATAAATCCTCAAAAATCAGTTGTTATGTTGTTTGGGAATAAAGACTTTATTGAATTTTTAACTGACAACATTAACGTAGCGATTGGAGGGATCTCTATTCCTATCAAAAAAGAAGCTAAGAATTTAGGTCTTATTATAGATAATACCTTCCGATATGAGAAATACATACACACGCGCATAAATAAAAGTATTCAGGCACTGAAATTAATCTAACCCCATAGACAAATATTAACTACTGAAACAAAAACCCTGCTTTGTAATTCACTTGTTTTATCTAACTTTTTATATTGTAGCGAAATTTACGGATCCTCGATTACACAGGATACTTCACGTAAAATTCAAAGAGTGCAGAACTGATGCTTGCGTTTGATATTTGGCATACGTAAATACGAACATATAACACACAAGCTGAAAGATCTGCAATGGTTAAATATGAAAAATCGACGTTGTTTGCGATTTGCTTCACTTTGTCACAGGATTATTCAAACTAAACAGCCAGCTTACCTACACAACAAAATTAAGTTCAGAACTGATGTACATACTTTAAATTTAAGATATAAAGGAACAATTTCTCCACCTCAACATAAATCGGCTTTGTTTGAACGTTCTTTTCAATTTCAAATTTATAAAATCTATAACAATCTACCACAGAAATTAAACGAACTTTCTCAAAATTCCTTTAAGATTCATATGTATAAGCATCTATATGAACTACTAACAGGATAATCGCAGTTTTTCTTTTTTTTTTCATTTCTTACATATTTTTTATACTGTATCTGGAACGATTTAGTATGTGAAATTACGCAGTCACAGAATATTTTGTTTTTTTTTTCTATTTACTTTAGTTTATAGCTTATATTTTAGAAATAGGCAACTATATTATTTATTTGTAATTATATTAGTAGGTTAAGGTGCCAATGGAAGAGCAAGGGTAGGAAACTACTAATTTGAATTGGCAGCCTTATGATTTCTCTATATAATTAGGTATACCTTGTTTTCTTAATATGTATTGGTTAAGTTGTGTTAGAGAAATAAATTCATTTATTTATATTTATTTATTTATATTTTAAATCAAGAGCTACAAGAAGGAATAAATGTAATTGCCTATTCAGATGATCTTGTGTATATTATATCTTCAAACAGTAGAACTGAGATGAAAGAAATAGGACAAATGTGCATGACAAATTTAATAAACTGGGCTGATCGCTGCAAATTAATCATTTCTACAAGGAAGACTAAAATAATGATAAATAAATCGCCTCCAAGGATACATGATCGTGACATAAGAATTTACGTGAATAATACTCGAATTGATATAGTTAATGAATTCAAATATTTAGGAATAATCATTGATAAAAAACTAAATTTTATTTCACATATTAGCAATTGCTGTTTAAAAGCGAGGTCTACAGTTTTAGCATTGCGAAACAAAATTCAGAAAACATGGGATGTAGATGTTAATGACTCATTGAGGGTTATCTATAATTGTGCCATTATACCAATCATATCGTATGGTATTGAAATTTGGGGCCACCGTTTACACACTAGGAATATTAAAAACAAAATTTCTTCGTTGTATGGAACTTTCTGCAGATTGTTAATCAAAGGTTATCAATCTGTTTCAATTGATGCCGCTGGCGTTTTAGCCTGCATTCCACCCTTAGATTTGACCTTTACATTCTATGTTTAAAAATTCTTCAGCATAATCAATTTGGCTATTTTATAAATGAAAACATTAACCGAATGGATTTTGATTCTACAAAACACATCGTGGAATATTTAAACATCAAAATTATGCATCTATGGCAGCAACATTGGGAAATTTCCGTCAAAGGGAGAACTACTTTTACTTTTTTCCCTAACATCCTTGATAAACCACCATTACCTTTTAAATATTTAACTACGCAGATTTGGACCGGACATGGGCCTTTTAAGGCACATCTAAAAAGGATAGATCAAACAGAAGATGATACATGCCCCGTATGTCCTTTGGAGACTGACGACCCTATCCACCGTGCCATGCGAACGCAAGGCAAATATTAAGTGATAATATAAATGAATGGTTAATCCCCCCAGAAGAAATTCCAAAAATAAACAACTATGATCTTTTGCACCCATTTTTAACTGATTTCGTAAACTAAAACTAAACGTTTAATTAATAATTTTGTATTGTTTTAATCTTCTATTTAATTTAGCTTTAAAATATTTTTATATACTTTTATAACCTAGTTACTAATTTATATTTGGTTAGTATTTATTTATAACGTTGTTTATTATTATTGTATGAAGTTATATCAAGTATGTTTACAAGAAGCCTTTATGTTGTAACCTATATAAATAATGAGTCTCCAATTTGACACTATTTTTATAAATAAATATAGGTTATTAATTCAAAAGGTAAAGGTGTTTTAAAATAAAAGGTAGTTACCAATTTGAATTTTAACTATTATTTATTTGATGTTAACAATTATGAATTATGATAAAACGAAATAAAAGATTAACAGGTTAGGTAATGAGAATTAGTACAATAGTCTTTAGTCTTTACGTCTTTTAAGCAAATCTTCCACACGCGTCGTCTTTACGTCGTACATACGTCACACCGTCGTTAACTCGCGTCACTCAAAATCACCCTCATTCACGGCCGTCCGCGCACCTTCTACTTTTCACCAAGTGCCCTACTTTTGGCAAGCGTATAACCACACTCCACTTGTCCCTTCTTCTCCTTTCATACCTACATAAACGTAAAAAAAATAAAGTAACATTTATTAAATACACGCAATCGGACAAAACAGTTCAAATACTAAGCTTACCATTCTCAGACGAACTTTTGAACGCGTTATTTACCAAACACCCACTTACCCTTCCTACATCAATCACGACTTATCCTATCTTCCTCGTTTAGTTACTGCTTCTTCCGTCTTGCCCCACTTATCTCTTTCTCAACTTACCCCCATCTTCCGGCTTCCCCCCCGACTTATTCTTATCATAAAATTCTGCATTGAATTCATATATCATATATGTATACTTAATATACCAACTTTCGAAACTTTATAATAAAACATTAGTTCTTAGACATTCCTATACTACTTTTTTATCAAATATCCCAATCTGCAAAATCTCGAAAGAACGAAAGCACAGAGACGGGCAGAAATATCAATTTTTGTGAAAATGCTCCACAGGAAATACTGTGAAACTCGACTGAGAGCTGCTGGTACAGTAAGCAGGTATAGGGAGGTTGTTTAGTACCAAAACGTGACGAAGCAATCGATTTTGGAAATATTGAAATGCATCGATTCCAAATATTGTTTACAAATTTAAATAATAAAAAATCAAAACACTAAAACTCTACAGACTAAAAAAAAACGACGGTTTTAAAAATATAAAAATAAAAAGTAAGTAGTGTTGACTAATACCTAGATTAGTAATCGTGAATAGTTCTAAAACTTACCACCATAGAAAGTGGGAGGGCGCCCCAAGTGAATGTCCGATTGACGAGTCTCAAATTAAACATTTTATATTTATTTAAATTAAAAATATAAACATTAAAAATATATAAAACATAAATAGTGTTGACTAATCTACACAGCGAAAGCTTCAATATAAAAAAGAATTACGTAAATCGGCCTGATGGAACTCTCAAACGAACTGGAACAAAAATAAGCCTTGTGTTTTAAATATATAGATAATTATGAATTAAACTTTTAGAAAGAAGTTACTATTAAAACGATTGAAGTTTGAGTTGATTTTATTTATTTGATACATGTATATAATAACAAATTTGATTAGGAACGTAATTTGGGTCTACAGGATTTTCACTTCCAGTTAAACCTGAAAGAAAGAAAATGTATTAGTTAGTAAAATGTATAAAACATTACATTTATATTATTGACAACAATATAAAAGTAGTCTTGACGACGGTTATACAGTTAGTCCGTTATACAGTTACTTGATAGACAATCATCAAATTACGGAGATAATGATCAAGGTCAAGCTATTTTTGAATGGAATTATAAGCCATTAAAATATATGAAAGATAATTGCAATAAAAACAACGTTGAGTTACCAAGGGGTGGTTAATAAAAGATAAAAGGAGGATGAAATTTTCAAAAAGTAGAAAATGGTTGTATACATAATTTGTCCAATAAATTAATGTAAATAATAAAGAAAATACATAATAAAAGTTTAATAAGCTACCCTATGTAAAAAGTGTACATTTATTTAACAATAGAAAAAGAAAATAATTAAACAAGAAGAAAATTAAAAACTTAATCAGTATCCAGAGTATTCCATATCTGAAGAAACCAGCAACGAGTAAAGAAGAAAATTATTAATAATCTTTGAGTTCCATTGAGGAAAGGTAATTTAATAAAGGGGAAATTAATCTCACCGTTTTAGCTTCGACGGCATATGCAGTCCGGAGAACAATTCAGGAACCAGCAGCCGCAAGCAGATTCTTGAGGGGCGTTTCACCAGGCAGCACACATCTACGAGGGCCACGCTGTATATTGTGAGATGCCACGAATCTAGAGGAGTTGAAGCTCGCAACACGGCATTGTTACATACCACCATCCTTCATTAGTAAGCTCTGACAACAGTGAGTCGCTGCTGTCACGGAGTAAACGTGGCACGTACGATTTGTCGTGTCGAAACATGGATTTGTCAAGATCCAATATGCACCTATCAAGCGATTGAGGTAACTCTTGGTGTTGGATCCGCAACAGTAAATTCCATTTTACATGATCATCTTTATATGAAAAAAATTGTTACTCGTTGGGTGCCACATACGCTTAACGATTTCCAAAAGGTAGAGCGAGTAAGAATCGCGCGGGAAACGTTAGAAATGTTAAATAATGGTTGGCATCGTATTCTTTCTAAACTAGTAACAGGTGATGAAACGTACATACCATTTTATTATATTCCTACCCGCAATCAGACCCGTGTGTGGATTCACGAAGATGCACCAACACCAACAATGGCGAAAAAACAAAGGTCTGTCAAGAAAGTTATGCACGCAGTTTTCTTTCGTAGTACAGGATTAGTGAAAGTAATTAAGCTTGAAGATCAACTTACAGTTACAGCAAACTGGTACAATACAGAATGTTTACCTGCATTGCTTGAGTCAGTCAATATTCGCGGGTTAACGTTGCATCACGACAATACATCGTCACACACTGCACAGCAGACAGTTGAATTTTTACGTGAAAATAATGTAACAGTCATTGAGCATCCAAGCTGTTCTTTAACCTAAAGAAAACATTTACGTGGTCGACGTTTCACGACGAAGGATGAGATAGATGAAGCAATTCATCAACTTTTTGAGAGCATTCCAAAAGATGACTGTCTTCAAGCGTTTAGGATGTGGAAGCTTCGGTTACAAAAGTGTATTGATGTAGGTGGTGATTACTTTGAACATAAATAAAATCATTTTCTTAAAATCATCATTTTCTTGTATCTCAAAATATATAGGTGAACCTCGTATAAGGGAAAACAAAGTGAATAAAAGTATAAGGATTGTGAAAATATAAAAAAGTGTTAAAGAAAGCATATTTAGTGTTCCTCAGAGAAAGAGGAAACTGAGTTCAATTGAAATTAGTTGAATACATTTATATAAGGACTCACCATCATTTCTTAGTAGGTTTTGTCTGTAAAACTGAAAGTGATAAACCCATAATCTAAAAAAGGGTAATAAATTAATTATCAATGCAAAATTGTTAAATCTAAATCAACATTTACTTGATTAAATCTCCTCATTTGTGTTTTTCATAATTTTGGGTTAGGTCTCAACAAACGGCAAAATTGACATTTCATGGGGATCAAAAAGTTTCCCATTTATTAAACTCAATATTTAATAAAAGCAAAGTGATCATACCATTAAATAAAATCTCATTCTATCAAAACAGTGAATTCTCAAAAAGAACCCATAAGAGAATTCATTATTGGTCTCACAATTAATAAAGGACAGTTGTAAGGGGTACAAAATTTATTTTCTCCACAAGGTTTTATTCCTTGTTATTGATACAGAAATCAGGAACACCTGGAGTGTAAATTTTATTGGAGATATGTTTCTCAGGCTTTGGCAGCTAAAGCATAAACATGTTTTAAGCTCTTTCTTAATTAAATTTTGTTTAATTCTGTTTCTTTTTAACCAGGTGAAAACCTATTTACATCTAGGTATGTATCTTTTGAAACTGTAAAAACTGTCTTTTGCTAACTTAAATAGTATTTATATTAATGAAGACATAATTTGAATTATGAAAAATTATTATCTCTGACCAGGATTCGAACCCGGGCTTACTGCTATCTAGGCAGATGCTCTACCGCTGAGCTATCGGAGATCGATTACACATAAGAGAGTACTAATTATAATTTGCTATGTTAAAGTAGGCTGTCGCTGATTAGCGACAATTTAACCCACAATCACAGTTAAATTAGATTTTTGAATTATTACCATAAGGCATATACTATTAATAGTTTAATGATTTAGAAATATCATGTTTTAGCACCAAGATTAATGTATATTAATGAAGACATAATTTGAATTATGAAAAATTATTATCTCTGACCAGGATTCGAACCCGGGCTTACTGCTATCTAGGCAGATGCTCTACCACTGAGCTATCGGAGATCGATTACTGTAAGATCGATTAAATAGTATTTAGGTTGTTAGTATCACCTATGGTATAAAATGGAATACTAAATATTGGGTTATATCTTTGATAATTTATTTGCTTGCGGGAGAATCTCTATGAATAATACGAGACCCGACAAACTGAGCAATGAATTAGTTATTAGCAAAATAAAAAAAAAGATTTTATTCAAAAGTACTTACGAAGTACAGACAAATCAGGTAATGATTCAGTGTTTTAAAATTACCATTAAAAGAAGAATTTACGTTGTTAGGCTAGGAAAAGAATTTGAGAAAAATTATGGTAAGTAGTTAAAACAATGTTCGCCAATTTGTTGAAGCATATTACAATTTTTATTCCACAAGCAGAAAAATAATAGCTTGGTTTTTGTACTCTTTTATGCACTCAATGATGCATATTCCTTGTATTTTTTGATGCTCTACGCCTCTGCTCAAGATAATCGAAGTAGGTTAATCTACAATGCTGATCAATAGGTTGGAGTATACGCTTCTTTTCGAGACTCAGGTTTTTCTTGGTATGGGATATGTCTTATTATCCAATTATTAGTAATTAACCGAACCCTCTTATAGAGTAGTTTTTAGTGGTGGCTTTATGTTTCTGTGAAATGGGGATCACTTCATTGTAGTACCACTACAGCATCTACTGGTGCAAATAACCAATAACCTTCAAATTGTATTCCATCAGATCCATTCCAGGAATGCATGAGTCGTAAAGTATTTAGTAGCAGTAACAGCTCCAAGTCTTCTTTAAATCATCATTTTTTAGAATGGCCTATTTTCTTTATTTATTTCAATTTTTATCATCATGCCGGACAATACATTTGTGGCTGGGATTCTTTCCGGCTCGCTGTTCAATATATGTATTGTCATGATATTTGACGTGTATTGGAAAATATGCACCCCTATTTAAAAACATGTTAGTTCGGTTGCTTAAGTGAAAGGGGAAAAATCAAACAAGAAATCAGAAAAGAATCACTCTAGAACACACTAGGTAGAAAAAGGATAAATCTTAAAGTTGATTCTTCTTTCCATCTTGGTAAATTTTCATTGTTAGCTAACGATAAGGTATTGTTATTTATTGATGCAAATATTTATGCCGTTTAAATTGGGTTTAATGCCATTTCAAAGCATATTTTGATCTAAGGTGTATCACAGACAAGGTGTATGATTGTGATGATGTATGCAAATATTTGCTACCTTACCTGCAGTTTTAATATGGAAAAGTATGTTTCAAATTAACAAGTTAGTGAATTTGTTCAAATCTTATTCTTTAGTAAGATTAAATAACTGTTGGTTAAATTGTTCCATTGCTGTTTTGTTAGGCAGTTTCTTGTGCACAATTTTGACATAAATGTAAATGTTGGGGTTGTTTCTTATAAAAGATATCTTTAAAATAAGATAGCAATCTGAAGTTATGTAATTTAGATACTATTTTGATGTTATAGGGATCTAAAAGCAGACAAATAATGTTTGATAAGATGTAAGGATGGATTTTGTCAATATAGGAAGTTGTAATTAGACAAATTAAAGTAAGGCACAGTAGGCATAGTTAAATTTAGTTATTTAACAATTTTATTTGAAAGATGATTTGGTCGACAAGTTCTAGTGAACTTATTATTTTATGCTAGTACAAGTGTTGAATATCATTAAAAGATATTTTTTTCTCTGTCTGTCCAGTGACTTTGTTTAAATATTAATTAAAAGTTATAAATAAGCATGTGGTTAAGTAGTATTTAGTTCCAAATTAACTTTTGTTTATAACCAGAAAAATGACCATATCAATGTTTTGTTTTCAAACTAATATAAAAACAGAGACTTGATTTGATTGATTTTGTGACAAACTCTCTATTAATTTCAATATTTCAAGCAGTGCACTTGGGTGTCAGGTATATAACTTAGGTTATATTTTGTTGGTATGTCGAAGTGCTTACTAATCTTCGAAAATCTTTGAATATACGGATTTAGTTAAAACGATTCTAGCTGAGAGATTGTAGTAGTCCTCAGATGCCTTTAAAGCAAAAAGAAATGCTCATGCTGTAGAATTTTTATAAAATTTTGATGATACCTGGAAACAAAACAATCTGAACACCTGTATTGGTGATAGATATTGCTATGATATGGTGTTAATTTAATTTATGAAAAATAGAAACTGTCTTGTTTGGGCGCCATAAAAATTTTATTCGGATAACACTTTACAACACTTGATCACAGATTAATTTATTTCTAAAAGACCACTATCAAATTTGTTTAAAGAATTGAAGGCAAAAGTTATACCAAAACAACCACCACTTATCTTTATAATGAAAATAAAATTCTGCACCGGCATTGATTTAACAAACCAAAGACAAACTAGCATGAAAACTAGAAAGGAAAAATAGCATGAGAAAAATATTCAGCCGGGTCGCTCTTTGATAAAGTAATGAAATATTGTTCATATTCTTTTTGTAAAACACTATTTAGGACACACAAAATAAAGAAAAACAAAACACAAATAAATTTCTTTTGAAAACATTTAAATGGTGAATTTTATTTATTAACACACAAAAAAATCAAATTAAATTTAAATTACCTGGAGAGATACGAGAATACTTATAAACAACTAAGATTACATAAACATGACACAAAATTGAATAAATATTGGTGTCAAATGGTTTTAACGAATTAAGAATTAAGAGACAATCTAATTCGCTTTCCCTATTTAATTTTTAATTGATTAAACCAACAATCTTAAACTACTATTTAATAACTAAAGAAATAAACGAATGAAAAATTTAAAGTTGAAGTTTAAAACTAAAAATTTCTTTTAAATTCAAAAAATTTCGCACTACACACAATTTAAAAGACACAGAAAGTCGTAAAGCAGTTTCCTGTAATTATTGGTGAAGTTACCTGGTTATATATTGACAAACTGACTTATCAAACCAATCTCCAAATTGAATTTTTATTTGTGCAGCTTGAATATAATTATTATTTTATAAAGATGATACATGAATGTTCCATAACGTGAGTACATTCTATACATTTGGTTAATTGCACAACCTTTCCAATTTCCAACCTCATTCCCATTTAAAATAGGATTCCATAAATTTTCTCACTAATCTTTAAACCATTTAATCCACTAAACGTTCACGACACTTTAATTAATTGACTTTCACTTTAATAGTTTATTCAAATGTTACTTGTTATTCAAACTTAAAATTGACTTGACTTGAAATTTTCGTGACATTTGACATAACCTCACTTTTTGACGTTTGAATTGACGTAAGATTTAACACATAACCTCAAATTATTGTTCCAACTGTCATGGCTTCTGCTTCGTATCAAAATCGAGAAGCTAGTGCCCAAAATTTGGTGCTCTTTTTATAGTATTTGAGAAACAATTGAACATCATTATTGATTTTTTTAGTTTGGAACTAGAAAATCAATATCTCACCAGAAAACAATCGAACATCGATTTGAAATAAAATTTCTTAACCACATTCTTTAAAAAAAATTAACTTAAATGTTAAAATAAATGTTATAAACGGAAAGATGACAAATTTTCCTTTCTTTTGATATATAATATGCCTATGACAAAGCAATTAAAACTGCAGTATTTGAATGACAACCATTTTGGATTTCCTTACAATCATGGTTTGATAAAAATTCAAATAAATACATCTTCATACCCTCTTACATGCTTTTCCAAACATAAACTTAAACCTAAGATCCTATTAACTACTGTTTACATTCACTTTGACACCAAAATCCTAAATATAAACAATATTTTACCATTATAGCAAAACATGTTAAATCGTTCAAATTTTGAACTACAACGGCTGAGATCTTCTTTTCAAAACTTGTTTCACTTGAAACTTCTATTGCTAAAGGTACAGTAGAATCTAATTATCAGAATTACAGCAAAACATTTTGGCTGCAAGTTCAAAGATTAATGAAAATTATGCAATTATGCTGAAATTTATTGCATCGTTAAACCAACATGGGGTTTACTTGAAATTTAAGAATAAAAACTGTAAGTATTGTGGTGATTACTTGCATACACCTTTCCAATTATGCCTTTTATAATTTCCAGGTGAAAATACACCTTACGATGGCTTCAAATATGAAAAACCAAGTCAACCGATCTATCTACATGTAAATCGTAGCTTGTCTAAATAAATTTTCAATTTTAAGTGAAACATCCAATTAAAATCCACTTTTTATTATCACCAAGTGATGTAGAGTGTATTCCTTACTTATTAAATAACAAAATTACTCAATTTTCTCAAATTTAAAACCTTGTTTTATGAACGCCTGAAAGATAGGTAACCCAAATTACCTATTCACAATTTTTGACTGCTGATAACACAGCAATAGGTATTAGTTGAAATCAACGTCTGAATTTGGTGAACTCGTCGTCTTTAAACGTTAGAGCGGAAAGGTTGTGGAGGTAACACGAACATTTTGATCTTTTGTTTAGTTTGTTGAGTTAGAAATTTAAAAATAAGTAAATATTGTAACTTCAGCTTTTTATGAAGCAGATTATGGAACATAACAGCTTTGTATTTTTTAATTGTTCGTATAAAAGCAGTATAATATAGTTGGAACATCAGTTTTTATCTATCTTAGAGAACATAACGTTAGATAAATTATTACATATATTAAAAGACTAATGACTTTCTATTGAAAGCAGTATTTCTATAATTGCAAAAATGTTGAAATCGCTTTAATCCTGCAATGGCGTGCTTAAAATTACATAATAAATAAAATTCGTTTAATCATACTCCTGTATTTTAATTTTATGTATTTGTCAGTGGTGCAACCGTTGGTGCAACATGACAGTTTATAAATCGTGGTCGACTCTCCTGCACTACTGATCGAAGACCTGTCACTCTAGTAGACGTTGCCTGAATGCATTTGAGAAACCATTTGTCGTATCGTAAATATTGCAAATAGACTGATAGAAAGAATGATGAAGTAAATGTTGGAATATGAAAGAGAATGACGTATTATCATATCATACCTAGTTGTTATATTTATTTAATTATTTCTACAAGCATTTATCTTTCATTTAAGAATAATAATAAAACAGAATGAAGTTTTCGTGCTTTGTCGTTTGGAGTTAACCTGATCATTGGCTAGATCATAATATTTTATATCATAATTTTCAATTTTTGACCTGAGTATTAAAATGGCACACGTCCCCCATAGGCTTGATAATTGAATAAAAATCTTTTTCCGGATCCAGACTCAAACTCAACATGTAGTCTTCGGTTAATCTCTTCTAAGTCCAGGAATTCAAAAAGATTTGAATTGTCACAAAAAAGTAACGTTTAAAAAATATTTTATTATAAAACCTGTTAGATACTATAAATTACAAGATACATAGAAAATATTGCATTCGTAGAATACAGCAATGGATGATACTCAAAGATACTACAACTATGTATATAAATACCTATAATTAACAACAAAAGGTACTAAAGTGGTAAATACAAAAGTTATAAAGAAGTATGGAACTTTTCTGACAATTTACGACGCAAAATTTTCCCAGAAGGAGTTTTAGGAATTTCGTCAATAAATTTAACACCACCGTACAGCCGTTTTTGAGGTGATATTCTCTCTACGATACAAAAAATAAGATACAGTAACTTAATATCATAACTATGATTTTCACGTTTCTTACCGGCTACATAGTCAACAACATCTCTTTCTGAAATACTAACGTCAGTTTGCAGTACTACATATGCCAATGGAACTTGCCCGGCCCTCTCATCTGGAATTCCAATTACTCCACAGTCTTTTACACTAGGATGAGTTAAAATAAGTGCTTCTAATTCGGCTGGTGGAACCTAAAACAATTTTGATGAAAATATAAAGCAATTATATCCTAATTTTCAACTACTAACTTGAAATCCTTTATATTTAATAAGCTCCTTAACACGATCTACCACATAAATGTTGCCATCCTCATCATAATAACCTATATCTCCGGAATGGAAAAAGCCATCGACATCGATACATTCCTGAGTTACCCTTTTGTTTCCAAAATACCTTTTCATGACCACAGGTCCTTTAAAGCATAATTCTCCTACTTCTCGTGGTCCCAAATTTTGTTTTGTTTCAAGGTCCCAGACTTTTGCATCAATATGCGGCACAAGAATGCCAACACTACCAAATTTCGTTTTAGTAAATGTTTGAAATGTACAGGCTGCAGTAGTTTCTGTTAAACCATATATTTGTCGTACAACTACACCTTTCATTCTAGAATATACGTATTTCAAATTATTTCTTTTTAGTTAGCACATCTTTAATTTTTACCTACCTTTCCATAATGGTTATCTGCATTTTGTTTCCAACAGGAGCTCCTCCTACTATAATATCTTTTATACTGGATACATCGTAATTATCAACTAAAGGACTCTTTCCAAGAAATAGTAAAATTGGTGGAACGGCATAGAGCTTTGTAGGCTTAGATTTCTCAATAGAGTCCAAAAACACATCTGGTTTAAATTTATTTAACATTACCAGTTTCATTCCAATAGTGACTGATACTAGCTGAACGACTACTCCAAAAACATGAAAGAATGGTAAAACAAATATTGTGGTATCTTTATCCGAAACACCAAAATATTCCTTATGTCTAAAATAACAATATATTTAAAAAAATATATGTCATCATCTACACTCTTTTAGACATACTGTGTATAATTTAACATAGCCCTAATATTTTCGTGTGTCAGATGTACTCCTTTTGGCATGCCTGTAGTACCGGATGACATAAGTATAAAAGCACCATCTTCCGAGATGTTGACAACAGTGGGTTCAAAAGAATCCGGATCAATATACGGCACAACTTCTATTAGATCTACAAAAGTGGTAACACCAGTATGATTGCCAGTTGCATTTTCTAAAAGGAGAATTTTTGTATCAACGGGACGCAGCTCTTCATGGGCTTGCATAACATTTTTTAAAGATAAATCACTGCAGATGATTACCTTTGGTTTGGTAATAGATAAGGCATGTTTTATTTCTCCTAAAAGTAAATATAGTATCAGAAAGTAATTATACGCATTTGGCTAAAGATGACATCCATGTACCTATTGAATATAGAGGATTAAGTAAATGGACAGTTGCACCAATATAAAGAGCTCCTAATTGTGGTAAACAATAATTTAAAGTATTTTCTACTACGATACCGATCACATCTCCTTTTTTGATCCCCAAGTCTATGAGAATCTTTGCTGATTTTATACTTGATTGTAATATTTGTCCATTTGTAAGAGTCTTATCAGTTAAAAAATCAACCTGTAAAAGAAGAAAAGTATTAAACATGTTATATAAATTATATCTACTCTTTGACCTGTTGGGCTGTTGTCAAAGTATCTGAGAGTTCAATCAAAATTGCATAACCTTCATCGCGTAAGAGGAAAAGGGAAAATACTCTTTTTATTTTGGAATTATGAAAAATAGTTATACGGCGGGCTATGGTGCCTTATTGATAAGCTTTTGACGACAGCTGTTTTTCTACTTTTACTACTTGTACTCATTCCAACATATTTAGGTTATTTCTTGGTTTGTGGATTTTTCCAAAGGAAATAGGCACATTCTACTCATTTTATATTTTTCCACTAGAAATATTCTTTAGGTTGTCTAAAGGTTCACCTTTGATTATTACGTATCTTCGTGATCGTGAACAATTTCAGTAGTCACTTAAGAGTTGACGTATCTTATTTAATGTAAATTTCGTGGTTGTCAGTTGCAACCAAAACATCATTTGTACGAAAATCATCAACTTCTCACAGTTAAAATCTTGCTTTATGCACGTTTTCTTTAAAATTCCTCTTAATATTATTCAAGAAATAAACAAAATGTTGGCTTGCAAACAATAAAATGGGGTATAAACGAAAACTTATCTATTGTATGATTTTATTTTGAATACATAATCTCGTATACTACTCAGCAAGTCTCTTTAAAATTTAAAAAAATAGAGCGCTTTCAGATCATTACTCTTATTTGTTCAGACAGTTATATTGCTTCAAATAAGTACCTTTTAAAAATAACATAGATAATTTCGTTATTATTGGTAATGCTGGTTGTCATACTTAAATTTGATTGGTTAAATTTATACAGCCTCTTTTAAAAACAAAAAACAAATGAGTTGATCCAATCACATTTTATCCAAAAAACTGAACCAGATTATTAACACGTTAGGTTACAAATCGAAATACTCTGCTGCAAAACATACATCTTCCACCAGATTCAAAACTTGTTAGTTTTGATATTTGCAACATGTTCTCCAGAATACCCCCACAAGAATCTATTCCTTTATTAGATAGTTTCTTGATCAATAGTAATATAGAATTAGTTAAAAGGTTAGAGTTAATTCAATTATTTGACCTTTGTGTAAGTCAAAATTATTTTACTTTTAATAACATAATTTATTTACAAAAGGATGGTTTACCTATGGGTAATTTTCTAAGTCCACTATTATCTAACATATTTATGGACAAGTTTGAAGATCGAATATTTGAATTAAACCTCTCTAAATACATTATCTTCTGGTTTCGTTATGTTGATGACATTTTAGCTTGTTTTGACAGTTCTTTTGAGGTTATCAATGAATTTTTAATTCTTATTAACAGTATCCACCCTAACATAAAATTTACACTAGAAACAAAACAAAACAGGGCTATAAACTTTCTAGACTTAAATATCAAGATTAACGCAGACAATCTATTTAAATTTTCCATATACAGAAAACCAACACAAACAGACAACAATACCAAATGAATCTTGTCACCATAATACACATAAAATGGCAGCCTACAGATCATTAGTACACAGAGCTTTAACTATTCCACTAACAAAATCAGATTTTAACAAAGAGATATCAACCATTAAACAACTAGCACATGCAAATCATTACAATCCGAACATGATTGACACTTTAATTAAACAAAAAGATTATAGGTTAGCTATCAAAAGAATATATCCCATTGACAATCAAACAGAAGACACAAATTACATATCTACGAGGGTAGATTGAAAAGTTTCCGGAATGGGCAAGAGATGGCGCGCGTATCGTGAAATTGTTATGATGGTTGTCAAGGCTAACCTATTTTAGGAAAGCTGTCAAATTTTCAGACACGTGCGTCGTTCCGTTTATGTTTACTAGGATATCTTGTGAAGCAATTCAGGCACTTTTGCAAAAATGGATAAAAACGAATTTCGTGCAGTCATCAAACATTTCTGGATGGACGGGAAAACGGCGACGGAGATACGAGATATTTTGCAGAAAGTTCATGGCACATCCACACCTTCATTTTCGACTATTAGTTTCTGGGTGAGCGAGTTCAAACGTGGCCGTACGAGCACCAAGGATGAACCACGCAGTGGACGTCCAAAAACGGCCACAAATGAAGAAATGGTCGATAAAGTCCATGATCTCGTGTTAGCCGATCGACGAGTGAAGTTGCGCGAAATAGTAGAGACCACGGGCATCTCATATGAACGTGTGCAAAATATCGTGCACGAACATTTGGGCATGAGGAAGCTCTCGGCGCGATGGGTGCCGCGTTTGCTGACTATGGACAACAAGGGAAATCGTGTGACCACTTCGAAAGAGTGTTTGGCCTTGTTAAATCGTAATCCAACGGATTTTTTTCGCCGATTCGTGACCGTGGACGAAACATGGATCCACCACTACACACCAGAAACCAAGCAGCAGTCGAAACAGTGGAATTCTCCAGGCGAATCTGCTCCGAAGAAGGCAAAGACTGTCCCATCTGCTGGAAAGGTCATGGCCACCGTTTTTTGGGATTCGCAAGGTGTGATACACATCGACTTTTTGCAGAAGGGAAGAACTATCACGGGACAATACTACAGCGATTTATTGGATCAATTCAACGGCATTTTGAAGGAGAAACGGCCTCATTTGCAGCGAAAAAAAGTGCTCTTCCATCACGACAACGCGCCGGCCCATTCATCCCGAATCGCCAATGCTAAATTGGTTGAATTGGGCTACGAGGTGGTGCCGCATCCCCCGTACTCTCCAGACCTGGCCCCGTGCGACTTCTTTTTGTTCACAAACATGAAGACTTGGCTCGGAGGCAAGCGCTTTACGTCAAATGAGGAGGTCATCGCCGCCACTAAAGCTTATTTTGCAGAGTTCCCGAAATCATATTTTTCTGAAGGCTTAAAAAAGTTGGAGCACCGCTGGGAAAAGTGTATCGCCCTGCAAGGATATTATGTTGAAAAATAAAAACAAAAACCTGTTCAATTACTGCGTTTTCTTGCCCATTCCGGAAACTTTTCAATCTACCCTCGTATACCATATTTTGGCAAAATATCAGAAAAAATTGCACATATACTAAGAAAAACCAACAATTATAAAATAACATTTAAAACCAACACTAACACTTTTTCATGTTTATTTAATGCTAAAGACAGAACACATGATATCATGAAATCGGGCATTTACCGTTTAAATTGTTCTTTTTGTAGTTCAGTATATATTGGCAAACACTTCGAAATTTTGACATAAGATATAAAGAACACGTACGTCATTACAAAAATAAAACACCTTTTAGAACAAAATCACACAATGACTCCTCAAAATAATATTAAATTCCTACATTTTTGTAATAACAATCGCAAATTAGACATTTTAGAAGAATACAAACACAAACTCAGGGTACCTTTAATGAATGAACAACTTGAGCTCAGTAATTCTCCGTTACTGGAAGTATTAGATATTTAATTCTGATTATTATTATTTTATCTAGTTATATTTTTTATCTACCTTAGCGACGTGTTTGTTTATAATTATATTACCTTTGATAATGACAGCATAGCTGTCGAAACAATATTGTCAGGTTATATTTTAATAAAACTGTGAAACTTTTACTAATCTTTATTTATTTCATAGGGATCTTTTTTTAAGTGAAGCAAGATTGTGCAAGTTTACCGTTTGTAGAGTTTTATAGTTTAAATAGTTTATTTGGGAAAATAAATACTTTGGTAAATTACCTTAAGTTTGCCAATAATTGCAAAGACAATAATTATTAAATAACTTAACGTAAACCAAAAATATTGTTTTCACGATTTCTACAAATATCAAGTATAAATATTAGACACTAACATCACAAAATTTATGTGGTACCTTCTATCTTTTTAACTGCTCTTGCAATTAACATCCAGGACACCTGAAATCGATTTGAATCAGTAAGACGTCCCTGCCAAGAGATATGTTAACGTAACTATAAGTGATTATTTATTTGGTAGAATTTTAGTCAGTCACTATTAAAATCCAAGGGTGGGATTATTTTTACTTAATTGTTGAGATTACGGATGTTGCACACACAATTTTAGACAATTTAACCCTTAAAAATATTTACATGAACAATTAGATGTAGTTCATCTCTTTAATTATGTGTAAAGCAAGATTCTTTCCCGAGATCTGTAAAGGAGTGTCAAAATGTGAATTACAGTATTTACACGATTGCATATAGCTTGCTCATCTTTTTAGTATCAGAACCTTAATCTGACTACATAGTCATTTTAATTACGGCAAAGAAGAATGTGTTTTATATCTTTTATTTTTCTTAATTTTATCGGTCACCTATTTTTAAACCAGGAAAAAACGGGTCTAAGAGAAATTATTGAGTTATTTTGTTTAAAAACCTTGCAGGGCGTAATAAAACACAGGTAAATAAATAGCTCTGGTTATGAGAACGGAAATTAAGTGATAATAAATTTAATTGTATTATTTAAAAAAAATAAATATATGTGTTATTTTTTTAGAAACGCAAAAAACAAATTCTTGGTTAATTTGCTATATTTGTAGGCAGCAAGTTAAATCAAAATCTAACATCCGTTATATTTCTACATAATTGGCAATTTTTGTATTAGTATATGTTATATCCCATATGACTAATATCATATATTTGTTTATTTATTAAAAAAATTAAACACTAGCTGTATTTAAATTCAAAATTTTAAAATAAAGAAAATATAAACATTGCAAAGTTTATTAAAAACTTACCATATTCACATGATTTGGATCTCTTTTTTTCATACATTCAAGAAAATATTTCCCCATAGACTCTTCCGGGATAAGAATTTCATCCCTAGGCCCCGATATAACGTTGGTATTTTCAATTATCATTTCTAGAAGATTTGACAGATACTAGCAATAATTTACAATGTGTTAGTCTATTATATTTTGCTCAATGAGTCTGCCTGATTAAGGTTATTGTCTGCTGATAAAATAAAAACAATGTGATTTGAATTTTAGTTCTAATGACTATAGAGATAAGGAGAAGGAAATACTTTTTATGTATTTATATAGAATAAATTCCATTATAATTAGGCAAAAAGGTTAAATTTACTATAAACACAAGATTTATTTTGATAAACATAAATAATTTTATCATAATACTATTTAAGTAATATACAAATAAAAAATATTTTGGTTTCAGTACAAGCAAACTGTTGCACAGAAGACTATTTATGTACACATTATTGAAATTAGTGCAAGTGTACTGGAATGATCTATCTACTGCTGTTTCTTAAGTTTTACAATTCTAGAAAACGAGTTATTACATAAAGTTATAATTGTAATGCATATTTATGAGGCTAATTTTGTCATGCTGATTTCTGATTGTATATATTTTTTATTAATAGATTAGTTTAACTAAACAGGTGTAATTAAAGTAATTTTAATTGTTTCATTTTTAAAAGTGACATAACAATAATAAAGATAAGGATAATCAATAAGTGTAATTCTAATTTGTTAATTTTGGATTCTACACATAGATTAATGTTCAAAGTTTAAATTTAAATTTTTTTAGTAATGATGACACTTTTTCCAATTATATCTTGAAAACTGTTAAAATGCCAACCACTAATAGATTTTTTTTCAAATGCACGATAGTCACACTTGCTGACAATAGGGTCAATCCGTATGAAATCGTCCGATGATGACCATTGCATAACCGTTTCAGAAAATGGTTATTTTTTAATGGCATACTCCTCTGTACAAAGACATAACAAAACTAAGTACGTATACAATTTTTTTATCCTTTCGTTTATTAATGGCGGCCATTTTTTCATTCCGTCTGATGCTCAATTTCCATTATAATAACAATAATAATAATAATAGCGTCTTTATTATTCTTTATAGTTATTTTACATATGTACATGATTTAGACATGTATAGGTGAAGTTCAGCTTCACGACATGTTATATCGCTGCTCTTATACTTATCCTATTTTTTAGCAAGTTTATGAAACTTTTTAATATTAATTTACTTTTCGGACATGGAGCCTACTATAATATAAAATAATAATCGATTTAATGCTTACATAACCAGTAACGACTGTTTACCATCTGGACCATCAATGATAATCCAATCAAATCACCAACTGCTTAACAAAGGCTTTTTTGAATTGTTTGACTGATAGTGATTTGAAAGCTGGAGGTACGTCATTATATATTTTTCCGACATTATAACTTAATGATCGTTAGTAGGGGAAAATATGGAGTTCTGAAACTACCCCCCACTCCTGACCTTGACCTTGAACCTATCTCTCTCGAACACATGGTGACCTTGAACCTATCTCTCTCTAACACATGGTGACCTTGAACCTATCTCTGTCACCTAAACGTGGCAACAACGCATTCTCAAGGTCATTAAAATGGCAACAATGTATCGTCAAGGGCATCAATATGGCAACAATGTCGATGACCTTGAACCCAAGGTAATCAAAACGGCAACAATGTTGGTGACCTTGAACCCAAGGTCATCAAAACGGCAACAATGTTGGTGACCTTGAACTCATAGTATTTTTATTTTTTGGATTCCGAGTATTAGTTCCGGCGAAAATGCGAAACAGTTCAAATTTAATTTAACATAAATATGTTGTGAATGAGTGATAACACGGCATTCGTTTACCATACGTGAAACATACATAATATACACATACAAAAATGTGTCAAATGGCTATTTATTGTTTATAATGATTAAATGTACATTTTGTTAAATTTATTCTTAATAGACTTTAATTTACACACTTAAGGATTAAAATACTTATTTTTAAGTGGCTTCTTAATTGTGGCATCCTGGAATCAAAGCCTCTGTTTAATTCCAAAACACTTCGTATGGCCTCACATACAAAAAGATTGCATGTAATGGGCGCGAAGTTGCATACAATGCCAACGTTCAAAAATATGACGTCATAATTCAAGCCCGCTTTCCACTTCTCCAATTCCTAATACTCGATTTTCTCATATTCATATTGATTTTATAGGTCCGCTTTCACCATCTAGAGGCTATATCTACTGTCTTACCATGATAGATCGTTTTTCTAGATGGTCTGAAGCCATTATCTGATATAATAGCCGGAACTCCTGAAGAAATTACCACAGACCAAGGAATGAACAAGGAACTCATGAACGTTGAGTAGGAAGCTCTTCTAACATGAGTACCGGTGTGAGTGGATTGGGTGGACCAACATTCATACATCCTGACCTTAAATGTACAAAATTTGCTTTCGTTCTACATGATGCTGTCGCAAACCACTTCAACCACTTTATGACGTCCCCTTTGAGGTAATCGAAAGCTTTTCAAAATATTACTCTATACAAACTAGAGATAAGCTTAAAAACATTTCAGTTGATCGTTTAAAGCCTGCTTTCATACTACTGAATGATAATAATCGAACCTCTGAAAATATATCATCATCTAATACTGTCAGATCAGAAAAGCTTTTAAGGATTTTAAATCCAGTTACATCCCCGCTTGTTCTTCCATTCACTCCAAAGCCACCTCAAACAACTAGAAGTGGCAAAACAGTAAAATTTCCTACTAAGTATACTCTTTAACTTTGACACTGGCGGGGGAGTACTGTAGTTGCCGTCCTGGTGTACAATATAATACAGGGTGATCCAAAATGACTGAGGACTGTTTGAATTTATCGCCACGTTAAATTATTGTCAGGTTGGCAACATGAATACTTTTCGAATATTCTTATCCTTCTCTAAGCTTACTTGATAATAAAATCGTCTAACAAACCGTAGTTCTGAAAAAACTGTTTTGTAAAATAGAAAAACCAGCGAAAACAAAAATTTAATAAAAACCATTTCAATAGTGCTACACTAACAAAATGAAACAAACTAAATTCTAAGGCGCGAAATTCAAACCATCCTCACTCAATTTGGATCTCACTGTATAATAAATCAATGTATTGTGTGGAAACTTAAATATAAGAATTACATCTAGAATTCATAAAAACGAAAGAGAACGAATATCAATTAAATAATGAACGATTTGAAATATAATTTTGATATAATTAATAAGATAGCATTAATGTATATTGTGCATTAAATAAATTTGTATTATCTTGTTATTAACTTGTTATAATCAACATATTGATAATAACAAGTTAATAACAAGAAACTACAAATTTATTTAATAGACAATATACATTAATGATATTAATCATATCAAAATTATATTTCAACTCGTTCATTATTTCATTCATTATTGACACTCGTTCCCTTTTTTATAAATTCTAGCTGTAATTTGTATCTTTAAGTTTCCACACAATACATTGACTTATTGTATTACATTTATACACGATATAAAATAAGCCGTGCATAAGTTTTCTGATGATTTGTTAGAAATTTTAGGGAATTCAAATTAGTTCCATTGAGATCACCCGGTCTCTTTCTGTATTTCTATTTCTAGGTCTATTTCTTATTTTTGCAAAAATGGCTTCATATTTTCCAAGCAGCTACTGTAACAGTTTCATGACAACTGTAAGCTATGATTGACTCTCTTAACAGTTTACATACGTTGATAAGTCAAGAACAAGCTTTTATTTGACAGTCAATTTATTAGAAATTAAAAAAAAACACAGTTGTTAAATCGCATTTAAAATCTAATTTCAGTTTTCATTATATCATATAATGTATTATGTCTTATATGTTGTACCTGTAGATTAAATCATGCACAAAACATCTCATTTCTTTTTAATTAAACAATAAAAAAAACACAGAATCCGTTAAAAATAATACACATTAAAATGAAAAATAAAATTACATACAATACAAAAAGAAATAATTAAAATGTTAAAATTAGGTTAAACAAAGCTACAAATCAGTATTAAAAATTTCAAGTAGTTTTCGCCGTAAAATCTTTCCCGACGCAGTTTTAGGAATCTCTTGAATAAATCTAACACCCCCATATAAGTGCTTTTGGACAGATATTCTCTCTGCAAAAGACAGATTAATATACAGGGCGTCTGAAGCCACTCAGAACATACAGAAAATTAAATGAGAAAAATTTAATAAGATTAGAGATTGCTGTGGCCTCATAAATGTTGATGAAAATGTTATTCTCAAAAATACCAACTCTCACTACTACAATAACTTATTTTATGAATAGCAATTATCTTTTCAGATTGTACCAATATAAATTAAATAATATCAAATCATGAAAAGATGAATTGATTTGTGTTACCATAATCCACTTTTTTTAATCTTAAAATAATTATTAAATTATAGTAATAATAAAATTTTGACACTATTGTTTGCATAAATGTCACTTTGCTAAATTTGATGTACTATAATAAGCCACAGCAAGCTCTGATATTATTCATTTTTCCCATGTTAGTTTTTCTATGCCCTGGGTGATTTCAGACAGGGTGTATACGCAAAAATAGATATCATCTAAGTCTACCGGCTACGTAGTTAACAACTTCCTCCTGGGTAACTTCAACACCATCTTGCCTAACAACAAATGCTAGTGGTACTTGTCCAGCTCTTTCGTCTGGTATTCCAATGACACCACAGTCTTTTACAGAAGGATGAGTTAAAATCAAAGCTTCTAGTTCTGCTGGTGGGACCTAAATAAAATTGTACATTTAATGAAAATATACAATGACACACGCACAACCGTTACAATTGTCTTACCTGAAAGCCTTTATATTTAATTAATTCCTTTACTCTGTCAACAATAAAAAAGCTTCCCAGTTCATCGTAAAAGCCCAAATCTCCCGTTTGATAAAATCCTTCCTCGTCGAAAGACTCTTTAGTCGAATAATCGTTTCCAAGGTATTCCTTCATTACCATGGGTCCTTTAACGCATATTTCCCCTATCCCTAAAGGTGGTAAGTTTTGTTTTGTTTTGCAATCGCGTACTTTAGCCAGCATATTAGGTACAAGTACTCCAACGTTGCCAACTTCAGTTTTACCATACCTATGCATTGTGCATCCCCCAGTAGTTTCTGTTGCGCCATAAACGAGACGTACGCAAGCATTTTTAATCCTAAAAGAAAATAAATACAAGCTTATCAATCCATTTTAATTTATCTACTTGTTTATAGCTTCCTTGTGCATCTTCTCTCCTACAGGTGCTCCGCCTACTACAATATCCTTGATACTACTTATGTCATACTTAGCAACCAAAGGACTTTTTGCTATGAATAAGAGTAACGGTGGGACGATGTATAAAGTCGTTGGTTTATACTTCTGAACAGATTCTAAAAATGTGTCCGGTTTAAAACCAGGTAACAGTATCAATTTCATACCAATTGATATGGACAAGATTAAAATTACTGATCCAAACACATGGAAAAAGGGCAACACCAATACAGTTCCATCATTAATTGTAGTTCCAACATATTCTTTATGACTAAAAGCAAAAATTAGTAAAGACTAAACATAGTTATTATAAAATGACTTTTTACGCATAGTAGTCAAATGAAGCTCTAATGTTCTGGTGACTGATTATTACACCTTTTGGTAATCCTGTAGTACCAGACGACATGAGTATTAAGGCTGCTTGGTCAGGACTGTCGATTGGCTCTGGTGTGAACGACTCTGCTTCAGCAAAGGGGATATTCGCAGCTAAATCTATAAAACTATCTAAATCTGGATGAGCATCGGCTTTATTGTCTAAATATACAATCTTTGTATCTTCAAAACTTAATTCCTTATTTGCCTGCACTACATTCTTTATTGATAAACCACTACATACAATTAGTTTTGGTTTCGAAATAATTAATGCATGTTTTAGTTCTCCTAAAAATAATAAAGATATAATAGAAAATTTTCATGGTTTCCAAGACACTTACCAACTGAATATAATGGATTTAGCAGTTGCGCTGTGATTCCCTTATAAAGAGCTCCCATTAAAGGCATGAAATAATTTGTTGTGTTTTCAGTAACTACAGCAAGTACATCACCTTTTTGCAAACTAAGATTTTCTAAAACTTTTGCTGCTTTTAAACTTTTCTTCAATATATCTCCAGTAGTCAATGATTGTCCGGTTATGGCATCAATCTAAGAGAAAATTTAATTTAAAACTTTTAGAACTGCTGATATAACATTTACATTCATTATTGTTTTATTTGGTTTATCAAGAAAGAGAGATAATATTAGCTTAACTTAGAGCGGTATTACAACTATTGAGAAGATTAAGGATAGGGACTTCTTTGTGCAATTAAAACAATTGACAATCACAAAAGTAATAAAATGATGCAAAAGTTCACTAATAATGGATTGTATAAGGACTGTGGTTTATCACAACACTATATTTAAAGCTGTCTCCTAACCACACATTGTATTTGTCTAATTGCCAATTCCCAATCGTCTGAGACGGTTTTATGCCGAGAAAAAGGCATAACATCGGTACATCAAGGTAACATCGTACATAGCACTTAATATTTTGAAACGATAAGGTGAAAATGCGTTAAAATACATTACTTTATTTTTGCTTTTTTATATTATTTAGAACTTTCAAGAGACATCTGAAATCAAAGACGTGACTTTGATTGGGCTCTTCATGAAGCCTAAGCATTGTTTAATACAAAGGCTGTTACACTGGCCGATAATCGTTAGAATCTTCTATAACAAAGCCATCTCTACATGACTGACCTCACGCTCTTACGGCTCCCATCTCTTAGAATACGCATGAACTCAGAGCAAGGCTGGACTCCAGTATGTAAGGTGACTAGCAAGGTCCATCCGTCTGTGACTCACTGATTATTGGCCTACAGGAAATTGTGTTATTCACTGGTGTAGTGAAGACTATGGATCGGCTATTCTAGAGCTGCTCTGGAGTCGAACGGACTCCATACGTAACCCGGAACCGGAACCCGATACGGGGGAACCTAGCAAGAATATCCTGTGGAATTACCTTTAATGGATGTTGACGCGAGCATAGAGCATCTCTCTTCCAAGGCACCCCACCTCCACGTGGTACAAACCGGGTCTTTTACTTTAGAAAGAGATGGGCGGCGGCTGTCGATGGAACACCTATCGTTTATTCGTTATGCCGGAGTGGGCAAATCCTAGACTATTTATCGACAGGTCTAGGATTCAAGCATAGCGGGAGTAAAGAGATTCCCTCGGGAGACTGGCCCCGACGGGGGAGCACATTAGTAGCTCCATCACTAACCTGAAGAGAAAGTAGAGGGAGGAGAGTTACTTCGCTTCCACCAGTGAGAACTGGCAGCACTCATATGTAACGCTAATTGAGTGTATCTTCCTGACGAAGAGGCCACAGTAGTTAAGTCGTAAGGAAGATACGTCACGTAAATCTGCATTTTCATTTCATCTATTTATAATAAAGCCAACTGTTTACGGATAAACTCATTATATAGTCAAGTCTCTTCTGTTATCTTAGGTTAAGGTTCACCAAGCCTTAATAAGTTAGGGCGGGGTAGCTAAATTCTGCGATATCCTAGGCAGACATAGTTTCCCAAGTCCCACCCACACCTGATGTTGGACTTGTCCTGGTAGTGAAAATCCGTATGCTGGAGTAGGGGTGATGGGACTCCCTCGGAGATGATCCCAACGGGTGAGCACGTTAATTAGTAGCTCTGGCACTAGCCTAGATAGCTAGTAGAGGGTGGCGCTCCCACCAGTAAGTTACTGGTAGCTCTTACAAATATAAATGACGCGCTAATTGAGCTAATTGGTTTGGCAGCTTTCTCTTATTTTATTTATAATAGCATTGGAATTCGCACAGTCTGCATTAATTAGTGTTATTAGGCAGTTTCAAAAACCATGAATAATAAACTCAAAACAATAGAAATGTAGCGTTTGTTAGCATATAAGAATAGTAAGGCAGATTATACCATGTTGCTGTTTCACCTTTATTTTTCAATTACTGCTTTCGAAATTTAATGTTTACAAGTGTGTAAACATTAAATCTGCAGTGGCAGATGCCAAAGGTGTGTAAATTACTTTCGTTTGTGTTAAACGAAGAAAAACCGATTAAAAATTCGATAGAAAATAAAACAAGCAAAATACACACAAAATTACAAAAGAGAATGCAAATGTAAAGTAACTTTGAGTATGACTATGATATATATTTTTGTTTTAATCTCCTTACTGAGCTTTCAGAGAATCCAAAACTAAAACCTTGGTATTGCAAGAAATAATTATTATAAACAAAGTTTTAGAACAAGAGAACGATTTAATTACAATAATTATTTTATGAGATGTTTAAAATGTTTTTTATTGATCTCTATTTGATGATACAGTCCACTTTCAAACGACTACCTACTATTATTAAATATTTATACAGTTCATCGTTGTCATTACTAGGTGACCACATTGTTGGGCTTTTCTTTATTAATGGAAACTTAACTAATGAGCCTTATCTAAAGTTGCTTGAAAATTTAGTAGATCTACTCATAGCTCAGATATTAGAGAACAACGAAAATCTGCTTATGTTTCAACACGACGGAGCGCTTCCGAATTTTGTTGTGTCTGTTCGTCCTTTTCTCGACCAAACATTCTCCGTTTATTTGATAGAGAGAACAGGTCCTATGAAGTGGCTACCTTGGTCACCAGATTTAACCTCTTTAAATTTCTTTTTGGTAAGGTTTTTGAGCGTTTTTGAAAACGATTAAATTGATTTAAATTAAAAAGAATTAGTCAAGAATGTCAATGAGTAATTCCACAAATGTATCATGTTAAAACAGTTATTTGAACATGTTTGAACATCTCATAAAATAATTATTGTAATGAAATCGTTTTGTTGTGCTAAAATGTAATAAAATAAAATAAAAGAGTCATATCATACTTAAAAACTAGTATACTGGGTGAGGAGAAAGTAATGCAAATGCAATATGGCTATAACTTTGTTTATTATGGCTTTTTAAAAAAATGTTTTAAATAAGAATTATTAGGCAACAATTCCGTTTAATTTTTCAAATATAATTATTGTAACCAGCAGAGATGAAGACTGCGTCATCAACCGTACGAAGCTAGTAGCACAAACTGTTTTAACTGTTTATAACATAAGATAGGGATAGAGACTTATCGGCGCAAGTGGCGCAGTTGCATGACTATCTGGCTAACGTAGTACTTGCTCGTCTTTTACGGTCAGCGTTGCCAACTGTTGGGTAGTGTTTCTTACTACTTGTTATTAGAACGTGTAGTAATATTCTTGATGCTTGAATTAAAGGAAGGTTATTGAGTTATGAGAGCTTTATTTATGCTTTAGTTTTGTAAAAGAATCAATGTGTTGATGGTAAAATTATAACATTAATGGTTTTTGTTTACTTGTTGTTGCCTTGGATACTAACTGTACTATCCAAGGCGTGCTCATCACCACAGTACTTATTCAATTTGTTATTTTTGTTGGCAAAAAAACATTTCTTAACCATTTTGCGGAAATAGTAAAAAATACGTTTTGTTCAAAATGAAATGCTTCCCCAATTTGAATATTTTTGGAGCTATTAAAGTTGTATAGGGAATTTCTCTTCCACAAGTTGAACGTCCTGTGGTATGCGTCGACGCATTGTCAGGGCTAGGTGTACTGTCATTGTTAATTTGTCTATTGTTGTGTTTGTAAAAGCGTGATATGAGTTATTCGCTATGTGCATGGCGCCTCGTGGCGACCTCTGGTCGTAGACGTAGAACGTAGAACCATAACATTGGCGTTTATGAACGGATATCGAAAATGTGAAATAAATCAAATATAAAGACTAGGTACTTTTTGTTTACTTTCTACATGAGCGCGTACAGTATTTATTTTTATGCGATTGAGAAGAATAAGCATGTAAGTAAATTGTATTTAATATATATATTTTCATGTTATTGTTTGACTTTTTGAGGTTATATCCATATATGCACATTGGAAAATTCAATAAATGGTAAAAATAATATAAACTTGCACTTGCTATTTGAACCATTACTTTTACAATTCACTAATCAACAAATATTTCCACCCATTATATTTGCAAAGTTTACTGAAATCGTCCGTCGTTATTGCTCTATTGCTCCACCTAGCGCGCTTCGGGCGATTATCACATCCCCTCCAAGCCGACGCACATAGCGAATAGGCCAGTCAATAGTTCTATTTACTTGTCACAAGTGATTTGGTACTGAGATAACTTGTTCCCCTCTTGCCCCAACTGAGCCTGCTTATTATTTAGGTTACTTCAAAATATGAAGTGAGACACAGTTTTTTGAGGTTATCATGTCAAATGTAAACAAATGCTTGACATAGAAAATATATGTAAATATGTAGTTTATTGAAAATGAATAAGCTACAACAGTTAGAATAGTATATTGCAGAAAAATAATGATTACATTATTATTTATTTTATTATTTTTCGTTATACCCTGTGTAAAACACAAACGATTACAAGTTTGTGGTTATGTTGTGTGTTTCTGCTTGTTTACATAAACATGTGTCTATGTTCTTTTTACTTTTCAATGGCCTTAGTTAATATCATTTTGTCTTAGCTTAGTACATCTTAGTACTCAGACGACCTGTAGTAAAAGGAATACAACTAAAAAATGCCCAAAATAGGGATGTAGAGGAAAATGTAGGGACGGAAATTTCCGTTTACATACTACTGTTTTCGTTAAAAAACAGTTTTTTTAGGGCAATTCTTGTTATTTAGTTTTATTAAGCTGAAATCGTTCATTCCGTTGGGCATACCCATATGCCCATATGCATATGTAAAAATTGGTCGTCTCACTTTGGGACTACAGCGAAGGAAAGATAGCCAATGTATTTCTTATGGGAGTTTGTGCTTCGTTGTTGCCACCTATTTCACTGAGGAAAATGTCGGGACGGCAATTTCCGTTTACATACTACTGTTTTCGTTAAAAAACAGTTTTTTTAGGGCAATTCTTGTTATTGAGTTTTATTAAGCTGAAATCGTTCATTCCGTTGGGCATACCCATATACCCATATGCATATGTAAAAATTGGTCGTCTCACTTTGGGACTACAGCGAAGGAAAGATAGCCAATGTATTTCTTAAGGGAGTTTGTGCTTCGTTGTTGCCACCTATTTCACTGTATGAATCTATAGAAATATGGATTTAAATTCCAGAAGTTCTAAACCTTTGAAAACAGTAATCGAAAAAGTGTAATCGTAACCATACAAAAGGAGAATTTAAAAGAAAGTCTTATTAACATGCATTTGCTATTTTATTAAACATTACTTGGGATTCTTACAGCGTAGGTATCTAAATATTCGATATTTTATTACTTATACTTTTTTGTTTAATTCTTTCATCTTCAAATTCTTTCAAAATAAAAATAAACGGCTGGTTAGCTTCTGTATGATCTTTTTATTAATCTTTTAATTCACAGTTAAATAAAGGAAGCACAGTCCCAAACGCAGTTTCAACTGTAAAATGATTCGTCATGATAAAATCATTAATTTGTTGTTCAGTTGTTTAGAACGAAACTAGCAAAAACGGAAATTTAGGATTAGCAGCAAATTCAAAGAATTTTAATAAACAATAAACCCTTCTGAATTTTCTACTTTTACTTCGTGGAACTACTCTTTTATACTCTTGTTATTTATTTATGTTTTCAATCTATTTTTTTTATTTCACGCCTACACTACTGGGGAACCATCATCTAAGGTCATCTGTCCCCCATCTAACATGCAACACGAATACACACATCCATAGTTGAGGTGGCGGAATTTTCTAATTAGAAAAATCCCGCCGCCCCAAGTGGGATTTGAACCCACGACCCTTGGAACACGAGTGATGCACTGACACCACTCGTCCACCGCCGGCCCTGTTTTCAATCTATTACTGTTTTATATTAAAGCTGCACAATTAAGAAAGTGTAGTTTGATAGTATACAATAATTTATTAGTTTTAATGTTTCTTTATTTAATAAAAACCAAATAACTATACCTTGTGTTGTACTTTTTTATTTACTTAGAATTCAAAAACTCGAAATAAAACGTTTGACTTTTAATTACACTCAAAATTATTAGTTTTTGTGTCATATAAACATAAAGTTTTGAAATTTGTTTTACTACCGCTGTCAGAAGAAGTGACTACCTGCAAATATAACTTGCTCGAACAATAGGGATTCTAAAGGTTTATGCATTTACAACTACAATATTTAGAAAGTGTTTTTAAAAATTGCTTGCAAGATGTTTGGCAACGCCGTTGTCCATAAGAACACATGCTGTAGTCCCAAAGCGAGACAACCAATAGCTCATGTTGTAGTCTATCCCTAAGTTAAGCAGAATTTAGTTGTCAAAAATATAACTGTGCGGGGGAGTGGGACTCGCTATGTTGTCACAAAACTGTGAATGGTTACATCTATATTTAAGTTGTCAAAACACATTTCGTTTTTTGACAACTTAACGACGTCATTTGTCATCAGCTTTATATAGATCGAACACTGCATGTATTTTTCCCAAATTCTACAATACTCTACATATTATTCTGAGTACGCAGACAAAATTTTACGTGTCTAGTTCCGTTCTCAAGATTTTGGTTTCGGCACACAAAAACTAAAAATTCCCATAGTGCGGCGTAAGTAAGTACTGGGTGGAAATAAATGATTTTCATCAAGTTACCATTGCATTCCCCATGTAAAAGCACGACGTGCCGCTCTACGAAAATAGAGAAGGCAGTACCATAACCTCAAAATTAAATAAATTTAATAAATCCTATGAATTGTTTGACAGATTGATTTCATTTATTGACAGAACTAATTTAGTACTAAATCAAAAAGAGTAGAGCGGTACAGAAAAATTTACATGTGAAAAAATTCCAAAGGGAACTTGATGAAAATCATTTATTTCCACGCTGTATATTTGCGTTATCTACAAAAACCGCCAGTCAAACAGAGCCACTTTTAATACAAATAACACATGCTAGGGATTCAGCCTTTTAAGCATATTCCTACATTTTCATATTATCAAACAAATGTTTTAAGATGGTTGTGAAAGAAATATCGTTCATGTCATATTATGTAACAACAAGATACTACTTTAAAAAGTAAACTTAATTGTTATGAAAATAAAAATATGAATAACAGTTTCTTGATGAACAGAAATCAATAGCTATGTATTTAAGTATAAATAAGGAAGATGTGAATACACTTACAAAGATAACCATGCATTATCTTCTTTAAAAAACAAATGTTATCTAGTTCTAAAATAGTATTGCAAAACTATGAATAACTATGAAGTAAATTTTCTGTTAATAAAAAAATTAAAAGCCCAAGACTTACAATATTGACATAAAATTTACCTTTACTTAATTTAAGATTCAAATTGCAAAAAATTAAAGGATTTAAAGAAAATTTTCACTTACAATGTTCACATGTTGCGAATCTCGTTTTTTTAGACACTCAAATAAGTATTTCCCTATTGACCCTTCAGGGACACAAAAATCTAATAGCGGACCAGATAAAATATTAGAATTTTCCTTCGCCATTTCTTCAAGTTAAAACTTTTATTATGATCGTTTAATGCTTTATATTAAACCGACTGAAAGTGTCTTTCTGTCAATATCAACATACATGTTAGATATTACAATCAGGAAATTGTCTATGTTTGTGGTAGGGTTATTCTCTGCGATAAAAAGAATAACAACAATATAAATGCTATAAACATATAAATAGTGTAATTCAATAATTACTAGCACTAATTAATTTTCGATAAGAGCATTGTTTTATATATATATACAGTGCTATTAAATTAAAATGTAACATACTATATTACTCTATTTTACATTTGAAAATAATCAAGTAAAAACCATTAGCTTAAATTCTAGGTTAAAGTTTACCACGAACATACATGGTTTGTTACAAAAAGTACACGGTTGCAGCTGTTATTTTACAATAATTGGTATTTTCATTTACGTTTGTATGTTTAAAAAATCAATGCAACATACAAAATACAACAGAGCATATTGCACTTTAATTTAATAGCAGTGTACGTATTTTTATAGCAATTAAACGATTTAAAATGTCGTTTAATCTTATAGGCTTCTGTACTACGAATTTACATAGCACCCCGATAATATATACATTATATTATTCAGAGCCATTTTGAAATAGTAATTTATGTATTTAGTGTGTAAAGAGAGCCATTTTGGTATGAGGATGTGAGTTTCAGAAACAGCAACCGAATACCAAAATGGCTCTTTACACACGAAATACATACAAAAATTTTTCTACGGTCCTAGATATCTGATAAAATTGTTACATAATTGAAACTTCTTTATTATGGGCAGCCAGAAATACATTTGTGTGTATGCGTAGCATTGTAGGTTGTAACTACCTACTACCTACTTGAACAAATTGAATTTAAGTGCATTTTAGTGGAACACGAGACATTTTAGGCAAATAAATATCTATTGTTAAACTAATATACATAATAATAAAATTATTTTCAACGAGAAATTGGTTTTAACATTTGTTATTAATGGTTACGTTAATAGTAAAATTAGAACACTGCTGGATATTGACCCCAGAAGCACTCAGTGATTTTAAGTTAGGATCAACGTTGTTTGTAATCGCAGTGCTCATAGAACTTTGAATGCTTTGGTTTTCTGCAGGCACTGAATGTGTGTTAACTTCATTGAAATGATGGATGCTGGATGAGGTCCCCGGAATAACACTACTTGAACTGGGCCCCAAAATTTTTTGTGCTGCTTCAATTTTATTTGAAAGGCCTTCCTCAATGTACCCCTCCGCAACACAAGCTGATCGCCAACCCCCGTGTCTTTTAATTCCAGTAATATTGGCCCCAGAATTTGACAATATAGTGGCCGAGGTCCTACGGAAACAGTGGCCTGTATAAAGGTTGGAATCTTCCAGATTCAGGTAATGAGCAATAATTGATGGCAGTCCACCAAATCTATTTATGCCAACCACCTGGTTGATGCAACGGCCGTTGGCAAATTTAAAAAGAATCGACCAGAACCCGCAGATTTATTGGCACGTAAATTGGCATATTTGCTGAACAGTCCCACATAATCAACCGCAACATTTTCGTCATTAATTATTGTGAATGTTCGCGACTGATAAGTGTTAGTATCCGGAATTGTTACTATAATCATATTTTCCATGGTTTTTATATTTTTAGCCTATAGTTGATACAACTCTTGCCGGCGGCAAGCTCCAGATATTCCCATTATTAATGCAACCTATGAAGGACAGAAATTAATTTAACAAATGAAGGAATTTGATTGCTTACTTTTATCATTAAATAGGTGTCATCGGGGGCCTCTTCCAAAAATTTCAGTACTTCCGTTTTAGATAACACCTTGGATTTCTTAGGTTTGTAACCAACATGCTTTTGCTTTAAAAAAGCAATCACTTTTTTGTAATTCACATTGTGTTTTGTCATGATTGTTGCTTTTATCATGGAAAATATGGACCACAATGTAGGTGGCTTCATCACTTTTGATAACTCGGATAGATAAGCCAACACCACGTTTTCTGAATATTTCGTGATTTTCTTGGATTCACACCATTTAATGAACTCGTTGTACCGCCGTTCATAAAGGCCGCGCGATTTGGCTGGCAACAACTCATTGGTTGCTGCCTGGGCCGCATCAGATATTTCCGGCGGCGTGCAGTTATCTTCAGATTCAAATGATTCCATCTTCAAGTAACAAAACTCGATAAAAAATGTTGCGGATGATGGACGCGCCGCGATACAATTACTAATAATGATTTTTGACAGTTCCTGACAAATGAGGAATTACATTAATAATCAGGTAGCCATGCGGTGCGTAAAGTAAAATAAAGCCACGTGATCATTTCATTTCGACATTGTTTACGTGGTTGCGATGTTATAATGGCTGCTAGGGAAAAAATGTGTGAATCGCTAACTTTACGCATTGACAATGAGCTTTTAATGGTCAGTTTTAGGTGACCGTAGAAAAATCAATTTTTCATTCTCCCCTTTACGAAAGTGTAACTTTCTATCTTGACAAGGCAACCGAAAACGAAAGTAAAACATGCGAGGTGGTTGCTAGGAATGAAAAACTTTCGGTCCCTGGACAACGAACTAAAACTGTCAATTTTTTAAAAATATAATATTATAAGGTGGCTGTTGTCAACATTACCTTGGTAACAATACTGTTGTATATACAAACAGTATGTTATTATAATCACTGAATCGTCATTTTATTTATTTATTTACTGTAGTTAATAAATGTCAAGGGGAGAATGAAAAGTTTAATACATTACACGCTGCAAAAGCCCTTTCAGATGCTCAGTGTTTTTAACTAACCTCGGCTACGCTTACGCTTCGCCTCGGCCAATCAAAACACCTTGGACCCAAAAGTAAACTTTCGCAGCTTGTAATGTAAATAACTATTAAAGTTCCACTTAAATAAAGTAGCAATAGAATGTGATTAGTAATTACATAAACGGAAAACTTTGCAAGTGACTGTATGCAGTTACACTCTGACATAAGTGTATTTGAATAGAACTAAAAATGATTATCAAATTGGCTTGAACTTCTTAAGGGTATAGGATTTAGTAGAAAAAGATGTACCTTTAGAACAACAAAAGAACAAGAAGTGGTTAGTAAATGCTGTCCTATAATTTTGGATGTATAAAATCTGCATTTAAAAATAGCGGCTAGCTACTACGAGAAATATGAAATACTGGTTTTAATAATGTTGCTATTATTTCTTGGTCTGTTATATACACACATATTTTCAATAGAACTATTACAAAACGATGGTCGCGCTTATGGAATGAATAATCGATTATTAACAAAAGATCGATCAATTAATCGATCTATGTGTATACTATTAATCGATAAACTGATTAATCGATTATTTAAAAACTAATCAAAGGTTCGACTAGTCGATCAATCTATTAACCGATTGATCGATTAATCACTTGTTTGGATACAGGCGCGTGCTGGCCCACCGTTTCCTGGTGGGCCTTTATAAAGTTGCCTCGAAGAGCCCTACACACGGCTGAATTTAAATTACCAACAATTAAATATACTTAATATTGAATGTATAGAATGAGCAAAAAGGAACTCCATCAAAGATGCCTTTGGAATTTTCAACTCATGTGTATTATAACACCAGAAGATCTTAACAACTGTCACTGTCTAAGGACTTTTGTATAATTTTCTGTTGTTATAATACATATAACTTCAAAATCCCATATACAGGGTGTTCCAAAAAAGTGTTACCAAACTTGAAGGGGTTATAGGGGGCATTACGGTGAAAGATTTTTGCATATAAATCACTAGTCGGAAATGAGCCGTTTTGGCCCTGGAGTATTTTTTGTTCAAAAACGTAATGTTAACTGGTTGATAATAAAAGACTTCGATATCCAATTATTTTTTTATTGAAGATAACACAAACAATGATTAGAAACAGAATAAACAATTTTGTGTCTTGTGATACGTGTTTATCAACTGGAATTCCTACACACGAAATTGTTAAAAATTGATTGTAGTCGTTCGTGATTGCAGATAAGTAATTGTTTCACATTTGTTTCGTGTGCGAAAAGCTTTTGCGATTAAACTGTCAAAATGGTCCGTTCCGTTCCTGCTTCCACCTCGGCTCAATGGTAACATTTACTTAAATTTCTTGCAAGACGTACTTCCTGAGCTATCGAACAATGCAAACCTTCCTAGGGGTATACGGGATAGAATGTGGTTCCAGCATGACGGTGCAGTTGCACATTTTGCCCGTACTGTGCAGGATCACCTTAATCAACAATTTCCTGGACGATGGATTGGAAGAGGGGGACCTATCAGGTGGCCACCTCGAATTCCCGATTTAACTCCGTTGGATTTTTCCTCTGGGGTTACATTAAGTCGCTGGTCTATGAAACTCCTGTAGCGACCCAAAAGGAACTGTTGTGGAGAGTAATGGCAGTCTGTCTTTTCGTGCAACAAGATCCACACATGTTTCAATGGGTGCGCGATTCCATGATTCATCGGACAAATTTATGTAACAAGGTTGGGGGTCGCCATTTTGAATCATTTTTATAATTTTATGTTTTTGCGTTATCTTTAATAAAAAATAATTGGAAATCTTTTATTATCAACGAGTTAACATTACGTTTTTCAACAAAAAAGGACCAAAACGGCTCATTTTCGACTAGGGATTTATATGCAAAATTTTTTCATCACAATGCCGCCCCCTATAACCCCCTCAAGTTTGGCAACACCTTTTTGGTGTTGCTACCTGTATATGTTGACATATACGTACTAGGTGACGCAAAAGGTCTTCATTCGATTTCTTAAGGCAGCAACTATATATTTGTAAATAAAAGGAAATGGTCCTGTTTACTTAGACGTTTAAATTTTTTACATTAAGTCGCGAAGATAATATCAGTCAATTGTTCGCCGCCAGAGTTGATGCACATTCGAGCTTGTTTTACAGAATTTTCCATGACTTCTCTTAAAACTTCTGGCGAAAAATTCTCTACTTCTTGTCGGATGTGACCTGTGACTTCAAAAACTACAAAGAACGAAGTCTGAAAAAGTCAAATCGAGCGATCTTGCGGGCCAGTGCAAATCGCCAAAGCGAGAGATTAAGCGACCGGGAAAAGCTTGCTTTAGAATGTCCACTGTCGCGCGTGCTGTGTGCATCGTCCTGCTGGAACCAAATGTTCCCAAACACAATTCGTCAATTCGAGCATTACACGCGGATTTTCAGTGTCCGAGAACAGACAATTTTGCCTATTCACGTATTTGCATAGGTGGAAATGCGCCTCGTCGCTCATGATGATTTTCAATGGAAAATCATGCTCATCGCGGTCGAGATTTAGGAGGGCTTGGCTGTAATATACACGCGATTGGCAGACAGTAGCTGATGCACTGTTTGCACTTTGTACGGAAACATCCCCAAAATTCGCTGTAAAGACCGTCTAGTGAAGCCCAATTGCGTGACCCGTCGTCTGGTTGATGTTTGAGGGTCCTCTTGGACATCTGCAGCCACAGCAGCGATATTCTCGGTCGGATGGCTGCTCCGAGGCCGGCCACCTCTGTTATTGTCCCGCGTTGAGCCAGTCTCCACGAGACGAGTTGCTAAACGCCGTAGTTTTTGCTTAATTGGTGCCACATGACCAGGAAATCGAAGACGAAATTCACGTTGAGCCAAAACCACCGACCGATTATTTGTCAAAGGCATTGACACGATTATTCCGCCTTCTTGAGGAGCACTGTAATATCTTCTGCGTTTTTGTTGAATGAAAGACTGTTTGTTTAATAAAAGCTTTATTCTTTTACTTCTTAGGGTGAAAATGAATGATTGAACTATTTAGTTTTTGAATTATTTTTTCTCGGTTTACATTCGTTGTCTTGGATCTACAAATTATCCAAGGCACCGGTGAACATTACATTTATTCCTCCCCTTGTTTTTTCTGGGGGGGGGGAAATAAATGAATGCTTGAACTATTTGGTTTTTTGAATTATTGTTTCTCTGTTTACATTCGTTGCCTTGGATCTACAAATTATCCAAAGCACCGGTGATCATTACAGTACAGTGATTCATGGTTTTGTCTACGTGTATTCTGATTCTGTTCACTTCACAAATGTCAAAGTCGCCATGACATAAGACGTCATTTACAAAAATTAAAGCGTCTTCAGGTAGGGTGATGACTTTTGCGCACCTAGTATATTTAGTACCTAATAAACTCTATTAAAACCCTTGATTAGTTTAAAATGCCTAATAATTAATCTAAACAAATAAATTATTCTTAAAAAATTAACCGATGTAGGGAGGTGGGGCCCTCTAAGACAATATTTTCCCGGGCCCTAAAATTGAACCAGCACGCGCCTGTTGGGATAATTCGTATTATAATCGGATCGGATAATCGTAATTATGGTTTAAAGCCTTTTCTGGGTTAACATAATTAGTTCCGTCTTTTAAAACTTTTGCTAAAGTATATTTTTATATAATAGTAATTTATTGTATAAGGATTTTAGATAGCATTTTATTCACGTAAGAATGTTTAAACGCGAGAGCTTGCTCGAGCGTTTAATTTTCTTAATTGAATAAAATGCATCTAAAACCCGTATGCAATACAATGTTTTATCCACAATCACACTCATTTAGAATCAGAATGGCCGAATTTTATCAAACAATTATTTAACATTTTACTGCGACGGCGGATGTTACCTTGAAAATCATTATTCGTGTTCCATTTGTCGTAGTACCTTTGCTTTACTGGTTGCTAGTGTGTTCAACAATCATTATAATTCCATGTGTTTTATGTATAGAAACCGTAGAGTTTTATAAACCACATTATACGTTGGCAAGGAGTTCAATTATTACCTTATTATATAGTGATTGTGGATAAATTATATTTATTTTTAATATCCTCTTCATTTTGTGTGCAGTGTAGGTTCTGTTTGGTCCCAGTACACTCATAGAAATAATGTTTTCTGAAATAAATATAAAAGAGGCTGATTTCTATGTATTCGAAATATTTGTAAATGAATTTGGTTTCGGGAAACTAAAATACAGCTAGTAGTAGTACTGGTTATTTTGAAATTCACAATCGTAGTATTTTTTCTTACAAAAAAAAGCGCAGTGCAGTGTAGTAACAGTTTCTTTGCCCGATCGGGCGTCTTGGTTCATTTACAAGCTCTGCTCTCAGGGCGGTAAGTTCAACTTACCGCCCAAGGCTCGGTAATAAAGTACCTTGTCATTTAAGTCGAAAAACACTCACTATCGTTTTAAAATTCGTCCGGATTGAGTCAAAAATTGTTTTAGTTTATTCAACTCTATAACAACTAGGCCCATTAACCGGCTGAAAATTCACATTTTCAGTGTGATGTGTTTAATGTGTATTCTATATATTTAAAATTCACTCATAGATCTGATCGGACAAAAAATAGTGTAAGCATTACGGGCGTTAGGTAAGCTTTACCAGTCTCGGCTAATATGGAGACCTCCGCTACGCGTCGGTCTTCACACTATTAGCCTCGACTGGTAAAGCGTACCTACCGCCCTAAATACTTAAATAACTATTATCTCCGACAATTATAGAAAGTTACACATTTCGCACAATCTAGTAACCGTGAAAATGACTCATTGCTGACAATTTCTAAACTGAACGGTAATGACTAGGTATAGGATTTCTATGCATTTGCATGTTTTTTCTGCTTATAGCAAACATATGCAGAGTTATATTTCTACATGTTTAAGCCACATATGTCAATTTGAAAGTGCATATAAATGCATATTTAGGTGTTTTTTTTATAAATGCATGCATATTTTAGCATTTTTGAACGAGTGTGCATATTTTACCACTTTTTGGGCGTTTTACATGCTTTAATTATGAAATTTCAAATATGTTTTAAATAATTTTAGCATTTTAGACAACCAACCAAGGGCGGCTTAGTTGAGTTTAGGGGAAACCCATCATTTAAGCTTATTGTTAAATACTAGGCTTTAAAATATTTTACTGCCTTAACCATCTGTGTACTTGTTAATATTTTCTAAGAAAGAAACAGTTTCAACGAAAATTTAAATACTTATATCCTGCGGTATTGTGATTAATAGGTATTAGGAAATTCCAAAGACCCTTTGACAACTTCCTGTTCATAGAAAAATTTGCCTGTACTTTTGTTTACTAATCTTGTAATCTTTCAAATAAGACAATTCAGAAATTGCAAACTGCATTCCAGTTTGAAATTTTAGAGTGTAAAGATGGGTAAAGAAAAACGGTCTGTGTCTGTTACACTTCGAAGTTATGTTAAGGAATTCAGTGTTCTTACAACTGACGATAAGGTGTTGTATTGTACAGTAGGCGACGATAAAGTGACTGCAACGAAACGCTTTCAAGTTACGCAACATCTGAACACGGTTCGACATCAAAAGTGTGTTGCCCTGAAATCAAAAAACAAACATTGTTACCGAGGTACCTTAATAATTCGCGCGGTGAGTCCAGCAAATCGATCGAATTTAATAAAAAACTATGTAGTGCATTAGTGGCTGCAGATATCCCGTTAAGTAAAATTAATCACTCAGCATTTCGTAATTTTCTGGAAGAAATTTCAAAAATGCCAATACCCGACGAGTCTACACTCAGGAAAAATTATTTACCTCATTTATAATAAGAGACCATAAAATCAATTAGAAAACATGTAGCGAATAACTAGATATGGGTTTCCATTGACGAATCTACTGACACTACTGGAAGGTGCGTAGAAACTTCATTTCCTTCGTTTTGTTAGTAAAATTTAACTAATTAAAGACAGCAGAGAAATTAACGGATGTTTTATTTTCTATTTTGTTAGTTACATATTTAATCACAACATAATTTTTGCTTGATTAAAATATAATTTTTTTAAATAACTGCTTTCAACTAATTGTTTGTAACCGACTAATTATGTAGTTCGATAAAATAAAAATCAAATTTTTGTTTTCAGATACGTGGCTAACGTTATAATTGGCGTTTTAAATTCGGAGAACAATCCCAAATCCTATCTATTAGCAATGGACGTTTTCTAGAGCATCAATCATTGTTCTGTGGCAAAATTGTTTAATGATTCGATGGCTATTTTGTGGCCGGACGGCATGCAGTACAACAAAGTACTCCTGTTCGTCACCGACGCGGCACCGTACATGTTCAAGGCTGGAGCAGGCTTACAAGTTCTGTACGAAAAAATGATCCACTTAACTTGTCTTGCCCATGCAATGCATAGAGTTGCGGAAAAAGTGCGGGAAATATATCCTAACGTAAACTCTATAATTTCAGATGTAAAAGAAATTGTTTGTAAAGCTCCATATCGCATACAAATATTTAGGAAAACTGCTCAAGAAGTGCCTCTCCCACCTGAGCCTGTAATAACAAGGTGGGGTACTTGGCTTTCTGCAGCAGAATATTATGCAACTTATTTTGATATTATTAAAGCATTTGCAAATAAACTTAATAAACACCATACACTATGCATACAAAACGCACAGGATGCTTTTAATACTAAGGAGGTGAGGGCAGAATTATTGTTTGTTTTGACAAATTTTGTGCGTTTAGCTAATGTAATTCAGTAATTAGAAATTAGAAATTAGAAAGGGAAATTCATTAGATGAATCTCTTGAGCATGTAAAATTGTTAGGTGTTTCTTTGAATAAAGTAAAAGGGCCAAAGGCTTTGACTATAAAACAAAAATCTGAATCCGTTATAGACAAAAATCCTGGTTTTCACTTTATTAAAAGCATAAACGATGCATTATCTGGCCAAGACATTTTAGACGAGCTAAAACATTATTCGCTTGTAGAATTGAACAATTTTAAGTATGCCCCAATTACGTCTTGCGATGTGGAACTGAGTTTCTCAAAATATAAAACAATATTTAGGGATAATAGGCATATGTTTACTTTTGAAAATTTAAAAATGTACGTCATTGTGATCTGTAACGCTCTATATTTAGAAAATACAATTAATTAAATTATTGCATAGGATGTCTAATTAAAATAATTTCTGTAAATAAAATGTAAATAACGCTAAACAGGTGTTTTTTTTAATAATGAAAGTGCATATATTTAAAAAAAATATAAACGCATATTTCATGTTTCAATATATAAATATCTCAAAGACTTTCTCACAAATATTTATATATTGAAAGATTACACTTTATTCTTACTTTGAGTTCCATATTACTATAAATATATTTAATTATATTTTATAGTTTATCATATTTCATGATTTTTAAGTGCATATTTCACGTTTTTATAGTGCATAAGTGCATGCATATTTCAGCATTTTAAAGTGCATACAAATCCTATACCTAGCTAATGACTGTGGGAAATGATTTCCCATGATCAGTAGTTCTATTAAAACTCCATATATGTCAGCACATGAAGTGAATCCAATGATGAAAAAATGGAGTGTACTGTAACAAATGGAGAAATCCGTATATGCGGACGGCATAACATTCCAGAGCGAAGCGTCATACACGAGAACCCACTAGAAGATTCGCGGCCCGTCCACAATATTCGAGCCGGGTCGCTTGTACGACGTAACGTCGCCGATCTTTCTAGTGCATTCTACAAACTTCCGTGGGGGTATATACAGTGGCGGATTTAACACTTAAGGGGCCTGAAGCGTTACAAACTTTGGGGCCCCATAGTATAAATCAATTACTACAAAATATATACCTTTTATTATTTTATTAAAAATTAAGTAAGTACATATTACGGCCGCCACCGAAGTGACATGCCGAGATACTAGGTCGGCCAGGTGTCGCTCGCTGTATGTACGCACTTTACATTTCAGGCTATACGGACTTAGCAAATTATTATAAATGCTATTATTGCTTTTATTGTAATTTAGCAATAATAACGAATAATATTAATATATACTAACAATTATATAATAATATTAGAATTAATCATTTTCACGTTAATTCAATAACAATTTTATAATAACTTTATACAGTAGTAATAACTTTATATGCTGGTAGTCGACATAGAGCTCAGAGATAGAAATGTCGCTCGGAAAGCGGAAGGTCCAGGGTTCGATTTCCAGCCGGGGAGATAACACAGGCCTACATTTTAACATAAAATGTGAATTGAGTTTTCCAACTGATTTTGGGTGTTTGAGTGGTGTTGATTTCAAATCTGTTTTTGGGTTTTCTCTATCACGTACGGTTTTTGAACAAAATAGTAAAACAATAACAAAAATATAGATATTTATATGTCACTTTGCCTTTTTAAACTAAATACAAAGGCAACAAACAAATTACAAAAATTATAGAAAAAATAGAAAATAACATACATTATTCCTTTATCTTTTTGGAAAGCCTTTCCTATTCTTTCTATATGGATATGCATTCAAAATATAATTTAATGTAAAACATTAATTAAACTAAATAAATTAACCTTTTTCTAAAAGTTATAACTATACATTTCAAATAATTAGAAATATTGCATGTGCTGACATCTATGGCATTTTAATAGAACCACTGAAAATGCGAAATCATTTCCCAGGGTCATTTCCATATAGTTTAGAGATTGTAGCAATGAGTCATTTTCATGGTTAATAGACTGTGTGAAATGTGTTATTTTCTATAGTTGTAGATAAATACATTCATTTCATAATCAGTTCTTTTATAATGGAACTTTTCTGCTTTTACAAGCAGCAAATTTATCAATAATATTTTCAAAACATAACTTTTGCGTAATGTCATTCTTAATAAACACTATTGATAAATTTTTTAAATGACTTTGTCGGAGATTATTTTTTAAATAATTTTTTAGAGGTTTAAGAACGGAGAAAGATCGTTCTCCAGTTGCATTACATATCGCCATATTGGTAGTATTAAAAATGTTTTTAAAATTGTTTCAATATTGGGAAATGTTGATAATTTACAAATGGTATTAAGGAATTTCACCCATTCGAAAGCGTGGTACAGTTCCCCTTCCCTGAATGTCAACTCTGACGAACGCGCAGATTTTGCTAAAGGCATTGAAGGTAAGCATTCGGAGCGACAGAGATGATACATTTCTTGCAGGTCTGCTGCTAAACAGTATATTCGTTTACAAAACTTTACCTATCACTCTGAATGCTTGCCTATTCGCACGAAGCTCTATTGCGTCGATCGTACATTTTTACTAGCCTGTACAAGATATGAACTGTTTCATGTTGCACTCTTCGCGACAAAGTGATTTCCCATGCCAATAATTATTTGTCGCGTGTCACAGCGGTCCTGGGCAGGGCTTGTTTGCGGGACCCACTGACTTGTAGGGCCTGAAGCGACCGCTTCCAACGCTTGTGCCTAAATTCGCTACTGGGTATATATGGTAGCCGCAATGGGCCCGGCGAATGATTAGTGTTTTAGCCGGCGTATCGAAGTGTGCTCTGTGTAATTAGTAATCAAATATATTAGTGAATAAATAAATGTTTAATAATTGTTAATACATAAATAGTTCTTATATAGTCCTCAAATAAATTTTTAAATATCTAACATTTAAGTTCGTTAAATAGTTTATAATTATAGTGTTTTAATTAGTGTATTTAAATAATATCTTTCTTGTGAATAGACGATTTAAACAGCATTTTTGTTATTATTTTAAAAAGAACGTTACAGTACATTTGTACACCTCCAAACATCGTGGATTCTGCTTACATTACATTTCTTAATTTATTGCCAGAGATTTCACGTAAAAAATATGAATGCGAGTACAAGCCCCGATGCAAATTAATTCGTCTTCTACTTTCATTTTTGTTAAAAGTTACCCCACAATCTTTACTCCGACATTTTCTTCTGGTATACAAAGTGACTTTTTCTTGTTGACAGAAGCGAAGTACTGCATCTGCATATACACCATGCGACGTTTCATAAAATTGTACCAAGGGGTTTTCTTACACCGCGTCTTGCAAGGTTTCTGGGTACTTTTGTCTGTCTTGAGGCAGTGTAAAAAAAAACTTCCCTACAGAATTTCACAAAAATTGTCATAGAATAGCTGCAGAAGTAATAGGTTATACTAGCAACAAGAAACAGCTACTTCGTAGACCAGAAGAAGAATCTCGGGAAAAAAATGTCGGAGCATCGGTTGATTTAAAATATAAAAATAAATACATGACAAAATATATAAACAAATGAATATATTTTGCAATATAGGATCGTTCTTTATCTAACATCACATTCTAGTATACAAATACAATCATTTAATGTATAAATTATAAGATACGTACCTATGTTCATTATACTATATATTTGTGGAGTATTTTCCTTTTGTTCTTTGAGGTAGATGTTACCTATTGCTATAGTGAAATATTACCCCTGCACCTACTCTACGCCAAGTTTTATGGAATTCTGCAAGGAAGTTTCCTCACACCGCTTCTGCGCGTCTCGAGATCGACAAAAGTACCCAAGAACCTTGCAAGAAGCGGTATAAGGAAATATTGCGGGGTGACTTTTAACAAAAAATAAAAGTAGCTGAATTCATATGCGTCGGGACTCGTATACATTCTAGGTTAAATATTTTTCTTAGCTTTTGGTGCTTTATTACTTTTTTGTGGTCGTAGATAAAGTATAGTATGTAACGCAAAAACGTCAATTCTATAAAAAGTTTTTATAAAATCTTGCGATCTGAGGAGAAATAAAAGGAATTTTTGAAAAATGAAGGCTGTTTTAAATATATAATATGAGTTGAAATATAGTATGGGTAATAATAACAATATGGGGTGTAATTAATTTTGTTTAATTGTACAATTCTAATTAGAGTTTTGAGTATCCGTCAAAAGTCTTATCAATTGTTTTTATGCAAATTTGTAATCGATCTTTGTTTTTTTTTGCTGTATTTTGATTAATTTTTTTAAAACTAGTTAATAAAACCTATCAGGAACCAAGAACTGTATCACTTTTGTCGGAAACTCATGAAATAGTATGTTTTTTTCGTTAATTTCCCGCAGCGTGAATTTGTCGGACATTTTTTTTACTTTTCTCATTTTAAAGGTTTTTTCTGCAGAGCTCTTTCAAAAACCTATTAAAAACTCTAGAACTATTAAAACACTATCCAGAATTATTATTTCATAGACTTTTGCAAAACTTCCCGCCAACTTTAGACAAGTCCTTCATTGTACTGAAATGGTAGGGAAATGGGAAAATGTAATGTTTTAGTAGCTAACAGGAAGTAGACAAAGTGAACATTTCAAATATAATATTATATAGTATATTGGTACAGCTTTTGGGCAACTAAAATTACTCTCGGTCATCTTAAACTTTAACCTCAATTACTTTAATTGCTAAATTTACTACCTATCAATCAATTTTTTTTAAATAATTATAAAAATTAAATTATTCATAATTTGATAACTTCTACTTTGTTAAAATTTTATATTATTTGCAATATATTAAATAACTTGCGTATGCAACCCAAATAGCTACAAAAATAAATTTGCATTTATAAATTAAAGAGTAACCCATAATTTACTACATTACAGTTGGCAATATTGGTAATTTTGCAGTTTAATAATTTACTAAAAGTTTCTATTCTATGTAGTTGAAAGTCACGTTGGGTTTCTCAGCGGTTTCAGTAAAGTACCCTAATCAAAAACTAACATAAACTATGAAAGTCTTCTCACTATTTTACTGTTATCGAGCAGCTGATTTGCTTCGATGTCATTGTGATGCTGGAGCTGTTTTTCATATTTCCAGGCGAACTTCTTTATTTCGTCAGGTACATTGTCTATTTCTAAGTAAGGAGTTAGTAATGCGCATATTATGCCAAGATGCATCTACGATGTTTTTCAGTATTTTATTTTAAAACTGTTGTATGTAGTCAATGTTGCTTTTTGGTCCTTAGTCGGATGCCATAAGTCCATACTCATTTTAATCTGTTTGTACAGCATGAGCTTATTATGTATTGATCTACTGGAGTTTCTTCTTACCAACCAATACATTCTTCTGTATTTGATCTCAAGCTTCTCTCGTCGTCATTCCTAAATATTTTGCTGTATTTCAGTGTGGTATAATACTTATTATTGATCACCACCGATAGTAAACGTTGTATTCTTCTGTTGGTAAAATTGACGTGTGTCGAGTTAGCTTCATTTCGTTTATTAGCCATTGTTTGATCTGCAACTTAACCCTAATTGATAGTTCATGGATTTTCATTTCCATCAAAATATTCGAATCGTTTTTAAAAACTTTGATGCACTTAATATAAAATTACAAGAAATTAATTGCGATTTCGATTGCATAGTACTTACTGAAATATTTAATACGGGTGATATAGGGTGCCATAAATTAGCGAGATACTATACAATATGCAATCAAGGTAACATCAATAAATAAGACGGCACTGTCTTATATTTAAAAAGAGACTTTGATCACTGCACAAGAATTATAGAACTAGGAGAGCATAAAATAATTAAAACCACAATAACTTTTAAAAATAAACAAAAAATATTCATGCTCTATAAACTCTATATCGTCGACCTTCAAGCGATATAGAACATTTTAACGTAATCCTCGAAAAATATCTGAACCAAACAAAAACAGTAGCAACAGATTGATCGGAGATTTTAACATCAACATTTTTGAAAATAGGAAGCTCAGGATATATTTAAATACTCTAGCAAAAAATAACTTCATATGTCTAATTGATAAACCTATTAAACAAAAAAACTGTATAGATCATATTTTTGTAAAGTTTAAAGTATAAATAAAAAAGGAAATTGTTTAGCGGGTGTAGTCGAGTCTTGTATTACATACCACATGCAACTCTCTATAGGGTCATTCCATGCGAAATCGATCACTAAAATGGGTCGATCTCACGGATTTCGATGAAAATCAATTATGAGGTAGTAATCAACTAAAGAACATAACTTTCATTCATCAATTTGCTATATTACGCAGAACTTCGGAAATATTCAACCTAAAAAAATTGTCAACACTGCTTGCACGTCTTTAAAGAAATATAAATATCTCGAAAAGTATTTATCCTAGAACAAACATTTTTTTATAAATTACTCACAAGAAGACGGGCTTTTTGGACGGCCTAATAATTTTTTGCTACCAAACGTATTTCTATTTTTTTCTTAACGAAATATTCTAAAATTGCAAAACAATCGGTGTGGTCACATTTTTAAAAATCTGAAAAAAATTGTACAGATTCTTTGAACATTTCTGTATTTAAATGCAAAATGGCAAGCTGGACATTTTAATAGTTTTTGCAGGAGAAATTTTTAAGGAGAGCATTGCAAGCAGTTGGTGCACCATAGCCCACGACCGCCCGGCGCAATCCTATCACTACCTTTTAGTTAGTAATAACATGGTCCCTATAATAATAGCGATATGTCTTACCTAGTGTACACAAGTTAAATGCATTTATGTGGATATGATTATATTGATTAGTTAATTACTTGTGTATTTCAGATCGGCTTCGTATTATAAATTCCAACTGTTCCGTTAAAAGGGTACCTATAGTAAATTAATGTTTATGATCTCATAAACTCTTAAAATGTTTATGATGAAGTACTGAAGTTTTATTGGTAGCATGGTATAAAAATTGATATGTCCTGTCTCGGTCCTCTTTTACTACAATAGCATTTAAAACCTATTTGAACAATAGGCACAATAAAACATTTACCTATTTCTACAAATGAGTTTGACGAAGAGTGTTTTTAACATTCAAACTATGTTATAACGGTACATATAGCTTTGGATCTCGAGTCATAAATATTCGACAGGCAATTTTAGAAAAAAGGACGGTAACGGCATTGACACAGAGTACAATTAGTCTTTTATTCTATCTTTTATTGGTTTTATACTATTTACTTCCCTTTACCGACAACTAAATATAAACTTGGTTTTTAGAAAACAGCAGCAGTTGATAACGTGTTGTTGTTCTGTGAACTTCATGAAGTTACATATCACGAGTTTTCAATAATGCCAAAATTTTATTGTTGTAACCCCCATAAGAAGCGAGGTCATAATCGCGTAACAAAAAATGTGAGAAAAGTGCCTGGACAGTTACGTGCGTTGTGTGAAGACATTAACTTAGTTTTAGGAGAATATATATGTTCTAGTTGTCGACTAAATCTATGTCGACTTAAGAATATAGCTACAACAGGCGAAAGGGAGTTAGAAAATGTTGATGTTAGCACAAAAAGAGGATCTGAAATTGATATTCCAGGATCATCATCGTCATCATCAAATGAAAATAAAGGATCTTCCACATCAACTACTTCCGCTGTATTTGTTGACCAAGAAACTGAGAGGCAAACGATTATAACAGCTGTTAATAAGGTGCTTCCAATAATCAAAGAGTCGCCAATAAAGGAAGATTTTAGCAGAGATCCAAACAAGCGTCAGAAGATTGATAAAATCCAGAAAGCGCTAAAGAGAAAGCTATTCGAAGATAGTAGTGATAGTTCGTAGGAAGAAGAAACGGTCGGCGGTACTATCATAAAAGACCTAAAGGAGAAGTTCGTGTCCGTGGCAGATTCCAGTGAAAAAGTTCGAATTCTCACAGTACTTCCAGAGAGTTGGTCAATAAGAAAAATAATAAAAGAATTCGGAACAACTTTTTATATGGCACGTAAGGCTAAAAATCTACGTAAAGTAAAAGGATTACTTTCTTCTCCCAATTTGAAACCTGGTCAGACTTTATCAGCAGCTACAGCAACCCGTGTAGTTGATTTTTACAAAGATGATAGCATAAGCCGAATGATGCCTGGAGCAAAAGATTTTGTCTCAGTTAAGCAGGAAAATCGTCGGATACACGTACAGAAGCGATTGGTTTTGTGCAATTTAAAAGAAACGTATGAGGCTTTCAAAGAAAAATATCCCCTGGAAAAAGTAGGATTTTCTAAATTTGCGTCTTTGCGGCCAAAAGAATGCGTGTTAGCAGGATCCAGTGGTACTCATTCCGTGTGTGTATGTGTCATACACCAAAATCCCAAATTAATGTTAATGGCAGCAAAACTAGGCGAACTTGAAACGGATACAGTCGCCTTTCCTACAACTTATAAGGGAATACTAGCGATGGTAATGTGCCAACCACCTTCCACGTCTTGTCATTTACAAAACTGCAGTCTGTGTCCTGGATTTGAAGACATACAATTACGTATGCAAAAATTGAGAGTGGACACAAACGGATAGGTGTACCTTGCGAACATCCATTTGTACACCCGATGAATATGTTGATAGATTATTACAACAGTTGCGGCAGCTTCAAACGCATGATTTTATTGCCAGAACGCAAAGCAACTTTCTGAAAGAAAGAAAAGAAAATCTTGGTATTGATGAATTAGTAGTAATCGCAGATTTTTCCGAAAACTATTCTTTCGTAATTCAAGATGAAGTACAAAGCTATCACTGAACTAACACACAAGCGACTATTCACCCTTTTACTATATACCATCGCAGTAATAATGACACCAAAAGTGAAAATTTTGTGATAACTTCCGACTGCCTTACGCATGACACAAGTGCTGTTCATCTTTTTCAATGTCGGCTAACTTCATTCGTAAAAACAAAATTTGAAAATAGAATTGAAAAGATGTTTTACTTTTCGGATGGAGCTGCGTCCCAGTACAAAAATAAGTACAATTTTGCAAATTTAGTTTATCACCAAAGAGATTTTGGAATACAAGGTGAATGGCACTTTTTTGCTACTTCCCATGGAAAGGGCCCATGTGATGGACTTGGGGGTACAATCAAACGATTAGCCAAGCATGCGAGCCTGCAAAGACCACATACTGATCAAATTACAGATCCTTTACAATTATTCCAATGGGCTAATGAGAATATAAAAAACCTTAATATAGAATACTGCACCAAAGAAGAGCACGCAAATCATACTGTCGAACTAGCAAATAGATTTCAATTAGCTGTACCCGTAAAAGGTACACGAAAGTTTCATGGATTTTTACCTCAATCTCAGACAGAGCTTATAGCCAAAACGTTTTCTTCCTCAGAGGAAAGCTCCGTTGTTCAGGTAATTCGTGCAATTCTTTAAATTCATCTTTCCTATCCTCGACTTTCTATTTTTCCTATTTTTCCTTTATCCTCTTTCCTAAACCTTTCCTGACAGAAGGCGATTCACCACCTTCTCGTGGTTTCCGTCGAGCATATCATTTAAGACGTGTTATTGGCCAAGAGTGAATCAGTATACATTTTTGTTTACAAACCTTATTAGTGATGTTTACTAGATCAAGCTGTTACTATTTTTTTCTCCGTCCAACCAGAAAATGAGTTGTTTTTAATATTAAATTTAAAAACAGTTTACACTTAGTCCGGAAAAGCTGCACCGATAAACGCTTTTTCCGAGTTCTATTGTAGGTTCTGATGTTTAATAAAACTTAAATTAAATAAGCTATTGCATTATAATATTTTAGGATCTTTATTTATGTAACACACCCGAAGAAACCGATTTAAATACTAATTAAATTAGTAATTAACTAATCAGTATAATCATATCCACATAGATGCATTTATCTTATGTACACTAGTTAAGACAGATCGCTATTATTATATGAATCGTATTATTACTAACTAAAAGGTAGCGATAGGATTGCACCGGCCGGCCGTGGGCTATGGTGCACCAACTGCTTGTAATGAATGCGCTCCATAAAAATTTCTCCTGCAAAAACTATTAAAATGTCCAGCTTGCCATTTTGCATTTAAATACAGAAATGTTCAAAGAATCTGTACAATTTTTTTCAGATTTTTAAAAATGTGACCACACCGATTGTTTTGCAATTTTAGAATATTTCGTTAAGAAAAAAATAGAAATACGTTTGGTAGCAAAAAATTATTAGGCCGTCCAAAAAGCCCGTCTTCTTGTGAGTAATGTATAAAAAAAATGTTTGTTCTAGGATAAATACTTTTCGAGATATTTATATTTCTTTAAAGACGTGCAAGCAGTGTTGACAATTTTTTTAGGTTGAATATTTCCGAAGTTCTGCGTAATATAGCAAATTGATGAATGAAAGTTATGTTCTTTAGTTGATTACTACCTCATAATTGATTTTCATCGAAATCCGTGAGATCGACCCATTTTAGTGATCGATTTCGCATGGAATGACCCTATAAGAGAAAATGAGAGTTGTTGAATTGTCGAAAAAGGCAAAAACAGATTTTAAACTAGCAGATTAAAATCAGACATGCAAAATTTTGACGCCTCAACTTACTATAACATTAACAAGGGACATAGACGATATAACGGAATATACAGTGTGGTGATAAAGTAAGGAACAAAATTCATAATTACGTTATTAATGTTTTCAAGCAAAACGCTCGGACAGGTCAATTTTATTTTTTAATTAGCCACCTTATGACATAAAAATTTTACTTATGACGTCATGGATTTTTGCATAATAACGTCATCATTGGTTCTTTAAAATGACAACCACAATTTTTTTGCTGGTTTTTATAGATGGACTTAAATGATGGTGTAAAAAAATTGGTGCCTTAGATAATAATTTTTTTGAGAAAAGTTGCCATCACAGTGGATTTACTTGTATTGTGAATAACTATACCAAATTAAGAAAAAATCATTACAAATTGGTCATTTAGACACTCAAATATGGTGCATAAATCTTAACCGCATGCATAATAATCGTTGTTTTTTTAATAAATAATATAATAATGTGATAACTTTGGTTTTATATTAATACTCTAGGAATGCTAAAACTTGCTTACCGAACTTAACGAAGAAAACGGTGTATATTACCTAAATTATTTCACATTTTTTATGTAAAAAATTTTAAAGGGATAATTTTAGGGAAACTGTACATTCAAAGTTATCCAAAAAAATATCACTTAAGTTTCATAGTAATTGAACTATTTTCCCAAAATTTTAAGAAAATCGTTTGTCTAGGGACTAAATTATTGCCAAAAAGCAGGTAATATCGTTTATCAAAATAAGTTAGGTAAGCAAGTTTCAACATTTCTAGAGTATTAATTTAAAACCAAAGTTATCACGTTATTATAATATTATTTATGAAAAAAGCAACACACGTTTTTTGGGTACATTTGTACCTTAAATTTTATTACTTTTTTTGATAAACATGCAATGTTTTGTACCCATAATGTGGTTTTACTGTAAGATACATTTGAAGTAAAATAAATACATATTTCAAACCTTTTATCCGAAAATCATTAACTTTATATCAATTTCCAGGTTTCTATAAAAATAATTGAGCGACGAACCTTTAATTATTATTATTAATAGGGAAAGTTCAACATCTGTAGTAGTATATACCTACATAGTATTTGATATGAACAGTGCCGTTCCTGGGCAGGGTGCTGGTGGTGCACTTGCACCAGGGCGACCAAACACAAGGACGGCCGAATGCCAAAGAAAAATTGACTATAATGGTTGAAAACACTCACAAATTAAATTAATTTTAATTTGTTCAATTTCTTTTTCTATTAATATAAGACTGAGCTAAATAGTTTTTAGCTACTATATCTACTACTTATGTGTAACGGAGTTCCTTATTTTTCAAAGAAACGTTATTTTTTTTTTAAGATTTTATGTTCTTTGATTCAATGCTGTTTTAGTCCAATCAATCTATACATTTTACCTTGTAAAACGCCGGGTAGTTTTGATTTTTTGGGTATGTTGGGGGCCTTATTAAAAATTCAAGTTTTCGACCTTGGTGTGCAGCCGCGCGCGTCCCCTTAATAAAAAAAGATGAAAATGTTTACAATTTTTCTGTTTTCCTAGAATATCTCTTAAACGATGTCTTTTATTGCAAAAGTGGTTATTTTTTTAGTAATTTAAAGTAAACTAAATTTGCCACACTTGAGTGCAGAACTACTTTTATAAACCCAATAGTTAGAGATACCGAGATACAACTCTTCAAAGTTTAGGTACTTTTCAAAAAATTACACAAAAATTAGTTGATTTTTAGTCACCTTATAAAACCTATAAATAGTGTCATTCAAATTACATGTATCTACAAAAAATACGCTGCAATACTAAAGAACTTGAAATCAATCAGTTTAATAGCGAAAAAAATATAATCAAAATATAGCACAAAAACATAGTAACAGAAAAATTAACAATTTCCGTAGCTTGGAAGGATAAAAAGCAGTGGCGTGCGGTGGGAATTTAGGTTAGGGAAGCAATCATAATTTTAATTTTAATATACCTAGGTACAGACGCAGATTCACGGGGGGGTTGAGGGAAATACCTCCAAATTTAGAAATAAGTATGCACAGAATAGAAACAAATAATGTTTGTTTAATTATTATTTATTAAAAAAATTATTTTTTCAAAAATTTCCCCCTCGAAATAATTCTCTGGATCCGCCCCTGCTAGGTACAATAAAAAAACATCGTTATAATTATTAAGCTTGAAAGTTTTGCAAAGAAGAACTTTTACACTTTAACTTATGGAATTTGTTGACTATTATTCTTTATTTTAAAAAACTACTATTATGTATTTATACTGCAACTCGATTTTCCGGCCATTCTTAGCAAAATACCGATGCAGGTTTTAATCTTTGTTGTTAGATTTGATAGTTCTGGTTTTGACCTATCTTTCTTAATAATTTGTAATTTCTCTCCAAAACTGTATGCAGAAAATTCTTTATTAATAATTTACAAACTGAACAAAGAAAAATCGTACCGATTCGGATGTATCGGAAGTACTCGAACCTTCCACCGAAGCAGCTGAATTTGCAGTCATGACGATAATGCAATTTTAAATTTGCATACACAGCAAACTAAATATAATTATTTGTCTTTAAAAAGAATCCAACTTATATAAATTGAAATAATAAAATGTGACAAAATACAGTCTCATTCGCAGATTTACATTACTTAAGTAACATTGAATTTAACAAACACTAAATCGAACATATAACCAAATTATAATAAATAAACATTTGGGCACGAAGCACACTAAAAATAACGACCAAACAATGTTAACCGCATTGTCTGTATATCACCACGCCCGCTAATCAAGGTTAGGAGAAGAGCACGTATAAGCAACGAAATCAGTGCTTATATGCAGTGTATATAACACATTTGAATCGGTATTACCTTTCCGTGCAAGTTTAATGAGCTTAATTTAAAATAGTACTCTAAATAATTATACTTTTTGCTGTACGGAATTGATATTGAGCTTTAAGTTGATTATATTACAAATATTACAAATTTAAATAAACGATAACCATAATTTTTATAAAAATATTTTTGTTAGCATTGGTTTTTATTTTTAATAAATTCTCAAGGGAAGCATTGCTTCCGTTGCTTCCATGGACCGCACGCCACTGATAAGAAGTGACCTCTTCAAGTTCTCCACTCACTATATCTCCTCAAAATGTTCCATTTTGAATTTTTTTTAAATGTCTTTTGCGTCACTATCGAGAAGAACTTCTGGTACATTTTTACACAATTGTCCGAAACAAAATGTGTATATCAACGAACAGTTGAGCCCTGCTTTTCTGCACCCACACGTTCTGCTGCATACTTTTTTGCAGCTACATAAAATGAATTTAAGAAGGGGTTTAGGGGTGGATTATTTTTTTCTGTTTTCTGAGGAGAGAGGCCGAGTGGGTACACCCAGTTCCAATTCAGATTTTGTTCAACTCCCATCCACTTCTGCACTTGATGGTAGTGGTAAGACCGTAGGGCGTTGGAGGCACTCTGGCAAGATTCAACTTAAATTTTGTTTGCAATAGTGGTAGCGTAGGTGGAAGATTTTAAGTAATTGAATAACACCTGCGGAGACCTGCATCTCGGCAATGATTGGGTTTGGAAAAGTTGTTCTGCACTCAAAGTGTAGCAAATTTAAAATTAGAAAATCCTCTTTCAGCATAAAACACATCGTTTAGGAGATATTCTGAGATAGATTGATTGGACTACGTTATAAGATTGTTTAGATAAATTTAAAAAGTCTAAAATTTTTTTGGTAATTTAGTCTCTTAAGTAGAAGAAATGTGGCTTTATTCTCCATTTGTTCTTTATGTTTTCGCTCTATGCTAGTAATAATATGCTTCCTGTTACTTCTATAGACCAAAAACGTCTAGGTTTTCGAATTTCATGATAATTATTATGAAGTCAAATAGAAGTTTTATGTTAAGCAAAAAACGATTTTGAAATATTTCAAAGACAATGCTAAAATTTTTCAAAAATATGTTTAATGTTTAACTTATACAAACTTAATAGACCTTTAGAAGGAAACAACAAAAGAATTTAGAAGGGACGGCCACTTTAATTTTGCACCTAGGCGGAAAGCACCCCAGGAACGCTCTGTATTGTGTAATTTATTATGTAAAATATTTTTTGCAAAAACTTTAATTCAAACTCATTTAAAGCTTATAAGCAGTATTTCTCTATAAGCAGTGTTTTAATCCATGTTTTAATACGTATTTATAAAAATTATTTTTTGTCGCTTTTAGTGGGGGATTACCTGTCTTTTATAATAAAACTGTAAATCACAGCAACCGAATCAGAACCATAAACAGTCATCAAATTTACCTCTACGTAAAAGTCGGTGAATCCCCAGCATACCTATACTTCTAAACAATATCATATTATTAACGAGTAAAAAATGACAAAACAATAGAATAAGTTATAAAAATAAAACATATTTAGAAACTTCCAGAAAGACTTCATTTATCTCTATTATTAAATTTATCAGTATGCTATTATAAATTCCACGTCATACTTGCTTCCTTGAAAATAATTATTCTATTAGAGATGCGAAAATGGATCAAGTCAACATTATTAAATATAAAGTTAATTATAAATAACCAATACGTGTGTGTAATTAATTCTTAATAAATATGAAAAAATAATTTTAAAATTTGTAAATGCTGGAAATAAATTGTTTTAACCTAATAAAACGATAATGTAATCCGTCCCCATCTCTAGACCCATTTTTGTTCTATAAAAAGCGAATCAAGGACCAATGTATTTAACATAATAGGTTTTGCAGCTAAGGAAGTTAGCTCGTTTGCTGGCAAACTTAGCTGCAGAACAAATTAGTTCTGCTGTGATATTTTATTCTTTATTTCACAAGGTAAGTTACTGTTTATTTTTATTCATTTATAGTTGCAGTTATTAGAATATATTTATATTTTCTTCTGTTAGAGGACGTTTGTATTAAATTTTAATTAATTGCATTTGAAAAATTTGTGCATCCTTTTTAATATATTATAGTATTTTTGTTAAAAAGTGTCGGTAAAAGTATTTCCATTTCGGGAGTTCCTTTTTTCAGAATGTTTTTATTTCATTAAAAAATAATTTATAATATTCCTTATATGCATTTGCTATTTCTTTTCCATAATTAAAATATTGCTGAATAGTTTTGAAAAATCCAATTCTTGATCTGTAACCAACCGGCTTACATTTTTTTAGTATAAATGTAGTAGATACTGCACTCTTCATGAGAATCTTTCTCTTCTTTATAGATACTATAGGGATGCTTTATTTAAATATTAGTATAGAGCATTCACTTAAATATAAGATGATGATAGTTTTAAAAAATCCCATTCCTTTGTAACTCATTGACTTGGTACTTTTTTATGTTGCATATTTGTTGTTTCTTTTTCTCATGTATTGCATGCCTGAAGAATTATATCTTACCTTCTAACCCATTTGCTCGTCAGTAATTCATTTTCCTCAGTGGAAGTTTGCATTAAATTATTTTATTTATTCTTCTTTAGAAACTACTGAAGAAAACATAAAAGCATTAACTTTCAGAGATGCTTCTCCCTTCTTTATATTCATTTTATTTAATTAAAAATTGATTTGAATAAATTAATTGAGCAACTCTATTCTTATCTTGTAACTCCTTGGCTTGTTAAGAGTTGTCTTTAGGGGATGTTTGTACTAAATATTATTTATCTTTCTTACTACGTGTACGTTATATAAATTAAGTAAATGTTAAAAGCAGTCTTTGGGTTTTGTTTCTTATTACTAGTTATCCTGTTTCAAATAGTACTTATTTTTCCAAAGTTGCTATATATGTAATAATAATTTAACTTTTTAAATTTAATTTTGAATATCGTACACTGCATAAAGAAGTTGACGCAACAGTTTCTAAATTACGGTTCGGTTTTTCCTGATAATATCTTTTTTATTTCTCTAATTATACTGTTTTAATATTAAAATCCTTGAGCAAATACTACTGCATTAAATATATAACAGAAACAAAGGAAGAGCTTATATGCATTTTTTATATATTTTTTTAATTGCGTTAGTAAAAAGCTAGTGGTAGTAGCACACTCTGGAATTCGGTTGGGGGGGGGGCAAAATAAAGTAGCCTATAAAGTAGCCTCAAAACAAAGCTCTGTCAGGGGCACACCAGGCCTATAACTGGGAGATCGAGGCGGCAAAACCATTTACAAACCAAGTCCCGCCACATCTGAGGTTGGATTCGATCGGGCAGTGGTCCCATACTTGGGCTGGGGGAAGGAACTCAGTCCCACCTGAAAAAGGCGGGATAGTTCTGATGTCCCTAACCTGGGTTAGAGAATAGTCCTAATGCTATACGAGAAAGTTGGCCCCGCATGCAGAGGGCAGGCTAGTTCCGGCGGATGAGCACGCAGTGATGGACTAGTGGTGATGGGACCCCCTCGGAAGCGAACCCTTACGACAAGTGCTCCACGTAAGACTCTCTTGGAATTTGCTTCAATTGCTAGAATTCATTTGGTCTGAAATATTAAATCTATTTCTCTATTCACTAGAAACCGTCTGGTTTTATATTTTACTTAATATTGGTGGAAATAGTTGTAACATGCTCTGATTATATCATAAGACTTTATTTTCGTTTTGCGTAAATCATTGTACCTTCATTCGTTCAAATTTTATATTTTACTTAATATTGGTGGAAATAGTTGTAACATGCTCTGATTATATCATAAGACTTTATTTTCGTTTTGCGTAAATCATTGTACCTTCATTCGTTCAAATATTAATCTTACAGCTGGCTTCGATAGATTAGTGATTATCATGTTTACTTCATAATCCAAAAGTCGTAGATTCGGTTCCCAGCCGAGTTGGTAATTCTTCGTAATGGCGAAAAATTAAACGAACGCATTCTTCTCGTATAAGGAAGTAAAATCGTAGGTTTCATGCAAGTGCGATATTTAGCACGTTACAAAATCCGTTCAGAATTGAATTCTCTCAAACTCGACTCAAGTCTAGAAGGGCCAGCCATATGCTCATTGCAATGGGTGCCACGAGCTACGAATGATGTTGCCCTATCTCGATTCTTCGCTCAAAAAATAATCAAATTAATCTATTTAACAATTTTTAAAATTAATTGTAGATATACACTTAACACCACAAAACGTGGAACAACAACTTTCTGATTTTTGATCAATGTACGAGCTGTATTTTTGCAGACTTTTATTTTTTCGGAACAACTTGGCTTGATAGGTGTCAGTTGCTGTTCTAGTTTCTTGGCAATAGTTTATCAAACGACTTCTCAATAAATTCAACCTTTTAAAATGGACACCTTAAGCGATTTGTATGAAAATTTTATTTGTTTGATAATATACATTTTATTGTTATAGCACATTCACGAGAAGTAATAAAATTGCTTTGTCCAAATACCACCTCGTAGAAGAGCGATGAAGAACAATATTTCCTTCCCAAGGTAGGTAGTTTGTTTTTAAATTTTTAGCAATTATTGACTTAGTGATGAACTTTTTGTTCTAGAACACTGGTTGCTGAAAAGATCATCCCCATTTTGGAATTTCGACTTCGGCTAGTGCTAAAAAGTATAACATAATCTGCGTAACCATCTGGTAAACGCTCTGGGTTGGCCCGATCTGCGGGTTGGGATGAAACTCGATTACACTCCCATTGAAACGGCTCTATGTTGCCACACTGTGTGTGGTAGCAGTGAGGCAAGTACTTTGGGGTGGACGAATTTCAACTAAAAACTTTATGACTATGAGTATTATAAAAACTAAGCAAAATACGAGAACCACAAGCGAATTTATATCAATCTTTAAATATTAATTTCTTATTTTCTTTATGTTTACCTACCTACCTTACTATATGAAATCGCAATGAATAATAATGTTTGATATGAAAATAATTTTCTTAGAGATTTTATGAACGAGCAATGATGGCTTGATTTTGTCACATCGTGACAAAATTTTGATTCAAGTATAGACAATTTAAAAAAACACTATCTATGTATTACTAAATAAGCAAAATATGAACTACAAAAAACACAAACCACAAAATCTAAATGTTCAGATCCTGTTTTACCATCTTTAAGTTGAGAATTGCAATCTATTGTGAATGTATGTATGTATATAATCTTCCAAATGATTATGATGATGAATGACGATTTTCTCTTAGAGATGTCCACTTGAAGATTTTTATCTTTGGGTGGCTCGAGCTTTCAATAAAACAAAGTTATAATTATGGAAATGCAATACCCCCTTCTCCTGAACACGTGATCAATTTAACAAACATATTCTGTATTTTGCTTAGTCCAGGGCGGCTACCTGCTTTGAGTACCTTATCCGTGTTTTGTACTAATTTTAGGAGTAGTTGATGTTTTTAAAGTAGTCTGAGGTAGCCTTAGGAGATTAAAGAACTTCGAAGAATAAAATGTTTTGTTACAATAAAAGAATAAAATATCTTCGCATTTATGTATGTATTTAATAAAATTTATAAAATCCTCTAAAAATTTGTTGATTTATTTATTTTTTTACTTCCATATTAGCTCACAGCATTTAAAGTAATTGTATCTTGTTATAATTTTATAAATAACTATCGAATTTCAAAATAAACGCCGAAGAAGTATTCCAAGTGGGAGCCGCCAACATAAATGCAACGATATACACCTTGATATTGAGGTTCGTAACGCCAGTAAAGACTAATTTGTACAACTACACTATTGGTCGTCGCACGTTGGGACTACAACGAAGGACTATAGCGAAGGAAAGATAGCCAATGTATTTCTTATGGGAGTTTGTGCTTCGTTGTTGCCACCTATTTCACTGTATGAATCTATAGAAATGTGGATTAAGATTCCAGAAGTTCTAAACCTTGGAAAACAGTAACCGATAAAGTGTAAATCGTAACCATACAAAAGGAGAATTTAAAAGAAAGTCTTATTAACATGCATTTGTTATTTTATTAAACATTACTCGAGATTGTTGTTGATATCGTACATGTATCTAAATATTTGATATTTTATTACTTATACTTTTCTGTTTAATTCTTTCGTTTTCAAATTCTTTCAGAATAAAAATAATGGCTGGTTAGCTTCTGTATGATCTTTTTAATCTTTTAATTCACAGGTAAATAAAGGAAGTCCCAAACGCAGTTTTAACGGTAAAATGATTCATCATGATAAAATCATTCATTTGTTCAACTTGTTTCAAAAGAAACTTGCAAAAACGGAAAATTAGGATTAACAGCAAATGCAAAGGATTTTAGTAAACAATAAACCCTTCTGGTTTTTTTTACTTTTACTTCGTGGAAATACATAATACAGTTTGTACTTACTGAAATTATAGTATAACGTTTTTTTGTTGGCACTATTTTTTGTCACCGAACGCATATAAGCAAATTTTTTAATACAGAAATAATTATTTGGTTTCAAATTTTGATAGCTTGTGCGTCTATAGATCTTCGCTTAGTTGTTTGGGTTTTATCGTTTGTAATTATTGTTAACATTGTCGCGTTGTTTATTGTAACTATTGGTATTGTAGTATTACATAACGCACGTAGTACATTATACATAAGTATGGCGGATATTGTTAAAAACAGAAGGGGTTGTGTACTAAAGGTTGGTAAAAAACAGATTTTGTCAAATTTGATAAAATATCGTCTTACTGACACCAAGCAGTCATTATTAGTAATTATTCGGCAAGTTTCTAAAGAAGCAGGTATTATCGAAAAAACTTTGTTCTCAGTACGTCAAGAAAGTATTTCACCTGATGGAATAACACCTCCAAGAGAATGAGCGAAGAATAAAAATACTTCAAATCGCATTGCATTATCTTTCCAAATCCATTATAAAAAATTAGGGTTTCCATTTAAAAAAAATTTCCTTATCGCCATAACTCGGAAACAAAAGACGATCTACAAATAACGATTACACTAAAATATGTCTCCTTTAAGATAAAAATCCACGTGTTCGAGGATTTTTCTCAAAAATACTTAATAAAAGATTTATTTCGATAGTTCCAGACTTATTACGCGCACTATATGAACAGCAAGTTTTGAAATTTTGTTTTACTACCGCTGTCAGAAGAAATGACTACCTGCAATATAACATGCTCGAACAATAGGGATTATAAAGGTTTATGCAGTTACAACTACAATATTTAGCAAGTGTTTTTAAAAGCTGCTTGCAAGACGTTTGGCAACCCCGTTGTCCTGAAGAACACACACTGTAGTCTCAGCGTGAGACGGCCAATAGACAAAGTAGTCTGAATTAGTACCTAATTATAGGCTAACATTTTTTAAATTTATTTGAAGTGGTTGAATTTAATGAAGTGGTTAACTTAATTGACGTGGGGGTGTTAGATTCAACAACTGCCAGCACCCCCACTTTTAAAACAGATTACGGCTAAACGGGAATAGGTACATCTTTTTGTTGGTATAAATTAATCTTTACACAAAATTATTGAAGTTTCTTTACGAAACTGGTGCTGCATCAGACGGGTTTGAATTGTTGCGAATTGAATAGGATATCAAAATCCAGAAAATTCTAATCATAAAGCAGTATTTATCCTTCTGGAAATTTAATCTTACCTGTGCTGTGGAGTGTGACCAGTGTGGATAGTAGCTAGTTGGAGCCAAGTGAAACATGGTTCAGGTTGATCAGTTGAACAACATAGCATAAAACCAAGTGATCCTGGCCCCAACCTAGTCTTTAGTCCCTATTTGACCATTCTTGAAAGCGTTGGCGCTTGAAAGCACCAACTCACTATCGCCTAATCCACAATTATTAAAAACTTTTAAAGTTGATCAGGAGAACATTAAGTGGCGAACTACCGCCCTGGCAGACCCTGAGACGCGAAGAGCCCTCTGAAGGGCGCTACCTTCGTGAAATTGTATTTATTATTATTTTGCATTTTTATTGAAGTTCTTAAAAATGATAATAAAGCATACTTACTTTACGCTACACTTTATGCACAACTCATAACTGTTTGTTTACATGTTAGTTTCCATGACCGAAACTACAACATTACGCCGTGCTTACCTTAGGTGGAAAGAACGTTTACACCCTTATTAGACGAATAACTTGCTACTTAAATTATTAGACTAATCTTATTATATTATTATTTAATAATAATATTATTGATTAATAGAATAATTTAAATTTTAAATAAATAAAATGTATATTTTTAAAATTATGTTTAGTCTTTATAGTATATTAAGTATCGAGAACAGTAAGGACAGTTTACCGATCGACGACAATGTTTAAGGATTTGGAGGAGATCGGTAAACCCTTACTGTTTGAGATGCTTATACTATTTTTTGTACGACCATTATGAATACAAATGTATTAACTAAGGAAATATCCCAAAGATGGTAAAAAAATAGATTCAAGATAATTTATTTTTGCTCTGTATATCCACCAACCATTAAGTAGGTTTTGTCGTTACCATGGATACGTTTGTAATTTTATTTTTGAATGTCACGATATTTTTGTAGTTTCAACATAAATAAATAGATAGTTGTTATTATTATTTATTGGGTATTTTTTCACAGCAAATTTAAATAAAAACATAAATTTTTTTAAATAGTTCAATAATTATTTAGAAAACAATGATTTTTCACGAAAGAGACATCTAAAGCTGATGCATTTATTTTATAAATTACATATAATTTACTTACCGTTCTGTTTTTGACAGAACTGAACGGTAAGTAATTACTTACCGACGCGTTGTTGCTTAGTAACCAGTAAACATAACCTACTGTTCTAAAACCAAGTTTGGTAAACAATCCGAAATAGTAGGGTCGTACAAAAATATTTTTTTCACTTACGCTACAGGGGAACCAAAAACTAAGGTCATATGACCCCATATAACATGAAAACAATCACACACACACACACGCTCATAGTTGAGGTAGCGGAATTTTCCAATAACGTGCATTGAATTTTCCAATAAGTGGGCCTCGGACCCACGATCATTTGATTATTTATTATTATTGTATTATCAGTTATGTTTATAGTTTGTTATTGTAGTATATTTATTTATGTATATGTATTATTGTTTATAAATTGACCCATTGTCGCTCACTCTGTCTTACATATACAGGAAGGGGATCTTAAAGTGCTTCACGGCGATACGGCAAAAACGACTTGGACTATCTGAATGCAATTTGGTACAGGTAATTGGCAGGAAGGGACAGATTGTGATATAGCTTTTAAATATTTACCGCCTCCCATTTTATGTGGAATTTTAATTGGGATGGTACATCTTTCTATTTTAAATTCGTATCTACGTAAAAGTATATACTATACTAGCAAATACCCGGCGCGCTTTGCTACGCTTTATTGAAATTACATGTTTTTACTTTTTGTAATTGTCAAATTACCAAATTTGACAATTGACAACATATCTATTCACATCAATCTCAGTACCCATTTTTAACTTCCATATATGGGTTTTTAGCTGTTATTTCGGACCACGATGGCCGATCAGAGTCCAATTTGGTCTTATTTTCTATTCTGGGCCAAGACCTTTCCAATGGTACCAATTTCATCCAAATCGGTCCAGTGGTTGCGGAGAAAATCGCATACATACATATATACAGACAGACAGACAATCTTTCCCTTTTATATATATAGATAAAATATTATTAAATTTACCCCATTTTTTGCACATATTTTTTCAAAAAATATTTTTTTTTGAAGGACCTTTAAATGGAAAAATGTATACAAATTTCTTAAGAAACTAGTTGTCCTAATTATTAAACATAAATTCTGACATGTGGGTCCATCAGGATTATGCAGGACAGACCCGCAATTATTAAAATGAGATGCTTGAGAACATGTGGATTGGTCGAGCTGATCCGATAAACTGGTCTCTTCGATCACCCGATTTGTCTCCCCTTGACTTTTCTTGGATTTTTAAAAGAAAAAGTTATGGCGATTGCAGTGGCGTGCGGTGAGAATCTAAGCAAGGGAAGTAACGATATTTTGATTTTACGATATCTACGTGCACTAAAAACAGTATCATAATAAATTATTAGGTTTATTAAAGATTTCTAAATAAGAACTTTTGGCATAATACATTATTAAATTTGTGATAGCAAATTATAATCTTTAATAAACAAAGTATTTATAATGCACCTTAAATATGTTGATAAATTGGAAAATTCAAACTTAGTAGGAGTATTTCCGAAGGATATCGGAAATACTCGGACCATTTACCAAAGCAGCCTAATTTGCATTGTCACCCGATAAGAAATTTTAACTTTGCCTAAAATCAAACCAAATACAATTATTTTCGTCTATGAAACAATTTTAACCAATATAAGTTGAAGTAATAACATTTTCTTAAATTCAGTATCATTCCCAAATATACAGTGTTTAATAAGTAACCATTAATTAACACTAAAAGGAATAAATAATCAAATTTATCTGACCACCGAGCATCTAATAATATGACCTTACAATTCCAACTGCATCCACAGTGCACCACCCGCTAACGAAAATGCTAAGTGCAGTAAGCAAATGAGTCGTTGCCTATATGCAGGTATATAGTATATTTGAATCTGCATTACCGTTCTGTGCAACTTTAATAACCCTAAAATAGTAGGTATTCTATTTTAGTATTTTTGCTGCACGAAACTGGCTGTTTTAAGGTTATTAAACGTTACAAATTTATTAAATAAATGATAATAAATTAAATAATAAATTAGGCAAATAAATAATAACCATAATCTTATCTTATGTAATATTATAAAAATAATTTGGTAACATTGTTTTTTATGTTCAAATAATTTCTAAGGGAAGCATTGCTGCCATGGACCGCACGCCACTGGGTGATTGTATTCACTAAAGAAGAAAATATAACAAATCGTATCCGACACGCTTGCCAACTAGTGATGCCTGAAATGTTTCACCGACTACGAAATTCATTTAGGTAAGTGTGCAGAAATTGAAAGGGGCATGGAAGGGAACACCTTCTACAGCATGATAGACGTTAAATAAATTGAAATGAAATTGCAAATTATTATTACTATGTTCTAATCTAATTAATAAATCATGTGGAGTGGAGCAAAATTTAGTAATTTTATGTAAACATACGTAGTTTTTTTCCGTAGATTCGAATTTCAAAAAGAAAAATGTATCATCCTATTTAAAATTCCAAAGTTACCCCATATCCCAAAGTGGAAGGGAGTAATAATTTAAAAGCTACATTCAAATGTGGCTCCCTTCTTACCAATTATCTGTTCCGAATTGCATTCAGACAGTTGAAGTCATTTTCGAGATATAACACTTGATAATCCTCACCCTGTATATTACTAATAAGTACGCTGAACTCTAGTCACCTTAATTTTAGGGAGGTGCCTATTAATAAAGTAGTTTCTTTCTCACCTTTATCAAGACAATAGGTGCTGCTTCTTCGACAAATGCCATTCATTCAATGCAGAACAAAAGAGGGACAGACATGGAAAGTGGCCACAACCTACTGGTCCATGTAACAAAGATAAAATTTAAAATACGCAAAACAATCATACCCAAAAGCAAACAGGAATAAATAAATCTTGAAAAGCTGAAGAACTCTTTCGTACTTCGAGAATTTGGAAACATGATCAAAAGGAACGTGAACCAACCTAATGAGGTAGATAGTAATAAGGTTCAAGTAGAAAAGTAAACAGAATACCAAAACAAATTATACGACACAGAAGAAGAATTTCTAGGAAAGAACAGAAAGGAATGGATATCAGAAATCATGGGCTTTGGTCATAAAAGAAAGGCGGGAAACAAAGAACAGACTTAACGCAACCACCACCAATGAATTAGGCAAACAGCATAGCAATTATATGGGGTTGACAAGCAAGTACACGGAGCAGCAGGAAGGTGTAAAAAATGAGTGGACAGACTGACAGACCAAGCACAGGAAGAGGAGAATTATAGAGAATAACAAGAAAGTTAGGGATACCCTTCAAAATACAAATAAACCACTCAAGGACTTTTACAATACATTAAGCACACTGCCAGAAACGAATGCAGAAATGAAATTGCAACCGAATTAACCTTTGCCGTCTAAATCTAAAAATAATTTTATTAATAACCATAAAGTTACCTACTAATAACACTGAACAATAAATTTGAGGTTATTAACATTTTTTGATAAGAAATACAGTTAGTATACGTTATATACGAGGGTCATTTTTTAAGTAAGAACCGTTTTATAATGGAGTAAAAGAAACTTTATTTAATAACACAAATTATATCAAAAACTAAAATATGAACATTTTTTCACTTTTCAACATAGTCGCCATCAACGTTCAAGCATTTGTCAAGCCGTGGCACCAGCTTTTGGATCCCTTCATCAAAGAACTCTGCCGCCTGACTATTAAACCAGTTCGTAACTGTTTCTTTAAGCATGTCATCATTGTCCAAACGCTTCCCACCGAGAAATTCCTTAAGTTTTGGAAAGAGATGAAAGTCTGATGGTGCCAAGTCTGGGCTGTAAGGAGGATGATCCAGTACTTCCCAGTGAAAATTGTCCAGTTACGTTTTTGTTCTTGCTGCAACGTGAGGCCGAGCGTTGTCGTGAAGCAAAACGACGCCGCTAGACAATAGTCCCCGCCGGCGATTTTGAATAGCGCGCCTAAGCTTTAACAGTTTTTCACAATACCTCTCGGCATTTATTGTCATTTCTCTTGGCAAAAAGTCTATCAGAAGAATGCCTTTCCGGTCCCAAAACACCGTGGCCATGATTTTTCGTGTTGAAGGTTCTTATTTGAACTTCCGTGGGCGTGACGGGGAGTTTGAATGATGCCATTCACTGGATTGACGTTTTGTCTCTGGAGTGTAGTACGCAATCCACGTTTCATCACCAGTCACAATGCGACTCAAAAAATTGTCACCATCCTTGTGGTAGCGCTCCAAAAAGGACAAACAATGTGCTATTCGCTTTTGTTTGTGTTCTTCTGTCAACATTTTTGGCACCCATCTCGCACACATTTTTTTGTAGTGAAGTTTGTCACTAACAATGTGATAAATTACCGACCTTCAAACTTGAGGGAATTTCTGATGAAGCTAGTCAATTGTGAAGCGTCTGTTTCGGCGGATTTCCTTATCAACGTTTTGTGTCAATTCTTCATTCATGACAGTTGTCCTTCCAGATCGTTCTTCATCATGAACATTTGTTCATTGAAACGCCTACACCACTTACGCACATTACCACCATTCATTACACCTTCACCATAAACTTCAACAAGCTGCCGGTGAATTTAAGCAGGACGAACGTTTTTTGCATTCAAAAACCGAATAACGGCATGCACTTCACAATCGGCGGGATTACTGAGAGACATGGCGACAAACTACGCAGTATAAACACACAACCAGCACTGGTAGAGACGTGAAACGTAATGGCGGTAGTGGAGAACCGGCCAAGAGTTGCTGACCTTGAACTGGCTTCACCTGACTGAATGCGCAGACACGATGCGCAATCGGTTCTTACTTAAAAAATTACCCTCGTATTCTACTATGGCACACTTAAATCTGGAATTAGATTTTGTCTAGTACCCTTTATTAAAAAGCTATAACGGAGAACATTTTAATCGAATTATATACAAAATAAATTAACAATATTCACAAAAGCTTACTGAGATTTAACTCTTTTTGTTTAACTTTGTCTTTTATACTCCCCAGAGATGTCGGTAACCAATTCCCAACAATAGTCTGCTACACAGAGAGAAATGTTTGTATATTTAGTGCACAATTGTTTAGAAAATTAAAACAAATTGTGCCTAAAACGGTGACAGGAACAATTTGTGCAATATAATTGCATTGGTTTGTGCAAAACAAATTGTAATGTTTATCCAAACAACTTATTATTTTTATCTCAATACCAAATAGGTAACTACCTAAAACAATTTGTTTAAAGAATCTTCTACATTTTGTAGCATAGTTTTGCACAATACTGTATTAAACACTTGCGATCCTTATATGGAATTTTTGCACAATGCTGTTGGAAACACATACGAACATTGGAGTAATTGTGTATATACTAGTTTAGTGCATATTTGCAGAATATTGCGCTCATTTTTCTTTAACCTTTAATATTGCTGAAAGAAACGCTAAAGACTGGGCGATTTAATAACAAAATTGTGCATAATTTTATTAAACAATTATATATTTAATTTAAACACAAAAATACAAAGAGAAAACATTCATATAAAGAAAAATACAAATTAAGCAAACGATCTAATTAAAATAAAACGATTTACTATTTAAATTAGTAACAAATCATGGCATATAAAAGTAAATTTTCAAGTTGGAAACATGAAGTTTTTATTATTTTCTCAATAATGCCAAACACTGGAAGATCATCGGTCCATTTCTGAATTATTGGAAAATTTGGTGTGTAAAGTGGTTGATCCAAGAAGAAAAGAAAACTCCGCACCCAATTACGCCTGGAAAATGAATGTATAAATTAGTTATTTATTATATAGCACTTGCACTAAAATAAATGAGTAAATAAAATGCGTTCCCTATTATAATAATAATAATAATAATTTAAAATATAGGGTAAAAAATTAAAAATACTTACATTAATTAAATTTTTATTCACCTATATTATATCTGTATTCTGCAACTATCACAAACTTACTAAACGAATGTGTTCCATTTCCACGTAGCACAGCGTTTTTTGCAGTTTGTTTATGTCTGGAGTCTCTGATCTGAGAGGGAAATAAATGCAATAGGTCAATCCCACATTAAAAATAATCTTGATATAAGATTTCACTCAAATTGTATTACAGTTTCAAGTTTTATTTGCATTTTTTCATCATATACAATTAAAAAGCTGCACAATACTGTGCATGATTACAGTTAAACAACTTGTATCAAAATATACAACAAGATTGTGGACAGACGCAGAACAATTTTGTGAACTATTAATTTCTTTAGTTACTTGAATTTGCTTTGCACAATTTGTCAGATCAAATTTCACGACGTCTTCAAACAATCTTATTAAGAAAGAATACGCAACGCTTTTAAATAATGGAACCCAATTGTACAAAAAATCGTAAAATCACAATTAACCAACGTTGTACAAAACCCCGCTACTGCATTTTTCTCTGTGTACCAGAGACGTGGTAGATTTTTGTTGCTTCCATACTTGATATTTTTGCGAACAAAAAGTTTGGGAAGAAGGGACATGAAAGACTTGTAATGCGTCATGTATTTATATCTTCAAAATAAATGGATATGGGATCAATAAAAGAGAACTAAGTACTAAATAATTTTAAGAGTACCGACAACAGTAGTTTCAACTATACGCAAGTATTAGCAATAAAATATTTTAAAAACGGAGGATGCTACAATAAAACTAATTACACTTCTGAAGACAGCATTCAAAAATATATACAATATATGCACCCACTTCAAATTATGTATTTAGAGCCACGCTTAAGGGTTCCAACGCCCGCGTGCGAACTAGACATATGTTTGTTCATAAAAAATAAATTTCAAAATTAGAAATTTACGAAAAGGCTAAATGCTCTCAAGTTATCAACTATCTCAGTATATCAATACACAGTGCCACGTACCAAAGTTTCCGTAAAGGTTTTACTTTTTTAAGAATTTGGCGAATTAGAGAATTAGAGAGAAGCAAGTGCCCCAAAAAGGTGAATTAAAGCAAATCTAATTTTTCTTAGTTCATACCTATGGGTGAACGGAGCAGGCAACACGGCGTTCACCCATAAGACTGATTGGATTCTCCCTAACCCCAGAAATCGGGGTAACGGATGATACTTTCAGAATTTAATGTGTAGTAGAGATTTACGTAAGTGTTCTAGACGGATACTCATTAACGCTGTGAGTGAATGACACATGAGTACCGATGTGGGTGCTCAAGTCAACTTCACTTTAAAGGATACACACCGAGATTCTACTTAGGTAGAATAATTAAACGAAGCACACAGCGCACACTAGGCCTAAAACATGGTAGACCGAGGTGGCATAATCGTCCAAGCCCAACTATATTGAGGTTGGGCCGTGGTCCCGCAATTGTGGGTAAAGTCCGAAGCTGGACTAGGGGACATCTCCTATGCAGGGAGATAGGTTCCGACGAGTGAGTACGTATATAACTCCGGTACTAGCCTGAAAAGCTAGGAGAGATCTGGATAGGTATACCTCGCTCCCACCAGAGTGTACTGGCAGATTTTGCAATAGCGTTAGTGCGGTAATTAAGCGTATCTCAATTCGTAACTCCGCAAGGGGTCCGTGGTAAGCTGAAAGGCAGGTGGGCCACGTTAAAATAACGATATCTCTGAATAGTTGACTCTATTCAACAGTGGTAGTTCAAACACAATTCCTACCCACATACATAAAATAGTTATTGCAAATCCTTTAAAGATTGAAATTGAAACTACATAAATTATTTCTAATCATCAGTATATATTTGATAATTAACACATAACAGTGAAATATAATTTAATTACATAAAATTTAACTGTCAACTTTTGAAATGTCTACTATGGCTACTTAAAAATCGTGTCTATTTAATACTAAACACACTAATACAAAATACATACTAAATACATAAATAAATTATTACCAATATACATAAAACTTTAATAACGGCCTTTTGGAATCATATTACCAATCATGTTGTATATAGATTCCTACTGATGGTTCGAGAGATCCAGTTAGACCCAATCTAGTGTTTTCGCCCAAATTGATGTAAGGCTTCAAATGATCCAGTAAGCTAGTTTCGGCCATTTCAAAATGTAATTTACTGGGATCTAATATATTAAATTAACTGTAATGAGGATTAACAAAATTATTACTTTATGGAACTTACCAAATGCTGTGTTGCCATTTGGTGGACTAGGCTGAGAGTCATCTATTTTAGAAATTAATTTTTCATTATTTATCAATCTATCAATAAAAATTAAATATCATTACCTGGTTGTGGTGCAGGTGCAGCATAAACTTGCACAGAGAACATAACAACAAGAAAATAAATTAAGAATTTCATTTTTAGTGTTTTTAAGTTTTTTGAAATATTATAAGTCGCCATGGTGAAAGTATAAAGCTGATATGAGTATTTGGATGCTGCTAAGTATGTTATATACCCATTCGAGTCGGGGGAAAGGAACTAAACTGTTTTGGGTAAATTGGATTTTACGTTACACATTGTTGTGATTAAAAAATATTTTGTTAATGAGCCACTGCAATATAATCAAATAAAATTAGTGAACTTGAACACATTACTTAAAATATTTGATAAATAATTAATTTTATCTTATTATTATCATAAAAATAGAGAGTTGAAATAAAATATGTACGTTTGTTGTTTATATCAGAATTGGCATTATTATTATTTGGAATTAATTTTGCAATAAGTGAATATAAAATCTCCTAATGAAGTTAATATTTCGTAGATTACTACAGACTTTACTTAGAAATCTAGAAACATGTACTATAAAGCTTCGCTGGAAGATCCTAATAGAAATATTACTATTACTTATTAGTATTATTGCTAATTACTTTATCAAAACAGAATAACTTTAATTGTGGTTCCCGCAGGGCTATCGTTAAAAAAGTTCTTTTTCAATGTCACGTTTAAACTATAAATAGATAGAACTGTTGTGTGTTATTAATTTGCAGTAGCGCGGGGTCAAAACCATGATCATGATTTTACTATAAGATTTTTAAATAAGAACTTTTCGCTTTATACTTTAGGAAGTTCGTGCTAGCAGATTATAATCTTTATTAAACAAAGTATTTATAATGCACCTTAAATATGTGGATAAATTGGAAAATTCAGACTTATTCTAAACAACTTTTTCATAATTAAAAAGTAGGTAAGGACAACAGAATAACACAAACTACTACGGGCTGTTAGCCACTAATTTTTCTAGGGTACAATTTTTAAATATCTGTTGCTCGTTTTAATCTTTACTTAATAAATGAAAAAAATAAATAAATTTGGAAGTCCTGGTTTTCGTCTGTCTTTATCAGCAATTTATAGTTTTTTAAATTGTTGTAAATAAAAAAAGCAAAATATTCCTTCTCTAATAATTTACAAACAGAAATGACACGATTCAAGGGTATAGGAAATACTCGGACCTTTTACCAAAGCAGCCGAATTTGCAGTCACTTGATAAGCAATTTTAACTTTGCGTATAGAATCAAACCAAATACAATTATTTGCGTCTATGAAATAATCGTAACTAATATAAGTTAAAGTAATAAAATTTTCTTAAATTCAGTATCATTCCCAGATACAGAGTGTTTAATAAGTAACACTTAATTAACACTAAAAGGAATAAATAATCAAATTGATCTGACCACCGAGCATCTAATAATATGACCTTACAATTCCAACTGCATGCACAGTGCACCACCTGCTAACGAAAATGCTAAGTGCAGTAAGCAAATGAGTCGTTGCCTATATTCAAGTATATAGTATATTTGAATCTGCATTACCGTTCTGTGCAACTTTAATAACCCTAAAATAGCAGGTATTCTATTTGAGTATTTTTGCTGCACGAAACTGGCTGTTTTAAGTTAATTAAATATTACAAATTTAATAAATAAATGATAATTAATTAATTAATAAATTAAGTAAATAAACAATAACCATAATCTTATCTTATGTAATCTTATAAAAATTGTTTGGTAACATTGTTTCTATGTTCAAGTAATTTCTAAGGGTTGCATTGCTTCCATACACGACACTGTTAATTTGTTAAATTAATTGAATTTTAATTAAAAAACTAAAATATATGAAATTAAAATAATGGTATTAAGGATAAGATGTATTAAATATTTACATTGTGTGTTTGTACTTTCATCGTTCGTACATCGTGCAACATATATTTCAACTTTTTTCCTTTGTATCTACCTTCATATCTGAACACATAAAAAACATCAAAACAATTGATTCAAATTATTTATTGAATAAATAAAAGCACTTATTTATTCTTTTAATGTATGTCTTTTGCCATCGATTTTATCACCTTAGATGTATTTTGCAATTCTAGAAAATTTTGTAAATATGACTAATACTTTTAAGATGCAGAAGATTTCGGTACTTTTCGGAAATACGTATATAGAAAGTTTCGATCCTTTTTGAAAAAAATTTAGTTTTCTTGCACAGTAAAAAATTTAGTGTAAAATTCGACACTAGAGAACTTCAAACAGTGTGTTTAGGTTCAATATATTTAGAGTAAAATATCTAATCTGTACCTTCGTGTAGACCATACAGTTAACTTCAATACAATGTTAGTGTAAATTTGTTACACTCTAAAACAATAAATTATATCATTAATCATTTATATAACTTTTTTAGACTAAAACGTACAGTCAAATTTCTAATAGTTTCTGAGTAAGATTTTACCCTTGACTTTTGAATCTTTTACTTTACATGGGAAAAATGTTGCCTATTTACAGTGGATTGTTATAAAACTTTTGCATAATTTGTTTTCTATTTACAGTAAAAATAATGTAATTTTCTAAGGTCAATAATAAAATAAGTATATTATATATTTATTGCAATGCAAAAACACATAAAAAGCATATACATTCAATTAAAACATAAGAATGTAATGAAAGAAATATATACGAGCCCAGTTGGGACACTTCTATTTTGGTTAACAGACACCCCGGAACCTTTACTTAGAAAATGTTTTTTTTGGTCCATAATATGATTGTTAACTGCAGCTAGAGTGAGCTACTCGTGCTGCATGCATTAGGAAATTTCCTTGCAACACTCCGTGATCTTTACCAAAGTTCAAAATTACTAAGATTATGATACTCTTTTGTTCTGCAAATTAAATATAATTATTACTTTTACTTACCTAATTTCTTAATATCTCTGTTTATTATTTAGAAATAAACCACTGAATATGAATTATTGAAAAAAAAACTCAGTTGAATATTAATATTAAATAGTTTACTGTTGAACATGTCTTATAAGTTCCCAAGTGCTCCCGTCTTACTCGTCATAAGTAACACTAATTACTAAAATTATAAAATAATACATGTATTAATAAAATGTTTAAAATGTAAAATTGTTTTAAGTAATTTTATATTAATTATTAAAAGAAACTGTGAAAGCTTCACAATTACACGCAGTACAAAGACGTGAAAATATTTGCACAGGTCGGCAGTTATAACTGTTAAATCTTGGCAATTTGAAAAGTTACTAAAATTAGCGGGAATTTCAAAATTTTACAAATCCAAACTGAATGTAGGTACAATTATTTCTGTACAGATACAGTAGACCTGTTTTTAGTCTAGTCAATATAATTTTAATCTTTGAATTCTGCTTTGTTCTTTACGTTTTAAATTATACAGCTACATTAAGTTATTTAAAGATTTGTAAAATTTTGGAATTCTACCAATTTTAGTAACTTTTGAAATTGTAAAGTCTCAAACAGTTATAACTAGTGGAAGTCAAATACAGCAGACAGCTGATTGTCGCCATTTTTTGTTAGTGTAGTAATTGCGCACACGCTTCTCTTATCAAATACACTGTCAAGTGTATATTGGTGCCAATTCGTTTTATTTACTCTAACTAGAGTAACATTAACACAAACAAACATTTTTTTACCAATTTAGATCACTTTTTAACTGTTTTTCTTCTCTTTAAAAATTAGAGTGGATTTTGTTATACTTTTAGAGTAGAATACTATTAGATTGAAGATTGAATATTCAATCTATATAGAGTTAATTAATAATATAGAGAGAAAATAGGTTTCAGTAGTGAAGAGTTATGTTTGTTATAAGAATAGAGTGAATAAAATGTTTTTCTACTCTAAATTTTAACTCAGTACTCTAAAAATTGTTCAAATTTAATACTTTTTATTTTCAAATTCAAGCTACTATTAGCTAGCATAAAGAACATAACCATATAAGTATGCTAGACGAGTCACCACTTTTGGTATTTTCATTCTCAATCTCTTTTTTAACACCTCAAGTTTCTTTATCTTCTTTAGCATTAGCTTAAGGAATTATGTTGTGATGCTCTTAACTATGGTATCATTAGAGAAAACAGATTTAGCACTGCATTTATGTTGTCGAAAGGTTAAGGCTATTGCGAAGAAAGCAAAAGGTGCAAAGCTGGGAAGATACAACAAACTTAGTAAAATGAATAAACAAACCACAGTTAGCAATATAGCTAAATTAATAGTAATGCTTAACAATAATAATATAATTAATAATAATATAAATATTCTAGGGAAACTTTACAATACACGTTTTTATAGATTTCTACGTAAAGTCTGTGGTAATCTACGAAGTATTAAGTTTAGAACATACTATCTGTAGGTTTCAGTAGTTCCCCTTAGTACTTAAAATGAATTGCATTTTACTTACAATGATTGCAAAAATAATTCTAAATAATAATGACACTCATTCTGGTATAAACAACAAACGGGCCTATTTTATTTCAACTCTTTTTTTATTATGATAACAGTAAGATAAAATTAATTATTATTAAAACATCTGACAATGCATAAAGAGTTTCAAGTTTTTAATCTCAATAACGTGTAACGTAAACTCCAATTTACCCAAAACTTTTAGTTCCTTTCCACCGACTTCAATGGGTATATAAGATACCTAGCAGCATCCAAATGCTCAGATGACTTTTATACTTTCACTATTGCGACTTTTAATATTTCAAAAATCTTTAAAACATTAAAAATGAAATTCTTAATTTATTTTCTTGTTGTTATGGTCTCTTTGCAAGTTTATGCTGCACCTGCACCACAACCAGGTAATGATATTTAATTGTTATTGATAGATTGATAAATAATGAAAAATTAATTTCTAAAATAGATGACTCTCAGCCTAGTCCTCCAAATGGCAACACAGCATTTGGTAAGTTCCATAAAGTAATAATTTTGTTAATCCTCATTACAGTTAATTTAATATATTAGATCCCAGTAAATTGCATTTTGAACTGGCCGAAACTAGCTTACTCGATCATTTGAAGCCTTACATCAATTTGGATGAAAACACTAGATTGGGTCTAACTGGATCTCTCGAACCATCAGTAGGAATCTATATACAACATGATTGGTAATATGATTCCAAAAGGCCGTTATTAAAGTTTTATGTATATTGGTAATAATTTATTTATTTTGTGTTTAGTATTAAATAGACACGATTTTTAAGTAGCCATAGTAGACATTTCAAAAGTTGTCAATTAAATTTTATGTAATTAAATTATATTTCACTGTTATGTGTTAATTATCAAATATATAATGATTAGAAATAATTTATGTAGTTTCAATTTCAATCTTTAAAGGATTTGCAATAACTATTTTATGTATGTGGGTAGGAATTGTGTTTGAACTACCACTGTTGAATAGAGTCAACTATTCAGAGATAGCGTTATTTTAACGTGGCCCACTTGCCTTTCAGCTTACCACGGACCCCTTTCGGAGTTACGAATTGAGATACGGTCAATTACCGCACTAACGCTATTGCAAAATCTGCCAGTACATACTGGTGGGAGCGAGGTATACCTATCCAGATCTCTCCTAGCTTTTCAGGCTAGTACCGGAGTTATAAACGTACTAACTCGTCGTGACCTATCTCCCGGCACAGGAGATGTCCCCTAGTCCAGCTTCGGACTTTACTTACAATTGCGGGACCACGGCCCAAACAAATCCAACCTCAATGTAGCTGGGCTTGGACGATTATGCCACCCCGGTCTACCATGTTTTAGGCCTAGTGTGCGCTGTGTGCTTCGTTTAATTATTCTACCTAAGTAGAATCTCGGTGTATATCCTTTAAAGTGAAGTTGACTTGAGCACCCACACCGATACTCATGTCTCATTCCTCCACAACGTTAATGAGTATCCGTCTAGAACACTTACGTGAATCTCTACTACACGTTAAATTCTGAAAGTATCATCCGTTACCCCGATTTCTGAGATTGGGTAGAATCCAATCACTTTTATGGGTGAACGCCGTGTGGTGTGGTGGAAAAATCGAAAAGCTAATTTTAGATTTCCTTTAATTCACCATTTTGGGGCATCGCTCTTTTTAGGACACTTCACGGGGATTCTGTAATTCAGCAAATTGTTTAAAAAGTAAAACCTTCATGGAAACTTCGGTAGGCGACGCTGAAATGCGTTCTGGTAGTTAATACTTTCAGAGTAGTTTGCTTTTTTGTAAATTTTTAATTTTGACATTTATTTCTTGCAAAATAACATTGTGTCACCATTATTAGAAAAGATTGATAAAGATTTTTCTCATCGATATGCAAAGCTTCAGTACACTTCGCCGTGCTGTCGAATGAGCACGTTAAGCAGTCGATCCTGACAATCACACACAGACGTACCTGTAGTTGTCGTTTAAAATAACACTGTCCTATATCAAGTACAAGTCAGTAGTATGGCAATGTTAATTACAATGGACCTTTACAGTATAAGCATAAATTGCATTAAAACATGCATTATACAGGGCGATTCAGTTATACGTGATATCCTTTAAGTGGCAAGTAGAGGTGAGGTTTTTCTCAAAGGTTAATAGTAGTAGAAAGTTTTGAAGTACCTAATGAAATACCGTGGTAATTATATTCAAAGGAAAACTGACACAAAAGTCCAATTGCAAAAAACAATTTTCAAAATTTTGTACAGTGTCACGATTAAAGTCTTAAATAGTTTGCTTGGAGTTAAAATATGTAAAACTAAACTAAATATACTGAACAATATCCATTTCTATAATCTATAAAAGGGCATACAGTTTAATTTCAAAATTGTCTATAATATCCGAACAGTACAAAAACTTTGTTCAAATTGTTATAGTATGTTACATTCTGATCAGAGCCACATTTATGATACAGAAATTGATTCAGAAAAGATTGTTTCATCGAATTTCATTAAACTTCATACGTAATACGCATCCTAAAGGAGGCATTTAATTTGGTTGATTAAAGTGTGGAGTTTATAATTTATTAATTACTTGATTGCTGTTAACGTGAGTTAACTTGTATTCGAATTAACTGTATTTGTCCTTAAGCTGTAAAGAAACCGTTCTTCTTGTTGCTGCCCCGTTTGCCTCCTGCAAAATCTGGGGCTAATGTGAAAATTTCCTTGATGAAGACTGTGGTACGAATTTTACTCAATACGACTTTTGAAGAATGTATCGCTAAATGCAACCAACTTGATTTTTTGTAATAAGATTCTTAAATTATCACCTATGTACCTACCTAGATAATATAAAACGTGTGCGGGTAAATTTAGTTTTGCTTTGTATAAATTTATACAAAGGTTATATCTTGCAGGCATTTTACTCTTCGAATTAACTCTAGAAACATTTCTACGTTTATTAATTACTCTAAGCAATGGCTACCAACTAATTTTAGTGCAAGTGAACTAAACCTCCAGCAACCTATAACCTTTAATTAACTAAACACATAAAGGAACATAATATCACTTTGCTTCAGAATTATCTTATTTTTCTATGAAAGTTAAAAATCTCACGTGACGTCTCTAAACTGGTACTCAAAAATTGTTAATATGAAGGAGGATCATTGGAAAAGTTTACATATTATATAGCAGAAATACAAGATTTTTATATATTTAAAATATTTATCTACATAGCAGTGGATGCTATTAAGCCTTCTACGCTAAATAGTATATCAACCATGGTAACTTCTTACAATGTACATTTATAATATAAAGCAACCGCTTTTTAGAACTTAATTTCCCTTGAATTTAGACAACACTAAGTACTCCTCAAATGCCACATTATCAATGTTTAATCCTATAATTAAGTATAGCTTTATTTGATTTGAATGTCAATGTAGTCGCATAAAATTATTTCGCTTTACCTATTTATCTGTTTCTTAAAGGTTGTTATGGCTGGTTCTTGTTTTCAAGAAATTCTGAATGTTCTACATAGTTTGTGTGTGTAGCAACCTGTTTTTAAATCTTATGAGTTTAGAGGTTTTAGGTTGCAGTTTCACGGATTTGATGACTATTTCGTGTTGATGACAATCTCTGGTCTTATCTTTGTTTTTTTTTTGCTTAAGAGATTTGTCGTATACATTAAAGGCTTTTGGGAAACCACTTTTCACACAATATTACAAGAAATCTAAACAAGTCGTTTAAGACTTTGAGTGAGTGAATTATTTTCTATTAATAAAATTGTACTTTATTCAGATTATTGCTTTATCTTTTAATTGATCTTGCTAGTAGTAAAACAAAGCCGTTACTGCGACATTTTCTTATGGAATTTAACATGGGCTCAAAAAATCTATTTCACTTCCGGTCTGAGTCCGACCGATGACGTCATGAAAACTTTGTAACGAACTTTTGCATCCGCTCCAAATTTTGAAACAGGATGCAGCATCCGGTCCCAAGCATACGGCCAGAAACATTTTCAGATGCATCCGGTCCAGAAACTGGACACGACATCCGCTCTAAAATTTAACAACTTTTACATCCGGCCCAAGCATTTTCAGAAGCATCCGGTCCAGCGTTGAAACAGGATGCGACATCCACATCACTTTTAGTACGTACTGCCGAGAGAACACAGGTAAATTTAGTACAAAAATACGAAACATTCTCAGGAAATACATCAGTTCATCACCAAGAATTATTGAAGCAACATCTCAAAGTTCAGTGAAGCACCATAATAAGTAAGTATGATTTTCAATGTTTTAATTTTTATTATAATACTGATCTTTATTTATTTCGATTCTAATATGTTTAAAATTTCTAATAGTATATGTTTTAATTTTTTTTATTTCGATTTTCAGTGAGTCAACTTGATATGAGCGAGTTCCTGACACAAAGAGCCAAGGACCAATACAGCGACAACGCTGTAGATAAATTCCCAAAAGCAAAAAAAGGGTAAATACGAGGAGTCGAAAGAAGTTAAATACGAGGATCCGCAACTGAACTCCCAAAGAAGTTTTTGGCTAAACAAATCGAGGACCAAGTACATTGCTACAGGATACAGCTCAGCAGAGTCATCCAGTCCAGTAGTGAAAATTGCAGGCGATAAACAATCCATCACCTACCTACCTGAAGAGTTTCATTCATCACATACAAACGGCAGATATCAAAATATTTCATAAAGCCTCAAGATTCAGAGCCTGCATATTGTAACTGGTGCGAGAGCCTATTCACGACATTCAATTCAGTGCCAGTAATCAAAATTATTAAAGGCGAGAGGAGTGTTACATTAGGTGAACGCTCTTTCGAATAATTTTAGGAGGTCCAGGATATAATCTCAGGTCATTTAGAACTGCTGAAAACATCAGGATTTTCAACCTACTGTATAACCGCAATCATATCAACACTACAATCTTCTACACAACATAAGGACCTTATAGATACAGCGAAAACCCTCAATACAAGCAGTTTAATTGATGTCTCACATTTATATACATTTAAAGCTACTTTAAACATATGTATTTAGTTTAGGCATATGCATTCAATGTATATATAAAATTAGATTAAATGCTTTTCTGATAGAATTAAATCGCTTAAAACATGATATCAAACTGTACAAGGGAAACCAACAGATTATAAAATTAATGCAAGATATGTGCATGAAATAATGTATGTTAATCTTTTATATCAATAAAAAAAATAATCTAAACACATTTTATTATTATCTCACTGAGGATATCAACTTCCTATAGAAGAATGTTTTATCTCATTCAGAAAAAAACTTTTAAAATTGAAAGATAATTAACTTTTGGCTAAAAAGGAAGATTGCGGTTTTGAGAGATGAAATAAAACTTTATTCAAATCGGTTATTAACTTTCTCTTTTTTACGATAAGTAAATAATTAATATTGATTCGATAAATCGTTTATATTAAATAAGGTAAATTTCAATTAATGAAAAGGTAGCCTGCGGTAATAGGTCTTAATAGGTCGTTTTATATCAATAAAAATTCATGAAGCCGGAAGCAAATTATTAATACGAATTATTAAGGGAAGACGGTCACTATAGTTATTACATAATCGAATAAAAACCGTTTATCAATTTCCTACATTTTACACCTGTAAAGCATCGTATAATTTACCAGCATAAGTTTGACGAAAGTCGAAAATTATTTCTATATATCGCATTTAATTTTTTATACTTCTTATTACTTAGGATGTTTGTTTTCTAAGAAATCACCTGAGGTATCGCCTAGATAGCTAGACAGATTCGCATTTACTCATACAGATAGGGTTTGCGATATGATATAAATTTATAACGATAAGACAATCATGTAAACATACCGAAAGAATTTAAAAATCAATGAGTGTTATCAACTTGAGGTTTCCTATGTAGTATAATTTCATATAAATGAGAGAGAAGGTAGTTTAAATTAAATCAGTTTATAATATTATTAAATCCAGTTTTGTAAAATGTCCTAAAGATCATGCCTTCCACTTATAGCTCAACAGTTATACAACTGCTTAGCCTAAGGAAGCATACATTAGTAGATTTTTTATGTCTAACTTCAGACAAAAGATAGATATTAAAAGGTTTTAATGACAAAACTAGTTTTCAAGTAAGCTTAGTTAAACAATATATGTTAAAAAAAATTTATTTCAATTCAATACACTTTATATTCAAAACATCTTTAAGATTATTTATTATTTCACGAGGTGAAGCTAAAGACGGAAATAATCCTGAGTGTTTCAATTCATTTATTATTTCAATAGCTATAGGGTATGTATACAGGCTATCCTTCAAAATACTATAATAAAGCCGAAGCCGGTCGATTAGGCTGTGCACAATCATCTAATTTATTTCAGGCTCTTCATCACTTAAATAGTCGCTAAACGTTCTCCAATCACCATCATCATCATCATAAGAAAGGGCTACAACCTCATTGACCTCATATTCTATAGGGAAATTCACAGTATGTTTATTGATTTCTTTGTCATGCTTCAGTTTTATATGCTTTTTATAGCTATCGAGACGAGAGAATTTCATAGAACATTTAAAACATTGAATTTTATACCTATCATGAATTTTTATATGACGTCTAAAATCAGATTGTCGAATACTCTTATTGCATACATTACAGACACGACTCTTCATCTTGAAAGAAATAAATGAGGTGATGCTACTACCTCTATTTATACCTACATCTACATAGCGTCACACATTCACACATTACAACCACACAGCCTTATATTACAGTCACACAACCCCATATTACAGCCACATATTACCGCCACACAGTCACACATTACAGCCACACAGCCTTATATTACACCCACACAACCCCATATTACAGCCACATATTACCGCCACACAGTTACACATTACAGCCACACAGCCATATATTACAGCCACACAGCTACATATTACAGCCACATATTACCGCCACACAGACACACAGCCTTATGGTGACGCCATACAGTTACTATGTTCGTTGAGGATCCGGAAGACCGCTTAGTGCTAATAGAAATGAATATAAAACACACACCTATACATTTACCTCAAAGTTACATAAATATCATTATTATTTAAAGATTATATATACTATTGAATTACAAGGTTAAGAAAAAGGATCATCGAATGACCTCATAATCAAATATCAATACACCATTGATTTTCTTAAACCTCAGTAAAAATCTAAGTCAGTCAGGAATATAAATAGTAGCTCCAAATTTTCTCTTTCCTAAATGTATAGCAGATACAGCCTTTTATTCATGATCAGCATAGCATCAAAATCCTATACCAAACAAACATCTATAGGGTTATGAGCTATTGTTATAATAGCAGCTGTAGTATGCCGCAGACTATCATGACTTCAACATATTTTAGAGTATACATAGGATATTCATATTTTCTTTTTCCTAAAGGTATAGACCAAACCTATTGATAGTATAGCAGATTTACCTTTTTATTTATGATCAGCATAGCATCAAAATCCTTTACCAAGCAAATATCTCTAGGGTTAGGAGATATTGCTATAATAGCAGCTGTAGTATGCCTCCGATTATCAGGACTTCAACATATTTCCTAGCAGATTTACCTTTTTATTTATGATCAGCATAGCATGCCGATCATAAGCAGCAGCCTGTAGTATGTCGTAGATTATCATGACTTCAACATATTTCCTAGGTAAAGGATCGTACTGATTCAAGAACTCTTCGCCTACATCAGTATCTAATATGAAAGCATCTTTTTCTTCTTGTATGTCCGAAAGACTCCCATTCCTGAGTATATTGAGGAAGCTCGGTCTCTGTAGCGACATCAGCATGCTTGATAGGTTCAGTCTGCAGATGTTTTTTAAGTACAGGCACCGTTTCGATATGAATATGCCGTACAGATCTCTTCTCAGTGATTTGCTTCAGCGGGGTCACTATCGGTTTGTAAAGGTCCTCAAGAAGGCGCTCGGTATCCTGCTTACCCTGTTTAAGTTCCTTATACTTTCTCTTAATGTCTTTGCGGACTTTAATGAGATGCTGCTTGATTATCTTAGACTTTTTATCCATGCTGATAGGTACACTACTTTCATACACCTACACTCCTTTCAGACAGACAGACAGACAGACAGACTCCTTTTAGACAGGTTCTGTACAGCTCCTGTACAACTTTTAGACAGGTTCTGTACAGCTCCTGTACAGCGTTTAGGCAGGTACGGCTTCATTTTCTTATGCAAACTAAGTTAGGTTGAAAAAACTATACCACTTCCGGTCTAGCCAATGAAACAGGTTCTCTGACACCTCGTCTAAGGAGCATTTATTACAGATAAACATTGAGTACCCCAACACCTCCACAATTTGCACAAAGTCATATCCCCGCTGCCCGACTCAAAAGAAAAGGAGTTGATGATCGCATTCTACAACAAATAGCATACGTCATCCACTATAGGACTCTCAAACAGACGCTTTGCAACATTTATTTTTCCGTATTTTGTTCTTTTACTGAAAGGGTCCTCGTATGAACTCACCTTTAGAAATATTTATTTTAAATATTTTGTGGGTTTTGAAAATTACTATTTTCTCTCTTTATAATTTTTATATTGATGGCTTTTCGTTGCATATATTTAAATGTAGACTCCCCGAGTTTATTTTTAATTATTAGTAATTTCCTTTTGAATATTATTGTTTAAAGGATTTTCTTATTCAAATTTGGATATCGTTATCAATGTTCCTTGGTGGGAATGACGGCCTTGCGCGTTTGATTTTTCGAGAGGAAGATTCGCTCTCTGTTGTGCGTGCTGGAAAGACCTCTCTTCGGAGGATTGGTTTTTGGTCACGTTTTTGACCAAGCGTTCTTCATTAGAAACTCTTTTAAAGAGCATCTGAACGGAAATAAATTTCTCGGTGAAGAACATCCATAACTATTTTGTTTGGCCTTTGATTGTTGCTGAGGAGTTTCGTTGATGAAGATTTCCCTTATAAAGGTACGTCTTTTTGCAGTCTATTCAATCTTTTTCCAAGTTTTGTTTGAATTTTTTCTAGTATTCAACTACGATTAAAGGGAATCTAGGCTACCCTGTAACATTACGCCTATCCATATGCACCAATTTGTGCAGCCGTTTTGTCAAAAAAAGGGAATCCAGTCTTTCTGGAGCACGGCTGAACCACACCTTCATCTCTGAGACGTTATTGTACGTTGAATAGGTCCAGTAGCCAATTTTCGAGGCTATACTGTATCCGCAGTCGGTATCAACAACCGTAGGATTACATCAGAGTATCCATCAATAGAAGTAAACATTTTTCGTTTGTTGATATTTTTTTATATTAATTAAATTTGCCTTGATTGATCTATCTGATCTATTAATTTCACTAATTTATTTAATTTACAGTTAAAGGTAATCATTTCTATAAAGATTTAAATTTCTATAGAATAATATTAATTCTATATATGCAATTTTTCTGATATTGCTTTGTAGTGATAACTTCAATTTTTATTGCATTTTATCTGTACCAATTTATAAATTTAGATAAAAAGTCGGTATCAATGTTAATCTTTTCGATGTATCTCTTATAATTGTTGGTGGCAATGGTCTTGTCCTGAATGGCAATGGCAAATCCTTCTGTTTCGGCATATAATTCCCCTTTTGTTAGCCATAGTAATGATAGTTCTTTATTTGCCTTGTCTAGATATTGCGGGAATTTACCTTGCATTGGTTTTTCTCTCCATCGCTGATTTAAGGTATCAACAGTATCTAGTGTGTTGTTAAGATTGTCTATCTTAGTAACTGGTGAACGGACTTGGCTTCAAAGTATTTGGTAAGGTTTATTATTTGCTTTCTGCACAGGTAGGTGAGATTTAAAAGACCTCTACCGCCTTGGCTGCGAGGTAAGTATAGTCGTTCACTTGCTGACCGTGGATGATGTACCTGATACTGTATAAGTAGTACACGAATTCGTCTATTTAAGTTTTCAGTGTCGGTATTCGTCCAAGGGATAACTCCGAATGAGTACGCATTATTATTATTATTATTATTTCTCAGTTACCTGGTACCCAAATATATGTCGGGTTATTACCAAAACATATATGTTGCTTAAATTTTCGGACTATCGTTTTGCATGTGTTGTAGTATACGTCGAGTTATGAACCAAGACATATAACTAATTCCTTACTGATTGAGGACCTTCCTAACAATATGTGCAGTCCCCAATACAGCTGCTTTTTGGTATGTTATAACTAAATTAGCTGGTATATCTAGTTTTGTAAGATTTTGTGAAAACTTTCTGTGTACTATCCCATTGGCCGATATGATAAATGGAACAACTTTCACTTTTTGTAATTCATAAATTGCCGTCATTTAGTAAACTAGATCTTGATATTAGTTGATCTTCTCTGTATATGATCTGCCAATATTCTCATCTAAAGGAACCGATATATCTATAATGTATGCCGTTTTTTTATTTTTATTAATGATCGTGATGTCCGGCTTGTTATGCGTGATCGTTCTATCTGTGATTAGTGATGTGTTCCACAGGATCTTGCATTCAGTGTTCTCTTGGACGTCCTTGGGTGCGTATTGATAATAAGGTTGTTGGCTATTTATTAATTTCTTATTTTGACACAAGGCTTGATGAATTATTTTGGCGATGTTGTCATGGCGTGTTAGATATTCTCTTGGTGCTAGGTAATAACATGCTGAAATTATATGTTGCACGGATTCTCTGCTATTGTTGCATAAACGACACTTTTCATTTGCTACATTTTCTTTCAAGATGTGTTTCAAGTACGATCTTGTGGGTATCACCTGGTCTTGTATGGCGATTACGATTGCCTCGTGTCTCACTATGGAGGTCTCTTAATTTTAACAACATCTTTATTAGAAATTTTTATTATTATTATTATTATTATTGTTATTATGATTATTATATAATCAAAACATATCAGACACTCCAAGAACTATCTAAACTATACAAAATGCAGAAACTACAAAGACGAACGACTACAGAAATGATGGAGGCTACTAATACTAGAAAGATTGTATAGAACATTATAGAAACCATAGAGGCTGTAGCGACTATAGAGACTATCTTCTTCTAGAGACTATCTTCTTCTTTGCGTGCCGTGCTCTTTTGCAGAGCGTTGGCATTTCCCTCCTATACTTTTGTTGTGCGTGTTCAGTGATCACAAGTATAGGGGACCCAACCACTTAAGGTGGACTCCGAACCACCCCAAGTACATAGTACTTGGATTTTTATTAATTTCAGGGAAAGTATACCTCGGGGGTTTGCCATTGCCTTCCGAGGGAGAAGCGATTTTTAAAAATCCGGTGATATATTGGCCGGGGTTCGAACCCGGGTTCATTGGTCGGTAGTCCCGCACGCAACTAACCACAATCGCTCTATAGAGACTATAATGGTACTTATATTATTAGATTATACTACACGAAACTACAGAAAAAAAGACAGAAACTTAGATTAATTTTATTAACCTTTAGTTTATGACAATTATATTCTGTTGAAGATTCTAGAAAATTGAGTTACAATTTATTAAAGTTCTTAAATTTCTGCCAACAATACTTCTAGTAAAATACGATTTACTTATTTTGTACAATACTACACTTTAATGTTAATAATGACATTGTATTTAAAAACATAGCCTAATGAAATCGCAGTGCTACAACAGAGCATCGTAAATCTCAATCAGTTTTTGTCGTAAAATTTTTCCTGCAGCATTTTTAGGAATTTCATTTATAAACTTAACACCACCATATAAACGCTTCTGGATAGATATTCTTTCTAAAAGCAAATATATTACTGAAGTGTCTAAAGAAGAACACAAAATTAAATAGAAATACCTCCTACGTAATTAACAATATCTTTCTCGGTAACATCAATACCATCTTGTTTAACTACAAACGCCAGTGGAACTTGTCCAGCTCTTTTATCTCGTATTCCAATCACACCACAATCTTTTACAGCAGGATGAATTAAAATTAGAGCTTCCAACTCTACTGGAGAAACCTAACAGTAGTAACACCTATATGAAATTATGCACACCTTATACATTTCTAGATTACCTGAAAACCTTTGTACTTGATCAATTCTTTCATCCTGTCAATTAAATAAATAGCTCCATTATCGTCGTAATACCCTAAATCTCCTGTATGGTAGAAACCTTCTTGATCAAAACATTCTTTGGTAGCACTTTCATTTCCAACATACCCTTTCATAACTGTTGGACCTTTAAAACATACTTCTCCGACTTCTAGAGGTAGTAAATTTTGATTCGTTTCACAATCACATACTTTAGCCAACATACGCGGTACGAGTACACCAACATTTCCAATTTGAGTTTTGCCATGTCTTTGAAATGAGCATGCTCCAGTTTCTGTTATGCCATATGCTATACGCACATGGGCATGTTTTAACCTTAGAGTACACCGAGTTAAAAAACAAATACATATGATTAATAAACTATTTCATGTTATACTTTTCTGCAGCATCTTTTTGCAATTCTTTTCCTACAGCTCCTCCGCCTACAATAATGTCCTCAATGCTTGAAATGTCATATTTACTAACTAAAGGACATTTTACAAGAAATAGTAGTAATGGTGGTACCATGTACAATTTAGATGGTTGATATTTTTGGATGCATTCCAGAAATGTTTCTGGGTTAAATTTGTTCAACATAACCATTTTCATTCCAACTCTAATAGAAATTGTATGAATTAGTGCTCCTAATATATGGAAAAGTGGCACAATAAGAACTGTGGTATCATTGATTGAGATATTCATATATTCTTTATCACTAAAATGAAATAAGCTTAAAATTGGATCGAGTATTCTATTGAATATACTTACGGCAAATATTGAAACGTGGTTGCAATGTTTTTGTGAGAAAGAAATGCTCCTTTAGGTAATCCAGTAGTACCAGATGACATGAGTATCAAAAGTCCTTGATTAGAGGTGTCTAATGTTTCTGGTGTGAAAAGTTCTGGTTCGATATATGAAATACCTTCAATTAAATCTTCTAAGCTTTCCACATCGTAATTATTATTCGATGTCCTTTCCAAGTATACCAGTTTTACATTTTCAAGATTCAGTTCCTTTTGGGCCGCGATGACATTCTTAACAGACACTTCACTGCAAATAATTAATTTTGGCTTTGAAATAGAGTATGCATGTTTTAGTTCACCTGAAAATTGATAGCATAAAAATCTTATACTAATATTTTCTAACAAAATTATTTACCAACTGAATAAAGTGGATTTAGTAGATGAGCTGTGATCCCTTTATAAAAAGCTCCCAATAACGGTATGCAATAATTTATTGAATTTTCAACAATTATAGCAAGAACGTCACCTTTTTTAAGACCAAAATTCTCTAAAAGCTTTGCAGCTTTTAGACTGCTTTGAAGTATATCGCCAGTTTGCAAAGATTTTCCGGTAATGCCATCGACCTGCAGTGAGATTCTAATTTAAGCTGATCGAATTGATGTATTTAAAAATAGTTGATGTAGATTATGGTAATAACGCATGTTTGAAATTTGGTTTCAAATTTTGAAAAAGTGTTCAAACAAGGATGAGAATTATCAACTTTTAACCAGTGGCGTGCGGTGAGAATTTAGGCTAGGGAAGCAACCACGATTTTAATTATAATACACCTAGGTACAGGCGCGGATTAACGGGGAGGGAATAATCCCCCCCCCAATTTAGAAATAAGTTTACATAGAATAGAAACAAATAATGTTTGTTTAATTATTATTTATTAAAACAATTATTTTTCCAAAGATTTCCCCCTCAAAGTAATTCTCTGGATCCGCCCCTGCTAGGTACAATAAAAAACAGTGTTATAATTATTAAGCTTAAAAGTTTCTTTCATTCATTCTTTATTTAAAAAAAACTACTACTACGTATCAATTTACCGGTCTTTCTTAGCAAAATACCGGTACAGGTTTTAATCTTTGTTGTTAAATTTGAAAGATCTGGTTTTGATCTGCCTTTCTTAATAATTTGTAATTTCTCTCCAACACTGTGTGCGAAAAATTGCTTATTAATAATTTACAAACTGAACAAAAAATCGTCCCGATTCGGCTATATCGAAGGTACTCGAACCTTTCACCGAAGCAGTTGAATTTGCAGTCGTGACGATAATGCAATTTTAAATTTGCATACAGGCAAACTAAATAGAACTATTTGTCTTAAAAAAAATACAACTTATAAATTAAAATAATAAAATGCGACAAAATACAGTCTCATTCGCAGATTTACATTACTTAAGTAACACTAAATCGAACAAATAACCAAATTATAATAAATAAACATTTGGGAACGAAGCACAATAAAAATTACGACCAAACAATGTTAACCAGCCAAACAGCATCCGTCTATTATAACACCCCGCGCTCGCTGATTCACGCCAAGGTTAAGAGAAGAGCATTTGTAATCAGTGCTTATATTAAGTGTATGTATCACATTTGAATCGGTATTACCTTTCCGTGCAAATTTAATGAGCCTAATTTAAAATAGTACTCTAAATAGTTATATTTTTTTCTGTACAGAGTTGATATTGAGGTTTAATTTGATAAATATTTCAATTTATATAAACGATAACCATAATTTTACAGAAGTATTTTTGTTAGCATTGTTTTTATTTTTAATAAATTCTCAAGGCAAGCATTGCTTCCATTGCTTCCATGGACCGCACGCCACTGCTTTTAACTAATAATGTGCTTCAAACAATATTGCGAAAACAAACCTTACAAACATCATCAAAAAGCCTTAAAATGGTTGTAAAAAAAATTACTGATTTAAAAGATAAATCTTTGCGTTTCATACATACAACACTAATATGCTGTGGATCCCGTTGTTTCAAGCACTCAAATAAATATTTTCCCAATGATCCATCTGGCACAGAAAAATCTAAACTTGGCCCTGATAGAATATAATCTTCGCTTCGCATACTTATTTACCCTGACTTAAATAGATCTTACTGTGTGCACATCATTTGCTTGAAGTCTTTTATATATACCTTGATGTAATGTTTAGTGCTTCGACAGTAATAGTAATATTTATCATTTATTTGTTTACGTACATATATGAGAACATTATAAACATAAGTATTGTAAACATCAATTAAATACTTAACATCCAATTACAGGTAAGTACAGCACACTATTATTTATTTAAATAAATATTTACAATTGACACCCCCAACAACATGCCGCTAAAGAGTGTCTGTTTTAATTATTCTGAACATCTTTAGTTGCAAAAATAGTATGTGTACAGGGTTATTCATTATATTTTAACTAAACAGTAGCGTGGTTTTGCACAACGTTGGTTAATTGTGATTGTACGATTTTTTTTGTACAATTGGGTTCCATTATTTAAAAGCGTTGCGTATTCTTTCTTAATAAGATTGTTTGAAGACGTCGTGAAATTTGATCTGACAAATTGTGCAAAGCTAATTGAATTAACTAAAGGAATTAATAATTCACAAAATTGTGCTGTGTCTGTCCACAATCTTGTTGTATATTTTGATACAAGTTGTATAACTGTAATTATGCACAGTATTGTGCAGCTTTTTAATTGTATATGATGAAAAAATGCAAATAAAATTTGAAACTGTAATACAATTTGAGTGAAATCTTATATCAAGGTTATTTTTAATGTGGGATTGACCTATTGCATTTATTTCCTTCTCAGATCAGAGACTCCAGACATAAACAAACTGCAAAAAAACGCTGTGCTACGTGGAAATGGAACACGTTAGTTTAGTAAGTTTGTGATAGTTGCAGAATACAGATATAATATAGGTGAATAAAAATTTAATTAATGTAAGTATTTTTAATTTTTTACCCTATATTTTAAATTATTATTATTATAATTGGGAACGCATTTTATTTACTCATTTATTTTAGTGCAAGTGCTATATAATAAATAACTAATTTATACATTCATTTTCCAGGCGTAATTGGGTGCGGAGTTTTCCTTTCTTCTTGGATCAACCACTTTACACACCAAATTTTCTAATAATTCAGAAATGGACCGATGATCTTCCAGTGTTTGGCATTATTGAGAAAATAATAAAAAGTTCATGTTTCCAACTTGAAAATTTACTTTTATATGCCATGATTTGCTACTAATTTAAATAGTAGATCGTTTTATTTTAATTAGATCGTTTGCTTAATTTGTATTTTTCTTTATATGAATGTTTTCTCTTTGTATTTTTGTGTTTAAATTAAATATATAATTGTTTAATAAAATTATGCACAATTTGTGTTATTAAATCACCCAGTGTTTAGCGTTTTTTTCAGCAATATTAAAGGTTAAAGAAAAATGAGCACAATATTCTGCAAATATGCACTAAACTAGTATATACACAATTACTCCAATGTTCGTATGTGTTTCTAACAGCATTGTGCAAAAATTCCACATAAGGATCGCAAGTGTTTAATACAGTGCAAGACTATGCTACAAAATGTAGAAGATTGTTTAAACAAATTGTTTTAGGTAGTTACCTATTTGGTATGGAGATAAAAATAATAAGTTGTTTGGATAAGCATTACAATTTGTTTTGCACAAACCAATCCAATTATATTGCACAATTTGTTCCTGTCCCCGTGTTAGGCACAATTTGTTTTAATTTTCTAAACAATTGTGCACTAAATATACAAACATTTCTCTCTGTGTAGATTTTGAAATTAGTGGCGTATATAGAGTGTCTCAAAAAAGTGTCAAAAAGTCCAACGACAGCGACGCGCGACGTTGCCAGGTTATGATTTTTGAAGTACTTTTTGTAAAACTTTGAGAGAGGTCTTAGCTAGCACCAATTTATTCTAAGCACATATTAAAAGGAAATTGCTTTATACGGGGTGATCTAAATAATTTTGAAATATCGACACATTCAAATCCATCTTTTGCAAATAGAACGCCTGGTATTATATATTATGTGTCAATAAAGTATCTATTTTAAACCTTTTTACTCTTTAGGAGCATAAAAGTGGTTGATTTTTAGTTGATGATGATGAAATGTTGATATAATTTTTCATACGGCAATTGCTTCTTGTGGTTAGCTAAGTATAAAATGAATATTTTATCAATTGTTACTGAGATTAAGTTTGGTTACTTTGCCTATTCCTTGTTCTAGTCCTTCTTACCTTACTACTACCCATTACATTCATCTATAGAAAAGTTCTGATAGTAAGATTTTTAATTATTGTTAAAAAGACCTAGGAATTTTGTTTGTACTGTAGCTGCCAGGATATAATGTGATACTATATTACAATAGTACATTATATTATAAAGAGCTGAAGTAAGACTTTATGCGGCGAATCTGTTTGTTTGATGGACAGATGGGATAATGTCACTTCAGCTCTGTATAATATATACTATTTTTTCTTCAAACGTCGACAATAGGCAAATATTTAAGGAATGTTGAAATTCATGAATTATTTTAATTATTTAGAGCATGAGCTACTCGATTTTATGATAATTTAGCTTTGGAGAGCGTTACTAGAGTTTCACTACAAGCAAAGTTATGAACAAGTTACCATAAAGTTCTTCTGTCATAAAAATTAAATTTGGAAAGAAATCGTAACTATGTTTTGTAATTATTTACCAATTTCCTGATTAAAACGTACTTGCTCATTGCAGCTTTCAATGGCAAAATAAAAATTTGAGTTCTACTAGATAATTTATTGTATACCCTGCTCTTGAACGGCAGTAAAGAGATTTAAGTGCCATGGCAACGAAGTGATATTTTAGCTTTGTCATCCAATCAAGTATTATAATGTCACATTTCACTGTGACGTTTGAAGAAAAAATATTTTTTCTTTAAACGTTAGTAAAATGTGAGAATATTACTGATGGATTGACAGTACTAAAGTGTCATTTCTAAAACTGGTTTTTGGCAAATATATTATTGCATTAAAAAACTATTTTGGAATACTGATTATTATCTACAAGAGCAATTTTTACTATTACGGTTCGTAATTCTGGAAAAAAAGGAAAAGTTTTTTCCTTATTGTAGGCCCTTGACTTTAACGAACGCACTATAATATACGCAACCCCTATATACCAACATGTACTGGTCCCTGATATTGTGAGATCTAATTATCTTTTGGTCCATTTTCGATTGCCCAGGTGTTTTTTGATTTTTGTAATCCAATGCTTCGTCGTCACATAGTTAGTAAACGTTAGGTCGTTTCCAGTTTCTTACCACAGAACCTGCATTTAAGATTTTTATTGTATGATCCCATTCTATACAGGTATCCATTAACTAGCACATTACCAGTCAGTAGTTCTGTTATAATTCCCAAATGGTCCATATTTAGTTTGAGCAGATCTTTATTTCGATTGTTACATGGTACATCAACAAATATCTTATTATGTGTGAGAATGTTTACCGAAGAATGCGTTCTAATTATGCACACTTGGTTATATCACTATGTGTGAGAATGTTTACCGAAGAATGCGTTCTAATCATGCACACTTGGTTATACCAGAACAAGTTCTGGACCAAGGTAAGGTGTAGTGTAGTTGATCCTATTCCTGTACGCTCAGACGATGAGTTACTGCCATCAGCTACTACCTACTGTCAGCTTGGGCCCGTTTTTCACTCGTATGGTATTTCTTAATACTGAAATGTACACCACAAAAAATGACAAAAAACACTTAATACTAGAAAATGAGACCCAAATATTGTTGAAAGCAAACGATATCACGCACAATCGTTTGGCATTCACAATTATCCATATGAACCGCTCCGTATGAACAGTTTTTAAAATGTTTATTATTTATTATTTCAATTGAAACCTAGTTTTGTTACAGGCGGTCGCCCCATACTATCCGCGGAGATAGTCGTAGCTCTACATCAGAACCGGTTGATGCCGTGTATCTGCCTATGATGATGAATCTGGTGAATCATCTGGTTCAGATCAATTTACTTAAATGGATTGATCTTCGATCAAAAACATCTAGTTTAAATTTTTACTTATACATAATTCTATAACTTACACTGAATATGTTTATCTACATAATGTATGTTACTTTTACAAAACAATAATAGCGAGCATTAAGCGAAAACAAAAATCAGTAAACAAAATATACTTGACTTTTTAATTTGGTATTTGGTTGCGGGCAAAAAACATAAGTATACAAATTGAGTAACGCTCAGTGGTAGAAGGGTCTATTGGAGCTTAACCAAGGATAATGAGTCCTGTCCCAAAATTGAAACCATCGGCATAGAAAGTTCTATCTTCCGACAGTTACCTCCCCTGAAATGTTGACTCTTTTGCGTATGAGGGTTTTCCGGGATCAACCTCGATAACCTTGTTTATAGAGTATAAACCAAAGTTTCGTATTAGATCTTCCGACCGTAAGTGTAATGCGGTGATGCGTTATAACATTGCGACTGTCTACTCTCACGGTCATACCGTCGTTAACTAGTAAAATATTTATGACGGTTAGTGCGAGTAATGAGTATACTAGTACGTAGGGCTATCCAACGTAGAAACCCCAAGCGTCAGCTGATGTCGGGATGGTCCGGAATGGTAATCGAAACTAGTTGAAAATGGTCTCATTCTACAAACGACAATTTTACGAAAGGAATAATCTTCAGTTCCTTCCTGCAGCTTTTTTGTTTAGGATTTGCCAGACTCGTCTTTCAAGGAGGAAACTTTCTTTTTGAAGGTTTTGAGACTTATTTTTCATCTTATTTTTTAAGTTTTGGTAAACGTAGTTTTCGAGATAACTATATTACTTTTTGCTGCTATAGCAGAACATGTATATCATATGTTGCATCTAAATAAGTAGTCGCGTCAGTTCGCTTTTGATGGTCTGTGCGCATCTTTTAATTGATAACTAATTGGAAGTCTCTGCAACTTATGAGAGACGACTACGCTAAAGATATTCTTATGTCATTGAAGAATTCCGAGTTATTCATTTGCGTACAGAAGGACGTCGAATGAGGCTCACATAGCACGTGTTATATTTGACGAGAAAATGTATATATGGAATAAACAGTGGCGTGCGGTCCATGGAAGCAATGCTTCCCTTGAGAATTTATTAAAAATAAAAACCAATGCTAAGAAATATATTTTTATAAAATTATGGTTATCGTTTATTTAAATGTGTAATATTTGATCAAATTAAAGCTCAATATCAAATTCGTACAGCAAAAAAGTACAATTATTTAGAGTACTATTTTAAATTAGGCTCATTAAACTTGCACGGAAAGGTAATACCGATTCAAATGTGTTACATACGCTGCATATAAGCATTGATTTCGTTGCTTATAACTGCTCTTCTCCTAGCCTTGATAAGCGGGCGTGGTCATACAGACGATGCGGTTAACATTGTTTGGTCGTTATTTTTAGCGTGCTTCGTGCCCAAATGTTTATTTATTATAATTTGGTTATTTGTTCGATTTACTGTTTGTTAAATTTAATGTTATTTCAGTAATGTAAATCTGCGAATGAGACAGTATTTTGTCACATTTTATTATTTCAATTTATATAAGTTGGAATTTTTTTAAAGGCAAATAATTCTATTTAGTTTGTTCTGTATGCAAATTTAAAATTGCATTATCGTCATGACTGCAAATTCAGCTGCTTCGGTTGAAGGTTCGAGTACTTCAGATACATCGTAATCGGGACGATTTTTTTGTTCAGTTTGTAAATAAGCATTTTCTGCGTACAGTCTTGGAGAGAAATTACAAATTATTGAGCAAGGCAGATCAAAACCAGAACTTTCAAATTTAACAACAAAGCTTAAAACCTGCACCGATATTTTGCTATAAAGTGTAAAAGTTCTTCTTTGAAAAGCTTTTAAGCTTAATAATTGTAACACTGTTTTTTTATTGTACCTAGCAGGGGCGCATCCAGAGAATTATTTTGAGGGGGAAATTTTTGGAAAAAATAATTGTTTTAATAAATAATAATTAAACAAACATTATATGTTTCTATTCTATGTATACTTATTTCTAAATTTGGGGAGGGATTTCCCCCATCTGCCTCCGCGAATCCGCGCCTGTACCTAGGTGTGTTAAAATTAAAATCGTGGTTCCTTTCCTATCCTAAATTCTCACCGCACGCCACTGGGAATAAGGTGCATTCAAATGAAAATATAATTCATATGACATTGTTTGCTCCAATCCAAATTAAAAAATCTACTTGATTACATTTATCACAGCGATAACAAAATACAAAATTCCATCACCATATTTGGGGCAGTATTTGCAAATTTAATAGTTAAGTTACTTTGACTTATTTTCGTTCTTTAAACAAATTACGACGCACAGGTGTAATTGTGTTCTAATACAACAATTAGAATAATCAGAAATAGTTGTTATCATTGTTCTAAAGTAATGAAATAAAAAATAAAACAATAAAACATAAAACGATAAATATAATAGAATAGAAAAACAAGTTCAAGGCAGAACTGATTGTAATGAGGTAACATTTCCAGTGAATTCACGCAGACGCAACCAAACTTTTTATTACATAGGTTTATAAATATAAGCGTAATCCAAGTGTTTACAAAAGCATAAGACGACTGATAAATAAGGTGCTTAGCTATGGAGGAGATAAAACAATGTAATGGTCTTTCGTTATTTTTTGGTATAATCTCTTTCAAGCGAGATATTTGGCATTTTGAAATTAACAAATACAATCCATTAAAAAATCTGTTATATTGTTCGGTACAGAACCTTTCCACTTCCAACTTTAATTCTTCGTTTATAAAGCGCGGCCCTAAATTCTTTTCTATATTCCTAAAAATGAAATCGTCTGGGGATGCCAAATCTGAACAGTAGGTATGGTGGTTGAACTCTTAGAACCGAAACCCTTTATCAGCGCCGCCCTTTGGATTTTGAAGCACCGGGCACAAATATGGAGTGGGGCCGCCAGTAAATGAAAAAATGAATAAACAATAATATCTTTAATTTTTCATGCAAGATGTTCTCGGGCGACTGGCGGTGTAACGCGCCCCCTCGTTGAACACGCTGCCAATCTAAGCAGTGTTGCTAGATGGACCGGGCGAGCGGAATTTTTCCACTATCCCCATCACCAGTTTTTAATCCGGCCAGAGCGGCCCAGGACTATTCGGCTTCTAAAAGTCTCACGTTTGTCCATTTTGTAGGCTGGGGTCGTAATTCAATAATGATTTAAATTTTGTTAAACATTCTTTTGGTACATTTATTTTAAAGAATTTCTAATTCTCACAAATCAAAGTTAATCCTAAGTCTGAATGTTACATTTGACAGGTCCTTTCGGGTCGTGTCGTGTCGTCTGCTTGCTTCGGAGTGGGCGGGAACGGTCGGTTACGCTTCACTAGCAGCAATTTATATGCGTTCCATTTTGAGTCCAAAACGTAAAATACCACAGAGCCGGATTAAGGCACACATGAAAAGGTAATTACAACACATTAGTCGCTTACCCTTTAAATGGAAATTAGCAGTACTTACGGTGGATTGGGGATCCCCCGTGCGGTCTCACATTGCTTCTGGATGATTGGCGCCTTCGGTAGTGTAGACCTTCAGTGCACTACCACGATCATGCTGACCTGAAACAGATGCTTGGCGCATCGGGCGCCCTTTAGCCCAATTACTAACAGGACCATATACACACTTGGGCACCGTCAATGTATTCATCTCCCTCCGAGTCCGCCTCTAGTTGGGAATGCAATACAGGAACCTGTAGTGGAATGAGCACCCCAAGACTGCCCAGTGATTAGCTGGGGCCACTGGTGTAATTCTAATTAATTACCCAGGTCGAGGCAGACATTGAAATACGCCCATTTCTCCGTCTCCAAGCAAACAGTATACTGTGCGGTTATTTTTACAGAGCTTAATTCACATACATCAACAACAATAGCAATTCCACTAATTGCTAACAAAGCAACACCACAACAAAACAACAACATGTAATTCCTCAATTGCCAACACATCAATATAATACAGCAATTCCAACCAATTGCTAACATCAACATAAAGCCAATATCACACATTGGCAACAATCACAATTCAAGCAACATCTCATATCTCATGACAAACACAGTCAATATTAGCAGTACGCATCTGCATTTTTGGTCTCAATATAGAATACACGCACTACACTCGAAGCCCTTTTTACAAACCGACCGCCCGTTTACAGCACCATAATGCAACTGTCCCTTCTGACATAATATATCCGACCGCTACCCCTAATTTTGTATACTTTTAAATATGTGTTTCTATAGCCTCAGACGGTGTTACTAAAACCATTAAGACGTAGGGTCAGAGGGTGACTTTTTTGGTTATAGGTTGTGTGAGAATAGGATGGCGATGTGGAGGATTCTTACCGGGAGGATCTTTGGTGTGCAAACAAAGAGGACAACACGTATAATATATACTTCCTATCAGATACTTGCGCAGGGTGGGGAAGCTAATAATCTTTAAATTAATTTCTTTAATGCTCATTTCTAACGAAGTCACCCACATCATCATGGGCACTTCTTACCACGCATTGACACATTGCTCGTCACCTGAATTATGTCTGGAATTGTAATGCGATACACATGATATTGCAAGAAGCTCGGCAGATCTTTCTGTCGTATTTGGTATTTGGAGATCGAGAAAGAACCTCCTGAATGTCTCGAAGTTTTGTCAGGTGTTACTATACTGATAATACCCAATCCGCTGGCTCGATATGCAAAGCAACGAGCGAGTGATTGCTCTTGTTGAATTGGATTCATGTTCAGGGAATCTACTTCATTGTTTATCCGCCCTGTACTCTATACTGAAATCATATTACTGGAGCAGAAGCTACTACCAGCAATCCTAGGAACTCATTCTTTGTGCATGAGCCGTCCTGAGAGCACTACAATCGGTAACGACGTTGAACTTACACGAGATATACACGAAACGTTTCTAAGGGGTCTCTACTACAACTAAAGTTTCTAGTTCAAAGCATTTGTACTTATGTTTACTATATGTTTTATGGTTATTGCCATCTCTGCATAAGAATGCAGACCTACTATCAGCCAAACCTACTCGCCGCTGTATAGATCCCAGTGCCAACGAGGGAATTATATATAGCTGTACCGGACAGGGTCTATAATCCATTGCAAACTTGCTAAGTAATTAGAGCATAATCTGAACGAAGTATTTAGGAAATTTCGTTTACCCTAACAATTGACGCACCTACCGATTTCCCTTTGGAGCTCAGAAATATTTTACAGCTTTTTATTTCTCTTCGCCCAGTTTACCAGTGCTCGCAGACACTTCCATATCTAAGTAGGTCACGCTTTGTTAAAGGCATGAATATTACTTTAAACAAAATGGTAAACATTTACCCTATAGTACTTGCTGAGTCGTTGCTAACCTTTTGAGATTCTATTGCACCGTGACCGATGGGAGTAATATATCGTCGAGATACACGCCTGCTGTATTTTCACACGATGCCATGACCAGGTTCTAATCGCATGAATACGCTAGGTGCATTGAAGATGTCAAACGGGATTTTCTTCAACTTATAATGCGGCACAAATACTGTAAGATGTTTCACGCGAAACCCCTTCTACGGAAACCTAATGATAATAATCCGATGCTGAGTTCTAATGATATGAAACCTGTGCTTCTGAGCATTCTATCATCCGCATCTATCTATCTAGCTATGTATAGCCTGTCTTCACCATGTGTCTTGTTTTCTTTTTATTTACTAATGAAATATAAGATGCAAATGAAATTTGGAATACAGTTTATGGATAGAAACAGTTCATCGTTAGTTGACCTCATGTCGATCTCTATACTGACAACAAATCCTACTTTGAGCGAGTCTAACGCAAAGCAACCTCTATACCAACGTCTTACAAGGTCTCCTACTTTTAAGGTTACTGTCTCAATTCGTACTGTGTGAAACTCTATAATCGTGAAATGAAATAGAAGCAAAATAACTAACATCAGTCTCACAAGACCCATCGAGAACCCTACACCTAAAAAACTGCCCTAACACTACGCATCACCATCAAATTTTATTTATTTTATTTTATTTTATATATTTTGGGAACCCAACAGTTTTACCCAATTATAGGGTTCCACTAAATTACAAAAAAAGTAAATAAATTGAAAATTGCGGTCTAATATAATTATTAACACACATAACTTAAATAAGTGTTATAAATGAAATTATTAATAGAATTCAATATTTTACATTTTGACAATAATGCGGATAAAATTAGAATCAGAATAGTATATTAGTATATTAGATACGTTTGTAATTTGTAAATTAGTTAATGTATATGCAGATAAGAATTAGTAATGATACGATCTAGCTTTGGTAAATATATAAATGTCACCCTGATTGCTTTAAGATGTTTTTAAACTGATTAAGAGATATAGTGAAGATGTCCAGCTCTATCTTTCGCAACAGATCATTGAGTTCTACCGAGAAACGTGTAATTGGTGAGTTAGAAGCAGAATTTGTTCGATTAAAACGTATAGAGAATAGTTGAGTATTTCTGGTTTGTCTTGGTGGAATGTGAAAGTAAAACAAAGAAAGTAGGGTAGGGCAATCGATTAAGTTATTAATTATTTTAAAAGCCATAATTCTGTCAAGATATATTCGTCTGGTTGCTAAAAAAGTGAAGTTAAAGGTTTGATTCGGAAATTTGTATTGTAAGCGATTATAGAATTTGTTTTGAATAGCTTCTAGTCTATTGTTGTAAGTGTTGTAGTAAGGGGACCATATAACGGAGGCATATTCGAGGTGGCTTCTAACCAACGAATTAAATAGTGCGATGTACGTTTGAGGTTGTCTGAAGTCATTGGAGTTACGTAGTATAAAACCGAGGGTTTTATTAGTCTTTTGGGTGATAAAGTCTATGTGATGGTCAAAAACTAATTTGTTATCGAATATCACTCCGAGGTCCTTAATACAATCCTTTTTTGTGAGTTGAATGTTATTGATTTTGTATGGAAGGTCATGTATATAGCGATTTCTGGAGAAAATTATTGAGTGACATTTGTCGGCATTAAGAGTCAGTTTGTTATTTTTACAGTAATTTTCAAAAGAAGTTATATCCAGTTGAAAATTAATGCAGTCCTGCATGTTATTGATTTTCATGAAAAGTTTGCAGTCGTCAGCGTATAAGAGAAACTGTACGTGTTTTAAGCAATTGACTATGTCATTAATAAATAAGTTAAAAAGCAAAGGACCCAAATGCGAGCCCTGCGGAACTCCTGAGGGAGCACTGTAAGGCTCGGACCGATACCCCTTAATAACCACTAGCTGCGATCTATTCGAGAGGTATGATATCAGCCACCGCAGTAGGTTTCCACACACTCCGATTTTTTGTAATTTTTTGAAAAGAATAAAATGGTCAATTTTATCGAATGCTTTGCTGAAATCAGTGTACACAGCATCTTACTGTAATCGCTCATCCATTGCTCCTAGCACATATTCGCTATAAATGATCAAGTTTGTGTTTATAGAACGTTGTTTATAAAAACCATGTTGTTGGGGGATTATATGACTTTTTATTGAGTTAAATATGTATTCATGTACTATGAGCTCAAGGATTTTACTTATGACCGGAAGTTTAGATATAGGTCGGTAATTTTCAATATTGGACTTGTCACCAGACTTATGGATAGGACTGACATGAGCTAATTTCCAAACCTGAGGAAATGTGCCTTCAGCAATTGATTTATTGAATAGAATTGAAAGTGGTAAACTAAGAGATACAGCAGTATTTTTTAAAAAGATAGCAGGTAAATTATCAGAGCCAGCTCCCTTGTTAGGATCAAGCGCCAGAGCTATTTTTTGTACTTGTTCTGGGTTAGTTGTGATACTGTTTATATTTAAATTGGTTTCAGAGATTTCGTTTAAGTCTAATAAGAGATCGGATGGGTCACTATAAGCATTTTGAAAGAAACTAGCGAACAGATCACAAACTTCCCTTCCAGCAGAGGCGGTCTCATTTCCTAGTCGGACTAAGTTTGGTACATTATTATTTAATTTTTTGGAGGCAAACCTCCAAAACTGTCTGGGATTATCGTTGATCCGTCGCTCAGTACTCTCCACATGCTTAATATAGGCTTCTTTTATTAGATTCTTTACTCTTGATCTTAACAAGGAAAACTCTCTGTAATGAGCCATGGATTTTGTTCTTTTATATTTTTTATGAACAGAGTGTTTTTTACAAAGCATTCTAATAATGTTTTCATTATACCACAGAGGATAATGTCTTTTACGAGTTTTTCTTACAGGGACATATTCTTCTATTATTTTGAAAACTAAGCCATAAAACATGTTAACGGCTTGATCTATATTTTTAGTGTTAAATTTAGAGTTCCAATTGATACTATTAAAAGCATTGTTAATTTGATCATAATCTGCAGAATAGTAGTTAAATACCTTTCTAGATTCGCTAGCAGGAACCAAGGGGGCAGGAACATCCAGGTCTAAGATAATTTCTAATGCGGGATGATGGACATCTATTCTAGATAAAGGTGTGATGCATTCAGTTACCAAAACTTTATCGCAATTTGACAGAACTAAGTCTAAAATACGGTTATTAATATTACTAAATTTATTAAATTGCATTAGATTTAAAAAAGAGATGGTATCAATAAAGTTTGTGTAATTGTTAGCGCTTATTTTATGCGGAATTAAATTGTTGATATTAGGCTGATTTATCCAATTAATCAATGGCAGGTTGAAATCACCACATATAAAAAATATATCGTCATTGTGTTCCGTTACAGTTTTATTGAGATTGTTAAGAAAGTACGGTAGTGCGACGCTGTCTCCAGGAGGGATGTAAACACAACATATATTAATTTTAACTTTCTTACCATCTTTGTCAAGAAGAAATAATGTTACCCAAATGTCCTCAGCTTCGCTACGCCACTGCGTATTTTCATAACTATCCATTTTGCGATCGACAACGATAAAAATTCCACCACCATCCTTTTTTATTGATTGAGTTAGGCATCTATCCCGTCTATAAACAATGTAGTTATCATTAATAAGTTCGCTATCATTAATAGAATCATTAAGATTTGATTCAGTAATGCATATGACATTATAAGTACAGCTTAATGTATTCAAATAAAAATCGTTTAATTTGGATCTAATCCTATTTACATTTTGGTAATAAATCGAAATTTCCATAACAAAAAGATATAACTAAAAAAGATAAAGTTGTTAAATTTATATATAGTTTAATTTAACAAAAATAAATTACTTAACTTTACAATTTGTTAATGTCGTTGAATGTAGAAATATGGATGAGCCTTGATGTTTCGTTTTTTCTTGCAAAAAACTTGGCATTTTTAACCCATATGTAAGTATATCCTTTTTGTTTTGCTGCATCACGGATATTTTTATACAGTTGTTTGTTGACCGGAGAAAGGTGTTCATTGATAAAAATCTTATCTGCAAAGTTGATGAACCCAACTTGGGAAGCTGAAATACCTTTTAATTTCTTGGCCTGAATTAAAAACTTATCCTTCAGTTGACGAGATATAAACTTGATGATAATATTTTTTGGTTTTTTATTATTACTGTTAAAGTGGGGTACTCGATGTACGACGTCTATATCTTCTAGTTTAATTGGACAATCAATTATTTCGCCCATTTTTGAAACTACCATTAAAAGATTTTCTCCGTTAGATTCTGGACAATTCACTATTTCCAAATTATTCATTCGAGTATATTGTTCCATATCATTTATTTTGTTGCGAAGAATGTCTACAGTATTTTTTAACGATTCATTCTCTTGTTTTATTTTATCAATTTCTTGAATACGAAGATTAACAGTACTGATTTGCTTTTCAAAATCAGAAATCTTGTCGCAGCAGAAAGTAATTGATCTTAATAATTCATCATGTTTCTGAGAAACTTGATTAAGTATTTCTTTTTTCATGTTATCCATAGCCGCTAGAATTTTACCTTCTAAATCCATTGGTAAACTAATATTATTAATTTCCTTATAGCAATTTGAGCATTTCCAGTTAGCACCCGATTCTTGAATTGAAGATAATTCAGTTGTTGACAAATTCGCACATTTTAAGTGAAATGTGTTATCGCACTTCGCACATTGGATGCCAGGCGACTTTTTTGTCGTAACCAAAGTGCATGCATAGCAAGATGACATTATCAGTTATTTCTTGATTATGTATCAATTAATGTTTGACTATTTGTAAATATTCAAATTATAATACTATGAATATCACGAGAAAGAGCTAAACGTGACCGCCACACTCGAACGCGCCGAGTGTACTTGCAAATTATCGGTGATAATGATACAACTGCACCGAAGCAACCGCCAGGAAGAAAAATCTCAACAACTCCCACGAAATTCCTATCAATTATTTCCTCTCCATTCCAACCTATCTCTTATCTTTCCTTCTACCTATGTGTACCTAACTAACAATAAGTAGCTATCTTTCAGTAGCCTAATGTTCTCTCTTTCTTGGCAGAAGGTTACACTATAAAAAAAACAAAGGATCTCTTGATCCTGAGGTACCGCACACCACTTGAGCGTCTATCATTTCAAAACTAATTGAACAGGGAGAATCATTTCCGATAATCTCACCTATTTCAAACTTCTAATGATTTTGCTGGTTATTAAACCACAACTAATTATAATCTGCCCTATCTGTAAAAGATACATTGCACATCGATGATCGAAGATCAATTGTATGCAGGGAACTAGTTAGTTGAATGGATCCAGAATGTCTATTACAAAAGGTCATGTAGTAAGTTATAATTACAGTAAGATTGGAAAAGGAACAACACAGGAATGACCCAAATGTAATAACACGATAATAAATAGGCGTTAAACTACATGATAAAATTAACAGAGCACATAATGGATCATAATTGATGAATGGGATAAATCAATAAACCACTGAATGATCAAACACCGATTCAGTTCACATAAACACCCTTGTATTTTTTTTGTTAACTATTTTACTAACTGTGTCCCTCGTCTTAACTACACAATGAAGCTGTACATAACTCAAACGGAAGTAAAATTAAAAACTTAAATTGGATACTCATTGCAGTACGTGCTCGTATAATTTGAATGTACGTAAGAATCAAAATTGCGAATATCAACAAAAATAACTCAAATGTACGTATAATTATAAACGCTAATTGGATTAATTGAATCATGTGCGTAAATCACAGGTAGGTAAAAATAAAACTCCGAATAGATAAATTAAAATACATACGTAACTCAAATCTAGGTAAAATTATAAACTCCCATGTAATAATCCTACCTAAATCTAATGTACATAAAAGTAAAACTCCGAATAGATAAATTAAAATATGTACGTAACTCAAGTGTACGTAAAATTATAAACTCGAACTTGATTAATTGAAACATACGCGTAAATCAAATGTACGTAACATTAAAACTCAGAATAAATTAATTAAAATACCTACGTAACTCTAACTGGATTAATTGACACATGTACGTAAATTAAATGCACGTAAAATTAAAACTCCGAATATAGCGATTAAAATACGTCGGTATCCCAAACATGCCTGAAATTAAAAACTCGCAGCATATTTAACGATACGTACATACATAACTTAAAAGTAAGAAACATTAAAACTCTAATCGTAATAATTGAAACACATACGTATTTCAAATGTACGCATGAGTAAAAACTATAATCATATTAAGATTCGTTTTAAGGGTTTGCCCTCTTTACGGCATAAGATCACATTTGGTAGTCAATGTGGTTTGTAACGATACGATATCATTTAAAACCCTCATAATCAATTATAATGCAATATAGAAATTCACGCAGAAACATTAATTTACAACGTGTGTATTATAGGAGCAAGCAGTTGACCTAGCAATCCCACCTCTGACATTTGTAGGCCGGGGTCGTAATTCAATAATGATTTAAATTTTGTTAAACATTCTTTTGGTACATTTATTTTAAAGAATTTCTAATTCTCACAAATCAAAGTTAATCCCAAGTCTGAATGTTACATTTGACAGGTTCTTTCGGGTCGTGTGACTGCTTGCTCTGGAGTGGGGGGGGGGGAACGGTCGGTTACGCTTCACTAGCAGCAATTCATATGCGTTCCATTTTGAGTCCAAAACGTAAAATACCACAAAGCCGGATTAAGGCACACTTGAAAAGATAATTACAACACATTAGTCGCTTGCTCTTTAAATGGAATTTAGCAGTATTTACGGGGGATTGATGCCCGTCTCATGTTGCTCCTGGATGATTGGCGCCTTCGGGAGTGAAGACCTACAGTGCACTACCACGATCATGCTGACCTGAAACAGATGCTTGCCGCATCAGGCTCCCTTTAGCCTAATTACTAACAGGACCAGATACACACTTGGGCACCGTCAATGTATTCATCTCCCTCCGAGTCCGCCTCTAGTTGGGAATGCAATACAGGAACCTGTAGGGGAATGAGCACCCCAAGACTGCCCAGTGATCAGCTGGGGCCACTGGTGTAATTCTAATTAATTACTAAGGTCGAGGCAGACATTGAAATATGCCCATTTCTCCGTCTCCAAGCAAACAGTATACTGTGCGGTTAATTTTACAGAGCTCAATTCACATACATCAACAACAATAGCAATTCTACCAGTTGCTAACAAAGCAACACACCAACAAAACAACAACAGGCAATTTCTCAATTGCCAACACATCAATATAATACAGCAATTCCAACCAATTGCTAACATCAACATAATAAAGCCAATATCACACATTGGCATCAATCACAATTCAAGCAACATCTCATGTTGCATCTCATGACAAACACAGTCAATATTAGCAGTACGCATCTGCATTTTTGGTCTCAATATAGAATACACGCACTACACTCGAAGGCCTTTTTACAAACCGACCGCCCGTTTACAGCCCCATAATGCAACTGTCCCTTCTGACATCATATATCCGACCGCTACACCTAATTTTGTATACTTTTAAATATGTGTTTCTATAGCCTCAGACGGTGTTACAAAAACCATTAAGACGTAGGGTCAGAGGGTGACTTATTTATAGCTACACATTCTTTCGTATTTCGTAAATATATTTTAGGTTCCGACAAAGAATGTAAAACTGAATTTATTTAAGACATTACCTAATATCACTTACTATTAATTAATCACTAAAGATGCTAAATTCGCATACAGAAAATAAATATCCCACAGTTTATAAAACCGTTCAGTCGGTGAGGCGTTTAGAAATTTAGTGTGTTTCATTTCAAAAGCAAGCTTTAAATTTATGCATAAAAACTGCATCAAATGGCGGTCTCTCAGTCTATTTTATTAATGCGTAAGATATATACTGCGTTGTTGATTAAAATAAGCTCGGTGCGGGGCACCACTAGCTCCCGGGGCCCCGAGTGTACGGCCGGCTTACCGACCTTAGGAACTCTTCTGCCCTTCATCTTGAACAAATTGCCACATTTTCCAAAACGGCATTTTCTGATATTGTCTTACAATTTCTTTAAAATTTGTAAAAATTTCTTCTCAAACCCAAAATAGTGGGCATAACGATGATTAAAATTTTGGATTCTTTTGATATTAGGGGGCGGTGTGTTTCTATTGCATATACCAAAAGCTGTCACTAAATTTTTATGACTTTCCTCATAAGTTAACTACTTTTCGGGATTGACATCAACTAACTAAAACAGGTTTCAACTGTTGCAATTGATCTATGACCTATACTAATAAGGATTAACAGAGTAGGCCTGTACTAAGTCATAGCTCATATGGTGCATACTCAAATCATATTTGAAATATTTTCGTACGTGGTAAGAATATACTTTTCTTAATGCAGGTTATGAAAGTTCAGAACTAGTATTGTCTCATGGCAGATCTAAGGGATTTTTTTAATATTTATCAATAATGGATCATTTAGACCAATATCGCTATTGACAAAAAAAACAGTGCTTGGTGTCCGTGTAGTGAAACACGCGTGTGAGTCGTACCTCGAAGTTGAAAAGTCGAGAAGGCATCCCTCCCTCTAGCCTAGGCATAGTCCTTAGGCCTTCAAATGGGGCACCATCTCTAACACCATGGTTTAGAACTCCAGGTTAAGAAATCCGTTTCTCCAAGCGAAACGCCACCCTGCTTTTATCCTAGTAGTCTAGTAGTCGTCTCAAAAGGTAACACTTGAGTTTCACTTAAGTGTTTCCTGACGAAAACTCATTAACGTTGCGGAGGAGGCTCTGCAAACACGAGTACCGCTGTGGGTCGATTTGATTTTCGCCACAGACCTAGTCTGATGGAGGATAATTTAGTGAGGTTTATCACGTCTGGGAAACTGCATGGCACCCGGTAGATGCTTTCAGTGACGGAAGTATGATGATCATGTTGTGACTGTATAGGGTGACACCTAGGGTGTTCGGGAGACCACACGACGTTCTGGCTGTCATCTACCCTATCCTTGGATCCTGGAAACGGGAAACTGGGCAATGGATGAAGCAGTCAGGTCAGGTGTGTGGTAGAGAAATTCGGGAGAATTCTCGACGGTTACTCATACCGATCAGGGGGAGCCCTGGTAATATGATACCGGTGTGGGCGGATTCGAGTCTCGCCTTGGATAAGGTCATTTATGGTCACCGAAGGAACCCGAAACTCCTCGGGGAGGAGCTTATGAAGGTATGAAAGAGGACTGGAGGGCTCTCTCTATTCAACTGAGTTAAGTTAGGGAGTTCGCTCGCTGACCTATGATAAACTGCAAGCCCCCAGGTAGCGTTTCGGAGGTGACAGTATGGAGTCCGGCAAATGCTATCAGTTCCAGCCGTCGGATTCCCAGAAATCGTCTAGAGACCTACACTTAAAGGACGTTAATGCGAAAATACATAGCCTCTCACGTTCAAGACAACTTCACCTTAACGCTACTTTGGTGGGCCCTATAAAGTAGCCTCGAAACGAAGCTCTGTCGGAGGCACACCAGGCCTATAACTGAGAGATCGGGGTGGCAAAACCGTTTAAAAACCATGTCCCGCCACACTTGAGATTGGATTCGATCGGGCAGTGGCCCCAACTCTGGCTCGGTGAAGGAACTTCAGGGTTCCGATGTACTAACCTAGGTTAGGGGAATAATCCTAATGCTGGACGAGGCGCTTGGCCCCGTATGAAAAAGGACGGGAGGATGCCGACGGGAGAGCACGTATTAAGTCAATCGCTCCGGTACTAACCTGGTTAGCTAGTAGAGGGTGGATAGACAACCTCGCTCCGACTAGTGAGTAACTGGGAGCAATTGCTATGCAATTGCGCGCTGAGTGAGCGTATCTCAATTACTTCCTCCACAGGGAAGAAACGTGGGGGGTATATTAACAACGGTACCCCACGTAAGACATTCATGATAATCATGTACAGTTCGAGTTCTGTGATCCAAAGAAACCGTCTAGAGCCACACAGCTTAAGGGGTGTTAACGCGAATAATTAGCCTCTCACGTTTAAGACAACTTCACGTTAACGGGTACTGTTTATGGTGCTGACAATAACCTCAAACTATATGAGGATGTGGAGTTTCTTTAGATTAAGTTTGGATGCATGCATACCAATCGCGCACTTATCAAGCAAAATTCATTTATTTCTTGTGTAAACACTACATCTGTACCGTGAAACCGTCTTATTATAGCAGTATAGATCAAAGAACCACTTTATAATTTCAGCGTCGAATTCTTAAATTAAAAATAGGATAGAGCGTACTCTTCATCGAACATATTATGATTCACATAATAGGTACCCCTTGGTATACTGTAACTTCGGTAAACCTTTTGTCAAGGTATATTTCTAAATACATGATTGCAGTATCTTTCCGATTCCAGACAATGTGGATGTTGTTGATAACAATATTTTGTGGCTCTAAAGGCCGGCAAAGGGTAATGATTTTGGCTTTACACTTGTTCGCAATGAATTTTATACACCATTTTTTAAACCACAAGAGTTTAAGTTCATTCACGCTTCCCTGCAGGTAGTTTGGTGCCTGGGAATGATGTAGTCTTACGTGATGATTGCCGTGTCATCTGCATACGTAACCAACTCTGTATTAGCTGTAGTAGGAATGTCATACATAAAAATGTAAAACATATCGATCCTAGTGGAACTGCATCCTTGATTTTGTAAATTGAAAAGGTATACGTGTTCACTCTTCTTTGACATGATCTTTCAGTTAGAAATGATCTTACGTGCACAATAAGTGGAGATATTCATTTGTCCAAACCCATTCGTCAAGGGCATGTGTCTCTAGTGTGTGCAATGTATTGTCATACTCCTTTTCTATTATTCACCTAAGCCGTAGAATTTAGTGATTAGTACAGTGAGCGTTTTTGAGCCTAACTGGGATTCTGGGAGAATATAATTTTCTTCGGGGAATTTGCTCAAACGGGATTGAATAATTCGTTCGAAGAGTGGATTGGATTTGGAAACTGTGGATAACAAATTAATATGCTTGGTGGGATTGTAATGTGGTTTGCCTGGCTTAGGAATCATTTAAATTATTGTTAGTTTACATGAAGAGGAAAAATAGCACATTCTCATACAAGTGTTGAATGTTGCTGTTAATAAACTTGTTTGCTAAGTTTCTTACAAGTAAGTTAGGAACCATATCTATTCAGGATGCCTTTTCGGTCTAAAGACCGAAACTAAAGTTTTTGTTCTATTAATATTATGATACTTTTGCACGTTGAAGTATATAAGCAACTTGTTCAACATGCTGAACATGATTTGCATTGTTGCCGTGGTGTGGTAAATATTTCTTCTAGTTGTTTATCAAAAACTTTGCAATTGACCTTGTGTTCTGAGACTTTTCAGTTATTAGTGCTGGGATAGTTATAAGTTGCTTGATTCACCTGTCTCAAAAAAATTCAATATGATGAACGTAACATTTAATTTTAAACTTGCTCAATTTAGTTCTTGCTAATCGTATAAACATATTTTAGCAATGTCTGACTTCTGGATCTCTGGAGTGTTGCCACAATCTGCGAGGTGCCTATCTCGAATTAGATTTATTATTCGACAGGGAGGAGTTTGATTATCAACTTGTCTATTTGATCATGTGACTATACTGGTTCGTCGAACTGCTAAAAATGCTGTTTAGGATTATATAGTAGCTACGTTAATGTCTATTTGCGAATTTTGGCTAGAAGAGCAGCTGATGAGATTATTAATTGTATTTCGATAGAATTCTCAATCAATAGAAGCGTTTAGTAGTATTGGTATTTTGGGATAATAATAGAGTATGTAGTTTAGGTTGAACATTACAGGTAGAGGAACCGAATTAAGCTCTTTTAGCACTGTATGACTTTTTGGGAGTATAAGGTTTTTATTTAGTATTATATCAAGTATATCAGGTAATTGATTTTGTCGTTATTGGTAATAAGTATGTGTGTTCGTTTGGAGCAGAAACCTGTAGTGCTAGCTGACTAGTAAAGTTGTTTAGTTTATTTTTATTTGGGTTGTCAGTTCTGTAACTCCAATCTTTGTGCGTATGTACTGTTAAGATCTCCTATCAGTAACGTAGTTTAAGAGCCTCTAAATATGTTTCTGAGTTCGTTGAGAATGAATTTATTGGTTGGTAGTTTATATACAGATACGATGTTAATGGAGGAGTTATTTGTAAAGCTTGATTTAATCCAGAAGACAAACTATTTTTAGTATTCTCGTGAATCGATAATTTTTCATTTCGTATTGCGTTAGTCTCTATGATGCATATGCGATATCAAATTATGCCTGACAAGAAATGATATACAAATGGATCGTTGGAATTTTAATTTGTTGGTGTATAATTTAATTTAATAGGGTTAACTTGTCTAGAAGGGTTTTATTATTTACCGACATTTCGGAGCAGCATCAGTGTTAGGGAGATAATGAAATTTTCTATTTGCTCCAGATGTGGAGAATCATTTCCAGAAGAGATTGCAAGATTTTTGAGATAGAAGATTTAGGGTTGGCTGATCTTTGATTGTTATCAGTCACCTTGTTAAGATTGGTGGTGAGGGAGGGAGGGAGTTGTAATTACTCTTTAGAGTTTTTGGATAAATTGGGTTAGAATAATGGTAGACTGTCTCCAGTCTTACTTTGTGGAACTCCATAATCATACAATATAATCAAAATCAAAAGATTAATTAAAAGTTTTACAAGTTTTCTTAAATTCTTAATTTTTTGCTGTTAATTGGCTTTATTTTGGGGTGCTTTGATTATTAGATAAGTTAAACAACTTAGTTCAGTGTTAACCTGCTATACTGCTGGTAACAGGTAGCAACCAGCAACAAAAACATTTGAATTTAGAATTTGATCTCTGGTTGACTTTAGCTGCAAATTTAGTAAAATTTGTTACTATCCAATAAACATAAAAATTCTTAGTTATATAAATATAAACAACGTCCTTGGCAACGCCAACAATTAGAAATTAAATTTTCTACTTTTACTTATTCTTGTGAAAAGAATATTTTATACACCACGAGAGTTACTAGATGATAATGCCCATAATTTCCATATCTATCCATCTTCCATCGTCCTCGGGTTGTAACATCGTTGCCATCATTATAACGCCCTTGGTACATAAATAACTATTAGAGAGCAGTTATTTTAACTATATTATTATGATTACTAGGGTAATTATAATTATTTAAAACACCACAAATACGCAAAAGTACTCAAATAAGATGAAAACATTCCCTATCTTAATGTATGCCCAGAGTGTGTTATGCTCAAAATACACGCAAACTATTTTTTCTCAAATTTTCATTTTAAGAAAATTGGTTTACACTTGCAATCTTTGAACTTTTGCCAGCAATATTTAAATAAATATTATATAAATATTTAATACTTCTATGATTTATTTTTGTAATATAGTTTAATGATGCTAATGACATTGTATTTAAAAATATTTATATGTGTACTATAAAATACATTTCTACAACAAAGCCTCGAACATTTCAATAAGTTTTCGTCGTAAAATTTTTCCTGCAGCATTTTTAGGAATTTCATCTGCAAACCTAACGCCGCCATATAAACGCTTCTGGATGGATATTCTCTCTAAAATCAAATGAATTTTAGTTACAGAAACACTTAAAAGAAAATAAAAAACTGTGAATAGATAAACATACCTCCTACATAATTAGCAATTTCTTCCTCAGTAACATCAATCCCATCGTGTTTAACTACAAACGCCAGTGGAAGTTGTCCAGCTCTTTCATCTGGTATTCCAATTACACCACAATCTTTTACAGCAGGATGGGTTAAAATTAAACCTTCTAACTCTGCTGGAGGAACCTAATAGAAGTAGGTACATAAGTCCTAACTACATGCAGTTTATAAGTTTACACATTACCTGAAAGCCTTTGTATTTGATCAATTCTTTCATCCTGTCGATTAAATAAATAGCTCCATTTTCATCAAAATAACCTAAATCTCCTGTATGGTAGAAGCCTTGTTGATCAAAACATTCTTTGGTAGCACTTTCATTTCCAACATACTCTTTCATAACTGTTGGACCTTTAAAGCATATCTCTCCTATTTTTAATGGTGGTAAATTGTGTTTCGTTTCACAATCACATACTTTAGCCAACATACTCGGTACGAGAACGCCGACATCTCCAACTCCATTTTTACTATATCCTTGAATTGAGCATGCTCCAGTTTCTGTTATACCATACGCTATACGCACATGGGCTTGTTTGAACCTAAAGTATACAAAGTTAAGAAACAAATGCTCATAAGTAATTGCTATACGATATACTTTTCTATAGCGTCTTTATGTAACTCCTTTCCAATAGCTGCTCCACCTACTATAATGTCATTGATGCTTGAAATATCATAATTATTTACTAAAGGACTTTTTACAAGAAATAGTAGTAATGGTGGTACCACGTACAATTTAGTTGGTTGATATTTTTGGATGCATTCCAGGAATATATCTGGTTTAAATTTGTTTAACATAACCAATTTCATACCAACTCCAATAGACATTATATGAATTAATGCTCCTAATACATGAAAAAGAGGTACTATAAGAACTGTGGAATCATTGACTGACACATTCATAAATTCTTTATAACTAAAATGAAGGTAAGTTAAAAAACGGTCCGAATATTATATTTAGTACCTTACGTAAAATATTCAAACGAGGTTCTGATGTTTTTATGGGTAAGGAGTGCTCCTTTAGGTAATCCAGTAGTACCAGATGACATGAGTATCAAAAGTCCTTGATCAGAACTGTCTAATGTTTCTGGTGTAAAATGTTCCGGTTCAATATATGGAATATCTGCCATTAAATCTTCGAAGCTTTCCATATTGTAATCATTATTCGATGTACTTTCCAAGTATACCAACTTTATATTTTCAAGATTCAATTCTTTTTGAGCCTCGATGACATTCTTGACAGACACTTCACTGCAAATAATTAATTTTGGCTTCGAAATAGAGTATGCATGTTTTAGTTCACCTAAAAATGGACAGCATGGAATTGTTATGTTAATTTTCTAACAAAATTACTTACCAACTGAATAAAGTGGATTTAGTAGATGAGCTGTAATCCCTTTATAAAATGCTCCCAATAATGGTATGCAATAATTTATTGAATTTTCGACAACTATAGCTAGTACGTCACCTTTCTGAAGACCGAAGTTCTCTAAAATCTTTTCAGCTTTTAGACTACTTTGTAATACATCGCCAGATTGCAACTTTTTTCCAGTAATGCCATCGACCTATAGTGCAATTGAATTTATTGAAACTGTGTGAATCGATATTTAAAAATAGTACCCATAGGTTGAGGTAATAGATGTTTGAGATTGTTTGTCTTTTAAAACTTTGATGCAACAGGATTTGTTTAAAACTTGTGACGAAGTTGGTTTATTTTTTAATTATTATTTGGATGAGAGTAAATAAGTTTATGCACAGATGCATTATAATTAGACTATTATTGATAGATCTATCTAAACATAACTGTCTCTTTATGCCCCAAGCGCCTCTTTATGATCCGACGGGCAACAATGAAACGTCAATTAAATGTCAGAGCTGTATTTGTAGAACTTGATTGGTTCTTAATATAATTTGTAAACTTATCACCAATGAAAATAAGCTGAAATTAAGTATTTTAGATAGTAACTATAGTAACGTACTTCGTATGTATGCACATAAGTATACGTACAGCGGCTTGATGTAACCTACGTACTCATTTAATTATATTTTTTACACAATGATAGATTTGAGATAAAAACAATCTGTGCATAAAATAGTGTATGCATTTCGGGCATAACTTGCTTTTATGGCCCTACAGCCTTTTCCTAGCCCTCGGCTGACGCCTCGGGCTAGAAATAACGCTTCTGGCCATAAAAGCTTCTTTATGCCCTTAATACATAAATAACTATTATAGTCCGCTGCAATCTATAACCGCTCGCCGCATATCTTTTACCCTTACGCTCCGCACGCTTGGTTTGCTATTTACTGCGCTGTATTGTACCCCTCTTGTCCGGAACATCATGAGTAACCGTAAGCTTTTAGGGTTAAAAGTAGAGCTTTTAAAGGCTTTTGGTGGTAATAAATGATTAACTGTTTGGTACTTTGATTGTGTGTTTTTTACTAACTCTAAAGATAACAACTTTACGTTCTTTAGTGCTATAGTGAGACCGGTAGACGTCCTTGAGCCATCCTGGCAATGCTGACCTCCAAGACCCCAGCAGATTCCTGGATTACCATTCCTCCATTAGCAGCTATCCGGATCCGTGGAGCATACCGCGTTAAAATAACTGGCGCCCAAGAATTACCGACGACAAACCGAAAACTACCCAGCGTTCTTGGCGCCCGACCACGGATACCGCTTGCTAAATCAGCGCCCAAGCCAAGCCGCTTACAAACTAGATACTAATTTATTCTTATAAGTAAGAATTAAAATTCTGGAGATCCTCAAACACCATCAAAAATATCTAGGGGCCCTATACTTTTAGTTACTTAAAATACAGATTATTATATAGGTTTCATACTTACAATACTTATATTTTGTGGATCCCGTTGTTTCAAGCATTCAAATAGATATTTTCCCAATGATCCGTCTGGTACAGAAAAATCTAAACTTGGCCCTGATAAAATGTAATTGTCACCCGACATATTTACTCTAAATCCAAACTTAATGTACAGGCAGCGGCTACTTGAAACGGCTATCTTCTGTAATGTTTTTTGATCTACTGTTTAACTGTTTATTACCAGTAAAGAGTAAATGTTATCATTTTATTGTTCACATAAGCATATCACAAACGTAATTGTTGTAAACATTGGATAACATAGCGCTTGTATTTCAATAGATTTTATTGAAATGATCTTTAACCTATGCAGAGTTTATTAATAGCTAGTTAAGAGTTAATTAATAGACAGTGAAAGTATAAAACGTAATTTATAATTTAGTTTTTAGATAGAACAATCACAGTTTTGAATTATCAAAAAAAAATGAAACAAAATTAAACAATAATAAGTCTTGTTTGATGTGCTTTTGGTTTGATTGGTTATTAATTTATTATTATATTCTAGCTCTAATAAGGTCTTTCGGTTGTAAGAAGAATTATTTGTAAATTTGGTATTAGTAATAACTAACAAGATTTTACTTATAGGTTGTTATAGGAATTATAAGTTTACATTTTATACAAATAAATTTACTAGAATTAATAAAGAAAATAAAATTTGTAGAATTGTATTTCGCAAATATCTTATACAGGTTGGAAACGCATGGACTTGATATAAGGATATAAAGGCGGTCGCAAAAAACGAAAGTAAGATAGTCTCGATTATTCTTCCTACCATCAACACACATAATATTAACTAATTAAGTACTTAGCAACATACGACAGATACTATTTGACTAGCGACGCTATAACGTCTACTGATAAATCTAAAGCAATATTCTCTTCTCATTCACAATAATGTCAAAATTGCTAAACTTAAAAGCACAACGTACTTCTCCAATATTTCTACCTTAAGCACTAAAATTAAAGACGTTTGTTGGAGAAACTGGAAATTACCTTCAGGATAAAAAAAGTACTCTTCTGAAATAAAAATAAAGGTATTAATTCTATATTTTGGTTAAAATAGACCATGTTTTGTTTTAAAACAAAAATATTATGGTTGTTATAATCTTCACATTTTAAGATATCTAAATGCAAATAATCTTTTAAACATGCAATATCAGTAAATTATTTTTATATTGAGATTTTAAAATTTTAAAGGTACTGCAGAATAAATTTAATTTCCATCAGACAGACGAGAGTATACAAACTGTTTCTAGCCTTCCAGCCGTGGAATGTGCTATTCATATTGACGTTCCCACTAACGTACAACGGGCGTTACTTTTCACCGCATCGCTCAATTCTCCCTATACCGTTTTCTTATGAATGCATTTATTTGTCTATACCAAGCCTATAAGTTTCCAATGTGTATATCTATTTATAAATATTATGCCCAATAAAACATACAGAAAAAGTTGAATTATTAATGTTTTCATAATTATATCAATGGGTAAAAAATAAATTTACATACATGATATGTGAGTGTTGTTACTATATAAATCATAATGGTTTTTAAAAGTTATGTTGTGGCTCTACGATCAACAAGGATCATTAACCTAATAAACATGCTATCATGTAGTATGTCAAATAACAAACATCTAAATTCAGATTGTTTTTAAAAAGAAAAACACATAGATGTGGAAATGTTTCTATGCGAAACAGAATACTAATAACATGTTAACTAATGTAAAAGCACTCCTTGAATAACGACAAAAATATAATATAATAATTTTCAACTTGCCATATAGTGTTTTGAAACTTCATTACAATCTTATCATGTTTATAAACAACAATAAATATTCCGTATCATACACGAAATTCAAAAACAAAATGTTGGACTATTATTTGAGTCTAGGTTTAGGCAAACCCTCTAACCACTCTACATTGCCCCAAAACCAAATACTCCATATCACAAATTGCTAATTAAATAAACCAAATCAAACCTAGATGCTGCAAGATGAATGGCCAGAGTCTTTTGGACTAGCTGAACTGTGCCAGGAATAAATCCTTTCTACTCCTCTTACTAGCTTTCAACCACAAACAACGATAAAATTCCACACAATCCGTCAGATTTTCAGGATTCTAACCTCCAAACTGGTAATCAAAACGTAATTTTATCCAACACCTCTATATAAATACCATGTTTACTATGGTCATTTTAAATAAGGAAAGTGATTGTTTACTCTTATGTTACGTTATAACCCACGTTGCCCCTAGCAACGTGGGTTAATTTTAAAAAACTCACTCCTTCAAAGATAACAACCAATCACCAGCTTACGTTATTTAATATTATTAAAATCCAGTCATCGTGCTAGAGTATTAAATTTATTACCGTCAAAACTACAGACTAACTATACATTGCAAATTCGATGTTGAAACTTAAATAAAGCGGTGTTGGATAAAATTTTGTATGACACGCGTGAGTTAAGGATATTATCCACTCAGAAAAATTAACCCTCTCGGGCCTGCCGGCCCTCGAGGGTAAATTTTTCGTTCGTGGATAATATCTTACTTAACTCACTTGTACCATAAATAACTATTTCCACCACTCACAGAACAACATAGATATACCTTTTCCTACGACCATATCAGAAAGTAGCTCATATCGCACAATCAAGTTGCTTAGAAAACCGAATCGAACACTAATAATAATATATTTTAATAAATTTTAATTTAAATTACTAATGTAAGTTTTAATTAATATTTTTTAGATATATAGTTAAAAAGTTTTAATAATTACTTAGAGCAGGTAGTATTAATTTCTAAAACTATTTTAAACAAATAAATAATCAGCGACGGCTTTGTATACTGGTTCAATGCCATCTAGATGTTTATGGCGGTATATTCTTGTTTCGTGCGTCGCGTTTCGTGCGCCGACGAAAAACTACCTGAAATCTTCTAGTTTCGTGGGGAATTAAAATGATGGCGTTAATGACTTCTTATTTCGTGCGTTATTACCTACACATGTTTACCAGGTCTTATCTGAATATCAAGTATGTTATCAACTTTAATACTCTATACTTCACAGAGCCAACTAACAAGTAAGCAAATTTCTCTCTCTCTTTGGCACTTTATTTTACTTAAGCATCCATCATTTGTTTACCATTAGTAGCGCTAAAAAACAAACGGAAACTTGACTCAATTTAGAATATTGATGGATAATACAGATCTACATACCTACTTTGTTATGTACCGCTAATATTACCTGCAATTTCCTTGAAATTCATAACATAATTAAATTTGCAATATGAAACAGCAATTCATAATATACAGGAATTAAAGACACATTAATATGGGAAAACCTTACTTTCCTTAAGTGTCGAAGTGGATGTTTTGTAAATTGCTATCTGTTAAAGCTGATACATTATTATTCTTAATATCTAATAAATTTCTTATTGATATGTACTTATCCATTATTATTTCCCTTTATATTAACTAGGATCTAAAAGTAGCTAAAATAAATAGCTTTAATTTAGAAAATTCATATAATTGATGAAGCAATTGAACAGGTTTAAAGAAAATGATTATTTAATAAATTATGAGAACAATTATTTACCCGTATCTGGCCTAAATTAATAATTTTATAATACCTTAGATTTTTGTGTTTGGTGTAAAAAATAAAATCAATAAAATACTGAAAAGAAAATCAACAATTTGTATATAGAAATCTTATTTTAGAAAGTATCCAAAGTCAGCAGGTAAATGTTGTGTGAGCGCACGAAACGAGAAGTCATTAGTACCGAACTTGATTGTCCATCTGGTTGACGCACGGAACGAGAAGATTTTACAGTTCCGCACGAAACGCTCACAAGTCGTTTATGGCAATGACTAGTTCAATATGCGGGTGATAGTCTTTTGTTTAAAGACGCCATAAGTATAAAGGCTAATTTATTATTGTTAAGTAGTAGCTGTAAAGTTTTCTTTGGTTTAAAATGGTTAAAATATTGAAAACTCATTGTTACAAACACCTTCTCACAACTCTCAAATTCCAAGTAATTTAACTAATTTAATTTCGCAAATTGTTGCAATAATCATATAGTTATAAACTTTATTGGTGCTGAAGATAATGATAAAAATAAAATTACTAAATAAATTAAAATTATTTTTTGTTAGCATTAAATTATTTTTTTTAAAGAAAGTGTATTGTTCTGGTCGTAGGAAAAATAGTGTACGTAACTCAGTGGTAAGTGTGTTTCTTACTCGTGTGTTTTCGGTAAATGTTCACACTCGTACGAAAAATGCCACTTTCCACTCTCGTTATGTAATATACTATTTCAACCTGCATCAATTAATAGTTTTGGTATCGGTAAACCTAACTATTCAGTTCTTGAAGCGCACAATTTACAGGTTAGTAATTCTATAACAGAATCTATTCCAAATAATTCATTACCAAAACTGCATCTGTTCCAGCAATTAGGCCACAATCCACAATCAATCAGTAGGTACTACATCCCACACCCATTACAGAAATGGCAGCATCAGTTAGGGCCACGCCAATGTTGGACCCTAACCAATTATGTTTTTAAAGCAGAATTTGGAACAGCTTCCGAGGGCCGACGGTTTTTGGAGATCAACCACCTTATCTTGGACGAAAATTTCCTTGGCTCAACAAAAGCGGACTCCTGCTTATGCAATTACGGCGCCAATAAACAATTCGCGGAAACTACAAGTTGCAACAAGAGCAGCCTCAGTTCCTGATAAACGCCCCATTACGGTTACCAATAACCTTCCTCAAGAACTACACGCTAGGATAACCGTAGTTTCAGTTCCTGCTCCGTGCTATCTTACAGTTCTCAGTGAATTTCCGCAGAAACTAGAAAATGCAATACACTCTATTACAGGTCCTGATAAGTGCTACCTTCCAGTTATCACTGACCTTTCTCGGCAGCTCCCAGGATTAACAAGACTAAGAATCATCATTTTCTATTTATTTTTAATGATTACTGTATCTTCTCGAATAATACCAATGAGTTACAAATTTCAGCTCTTATATTACAATATTGGTTTAGCTACTTGATCCCAGACTATATGGGCTCTAATCTGCACACCTTTTGTAAGTTGACAACTTTTTATACCTCTCTGTTATTGTGAATATTGTAAGCCGACCGTCGAAATGAACGTCGTTAATTACCGGCCAGTCTCCAAACCTAAAACTTTCAATAACATCTAAACTAATAATTTAATCAGCGGCTTGGCAATTAATATAATTAAAACTGCGTAATTACTAATTAAGCCGCAGATTAGTTGTTAGTTGAAGTAAGCTATTATGTAGGTTTTTAAAACTTTGCTTTTACTAATGTGTGTTAAAAATTTATTAAACCGCTAATTTTATTTTTATTAAATTTGTTTCTAGGACACTCTTCAATTTTCCGGATTTTTTAATTGTTATGATTTAGCAACGAACTTGTGTTTCTGGGTCTCGACAATTTTTCTATTCCCGGGACTCGAGACTTTTTTTTAAGTCCTGGGAATTCCCGGGAATCCTGGATAGTAATTTTACATAGGTAGGTATTATTATATTAAATAAAAAATTATTAGATATAAGCAAAATCACATTAAAAGTTACAGTTAAATTCATTCAATAGAAAAAGAAACGATTTGTTAGAGTTTCGTGCGGAATTGTAAAATCTTCTGGTTTCGTGCGTCAACCTGATGGACAATCAAGTTCGGTACTAATGACTTTTCGTTTCGTGCGCTCACCCAAAATTTACCTGCTGTCTTTGGATACTTTTTAAAATAAGATTTCTACATACGAATTTTTGTTGATTTTCTTTTCTGTATTTTATTCATGTATGTTTTCACACCAAATACAAAAATCTAAAGTATTATAAAAATTATTAGTTTAGACCGGATACGAATAAATAATTATTCTTATAATTTTTTAAACAGTCATGTGATTTTTTTAAACCAGTTCGATTGCTTCATGAATTATATTGATTTTCTAAATTCAAGCTATTTATTTTAGCTACTTTTAGATCCTAATTAATAAAAGGGAAATAATAATGGATAAGTACATACAAATAAGAAATTTATTAGATATTAAGAATAAAAATGTATCAGCTTTAACAGATGTCAATTTACAAAGCATCCACATCGACACTTAAGGAAAGTAAGGTTTTCCCATATTAGCGTTTCTTTAAATCCTGTATATTATGAATTACTGTTTCACATTGCAAATTTAGTTATGTTATGAATTTCAAGGAAATTGCAGATAATATTAGCGGTACATAACAAAGTAGGCATGTAGATCTGTATTATCCATGAATATTCTGAATTGAGTAAAGTTTCCATTTGTTTTTTAGCGCTACTAATGGTAAACAAATGATGCTTAAGTAAAAGAAACTACCAAAGAGAGAGGAATTTGCTTACTTTTTAGATAACTCTGTGAATATTAAAGTTGATTATTATACTTGATATTCAGATAAGATCAGATAAACATGTGCAGGTAATAACGCACGAAATAAGAAGTCAATAACGCCATCATTTTAATTCCGCACGAAACCAGAAAGTTTCAGGTAGATTTTCGTCGACGCACGAAACCCGACGCACGAAACAAGAATATACCAAAGAAACTACTCCAAGAATTATTTCCCTTTTTTAAAATTTCCACGAATTCATTATTATTCGAGGACAATGAACGAAGGTTTCTAAACAAAAATGTAGGTAAGATTCCTTCGTAAGAAATGAAATTGTTCCAAGAACTATTTCCTCTTTTTTAAATTTCCACGAATTCATTTTATTATTCGAAAACAATGAATAAAGGTTTGTAAATTTAAATGTAGGTGAATTTCTTTCAATAGAAAAAGAAATTGTTCCGAAAATTACTCCACCCTTTTTAAATTTCCAGGAATTCATTTTATTATTCCAGAACATGAATAAAGGTTTGTAAATTTAAATGTAGGTTATATTCTTTTGATAGAAAAAGAAATTTTTCCAAGGATTATTTAACCTTTTTTAAATTTCCACAAATTCATTTTATTATTCGAGAACAACGAATAAAGGATTGTAAATAAAAATGTAGGTTATATTCTTTCGATAGAAAAAGAAATTGGTCACGAATGATTTTCCCCTTTTAAAATTTTCATGAATTCATTTTGCCATTCGAGGACAATGAATGAAGGTTTGTAAAAATATAAATGTAAGCTTTTTAGTTATCGCTCGTACTTAAGTACTCATTGCATTGGAAAGAAAATAACTAAAAATAACAATATTTAATTAAAATAAATAATTCATAAAAATAGTATTTAATTAAACGCACAGCAATACATAAATAGATTCTCCTGTCATAAAATTATTTATTTTCTTTTCTCTTTTCTATGGCAAGACCTTTCATGTTTAGTGTGTTTCATCGTTTATCAGCAAGTTTTTGGTCATTCGTAACTTTAAAAAAACATTCTTCCTGAATATAAGGATGATTTAATCAAGCAAGTATTATTTCAAATATATATTTGAAGTTTCTAAAATAAGCAGTTTTAAATACATTCATCCTTCTAAACCACTTTGGTCTTTCCTAGAAAAATATACCTGGTTGCACCTTATAATTTTTATTATTTCTGGTTTATTGTGGTTATAAATACTTCAACATGAAGTTTTTAAATAAAAACATTCTTTTTAGATCTTTAGAAAAACTGTTACTTAGAAATATTGGTACCTAACCTATTTATAAATAACATCGGAAATATTAGATTAAAAGCCTTTTTGAATACAGTTGAATAAAAAGTACAGTTTACTTATTGAATGGCTTGGACAGGTATGGTATCTAACAGAAGCATCTTACTGAAACTAATTCCGTTCCTTGTATTGGTTAAAATAGTCAAGTTGTGAATAATTTGTATGTCTTTGAAATGGTTTTACTAGTTTCTTTCAAAAAAACTGGTTAAGAAAATCAACTGTGTAAGGCTACACTCTTGTTCAGAACTGCATCTTTTAACAAATAATTTGCGTAAGAAATTGAAACTAATAAAACCTTGATTTTAAAGTAAGAATTTTAATTGAATATCTTATATACAAAAGTCCCGTGTCTCGAATTATTTCTCCCGGGTCGTATATAATCATTTCCTGATTCCAAAGATGTAAAACTATACAGAGTGTTCCAATTATGATTTCAAAGTTGGGATCATTTCTGGGAAAACCAGAAGTGATAGAAATGTGTCAAATATTATTTAATTAGCCATTTTTCATGTGTATTATATTTTCCTTGTCTTTGGAAATCATCAAGGCTATTTTCCTCTCCGACACTTCATTAATTAATAGTTTTGTTTACATCTTATAGTTAATACTTCTATATTTCTCATTCTGTTTTTCTTTGAAGATCTCAATCTTCTTTTATAATGTAAGCATCATATACGTCGATATTTTTCATGTTTACTTGCTTGATAGTTCTTGCTTGAATCTCGAGTAGCATAGGAGACGTGGACATCGTAACATTCACATTCGCAAAAATATGTTTACATCACTGTTTAAAAGAACCGCTTCATTTAAATAAATACTCTTTGCCATATTTATTATTATTTATAATAACCGTAACCGTAAACCGTTTTTCATGAAATAACTTTAAAAACAACCTGCTGAAACAATTGACATTGTAGATTTAGAAAACACTGTGTGTAGATTTAGAAAACATTGTGTATGTTGGTTGGTATTATTAGTATATTTTGGTATAAGGAGTGTCCCATTAATGCTTTACCCAAAAACAAACAATTATCTAATCCTAAAACAAAAATATCTTTGTTATAATTATCAATTTTTATTAAAATGGCTCGTTAATTCACAATATATTGTTTGCAGTCAGCATAGCCACAAATACATAAATAAATTTACACATATGTCATTATAGTATTAGTAATGTACAAATGAACAATTTTCTTTCAAATGCTACATTTAGAATTGCAACAATTAGGTTAATAAGGTGCAAGACATCTACCACAAGCAATAGTTAACAAATAAATAATAATATACTAAGATGTAATTTATAAACTACATTACAGGAGATAGTTTCCGATATGATATTTTGTCAATGTAACAGAGTAATACATTATTATTGGTATATTAGACAATACTGTATTATTACACTATAATTTAACGGTGTCTCCTAACCACACATTGTATTTGACTAATTTCCAATACGTATTTCGGTAACGATGTTACCTTTTTCTCGGCATAATACCGTCTAATTCTAAAGGTTGTTAATAACCCTCTAAAAAATAAACAAAAATTTGTAACTCAAACATGCACCTAAGGATATGAATATATTTTTAAACATAAAGAAAAAAGAAAAAAATCTTGACCAATCTTTACTGCTACCACATGCTCACAAACCGAGGGTGATTTGATTCAAAACAGTTTACAGATTTTATTGGTTTCAAAAACTTTACCTTCTTATACATAAAAAGAATTTTATAACTTTTACTGAGAATCAGGTTATTATTTGAAAACAATAATTTTAATCGGGTGCGTTGTGTCATATATGTGTTTAACGACACTAAATTTTTCTATGCGATTGTATTTAAAATCCGCTATATGCTCTTTGAATCTAGTCAAAATTGATCTCTTTGTCTTCCCAACGTAACTCTTATTACAATCATTGGATTCAATTTGGTATATTTAAATTGTTTATCAGTTTTATCTTTTGGATTACCTAACAAGTTTTTAAATAATAGTGTTAAAATAACTAATAGTAAAAAATGTACAATACAAAAATAGACATCCGTCTATTTATTAGATTTGCTATACTTGGCCATCATCTTGAATTAAAGGTTACAGAATGTCGGTAGCCAAGTCTGAGATAGAGACTTTGTGAACAGAATTACTCAGACTGATATTAAACTCACTCAGTATTAGTAGTTACTAATCAGACACCAGTTGAAAACAATAAATTGAGTTGAAAACATAACAAGCAGTATTTCCAGTTGAGACTTTAAGAGTAGGTGCGATACGATTGCGCTTATTAACTGTAGATAGGTGTTGATATGTTATTGACAGTAGGTCAACGAAGAATGTCATGTTTATATGTATATCCTTAGAAGACCATCCAATTGATTTGAATGTCTGTGGAATTAGCTTACCCTGGTTAGCCTGGTTACCTGGGGATAACTCCGAAGGTGTAATGAGTGAGTGAATTTCATATTCGATTTTAAAAATTGGATCTGATGTACAATATTTACCAAATCAAAGAAGAAAACTAAACTTTACCGCATACTGAACTTGAATCAAAGTAACAGAGGCGTTGTGTTTACTGTAAGCTAAAAAATGTTAAAGTTTGAGTATTTCAGAAAGTGCATATTTTGTCTTTAGAAATACTATATATACTTATTATTATTGACTAATTCTGAATGTTAAACAAGATGAGATTGTTATAGTGGAAAATCCCACTGCATACAAAGTAAAAATAATCTAAGAAAATCTATTAGGGCAGAAAAAAGAATTATCAAGCACCTGCTACGAGAAAATGCCTACAATGACTCAAACCCTAGTTTATTTCAATATTTCTTAATAATGGATCACTCTGTATTGTCATATTGCTTTTTTCTAACAAAAACTATTTTAATATATCACAGTAGTTTAGATTAATGTTTTCCTCTATATCATACATTTAAATTAAAAATATATCACAGATACAAAATAAACATTGTACAGAAGCCTACTTTTAACCACAATACTTTTCTTATCACAGGAACTCTATTTCTTCTTTAGTTTCTTCTTAACATAAATCTGACAATAATCTTCCCCTTACTCGAACAAAAGTTAAGAAAAACCTTTCCTTTGCGTTATCACACTAACGTACGAAAAATAGTATCACTTGAATGTTCTGTATGAATGCTACTATTATTACTATTACTACTAGTTTGTTTTGAAATACATTGCTGAAATTAAGATGTGTTATTAATAAATCAGATATGTGTAGTTACCCTGATTAAATACTTACAGCTTGGTTACGTTCCCACATTCTCATTGCAGAACGATACCGTTCAAATTCATGACACCAGTCAAAATAGATTTTCTGGTAATCATTAGTTTTCGTGGGAAGTAGACACCGATTTACATCGACAGTTACATTATAAGAACATAATAAGGAAGAACCCATCAGGCAATCATAGTATCCTGCATCTGACTCTATTATGCTCAGGATGATTAAACCATGTTCAGAGGTTTCTATGTATTTTTCTGGTCTAAAACAAACGTAATACGTAATGTGATATCAATTCATAAGTAATGTCTACTTACCTGAATAAAATTCGTTTCCTTCTCCTATCTTTAGAATAATGATACCATGTAATGGTTTGAGCTGCTAAAACAGCAGGGGTCTTGAGAAAGCAACCAAGGTGTAGACTTTGACCCCATCTTGCTATCATTTTTTTCTTAACAACTCCACCATCACAAATGCCTATGGTGCTATTGGAGGCATCTTGCAGTAATCTAAAAATATTTATTACCGTCATAAATAGTCATTAACTGTAGTAGAATAATTAGAATGATCTAACCAAAGATGAGTTTTCAAATTATAAACTAGTAACTGCTATTTGAAATGCTGAGAAACTATAAAGAATGTAGATATATGTCTACAAAGATTTTTCAAAACATTAATGTCTAGAACCCATCATATACATAATTTTAAGCATAATGACAAAAATTGTCCTAATATAACTATGAAGCAGAAAGATAGTTGGACAAGGGTTTTTTGTTTCTAATAGAAAAGCAAACCATCTCTTAATTAATTACAGAAAAACTTCCTTTAAACCTGTTTATACTCAAACTTTATTCCATCTCAATTTTGAAAAAAAAATGTAAAGAGCTACTAATTGTTGTGATCCACCAAAATCACGAACCATTTTTCCAATTTTTTCAATTACTGTTGAATGTAAAAGTTCCCGTAAGTTTGAATGACCCTTTATTATTTAAAGAATTATTTATTAATTAAATCGTGAATTTTTTTAAAATTTCTTCTCGTATTTGGTGTTTTATTAAAAAATACTATCTTTTCTACACACAAACATTTTTATTAAGGCACCAAAACTCCAGAATACGTCCGAATCAGATTACAAAGATTTCCACATACATAGAACAGTTTTAGCTACTTGCATATAAAATTACATTTAATTGTGTCAGGAAGTTATTGAAATATTAATTATTAAAGACAACATTCCCAAAAAAACGGATTATTTGTAATATAATTCGCGAAAATTTAAAAACCTAAATTCAGATAATTTTACAAATTTACTAACTTATACAAAAATAAATTGTCTATCTAACTTTTTTTGTTTGAATTAATTTGAGCGGTTAGTTTTTTGGCCATGCGCATTCAAACTCAGGGGTTAGAACTTTTGTATTCGATAGTAGGCTAATCCTCACATATCACCTTCAAATCCACACTTTCAGAAAATTTTAAACAAATCGTGAATGTTATATGCCTCTATAACATATTTGTATGTATTAAAATTTGAGATTTTATGCCATTGTTTTTGACATATTTGAACTCATGAAATTTCGACAAATTAGAAATTAGAAACGGCAAAGGCAAAGTACATTTCATCAGTTATTAAAATTCCAGGAGCTTCACTGACCAGCCTTGCTAAGGTTTTGCAACTATCAGATAATTGATAACAGGCCTCAGAAATTCACTTGATACACATTAAACACAAACTTAGGTAATGAGATGTTGCATTGTAATATTTATCATGCTGATAATCCAATATTACAAAGCAGATGTAAAAGTACGTGGAGTGGGTAGCCGCAGTAGAGAGTTAAAGTCAAGCCAGTGAGGTGTTTTCTTGCCTTGCTCTAAAGCACTACTAAGTAGTACAATGCAATAGAAACTATTTTATACAAACATATAGTCGAGGAAGCAGTGACACAAAAATGAATGAAATTTGAAGATGGATCAGGAACTATATCTAAAGTGTCAATAAACAGTTTCAAAAAACCACAAGATAATGAATGATGAAGACGTGTCTAGACTAGCAAACATATATTGATTACTGAAAATATAAAAAGGGTAACGTCAATATAAGATAATATAAGAACTAAAGAAGATAATAAGAGAATATAGAAATTAGTAAATGTAATGAATAGAAGTTTTTAATACAGCTATTCTTTAAGTTTTCTAAAGTTTACACAAGCTACTCCCGAGCAGTCTTAGAATAGTCCTAAGCTGTCTCCGACCAGTTTTAAAACTGTCTGAACAGTTTACAGTTATTTCAACAGTCTAAAGTTGTCTTTAAGCAACGTAATGTACCTAATCTAAAGCTATTTCCGAACAGTTTTAAACTACCCAACGCTAACAATGTACGGTTGTCTACAAGCTAAACAGAAGCTGTTTTGGAGCTGTCTAAAGTCCACTCCAAGTAACTTCAAGTTACTTTCAAACTGTTTTAAGCAGTTTTAAAAGTGTACCTAAATGTCTTGAATTAGATTAAAACTCATTTTCAATAGTTTAAAGTGGTTTCACAGCAATGTAAATCTATGACTAGAACGCTTTAAAACTGTCTCCGAGCAAATTTAAGCTTTCTTAAAAAATTTAAATTTGTTTCTAATTAATATAAAGCAGTCACCAGGTTTTACAAAACTGTCTATAAATGATCTTTATTTTGTCACTAAATTCAATAGTGGCTATATAGACGGAGAGCCATCAACGTATTTCGAGTTGTCATTTCAACAGTCGTGAAAATTTGGGTACTAAATCTTATATACCTGCTGAACACTAAAAGTCAATTCTGGCAGCCCCCTGCGGCCGGGTTATACAACCCCAACATTACTAAGAGGGTGAAAAGTAAGATTCAATTTATTTAAAGTAACAGTCATGAAATTTCAGGAGGTTACTTTCGATAGTGTACTTTATTTATAAAAATTATTGCCAGAACATTTCCACCCCTCCTAAATGTTGCCAGAACGCTGTAAATGTGTATTTAAAAAAGTTTCATTTGTGTTATTTTAACAGTCTCGAAATTTGGACAGAATAATTAAAATATATGTAGGATAGGTAATATAAGAAGCCAGAACAAAATTCCATCACCAACTGTCTGCCAGAACGAAAAACGTTCCGATACGAGTGCGAGCCAGACAGTTATATAGCGGTCTGCGGGTTAGAGAGAGAGAACGTATATGGAGAGTAAAACGGGCTAGATGTATAAAATTTAACAAAACATTTATTGTAGAAATTTAAAAACATGTTTATTTAATGTATCAAAAATTATTAATTTTTTTATTCATGAGAATTCATTAAGATAGCTTTTATGTTAACGTTTAAAGAAAATGTTACGTTCAGAACACTTCTAACATCTTAAATAGTCTTGGTAGTGTAATGACGAGCGTACTAGTCTCTCACCCAAGAGGATCGGGATTTAATCCCGTTTATGGTATTTCTGGATAAGGCTTTCTACAGTTTTCCTTAGCTGAAACTCAATGTGGAAAGTCGGCTGCAGCTGCACAATGGGCTTGCGTAATAATTACAATCGCTGCCATTCACCTTTTCATACCCCAGTAATTTCAACCCTCAAAAAGTGTCCCGTTACTGGTTTGATTTTACTTATTTACGAACTGTATCTGTATTTTAAAACAAGTAATATTCTCGGTTAAATTTTAGTTTCTTATTTTTAAACTATAGAAACCTATATCTACAATTCAACACAAGCAATAATTTTTAGTTAAATTTTAGTTTATTACTTTTAAATTATAGGTGCCACGATTTTATTTAATACAGGGTGTTTCATTAACATCAGCATCATTTTAAGTGCTAGTATCCATAAAATTGGCCAACAAAAATGGGTTTCGTGGTTACTGGTTTCAGAATCACAGTTAGAGCTGAATGCACCTAAATGCATTTTAACATAGTAACTGATACATTGATGCAGCTGATAGTATATGATTTCTTATCACGATTAGTCTTGTTTCGTCTTTTTAGTTTACCTAAACTTAAGGTCAGCTAACGCTTACTTTAAACGTGCTCATCACTTCGATCTTGTGTAATGACCAGGAAGTATATTTTACAGTATTGTTATGATTCTTAGTCTGGCAATGTAAACAACGTTACGGTCGTATTAAATGTGTGATTAATAAATTGTTTTCCATGTATAAGGTAATGTAACCTAACACAAGGTATAATTAACAGTTATTTAGAAAATTAGAAGTATTTGCTTAATCCTATCCCAAGAAAAACAAATTGCCAATAATAATAAACTACTTCCAACACAGGGTTGTCCCGTTTATGTTGTTTTAAGAAGTTTATTTAATTGCACAGATTTTACCAGTAACAGTGCACCATACCAGTATTTAGTTATTACTTATTACTGAACAGAACATTAAAAACAGATGTTTGTAAATATAATAAAATTCTCCTTCATAGACAGCTCCTCGATAAAATGCGACCTTCAAATTACCCTGAGACGTCGCAGTTTTACGTAGAAACAAAAGCAGTAGTTAAGATGTTTTTTTGCAAAAAGATATTAAGTGTGTACGTTTTGTGTTTGTATATTTCCAGTTTAATAAATAATGAAACTTGATCAAAGATTAGTGAAGAAGAAGAAGAAGATCACTATCTTTAATTTTCGTTCCCAACCGGAGGTTGTTACATTATGTGGATGAAAATATATTCTCCCAAAGGTTCAGTCACTAATTTCCATTTATTAGATAAGTAATCATTCATTTGCGTTGTGTTTTAAGTAAATGTAGTTTATCGTTGTGATTATTTATTTCATAAAAGTAAATCAGTACGTACAACACATTTGATGTTATGTTTCAAAGAATGAATGCATATTGTGACTTATTGATGTAGTATTAAGTATTTACTATAGTTATTGTTATTATAGAATAATTTAGAAATTTTTGCAGGTTTTATAATAGGCCATTTCAAATTAAAAGTCGAGGTTATTTTAAACTTAAAGAAACTTGCTACTATTACAATAATAAAGTATTATATGAATGCAAACATTCTATTTCTCTTTCTCATCTCATCAGTCATCGCTCATCCTTAATCCACAGACTAATGGCCGGTCTCTTCACCTCCTTTTAAATTTATCTGGAAGTTAATTGCTATAGTCATAATTGTTTCTGCAATTGCATCCATGGAAATTAACTGCCAGATAAAGGTACAAGAAGGTGAAAAGGTCGGCCCTTAAATCACAAGCAAAATGAAATGCGATACCGTTAATGTGTATAATTTTCCAAATTATTGATTTTAAACCCACTCTTTTAGTTGGAAAAAGGTATTGAATCTTGTATGCTTGGTAGATGGTGGCACGCTATAGCAGTCCCCAATTGGAGTCTTTTTAGCAATTTGAGCAATTTAGCAATGAGTAAAATCAAAAATATTTTTTATTCCTCTTGATGAGTATTATTAAATTTATGTTGAAATTTACTGAAACTCCCTGTATTGTGTTTTAATCCCCTAAAAAGACCCCGCCACTAATTTTTGATTTTGGTAATTTACGAGCTGGAAATATATTTGGACAAAGAATTTTCGGTGCAAAATTGAAATCGTTAGTACCAATATTTCAAAAGTTGCCAGGAAAACAGGATATACCCGCACGTGCACATTCACATGCAAATGTGCACGTATTTGTGTACGCACACACGCAAGTGGGCAGGAAGTTTTTTCCCAAAGTATACTTTTCTATTATTTGGATCCTAAAACAATGCAAAAAGAAATGAAATTGAAAACTCAGAGCGCGGTAACTCCTAAAATTGACTGGGCAGTCCCAAACGTTTTGATCAAAGTCAGAAATAGTTTTGTATGTTGATATTTGACTAATGTGCTTTTAATCAATCGTAGGATGACTAACATGATTGGTCAAAGATAGAAACTAAAACAATCGGTTCGTCTTTTAATTAGTTCTAGATGTGCCTTAATTTAACCATTGACTGACAAAAAATAAAACCAAAATTTTTAATTATTTTTCTTATTTTTCATATTACTTAATTGATTCTTACAGTTCGTTCTTAAGTTTAAAAATTCAAAAATTTGTTAATAAAAATCTTAGGAAGTAACTTCTTATTATCGGTTAAAGTTATATCAATAACTAATAACTTTAAAATAGATATGTTTAATAAGTTGTTATATGGGTATATCGTATAATATAATTTTGAGATTGCTTTTCAAGGAAACATTTTTGCGATAAATTAGAATGCATATGTGTCGCTTGACCATAACTGGTTATGCTCATCAGAGTTGGGACAAAACCAAAATTGGAAGGGGGCAATATTATGTAAAGAAAAACTGATTTTGAAAGGCTTTCCTTCACGCTCTCTTATAATTGAGAAAAGCAACAAAAATCTCAAAATGCTTTAAAAGCTTCATCTTTAAATGCTGTGCGGAACCATAAAAAAAGTTACAACCGAAAAAACCGAAGCTTTAGCTTTGTTTTTCACGCTTCCCGCGTCGTTTGTGTCCTTTCTCAACTTCGGTGCCGCCAACGGTTTTCGACCGCCGCTGTCGAAAACCACTCGCCAGCATTTTCGGTTATAGCTCCGCTCCCTCTCGAGACATCGCGTTCTGGTTTTGAGCAATAGACTGCCCTATGTGTCTGGGACACGGTTAAATCCTTCGGCGTCGCCCACACCTCTGCAATTGTTTCTTGTCGTTCGTTTGACAAAAAGAGAAAAACTCGGCCGGTACCCACCGATTTCGGGCAGGTCCCTGTTTTGGTCGTTCAAGGTTTGGTATGCATGAAGCGGATGAGGTACGAAAACCGTAAAAACTTTTTGTTATTGTGAGGAATGAATATCTATAGTAAAAGTTTACTTATTATTGTTTAATGTCCTTTGGCGGTCCGCGAGCGAAAAAGGTTCGGAACCGCTGTTCTAAATGGTTCTAAACGATGACTAAGTAGTAATATTAGTCTGATTTTGGAAAATATAAAGTAAAGGTCAATCGTTTTGATTTATGCGGTAGGTATTTCAGATGCATTTTGGTATTATATTTTAGTAAATACTGTTTGTTATATCGCGGTGCAAGCCCCCTTTGCGCTGGTCATAAGCGGTGGCTCACATTGCCCACACCTTGTCCCGTCTCTGGTTATCATGAATGACATGGTTAACTCATGAATGACAGGTTGTCTCATTGCAGTCACAGCTATACTTCAACCGTGAATATAAGAAATGAGTAACATTCGTAATCACACCGGAATAAACAACTACGACACGGGGTAAGATAATACTGCAAATTTCACGTTGCTAAAAATTCAGTGACGTACGTTACAACCAACAGAATTTCATTACTGATTTTACATTTATTTTTAGTTCAAATCAGTTTGTACCGCAACTGAATCTTTCTAGCACAATTACTATTTATTTTATCATTTAGATTACATATAATTCTAGAAACATTTTACATTTTTGCCCGCGTGATTTGTGATGACTCATTTCTTGTATTTATGCTTGAACAATAGGATTTATCAGTCAAAGGACGAAGCGATGGTTTTAGTTTCCATCTCTGATCAGCCGTGTTAGTCACTCTTAGGACTGAATTAAAACTACATCAAAGAGTGAAATACAAAACTATTTCGCGCTATGACGAAAACGTTTGGTCAGTCTGCGAACTAACTAGTTAATCCCAGGAGAAAGAACGCCCCGGACTTTAATCATAACACATACAGTGTGTTTTTTGCAAGGGATAGTATAGAAAATCTAGTGGAATTTTATTATTCTCCTCCTAAATTTGTACCGAAACAAGAATTCTTTTTTGTCAAAAACATATAAAACACTGCAAAAGAAAAATTAGTCTAGCTGTAAACGTATCAGATATGTAATCAAAAACCACGGGTTCAAATCCCACCCTAGTATAATTTTTTAAATTGTATGACTTACTAATTGTTAATTATTATTCTGTAGAACTTGATGTTATTTTATATCTCTTAGAATTATTTTAGGCGTAAATTTGATGGATGAGCTTTCAATAAAAATCCCGGCGCTGGCAGATCTGGTTAAGGTTTTCTGCAGTTTTCCTTAGCTGTAACACAAATGTGGGATTTGCGCTGTTTCATCTATAAGTCGGCTGCAGACGCACATTGGGCCTACATAATAATAATAATAATAATCGCCCCCTCCCTCCCGCACAAGCTTATAGCTTCTGGGGCCTTGGTTTAGGTTATGGGTTGTAGTAATTATTATTATTATTATTATTATAATAATGCCCTTTAATAGTAAGAATTTATCTTTTTATTTTCTTAATGTGGATCAAGTTCGTAAAAAGTTTAGGCTTCATAAATGTTCCTAATTAATGCAAAAATTTAAACTTAAAGCTCTATTTATCGTAGCCTATTGTACGCAAATCAAAAAAAGTCTTAAACTCGATATTCGAGCAAAATAGAAAGTTTAATATAAAACATGCTCTTGTTAGCAAATGACATCTTGAATTTAAAGGCATGCTTTGTTTTTCAAGAATTGTTATAAAACATAGATCGAGAAATAGATACTTACCCCGAAGCATAAGGTTTACAAACATCTCCTTCCTTATCCCATCCGCAATAAGGGTCATGTACACATCTTAAACAACTATCATAACGTCTACTACACATAATTAGATCAACTTGTTTCACTCTATAATCAGAAGCAACATATAAAATTTTATGTATCTCGGATAATTCCATAACCTCGATTGATTCACCGGGAGTTACATCAAATATATCTAAAAGGATCGAGGAGAAATCCCCTTTCTGATCGTACCATTGAACAATTTTATACACTCTGCCGTCATCTGAAACGAACAAAAACGTAAGCAGAACCCCGATAAATTAATAATAATGAAAACTAACCAGTTCCTGCATAGAACACTGTATATTCTGACACTGCTTTACCAACATCGACAAAAAGCTTATCTACAACCAATTTTGTAAACAAGTAATCTCTCTTAACAAAAACGGGTTTCTCGTTTTCGTGTACAACTGGCGAATCCATAAGTGGATGTGATCGTATGAAATTTAAGACAGAATCAGGAAGAGATTCAGTATCATCAACACATGTTCCAGGCCTTGGTTCTGGGACACGATTAGACAGAACAGGAAGCCACGCAGATAGAGACGAAGCCTGTTCTTTGAATCTTCCGTTGAAAGCTGTTTCGATATCACTGAGTTTGAAGGTACAAATAGCGGATCCCTTGAGACCATTCGTGGACGTTGTGAAGGTACCGTAGAATTTGGTGTCATCACCAGGTACTTTATAAATACTTTCTGAAAATAATTACAGTGTTATAAATTAGGTTATTATATCACTTTTAATTTCATGAACTTACGTATTTCATTAAAGTAGAATGGAAATTCTCCGGGAATCGAACAATTAAGTCTGGCTTTTACGTAAGTGGCCCAGTTTTGTGAAAGAATGTTTTTACCACCAACGTCTTTTTTACAAACGCGCGCTACTCGAGAGTAAATGCTTTTACCGCAATTTATGTATTCGACTGCTGTTTCTCTCAAGAAAAATAAGACGTATTGACCTACATCGAACGACCCCACGAAATTTGGTTCTGAAAAACATGTTATTAATAAAAACTATATTTACCGATTGGTAAGTAAAATAAAAAAAAACTTACTGTCTAACCACTTAGAATCATATTTCAGAGTTCTTTTAAAACTGTATTCCTTCCTCCCTGTTGTGAGATTATAAAGATCAGTACGGAAAATAACCGTATCAGCTTTTGTAAACTCAGCATTTGTTCCTGAATACAACCCTGGTAGATTTCCTGGATTTCCTTTTTCCACCCAAATGGCTGTTGAATTATCGGCAGGATCATATGGACATTTGGCAATTCCGCTTCCAATGCCCGGAACGAAAGTGTTGCGGTTTAGAAAAGTTAGATTTGCCTGCATAAAAGAAAATATACGTTTTTCTGATAAATGTATAAACTGAAAGAAATGTTTCCTTTCTTAACACATTTTGACTTTATGACTTTCGAACTAAGCTAAATTCGCTTTTGCTTCGAGAAACCCTTTGGGATAAAACGAATATACCGCCCTAGTTGAATCGCGGGGTACAATTAATTCCCTTTAAGGAAAAGCCTTATCGCATATAAAATTCATGCAGCTCTCTTGCAAGAATCCCCCTTATATTTCCTTCATTTGCATCTTTGCAGATATCGTTAATATCATCGTCATTAAAATGATGGGCATAGATGAAAGACCGATTTAATTCGATTATGTTATCAGTCCTCTTATTTCGTTAATCCGAAATTCAATTTTCCTTCCACATTATACAGTCACTTTTTATAGTGGAGCTGTTCCCTCGGCACGTACTTTACATGACATCTCCCTTTCTCGTCAAAACTCCAAAAGCAAATTCTCCGAGTGGCAACTTTAGCATATAATCTTCTAGGTTTGAATTAATAGAAAGCAGCAGGAAATTTCTGATTCCCTTAGAATTGACAAAGGAAACGACGCAGTAGTTCCTACACGTGACTCGACTACCCTCGATTTTGAATTTTATATATAATTACCAAAATTTTGAATTGTACAAATGACGTACGTGTCGATCGTCGTTTTCTTATCGACTGTTGAAATAGTATATAACGATATTCTTAAGTATTTGCATATTCATCAGTTTTTTCGCTGTAATAGCTTTAACGATGTAAAAGGTTTAATAACTGGATTGTAAAAAATAAATTAAAATGCTTACATGAACTACCCAATCTTTAGGATTATGTGCATTAGTTCCACATAGATAAACTCTGCTTCCATCTCCAATTGGTTGGATGACTCTAATATGATTGCGACAGTCAAAATGCTGGAAATGAGTAATACCAAGTTGAAAGCAGTTAATTCTTATTATTATTATTTAAAACTTACCTCAGATTTTCCTTTTGATACGCAATTGGCAACGTGGCTCGGTTCCAGAATTAATACATCTTTCTAAAAAAATATAATTTTAGATTAGAAAGCATTCTATTATAAAGTGTAGAAATGGGATAGTAATTCAAAAGAAATGAAGAGAAATGTATACAGCTTGGCAAAACTGAGAAGACGACGTAATCACTTCTCCACTCACAAAGTGAAACTAGTTATGACCAAATTTAGTCTATAAATAACTAAACAAGAAAACGCATTCTGATTGGTCCATAAATAACTGAGATATAAATATATTTAATAATAAGTCTATTATTCCTACCACTCGGTCATCATTTATGTAAGAATATCGAGATACCAATCGCAGGACAAAAACTAATAACATGTTGCGATCTGAGAAAAGCAATGAAAGACAATTAAAAATGGCCAGTTCATATATTTTATTCGGAGTGACTATGTAGCCGCCGGCACCGTTAGCTATTTTCGTTGCCGATAGTCACTCCCTATTCATTTATTTTAATGGAGCGGAACCTTCGGCGGCCAAATTTATAACCGGTAAGGGAAATTAACCATAACAGGCGCTTATGAAAATTGAACTTGGTCAGTCAAATCACTATCTCCATCTTTTTCTTTTTAATGTCAATAATAGTGTCAGAAATAGTAATTCGATCGCCTAATGATGGCCGGTAAAAGTGAAACAAAAATAAAGACCTAGGGCGTAATGACACCGACGTCGACGCCATGATACTAGCCCGAACAGTCTAAATGGTGCCCCTACAAACCTTGTCTTGTTTAAACAGTAAATAAAAACACCAACCACATTCATAATCAATATTTAAAATAATCTTATTGCCAAATAGGCCAGGAAAACCCATATATAATATAACGAGCTTGTTCGGGGTATCTGTCCTACTTTGAAAATCGACTAACAGAAGGTGCAACTACGTGGGATAAATTAGAGACCCTTCAATTGGAGTCTGGTGAATGCATTGGTACGTAGCCATTTTATATCACAATAGGGTCAATGACATGGATTTTGATATTTTACTGCTAAATAATGTAATGTGTGCCGAGTAACCGTTCCTGCACTTCTCAAATTTGGCGCCACATGTTGTGATACAAAATGGCTCTGCCTTGGACAGACTTTAATTGAAGGGTCTCTAGTATGAATTTATGTGGTCTTTATAACGCGTTACTGCAGGCGCCACGGCGCTGTGCAAAGTTGAAGTTAAAAAGTGCATTCTAGCTAGGAAGAAAATCTGACATAAAAGCAGCTTTCTTTTGCTATGAAAACAGCGTACTTAAACTCAAGGTTTGTATTACGGGCACCCACATTAATTTGCCTGGTCTTGTTCCTGAATAGGTGAATTTGCTTCGTCAAGGTTCGAAGAACCGACCTTATTCGCTATTAGACTTGAACTTCGCAAAGATTACTAACAAGGTATATTTTTGTATGCAGCTTTATTTTGAAGTTGTAAACAATCTCTCGAAATGTCCTATGAGTTTTCTTCGTATAACTAACCGTTTTGGAGAAAAATCAGTGACAACTTAGAATATTATTGTACTTTTGCTTTTGATTAAAATTAGAAGTTACAATTTACTTTATGCTTTAAAATATTTTAGATGATGCTACTACACGTAAAAATTAATATAATATTCTGGTATTGCGTGTTCTGATACTTCATAAAAAAATCATCATCCATAAAATTTTGTGTAAAGTTTCAATCACGTCACGTCCTAGTCATATTGTTTAGATAATTTTGTTTGTTGTTGAAAGGATGACCACGAATGATGGCAAAAGTTTGGATCGAAAATATATGATAGTTAGGCATGTTGTTCCTACTCTTAGTTAATTATATACAGATACATTAGATACAATAGCCTTATACTAGAGATACTATCTTTTAAAGATTCTTAGAAATATATACCGTGTTAAATTCATCATTTATTTAAATATATTTCTAAAAAACTTCTACAGGTCAGTCGAACATAAAACTTAAGCCTGTTCAATATAACTTTTTGTTAGCACTTTTTAAACCAGAAAAATTTCGCGAAAAAGTTTGTCTCTTTTATTTGATCCTTTTTCTGTGTACATTGGATAATATTGCTTATACGTACTTGTATTATAGATGTTACATAATTTTTGTGATTTATAACAATTTACTGAAGGTGTATTACGTACCAGTTTTATATAATTTGTTATTTATTATTTAATTTACGAGAATAAATACATATTTTAAATAACTATAAATTCAATCACAAAATATTGATTGTTATTCAAACGAATTTAACGCTTGAAAGTGTATGTAATGTAACAATAATTCCTACGCCACGAAGCGAAACTCACTAGCGCCGGTATCTTAATTAGTTGGAAATAACGTATTAAATTTTAGTCCCTTTGATATTATTCTGATACAATTTCTGATTAATCTTATGTTTTGCGGCAGAAATAAGCCAATATTAATTTGGTTCGTATTCACCTTCATAAAATGAACTCCCAAGGGGCTTTAACGGACATACCAAAGCAACCGCATGAATTTGTATAATGTACTTTGGCAGGAAAACCATGTAGGAGAAACTGAAAAGCAATATTTTGATATGAAACAAGGGTCCCGTTAATTTTATACATAAATTAAATCGTGTTGATATTGGGCTTAATTAAGGAAGAATGGTCATAAAATTAATTCTTGGCCCAATTTATAACTAGATTGCGTGAATATTTTACTGTGCAAATATTTAAGATTACTACTACTATACTTTTTTACAGTTGTGAAATTTTACGTTACTTTGTAAAGGTTATTTAGTTTACAATACGACAATTAAAGTCGCATTCCATGGTTTTATAGTACTATTATAAACAATAACGAATCTGGTCTAATAAGAAAATAAACGAGAAGCAATCCCATTATTGTTTCCAGAATAATAATGCTTAATGGCCGATAAATACGGGATGTTAAGAATTTCTCAAAAAATAGAAGAAATGCACATACTGAATATCGTACCAGAGTATCACTGAAATGAGGCGAGCAGTCCCAGGAAAACGCACTACAGACAAGTGCGACTACAAGCCATCATCGAGATGGGATTGCAATAACTGGCTTTTCAGATTTTGATACAACTTTTAAAACGTCCAAATAGTTTATTATTAAAACGAGGTATTGAGTATTTTCGCGCTTAAAACATAAAAACATAACAAGACAGAAAACTCAGGTAATCTTTTCATTTAAAACAATAAAGCTGCAGATATAGATCTGTTTTATTTCTCTATTTATTTTTTATAGCTATTTTATTTACAATTGTAACGTGCATAAAATTCGAAAATTCACTTTATAAAAATAATCCTACTACTGCCCTGTATAATATCGAAATATTCTGGTTAGGTTAGATTTGAATTCATTTCCCACGCTAAATCTGCGTTAGTTTCAATATAGTTAGACAGCTGTATCCAAAATTGTAAGCAGTTTAAGCTGATAGACCTTTCATTTTAGTTCTCACGAGTGAAATTGTTTTTGCAGGCGCAATTTTTAGTAATTTGGCTAAATAATACAGATATCGAGCTTCTTTTTAGTTTAAAAGCATGTGCAGATCTCATAAAAAATAATTTATTGGTGCATACTATTTTTTGTGATATATTACTTTGTATTTTAAGTTACGAGTAAGATTCTTAGTAGTCAACAATATACTAAATTTTCGTTCATGTAACAAGGTTTCCGGTGGGTTTTGGTATGAACCTCTTAGAATGCAAAATATAATAAGAATTCTGGCCTTTCCTTTCTTGGATAAAAATGTCGTCAAGTTTAGTTTGTTTGGGCCGTTTAAAAAACTCCTCTCTTAGATTTGTATAGATTATGTAGTTTTTGGCACCCTTTAAGTCAGTTTTGTACGGCTCTGAGAGTCAACACGTACGCCTTCGGGCTAGCTTGGATATTTATTCTGATTACCATATTAATATAAAATTGGTATGAATCTTCTAGAGTGTTCCATATTGCTGAATATGTTAATACAGAATTAATTCAGTGAAGAGAATTAGTTATAAATTTAGCATTGTGAGTATCGTTTAGTAGTTTAGTAGTCTCGTTTAAGAACAAAAATATGACGCATCCCAAGTAGCACAAAATATTGGCAAATGATGGCAAATGGGGCAATATTGAACCTATATTGCATAATTGGGGCAATATTAGCAAGATTTAACCAATATTGGTTTTTGAGAATATGTTTTAACAATATTGTAATAATATTGGCGGAATATTTAAATGCAATATGGCGCTTTACTATAAAAAACCAATATTGCAGGGTCATTTAAATGCAATATCCCATAAATGTTTACAATAACTATTTTAACAATATTGTTTTATAGCATTTATTTTTAAATGATTGAACCAATACTGGCACATTACTGGCAGAATAACTGTAGCATTTTTCTTTTAAATATCGTATAGCAATATTAAACGATTATTTAAATACAACATCGCATACATATTTATAGTAAATACTCGAACGATATTGTTTTATAATATCTATTTATATTTATAACATTTTTTCATATTTATTTAAGTCTAGTTTTCTCAGTAAACGATTTCCACTACATCGAGGACAATAACCCCAAACACAAAGCCGAGAAAATCAAAGCCTGGTTAGTTCGTAAATGTCCAAAAGTTATTGAAACTTCAAAGTCCGGACTTGAATGTTATTGAAAATTTATGTCAATTGAAAATTGCAATAATGATTATAAGGAATCATGAAATTTTAAACAAAGAACAACTAAAACGATCGCTTAGAGAAGAGAGGTCAAAAATTTAAAAAAATTTTAGAGTTAGTTTTAGTTATTTTTTCTTTTTACTGCTGTACTAGGTAGAAAATTTTGTATGAGTGTTAAAAGATGCATATTTGTAGTTAACTAAAAAGGACAATTTGTTCCGCTACCTACCCCTAATCCGAGAAAGCTGCATTTCTAAGAAGTCCGTTCCGGGTGGAACCAGGTCAACCACGAGAATTCACAGTATGTTTTAGGATGCAACGCAACAAGTTCAACATAAGTGAGTGTTTGTGTGTACGACTTCATTATTTTGTTTAATTAATAAATTCGTGAAAGTGTTAACATGTGTGTGATGATAAGTGATTATTTAATTCAATTTACTCATTTTCTGTGATGATTGAATATTGGCTGCTGCGAACATTTGTCAGTGTTGAACCAGGAGGCCAGGACTAATGCCGTTATTTTGTGTAACACCATTATTGTAGGCATGTATTGTATGTAAGTTTACGGACAGTCATAAAGGGGTAGTTACTGCATCGGTCAATACCCTACTTATTGAGACGGTTCTGATGCTGTTTATCTTTTATTACAGGAACGGACCAGTCAACCAGCTTTGGTGTAAATAGCCATCCTTACTTTTATTAGATGTTTCTTCTTATTATAAGTTCTAGATTATTGTAAGATTCGTGATCTTTCAGGTTAGATATTTTATTTTGTTTATAATTTCATTTAAATAAGTTTCCGTCGTTTCTTTTATTATCTATTTATTTTTAAAAATTAACATTCGATTCTTTCGAATCAACTTTTGTATTTATGTATGTAGTTTTCAATTTTATTTTTTTATGTATTAATAATAAATATGATGCAATTAACTCCTCGTTTTTTATTTATATTACCTTTATTTCTCTTGTTTTCTAATACAGTGACAACATTATAAAGCAATATTTACAATCAACATTTCGCCAACATAGCATACTATTATTGAGCAATGTCTAAAGGCCATATTGGACCAATAAAGTAGAATATTATTGAGCAATATTTAAAATCGACATTGCACCAATAATGCAGATTATAATTGAGAAATATTTAAAATCAACATTGTACCAATACAGGATACTATTATTGAGCAATGTTTAAAACCCATATTGGACCAATAGAGTAGAATATTATTAAGGAATATTTAAAATAAATATCATACCAATAAAGCAGAATGTTCACATTTCTATATTGGGTCAATATTTGTTAGGAACATTGTACCCTTATTGCCGCAATTTCTAGCCAATATTGTACCAATATTTTGTGCTACTTGGGATCATACACTTAAGTTAAAGTTAATTAATTAAAGTTAAGTTTACGTACCGTTCAGTTTGAAGTTAGTTTTTTGTATCGTTAAAGTTAATAATTACAGCAAATTTATTCTGTATTGGAAATTAATGCTAAGTTTATAGTCTGTCGTTAAATGTGAAAAACAGTTCAAAATTTCAAAGGTTTGCCCTCTATCTTTTTTATTCTATTTTATATTATTATATTATTATTATTATATCTCTATTTTATTTGTTCTTGGAGGATCTAATATCTAATAAGAAGCTTTTGTGATTAACACCCACGACGAGTAAGTATAATTTGATTTAATGAGATGTCTCGGCCGGTGCATTAAGATCTTTAGTAAGTATAGTAACGTTAGTATTATAATAATAATAATAACTACTACAACCTATAACCTAAACCAAGGCCCCAGAAGCTATAAGCTTGTGCGGGAGGGAGGGGGCGACTATTATTATTATGTAGGCCCAATGTGCGGCTGCAGCCGACTTACAGATGGAATTATTAAATGGAATTACAGATTAATTATGCATTTATGAAGTTGTTTGACTTTAGTTGTTTTGAATTAATTTGTTTTTTGAGTAAAAAAGTGCCTATCACACAATAAATTAATAGAGTTTTTGTTATCTACGTGATCTTTACAATTTCCAACGCCCTGTATCTCAATAAAGAAGTATTAATATAAACTTTCCATTTTATTTTCATAAGAAGAATACGCCCTTAAGAGAATGCGGCATAATTTTGAATCACCCTGTATATCCTCATATTCTGATAGCAAGAGTCAACAGGTACCCTCACATTACCAAATAATCTTAGGAGTCAAAGTTTTTAGGGGGGGGGGTCAAAGTTTAATAGATTTCATATGATCTCGATGTTAAACTGACCACCATCACTTTAGACCACTAGGTTGTTTGCTACTTGAGAATACAAGTAGACTCTCCCTGGCCCTTTTTTTGGTTATGATTGATCCCCCCATGACCACCAACGGGATCTTGCTAAACCGCAACTTCAGTTGTTTACAATAGCAACATTTAATTTTTTTTCAAAAAGTCTGAGAGATTTTATTTATAACAATGTTATCTAAATGAAAAGTAATTTAGATGGTGGTCCGTTCACCAGATGTCCATCGCCCAGGTGATTTACCTGGAGAAATAAGAAGTACCCTAATGGGGTACCTCAAGTGGATTTGCCGTCTTGGATCAGTTAATGGCAATACGTACCTCACAGCTTGATTGATTGATGTTGCTTAAATTTAGGCGATATACTCTGTCCCTGTAACAAAAAAAAACTTTGCTGTAATGCAATAATATTGACATGTAATGACCAATAATATTTAAAATAAAATTTGTTGTTCATATATTTAAAATATATTAAAAATATCTCGTATCGTTAATAAAATTAAGATAATGAAGTTTTTTAAATTCTTATTATTCTTGTTTTATCATTTATGCTAAACCTTGTAGGTTTGTACATTTATTTAGTTTTTGTTTTGTTTTAAAGATGTTTATGTTTTTAATAGCGTATTTAAAGCATTATTTTTGTTGTCTCTTATTATCAATTAGAAACAAATTTAATAATGTAACGGTTGATATTTATCTTTGTTTTAATATTAATAAACCTATGATCATTATGATAAAGTTTAATGAATATCGGAACGCATTTGTATTATGAAGAGGTACTTAAATTAATATAATCTAAACCTAAACCTTACAAGCAAAAGCGAAAAGTTGGGGAAATGGGTATCTGTAAACTTGACCTCATTCATTGCATGACTCTAGAGAGCTGGACCTGTCTGTATATACTTGAAATATTACCCCCCAAGTCAGTATTTATTTCTCTCTTTCTTAATTAAGATTAACTACAAGTATAGTTTTTTAAATTGTCACATTTGACAATTTGATCAACCTATGACATTTAATGACGTTTAAATGTAAAAAACGGCAAATATTTTTGTAAGTATACAAATTTTGTGCATGAGGATAAAAATACACGTACAATGGTAACTAAAAAAAGGTCACATTTTAGCTGCACTTATTTGGGGTATTCTTTTTTAAAGTGAAACTACATCTCTCATTCTAGAGTGATATATTGCCCACAATTTCGATTATTTATTAAATAGAAAAGTGATACCCTTTTAACATACTTAAGCAACAAGTTCATCTATAACATTATTATTATTATTACTTCGTTTTGTAGTTAAAAAAACGTAAAAAAAATACTTAATGTCAGCAATCATGCAGTAGTAGATCATTTCATGTAATGCCGCATACTATGCACTGTATTCTATAAAGAGAAGAGAAAAGCGTAAATATTTCTCTATTTGAAGACACAACTATAAAGTTATTACATTATAATTCATATCAGCTTTCATATCACTCCAAAGAGTGCCGTTACGGGTGTTAATTAAACAAGAAAGTAATAAGCAAGTTTTTAAATTACTTTCTATAGCATTAACAAGGAAACCATTCCTAGTCCAATGACTGTTCTCAGAATCAATAACGCACAGAACAGACTATAATGCAAGTTCTAGAAATTCTTATGGTAATATACATGTCGGGTGGATTACAGATAATTATTCCTGTCTAATTAGCCCCAGTAAAATTTGACGTTCGTCGATAGTTTGCCTCTCCTTCTCTGTGCAATACTCATGATGAATTGAAACAAAAGGCAAAGCGAAAAAGCTGGTTTACTTTGAAAAAGGTCAGTCACCTAAGTATACAGATATACAGATATGTCCCCAGAACATATGTCACATATCCTGTGGACGAACCTGGATTTAAAACTTGCTAGATGTGGCCTCTTGGCTGACATTTTTTAGTTAGTTTACTTTTTTCCATTATATAATGTTACAATACATATATTTCTTGCTTTTATGCTAAAATATTTAGTATTTTATTTATTTTTGGGCCAGGAATCGGGATGGCGGAACATCTTTCGTACGTCATGGCACCGATTACTCTGATCATTTGGCCGACAATACTAAAATCTACTCAAATCTGGAGGAGTCCACCCCCAGTAGGAATTTTGGCCCAAAAGCTCGCTAGCGATCCACATTTTAAAAACATGCTTAAATAAGTGGAATTATTTCTAAATTGATTTGTGAACAGACAGTATTATAGGTATCGGCGTAACGAAGACGCTCATACTTTTCGTAAGAATAATGCACTGTATCAGCAAAAGGTAAATGTTTGGTTGGGAATTCTAGGCAATGCCATTAGTGATCTGCTTTTGTTCAAAAAATGATCCACTGATAACTGATAATCGAAGAAAAATAACTTAATCATGAAGGAAACCTAATGCTCAATGACGATCAACTGATAACTACAGACATTTACCGCAGGATGGGGCTCTAAACGTATCTCAGTAGCAAAACCAGTTTTTAAAATAATAAATTTGAGTTGGCTGCAAGTAAAGGGCAGAACTGACAAAATTCGACAACAGTCTCGAAAAATAAATTTACGTGTTTTTTGTTAAAATCAATATTTTGTATAGTTTACGAGATATTCAAGATGGAAAGTTTTCAAATGAACACACTGTATATATTTGTTGTTATAACGCATAAATTTTGACCTATAATTTGATAACTACCAATTAATTATTTTAAAAATTAAGGACACAGTTTTATAATACATTTTTTGCTTTATGATAAGCCAATTTAGCATATCGTGTATCCTGTATACCTATTATCCTAGTTCTTCTGTTAGAACCCAGAATAAATCTTATACGTCGAAGTCTCTGTATACCAATTTCAAGTTAGAAACAGAATAATGGTACAGTACGCTAATGAGTATTTTTGGTTTTTCACTATTGGTTTTTGTGCTTATGTACTATTTTTAATTGGATTTTGTACACTTTAATTTTCTTATAATGATACCTTCCTCCTTTTTTTAATATTCTCACTAGTTTCTTCGCAGCGTTTTCTGTTTCGAAATCTCAAGATTGTATTTCTGGCCTAGACTGTTTTCTGCAGCATCTTATTATTTAATTTTACATTCAATTATTTATTACATTTCTGTTATTAGCATTTTTAAAACCAGCTATTTGAAGAGATGTTGGATCAATTATTTTCTATATCTCCTAGCTTGTTTTTCTGATCGTCATCTGTAAGTTTAATTACAACCATCGGCATCGATTCATGTTTTCTATGCTTTAATGTCCTGCATGACTTGTTTTTTGACTCACCGATTTTTGAGACAGCAGCTGGATATTTTGTTCCCATTGAACTATACTTTCCTGAATTATCTTTTTAACTGTTTTGATCCTTTTTTAATGGACTATTTTATTCAACGTAATTATTCACGATTCAGGCAGCAATGAATTTAAACAGCATTAGAACAACAACTCAATATTTTCTACTTTCTTCTCATTACTTTATCCCAGAGAAAAAATATTTTTGTTAAACACGTAATACTCGCTCCCAGATGATTATCTCAGGAGTAAGTAGTAAATAGATTGCCTGTTCTTTCTTTGTCAATGTGAAGAGTTAAGAAAATGTATTAACAATGTGGATATAATATTGTATACAAATATGTATAAATATTGGAAATTGAATACAACTATACTGAAACTTAAATAAGCAAATCAAATTTTTGAGCAGTTAATAAAATTCGTGTGTGACAACTGCTATTTATTTTTCAACAGTACTTTATACCAACCGATATCCAGTTCCAATGGGTGCCTCAACTAGTTCAATTTTTGCCTTTATAACATTGGATTATAATTGTTTGATCATATCATACCTCAACTACCGTTTGAATTACCATTCATATAACAAATATGTTGATGATGTTATCTGTTCTGTACCACAAAATGTGATTGACACAACCTTGAATTTGTTCAAATCCTTTGTTCTACATTACAGTTATTATCGAAACGGAAACATCACAAAGCATCCCCTTTATAGACATTAAATCCATTAGAGCTAACTAGAACACTATAATTTTATATTAGTATCAATGACCAACTGCATCAGGCAGGTTTATTGATTTTCACTCCAGCCATCTACAAAATCGAAAATTCGATACTGTCAGCATTGAAAACCCGCATAATAAACTCATATTAGTTAGGTCACAATGACTTTCTTCAATACAATTTAAAACTTTATGTTGTGAATGGGTGTGAATTTTTGAAATTGTATTTTTCTCAACACAGAGACAAAAGACGTTTGCAAAAACATGCCATAGGTCACAACTTCTTACCTTACAAAATTTTATATATTGCTCCGGCTTTACAAATGTATGGTAGTTAGTAACATATTCCCACTACATTGAGACTCTCTCAGGTTTGGGTCGCTGATGTAGACTATTCTTATTTAAATAAATATTGGTTATTAACAAATATAATTACAAATATCAAATAAAAATAAATTTACACAAATAAAAGTTTTTATTTATTAATTCTTAATTAAATACATAAATGAAATAAAAAGAACTAAATTGATACCCAAATAAATTTTGAAAAATTCAAAAATAATTATTAATTACAAATGAAAGTAATTCAATTAAATTTATTATCAAACAAAATGAAAAAAAATATTTAAATGGATAATCTTTTCATTTACTATTGTTTTGAAATTTCTTATTACTACTAAATGGCTTAATTTCATAAAAACACCTTTTTACACTTTCCTTTTTCCAAAAATCTAAACATTATATCATTATTATTTTCATCTGAATGTTTTTAAATGCTAAAAACCTTGACATACAAACCAAATTGCATAATTCAATTGCATGTTAAAAAATTACAGCTTTTCAAACATGATTTTATATGATTCCATCAACAAGATACCAGCTTTACGTTAAAACGTATGTCAGTTCTGCGAATATAATGCTACCCTACTTATTTCCACTAAAACAACTTAGCAAATAGCTTTAAAAATTTGAAGATTCAATTAGATTGCAAAATACGCATATCTCGTTAACATGAAGTTTACGTATCAACTATAAATCAACAGGTAAGTTGCTATACATTTGCAACTTAATTAACTAATTTTAATTTCATTAAGAAAATCTTTTTCAAAATTTATTATTTTAAAAGTGAGGTTATGCAACCATTAAATCGAGTAGTTATAAAAATGCATATAATCCGACTATTAAATATTATACCCAATATTGTACCCAAAAAACGTGTATTGTTTGTTTAATAGATAATATAATAATGCGATAACTTTGGTTTTAAGTTAATAGTCTAGAAAAGTTAAAAACTTGCTTACCTAACTTGTTTTAGAAAAAAAAATTTGTAATTAAATTATTTCACATGTTATACGTGAAAAATTAATTTTGGAGAAATTGTACATTCAAAATTAATCAAAATAATACCACTTAAGTTTCATAATATTTGAACTATTTTCCCGAAATTTTAAGAAAATCGTATGTCTAGGGACTAAACTATTACCTCTTTTTTGCCAAAAAAGCAGTTTTTTTTGGCAAAAAGCAGGTTTTTTGGCAATAATTTAGTCGCTAGACATACGATTTTCTTAAAATTATGGGAAAATAGTTCAAATACTATGAAACATAAGTGGTATTATTTTGGTTAATTTTGAATGTACAGTTTTTCTAAAATTAATTTTTCACGTATAACATGTGAAATAATTTAAATAAAAAAATTCTTTTTCCAAAACATGTTAGGTAAGCAAGTTTTTAACATTCCTAGACTATTAACTTAAAATCAAAGTTATCACATTATTATATTATTTATGAAACAAATAACACGCGTTTTTGGGTACACTTGGACCTTAATTCTCCCTAGAATAATCAAATATCATGACAATATGTATTTCCATACATGTTCTAGAACCTTTTAGTCTAGTAACAATAAAGTAAAACTTTTATTCTATTGAAAAATTTTAATAAATACAACAAACTGTTTTAATAATTAACTTAATTACATTTTTAAAATCTTTTTCAAATCATTAAAAACTCTAGTTCTAAGATATTTTTCAGGCTTTATTGTTTGAGCTAATAGTTTTATCACTAAAAAGTTTTTGCAGCACTACTCCTGAAAATGTTATAAATAGATAACGAAATATTGAATATCATGAACAAATAAGTTATTAACTATCCGATCACCCCGATTAATAAATTTATTGTTTTTTTAATTTAAGAAGTACTTACTCTCCAACTCTGTATATACTTACTTATACAAACGCTCGTTTGAGTGCATACAAACCCGGTATCGTATACAACATAGTATTATTTTAATTTTTTTTTTATAAATCCTTTACATGGTAATATATTATATAGAAAAATCTACCTTGTATTTTGATAAATGTATAAATAAATATATATTTGAATAATTTTCGTATTCCCTGTTTCGATTTATAAAAGCTATTATGATGACAATTTTGTTTTTGACAATTGACAATGATGACAATTTCCAAGTTTGATGCTTCCCCGAAACAACGAAAATTCTCCACCAAAAATTGAATGACGCAATGCAAGCGGTTATAAATGTCCAGATTTTGTGAAAATTCTAATTGCAGAATAACTACTTATGTTTTTAGATTCAGAGAGTTGGACTGTTGTGGTGTCTCTCTGAACATGTTTAAAAATAATTTAAGAAGAGCTTTATCTTTGTTAATTTTCTTGACCTTTCTCGTCTATTTTTCTTATTATCTCTAGTCTTTCATCTATAAGTATGTTTGATGTATGTATTTCTGTATTCAAAAGGAACTCTCCATTAATAAACTATTATTAACATTATTATTATTATCATGATGATTATCTCTTGGCTAGAGTGATTAATTCGTTTTTTTTTGGAGAATTCCTTGAAAAACAGAATATTTTCTTTACTTTTGTTCACAAGTAAATAGCGCCTTAGCAAAAAAACAAAAAAAAGAAACTGTTGCAGGTAAGATATATCTCTAGTATTCATTTCCTCTTTAAGGAAGTTGTTTTTGTAACAATCTAATTTGAACTCGTTTATTGAAGGTTTTTAACGTAGGGTTTTGATCCATCCTAAACACGTTATTTTGAGATCATCTCTAAGGTAATTTAAAATTGTCCTGTTTAAAAGTTTGATTGCCTTGGTTTTAAACAAATGGATGGATTATAAATCGGCTTGGCTTGGCTTCAAAAATAAATTTGAAGATTTTAACCAAATTTTGAATTTTATTCAAGTAATTAGTACTATTACTGACTATAATAAGGACCTAACATGTTATTTGTTCAAAGAAAATTAAGATTATTTTGCAATTATTAAAGAGTATTAAGTAAAAACTATAAAATTCAAAGTTTTTGATTCCTAGCTTACGTGTATTTAATATTCATAAATAGTCGTCTCGTAATGCTTGACCTACTTAGTTATGTATCAATTGGACTTTACTATTCAGCGAATTTACTTTATTGGAATCATCTGTATAAGATCCCAATACACTGTCTACTATAAACATTTAAAGTTGATCGTAAGTCAACTTTAGGACAACATAAGTAAGGCAAGTCAGCAAAGTATCTTCTTGGAGCTTTAAAAATCTTCTGTTAGGAATGCTATTCTGTGCAATGAAAAAATATGCATTCATAATATGATTTCCTTTAAAAACAAAAGAGACTTAGTTATTTAACAGTGAAATTAACAGTTCTGCTGTCTGCGGTATACACAGCAACACATTGTAATAAAAGACTGAAAAATGCGGATGTAAAGCTTTTCAGCAAGTGCATTTTCTGTACATATTTTGTCTTTGTGTTTATCCACAAAGCAAAATCCAAAACAGAAGATCTTAAACACATTCATGGTGCATAAAACGAAAGAATTGCTTGTTTACATATTTAGTTTTCAAATTATTTTCCTTGGTTATCTCCTTGCCTCAGTTCAGTTTAAATCATCTACTACAACGCATCTGACATCTTATTTAAAATGTTAAATTACTTTCATGCGTACCTATTTCCTTATTCGCACAGAATATAGTGGAAATAAACCCCTAGCGGAATAGAACGACTAGGTTGTTGTTTTTTGCTAGTTTTCCTTTTGTTAGTACAAAAACCATTCTTCATATTAAGAAACAAAAAAGTCTGTATATTTCCAGTCCTCCGTTGGTTTCCGAGCACCGTCTAAGTTTTCCTTTTGCATCTTCGTGAGAGTAAAAATAATTTAGTAGATCCTTGTCAGCGATATTATCCTTAGAATTAAATGTTTTAACACCAGAAGTGTCCACACATAAATGGGTTAAGTAAGGTCGTAATTAAACATCCTGGTGATAAAGCTTTATTGTTGACAAACTGACATTTATCCTGCACTGCTAACCTTGACACGCGAAGCTTTTCATTAAAAAGCACTGAAATCTAAAATTGAAAAATATACAATACTCCTACACACATACTGAATAAATTGGAATTATTTAACTTTGTTGCTTTTAGAACGATTTAATAAAAATACAAAATGTTGGTTAATTAAAGTGGTTAGAAGTAAAAGTTAATGAACTTCAGTTTAATTAAGAAATTTGTTTTGAAAATTTGTTATAATCTCAAACTAAGGTTTTCTAAGTAAATAGATTGTTTCTTCGAGTTCTGAAAGTTATTGGAGTTTATGTGTTGCAATAGGAGAAGTTTTCAGTATAAGAATTTTAATTTCACGCTTTAATGTAAACCATTATTTTATTCCATGTAAGATAAAAGCTTTATATTACATTGTTATTAGTTTTTCTTTTAAAATACCCACAGTAATTATGATTTAATGTCATATAAAATTCCGCAGGTCAGGTTTACAGTTTTCAGACACGACATATAAATAAATTAACTCCACTTGATAAGTTTTATAGCTTGTAGAATTTAAACAGAACTTACCAAGAATAGCGAATAATAAAAGAGCAACTATTAGGGGTCGCTAGGGAACAGAATCTAATTTGCAGTTAAAATAAACAAAAGGAGTTAATTACTTTGTTTATTTTATTACACCTATGTGGTGCGAATTTTCTTTTCTAACTGCTCTTTGTTTGCCGTTATATTAGGAATCTTATGTATTAAAAGGAAATGTTTGTTTGTTTGTTGAAAATTAACAAAGGTACTTACATAGCTCCCACATAAAGCACGTCCCTTTCAGTGTCCAAGTAAAACGTTCTGTAGTATAATTTGCCACAGGTAAACTCGCGCACATGGTCTGTAAAGAAATATTAATCATTAGTACACAGTATGTAGAAATAATAGAATAAAGGGTAGCAACAAGGGAATAATTATACTAAAGCATGCGTCTTGTTTGTTGAATGTGAATGTAAGTGAAGGTTGTCATTTAAATCCGGAATTCTATTTATATTTTTACGTTTATTTTCATTTCTTTACTACTTGTGAAAGAATGAAATAATCTCAACCCCGTTTAAATATTTATTAAGATAGTATTAATTAATATATTATCACACTGGATCGAAATATATAGTAAGTTGTATAACTATACATATGCAACTGCAAAAACAAATACTATTTTAGCAAACAGCCTGTATTAATTGCTTAACTTCGGAAACGTACAAAAGGAGATGCCTTATTTAAGACGGACTAGTTAACCAGTAGTCAGTAATAATATAGAAAAGCTTTCTGTTTCGTCCCATTTTTACGTACATTTTTTTCTAATAGGTTTTAGAAGCTATAGTTAATAAGACAGACTCTGTTTTCTTAATATTCCGATCTGAAGCATACAGGGTGGGAGTAATTACTATGCGTTAATTTTAGGAAGTGATAGAAGATATCAAAAGAAAAAAAAACGTCTTATAGAATGTAACGTCACGTTCAATTTAATAAAAAAAATTATACAGGATGAAACAAAATGTTGTAAGGTATTGATTTTTTTTAATTAAGTTTTTCTTTAAAGTTTATTTGGGATCCCGAAATTTAATTAACTTTTTGTATGATAATTTTTTGATTATGATGTGCTTTGTATTTCCATTTTTTATTATTTCAATTTTTTTTTCTTTTATGTTTCAATATACAGACTTCAAATTAATCTACCGCTTAATATGGTTAGGCTCAACAAACTGCTGATGTTTTTTGGCAATTAAGATTCTTTTATTGTTTGATAAATGTATGATTAATTTAACGTCAAATTTAAATGGGAAGTTGTTCCCAAAACTGATGACTTCCCAACTTTTTATAAAAACCTAATAACATCCTTAGTTTTGTTGGCGCTCAACATGTTTTTTATTTGTTCCTGATTCCATTAATTAATTAGAAGCTTTTGGGATTAGCACCCACACCTGTATTTAAATTTGCATAATTAGAGATCTCAGCCGGAGCATTTAATACAGCAAGTTAGTAATTTAGTGATTTGAGTTTTTTATTAAGATTATTGGACAGTCCATCGGGGACTTTTGTTTTGTGTTTTGAGGAATTTACAATGTTATAAATGCCGCCCATCGAAGGGGATTCGATTTTATGTTGCTATAAGGACTTTGTTCTAGGAGGTACCATGTTTTCAAAGAAAAAATAATAAAGTTGTACACTTTAACATCATTCTGCCACGTTAATAATATTAGTTTAATTATGGGTTTTGTCAGATGATGCATTTTATCTAGCACAACAAAAAACCTTAATAAATTTTTCGTATGATCAATTGTTTACGCGTAAAATCGGGTTCCTTTTAGATTTACAAATTGAAAAAATTGAATTTTTAATTGTAAAAGGAATCCGATTTTACGCGTAAACAATTGATCATACGAAAAAATGTATTAACGTTTTTAGATATGCTAGAAGCTAGATGAAATGCACCTTCCGACAGAGTACCATAACTAAACTACTATTATTAATGCTGCAAAATGATATCACAGTATTATTAGTATTAGTAGTACATTATAGCATGATTCAAATATTAATCTATGGTATGAGACACGGTTTGAATACATATAGATACACAGTGTTTACCGCAGTCCTTGTAACCTATTGTAATTATTGTGGGGTGATACACGTCGTAATAAAAGTAGAATTAGTTAAAAACGTTTAATAATATCTACTAAATAGTATCAACTATATACTATATTTACATCATTTTGCTGCTTTAATAATATTAGTTTAATTATGGGGCTTTGTCTCATCTGAGTAGCACAACAAAAAACCTCAGTAACATGTTTTCGTATGATCAATAGTTTACGCGTAATATCGAATTTTTTACATTTACAAACTTTTGAAAATAATTTCATTTTTAAGCCCCATAATTAAACTAATACTATTAACGCGGCAAAAAATGATGTTAAACTTTACAACTTTTTAATTTTTTTCTGAAAAAGTGGTACCTCCTAGAACAAAGTGGTGTAAAGACATTTTTTGTTCCTTTGAGATGTCTTCTATCACCCCCTTAAAATTAACGTATAGTAACCCCTTCCACCCTGTATAAAAAACGATAATACACAAACTTCTGTGTTACCCCCAGATTTCTTTAGGCTATTAATTAAATTAGGCACACTACTGAAATTGTTAAATCTGCAGTAGTATCGTTCCAAATCCAATTCCTTTTAAAACGAGACAGGCTTTCCTTTGATAATGGTAATTTCATTATTTGTGTGTCACTTTCGGATAATCTTTTTTGTTAGGATCTGTTGGTAATCCTTGATATTGGCCTAATCCGAAAATGGATCTTATACTTTTGTACGGATGGAATTATCGACGTGCGGAGTCTGCTACAAATGCCAACATTTTTACGTATTACTCAAAAAAGCTATGTGAAACTTATACATACATGCATGTAGATTTTTTATTTAAAGGTACATGTTTTTTGGATATAAAAAGTAGTTAAAAATTGAAAACTGTCGGATTTTAGGTCTTAACTTTATTGGTAATTATTTACATTAAATTCCGACGTTTCGATAAATATATTGTCGCCTTCGGGGACCATTCTTGAGACAATACAATAATTAATAGGAGTATTCATAAAAGTAATGTACTGTAAACAGAATATTTACAGAAATGTGCGTATACCAAGTGTTAGTGATTGATTTAAACATAATGTATTAATACGACAGTAGTTGATGTAAGACAAAACTATTTATGTTCTGTATACTCGTAGATTATATAAATATTGTTGTTATGTTATGTTATGTTATTATAGATAATATAAATAAATGAGTAAGTAAAATTCTTGTATAAATAAAACAAACAGATGGAAACGTTCACAACCAACGTTAGAGTAGAATGAAGCCGGTTAAGATACAACCTTAAAATGAGAGATAAATAATATTGCAGGTAATAATAAAGCTTTATTGCCCAACAGTACACATTCTATTTACAGGACAATATTTTTAACAGAACTTGAAACTAATACACCCATTGTAGATACTTCAAGGAAGGAGAAGAATTAAGGATCTGTGTTGCTAAATGGTTAACAATTTCTTACAATAAAAATCCATAAAACTCACAAGCCTGAGTGAAAAATGTTTAACTTAATATGATCATTGAAACTTAATTTTGTGTGAAACCATACGTGAAGGTCTTTAATTGATTCAACACGAGAGAGAAACCTCACCAATTTTGTAATCATGTTCGTTAATAATCTTTTTTCTAGTGTAAGTGATAATTTTAACTTTGTATTACACTACCTTAATAATACATTTAAATGAAGGTTTTTTACTAAACACCAATTGTTGACAACAGTAAGGTTAAATTGAAGCTTTTACAATCTTCATTACCTTCTATAGATGAGAAAATTTTTAAATCATCTGCGTACAACACATTATTACATGCCAGTGAGTAAGTCAAGTCGTTATAAGTTATAAATAGTAAAAAGAAAAGAGGGCCAAGATTCGAACCTTGTGGGACTCCCGAAAATGCAACATACTTGCTATAACCATTGTAGTAATTACATTTATTTTCTAAGTATGATTCTACAAATTTGAAATTTCTACAAAACTGAAAAGTAGCGCGTTTTTCATTTTTTATAATTATATTGATCTAATAAACAGTTTTCAAAACACGTGTGTCATCGAGCTCGAACAACCATATCGAATTTAGGCAAGTAGTGGTTTATCGTTATTAACCGCTGGTAGCCAATCATGTATGCTCCCCGACTAACTAGTAGTGATTAATCATTATTCACCGCTGGAAGCCAATCAAGTCTGCTCCGTGCATAATGTATATAATTGAATATAATTGAATATAATTAAACATAGACAACTATAATGATTATATTATAACATAGTCGTGGACAAAAGACATTTAATTAAGATTATCCTCAAAATTGTGTGAACATTTTTTTCATTATCCAGATTTTCTTAACGGTGCTTTTCTTCCGAAAAAGGTCTAATGGGCCTTACGTCAGGAATCGTAAAATTAGGATCAATTGCAGGAATCATATTAGTCACAGCAATTTTATAGAAGTTAAGTCTATTTTGAGGGGACTCTTGCTGATCCTGTTCATTAAGACCGAGAAATATTAAGTTGCATTTGCATTTAGGTAGTTACAAATGTAAATTTGTAACATGTAATTATTTATTAGCATTTTAACACTCATTGGGTTGAATAACGAAATAAAAAATTAAACGGATTTTACACCATCAGAATACAACAGATAGAATGATCGATAGAAATTATGTTGAAAAACAAAAAAATGGTCAAGATTAAAAATATTATTTTTTTCGCCTACCTGATCAGAAAGTGCTTTCTAAATGTCCTGTTTTGAGGGCAGTTAAGGCTTCTTTGCGGGCCTCTTATGTCAAACTTTTTACTGCCCTCTTATGTCAAATACATAACCTCTATACTACTACTAAATGAAAGCACGATTTATTTATGTTAAGTTGGAGATACTGTAAAAATTGTAATTGTTTTTTAAATTGTCATACTTTGACCACTCCTGTGCATTATCCTAAAAAGATTTTAATCAAAAAATGAAATCATTAGTTTTTAACATTAAAAATATAACTCATTCGTAAAACTTTTAGCAACAGAATATGACGGAAAATGTAACTCAAACATATTTTTACTTAACCTTTAAAAATATAAAAAACATACGTCAAATTTTTCTAGGCTTCTTAGATCATAACTTTGATTTTCATGTCTTCGTCGATAAATTTGTCGTTTGTTTTTTTCTTTTCACAGTGTCATTGCATGTATAAATGGAGGTTGTGACAATTAATTAATAAAAAGAAAATTGTAATTTCAATAAATTATACAATGATAGATTAATTACTCATCCTAATTAAAAGTCATATCCTGTTCCTTTTATTTACCAATAATAATAAAAACATTTACTATACGGCCGTGTTGTATGTAGTGTAATGATTATTAGGTTAATTTAGTTAATAAATTACTTAAAAACGTCTGGCGTTATTTTCATTCTTTCCCTCTAACATATGCCTATTTAATTTACTAATAAGTTATGTTACTGTTTAACCTTTGGAATTCTTTTTTAAACTTTCAAACAGGTAGGCGAAAAACTTTTGTATGTCACTCGGACCGAAAAGCATTTGTAGCCCTAAGTTGTCCTCTGTCCTCGCTACGCTACGCTTCGCTCGGGCATCAAACAACTGCGGGCTACAAATGCTAATTTTCAGCCCTTGAGACACAAAATACTATTAAATTGATTTTGTTTGTTTTCACTCCCAGTTAGCGGACTTTTGTTAGTCCCTTCGTATATAGCAAAATTTCAAGACATGTGAGAAGTGTTATGCGAAACAGCAACACTTGTCCGTTTATATTATTGTCAGTGTTGGATAGTAACTTAGTAGAAGTAACGCGTTACTAGTAACTAATTACTTTTTATGAAACTTGTGAGGAACTTAACTACTTCTCAATTTTCGATAACTGTAGCGATAACTCGTTACTTTATGTCAGTAACGTACTAAAGTTACTTTATCTTCCTCTAAATAATTCCTAAGTTTTTAGTTTTGTAAGTAAAATTAAATTCATGCTTCACAAGATAGTAATAATCTTGTGCTAAGGTGTTAATAGCCCTTTCTGATGAATGAGATTTTTAAAAGATTTTTAAATAAAATTTTAAAGCTACACAATCTTAAGTTTAAATTGAAAGGAGGTGTTAAAGCTATGTATATATATAAAGTATAAACACTGATAAATCAATAAATGACAACCAAAACCAGGTTTGTACATGTCATGATATATTTATTTATGAATGAATATTTACTGCAAAATATGCAGCCGGTTTTCAGTTATTAAAGATCTCCATTTTTCAAAAAAATCGTTTTTGATGTCTTCTTTAAGGATTTTCCGAGAAAATGATTCAGTTAAGGTTTCAGTGCAGATAAAAGCATTAAGTATATATTAGATCTGTTAAAGGATAAAAAGGATAAGACAATATAATTATAAATAATATTAATGAAAGAAAGAAAGCAATATTTATGACAAGAAGTTTCTTTTGTCCGTTGAAAATCGCCTTGATTTTTATAATAAATATGTTGTAGTATGTAGTGTCTGTAATTTTATAATTACTCTTTAGGTGCTTCCTGTGAGGCTGACGCATGTAAAAGATTTAGGGGGCGTATATGACTCAAAATTAACCTTTAATGAATATATATCGCAAACAGTAATTTAGCTTATTACTTGTTGGGTTATGTAATAAGACATTCTAAAGCATTTATAAGAATTAATCTACTTATTATTTATAAAAATTTTATAATCTTTATAAAATAATTCACTTGTATGTAGGCTCTCGGAGTGTGCCTCGGTAACATCTCCTCATTACGACGTACTTAAAAATCGAATAGAGAAGGCACAAACGAAATATTTACTTTTTGTATATTTTAACAGACTCCGTTTTTATTCGCATAACTTATCTTGAGTATTGAAACAGAAGTTCAATATGACATGTATTAGGGATATTATTTATTTTTAAAGTTGTTACACGTTCTTAGAATTCCCTAGATATATGTACTAGAAAAGAAAAACTTTAAAATGCAATGTACCCGAGTTAACAAGGTATTTTATATACCCCAACAGACAACAAATTACAGCTTCAATTCTCTTGTAAATTCTCTTTAAATTCTCCGGCTGTAAATAAAATGTGCATGCAAGGCATACTTATTTCATCTGAAAGGTGCATCTAATTTAATTCCACTAATTTTTTGTTAATCATCTAATCAATATTGAGTATTCATAAATAATTCTTTTTCGTAGTTAATTTTCCTTTAATTTAATTTGTACTTTTTTTTGTATGTAGTTTTACTTACTGTTACGAATACAAAGTATGTATAGTATTCTACTTTTTTTTACGTATTAATCTTTTACCTATTACGCGTTTACAAAGTAAATTCTGTGTTCAACTTTGTAAAATTCTTTTTAGGGACATTTTTATTTATAAAGTTGTTATTGCATTAAATTAATAATTTAATAAATGCCAAATAAAATGAATTGCAAATGTTTCAAATATCTATTGAATCTGTCAGTGTTACCAATCTTGCATTTAAGATTTTTTTTACTAACATATTTATATTTCTAATAACAAATAAAAGTAAATTAACGCGTAATAGGAAAAATAGTATGAAAAACTGTAACTATCAAAAAAACTCTACTTTTACTCGGTAATCAAATTTCATTGAAATCAATCAATAAAGTCAAACAAAACCACAAATGCATAATACTTATGTTACTATATTCATTAAAGATCTTAATGCTGCGGCCGAGTCATCTCATTTAAGTCAAATTATGCTCAAGCGTCATGGGTGCTAATTACAAGAGTTTCTGATTAGATAATAGATCCAGGAACAAATAAAAAATTAAGGCGCTATCAAACTGAATAGAGGTTATATCATTTTAATAAGTTTGGGAAAGTCATCCCTTTTAAAATTGACAATAATTTTATCTGAACAAATCTTTCTTTAATCAAAAAGTTTGTTAAGAAAAATGGTTTGTTGATCAGAACTATATCAAAAATAATTAAATTTAAAGTCTGTATATTGAATAAAAGCTTTAAAAGACGTAAAATACAGGAAGATCATAACAAATGATCTTCATAACAAAAATTACTTAATACAAACATTAGTCCTTCTAAGATTTACTTTAAATTTTATGACACCAAACCAAATAAAATTTAAATATATAACATCTTTAATTTCAAACAACAATAAAAGTTTAAAGTACCAATACATTACTAATTAAACAATAAACATTATTTTGGAAACTTACATAGACAATCTGACTAATCATGAATAGAATTATCCTTAAAATTTTGTAACCTTCAAAATTTACCACTTAAAACTTAACCACACAAAAAAGGCTCAAATCATTTTTATAAAACTAAACCCGATGACCCTAACACCAAAATTCACATTAAAAACTACTTGACTGAAATTACAGTTACAAGAAACACACCTTGAATCTTGAACTAGTTTTCAAATTGAACGACAGACTTTAAACTTCGTTAAAGTTCGTTGTAATTCTTAACATTTACAGGTGATTTATAAACTTTTCCATTACCGTTACGGTTCAAACATGAAGAGGTTAAAATGCCTACGTGCGTTTATAAAGTTTATAATTATTACTGTTACCCGTCCGTTCGAGATAACCAACTGTTAACTTTTGCCGTTGCAGTTCGCGCATCGGTAAATCAAAATTACATTAATTTAAGCTAAAGCTCCTAATAACAATATATTATCTCTTTCCAAGTACTTCTTTACCAAACTAATAATAACATAAAATTCAACTTGAAAAATAAGAACAAACAAAAAGGCTATGTTTATGATAACGATGCTTCACATTAAGAAGGTCAAATAAGTTTCAAGCAAGTTTATAAAATAGCCCGTGGCAACGGCAGCGGCAGCTGCAAACGTCAACAGGAGCGGGAACGGTAACGTAAAGTTTATAAATTGACCTTGAACGACACTAAAAACTAACTTCTAGCTGCACGGTACGTAAAACTAACTAGAATGTTGCTTGGATGTATTATTAACGAGTCCTTATGCAACATAACGCGTTATATGGTTATTATTAAAATGCCTCGATTTAACATGAATTTATACTTACTAGCTATAAACTGATTCTTTTAGCCAATATAGCGTGCAAAGTAGAGAACTTTAACATTGAACTTTATTCTCAATAAGTTATACCGGACTGTAATTAATTCTCCACATAACAGAACGGTTAACCATAATTGATTAATTTCGTAAGCACGAAAACTAAATTTACCGCGCTTAGTCAAAGGGCAAGCTCTTAGCGGGCAAAATACTGCTACTTAAAGCTTCAATAGTCGCTATAAGATTGACATCTACAGGGTGCAACATTCGTAGCAATTTACAATTTTTAAGAGGGGTAACTCAAATCTACCAATACGAAACTAGGATGATGTCAATTTTTACAAATAACAAAAAGGCAGAATTTTTTACTGAAAATGCACTGTTTGTTAAGAAATGCTTATCTTCCCAACAGCAAATAATTAGCAAACAATAAAATCCGACACCTAGACATATTTATTATCTTGCTGGCTGCTAAGAATTTTATTCGTAGACCAAATCAAAGTAACTGAAGTAACTACTCGGTTAATATTAAATTGTTGTTTGAAGTTTCTTCTGTTCGAATGACGAGCATATACTTAGTTAGGTATGATATTAAGGGGTTGTAGATCCATAAAATTAATGAAATATATGATAAGCAACTATTAGGTACTGTTGTATTTCAGAGGAATAAGCTGTTGATATCAGGTGCTATGCTTGTACATATGTTAAGATCACCAAAAATTTATTTGTATCAAAATTATTTGTTTTCTTTTAACCTATCGAAGTGGCCTCCATAACATGCCATAAGCGAATCAAAAGAAAAATATACTATCGATATATGTACAATAAATTACATTTTGAAATTCGATTCTTGTACCTATGCTTTCATAAAGTTAATTACAAGATGATTCGAAAAAAGAAACTTAAATATTTGCAATTACTTCAATTCTCAATCGCAATTATACCACCGCCACCTGCACTTTTATTTAATAAGAAATCAAAATACGTTTTGACACACTATCTTGAAATGAAATTATGTTATAAAAATGATATTAGACGTAAAGATATGTGGGTAATTATCTGATCGTAATGATAATAAGGAGGTTCAAAACTTAAAGAATATTTGAGTATCGATTAATATTGATAATAATTTAAGTATCGATGTTGATTTTCATAATTTCTACAAAGCTTAGAAAAAATTTTCATATATTTGGTATACAAAGATAAACATATTTTTGATGCTGGCTGTTTATGATGGAAATAAAGCGTAAATCCTTGCATATAGCTGCCCTGTTTAATAATTTTCTTAAGAAATCCCCATTTACATTAATCTTATATTATTTTTAGCTATGTACGATATTCAGAATGTCCATTTTCCAGATAATGTTTCCTTCAATAATAGAGGTAGAATTGCTAAAGGTTGATAACGTCACTAGTGCACTCCAAACGTTGAAGATTGAAAATGTATCCAAAATCCAACGAAAATGTGCGATTATATACTAAAAAGCGTTGGGCTGTGAATGCCGGATGATTTTATCTCTGGAACTTGAGCGTTAAAGCTGTGATTTTATGTACCCTCGTCGTATAATTCAATTTTGAAGCTTTAATAAAGCGACGCTCGGGTTTTGTACATCCAGTTTTCTAAGCGGAATATAATTAAGCGGTTAATTCTGTAGCAGCATAGAGACATTTCCTTGAATTATATCGAGTCCCATTCTGTAACCGAATAAAAAGCGATAATAAACGTGTACTCTATACATATATACTTCAGCAAACTGTAATACAGATCGTGTAAATTCAATTTATTGATGGAGCTTTCCATTTATATTACTGTCAACCCCATTTCCAATTGTTTTCGACGACGAACGTTTGTATGTGATTTTACAGAATTTCAACAAAAATTATAAATTCTATTCAGTTTAATATTAAATTTGACTAAATCATCCTTTGTCTTGCGATATTTACACTTTAAACGTAAACATCATACATCAACAAACATTTTCATTTACACAACGCTGAAATGCGAACAAATATCAGGAACGCACGTATTCATCTCTGCGTTTCCTGTATTATTTAATACACGTAAATAAAAGTGTTCCGGAGAGTGATTGAAAACTTAAAGTTCTTATTTTCTTTTCTTAGCACGCTCGTAATAAGAAAAGCGTATAAAACGGCTAAATAGAACTTTACAGACTGCGCTTTGGATAACTAATTGCGATGTTTACAGCGAATACTCCGTAATACATAATAATGTTAGAACTCAAAATTAATATTTTTAACTAAGTATACTCGTTTTTCCCACGGTATATTTCACTAAAAGAGTTAATACAAAATTACAATTCACGTAATAGTTAGTTACACTTGTTAAAACATCCCTTAGCATGAAACTCGAACAGGTATGTAGTTGGATAATTTATATTGTTTACCAAATAAACAGTATATCGGTATTTCACAAGAAAGTTACAATTAGAGTAAAGAAGCCGTCATTGGTAATGTAATGTCTTGTTAGAAATGGGCAAGTATTTACAATTTGTCATAATTTCTATGATACGTAATAGTTATTTTAGTGTCACAGATAAAATACTGCGAAATTAAATTACACATTATTTATTAAGTTTCATTTCAACTAATACAAATGTTTACCAAGGTTGCACGCATATTTTCAAGCTCGTGCTAGCTTACTGCTAAAAATAGTCTAGCACATCTTCTCTGGACACCTGCATGCTGCTTGCTAGAAATAGAGAGAGTGTTAATGCACACGTGTGACCTTGAACACATGCACTACAAAGTGGCCCACATTACAATCTACCCCTCGCCTTTTTTTGCTGATCTTGCTTTTTACCAGTCATATATAAACGAGGTTTTGCTCTAAGAAAACTCAATTCCTTCGGGAGCTCACCACCATCTTCGTAGAACCTAGCATCGGTAAGTGACTTTGTTTTTACTTTGATTGTAGGTTACCTCTAGGGCAAGTCTGGAAACTGCTATGGTTGAAACAGTGTTTATCTGATTTCTATACTGATCTGTTAAGTACGTCTAAAATTTGTCATGTTTGATTTGGTGGTTACCTGACTGTACTACTTTTGTATTAGTTTGTAGTCCTTTTATGTTAATTATATTGTTTAGTTGAACTTTGTGATAGATTCTATCTGTACCCTTAACCACGTCCCTATTCACGACAACCCCCAATCGTGACACTAGTTTATTGATGCTATGGAGAAAAATTAACACTTAAATTTTTACAGTAACACTGATTTATAAATTAATAGCTGAAATATGATCTATTTTTTATTTCACTATCTCGAGCAGAGTTTAAAATCTCATTTCCCAACCAGATTAACCATAGGCTAATTTTTATGAAATTTTTCAGTGTCATACTGTATTATGCGAGCGCCTAAATTATTTAAACGCACTCACTTTCATGCCTTTTCTAGCCGCCTTCAGCGTAACCCTGAAGTTGGAGGACTCGCCTAGGGAAGAGTGTATCGCCAAGTTCAACACGGAGAGGTATAGGTGCTCATGGATTTACTCAGTTGGGTTTGGAAATTGTGCCATGAAAGACTGGCACCAGTAAAAATGAAGTAGCAGTATTAATGGTTGTAGCTTTATGAAACTAGATTTAAACGAAGAAGTAATTATCTGTAAGATTTATATAACATGTACATTTTACTTGTTGCAGAGGAAAAAATTAAATCCTTTTGTAAAATTATTTTAATAAAGAAGTAATCCTTAATGATTCTACAAACCCGGTGTTGATGTTGATAAATAAAAGGTTTCAGTAAAGAATGCGTCAAGAACTTGTTCAACTTGTCACGACAACTTTTAAGAAAAATGAGAAAAACGCTTGTAGTTTTTTGTACACATTATGAAATACACTAAGTATTATAACATACTTATAGTGTTTTTAGGTAAAGATTATTTTACAGTTGAGTGTACTGCATTTTATAGCAAAACATTTTAAAATATGTGTCTATACCTTTCGACTTTGAGAAAAAATCCTTAATTGCTCGTTTGCCTTGCTTACCATCTTATTTTATAATTTGCCCTATCCTCTCGCCGAGTCCAGTAGGAAACGTATGTTGCAGAGCCTACTCATCGTTAGCTACATCACTGGTCCCTTCTAAGCAATTTGACAACTAAAAGTATTTTTCTGAATTTTTAACTATATCTTTACTTTTGTCTTTTATTCGCTTTTTTTCAAGTTATATGAATTAAAGATTTTCCCAGGATTTTTTTATCTACTTTTTATAGGATAGGACTTTGGAAACATTGCGAGAGTTTGAGAACGGACTACATTTTTGTAAAAGGTTCAGTTTTACATATACTACGATGTAATGTTAGTCACGTCCTGTTTTGTGCATAATTTGATTGTGGGTTCCATGGGAAAATTTATTCAGGTTTGAGAGATCGATCTCATTTAAAAAAGTAAATAAAAGGATTCGATCTTTTGCAGAAGATCATACTCTTAACGGAAGACACTTTAACCTCACCAAATACCAAATATCAAAATGTCACCTAGTAAATACAAAATCGAAAATTGGTTTGTTATAAGGAAACGAATTTTATTAATTTAATTCCACACGACTGTGTTAGTCAAGTCCGGCTAAGACAAGTTCTTATTAAAATTCCTTTGGGAATGGGAAAATTGAAAGACTGGCTGATTTAAATAGAACTATGGTTATCAATGGATACCAGTTTGTTTGATTCTAAATTTAATATATATTATGTAATTAGAAGATCAAGCGATACTTTAAATCCGAGAAGATGTATGTAAGCTTGATCTCCGTATTGCATAAGTTGTTTTATTTTATTTCATATTTCAATCCTAATTTCTCCCTTTTAAAATTCATCCGAATAGGGCCTTTCGTTACAGAAATATTAGTGGCGCATGCGCCGCGCCAAAGTGAATTTTATGAATGTTTGCAGAAATGTGGCAACATTGGCGATTGCGATTAACTGACAACTGTCAAACGTATTAGGTTAAATGGTGAAAACGGTGAAAATAATAAAAATAATATTGCACTTGCTCTTGCACATGCATTAGTAATTCGCGATTCTCGGCAGTTACATAAGAAAAATGTGCATTAGTAATGTTTAATAAGAAGCAACAATTTTATACTAACCTCACAATCAGTTCGTTTTTATTTCCTCTTCTACAAAAATTTCTACACTTTAAAAACCGTTGAAGCTGCAATTTTGTCAGTTCTGATGGTCTCTTATTTCCCAATGAAGCACCAGGCACGTCATTTTCATTTAAAGTAACACTATAAAAAGGCAAGGAAGTAGCCATCTTTTTGTTGTTGTGTTTCTTTCAAATGACAGTTGACGATGTCCTGCTGGACAATGTTGCCAGATAATTTTTTTGACTCAAACGCGCTCTATGAACCGTTTAGGTAACTATGCAGTTTCAACAACTGAGCATGCGCACTTGTTGCTACGAAAGGCCCTATTTATTGTATAATGAAGCAAACAAGTCTGTGTCATCATACGTGTAACCAAGGAGATAAAAAGCAGCATGTCACGTGTGGCTGTTATGCAACATCAAATGATTTTTACGTTGCAACAACAACGGAGATCAAGAACGTCTTGAACTCCGGTGTCATTGACAACGGAGATAAAGATATACTTTATTTTACTAATTGTAGTATATAAACAATTGTTTGAAATACGAAATGAAATAAATAATTTTAAGCCCTTCTTTAGTTATCATTTCGTTAGCAAAACATGGGAAATACAATTTTAAACGATTGGTTTGTAGTCGAACAAGCAAACTCTCGAACGCAAACTATATTCCATAGCAATAAACATACAACAAATAAACATACAATAATTTTTAGATATTTATTTAAAAAGATTCCAAAACAGATCATTAATCAAAACGTGTTGATTTAAATATTGTTAATAATATAACTTGAATAGTATAATTTCTCAACCAACTATATTGTAGAAGAAAATAAAAATAAATAAAGAAACTAATAAAGAAAAGGCCTTTCGAGGCAATGTTTAACTGATAAAAATGGAAACAAATTTATTTTACGCTACGCTACGAAGTAGTACAAAAGTTAATCTAAATTGTTTAAGATATTATTTATTCAAAACAAAAATACACTGAAATTTACTTTTACAGGTAGTTAAAACACAGTAACCTTGATTTTTAAGTTTTCTCTTAATTTTCTTCTTTTATAAATTCTAACTATTTAATTATTAAAATAGTTATTTAAATACATAAATTTCTTTAAACAAATCCATCGCATCAGCCACCAGGTAAATCTCCCAAATTTATTTTATAGCCAAATAGTTTAGTTGATATATCCAATTGGTAAAACAAAACGTTTTCAATTTTTAAACGATACAGCTTAATTACCAAAACACCGATTGACTTAAAAATTTTGTCAAAATGTAGAAGAGATAAATACTAAAGAAATATCTTACCTTAACAAATTACACCAAGTTTAAGGCGAACAAAGCCTGGTACTATTTCCATCAAAGACTATTTCCTTGAGTTGTTTTATCGTGTTTTCTTGAAGACTTCATTGGAATTGTTCAAGAAAACAGGATAACACATCTCTAGATAATAAATCACTATACTGTGACCAAAGTGACAACAAATGAGTCAACACAAATACGTGGCCGAAATTGTAAAATGCATCTACAATTACCCGAAGGTCACGCTGTAATCCAAATGATAAAATAAACAAGAAATGAGCTAGAAAGATTCATTAGCGGAACAAACCCTTTTTAATTAAAAGTAAATGTGAACGAAGCAATGAAAATGTGTTGGTTCTAGCGTACGTCACTGAATTCTTAGCAACGTGAAATTTGTCATTTATCTTATCTCACCTCGGGTCGTATTTATTTATTCCGGGAGATTAGGAAAATGACTCATTTTATACATTTTTGGCTAGAGTATAGGACAGAGTGAGTTTTTACTAAATTCTACGTTTAATAATATAAACCCCGCAGAAAACTGCGTTTAGACAAAATAGACGCTTATTAGGCATCTTCTACCCAAAACAACTGTCCCAGGAAAAGTATGTTATACACGACATGTACGATATGCCAATTTTGTACCAATCATGAAACGAGTTAGGAAAATGATTACCTTATTTAGAGATGTGAAATTTGATATCATTAGTATCTTTTACGGATTTCCGATGTGATACAGCCTTATATAAAGGATTTCTTAAAAATAATACATTAATAACTGGGTCTGAATGTACGTAAACGAGTGAGCTGTTATATGCATTTATATTATATAAATAGGTCTACCAAAGAACCAAGTCGTTGCGAACTGGATAAAATTGATAAATTGCATAATATAAATTAGTCTGTTACAACATAAAATGTATATTAGATTTATTTACTGTCATAGTCACTAGTGCCAAGTTCATTTCAGTATGTCTATACCTATTACCGTAACAACAACAAGCTATCCGTAACAAGCTATCACAATATGAGCGATAACTTCGATTAGCTGATGGTAATGATCTTCATATTTTACCCACAATATTTTGTATAATAATCATTACCATTGTAATAATCATGTATAGTGTCAAAATGGTCTCATATAATCTCGAAAAGTGGATTTATGCTGTTTGGTAGTTTATGGCTTTATTTGTTTTATTATAACTAAATTGGCTAATGTATCAGTGAAAAATACTCTAAAAGTTTAAAAATTAAAATTTTAAAATTTAAAAAAAAATTAAAGTTAAAAAAGATTAAATTAAAAAGTTAGAAATTTTTGCGCTACCGACCTGTTTTTATGTGTTTACCGACTTGTTATTTGCCACAGTAAGTTGATGTTACCGATTCGTTGCCGGGTTAGTATATTTTACGGTATATCCACAATTCACGTTTCGCATCCAACGTCGACGTCAAATTAAAAAAAATCATTATAAATACATTTTTATTTATTTTAAATCGTGTCGTTGGCGCAAAAAATATCACACGATACTAATCGTTAAGTGCTTACAACAGATATCAAAAATTAGAAAATCTGTTAAAAAGCACTTGCCGGTCTCGAATCGTAATATAGTTACTATATGTTATTATGTTACTTTCCTGTATTAAAAGATTTAATCAGGAATGTATTTTTATTTGAGTTATTCATTTCTATTCATTAAATGTTTTATTTTGTTATTTTACTTATCACATTTAATCGCATATAAAAACTATCTGTTGAAATTTTTGGGCGTTTCAGCGACTTAGATCTATTGTTTTTCAAAAACTATGAAATACAGCAGATCGTAATTTGTAACATGTTAAAGGCTTTGCTCTTGTAAAAGAATACCTTGAAGTTGAAGAGCACGGGTATAATAATTTAGAAAATATTAAGAAAAACATTGTGCCTGCAGTGCCGAAACACCCCACAATAGTACTTCAGGGTTAAATCAAATGGTGTTCTCGTTAATGTAAAAGGTCATCCCAAAGCGTTCCCACACAGTTGAAATTTGATTTTGTAAGAAACATACGAGTTAAAATGATTTTTTGAGGAAATAATGTCTAAAAATGCATTAAGTTCAAGTTTATATATCTGTACGTGCCTATTTTCATTTCGGATGAATAGAGTCTTCAAAAAATGTATATAAAAACAGTCTGGAATATTCTGTAAATATTTGATTTCATGCTACAAAACAAGTTTTTTGATCCTGTAAATGCCCGTGGAAGGTTCTATAACAATCTTTCTGTTCGGTAATGTGTGTCAGTCTAGCTTTTGATAGGATGGTTATGTTTCCTCTCTTAAAATATTAGCGCAAAGGAATTTTTAATAGTTAATTGAATTCTAAATATAACGAAATTACGTCTTGTTCCGTATTGCAGCGCTAATCTTGGGAATTGCATAAGCTCGTGCTGGATTAACAATAATATTGTATTGGGAATAATGCAATCATTTAAAAATAAAGTTGTGTCAACGTGGTAACTTTTTAAAAGATGCACGTTTATTTTCAAATTACATGGTTTAATTCTTTATTAAGGAAAGGATATTGCAAGCTTAAGTATGCCTAACTATCATGAACTTTAGGTAATAAACAATTGATATAACTTCAGCATCGACAATAATAATTCACAGTTCTTCATCTATAACTTGTGAGGTACTTTGTACCTAGTGTTAAGTGAATTTAAGGGCATTATTGTGCAAGTGATATTGGTTAAATTTAAAGGATTATAAAATTCTACGCTTTATTAAGGATTAACGATTGAAATGTATAATAGAAGTAAGTTTTGTGTTTAAAATTTATTTTTACCATTCCTAAGAATATTTTTTAAATTATGCAAACCTGTTCTCCTCAATAAGGATCCTAATTAGAACATTATTACAATGGTTCTTGTTATTGTCATTTTAGACAAAAGATTACTTTAACTACGAATAAATGAGTATTTAAATTAAACATTATTATAATAATATTGAACCGTTCACTTACATAAGTTGTTGAAATATAGTAACCTGCCTAATATTGACTTGATTAATTATGATTAGTTATTGAATTCAATCAATATAATCAGAATTCTTTTTTGCTTACGAATTTTGAGAATATTCCAAATACTTGCAAGCAAATGGCGCCCATATCCTTATCATTTCTACAAACTTTGTTTTACTTTGCAATCTATAAGCTATAGAGACCAGTACCTACGCCTGTGAGAAATAGAAAGAGATCTTAAGCTGATGCATTAAAGTACAGTATCGTTTTTAGTACTCAGTATTTTGAATTTTATTGATGTTACAGTGACGACCATCGTGCGACGTTAGTTTAAGTTAATGCTTCAAATCTTTATCGTTACAAAACCTACTTATACCGCTAATATTATCTGCAATTTCCTTGAAAACCATAATATAATTTTTGCAATATGAAACAAGAATACATAATATACAAGATTTAAGAAACATTAACACGGGAAAACCTTACCTCCCTTAAGTGTCGATGGGGGTGTTTGTAAATTGTCATAACTGTTAAAGCTGTTAGAGTGTTAAAAGTATATATTTGTATAATTATATATTATTCGTTTTTATTCTTAATATCTAAGAAATTTCTTATTTATATATAATTATCCATTATTATTACACCTTAGTTATTAATTAGGATGTAAAAATACCCGAAATATTGAATTTGAAAAATTCATATAATTGATTAAGCAGTGGAACTGATTTATAAAATCACATGATTATTTAAAAATTATAAGAAAAATTATTAATGTGGTCTTAATTAATACTTTAGATTTTTTGAAAAAATAAATAAAATATTAAGCAGAAAATCAGCAATTTGTATTCGTATTGTATTTGTATATATTGTAAAATATAACAGTTTCGCAACCTTAGGTGGTTAAAAAGTGCATGCATTAGTTACTACAATTAGATATTAGTTAATTGACGCTGACGGGCGTCCGTTGGAGAGTATTTTGTGGCGTCTTGAATCCAACTGTAAATGTTGATACATTGCATTTAGGTACATAGATGTATCAGAATATCATATCGTATATCAATGTTTGTGTAGTTGGTTTTCGTTTAAGTGTTTTTAATATGTACTAATATGTAAATATTTACTACTTAAAATTTATATTTAATTATCACACTGATCATTTAATGTGTACTAATAAAGTACAAAATCTTGCATGTTTGGTATGCATGGTTAATGGTGTTACGTACACAATAATAATTTTTCTTTATTATCATACACGTACGTTAATGTTAGTCTCGTGTGGAATTGTAGGCATATAAAACTGAATAATTAGGACGCAAGGGTAAAAGGGTAGATATTTTACCACTCCTTACTAAGCGATTATACTACGTATTTTGTTCCCGAATATTCTATTAGCTTCCCGGAAATCCGGACTATTCGTCGCTGCGATTATAAGTTACTCCGCTGGTAGAAGTTACTGAGGTTTCTTCAGCAGATGGCATAAAGTAACTTCAAAGTTTATTTATTTCCGTTGGGTAGTATTTAAGACATAATTACAACTTCAAGACACATAAATAAATTATAATGCTACTGAAATGAGCATGCAGAATTCTTTTACTGCCACCACGAAATAACACAAAACCGGAAAGTATGTACATTCATATTTCTCACTGAAATATGCATTCGTACCCATAAATATTCATAAATGTGTACATTAAAAGTACATTAAGCTTTACACTCGGAATAGGGATAGAGATAAAAAGTTTATCCTCATATCTGTAACATTTTCGGTCTTGTAAATTATTTTAAGTAATCAAGTTATCTTACACATAATGAAATTTTAATTAAATGTACATATGTACATCCGATCCCCTTTTTACAATTGTTAATAACTTGTAGAAAGCATTTTTGATATTGTGTGATTTTTTTATTTAAAGGTGCTGTCTAATTATAATTTTTTGAAGGATTTTTGTTCTTATGAAGAACGAGAAACGTTGTGGTTTGCACAGTGAACCCTTTCCCACCACAAGAAACTAAACTGTGTAGGAAGGTAATGGTTAATTAATTTGATGGTTAACTCTATGTTTCTATTTGCATTCGAAATGTTTATGTTTTCAATTTTTTTAAACAAACGTGTAAATGAAGGTTATAGCATTATCGCTACGGAGACAATATAACTGTAACACAGTTAATTAATTAATTCATTTAAAGTTTAATTTAAGTTAATTCAAAAAGTATAATTAAAAAACATATCAATATTATTAAGCCAGCAGTACGACAGGGTGGTTATAGTGGATTATATCGCTTAACAGAGTTAAGTCGAGTTTGCCCCGGAAAGTACTCGGATGGGTAAACCACGAGCGCAAGTGTACTTGCCTACATGACTCCGCTGCCTCGTCTCACACCCACATATCCACTCTGCGGCTCGGTGCGCCCGGCACCTCGACACTGAAAGGTATAAGGGGTTGAAGATTATGTATATATGTATTAATATTATTGACCTATCTCGAATAACAATAAAGCAATTAGAAAAGTTTCATACTGTTGGTTAGAAAGCCACCTTACCTTACAAAATACATTTTGATGCGAAAAACGTAAAAAGTGTTGCATTTAATTCAAAGAATCGTATCATAAACAATGGGAAAGGTCATAAAGCATTTTAGGAATTTAAAATTATCAACTTCGTTAAGCAGAAGAACATAAAACACTTTTTATGAATCTAAATACGCGATAATGATTACCAAGTTAAAACATCAGTTAGTTAAGCATGAAAAGAATTAATTTAAACCAGTCTGTTTTTAACATTCTGTTTAAATGCGTATCAAATAAACTTTTCAATATGCCAGCAACGGTAATCAATTAGTTCAAAGTTCAAGTAAGCAGAACTTACTCCCCACGTAAATTATTATTTATCAAGCAGTAAATTTGAATATTTTAATTATTTAACATATTTTCAAATTACTTTTCTGCAATTCTTTTTTACCTCTCAAGAATGATGGATTTGATTATTTCCCAATTTATAGTTGATCACATTTTAACTTTACACTATGCAAGCTGCAACGTTCCTCGTTCCTCACAAGATCAAACAATTATTCAAAAAATTATAACTAGACAGCACCCTTAACTGTTCACCTTCCTGTCGAAGAATTGTTAAAAACTGTATTCAAGTTGTTGCCTAGTTTCATTTGCTTGTCGTGCATACTACTTCTGAAGATATTTTTTATACAGAACATAACACTAAAAAATGCATTGGAATAGGTGGAATTCACACAAGAGAATCCATGATTTAAAAGCACTTCTCTTGTTTTTCGATAAACTTTGGTTAAATCACGAACGAGAACGAATAAGTTTCGCAAGCTGCCAATATTGCAGAAAAAGACTAATAGAGCGAATACTGCACCCACGGGAAGCACTCTGATATGGGTCTAAAGTTAAGTGGTCATGCCACTTTAATACAAAATCTCAAAGGTGAATAGATGCTACATATATGTAGCAGTTCTATTCTTCTTTTCACGAGTTTGTTTGAAATAAACTTGCAGTTTGAAATTTTTTAGTATTACTACCAGACAGAAATATTCGCACAATGTAATTTTAATAGTATCATATTATGTAACAAGAAGAAAGTGTTTAAAGTGATATAGAACGTTACAGAATAACACTAAAGAACTGATAATCATGAATATTCATTAGTTCAGACATGTACTTTTTAGAAATAATTCAGAACTTCAAAAAACTTTAGAAACTATAAAATGATATTGTAAATTATATTTTTAGAAAAAGTAGCTTACACCACTGACAAATTAGATTATGTGTGATTATGTCACATTTGGAAATCAAAATTGCTTAAAATCATGTCGGACGAATATTAAAACTGATTTATCTGTGCTACTAATTGTTTATGTAATCGTGATCATAAAGGTGGTTCTGTACCAATAAGTTAATGTCATTTCCTAGCAAAAGTTTGTGGAGCAAATTCTCTGTCAACAAGTATATGAACTTCAATATTATAAGTCGGAAAATTGTTCTAGTGTGGCTAAATTCAAAAACCTGGTGGTACCAACCTCTTTTCACAGGCCATGAAGGCTCACCGGGGCATAGCAGGATACCATGCTACCGCCTATATTACCCCAGGATATGATTTCCCAGGTATTCCTTTTCACAGGCTGAGTCAACCTGAAAGCCTTATATATTTTTAAAAATTTCAACGTATCATTCTGGGAATCGAACCCAGGACCACAAGGCTGGTAGTAAAGTGCCATAACCACTGAGCTATCATGGCTTCACCGATGGTAATATTCTAACTTTAATTGGTCACAGCAATTACGTCATTTTGAATATAAATGCAAAATCTTTTCTTTTTTTTTCTTTGACGTTTTGACTTTGCATGTTTTCTTGACAGTTTTTGCCAGATAGTTGAGCCAGGTTTAGTGGGGTTCGCGCGGATGTGCACCGACGTACTACTCCACTTCCTACAACCTCGAATTAATGACTCGATCACGCAATAGACTTTACCTCATCATTGCAAGCTTCTTCAATTTTCAAGGAAACTTATTGTGGAAGCAGAAGTTATTGAAGGAGCGCCGTAACTTTAATACCTATTCGTTCGACCAATTCTCTTTATCGAATGATTTCACTAAAACATTTATTTTATTTTTCTTAGTTTAAACACTTTATTAAAATGCTTTATCAACCGATTCTTAAGCTCAAATAGTTGAATTAAAGCCGTAAACCGGAATCAACAGTGAACTAACCAAACTGGCGTTGTTCAAAACAACAATCAACCAACGCAAATTTAACGGAAATAGTTCTCTTTGACCACACAGCGGTTGTACCATTGCATGCTACGAGACCGTGTCCTCGCGGGATTGGCGTAAACTCTACCCTTCGTTAGATCATTGCTGACTCTTGAGAAGGAAAACTAAGATTTTCACGTAGTTTTAAAAAGGGTTACTTGAATTCAACTACTCAAGTTTAAATGTGATAACATGCATATCCAATAGCAAAATTGAACAAATTTATCGATTAATTTAAGAGATGCAAGGTTAATTTAAGTTAATAAACTCAAAATACCTATCGATAAAGTGGCATAAAAATTATTACCTTAAGAGCACTTAAATTTCTTCAAATTCTGCAAAACTTAATGCTACACAAGTGATCATTTACACAAAATAGACGCATAAAAATAGATTTTAAAGAGAATTTTGAAGAGTATGTGCGCCTAAAGCAAGATTTTAATTCGTGAGAATTAATTTATACTCTTTCATGTTTTAATTTGGTTTCCAAAGAATACCACGAAATTTATATTAAGCTGGACTGTCTGCATTTCTAAATGTTTGTTTAAATGCAGATGCCTTTTACACTCAAAAATATAACCTTTTATTCTTAACAGAGCGGAATAATTATCAGCCATTGTAAACTCGTTAGACAATTACGAAATCAATGATACAGGTATTTCCGATATGGCAACATTTTTATTTGCCACGTGTGGTACCAATCGCATGAAAGTGCAACACTTGACTTTGACTACTCTATTGAAGGGGTAAAAACGATTTTTCTCCTAACACTTATCTTCAATTAGTTATTTTTACTCATTATTTTCATTTCTATAGTAAAGAAGATACTTATCATGTTTTATTTTTCCCGCTCTGTTTCTTAAATTTGTTCAAGTTTCTCAAAAATGCAATAACTGACTGCCATGTTGCATTAGTGCATGTGATATATCTGAAGCTGTACGAATTGTACTATCTCTAAAGTAAACATTAGATGTGTAGAAAATGTTAATAACAATTAATAATAATAATAATAATTACTACAACCCATAACCTAAACCAATTGAATAAACTAATTCAAAATCTACTAGGCACCTAAAATTGGCCAATCAGCGACATGGACTTCTTAAGCTTCTTTCATGGTTAAAGATGAGGTAAGAATTGGAAACACGAAAGAACAAACTTTGCACATCAATCAGAGGATAAAGAACACATCAAACGTCTATAATATAGGATGCGGCTCCTAGACTGATGGCCCAAAAAACAATTTCACCATATCATGTTTTGTGTGCCAATGTTTCTTTAGTGGCTGCATAAAGTGAGTAGTATCCATTCTCCATTTCGAAATGCTGGAAAAGCCAGTTATATGGATGCTAGCTTTACTATCTTTATCATACAATATGAGCGAGAGTCTGCTGTCTGAGAAAAAATCAATAATAATATACAACAAGTAATGTACTTAGTAATCAATACTTAACAATAAATTCACGATGGCAAACGATGTTTTCTTATCATCTCAAGGTGTGTTTTCTAACTGATTAAAAGATACAAAAATTGTACCTATTATATGCATTAATGCTTTATGAATTTGCGTTGAAAATCTATGTTTCAACTATTTCGGTACCGAAGACTACAATGCTATATAAATCAAGAATTTTGACTAAATTTCCCAAGGTAGTTATTCCAAAACCACTGGTAACAACGATATGTTCTGGTGGCAAAATTCCCTCTATTTTCGTCGAAGTTACATTATTGTAACGAAATTAACTTACTAATAATAACCTTAAACCCCATAAAACTGAAACAAACAATTCCATGATCTAGATTTGCTATTTGTAAAATAATCTATTTGTATAATAAGTCATTTCTTCATTCAATTGCTTCAGAATTTGAAAGAGAACAAAACTCAATATGCCCCTAGTTTTTTCTAAATATTATTATCGCAACAGTAGTTATCTTACCAATCAACTAGGATTTTATCATTTGTGCGTAGAAACTCACCTGAAACCAAAAAGAACAATTAATTCTCATATTGAAAAAAAGAATAAACACTACTTTATGAAACAAATCGTATGTAAGATATATTTAAGTAGAAAAACAGAGTAAAAAACTAGAAGTAAGTAATATAGAGATCTAAATATCTTACAGATTAAAAATTACCATCTCGTTGCGAACACGGTCGGATCGTTGAAATTAGACTTTGATATAATTGCATTAGTCTGTGATTAAGTACGTATACAATTATAGAAATTTAACACACAATTGGTAAACAATGTTACATCTTAGATATAAACTAAATGTCGATGTCTGCTAATTCCTAGCTTTTAGTTTCCCGAATGAGTTAATTCTGATGACATGCTAACATGTAAGCACGTAAGCGTGAAGTAATATAACTTTTCCAAGTTTCTGACTGCATCCTTCTATTTTCATACCAATGAGAATATAATTGGATTTGGTTTCAAGCAGAAAGCAAAACATATGTGTTAGTTGATAGTTTGCTCAAGTACAAGAACATGCTATGCGAAATTAGAATTTTAATTGCATTTATTGTTGAAATACAACTAATTAAATCTCGATCTTAATTGCATTCTACTTTTACACTAAAGGAGATCTGGTAACTTATACGTTTATAACAAGCACAAGGTACAGCAAATTCACAGCTTAAGAATAATCGGTTAGTCAGTAATAATGCTTGACATAACTAGCTTTACCTGCTAACTGTGCTGAATTTGTTTTAAAAACTGATTAGATTTTCTAGCACATTTTATACCAATAAGCTCAAAATCGCACTAACGAGACTCCCAGGAGGTCTAATCGAAAATAGTAAAACAATGTACTCTTCAACAGAGCCAATTGTAGAGGACATTTACCTCTACTATGTGTTAACTATTTAAAACTATTACATTCTCCAATACTAACAAGTTTATCAACAGGTGGGTAGTGGATATTGGAATGAGTAAATAATAAGTTTGCAGTATTTGGATAAGAGAGCCACGATTCGTGTTCTTTTGTTATAATAACATTTTATGTTTGTTAGAGATTTTTGGCTATTTTAATTCAAGATATACCTTTATCTATTTTTTTTATTTTATGCATCTATTTTTTTATTTGTTAGCAATGCACAAAATAAATAAATAAATAGTTACTACATTTATCATTTTTGATTTGTTAAAAAATTAAATATTATTTAACGCAAAATTATTATCAGTCACACCTATTATTTGTATGTCAAAATAAATTCTATTGCAACCTTTTGATATTCGAAATAAAAACTCATGATTTTAGATATTGGTAAATTTTTTCCCGCGAAATACCGTTCTAACTGCCAACGGCGGCAACCTAAGCTTGCACGCCGGCCACGAAATATATACGAAAAACATAATCAGTTTGTTACGTGCTAATTTCGTAGCACCCTGTATAGCTATGCTTTTGTATTAAGTTGTTTAGCGTTTAGGGATTTTTGCATTTTCTCTCCTTGTAGTTGCCATTTCGTTGTGGAACTAATTTCTTTTTTTTGATAAGAGATTGTCACTTTTTAGTTTGATCGGCTCGTGAAGCTAGAAGTTCCTTGAAGAACCTTTTCGTGGACATCGCCGTCTAATTAATCTTTTCCTTTATGTTAAGTTATGGGAATTGCCTTAGTGCAGATTTGATGATTGATTGTGGCGTTAGTTTTCCGATTTAGTTTATTGGAAGCCGTTTATGGGATGTATTTCCACTTGTTCTTTTGAGGTTATGGAAGCACACCTTTTCGTAAGTTTATCGATTAACTTTTCTATCATTCAGTCTCTTATACTTAATTCTTTCGATAGGTTTTTATGTATAATCGTCGTTATATGCAGGCGATATAAATCTCTCTTAAGGTCAACTTCCATCGAAGGTATTTATAAAGTGTTGTGATGGTCATTCTGTTAATTTGATTTATTTGTTACAGACCTTTTATTTCTTTCTCTAAGTTTGGGTTTATCCTTTACTCATTTTATTACTTGCCGTATAACAAGTATACGTTGGATATTTGGGTTGTTACAAGACCATTACGCAGACCTGGTTGCTGTTGTCGGGATCACGTTACGTTCGAGCTTTGGTGACGTTCCTCTTCAGCTCTAAGAACAGACACAGTATCGTGAGTTGGTTATAATATAGCAACTGGTTACAACAACAGTAACGTTTGACAACTCTTTATTGTATATAAAACATTTATGTATATTTGTATATTATGATTTTGTGTTAAATGGTTTTTCACCAGTGTGCGTGTAGCACTCATTTCTAGATATCTGCTTCATATTTATAATTCTATCACATACCATTTATTGTATGATATTGTTAAGAATATCTGCGAGTGTGTACGTATGTCTTTGCTCCGTAATAGATGAATAGCTCACTACTGGAGCTGATGATTGCGCAATCTGATTGGTACCTGTAGTCGCGTTAAATTTTACCGTGCCCTTTGCTTATTGCTTTTGTGACATTAAATCAACTTTAGAGTAAGTAATCGCGCTCGCATTAATCTCTTTTTCCTTTGCAATTTGTGTATAGCATTCAATAACCACTATTCAATTTTTGCCAAGGTTATTTCACATTAAATAATTTGCCCTACTTGATAATTTGAATTAATTAATTAATAATAAAGCACTGTATATAACTTACTTGAAGATTTATTATTTATATGTGTGGTATTTGGAGTTTATATTTTCAGCTATCGAGGAGTCATTATTGGGGAAAGTCGACCACATCGGTAGTAGTCGCAAATGTGTTGTTCTTTTCAGATTTTGTGGGTTAATACTGTAGCTATCTTAGACGATTCTGGGCGCCCATTACAGCAGACCTTTAGTGAGACCCACGACCTCCCACTAGTTAGCTGGCAGCCGACAGATTTAACTGCGGTTAAAGTTTGCGATGTTATTATTTTGATGTCATATGGAGGATTGTAAATTTTTACTGTGCATTAGCCTAATAACTGAGGGGAACTGAGTGGAGCAATGCAGCTTTTTACGTTAATTTCGTTAGTGTTTTTTAGTGTTTTTTTAGTAGTTTTTTTCGTTATTTATTTAATTAACAAAATTTGCATAAAATAGAAATTTGGACAGTTACTTATATGTTTATAGAATAGGGGAAAATACCTGATGCGGTTCAATTAAATGTAGTTAGTCTAGAAATTAAATGTTTTAATACATATAGCATCGAAGTTTTGTTTTTAATGCCATTTATTTACACTATTATTACAAGCTATTACAAATTTTTATTTATAATAATAGTCCCCTTTCACTGGCCATGAAGGCCCATTGGGGTATAGCAGGGTAGACTACTATTCTTGAGCCGTTCGGCACTCAAGGGTGGTAAAGAGGCTAGCTTTACGCACCGACCGCCTATTATTACCCCAGGAAATGATTTCCCAGATACTCATTTTCACAGGCTGAGCCGACCTGGAAGCCTTAGATATTTTTAAAATTTCATGTTTTATTCCAAATGCATTATTACAAATTTGTTTGGTTTAACATATTTTACACATTCTATAACTATGTAACTATCCAACTGATTTCATTTTTTTTAATAAACATTTTCTTTTTGCTACATTTGTATTTTTATTGTATTTATTCATTTGTATTTTTATATAATATTGCTACATTTGTATTTCAAAGCCTCAGAAATCGGTGTAAAAACTGTATCACACAATAGACTGACAGCTGATTATTACGGCCGAGTTAGTCAAAGTCGAAGTCAAATGTTTTGGCTTACTAAAGATGGATTTCACCATTTTGACAGGCGTCTGCTATACATAAAGCAACCAAGAAAATCGCCTGCCTAGGTAGAAATTCCATCGGAACTAGTTATACTAATTATTCTCCACTTAATTATTTTTTGATAAATGTGGTTCACCAAACCTTTAAAACAAACTTTTTTCTAATACACTCCTCAAGTGAATGCTACCACACTGAAACGGCAGACGATTGATTTTGTCATACCCAAACACCAAAAAAGTAATTACCATCAGTGAAAATTTTGGTCAATATCGTTCAGTTTCTTGTCTGTTAGCTCTCGTACAAAGAGTACAGAAGGCCGTTGTAGCTTTGTATAAAAAATAGAGGAATCAAGGTAAAAATTATGTTGTTGAGGATTTTATGTCAGAAGGGCTGACAGAAGAACAATCTAAATATTACCATGAGCGGTAGTGTAGTTAAGAAAAGTGGATGATTTGGTCGCAAGTAGTGTTCCGACACAGAAAGTTCTCAGGAATTACTCAATTGTTTGTTTTCACGAATTCGGAGAAGAATAAATCTCGAAACACCCATAATTTTATATAAAACTGTTCAATTAAAATTCTTACTTTAGAATTAAGGTTTTATAGTTTTAATTCCTTAAGCAAATTATTAACTAAAGAAGACAGTTCTGGACAAGCTGATCGCCTTACACAAGTGACCTTCTTATCCAGTTTTTTGTTTATATTTCTCGGAATCTTATTTACAAAAAGGCACTAACATAACATAATAGTGGGCTTACTAAACATAATACTTTACTCAAAAATCCACATTAAAGTATGATTTTTAAGTAATAACGAGTTCAAATAGCTTTGATAGCTCTGCAAATGATCTGATTATCGAGATGGTTTTTTTACAGATTTTTATACCCTTTATTATAAATTTATCATTAGACAAAAAGGTTAATTTTATAATTGCTATAGAGTGTTTCACAGCATTTCTAAGTTTCTTAGCAAAGACATTTAAAGATAATCCAGATGTATGCAAATTGAGGTCGTAGAAAAGCTGATAAATATATTGAGAAATATTTATGACCACTCAATAAACCAGAAATAATAATATTATGGTGCAATAACAGATACTGTTTCTGATAAGTAGCGAAATGGTTACAGGGATTTGTAAAACTTTGTTTATTTTAAATTTTCAGTTAAATTTTTATAAAAGTTTATATAAATGATTTTGGATTTGCCGACAAACACCACTAAAAAGGATTATGTGGTAAAGGTGGAAAAAAAAGAAATAATTTTATAACAGGAGAATATAATTACTATGTATCTGCTGTGTTCTACTAATTCTTTAATTGTTGTAAACTAATCATTTTAGATTTCTGTCCACGATAAAGGCTGAAACTACTTAAAGACTGTCATTTATGATTTTATTCTTTGGAAAATAATAATAATAACTTGAATGGTTACTGAAATCAAGTTTTTAAATTTTCATTCGTTGCAGTTCCTAGTAGAAAACTTAGTTAATTTAACTCGCAGAAGATCCAATTAGTTTTAATCAAGAAAACATTTTAAAAAATGTTCTCAGAGGTGAAACAAAAACCCTTAGAATGAATTTAAATTAGATAATTAAATAAACAAAGATTGACTAATGACTTCTTTAACGTTATTACAGATTATAGAAGGTTTCGCATTGCCATTCGTTCAAGATGCCAACAAAGAAGAGTCTATTAATACTCCAATAAACCACCAAATAATGCGTCAATTATATTCAAAGTAATTGTTAACCACCACAATGCACTAAAATTCATCTAAAGAGTTGCATTTGATAATGAAATCCCATATAATACAACGTATTGAAAATTTACAAAATGGACGGATATGATTCACCATGATGATTATTATCGAAGGACGCCGTTGTTTTGTTTAGTTTTAGTTTATAATTAAAATGATAAGAGCTTCTATAAATCAAAAGAGGGAATGCGAAATTACTCGAATATCTATTTTTGAAATACAAGAGAGATTTCATATGTAATGCAGCTTTATATAAAGACTTATTAATAATATAGTATGAGCAAAAATTAACTCTATCAAAGGTGCCTTTGGAATCTTGAACTCATGTGTATTATGCTACCAGAAAATTATACAAAATAATCAGTCCTTTGACAGTGACAGTTGTTATTAAGTTAAGAGCCTTTATCGACGAGAAAAATCATCTCGCCGGTTCCGGGGATCGATCCCGGTTCGCCTGGTAACAGTTGGACTCTTTACCGTGCGGCTACCCACTTCACTATTGAGAAATAAATCAATATAGTCCATAATTGCTTCCTAATTTTAACATAATATATAACGAAAAACAATTTTCTACGAGGCAATTGAACATAGAACTTTATATTGTAAATATAAATTGTAAATAATAAGACTTTATTAAGACTGGCCCTATTTATTAGATACAAAGTGCCATAAACCGGTCTCCTCCAATAAAGTCCTACATTGTACGCTACTTATATAAAAACCTATTATTAGCCCAGAGTACGTAAACGCACATAAATAAAGACATATTGGAATTGGAAGCCCCAATAACAATAAAAATTTAAATTAAAACCAATAAAAATATTCCAAACTGGATATTATAATTTTGACGTTCTTATATTTGACTTTGAGTTGTTTTAACAATAACAAGTTAATGAACTTATTCAACATACAATTTATGCTATAAGTAATTTGCACAGTCTGAAAACTTAGAATCCGTAGATTAAATTGTGAAGTAGGTTGAAGTTTGTGTCATGTGAAAGTTTCTGCAAAGGGAGAAAACTTTCGTCAGTTAATTTTTTGATTTTTACTACTTTCGTTATTGTTAGTTAACAAATTTTATTAATATACTTTTTTGTAAGAAAATAGCCGAAACAGAATAACAAATAATTCTTGGAGAAATGTTGTAAACATACATTTGCATTTGTGCTCAACTGCTTGCCAGTGAATTTTGTTAAAAATATAACATTAAATGATTTTATATTACATTATATTTTAATTTCAGAAAAATTTTCAATTTCTTTTTTTTTATAGGTTTGCTAAGAATATACTACTAACTCCTATGACAAATCTTTCTTTTTACCACTTGGTAATTCAAGCCCTTCCATATACTATCTCCTCGCACCAGCCCAGCCGTTTGCTTCCAGATAGATAATATAGCTACCTTGCAATTTCCGAACGAGAAAACACGATCTAAACTAAATGAAGACACATCTACAATTTTCTTTTTGAAAATAAGATGTGCCCTGAAACACCTGCAATATAAATATACATATACATAGTAGAAAGTCTAAAGTGATATAAAGCTACGAGTTTTTGCTGGGAAAAAAGAAAATTAAAGTCTCATACGAATCCATTCTCATCAGAAACGACAACTTTTTGATGTAAGGGGAAGAATTCCAATTTCAGTCCCCTGACTTTTATATTCGCACTTTTATGCTGATATTGCAGACTACTTCATTCCTGCAAAAGATGAGTAGGTACATAACCTACAAATTTAACGGATCGCGTATTTGAAAAATAGAAAAACGTATTTCCTTACAAATTTCATACATGAGAATAATGCAATTTCATCAATTCGCATGCATACCATAATATAGTAAATTCGATCATTAAAACTTATAATACCTTATTAAAATCTATAATTAGATACATCAAAACAACACTTTAGTTACAGATTAATATAATTGAACCGATACTATTAATATTAAAATATTATTAAATTATCCTAAATTTCTTCTAGATATTAGGAACTGGATCTTTAGTATTATACTTCTAATAATTAAGTTTAGAAATTAATATGGATAAGAGATTCTATAAATTAGGAAATACAATATACGTATACAGAATGAGTACAGCGTAAAATCAAAAAAGTTAAAATAAAACTTAATTGAACTAATTTAAGCTAAATAATTAACTAAATTAAATTAAATAAATAAATTATTTAGTTTAAACTATATTTAAAGACCTCTAGAAACAAAACAGCTTCTTTCTGTCTTGATCTTCCATTCCATGTCAAATCAATCAGGATCTATATCTTCATGTCTGAGATTTCTATGATTTTTGGTATCTAAGATGTACCTAAAAAAGAGCTTATCAAAACTAACAATTTTCAGATTTTTTCGATCCACTATTTAGTTTAAATCGAAAATAGTGGAGCGTAGACTCTATTTTTCTTTTACTCTAAGTATGACGGACTACAATATTAGTAACTTCGATTTTCACCAAGGTTGTTTTCCTGTTATTGATTTTCGAATATTCAAAAATACATCAATTTTTCTGCGATATTGATTCACGACAATGAAAATATCTCAACATCTATTTGAGCTAGAAAGCTCATCTTGATTTCATCTTAAAGCTCCTTTTAAGGGCTCTCTTATGATATACATCATGACTACATTGACAAGTAAATACCATATATTTATTTTTTCAAAATCTTTCATTTTCAAAATTTCAAAAACACCACTTTTGGAAATTTCCAAAAAAATATATATTAAAGGAAGACCTTTTGTAAGCATCTGTGCAAAATTTCAGAATGAGACAATTGTGGGATCATCAAAAAAATTCTTTTTTACGATTACATTGGAATTTTAAAATGTTGTATCGGTATTAAGGCTACCTATTTGAATTAATTCAGTTACTTTTACTGATATTGAAAACTATAAGGTTGTAATGGCCCGGGGTCCCTACCCACTGGACGATCACGGCCCAAATTACTCTACCCGGGTAAAATTCAAATATTTAACAAAATGGAAGTAGATACGGCACTACCAACCTTACAAATGACAAACTTTAAAATGATAAATATAACAAAAAGAACAAACTGAATTCTACACTGTGATTACTTTTTATATTATTTTTATGTGACCAAGGTTTATAACGATTGATCTACTTCATACGGACGGAGAAACAGAGATAAACACAAATAAAAGAACAATTAAATATTATTGTAATATTTTATTAATTTATTCTTAATCTTGAGCGAGGGGGTGGATTTAAACTGATACAAAATAAAAGTAGGCTAGTTCTGTAAAAACCCCCTTGAAGGTAGACCAGCCCAGCTTAAATACGTCAACGCTTCAAGTTCAAAAGTGATCAAATGATTATTTAGTTTGGTTAAAATGAGTTTTAAGTTACAATGAACAATGCAGGTTAATAAGCAATTTATCAAGTTGATACAGTAGTGTGTTTATATAAGGTATTTATAAACAGAAACATAAACACAAACGCAAATCTGTCAATGACATAAAACATCAAAGGTAACTGAACTATTCAATCAAAATGATTTACACATAAACTAGAAAAGGTAAACGTGCCAGATTAAAATAAATATACAAGAACTACTGAACAAAAATCATATCATATTTGACATAGCAAGGCTCTTACGCGGCCTATCATGGGTTTTTTACCACCGTGGAGCCTCCTCTCTCAAATAAATAAATAAAAGTTTAAGGGTTTTCTAACACGGCCTATCATGGGTTTTCATACCACCGTGGAGATTAATACCAAGGAGAATAACTTCTTAGTCACAAAGCATAACATTTAGTTAAATTAGAAACGTTAACCTAAAAAGCTTCTAAAATGTCTAATTTGCGTTTGTTATTACAAAAATGTAGGAATTTAATATTATGTGTGATTTTGTTCTAAAAGGTGTTTGGCATAATTACATTTTCCAGAAATAATGTTTATTTCTGTAACAACGCACGTGTTCTTTATATCTTATGTCAAAGTTTCGAATTGTTTGTCCAATATATACCGAACTACTAAAAGAACAATTTAAACGGTAAATGTTAGTGTTGGTTTTAAAGACTATTTTAAAATTGTTGGATTTTCTTAGTTTATGTGCAACTTTTTCTGATATCTTGCTAAAAATATGGTGTAGATATGTAATTTGTGTCTTCTGCTTAATTGTCAATGGGATATATTCTTTTAATAGCTAACCTATAATCTTTTTGTTTAACTAAAGTGTCAATCATGTTCAGATTGTAATGATTTACATGTGCTAGTTGTTTAATGGTTGATATATCTTTACTAAAATCTGGCTGTGTTAGTAGAAGCTCTGTGTGTTAAGGATCTGTAGGCTACCAGTTAATGTGCTTTGTAGTGACAAGATTCATTTGGTATTGTTATGTCTGTATGTGTTGCTTTTCTATATATGGAAAATTCAAATAAATTGTGTGCGTTAATCTTGATAGTTAAGTATAGGAAGCTAATAGCCCAGTTTTGTTCTATGTTTAATGTAAAATTATGTTTTGGTAGATACTATTAATATTAAAAATTCATTGCTAAGAGGTTATTACGTTAATTACACGAAACTAATTTCGCAATGAAAAATCTTTGTTAAAATACATGTTCCTGTGAATGAGTCCAGTCTACATAAGTGGGTAATCAACTGCAACCCATAAATCACTAAAAGTCACTTAATGGCCGTAGTTGTTGATGGCATAAATTTCACGAAATCTCGTAGCTACTCCTACCCATCCACTGTGTACATACTTCCTCTTATTCTGACTTTCTAGTGACAGACAAGAAATAATAGTCTTTTCAGAACTACCACCCTTTGGCATGTATCGATCAAGAAGGGGGAGAGTGTGAGTGTACTGTCAGGTGGTTTGTAGAAAGCAGCTTTTAAAATTTAGTAAATAGTCTACTTTTTCCTTCAGCAAAGTAGTGAGACGCCACTCTATGTATAATAAAAAAGGAAGGAGTTTTTTTCGTTTGTATTAATATGCATATTCTGTTAGATTCATAAATACCTTTGTTTGCTAAATAAATATATCATATGACTAAAATTATTTTTGCTTGTATACTGAAATATATCAAAGGCTCTGGTGTTGAAAACATCTTTATTGAAACTTCAGTATTTGGTGTAAATGTCACTGAGGCTGTTCTGAATGGTACAAATTATGTACGATCGTTTAAAGGAATGCTAATGGTGAAGCAATGTTGAGTCTACATCTGAACGAGTTTTTTTAACGAGAATCCTCTCCGCAATTATCAATTGTCAATGCGGCACTTCATGGTTTAAGAAGCGCTTCCAAGACAATATTGATGCTACTAAGAACATGCCATTGGATTAAATGCGTATATTGCTTTCTGACTAAAATTGGTAAGAAATTGGTAGAACGTCGTTCGTCTAAATCGGAATTATTCAGGTACTGAAATAATGTTTTGAATATGATTACCCTACTTAGAGACCTTGTCCGGAGTGACCGCGAAGGAAATTGGCTATTGTATTTGCATACTGTCCAAAAACTATTACCACTATTCGCGGCTTTCGATCGCATTAATTATTTGCGATGGAGATCAGTATATTTAGAAAATGCAAGAGAGGTAGAAGAAAAATCACCAGAAGTGCACGAAAAGTTTGTGCTTTGTGAAGGGGCTTTTGTAGTTCAAAGATCTACAAATAGCTTAACGGCAGTCGCTGTCGATGTATGCCTAGAACAAACAATAAATGGATCCAAGAGTGTTTGTGGTGTTATTAGATAAATTCGAGAAAAAACTACAGTGACTGAATGGGAATTAATATACCACGAAATCTTTGCCATAAGTAATATCTACAGGAATGTTTCGAATGTTTATTCAGAGAATTATGAACTAAATAAGAGCACACCATAAGTCATCACCAATTATATCAAATAATATGAAAAGTAAGATTAAAACGATGATGAATTTCATTACAGATAACGAAAACCCATTTTCTCCAGGGGCAAAAAAACAGAAACATTATTACGGAACAGACAGTTGAAGATGCTGTGAAAAATAAGTTACTTCAGATCTTCACTATAAGAATTGAAGCATATGAAATATTTAGGAAAGGCAGATTCATTGATAAGAAAGCTAATATTTCAGATACATTCCATAGGACGTATTTACCACTTTTAAATGGCATCCTCACAGAGAATTAAAATGTAAAAACCAAGACATCTAAAAGAAAACAATTTATAGCTCAACGCACGATTCAACTAGCTAGAGAGAGGGGTTGCCCTATTAATGAACTGTTAAAACATGAGATCGTTGACAATGTCTTCCTTTTCGATGAAAATGGTTTCTCTACAAAGACAAAAAGAGCACACTATCCTCGGAACTTGAAAAGATATTAACCGAAACAGATAACAGTTCAGCAAACTAATGAAATCTTGCAAATTGTTATATTGTGGATTCCATGGATCAACAAATGTTGGTCTTCTATTTTCAACAAAATGAAACTTCAAGACTGTTTCAAATCGAATCCACTTGAAAAATTCAGCAATCTATGGCCAAATATGCAGGTCTTATGAAGTGAAACATCTTTTCCTAACCCAACCACATGCATGTCTATACAAAAAAAACAATTTAAGACAATTCCACGAAGAACCACAATTTTCCATGTTAGAGGAGGCAGATTTTCGTATTATGCCCTATATTAAACATGCAACAAACAGAGGGTATCAGAGTGTGATGGTATTATCGAATGATACAGACGTTCTGATTCTTCTGTTATATCATTGGACTACGTTCGAGAATCTTAGATTGAAGGAATTGTGGATTCGTTTAGGTGTGGGAGCTACGATGCGCCAAGTCATTCATACAATGGCTAAACGAATTGCAATATGCCTTCCTAACTGGTGTCAGACTACACTAGCAAAGTAGGTACAAAACGTACTGGAAAGGCAAGTACACCCGAAGAATTTATCAGCAACTTTGGAATTCCTGCGAGTGAAGTAATGGAACAGTCGATCCAATTAGCAGAAGAATATTTCGTACAAGTTTTGAAAAAGGTGTTCAGTTTGTAAAACAATGGACGAATTACGAATGTTTCTTTACACACAAGGGAAAGGCATCTCCATAGAAGATCTCCCACCAACCAGTGCATCAATTAGATCACACATTTTATAGTCCAGTCAAACTAAACATTTGAAATGAAAAATGGAAGAACATGGGATTTTTTATTTCCAGCATGCAGACGAGTCTAGAAGAGCTTAATTTGAAGTTTTCAACCTCAAATTCATATGAGCTTTTTCCGCCATTTTGAAAAGAAGGGATAAAGTGTTGTTTTGGAATTATCTCTGTAACCATAGGTCCGACAAAAAAATTGTATGAGGCATTTTTGTATGCAATACGATTGTCTACAACTTTTATTTTACAACTTTTTCGCGTAATATAAAAAATGAAAAAGTTGTGAGGGAAAAAGATAAAAATTGTGGTGGCCGATTTACCTTTCGCCGGTTTCCTGAAGAAAACATTACATTTATTGTCTGCGAACTTTTTTTTCGTGTTTAGAGTAATAACCTCTTAATGTTAGGTATATCCATTGTCAACGTATAATACTTGTCATACTTACCATGTATAGCAATGTATAATGCTGATCTGGTAAAAATATACTTTATAAAAAAAACGTACAACTTCACTGTTTCCTCCCAGCAACGAACTTGCGCCTAGTTGCTCATGCCTAAAATGTGCAAGAGATTCATGTTTGTGTTTTTCAAATGGAATATCTTATTGCATTTACTGTCATTGCAGAAGTGTTGATTGTCGGAATAAGTATTCTAATATTGCAACATAAATAATTACGTCTGCTGTATAAAATTATAGATATAAGGAGTCATACCTATATCGTTTTTGTATTATATATTGATCGTGTCTTATAGTTAGTGATGCCATTGACTTATTCATTTTCGTGTTTTATAAAACAATGTAAATCTGTTTAGTATAAAAATAAAAGATGTTGATTCGAATCTGTTTTACTAAATAATGATTAGTAACCACTTTTCAGTATTTATACTAACGGGAACATGTTCAGCGCCCTAAAAACTAGTAAAATGACACCTTACTTGTTTGCATGCACATAATATGCACTCCATTTTCAATAAGCATCAAAAATGGCGTCCATTTCCCAAAATCGCCACTCACACAGACCATCACCCATTTTTTTCAGTCACTACAACATTACTAACAATATCCAAATAGGTAAATCTCTAGTAAATGAGTGACACAGAAGTATGCTCAGCCGTTGTATTATAATAGATGAAGGCTCCTTAAAAAAATAATTAAATTTGTAATGAAGAGGATACTAAAGGGTGTTTTTTTTTGAGGCGGAGAACTTTAAATTGGCAACACTGTCTTATGTGACAGCCGATTTGACAGTTCTCGGTTGTTTTGGGGTTAGTTTGGTTTGACAATTCATCATGAATAGACTCACGCCGGAGCAACGTTTGTAAATTGTTCAAATTTATTTTGAAAAATATGGTTCAATTCGAGAAACTCATCGGGCATTACGTGCATTTTATGGTGCTCTTAATCGTCCATCAGAGCGATTAATTCGAGAAACTGTGGATCGTTTTCGCAATACGTTTACTTTTAACGATAATACGCATCCCGTAAGACGTCGTCCAGTGCGTACACAACAAGCGATTGATGGTGTGCAGCGTAGACTTGATGATGATCCAAATGCGTCAATTCGTCATCGTGCTCAACAATTAAACTTGTGTCCATCCACTTTATGGAAAATCTTGCGTAAAGATCTTGTACAGCGATAGAAGCCACACGATCATCGTTCGCGCCGTACATTTGGTGAATGGGCCGAAGGAAAGATTGCTATTGATCCACAATTTTATTTGAAATTTTTGTTCAGTGATGAAGCACACTTTTGGTTAAATGGCTATGTCAATAAACAGAATTGCCGCATTTGGAGCGATGATAATCCACAAGCCATTGTCGAAACACTCTTACATCCAGAAAAAGTCACCGTTTGGTGCGCTTTATGCTTGATGCGTCCATATGTCTTCAAAATTATGATGGTCAGAACGTTACAGTCAACGGTGAGCGGTACAGAGACATGATTACTAACTTTTTCGTGCCTCAATTGGCAGCCATTAATGTTGCCACACAGCGCGCGCGATACAATTAATTTACTGAGAGAAACATTTGGCGAACGATTAATTTCACGAAATGGACCTGTTAACTGGCCACCTCGTTCGTGCGATTTGACGCCATTAGATTATTTTCTCTGAGGGTATGTAAAATCGCATGTCTACGCCGATAAACCAGAAACAATTGAGCACTTGGAAGCCAACATTCGACGCGTTATTGCCGAAATACAGCTTGATGTACTGAGAAGAGTGTGTGAAAATTGGACCTCCAGATTACGCCATGTACGCGCCAGCCGCGGCGGCCACATGCCCGAAATCATATTCAGACCTTAATGCCATAAGATTATCTTTTAAATAAAGCCAATTTCATGGATATAAAAAACATTTTTCTGTGTTTTATTTCAATTTAAAGTTCTCTGCCTCTAAAGAAAACACCCTTTACATAAAATATAGATTATCATAAAACATATAAATTAGAATAGAGAAAATATAAATTTGCACTATAGAGATTTAACACTCTAAAAATATCAAAGGTGCTTATGATATTTATAAATTTAGCGATAAGATTTAAATAAATTCAAATAGAAGGAATTGTAAAGAAAGAACCCTCATTTGCAATCTAACGTAGTTTTTATCGTTCATAAAGATCATTTACAAGTTAATAAAGTTTAACAATTAAAATATTATAATTTTAATCTTATTAACAAAATCAATTTGAAATAAGTAAGAGTAAATCTTAAATTATTAAAATATCAATTGAGTGTCTAACCATTTAAAATAAATAATTTATTAAACAAAGTACTTTATTTAAATTTTATTGTGAATTCACAATAATATCATTGCTTTAATACATAAATAATATACTTTCCAATACAGAAATAATTGGCATCTACATAATTTGTTATAACATAACATTACAGCCTTGGTAGTGTAATGCCTGGCGTGCCGGACTTTCACCCAAGCGGCCCGGGTTCGACTCCCGGCGCTGGCAGATCTGGTTAAGGTTTTCTGCAGTTTTCCTTAGCTGTAACACAAATGTGGGATTTGCGCTGTTCCATCTATATGGAATATAGATATAGATGGAACTATAGATGGAATATAGATGGAACTATGACTGCAGCCGCACATTGGGCCTACATAATAATAATAATCGCCCCCTCCCTCCCGCACAAGCTTATAGCTTCTGGGGCCTTGGTTTAGGTTATGGGTTGTAGTAATTATTATTATTATAAATTTACATTTTTCAATTTGAAATACAGTACCAATGGGTTCAAATCATAAATATCAGTCCCTACAATACTTATATTCAAAAAATTAGAAGAAAAATAAAGCAGTGACAAATCTGTGAAAACCATTTATTATTTAGTTAGTTGGTATGGTTAAACTTCTCTAAAAGATAGACTAGATTCATTTATTTAAGATAAATATATCTTCTAGATTTATTCCTATTTTAAACTGGAGGAGTTAAAACAATAAAAATAATGTGCCATTAACTTAATGGATATACATACATACTTACATAACTACGAGTATGAAGAATATTGTAATTTCACATTGTGAAGTGTAAAAAAACCTAAATGATAAAGTTTTTTCGTAATTATTACATCTCAACTAGATGTCCTTAAAAATTCTCTTTCAAGTAAAATTATTTAATCCTCTGGAGATCTGGGAAAGATTCACGATTCTGCATTCAATTTACATTCACTTAAATGAGTTCCTAATTGTAGATATTCTAGTTTTAAATTGCACAGAAAATTCTAATGGATAATATTATATCAGACGCTCTTTCCTTCATTTTTCTGCTTTAAATACAAAGTTTATTGATTAATTAAACTCAGAATATACTTTAAATTGGTCGTTCGTATAAATGTGCACAATGCGACAGATTTATATGTGTTCTTCAACGAATTTTAAATATATGGTTTGAACATGAATTCTAAATTGTCTTAAGACTAGAATCAAAATGTCCGAATTATTACACCCTGGAGATATTCTGCTACTCTAAAATATATCCGCACAGAATACTTCTAGCAAACTGTATATCTGTATATTTATGTGCACTCAGAAATGAAGGTAACGTTTATTTTCATTTAATCCCTTTCAAATGGTGGATTTGCCAAGGACATACACCAATATTTTCATTCTCCACTTTTAGTTTGCAACGAAGAAAAATATATAAATATTTTATATATATATATATATATATATATATATATATATATATATATATATATATATATATATATATTTACATCATTCTAACAAATGGACGTCCGTACATTACGCATTTACCATCAGTTGGACGTCCGTATATCGGACGTCCGATTGTATCACCTGTTCTTTGAATTTTTTTGGGATTACTAAAGCATCCTCTATCGTTTAGTGAAAATTTGTTTTAGACGTCAAATTACTGATTTTTGCCGGAGATTGTGTATATCGTAGTTCGAGCGAATTCCGCTAGATGCGCTAAATTCGACAAATATATACAGCTAAGTATATTGTAAACGGAAGGATCTACGTGTATAAGACGTCCGTGTCCATCACGAGACCTACATTCTTGCTGGCAACATCGCTTTTGTATATTTCAGGATAACTTTGGCATTATTCGTGCATTTGACGTCTCTTTGTCTCGGTAACAGAATACTGGTGACCTAACTGTTAATACATGTTTTGAAATATTTACTTTGCCGTTAAACGTAGTACGAAAAGGTAGAAAGTAACATTGCAATAGACGCGTAAATTTTATCTAAATACAGAAAATATCTGAACTACAAATTTAGATTTAATTTTTGTTTTTGGGTTTTCGAAGAATTATCTTACATCCTGAAGTCAATAGCTTTTCGATTTTCAAGCCATACAGCTTATTTGTTTCTTGCATTGCTATTAATTACTTTTTAGTCTGAAGTTTAATTAACACTATGTTGATAAACAAAAGCAAAGATTATTATTCGCATGTGTATTTTGAAAAACTACACAGTTATACACAGAAAAATATTAATAAAAACAATGTTTTTCGAGAATTTCAATCAGGGTTTTGTAAACATTATCGTTGTGAAACTACTTTATCAAAAATAACAAATGATGTTTTTTAATGGTTTAAATAAAAATAAATCTGTGTTTCTTATTCTTTTAGCATTTACAGAAGCGTTTAACACTACTAACCAAAATATAGTGCTATCGATATTGCTACTTCATTTGTTTTGGTGCATTATCTATCTCTTTAATCGGTAACAGAATGTATTAAAGATAACTATCTTAAAAAAGGTTCCAAGTTATTACTACAAATGTTTCACTCGTTCAATAAATCGTGGAGTTCAAATCAATTACAAGTAAATTGTGGTGTGCCGCAGGGCTCATTTCTCGAACCCATTTTATTCAGCATTAACACAATAATTTTCTTTAGATAGGATTTTGTAATTGTCGTTTATATGCATATGATACACAACTTTACTATTACTTTCGTAAAGAGGATAATATAAAAATTTAACAGTTGAACAAAATAAATAATCTCATAGCCACTAGGCTGCTGACCTTTTTTAATTGTCAATGATCCAACTTTGGACTTATGTAAGAAGCTTATGCTTCTCCGAATTCTCGCCAATGGTTTATGTTTTGCCCTGTTTTGAATTTGTGGTCGTCCACTCGTTCTGTGTCTGTGAATAATAGTGTTCCACCTTTCATTTTGTTGTCATGCATTGTGTTGTGTTCTGTTTCATTTTAATGTTGTGATGTTTTCTTCAGCTTCCTGAACTCTTGTACTGTTTCTGATCCATGTGTTTATTTTCCTTTCAGTTAACTTTATTCCTAAAACTGATCTTTTCACGAATCTTTGCGTTGTAATGATTTTATCCATGTTAACATTAATGACTGTGACAATAAAATACATACACAAATAAATAGAGGAGTTGAACATTCAACCTTTAAATATTGTGACATTTTGGGATTTCTAAAAATCAATTTTAGTTTGCTAAACATTACCCATTCCAATCGTGTTCTTCTAGTTATTTCGGTTGATTGTTTTCTTTATTCAAGGCTTCAGGATTTTCAGGATTTAGATATACGTATTCATTCGCCCACTCTAAGATGCAGTCGTTTTTCGTTTTACACTTTTTTGTTGGTTACTACTAGTCTTTAGTGCCAATTGTATTTTCATTGCGGGTCTTCCATAGATGTTACGGATTAATTGTCTGTGTTGAGAATCTATTTTACAGTTATTCATGGCTTGTTCCACAACCCAAACTTCAACGCAGTAGAATGCCTTTAAGGAGAGGATTTGACGTGCTATATTACTTCTTGAATCCAGCTCGTTCGACCGGTTGATACGAATCTACTTTAGCTATTAATCTGTTATTTATTCACTTTTATAAAAGAACATGTAGATTTAAGATGCATAGGAGACGATTTGACGTCCTATATTACTTCCTAAATCCAGCTTGATTGAAGGTTGATACGAAACCATTTTAGGTGTTAATCGGTTATTGATGATTTTTATGAAAAACTTGTCGATTTAAGATAGCAAAGAAATACCTCGATAGTTTTTTAATTCGTCGCTATTTCCCTTCTTGTTTAATAAAACATCTATACTTTCATGTCAATCACTCTGCTTTATGGAGACATTTATTAAACATAATTAAACATAATAATAATTAATTATTAAACATAAACAATAAGGATCTTTAATATAAAATTTTTGTCTGAGTTTCTAGAATCCCATCTAGGGCGGGTGCTTTGTTGTTTTTTATTTGTGTTATAGATATTTCCTAGATTTCTATGTCGGTATTTCTTTGGAATTTACGTTTCTGTTTCTTGTGAGTTGTTTCCTGTATATTAAGCTCCTGGTGCTTTTTGGATGCATACAATTTTTTTGTAGTTGTGTATAACTATCTCCGATATTTTACTTTTATCTCTTTCTTCCTTTCCGTTTTCATTTTTTATGGAAATTATGCTAGTTCTTCCTGACGTTCATCTAAGGCACTTCATACCTCTATTATTTTCGATTACTTCTTCATCTCCAATCTTTACTTCTTATATTTCCTTATGTCTTCTCTGATATTTTTCTTTATAATTCTATTCTGCTTTCCGCATCAACAGATTCCTTTTACTAGTAAGTTCTCATCTTTTATACGTTAATTTCTTTGTTTCATCGCTTATCCTGTCTTCTCTAAGTTTAGCTTTTCATGCTAGATATTTTTATACTTGCATCTAAAAGCTATTTTGTCTGTTGTTAGTTTTGTTGATGTTTTTTCTAGTTTTTTCTTGTTGGGCACTTTCCTCTAGAGCTTTTATAAAATTATTAGCTTTCATTCTTATTTTATATGGATCCACCTATACTGACTTTCTAAACAGTTTAAAAGTTTTGCGATTTCAATGCAATTTATCCGAAACATTAAATTGGAATACACCGCCTGGCGAGGGACACAAGCTCACGTTCTGACTTGTAGGAATATACCCATATTTCATATGTTACGTAGATTCCTTTACGTAAAATTCCCTATTCGCGAGATGCGAACAATATTTTATAGAATGCATATGACGGTCGTTGTTAAAATACAATACAATTGTATGTGATATGTCCTTATCAAAGCACGGCGTTTGAGTTTTGTTGCGGATCTACTTTTTATCATGTCGCCGCAGTAAGAGTAACAAGGTATAACATAACAGACTACTGATTAAAACCAAAATAGCTATTTGTGCAACAAGCTAAGAAATTGGGATATTTTCCATTCTGGACGAGATCGAGAGAGTGGCGGAGCCCAGATCAAAAACACCTCGTGAATGGAAAAAACACTTTTTCCTAGAGAGTTAACGCAAAATAAACGTACCTACTTGATGTTTAATACAATTAATGAAACTAATGATTAAATTGGTTTAAAGTTTAAAACCCATTTTTTAACAAAATTAGAAACAAATCTTGTAGGATACACGTTAGGAAATGCGATTTTGTATAACTCCTGTAATTTTGAATATACTACTTTCATAATAACCGTAATTATCGTTCGACCAATAGAAATCAGTTTTCGTGACCTTTGACCTTGTATTACTTTCGAACCCAACATGATATCGATGGCGACTTTTTGCACGTTACTTATAAAACCTATATAAAGGTGTGCGCGAAAATTTACATTGGTGCAAATCTCTCGGAAGTAAAATGCTAATGTTACTGGGCTAATTAGAAATTCCATTCCTGCGCATTATGTAGATTCTTTTAGTGCATCATCAATATCTTCTATAACATTTTTCTCTACTTAGAGCCAAAGGGGGTCCACAAACGAGACTGTCTAGACCGCTCGAGGGCGCCAAGAAAATTAAACAAGAATTTGGTGAATAAGTTTGTTTTCACATTGTTCTTGACAATGCACTGTTAGTATGTGATACAATGCCAAAAGTTTTTGGATTAGGAAAAGGTAAACTCACACTTTCAACAACAACAAGCAGTCGTTTTCAAACTAGGACAATCAAAGAAATTAGGAGGAAATCAGAGAAGAATTCTGGAAAACGTGGAACTGTAGAGTCTCTGGACGGTGGATACGAGTAATAGCATAATAATATACTAAATGAGATTCGGCTTCGAAAAGTTCAAGTGTAATCTGAAGTACTGCTCCCACAAAAGACGCATGCACATTTCGCTGCTTAACTCTTGTGTAATCAGGTTCAACAGTAAATGGGTACCCAAATGAATTTACTTAGTTGGGATTACTGTGTTCATCCGACGTTGGTGGTCCCAAAAATGACAAACACGCTTTAGAGGACTCTAAAAATTCAAATAAGATCGGCCCGTTGATAAAAGAATTACAGGTGTACACTTTACAGTAGTATTCAAGGAGATAGTGGGCGATTGTAAATAAAATGTATGTCGCATTTTTACTCTAATATTATTATGTATAGTTTTGGTTATCGATAAAATGCTAGGGGCTGGGTTTTTGATTAACAATTCAGAGAATCATTAAAAAACTTCATGTCAAAAAACTTTTATATAACATGTCACATAGGTTTATTATTTATTGTATATGCATTTGTTTATAATAAAATATACTTACACTAATTTCTAATTTATCTATTAGAATTTAGAATCAATTTAAGATGCTACAATACGCGTAAGAACAAATGAAAGAAATAGCGAGTCTTACTTTTCATTCTTGTGTTCCCGGGTAAGGCGTTTAAAATGTTTTATTTCAGTATGGTATATCTATAGTGAACCCTGAAAATAATAGTATTATTAATGTACTGATTTTGTTATTAGATGATATTATTATTATGTGAAACCCGCGCGCGGCAGTCTTGCGACGCATAGCTGAAGCATAGCGTAGCCCATACAAAGTAAGTTTAAAATAATTGTGTTGGAAAGAAATTGAATGGAATAGAATGGCAGTTGAAGGTCTTTGCAATAGAATACAGGTCGAGAAGTGATTGGTTTTGGTGGTGTTTCTTTCTGAGTTATCAGCTCTATAAGTAGAATTTATTCAAGCGAGAGTCTCAAAAAGTCGTACAAATCTCTTGTATGATTCTATAATTATAGTAGCGTTTTATTTAAACCTATTGTTATGTCGGCCAGGTCCGGGCTTACGCCATTCTTGAAAATTAAGGGAATTATTGGAATTATTCAATAACTGTTCCAAATTTTGGATATATGTTTTAAAGGGGACAGGGGGGGAGGGGGGAAACACTTTTTTTAGCTTAAATGCACATTTTAGTTCAAATGCATTTTTTAGTTCAAATGTACTTTTTTAGTTCAAATGCACTTTTTTTAGTTGAAATGTAGCATTTAGGTCAGGTTAGGTCAGGTTAGGTTAGTTCAAAAGTGCTTTTTTAGTTCAAATGCAATTTTTAGTTCAAATGCACTTTTTAGTTCAAATGTACTTTTTTAGTTCAAAAACACTTTTTTTAGTTGAAATGTAGTGTTTAGGTCAGGTGAGGTTAGGTTAGGTTAGGTTGGGTCAGGTCAGGTTAGGTTAGTTCAAACGTGCTTTTTTATTTCAAATGCAATGTCTAGTGCAAATGAACTTGTTAGTTCAAATGAACTTTTTCAGTTCAAATGCACTATTTTTATTTGAAATGTAGTATTTAGGTCAGGTTAGGTTAGGCTAGGTCAGGTTAGGTTACTTCAAACGTGCTTTTTTAGTTCAAATGCAATTTTTAGTTCAAATTAACTTTTTAGTTCAAATGCACTGTTTAGTTTTTAGTTCAAATGTCCTCTATAGCTCAAACGTGCATTTTAGTTCAAATATACTTTCTTAGTTTAAATGTAGTATTTAGGTTAGATTAGACTAGGTCAGGTTAGGTTAGGTTAGATTAAGTGGGGTTAGGTTAGGTCAGGTGAGGTTAGGTTAGTTCAAATGCACTTTTCAGTTCAAATGAACTTTTTATTAATTCAAACGTAACATTTAGGTTAGGTTGGATTAGGTTAGGTTAGGTTAGATTAAGTTAGGTTAGATTAGGACGGGTGAAGTTAGGTTAGGTCAGGTGAGGTCAGGTTAGGTCAGGTGCGGTTAGATTAAGTTGAGTTAAGTTAGGTTAAGTCAGGTTAGGTTAGTTCAAAAATTCAAACGCGCTTTTTTAGTTCAAATATACTTTTTTTAGTTTATATTTTTAGTATTTAGGTTAGGTTAGACTAGGTCAGGTTAGGTTAGGTTAGGTTAGATTAAGTAGGGTTAGGTTAGGTTAGATTAAGTTGGGTTAGGTTAGGTCAGGTGAGGTTAGGTTAGTCCAGGTGAGGTTAGGTTAGCTCAGAATGGCTTAGGATAGGTTAGGTTAGGTCAGTTTAAAACTTCAGACGTACTTTAGTTCAAATTCCATAGTAGCTGGATAAAGCTGAAAATTTTGCAAGAATAGAAATAATTCAGAAGAAAGGCGTAATCACAGTAAGTCACAACTGAGCAGGAATAAGATACAAGGAATAATATAGTTACATAGGAATAAATAATTACAGTTTTTTCAAATCTTTATTGATATTTAAATACACACGTGCCTAATAAAGAAGATTGCAGCTTATACCTATCGTTGACACAATTTTACTCTTTTCAAATAGTTTTTCGAAACTGTCACTAGTACATTTTCTAAACTTAATTCACAAGTAAATCTAACCTGAATTATTAATCCAAATTGTAGACGAGCAAAGTTATAAATATACCTTAACATAACTACTTACAGCACGACACGCCGTATAAACGAACTCGGGTGCACTTATATCGGCCTAAATTTTGATAGTAAGAAAAGAAGCAATTTTACGAATATGAAGAATGAGAAAGCAAGGGGGGGTGGGGAGAGGAGGGGCGATGGAGAGAGACTCACATACTGTATATCCCCCTCCCTTTAACTTTTTTTTTTCTTTAATTCTGCCGGCCCGTACGAGTGAGTAGGTCGGCGTGGGTTGGGTTGGGGGAGGGGAGAGGAGGGGCGATGGAGAGACAGTCCCATACTGCATATCCCCCTCCCTTTAACTTTTTTTTTTTTTTTTAAGTCCAGAGGTCAAAGGTTTTTCGCGAATATCTCGGCCCCCGCCGCTCCGACCCCGACGCGGTTTTCGCCTTTGTTCGGGACCTCGGCGCGGCGCGTCCGACCGTCGCGGTCCCGACCCCGTCCGACCCCCCGCTCCCGAGATAATCGACCTTTGTCGAAGTTCAAGGTCAAATTTCAAAAATGTCATAACATTGAAGCTCGCTTCCTACCTACCAACTTTGATATTAAACTTTTTTCCGTAGCTCTTACGGTTTCCGAGATATGGTACAATGTCAATATATGTCACTGAAACGGTTTCTCTCCAGTGCGAGTAAGCACACATTTTTTAATAAGATTACTATTATAAAAAAAATTTTTAACACATGAAATTTCACAGAAATGTAAACTTTTCTTTAATTTGCGAGTTCATGCGACCGACTTCTTAGAACGAGAAAATGCCATGCTACGAAGAAATAGATATTAAAACAATTCCGATGCATAACAAGTATATACAGTTTAGGTGTTTAAATTGTTGTTATCGTTAGAAAAATCACGAAAATTATAATTTATATACTCTTGCAGGATTGCATTTGTACGATTTAATTTATCTGTATAATAGGAATCCTTCCTCCTGCGCGCTCTTCTCGTAGGACAATTTAAATTCTTGGAAATTAAGGAAATTAAACTTACTCAAAGACTATGCCGATTACAGATATATGTTTAAATGTTTAACAAATCGTACTTGTGGAAAAGAGTAGAATCGAAATTCGTAAAAATATACAGGGTGTTCCGTTTAAAATAATAAAGTTGATACCAGCCGTACTAAAACGACTCACCCTGTATATAAAAAAATAATCTAAAATTAAACCTGGTTTCATACCGACCAACTTTTGTGTTCAACTTTTTTCTGTAGCTCTAACAGTTTCCAAGATATGGTACAATGTCATCTTACTGCCTAGTACTTGTAAAACGGTCGTTGCGGAGGTATCTTTGAAACATCGCAGCATCTTTGCTTATTATACCGTACGGACGAAACTAGGCAGCTGTATAGAGAAACGTCTGGGTTATCATATCCGCCCGACGGCAGCTTAAAATCCCGACTAGGTTTCGGTCCAGTGGCGTGCAAAGATGATAAAAAATATTACACCTTTTGCATCACCCTGTAGAAACCAGAGGTGCTAGGAAGAGAACAAAAACACTTTTGGACTCTCCTCGCTGCCCTCTTTCGCGTAGAATTTTGTATAATTTTGTTGTAGCTCTTACAATTTCTAAAATAAGGCAGACCGTAATCTTATCTCGGCTACCTTACACATGTAAAATGCTTGTTGCATTTTACATTTAAAAAATCGCAGCGTCTTTGTTTATCATACCGTACCGACCAAACTTGGCAGTTGCATAGAGAAATGTCTGGGCTATCATTTCCGCCCAAGTGCAATATAAAAGTCCGATGAAGTTTCGCTACAGTGGCGTGCAAAGAAGGACACAATATCTTACACGTTTTGTATCACCCTGTAGAAGCCGGAGGTGCTACGAAGAGGACAAAAACACTTTTGGACACTCCTTGCTGCCCTCTTTCGCGTAGAATCAAATTTCTTGCTGTAGCTCTTACGATTTCTAAAATAAGGTACACTGCCATCTTACCTCAGCTACTTTGCAGTTACATGTAAAATGCTTATTGCAGAGGTACATTTGAAAAATCGCAGCGTCTCTGGTTATTATATCGTACGAACTAGACTTGGCTTATATTAGACTCCGATTAGGTTACGCTACAGTGGCGTACAAAGAGGACCAAAAATGGGTCACGTTTTGAATTACCCTGTATAAATGGGTGGTGCAAGGACGGAAACAAAAACACTTTTGGACTCTCCTCGACGCCCTCTATCAAATGGAATCTTTCGATCCGAGCTGGCTGTCGCCCATCTCCCCCTCCAGTTTTCCTAACCTAACATTTTTTGAGGCCACCCCATTTCAACGGGTCAACTGTATAATGTAGCCGGCGTGCCAAGGAGTCCCCCGGTATGCTAAACTTCATTTAGTGTTAATAAATAAACGAGCTAGAAGGGTTCAAAGCCAAAATGAAGGGGGCCGATCCGTTCCACCTCAATACCGGGCGTTTCTGAAAGTCGGGTTTTTCTCTACGGCATCGGCCTTATCGAGGCCGGCGTGGTTCACGGTTGACGGTTTCGAACGAGCGGATTTCATAATTAGGCCCTTTTAACACTCGTTTCGGTTTTTGCACGTTTCGACCCTGAAGATGGTCTCTTTCGGGTAAAATGCATATAGGCTTTCTTATAGAGGATACACGGGGCTATCTTCTGGTATAACTTGTTTCGTTACAGGTCCGCAATTACAGACGCCTCGATCTTTCAAAGTTCGAAAAAGTCGGTTTTTTGGCCACAACTGTACCTAAAAACGGTCGACTATCGACCGTGCCCGATATGTTATGCAGGGTCCCAGATGCTATCTACCAGTAAAAATCCCATGTCGATGCGACGTTTGGCTCCCGAGAAAAAGGCGATAACGCGTTTTTAGGGGTGGGGGAAAGGAAACAAAAGCGAATCGGACCAAACCTAGTGTGATCGGTAGAGGAGCTAAGTATATACTACATGCTATAATTTCAGGACGCTCCGACGTTTTAGACAATTCTGGCGACAGTCTGATTTTCTACAGATCATGACGGACCTGTAGAAAACCAGAATGTCCTGGGACAATGGTCTTTTTGTCCTTTATCAAAACTTGACACATATCTGGTCACGGAAGGGTTCATCCCACACCGCATGCCGCAAACTACGTCTCCGTAGACCCTATAGTTTCCGAGCTATGCCCATTTGAATTTTAAATAACCCAGAAAATTGCCCCCCCTCTAGCTACGCCACTGTAATTCGGAAAATGATAATTTTTGCGTTTTCGTAGAGAGGCCCGCCCTGGATAAACGCCTCCCGATTTTCGCGGCGATACCTCGCAAAAACCCCCGGCCTCCACCCCCCCATCCGACGCCTATGGAGCGAAACCGAATTTTTAAGTGCTCAAAACGATCAGCGAACACCGCCAAACATCTCTGTACCGTCGTTTACCCACTTTTACGACGCACATGCCCACAACTAATTTTTCCCGATATTTCCCCCCCCTTTTATGTTAGGGGCCGATTTTGCTCCTGCTAATTCAATTTTACCAGAATTATGCAGTTGTTTGGGTTTTTTCGATTTTTGACCCTGAAGATGACTTTCAACGGGGAAGACGCACCTGAGTTTTTTTATAGAGGACGCATGAGGCTATCGTCTCGTATAACTTTCCCGGATGCGGGCCCGTAAACAAAGACGCTGGGATCTTCCAAAGTTCGAGAAAGTCGGTTTTCTGGCCATAATTGTACTTAGAAACGGTCAACGATCGCCGCGACGCCAATATGTCATGGCCTAGCGTAAACCCCGTCCACCGGTGAAATCCCCACATCGATCCGACGATTCGTTCCCGAGAAAAAGCCGAAAACGTATTTTCAGTGGTGGGGGGAGCCAAACAAAAGCGAATCGGAACAAACCGGGTCCGTTAGTCGGATGGGATGATTTTACACCACCCACCGTAATTTCAAGTCGCTCCGACGTGCCGGACGATTTTAGGGCATTTCGGAACACCGCGGCAACTCGCAAAAATGAAATTACCCAGGACGATCGTCTTTTGTCATTTATCGACAATTGTTGCCCGTACGGTCGCTTATGGGTTCATGCCTCGTCGAATGCCGCAAACCGCGTCTCCCTACGTCGCATAGTCTCCGAGCTATTGCATTTTGAATTTTGAAAAGGTCAAAAATTGACCCCCCTCCAGCTACGCCACTGTAAATCAGAAAGAGTTAATTTTTGGGCACCCATAAACAGGGCCGGCCAGGCTAAGCAGTGTGCGATCTTCACGGCGATATCTCGAAAAAACCTCCGGCCTCCCCCCCACTACCCGACGCCTATGGAACGAACCAAAATTCTGTGTTGCTCAAAACGACCGGGGTGAACCACCAAACACGCCCAATGCGTCATTTCCCCATGTTTCTGCGCACAAGGCCGCAACTAATTTCTCGCAATACCTCCCCCCCTTTCGTCGGAGGGGGGTGGTGGGGGTATCGGAAGGTGCAGCACCTCGGCATGGACCATCCACCCCAGTACCATCAAATTTGGTGCGACTATGTTCGAGATTTAACCAAAACAAGATTGCCAGAACTCAGAAAATCCCGAACTTTGACCCCCCCTCCCCCCTTTCTATCTAACACTAAATGAAACGGCGCATGGTTCCGGACTCGCCTGCGGGCTGGCCAAGGCTCGTCCGGATGGGAGTTGGGGTCTCGTTTTTTCACATTTTAAACTTCCTTTGTATGATATGTGATAATATTATAAAATGTGATTTATTTTAAAATTCTAAAAGTTCGCTTGAAGAAATGTGTGAAAGGTAATAAATACATGTCAGAAAGGTTGTAAAACGATTTCGAGGGTTTATATTTGTTCTGACCTCTAAAGAGTAGTTGTTGCTTTCAATTTTACCCGCCTTTTCTCGTTAAGTATTATAAAGAACTATTTGAACCATGAAAATATTAATGGCATTTGATTTTTGCTAACTAAATCCGGAGAACAAAGAACTTATACTTATCTCACTCCTAGACTTTTATAATTACCTACCGCAAGAGATTATATAGATACATAATATTAGGAATAACGAAAAAAATATTTGTTTGAAATTGGCGTAAGAGAAATAAAAAAATTATTTTGTTGAATGAGTCATTTTGGCTGCAACATATTCTATTTAATTTAATTGGATATCAATACTTCAGATTGATACATGTATCTACTTATATTTAATAAGTACTTCTTATACATGTAGTTAATAATACAGGCGTGCAATATTATAATTTAAAAAAAATACATTTGTGTTCTTGTATTATTGTGTATTGTTTTAAAATGCTAAAGTAAAGATGTTTTTAAGTTCTCTAAGTGATTTAAATTTCAGGTAAATTAATATTTTTTTCTTAATAATGTATCAATCAAAAAGTTTACACTTTTATTTTACAATGATTTTTTACAAACTAAATAAATGAATTATTAAGAATCAAGACTTTTTCAGGATTAACTTGAAATATAATAAGATAAGAAAGGAATTCTAACGTTTCTTCCCTACTTCCATAACAATATTACGAACACCAGATTTTTAAAGCGTCATAAATGTCTAACGATTCGTTTCGCCTTAAATTCAATATCAGCGAAAAAGAATAAGACAACATACAGTACAACAGAGTAAGAAAGAGCCAGATGTTTCTTTCACAGCGACAACGTTGCAGGACGTCAAAATACCGAATTCCACATTAGCGTATATCTCTGGGACGTCCTTTAGTCGGAAATACTTATATGGATATACAGGGGACGTTGTAAGACTGTATTATGTGCGGACGTCGAATGGCGGTGTATATTAACTTCTTTATTTTTGATTTTATTCAAAATCTAACTCGCACACGTAACACTACTATGTGAGATAGTGTATATACACGAACAAAATCTTCTCTAACGTTATTAGTTGTGGTGGACGTCCAATTACTTAGATATGAAAGGACGTCCATTTGTTAGACTGATGTAAATATATATATATATATATATATATATATATATTGCTGTGGATTTTGGTGTCAAAATTTTGGTAATTTTGAAAATTATTGTAAAATTCTAAAATCGTTGTTAAATACTAACACTTTTGAAATATTTTTATCAACTTTTCCTGTTAAAAATAAATTTAAATTATTTTATGGTGTGTCATTGATTTTGAAATCAATGTGTATACTTTTTAATAAGGTTAAATAATACATGTTTCTATTTATTATCAAACAGCTTACTCACCGATTACTTAAGTATACGTAACATCCAGTTGTGCGCAAGTTATTGTTGTGATGTAATTCAATTATGTAATTTCAAATGAGTATATCGACGGGTTATGTGATTCTTTAAGGTTTTGTTTTTGTAAATAGTTCGTTATCATTGCGTAAAAGTACTGTATAATAACCTGTAATAGATGTGTCATTTTTATAAAGAATATTAATCTGCTATTATGTATTATATGAGTGTACAGTTTGTATTAGTTCGTAAGGTGACGTCAGATTGTGTAATATAATTATGTAAATAGTCAATTGTATATAAGCTTAGAAAATAATAATTTTAAGACACTTCACTAAATATAGCGACGAAGTAAAGTCGTATTAAAGACTATAGTAAAATGTAAAATAGTTCCTGAGATAAAGCGAAGGAGTAAGGTCATGTAAATAATATAGTTAAGTTGGTTGATGAATGAAATACGGCGAAAGTATTAAAAAGGTTGTAAATTGTAAAAGTGTATAAAGAACTACCTTTTAAAATTAATTTACTTGCTAAATAAGCAAGATAATAAATCTTCGATTAAAACCATCAATCGGTGTTTTATTTAATTAAACACAAGAAGCAAACACAAGTTCTTCGAAAAAGGGATATAGTACCCGTTATTAAAATAAAACAAAAGTGAGTTACCAAAACCAAGAGTGTGGATGGTGTTATGTGGGAAAGCCATGCAAAAGGAAGGAAGTCAACCGGAATTGGAAATCGGCACTGAGACAACATAAGTGACTTGCTCTGCCAATTGGTTTTGGAAAGAGGGCATTTATAGCAAAAGGAAGAAGCATCGCTATATAAGAAGGTAGGAAGTTATTTCCTTTTTGTAGTGGTATCTGATGAAGAAAAGACTATCGTTTGTGAGGTGTAATTAAGTGATTTGAACAATTTAGCCATTAAACTTAATTAAGATTTCAATCTTAAAAAGTGATTTCAATTTCAAGTTGTATATTTTTAAAACCTACAGGAATCCACATTCACCATGAGATGAGTCTTTATTAAATTTAATTCTGTTAATTTAATTTATTTAACTGGCGCCCAACTCTCTTACGTAAACTTGAGTTAGTCAAGAACTAACGTAACATTAATTTTATATAACCATTGCATTATTAAATCTATTAAAAGGTATTTTTTTGAATCATATAAGAATTTATAAAAGAGGGAAGTTGAGAAGCATTTCCAAAGTACACAGTTTTTTTTTTTTAATTTAATTTATTTATAAATCAACTATTTACAAGCTAACAGCAATTATTCGTTATTTGTAAGTATTTAATAAGTGAATATAAAAACAATATTTTATTTTTAATTAGCCGAATTCAACGCATATATTTTTATTTTGCTAGCCGAGGTGGGGCAAAAGAAATCAAAATTATTCTGTTTATGCGAAGTCACCGCATATAAATTTGTCGCTGTCAACGTGGGGCTTTTGAATATTAATAGGCTTTTGTAGGTTATAATAAATGATTTGGCATTTGATTATTAATAGGCTTTGATAGGTTATTTGGCTTTTATTAGCTTATTAGGTTTATATTAGAATTTTGTAGGCATATTACTGCGTATTATAGCAAATTTTTAACAAAAGCTTAGGCTTATAATAACATATTTAAAAGATATTAGAGTAAATTCTGTGAAGTGATTAATGTATGACGTCGGTTAAAAATATTTATTCTGCCGCGGAAAGTAATTTAGTATTGAAAAAGAAGTATACAGATAAAGAATTAGTTGTGTCTGAGAAGCAGAAAGCTTTAACCAGTTCAGTAATGGAGGGGAACGGCGAAGAAGGCAAGCCAGCGCAATCTGAACTTTCGCAAATGTTGGCACAAATGCAGGAAATGATGAACAAACAATCTGAAGAAAGAAGAAAAGAAAGGGAACAAGACAAAGAAGAACTGAATACAAAATTTGACAAACTGTCTGAAGACATGAATACTAAATTTGACAAACAGTCTGAAGACATGAAAGAAATGAAAGAAGATGTGAATACTAAATTTGACAAACAATCTGAAGAGATATCAAAAAATAATATAAAAATGGATGAAATAACAAGCAGTATAATAAATCTAAAAGAGGCAATCATTAGCAAATTAGAATTTAGCAAAGAATATAAGAAAGATCAGGAAGTTAAACAAATTAATAACGATGAAGTACATTCAACAGAATTAGAAAAATTAGATGTAGGAAATAATCATGATAAAACTGTAGAAGATGAGTCCGAAAAGATAGATGCAAATTGTAATATTAATGAAGATGAAATTTTAAAGAAGGGAAGTTTTGTCAAGGTAGATTATAGTAGAAGAAATGATAAAGATGTTATTATAGGTAAACTAATTAGGAATAAAAAAGTGAAATTAAAAGGCAAGCTAAAGAAAGACAGGAATAAAATTATATTGTGTAATTTCAAGACAGAAGGGAAAAATAGAAAGTTTGTTACAGGCAGTAGGGAAAAGATTAAAATAATAGATAAAATTTGGAAAAAACTAATTTTACCAATTAGTAATTTTCATCTATTAAATTATAAAAGCAAAAGAAAAAAAAAAGGTCTTTTTAGGAGAATTATTAAATTAGAATTATATAACCGATGAAGACAATAAACCGAAGTATGATAAATAAAACTGATTTAGACTTTATATAACCGATATGACATTATTTAATAAATAGGCTTATGGAATTTATACCCAATTAGGACTTATGTTTTTGTATGTGTTATTAAAAATAAGAAAGGGAATAGTTTGAATATGATTGAAGAAAGATATTTGAAATATTTATTAAAATAGGGGAAAATGGGGTTTAAAGTGTAATAATTATATGTTGAAATAATGAATGAAGAGGGAAATAATGATAGGAATATTGAAGTATATTGAATAATGATTTTTAAATTAATTAAAGATAATTGGATAATGAGAAGATAAAAGATTAGGAAGTAAATGAAGGTGAATTTGATTATGATTAGTATGTTTATTAAAAATGAAAATAAAATAGAATTGTGGTTAGAAGAAGTTAGAGGGTTAGAAGTATTTTAGAAATGAATAATATTGAAAATTATGATGAACTATTGATATTGATGAGGAAAATATTAGTAAATTAGTTAAGAGTGCATTTATTAATGAAAATGAATATGGAAACTTGATGATATGAAGAAATAGGATTCTGAAATAATTAGATGAATAGGATTGGGACGAGGATTGATAAGATGTAATTATTATTGTAAATTTTGTAGATAGCTTGTTATGATAGATTAGACTAAGGAAATTTATTGGGGATAAAATATAAAAAAAAAATGAATTGGTGTTTAAGAATAAAATTATTTAACATTTGTTGTGTTTAAAAGTAAAATTGCATTTACAATTTTATTTCAAACAGGAGGGGATAAATGCTGTGGATTTTGGTGTCAAAATTTTGGTAATTTTGAAAATTATTGTAAAATTCTAAAATCGTTGTTAAATACTAACACTTTTGAAATATTTTTATCAACTTTTCCTGTTAAAAATAAATTTAAATTATTTTATGGTGTGTCATTGATTTTGAAATCAATGTGTATACTTTTTAATAAGGTTAAATAATACATGTTTCTATTTATTATCAAACAGCTTACTCACCGATTACTTAAGTATACGTAACATCCAGTTGTGCGCAAGTTATTGTTGTGATGTAATTCAATTATGTAATTTCAAATGAGTATATCGACGGGTTATGTGATTCTTTAAGGTTTTGTTTTTGTAAATAGTTCGTTATCATTGCGTAAAAGTACTGTATAATAACCTGTAATAGATGTGTCATTTTTATAAAGAATATTAATCTGCTATTATGTATTATATGAGTGTACAGTTTGTATTAGTTCGTAAGGTGACGTCAGATTGTGTAATATAATTATGTAAATAGTCAATTGTATATAAGCTTAGAAAATAATAATTTTAAGACACTTCACTAAATAAAGCGACGAAGTAAAGTCGTATTAAAGACTATAGTAAAATGTAAAATAGTTCCTGAGATAAAGCGAAGGAGTAAGGTCATGTAAATAATATAGTTAAGTTGGTTGATGAATGAAATACGGCGAAAGTATTAAAAAGGTTGTAAATTGTAAAAGTGTATAAAGAACTACCTTTTAAAATTAATTTACTTGCTAAATAAGCAAGATAATAAATCTTCGATTAAAACCATCAATCGGTGTTTTATTTAATTAAACACAAGAAGCAAACACAAGTTCTTCGAAAAAGGGATATAGTACCCGTTATTAAAATAAAACAAAAGTGAGTTACCAAAACCAAGAGTGTGGATGGTGTTATGTGGGAAAGCCATGCAAAAGGAAGGAAGTCAACCGGAATTGGAAATCGGCACTGAGACAACATAAGTGACTTGCTCTGCCAATTGGTTTTGGAAAGAGGGCATTTATAGCAAAAGGAAGAAGCATCGCTATATAAGAAGGTAGGAAGTTATTTCCTTTTTGTAGTGGTATCTGATGAAGAAAAGACTATCGTTTGTGAGGTGTAATTAAGTGATTTGAACAATTTAGCCATTAAACTTAATTAAGATTTCAATCTTAAAAAGTGATTTCAATTTCAAGTTGTATATTTTTAAAACCTACAGGAATCCACATTCACCATGAGATGAGTCTTTATTAAATTTAATTCTGTTAATTTAATTTATTTAACTGGCGCCCAACTCTCTTACGTAAACTTGAGTTAGTCAAGAACTAACGTAACATTAATTTTATATAACCATTGCATTATTAAATCTATTAAAAGGTATTTTTTTGAATCATATAAGAATTTATAAAAGAGGGAAGTTGAGAAGCATTTCCAAAGTACACAGTTTTTTTTTTTAATTTAATTTATTTATAAATCAACTATTTACAAGCTAACAGCAATTATTCGTTATTTGTAAGTATTTAATAAGTGAATATAAAAACAATATTTTATTTTTAATTAGCCGAATTCAACGCATATATTTTTATTTTGCTAGCCGAGGTGGGGCAAAAGAAATCAAAATTATTCTGTTTATGCGAAGTCACCGCAATATATATATATATATATATATATATATATATATTTTTTTTTTTTGTTTTGTACGAAAGAAAAAGGGACGAATCTTAAAGTGCTAGTTGTGCTTAACCATTTTTTTAATCAACTGAACAATAATATGTAAAGCAACTAAAAAAATCTAGAGCAAATAGAAGGAAGCCAGTAACATTTGGGAGTTTAGTTTAAGAAAATACTCAATATGAAATAACTACTCGTATTTTTTCCTAGATCCCTGTTTATACTATATAACTTAGTTTTATTACTTAGACAAAACAATTTAACTTAATTAAGGTATAAGTCGAGAAAAGCTGCATAACCAGAGCGCCAAGAGTATAATAGAATTTTTCTCAAAGGCTAAACAATTACGTGTACCTCGACTGACTCTCTTTAATCTCTTATAGCCAAATTACAATAGGGTGTGGGTGAATTGAGAGTTTGTCTAGATTAAATGGATTATTTGGGCACGACCAGAGTTCAAAATAAAAATTAAAAACGCATCAATTAAATACTTTAATCAAACGCCCAAGTCTGTCAAACTTTTTAAAGTGAAATTTCAGAGTCACATGCTTATACGTACCAATCATACTCATCAAAATAATTTGGTGAGTAAAACCAGCAAAATAAATTTAGAGAGAATTTAGAGTTTTGATTGTTTCATTGAATTTCAGCATGTTTTAAAAGAAGACTACAGACGTCATTATTTATCAAAAAGGATCGCCATTTGAGTCTTCTAGAAGTACTTTTTTTAATATCTAAAATTTAATATCTAAGATTTAATATCTTGCTAAATAGGCCAGTCTAAAATAGTAAAAAACAAACTCGCGTTATTTTATAGAAAATCTTAATTAACGATTTCATTTTAGCCTCTAGTATACATAACTAAAGTTCTGCCCAGATTACGTATACTGTAGGCAATTGTTGTGAAACATAAACCAAAAGTGGCCGAAAAGTGTTTTACTTCAGTTGTTTCTGAGGAAGGTAATTGTGTTTCTGGTCCGGTTTATTAAGTTGTGTTAATGGTTAAGGACACTATCAGTATGAAAAATCATATGACTGTGTTACGTGCTAATTTCGTAGCACTCTATATAGCTATGCGTTTACATTAAATTGTATAGCGTTAGGGGATTTTCGCATTCTCTCTCCTTTTAGTTGCCATTTTGTTTGGAACTAACTTCCTGTTGATAGCAGAACTGTCACTTCGTTTTGTACGTTCGTCACGCTAGTCCTTTATAGAGAATATCTAGTAGCATCGCCGTTAAATTAATCTCTCCTTTGTGTTGTGAAATGGGAATTGCATTGGTGCAGATCTATGGTTGATTTTTGGCGTTGATTTTCAATTTTATTGGTAACCGCAAGGGTTTCCCACTACTTCTTTTTGGAGGTTAGGAGCACGTTCGAGGTTTGTTGGTTTTAGCTTTTCTTTACATTCAGTCTCTTATATTTAATTCTTTTGACAGGGTTCGATATTTAATTGTCGTTAACCGCACTTGGAGGCGGTATAACTAGCTCATTAGGTCACATTTCACCGAAGGTATCTATAAAATGTTTGCTCGGTGCATTCTGGTAATTTGATTCTATTTGTTACAGACCTTTTTTGGTATATTGATTATTTTATAACTTTCTGGTTATCTAACCATAACTACATCCACCTCTTTGTATGTGTGGGTTGTTAAAACACCACTACGTTCGAACTGGTTGGTGGTGTTCTTCTTCGGAGTGAAAGAAGACACCTGTATCGTGAGTCAGTTATAACTATAGCAACTGGTTATATCAAAAATAAAGTTTGACGCTCCTCTTACTGTAATTAATACTTTACTGTGTATACTTGTATATTATAACTCTCAGTGTAAAATGGTTTTACCCTAGTGTTCGTGTGGCACTTATGTCTGCGTATCTATTTCGTATATAATATTTTATCACCTTACATTGTTAGGAACATTTTGCGAGTGTATAAACGTATAGCAACTGGTTATATCAAAAATAAAGTTTGACGCTCCTCTTACTGTAATTAATACTTTACTGTGTATACTTGTATATTATAACTCTCAGTGTAAAATGGTTTTACCCTAGTGTGCGTGTGGCACTTATGTCTGCGTATCTATTTCGTATATAATATTTTATCACCTTACATTGTTAGGAACATTTTGCGAGTGTATAAACGTATAAGCTTTGCTCCGTAATAGTTAAACAGCTGACTACTGTAGTTGAGGGATGCGGAATCTGATTGGTACTTGTAGTCACGATAATTTTACCGTGTTCTTTTTGTTTATTACATTTTATGACTAGAAGCTTAGTCATATTTAAAGTAATTAGTCACTCGCATGAATTCTCATCCATGAACCTCATTAAGAATTAATCACTTGTATATACCTTATATAATTAATTATTTTTGTCAAGGCTATTATCCTTGATAACTACACTTGATAATTTGTTTTACCGATTTGTTACCTGCTAATTTGTGCATTTATTAATAAAGCATTGTATCCCTTATTGAAGGGTTATTATTTTGATGTGGGGACTTGGGGTTTATATTTACAGTTTCCAAGGAACCAATATTGGGAAGAGTCGACCACATTGGTAGTAGTCGCAAATGTGTTGTTCTTTTCAGATTTTGTCAGCCAATACTGTAGCTATCTTAGACGATTCTTGGCGCCCATTACAAAACACCTCTTGTGAAATCCACGACCTCACGCTAGCTGGCTGGCAGCCAACAGACTCAACTGCGGTTCATAGTTGTTACTGTTTCCCAATAAGCAGTCCCCATTTTGTGGGTAACAGCTGAATGAAGAACTTCCTGAAAGGTGATAAATTGGTGATAAATATGTAACTAAATATTAAATACACAATCTTTCCTATTGGTGACATAAGCCGCAAACACAACGAAAAATAGTTGTAAAACTAAAAACAATTTTATTCAAGACAGGGGCAGCTACTGCTGGTTCCTGCATAACAACAACTATCACCTAAAACATATTCGCAAGATCATATATTCCATGTCTAAAGCAGATGCCGTTAAACAATAAAACGATAAAACGGATGGATAGATCCCAGTGAGCGTAAAACCCACTAAATGTAACTCTTCATTAAAAATAAAAGTAAAACTCTTTTGGTCTACCTACTGTAATAGTCTATTTGAAACGTTCAATATGTAAGCACCTAAATTCTCACTAATTAAACAAACAAAAAGCCGTATACTTCAGGCTTCAATCTCAACACCCTTAATACCAACAACTAATAAGCACAATAAATCGCTTAAATATACTTACGTTAGCATATCTCCCGGCAAAGACGTCTTATTAATTCAAAGTATACTCAGATCTTGTGGGTGTTAATCGCAAAAGATTACTGATTAAGAATAGAACGTAGGAACAGTTAATAAGGCAAGAAGGCGCCACTCAAATATATTAATGTTATTAAGTAATAACAAGTGTTGAGAAATCTACTTTCACAATTCGGGAAAAGGATTCTCTATTAATTTATGTTAAATTCAATTTGAATATTACTTCTTTTAAATTTAGAATTTATTCTATAAATGGAACACCAACAGTTTGTCGTGTCAAACTATAGCATCCATTAATAATTTTGAAATCTGTATACTGAAATAAATTGAAGCATAAATTGGTTACACAATACAAAAATATACACACCAGCTTAAGGATTATAAAAACCTACTCGCATCGTTATTTTCTACATTGTACCTTAATTTGGGATCCCATTCTAAATACACTTTTACTTTGAATTTCTTTTCTAAAAACCAATTCTTGTCTACCAGCAGTTGCAGCGGTTCGTTATTTCATTAAACCCACCAAATAGATGCGTAATTCACTAAAACAAAATCCTAACTACCGACAACATTTAGCCAAAAGTGGAAACAACTGAATTCTGAACGAATTACTTTAAAAACGGAATCTTCTAGCGTTGCAGTAATTTCTATTATTAACTTTGGTTTTTTATTAACACATGTTTTCAAACATAAACGGCGGCATAAATAATGATTCGAAATGTTGTTTAAATTTTTATTAGCCATTCTTTAAAGATGATGGGTGTTAACTTGTTAGTATCAAAACCCGCGACATTCCACGTTTTCTCAGTATTTAATATCTTAAATAAGTCCTGTAAAAGAACACTCTCATTAATCTTTACGACCTAGTCAGAAAAATTTTCCATATTCTCTAAGATCAAACTCGATTTTTTTTTTACTACACACAATTATTTAGGACAAACTTAGCACTCTAGCAATGGTAACAATATATTTCAGTATTTAACAATACAATATGTTACAAATTCTAAATTATTATGAATTATTCTGAATATTTTAAAATTATTACAGTTCCAACACTTTTCCTCCTATTATTCTTTTTATGACATTCTTTTCTTTTATGAAATTATTCTTGGTGATACAGTTCTTCTTCTTCCTTAGACGGACACCAAGAATTATAAATATTCTTACAATGGTGGACTATAGTGATTTCATATCGAGTGTTTTCTTAAATTTGACGTCGAAGGCGGCTATGGGTAGTTGATTGTGAACGGATCTTGATCGTATTAATAAATGTCATTGTCAAAACGTCCAAATTACTCACGTGTTTAAATAATTCACAATCGACTATTCACAGCCTACGTTGACGTCAAATTTAAAAAAACACTCGATACATATTTTTATGATCAAGAAGGAATTCAATGTATGAAAAGGATTGACAAAACAATCATGATCAACAAGTTGAAAATCCAACAAAAAATAAAACTAAAAGTAATGTGCAACAGATTTGCATACATAAATACTTTACATAATTTCACCCCTCTATTACTATTACCAACCATAGTGATCTTTCTTTCTTAAAATGTTAATACAATTTTCTTTCTTTTTATAAATTTAAGTAAAATTAAAAGTTTTAAAATTGTATAGAATTAATTTTAAATTTGTTTAAAATTCAATGAAATGAAATAGAACGTTATGAACTGATGGCTTGTTTTTATGTGGCAAGAAACTTGCTTTAATATTAAAAAAAATAATAATCTGAGTTGCAGGTAACAATAAACCTTATTGAAGCATAGAACAAATGGTTTCAGAATTCGCCAATATTCATAACAATATTATTATTAAGGAAAGAAATCTTATCTTCTACCCTCAGTCGTATATCAATCTATTCTATTAAGATCCCCATTAAATGTTGCTAAATCAATTTCATTGTACTCTCTCTGTCGTATAATTTTTGGATTAATAATTTTAATTTTAAGTTGTTTAGCACAGGCAATGTAATCTTGCAGTTCATAATATTTTTTTATAAAATAAGGCAACTCCTCCACCTCTATTATTTCTCTAACTGCTTAAAACAGAATAGTCATCATTAGAAATAATAAAATTGTCATAATCTGTCAATTTTAACTAACTTTTAGAAGTTTGTATTAATTCTACATTTAAATTTATAAAATAGTCTCCGGATGCAGAGTTCTTTAAAATTGACCTGTTCTTGATATGTCAATTATTTTTAGGCTTGACATAATTTTCTAAAATTTATTTATTTTTGTTATAAAGAATATAATATTCATATAAGGTAACATTTTGATCATATTATTATAGGATACGTTAAATGCCTTAATTAAATTTGACTAGTCGAATAGCGTCTAAAACTCATTGGAATTTTTCTCTAATGCAATTGGTTTTTGCTGAATGACGTATCACTGATTCGAGCGTTTCGTGAAAGACGGCATCATTAGTGTGGATCCTTGTGTTGAAAGTGCATTTGGAATGTGTTTTTGGGTTAGTGTTATTGCTAAATGTAACGATTTTTTTTAGTTTGTATTTATTATGGTGGTTAATAGTTGCGTTGAATAGAATGCACGTATCATATTGCGGATTATTGGCAATTAAGAAAATTTTCATTATTGTTTCCTTGTGCACATTGTGTATTAAAATCTGTCAGGATCTGTAAGGGTCAGATATTTTTTTAGTTATTTAATTATTTTATTACATTAACGTAACGTTCTTCAGTCAATTTTTGTTTATTTATTAAATTAATTTAATCCTTAGATTTTCTTCTCGAGTTTTTCACTTAAGTTGAATATATTTGGATCGTCTTCAAGTTAAATTAATCTGACTTGACTTTTAGTGATAAAATCAACAATAAAAAGGTTTTTCTTCTTGTAAACTTCATCAATGTATATGTCATATGTTCTACCACATGCGTTGTTATTAGTGTTGGGTTCGCGATACCACCCGCGTATCACGACACTTGCGAGTCGAAACCATTAGCCGTGTGAAGTGTCGACTCCTTCACGACTCTTTAACGATACTTCGCATTTACACATCATGCATGCGCTAGTTCATATAATATAATTGAAACGAGCAGTCAAGATTCATAGCTAATACGTAAATCATAAACTAGGGATTAAAAAACAATTAGGTTTATGAGTAAATTCTGTTATGGTTATATATTTATGCATTAAGTACATTAAAAGACATTAAATTATTTATACACCGCATTCGTTCTAACATTTGCTATAGAAAATTAGTATGGGAAATCTGAAATATGCCAAATAGTTCGTTCTCGAATAAAAGTCGGTGAGATTAATAGTTGCAAAACAATTTAAATAATTTGTTATTATTCTTTTATTCGAAAAACGTACAAGAAATAATACATTACAAATAAAAAATAAAGATACCCAATTAATAAGACAATGTCTTATTAATTGGGTATCTTTATTTTTTATTTGTAATGTATTATTTCTTGTACGTTTTTCGAATAAAAGAATAATAACAAATAAAATTTAAAAAAAAGTTATGCTTGTAACGGGGTTCGATCCTGCATTCCACCAGCCCGTGCAGTTTAGCAAGCCACGGTTTGCCATCGAACCACGGAGGCGTTGCGTCAACTTTTCAGGTTTCGGCTTTTAAATTAATGTTTTGCAAATAATTCATGAATTTATAATTTTAACTAAAAAGTCTACAACAAAATAGTTTTATATGTACGTCTTATTCAATGATTGTTGGCCAGTTCAGCAAATCTGCCTTTAATTTCTTTGTAAGAATAATCAAGCAACTTCGAATTACACTCTAATAAGAGCGATACTGTTCGACACGAAGTGTCGCGACACTTCAAGTGTCACGACCACGAACAGTATCACTACACTCGACACCCAAGTTCCCATCACTAGTTGATATGCATTTTTACAATCTTACCGACTTCTACAAAATTATGCATAATATTTGCCGAAAATTGAAGTAGTTAATTTAAATTTTAATTCAAAGAGTGTCAATTAACATTCAGTTCGATTTCTAGACTTGTTCAGAAATTAAGTGAATTATCTATTTTAAATTTATGTGTTTGGTTTTTCAATGATCAAACTTTTATCAGCCTTATGTTTTTAGTTTTTACATATTTTCGCTTGCTAACCTTCTAAGTTTTGTAATACTATTGGCTCTTAACCACCTATGTTGTGTAACTATCATATTTCTCAAAGAAGGTTTTTTACTTAAACATTCAACACTTAATAATGAAAGCAAATACCTGACACCATAACAGCTGTGGAGGCATTAAACGATAGCATGTCCTATCTTATTTCTCTCTGTCTTATGGAAACACAATATATTTCAATAGTACTATTTTTAAATTTATGTATGTAAGATATTATATGTACAGCGATGGCATGGTTTAGAATATCCTAGAGAAATATGTACAGTATTCCAAGAATACATAATGAGAACATGTATGTATGCATCCTAAAAAGTACGCTTTTTTGATTTTTTTGATTTCAAGTCGACTACTGTTTCCGTCTCTACTTCATTTTTTGCTTCTTGATGTTAATAGCATTAGTTTGTAAGGCACGTTAACATTATTAAAGACATTAAGGTAGTTTTGTATGGAAAATTCAAATCTAAAAACTCTGTAATACTCTTAACAAAACTAAATTTTAATATAGGTATCCAAGGCAATAATATTACACTATCTTTTATTTAAGAATAATCCTAGCAGTAACAGTGTCTAACATTTAAATAAGATGAGGTGGGAGTTTTTGTATTTCATATTTGAATTTCCATGACGAGACCGTTCATAAAGGTGTTTTCTAAAATTAATTATCTTGCATCACGTTATCACTATAATACTTAACAACAATCACAGCAGCTTTGTATATTTAAAAACTTAGGAAAGCCCTTTTCGGAGCTTTTCGGAGACTGGGAGGCGTGCTGTATTCGTTATGTCATGGATGATCATCCAGGATTTGAGTTCAGCAGAGTGGATTATTTATTCCTAGTCCCACTGCAGCGTGTAAATATTACGCGCGCAAAATAAAAGTCTAAAATCATTGTTTAAAAATGCCATCCCCTAATAACCTCTTCACGCCAACATATTTTGGATGGTAGGGCGTGTAGGGATATGTTAGGAGAGAATACTGGACATTAAGACGTGGTCCGTTGAACACCACCGGTCCACGATATCTTTATTTTATCTTCTTATCGTTATCTTGTGTAGTGCTAAAGATATCAGTGAATAGCCAGATAGCTGGTAAGCCACCCCAATTTTCTCTTATTTTTTAATTAATTCACTGTGTTCACACAGGCTTTTTCCTCACATCCGATTTTTGCCGTACCGTACCTTCGCTACAATAACAGCTTGGTAAACTGCAAATCAAAATAGGAGCCTTTAGACGCAAGTATCTATCATCTCGTTGTTCTGCTAAGGGTTCCATTGATTTGATCGCCGCAACGAATCAATAATAAGGTCAGATTATTCAGTAGGCATATCAGTGCGATAAAATATTACCATATAATTGTGTTAGTTCTCCTCAGGAACATAATTGAATGTTTGTTTGATTGTGCCTTTTTTATTTAGTAAATTATTTAGTAAGGCTGTAAGTTTATTTTTAATTTTTTTGAACTTCTTGTTTATTATTTAGTAAAACATTACGTTTATTTCTTTTATGTAATAAGAAGACAAGGTGTGTTGAATGCCTTTTTTTTTATGTAAACGAAAGATTCGAATCTTCCGGATGTAATATAGTACCTTTTTTTAATTCTAATTAGTTAGGTAACGTTATCCGCTCATCGGATAATTTTGTAAATAGTTTTTTTGCATATTTAATTAAATATAAATATTTCTTTATTTATGTAGCATAGTAGTCTTTTAGGAAATATATCGCATTTTTAACCATTAAATATATGTAGTTCAATTAGAAAATTAGTTTTTATTAATTGAAACTCGTACGGCGTAAATAAATAAGTAATTTCCCTAGTTTAGTCCCTATTCTCTAGAACTGAAGCTGGAGTATAATTCATTCAATTGGGACGATAAGCAGAACTTCAGTTGGCGCCCAGCATTCTTGAGCAATTACCAGGTAGGTCAAAGAACGATTTTATCCCATCAAGCGAACGACGAACCCAACTCTGTACCACCTAACCCATCAAGCTGCCGGAGCAAACATCAAGGTGGCCAGAGCTCAATCTTCGAGAGTGTTGCCACACCACTAGTTGTTAATGTACGTGCTAAGATGTAAACCTTTGACTTATGTCAACGGTCAAGTTGTAGGTTAAATCTAATTCCAAATTTGAATCCTCCATGATCGATTACTCCCAGTCAATTACCTCTACTGCCAATAACCTCTCGTCGGTCAAATGATATATAGCAGCCCTATAGGCGTTTTTTAGTAGAAAACGCTTAAGAAGTCAACGCAATTAATAAATCAAACAGTAACAAATTCTGTCCTGTCTCTAATAAATTAACAATACCTATAATAACAATCGCAAAACTTTAGATTTATTTAGTGAGAAATTTGGTTTTCGTTGGTATTTTAAACTTTTTCAACACCCTTCCTTGTAGGTAGCAGTTATCGTATTCCCTTTAACTGTAGTAGCAACCGTATACGCTGGACTTTTGGGAGCTGCTCCTCTTGCCACCGGCTTTGTTCAATCAAGAGTTGTTGTCGCACCGGGATTAGCAGCTTCTCCACTTTTTAGAACCGGAGTTATTTCTACCAGAATTGTTACTCCCGGAGTTGTCGGTATCGGTGCTACCTTACTCGTTCTTGGCGTTGGGAGTTGCTCTAGTTTGGTAAAAATGAAAACTGTGTATAAAATTTCTTATTTATTGATATAATAAAAGTTCAAGTAGCTGAAATCGTTCTTATTTTTAGAACATAAATCTACTTAATTTTTAATGCACATCAAGGGTCTACATTTTAAAAATTTAGAAATATGTAAAGTGACAGAATGATAATTAAAATTTTGGTAATTAAAAAACAATAACATAAACAAAGTGTTCTGAACTCCTGTATAATGTAAATGAAGGGGTTCTCTTACATGTGGTATGACCATATCAACAAGAAATAGCAAAATGTCAGGTATAATTTTTCTTTTCATTTTGCTTTTAATCGTGAACTCATAATAAAGTGAAATTTGCAACTGAAATTTATTCTGAAATGCTATTATTTCACAGTTTCCAAAGTAAAGCGAACGCAAAGTCAATTTTTGTGAGAAAAGCGGTTTGCATACAAAGTAAGCTGCATTCCGAGAAGAGATGTAGTTTCTATTGCAAACTGTCGTTTTTGCATCTTTATGACATTTCATATTATTCATATTCCATGTCGTCGATTCAGACGAGAAAAAATTAAAAAAAAAGAATGAAAAACCTAGGATATTCAAAATCTGATTTGCACACTTAATTTAAAGTTAAGGAGCCTTTTTCCACTTATTGAATAAACAAATCTTCTAAAGAAATGCTGACTATTATCTTGGTCGTAAGGGCAACATTGCTAAAATTTTCCAATTAATTATTTACAATAAAGAAGAAAAAATATTTTATAAGAAGTAGTGCAGTTTGTAATACAAAAATATTTTACTGAACAAAAATCAGAAAAAATAGAACATAAAAAATGTGTACTTTGAGAATGATTTATAACATCGATTTGGCTTTCATCGATTTATTTAGATTAAGATTAAAATTCTTTATTACAAAAATACAAATTAATTAATATTAAAAGGAAAACCGAAAATATTTCAAAATCCATGTAACCGTTATAATAATTGGTTGTTTATAAGATATAACGGTGTCATCAATTACACTCACAAAATGCAAGATATTAAAAACATAATTTGTAGTATAGTATTCAAATTGCAATGTAATTTAACACTGACTCACTGACCTATATAATATTTCAATTTTTAACTCATTATTTACTGTTAACTTTAATGTACTATTGTATTAATTTAATGTAATTAAATTATGGAACCCCGGTATAAAAATGCTGTATGTGAAAGTTAAGTTGATATTCGAAACATAGAAGAGTTTATCATCGAAAAATGGAGTATTTAAACATAGACTAAGGAATGCAGTGAGTCTGGCCTCATATACATTTTCTTAGTATCCAATTTTTCCTAAATTCAATTCGACAGAAAAATAGTATCCTTCTTACGGTTGAAACTTTGTCTTGAGGCACGTTTTCTCTTTGTTATGTATGTCGAAATTTCCTGATAAAAACAAGATATGTACTCTTGCAGTCATTAAAATAAAACTTTGATAAAAATAATTTAATTTACCACTTCATTATAGTTAACAGATTGCAGTTGATAACAAAGTTTGTTTATATTAAAACGTTTTTACAAAGAACTAAGTGCTCAAAAAGATAATACTTATTTTTAGTTAAAGAGTTTTTATGAATTTAAGTTTCCATTTTATTACCCTGGTGCACCTTTGAAATTAATATTGGAGAGAAATCTGTGCAATTTTGTTATTGGTTGAACCTGTCGTCATATTTTAGTTCGGGTAGTTAATCGCATTTTATCGCACTTAAAAACCTAGAAACGACTATATAAAAGTTTACTCTTCCCAGTGCAGTGCATGGTGTCTGTAAAGTGAACATACACGTGATTATCAGCTCGAAAGATGCGGCGAAGCCGAGTAAAGATGGTATTCATTCGGTCACTTTGCAGTCGTCAACCGTGCTCGGTCAGTTTGTCTAGTGTTAACCGGTGAGTCGATTTTTGCTGGTTCCAGGATGCAGCCTTTATCCCTCCGACCAACTGTTAGGCGACCCCGGTTACCCGGTTTTCCGGTGTCCCGATTCCTGTCTAGGTGATGCAGGATAAGGAGTCATCCCCAAGTGTTCAGTCACCCTCCTTCTTTCCAAGGCAGTTGTTAGTCACATTGGGGGGTAACACCATTCGAGTTTATTATGCCTGGTGGCTGGAGTGGTTTATCGTGACTGGCAACTGCCTGTCCTTTTACCTACCTTCCTCATCCCGGGTGTCTGTCCATTACCTATAGGGGGGCTCCTTAATGGAATCCGGTTCAATCGACTACTCATTGCTTAGTGCTACACAAAGATCTCCCGAAAGCCATATTTCGGAGGTGGGTCTGACAGGAGTCGTGTTTTTTGTGTAACTCAACCATTTAATTCAACCACAACCAATTTATCTACGACATTCATCTATCGTCGACTGCAAACAACATCCACCAACAACTTACCATCCTTCAACTAAACTTCATCATTCAACTTCATCTACGCCAACTGCTACTCATCAACAACCAAGGTAATTTCCCATATCAACATGCATCGCATGCTGGTATGGCCGATAACAAACAAAAGAAGAGCCATGAAAGCAAAATTATCGAAGAATACAAGTACGAAGCAATTGTGGTTATCATTACCAACATTATTTTTAATGTTGTTAATAATGACCACAAAGGTCAAATATTGTCGGACCATTTATTATTAAATTTACTTAATAATAAATGGTCTACCAACATCGGCCGAAGAGCCTTCGGCCTATAATAGCCGTCAGGTGAGAAATAACGTTGATAGTTGTAGTTCACTCTTCTAGACAGTTCCGGTTAAGCGAACGTTCCTTCATGTAGCGGGCGCTGCCAATCTGACCGTGTCCCGTCAACTAAGTTAAGTTCCGGCAATAATCATGTTGAAAGTAAATTGCCGTATCGGGGGGGGGGGGTTGATATAGTTCGTGCTCGTGATACGGGAAAAGTTATGTTACTTTGTGTCCAGTTAAGATTTATAACAGGAGATGAAATAATTATTTTTCTGTGTATCTTCTCAGCTGGTTTGATGTGTAAGATTCCGTATTTGTGCACTTGGGCGGCAAACGTTTTTGTCTGAGTTGCAAAGATTAATTCACAAGCTAAAGAGTGAAATAATTGTTTATAGAGATTTTCATTATGCTGAAAATTGAAGGATAGCAGTTGTGTTAATAAAATTATCGTTACATTTGTTAAGACCGGAGTCCTTCAATAATAATAATTACAATTATTTCACTAATCTGAGTTTGTATTAGAAAGGAATGAACTATCGTCTGATATTATAAATTACAAATAAAAAAATACATATTTAAACTTTAATTCACTGACAATAGTTTATTGATCTATATCTAGATAATAATCCCAGGTAATAATAATGATTGTATGGGAATCATTTTTTATGTCGTAATTTATGTTAACGTATGTCGTATTTTCATAACTGGTACTAAAAAGAAACTACTCTAGATTAAATGTTTCAATAGTCTAAAATTAAGTTACTTAAGCAGTGAAATGAAAAACTATTACAGTTATACTGTCGTAGAGAATAATTACTTTTTTAAAGGTAAAGTTTAATTAATATTTTTTTCGGCCTCCGTCTAGAAAAACGGATTTTCCATTCGACAAAATCGTCTTGAAAATGGCTTTTTCTTGCTTGGGCAAGAAAATGAAACAGGGACTTTGAAAGATTTTGGATTGGTACCACTGACTTACCGACACCGACGCTGATTGCTGAAATGTCAAAACTTTTACAAATTCAGTAATGATAAATCCGTTTCACTGTTTTTAAACTATTATATAGCTAAAGGTATCTATCAGTTTAATAAATCGTAAATGATATCACGTAATTGAGGGGTAGGTAAGCTATAAAGATGTTTCATTCGGAAAATGCATGTTTACTTTTTAGGTTATGACATGAACAGTCAATGAGAGTGAAATAAGTCGATAGAACAAAATTTAATTAACCTGCTACGAAACATAAGAACAATAACACGAACAACGAAATCGAAAACATCCTCTAAAAGTAAATGTAAATACACAAGAAATTATTTAAAGTTAAAGTTGATTGTACAATTTTCCAGATGGGAATTGGAAAGGTTAACATTTGGCAAATTTTTATCTTGTAATTTAAGTTGCACGTTATGAACGGTAGATGAATTTGAAACGTTAAACAAAGAAGAAGGTTCTGGTGTTGAACTTTCCTGTGGTACTGATCTACCCGTTGAAGGTTGTGGTGCCAAACTGTTTTGATGCACTAATTTATTTGCAATGTTTATTTTAGCACCCAAAGAATCTTCTATATATTGTTCAGCGACTGTGCTGCTTTTCCAGGCCCCCAGTCGCTTCAGGGTTGTTAAATATACCCCATTCCCTGCTAGAGCTGTAGCACTGCTCCTTCTGAAGCAATGACCCGTATAGTCTTTGGGATTCTCTAATTGTAAATATGATGCTATTTTTGAGGGCATACTTCCAAACGAATGAATCCCCACAGGTTGCCTTGTACATTTGTTTTTTGAATAAAATAAAAAAAAACTTTTAATCTCAGTGTTTGGTCTTAAGGACATGTATTTTCGAATAAGGTCAAGCCAGTGCACTTCTGTCACGCAGTAAGTACGAGGTTTTTTAGTTTTGGTGTGAGGAATAGCTATGACTATAACATCCCCTCTATCAATGACATCTCCAGTTTTTATGTCTCGTAACTCCTGAATTCGACAAGCGCCACATAAGCCAAATATTAAAGCTGTCTACAAGTAGGTATATTTTTTAATTATTTAGGATAAAAAGAATAATTTTACTTACTTTTATCATAAGGTAATCTTCATTTGGAGCTTCGTTTATAAATTTTTCTAAATCTGTCATCTCTAAAATCTTCGATTTTTTGGGAGATACCCGTCATGTTTGCGCTTTAAAAGAGCTATTAATTTTGTGTATTTCTCTATATTAATGTTGTCTTTAATGTTTAAAGTCGATTTCAACATTGAGTATACGTCGAGTAACGTCGACGATTTTAAGGACTTCGACTTTTCTTCAAAATAAGCCACCAAGACATATTCATTATAAGTATTTACTCCATTATCAGAAGCCCATTTTTTGAATAGTTCGGATTCTTTCCAATATCGATTGGACGACTTTTCTGGCAATAAATTTTGAATTGCGGTTTCTGCCACTTTTTGAATATGTGGTGGTATATTTTCTTTATCCATTTTTCAACCAAAATGCAATTGAATTTTGTTTGCAAAAGTTTTAATTTGACAAATGTCATAAAATAATTTTAAATTCAAATAATTACACCATGGAGTGAGGACCGCCAATAGAAGAAAATAAATTCCCTAGCCGGAGATATTTTAACAATAAATTAATTAATGCATTTATTAATTATTTGTATACATTAATAGTTATTTAATAAATTAGTTTGTTAATGAAAGCGATTAATGATCGAAACTGTTTAAAGCACGAACGAGCGATAGGGAGTGAGTGCCTTTAATAGTTGAGATCATTAGTTGCTCATTAACAAACGAATTGATTACAACAGTTTTTCGTTGACCGTAAAATTCTTCGATTTTAAGATAGAAAATTTCAAATAATACCGAATCCAAACTTGTGCGTATATCTGGTTGCCCAAAGTAAAACATCATCAAAACGTCAAAATCACAAACGGGTTTATTAATGAAAAAGAGTGTATTAATGAGGTCCATTAATGCATCCTTTTTTCACAAAACAGTTACTTAATAAAAAAGAGTGTATTAATGACGTCCATTAATACATCCTTTTTTAGAAAAAATCATTCATTAATATTGACATTAACAAACGGTCAACGAAAAAATCATTTAAGTCGATTGGAGTGCATTTGTTTAATTGTTGAAAGTGTAAATATAAATGTAAATAGGTTAAGAATCGTGGCAACACCTCAAAGAAATCAATCGATTTTGTTGGTAGCAGTGTTAGGTTTCAGCTTTCGATTGAGTTGACATCCTAACCTCCAAATGTCAATCCCAAAATATAAGTGGAAACATGTTGAATGTTTTGTAATTTTGTATGCAATTACAGATGGGAATATTCTATTTTTTAACTTTTGTATTGTCTAAAGATTACAATCTGCTAAGCAGATACAAGAAATATATAAAAAGTTGTTGATGTTTAATACATACATTTTTAAAATTAGTGTGTTTGTATTACTGATTTCGTGGATATTCTGATTGTGATGATAAACTGTATACATCACATTGCAAAAGGTAATTTTACATTTTGCAATATTTCCGTCGAATTAACATTTGTATTCTGATATTATTAACGCAGAAGACTGAATTGTTCAACATAATTTAATTAATAAAATATATGATTATTAGTTAATACAATAAAATATAGATTATTATAACAGTCATTATATGTCATCTTTCTGTTCTGTTATTTGAATTCGCGCGCTATGAGGTGTTGTCACATCTCTGCTGTCTTTCCACATATGTCGTGAAAAACTATTGTTTTGTTTACTTTAAATTATTATTGTGCATTAACTAGACACAAGATTTCAAAAATATTGGGCAGCATTGTTCTTCGAATATTGTGAGTATGTCATTTTAGTTTTTTATCAGATTCCTTACATTTCTTCATCATAATTTTTCGTTAAAACTGCTAAAGGTTAGATGGTCTCCGTAAGAACCCATGTTAAATTCTGGATTTTATTTTCCATTATTCTCGGTAATGGTACACAAGAAGATTATAAAAAAAAGTTACCGAATAGAATAAGTGTCAAAGAACTCGAGGATTAAATTTCACGTCATTCTCTACATTTTTACATTTCGCTGTATCCTCCTTAATTGTTTTAATTTAAAAAATTTGTCGACCAAAAAAGTTTTGTGCATTACACGGCCAGAAAATGTTTCGCAAGTGCTTGCATTTTGGGGGCCTCGGCTTCTCCTCTGCCCCCAATATTACTCGCACTAGCAAAACTGCATTTTCTAGCCTAGTGATACAAATAACTATTATTAATGTTTTACATTAAACCACATTTTGAATGCAAATCAATATAGAAAAATTACCACCCGACTGGGAACCGTACCCAGGACATTCCGCTTTCCGGGTGGAAACTCTCCTTTCCTCCTCCGTTCCTCCATCGTGTACTACTTAAATTTTGTCAACTGATAATAATGTGCAGAGGTATATAGAAAGCTAATCAAACAGACTAAGATGAGAACATTTTTTTATTTTTATCATGAGTTAAACGAAAACATAAGGAGTTCTACTTTGACAGCTGCTATTTCATTTAAATGTTTTTTTTTAAATTCGCTTAGACCAAGTATATTCTAACGCAATTAGTAAATATTACTTCTAATCAGCTGTATCCAGTAAATTAAATTAGTTATTTTTTATTATTTAGATATTTTTAACACTTCGCACAACTTTTTTTTTTCGTACAGCTGAAAGAGACTCGCCATAGGATAATAAATGATTGTAATTGCTACTTTCGTGGAACTTCTTTTCTTTTCTCTATGACACATCGTGTCGCGTGGTTAGTCTCTCTTACTCTTGAAATATAATCAAATTAATAGATTAATTCAAAGTTTCACAAGATATCATGAAATCCGGCATTTACCGTTTGAATTGTTCTTTTTGTAACTCGGTTTATATTGGACAAACACTTAGAAATTTCGACAAGATACAAAGAACACGTACGCTCTTATAGACTTAAACATCCAGAAAAATCTAATTATGCCAAACACATTTTGGAACAGAACCACCCAACGACACCTCAAAACAACATTAAGTTCTTACATTTTTGCAACAACAAACACAAATTAGACATTTTAGAAGCTTTTGAAACATACAGACATAAACGCACAGTACCTTTAATGAATGAACAAACTGAGCTTAGTAATTCTCCTTTATTAGAAGTGTTAGATATTTAGTTTTTGTTATGTATTGCATCTAGTTACCTATTTTCTGTATGTATTTATCCTTAGCAACGTGTTTGTTTATCAATCTTATCTACCTTTGATAATGACATTTTAATGTCGAAACAATATTGTCAGGTTAAGATAAACTAATAAAACTTGTGAAACTTTAAATTAATCTTTTAATTTGATTATATTTCATGATTATGGAGTTCCACACAGTAAGGCTGGAGACAGTAAACGCTCTCTTACTCTTGCAACTTAACAAATATTCTATCATTTTCTATACTACTAATGCTCGTGTCACAAAATGGATTACTATTTTATTTGTAATACGTGCTGAATAATACAAAGAGCCATGTACTGTTTGATTATTTTGTCATTCCAGTAAACCAAGATTATAAACCATTGCAACTTTTCTGTTGAATGTGATGATGATAGGTCGAGAAATAATAATGTGCGTTCTTTAAATATATTTTTTAATAAAAAAATTTCTTTAATAAAATATGACAAAAATACTTATAAGTTGATACACATGATAGAAACCATTATTATATTATTCCTATTATGTTCTTTTATGTGTTTAAATAAAAGATACTCAATTATTGTCATTAATTAACTTTATTAATATTGAGTGAGCAGGGAGTATTACATATACAATGCATACACTGTACAATATGTGTGTCCCCCAAGCCGAATCAAGTGGTATTGACGGACGGGCCAGGATTGGTTACTTATATCTCTACAAATAAATATTGCCAACTTCAATTTACATACATAACAATTCTTAAGGCACAATTTGGCACCAATTTGTTATTTTTATTAAAGGTTATGTAGTAAAACAAATAATAACAATCATAACAAATTGCAAATTGATTAATGGCCTCCAACATTTTACAATGTGGTTAATATGGTGGTAGAGTAGTTTACGAAAAATTACTTTAAAGTGATTCTTCTGGGTAGCAAAAACGTAAGATTTACTTTCAATACTACTGTAAAGTTCCGTTACTTTAAAGGGTTAAACAATGGTTCCAGGCAGGTGGCAGGAACTCTCAGTACTACTTTAAAGTTTTAAAAAGCGCTTTAAAGTAGCGTCGGGCAAGTTACTGTTACAATCATAATACCACTTTGAAGTTGCAACAACTTTAAAGTAATTATACTAAGTGGCAATATCGTTCCATATACTTTAAAAGTTACTTAGAAGTAATGGAACTACATAGTTCCAATAAATAATATAAATAACTACACAATTACTAAAATATTCCGAATTGAAATAATTAAACCCATAAAGTCATAAAATTAGTGTAGTTACATAACAACTACTCAATTAAAGTTACGATCTTAGTTACTGCTACTTAGATGCTGCTTGGCATACTAGCTGCTTAAACAGTGGGTGGGTTGGAGATTTTTCATTTTCATAAGTGATTCCTTTTGCACACGGTACTGGATTTTCTATCATTCTTATACATGAAGCTGTTTCTAGTATCACATCCTTAGACTGTGTTCGATAACAATGTTATGTCAGCATGCTACATTCTTCTCCGTAACCATTAGTTATTTTTTATTGCATTTCATTCTACAAGTTGTAATCATTTTGGCAAATTTAAAAATTCAACATTAATAATACAATCATTTATAATAAAAAATCACTCATAAAAACTCGAAGAGTTGTAATCACACAACGAACGTTTGTACTATAGTTATAATAAGAGGGTCCTTCAATAAATTAGCCTTTTGACCGTCATGTTTTGACGGGGTTTCCCTAGCATTATTTTGAAAGATACATAATTTATATTATACATAAGCTATCTATCTCAGTTTGTATTGCTTTACAATTTTTCATTCTTTTAGTCATTCCAAATGATAAATAATTTATAAAATTAATATGCCTTAATAGTAGATAATTTCAAAATAATAATTAATACCGTAGATGCTACATCAAATGCAGCTTTCCATTGAATAAAATCTTATTAAGGAGAAACATAAAATACATTTTTCGTAATGCTTATTTAATTGCTTTTTATATTGCATTTAAAATACGTTCTATAGTTCACTCTAGTATTATTATACTTTATTTTTCATTTTAAATACAAAGTGGCGCTTGATTTTACATGGAGGATAATTTTCTGAAGAACCATAACTATAGTACCTATTAATCCATTGCTGCACTTAAAGTTCTATTCATAAATGCACTCTGTTAAATGAAAGCAATATGTTTTATATTGCTTTATATCTTTACTGTAAATTAAAAAAGGAAGTATAGTAGGAGCTTTTACAAATGATCAACATAAATTAACTAACTCAAGGAAATGTCAATTAAGTATAGGATGAAGAAATATCTCATCTCCATATTAATTTATAACACATTAAAATAGTTTATAAAATCAAATAGTACAAATAATAAATTTTTCTGATTAATATCCTGTTCTACCTGAACTTGTTAATTATGATCTTGAAAATCGAAGGCCAGCAAACAAGGTTCACTACCATTCAGTACGATGTTACATCAAATTCATAAATGTTATTTTTTTATTCTTTGTAGATTCTTGCTTTCATCGTCGCGTTAGCTGCCGCTACTTCCCACACGTTGGTAACATACTAGGTGCACCAGTCATTAGCGCACAGTTAGTTAACTGCTGCACCAGCATTAGCAGCTTCGCCACTTGTTGCCTCTCCAGCAGTCCAGCAATTGCTGCTCCTTTGGCTGTTGGTCATATTGCTCCAATTGGTTTGGCTGCCGGTTCTGCTTTTCACCTTTCTGCTGCTCCCTTAGCTGCTGCCCCATTGAGTGCTGCCATTTCGTAAACTAATGTAAATCAATTATAATTGATAAAACAGTTGCCAAAAATTCATTTTCTAAACAGAGAATTCTTGGAAAACAAGCACAATACTTGTGAATTATCTTAATTTATTTGTGATAGCTTAATTTAGAAAAAATAAATGCAACTACGACAATGTCATTTACCTTTTTTTTAATTAAAATTCCTTAACAGCTAAGCAAAGGTCATGCAATCCTGAAAACGAAGAAGAAAAGAAGAATTTTCTATGGAATAGAAGAAGTGGTCTAAAGTTTAAGGCTCCGTTATCGCATTGGTAAAGTACCGCTTAAACAGCTCTGAAGAATCTCATTACAATTTTTAAAAATTGCACTTAGTTTACATTTATTGTACATCAGATCTTTTCTAAAGAGTGTTATCTAGTTTATATTATGCTTTACAGCAAATACAAAATTACAAAAGCTGTTTCCTTAACGAATAAAAAAGTGTAAATTTATAAAAACAAAACTATAGCTAGCGAGCTTTTAAAAATGGTAAGGTCTACTTCCTAAATTATCGTTCAAGTGTTATTTGAGATAAAAATGCCCGAATATACAACAGTATAAAAGAACTTTATGAACTAAAAAAAGGTCAGATCCCGCGTTTATTCAAACATTTTGGTAAATGGACAACTATCATTCTTAGTTCCGGCTTTTGCTCACATAACGCGCTGTAGGCGAATCGAGTTAAAAAAGCGGGAAGTTTCAACGAGTTTGATTTGACTGTTAATACATTTAACGCATTTTCGTTATTGTTACATATATTTTTGTGATTGTCGATGTAAAGTAACACATTATTGTTTATATCCCTTCCCATATTTTAACTTTCCTAATCTTTTGACTATTATTTAATAAATTCCCGAAGTACATGTTGTTTTTCTTTACTTAAGAGCATGTGACGGTTAATTTTTGAATAAACTATTTCACTCTTAATTAGTCCTGATTAATTTCTTAAAACGAATATAGATTTTCAATATTTTAATATAGTAATACTTTTCTTTTTCTTAAAACCAGAACAGCAACTAATATTTCTAAAGATATTTAGCAGTTTTATATTCCCCTTTTTGATTTCAACTACCTTAAATTATTCCTTGGCATTTAAAAATTAAAAATTTCAGTTAAACGTAAAATATTTTGAAAGTACACGCATGTCTGGCAACACTGTGAGCAGCGAACTGCGATGCAATCAAATATTGTTTCTATTTACATTTTCAAATTTTTGTTTTAAAGAAATTAATTCCGTTTTGCGGACCGTAGCGCCATCTTTAGGTCTTTATAGTTAATGAAGCTTCCTATTATTAACACTGGCGGCGATAACGGGCCCTTAATGGTCAAGGTCCGTAAATGTCTAAGCAAGCTTAGAAACATTGGTCATCTCATACACTTTCACTATGCAGTAGCGCGAAAATGGTGGAACATGTTAATTAACATGAAAACAGGAATAATCGACAACTCGACTTGTTTTCAATTGGGTACTAAGCGTTAATTCAAAGTTTTAGAACGTCATGTGCCTGATATGACGATCGTGTCGGCTTCGATATCAGACGTATTGCAAATTTTACTAATAGCAAAAATGGCGGCATTGCGATGACCTATATTTCAAAGCTTGCTTTGCATCTACGGACCTTGCTTAATGGTTTGATATTTCTCATTTATACTTGGATATACCGTATGTCCCCGGATTGAGTTCACAATAGGTGAGATGGACCAAAAATTTTCGAATTGGAATTTCATATTTTGGGATTCCGCCCTGCTCGGTCTGAAACTTATTTTTAGTTTACTTTCCATTTGTTAAAATCAAGTAGGCCTTTACAGTTGAGCAAAAATCCGTTATTTGTCAATTTCGTTTCAGGTAAAGTACCTTCTTCGTTCATAGTATGCCAAAGTGCCACTAAGAAAAGTTGTTCAGAATGAAAAGTTATGGCGCTATGCAAATTTTCAGAATGGTCGGCCTACTTTGATAAAATTCGCTTTTGAGTTGTATTATGAAAGAACGTGGGTTTAAATGGTAGAATTTTATTTTCTTTGAGATTTCTTTGCATGTGCGATTTACTTATTGATAATTCAGTAGACCGTTTTCTCAATGATAATTGATTATCAGTGTTCACGGATTCTAGCACCATGAGTGTAGCAGCACCTTCATAATCATGAACTAGCTTTTTTTTTCTTCAAATTTTGCACACTTCCAGTTTCTGTAAACTTTTTCACAAGTTTTTTTTAATCCATTGACAGAAATTGCCACCGTTGGAAATCGCTCGTGAAACTTATTAATAACATAAGCATAAGATGCTTCCCCAAGTCCGTAACATTGTATTAGGTGAATGCGCTGTTCGGGAGTCAACATTTTTAATACAAAACAAGTAAAAACTAAGGAACAAGTAAAAACTAAGGAGCAAGTAATTTGCAACTTACTGTAAAACAAGTAAATTGTTTGCTTTACTACGACGCGATTGTTCGTATACAATACAAAACAAAAGCGGATTTTATCAAAATAGGCCGATCATTCTGAAAATTTGCATAACGCCATAACTTTTTATTCTGAACAACTCTTTTTAGTAACACTTTGGCGTGCTATAAACGGAAAAGGTGCTTTACCTGAAACGAAATTGACAAATAACGGATTTTTGCTCAACTGTAAAGGCCTACTTGATTTTAACAAATGGAAAGTAAAGTAAAAATAAGTTTCAGACCGAGCAGGGCGGAATCCCAAAATATGAAATTCCAATTCGAAAATTTTTGGTCCATCTCACCTGTTGTGAACTCAATCCGGGGACATACTGTATAATTATTTGCTGAACAGAATTAAATTAAAAGAACAGTTAACTATTACAATTTTTGAAAGTGTATATCAAACATTCATAAATGGCAACGAAAATTTGCAGAAAACGGTATTTTGCGTTACTTTCTTTATTCCAACTCTGCTTTTATTACTAAGGGTTATTAGGGTAGACTAACAAACGATATTGGGTTTCTATCCCAATTATTATTTTGGGTTTGATATATTTTTTATAAAATGTTATAAAATTTCATATATCCAAGTATCCTAACTAAACTTTAGATTCTACATATTTTAAAAATATATTTTTTTGCATATAATTGGAAGTAGGAAGATACATTCAAAAGGTTCCGGGATGACAACGAAAACAAAATAAATGTGATGTAAATTGTATTTTATTTTTGAACGTAATCCCCACGTAATTTCTTAGGAAGTGGTTAACGGTTAATTATTGCCTCCCTTACTAACCGCCCCTCAGGAGTATATCATTTTTGCTTCAATTAAAATAAGTATTGTAACATAACGATAACGATAAGTATTGTAATATAACGATAGAATTTCCAAAATTCTATAATGACAGCTCCCTAGCTACATTTTGCACTCATAGATAGGCAGTTCGATTACTTACATATTATGAAGAGGGACATTAAAAATACAACATATCGACTCTGAGTACAAGATCAATACAAGATCAAATACCTCCTTGGAGCACAAATTAAATCTATTGACGACATTAGCTAATATTCCTAGCGATATTTCTGCAATTCAAGATTTAAATTCTAATAATTCTCCAATGCTTAATCAGTTAAGCAAATTTCTAGACACAACATTAAATTTGACCAACTTATACGATAAAGTAAACGATATTTTTTCATTTTAGACAGCGCTTCGAATCATCGCAGAATCTTCGGAATCATTTCACCACAATGTGCAATGCACTGATCTATTTGAGGAAGAAATCATTTCTGTTTGTCCCAAAAGCTTGACAGCAGCAAATAATTAAAAAATACATTTTTTACTCCTACTCCTACCTGTAAATCACCCGTTTTCTTCACATTTCGCGCAATGGAAATGTATGCAATTCCAGCAAGGTGTACGGATATAACAACCAATCAACGTAGTCCAATTTGACATTTCTTTATTTGTAATTAATTTATTGACAACTCCTGTCATAAATATACAAGTAAAAGTAAGTTAAATCAATGTTTCCTTCTTTCAATAACACTTAAAGCATTTGAAAATAACGTGATTTGTGAAATTGTAGCTTTAACAAATTATACTTTTATAAGTAAAAATACACAAATATTAAATTATTTGAATAAGTACAACCTACTTTTATAATAAGTATAGTAGACATAGTTTGTGATAGGGCTTGGTAGCTCAGTCGGGTAGGAGCTAGGTATAAATAAACGGAAGCTGACCGATGCAGGTTCAATTCCAGCTGGGAGAATAATTCTTTTTTAATTTTTTTTTTATAAAACAAAATTTAAAATAATAATTTTCTCTTCGGAAATGTTAATTTCTGCAAAGTTTTAATAATTCTCTTAAAAATTCTACAATGACAGAGGGACCTTACAAATCATATTTTAGCATGGATAAAAGCATAGGTTAATCCTTATATTCGATTTCTCAAGGAGACATGCAATCTATTTTGTAATTGTTTTGCTTAGTCGAAGAAAAAAGATACTGTACAACTTGGGTGGAATGCCTATATCGCCCTCGAACGACTTCGACAAACGACAAACTTAGTTCTCGTGCGATATAGGCATCATATCCACCCTTGTTGCACAAACTACTATTTTCATTTTCCCCTTTACGAAAGTGTAACTTTCTATCTTTATAAGGCAACCCAAAGCGAAAGTAAAACATGCGAGGTGGTTGCTAGGTATGAAAAACTTTCGGTCCCTGGACAACGACGTAAAACTGTCAATTTTTTAAAATATGATATTATAAGGTGGCTGTTGTCAACATTACCTTGGTAACAATACTGTTGTATATACAAACATTATTTTATTATAATCACTGAATCATCATTTTATTTATTTATTTACGGTGGTTAATAAATGTCAAGGGAAGAATGAAAAGTTTAATACATTACACGCTGCGAAAACCTTTTCAGGTGCTCGGTGTTTTTAACTAACCTCGGCTACGCTTACACTTCGCCTCGGCCAATCAAAAACACCTTGCACCTAAAAGTAAACTTTCGCAGCTTGTAATATAAATAACTATTCATGTACCTTGTCACTGACAGTTGACTTGACTTTGGCGTTTCTAATTTTTAGCGCCAACCTTGGAAACCTTTTGTCGTTAACATCGCATTAGACCAGTCCCCAAGTACATAATGCCTCGCAAAAGATCGTGTAGTTTTGATTTTTGGATATGTTGTATGTACCTAGGCACTAATTAAAGACTTGAGTTTTCGATCTTCTCGTGCATGTGTAGACTTCGGCATATCGAAAAAGCCACTCAATTTTTTGGCTTTTTTCGATTTTTGCTCAATAATTATTTATCCGTACGTCCTACAAAAAGTCATCCAGAACTTTCTTGTAGATTAGCATTAGAGCAGAAGATTTCCCACAATTATCTTTTTCTAAAACTCATATTTACCGAAATACAGCGCTCTAATAGTATAAAGATTTTTCAGAAAACTATCAAAAAACACAGTCTTTGTCATTTAATTTTTATCTTTTAGGTTCATATGGAGTATCACCTTCATCCCTTTCTTTAACGAGGATTTTTTTCTCTTTCCAACTATGTTTGGACTTGACGGTAGGTGCGGACTGCCGTGATACCGGGCTGCGTCCTGTGTTGTTGGCAGTCTGGCAAAGTGAAACTTTTTATCATTGATTTTGCAAATAGCTGATAGCGAAGATCATTTAGTGTTTAAGTATTTCTGTCCCAACCGTACAAAATGACAAGAAATTTCTCACCTGCTTCAGCAATTTGGTCAGAAGTAGCTTCTGGCTCTCTGAATACACTGGCTATGTTAATTAAATAAGGGTGTTTCTGAAGAGCATTCAGAAATCGTACTGTATATGAACCCAAAGGATCAAAGTTAAATCACAAAGACTCTGTTTTTTGTAACTTTTGAAGAATTTTCGTACTATTGGAGCTCTATTGGATTAAAATGTTATGTGTAAAGGTTATGTTTTCGAAAGACGTTTGGACGGGCTTATGAGGGCCGGTGTTTTGGAGCGATCATCCAGCGACCTGTAAACGCCGACTCACTTAATTGTAAATATCCAATAAGAGTTGAGTGTTTCTTATGCGTCATATTCTATACCATTTGAAAGGTAATTTTAAGTATTTTCCAACGGTATATGACTCATTGGCAGACATGCAATTTTTTAAATTTATTTTTGTTTATGCAAGTTAAATACGCAATGACCGTGCACGGTGGCGCTCGATAGTTACCGTTGCTGCGAGTTCCAATTGTGAATTTTGTAGGAGTTTTTCGATAAAAGGAACAGATTTTATAATTGATGCGACAAAAAAAAGGATTTTGGTTTCGAACTAATTGTTATTCAAAGAAGAGTAAACTTTATTATTTGGATCTAATTGGGGCCCCAATGATTTGAAATGTGAAATTGAGAGCCTCTACAAATCTTTCGAGAATTCGTTAACAATTATTATCAATAATTTGACGAGCTACACCTTATTCAACTCGGGACTTAACAGTTTTTTAAATAGTATGTATTCACCAACATCTATGCTAATTTTCAGCTTCCTATACATTTTTTCCATTATTTTTCATTTAAACTGCCATATTTTCCAAATAGTGGCCCTAGCACACCTATTCAACTCGGGACTCATTTCCTCTCCTTTCCTTGGATACAAGGGCAAGGTGAAATGTTCTTGGTCTGGAAAGTCTGTGTTTTTTTTGTTCAAAAATGCATTTATTTTTCTACGTAGTCCCCATTTAGTTCAATGCACCTCCAACGTCTCCTATGAACGGATTCCATCCCTAAAATGAGATTCTGAAAAGTCTGAAAAATAGCCATCTACGGCTGCAATCTCCTCTTCATTTGACGCGAAACGCTTTCCAGCCATAAATTTCTTCAGATTTGGGGGTAAATGGAAGTCAGTGTGGGCCAAGATTGGTGAATATGCAACAAATCTTACTTCAAATCCTTGAGTTTTCCCATTGCCAAAGCACATTTGTATGCAGGTGCATTGCCCTAGTGAAAAATAATTTTTTTTTCTTTTGCAATCCAGGCCTCTTCTCGCGAACTTTTTGATATAGTTGGTCCAGGAAACTTGAGTAATATTCGCCAGTTATTGTTTTCCCTTTTTCAAGGTAATCAATGAAAATAAACCCCTTTGCATTCCAGAAAACACTACCCATGACCTTTCCGGCAGATGAAATCGTCTTCGCCTTTTTTGGCGGAGAGCCACCGGCTTCCATCCACTGCTTTGATTGCTGTTTGGTGTCTGGCGACTAGTGGTGGACCCACGTCTCATCTATAGTAGCAAATCGGCATACAGAATCGGTTAGATTCTTTTGAAAACGGTTTAAACACTGTTGAGAAATTCGTTTTCGCATTTGTTTTTGGTTAGCGGTTAACAAATGCGGTACAGATCTTGCACAAAGCTTTCTCATAAGTAATTCATGATATAAAATGTACCGTAGTTTTTCTTCTGATATACCTATGCTCTCAGCTATCTCATACACCTTTATTCGCTGATCGTCCGATACATAGTGCGCTCCTTCTCGATGTTTTCTTCTGTGGTTGCAGTTTTTGGCCGTCCTTTGCGTGAAATTCCAGCCGCCCATTTCTTCACTGTTGGAAATGAAGGAGCAGACTCCTTATAAACATTTACCAACTTTGGATAAATTTCCATTGGTGATAAACCGTTCAAAACGGAGAATTTTATGACGTCACGATATTCCAGTTTATCCATTTCAACGAAACACACACAACACATCTACGTTAGAAATCCGTTTACAGAAACTATTTGACAGATCAATTTGAAACTTAACGTGTGTTATTGTGACACATGTAGCAACATCATAAAAAAAATCATCGATAGCACTGCTATTTCTGTACGAAGCCGAAAACATTTCACCTTATCGTAGTACGTATTTGCCAACGTCTACGCCAATTTTCAGCCTCCAATAGTTTTTTTCCGCTAATTGCTTAAGTTTAATCTAATTTTACTGTATTCTTGACCTTATTGACCTTTTCATAGTCAACGTCTGCCGATGAGTCGTATACCGTTGGAAACGTATACTTAAAGTTACTTTTCAAATGGTATATAATATATTTTCAAAATATACGTGAGCTACATAATCAAATCAATTCAATTTACTTGTTTCCAGCCTTACTTTGTGGAACTCCATAATCAGGAAATAAATAAAGATTAGTAAAAGTTTCACAGTTTTATTAAAATACTACCTGACAATATTGTTTCGACAGCTATGCTGTCATTATCAAAGGTAATATAATTATAAACAAACACGTCGCTAAGGTAGATACAAAAATAGGTAACTAGATAAAATAATAATAATAATCAGAATTAAATATCTAATACTTTCAGTAACGGAGAATTACTGAGCTCAAGTTGTTCATTCATTAAAGGTACCCTGAGTTTGTGTTGGTATATCTCAAAGGCTTCTAAAATGTCTAATTTGCGTTTGTTATTACAAAAATGTAGGAATTTAATATTATTTTGAGGAGTCATTGTGTGATTTTGTTCTAAAACGTGTTTGGCATAATTCGATTTTTCAGGATGTTTATTTTTGTAATGACGTACGTGTTCTTTATATCTTATGTCAAAATTTCGAAGTGTTTGTCCAATATATACCGAGCTGCAAAAAGAACAATTTAAACAGTAAATTCCCGATTTCATGATATCTAGTGTTCTGTCTTTAGCATTAAATAAAAATGAAAAAGGTTTAGTGTTGGATTTAAATGTTATTTTGTAATTGTTGGTTTTTCTTAGTATATGTGCAATTTTTTCTGATATTTTGCCAAAATATGGTATAGATATGTAATTTGTGTCTTCTGTTTGATTGTCAATGGGGTATATTCTTTTGATAGCTAACCTATAATATTTTTGTTTAATTAAACCATTAAACAACTAGCACATGCAAATCATGACAATCCGAACATGATTGACACTTTAATTAAACAAAAAGATTATAGGTTAGCTATCAAAAGAATATATCCCATTGACAATCAAACAGAAGACACAAATTACATATCTATACCATATTTTGGCAAAATATTAGAAAAAATTGCACATATACTAAGAAAAACCAACAATTACAAAATAACATTTAAATCCAACACTAACACTTTTTCATTTTTATTTAATGCTAAAGACAGAACACATGATATCATGAAATCGGGTATTTACCGTTTAAATTGTTCTTTTTGTAGTTCGGTATATATTGGACAAACACTTCGAAATTTTGACAAAAGATATAAAGAACACGTACGTCATTACAAAAATAAATATCCTGAAAAATCTAATTATGCCAAACACCTTTTAGAACAAAATCACAGAATGACTCCTCAAAATAATATTAAATTCCTACATTTTTGTAATAACAAAAGCAAATTAGACATTTTAGAAGTTTTTGAGATATACAAACACAAACTCAGGGTACTTTTAATGAATGAACAACTTGAGCTCAATAATTCTCCGTCACTGGAACTGTTAGATATTTAATTATGATTATTAATTTTATTTGTTATCTAGTTACCTATTTTTGTATCTACATTAGCGACGTGTTTGTTTACCGTTGATAATGACAGCTTAGCTGTCAAAACAATATTGTCAGGTTATATTTTAATAAATACTGCGAAACTTTTACAAATCTTTATTTATTTCACTATTCAATTTACATTATATGTTCGTCATTATTGATTAAATGAACACCAATTTTCTCGTTTCTTTCTAAGTGATTATGAAAATCGTGAAATTTAAAGTTTCCTTAAAAAAATTGCGATTATACTTATTACTTTTTAAAACCGTCTGTATAACCGTCATTGTTGTAATTAAAAATACATGCAATTCTTCTCTAGTTGTAATTGTACTACTACTGATTATTTATAATGTAATTACGGTTGAAAAGTAGCGGAGAAAAGTTTATTTTCCATGTTTATTAACTATGAAACTCTTAGCTCTAGGGGTTATTACGTTTTATACCAGTTTTAAACGAAAATCTGAAATTTCTCATCCCTATCACATTTAAATGTAGTATTTCATTTTAAATAGAAAAGGAGGCTTCATAAATATATTGCATCAAAAATAAAATTATCCATTTACCATGTGTATATGGCTTTCACAATTGTACAAGGATAAAACGACCCCTGGAAAAGCTAGGAATTACATTAAAAAATAATTAATTCAAGTCATGTTTGTAGATACGGAATGCATGGTGTTACATAAGGGAGCGAGTCAAATACGGATCTTGCTGTCGCCAATTTTATTTATTGCAATATTAGATGATTATCAGACAAGCTAATGGAATCCTTAAGGGATTAATGTGGACCTGAAACAAACACGTGAAACATCTGAACTAAGAAGATAATCTTTGTTTGTTAGTATTGAGATGATATGAATTCATCTGATTGAAAATTTATTGGACGATTTGATCGTAAACACAAATATAATTATTTCATGCAATAAAATAAAATAAAGGATAGACATGCTAGGATGTTAGGTTTATTTAATCTAAAAGCTACATGTTAGGTCACAGATAGATTTATCAATTTTAAAATAGAAATTAAAGGACAAATTTCATGCAGACATAACCTAAATTTTTATATAAAAAGTCTGAATTATAAAAAGGATATCAATCATTTAGATTGTTTTTATAATAATACTTTATGTTTTAAACATAATTTATGTTTTATGCAACCCAAGTCACATGTTAGGATGGTTTTTCCATTTATCTGGAAGATTTAATTTTCTTGATTAGATTGGAGTTCAACGATGGATAACGTAGGGAAATTCTTTCTGTTTCTCATGCGACTGAATCAGTTTCGGGATTATATTTAACTAAAAAGATGTAAATTAGGTCAATATTGTAATGACTACTTTAGCACAATTAAACTTACAATCTCTTGAATACTAATAAAGAGCATTTATCCTTATGAACGTTTCGGCTTTGCTGATATGCTTCGTTTTTTTCAAATATGGATTTTAATATAATATTTGACACCATTGTTTGAACAAAAGCACTTGGAGAAATGTATGCTGGACAAGTTTGACTACAATTTAATTCTATTGATGCTGTTATTTGTATGGAGTCTTGCAAACCATCGTTGGGTCTATCAAATCGGAAAAAACAGATTTTAATTTGAATTTTTCTTCTATTGTAAATATGTTCTTATGTAAATTTTATATGTATCAGTTACCTAGTGTAATTATGTATTCATTATTTGTAAAGGATTGAGCTGCAGATTCTGTGTATCCATGTAATTAAGTCCTAATGAGATTTTTTCATCGTCAATCGTTTTTGTTAATTTTCTTAGTTATGATAAATTTTAGACTATAAGTGTCTTATGTTGTTTTCATCGTTATTTTGCCAGCTACAATTTTATCTTTTTAGATTTAAGATTAATGTTAATTACAAACAGCTGTCTGGGTGAAGTGACGTCATAAACATAGCGTGTTGATATTGTTTTTTAAAAATTTTGACGAAGCCTTCAATTGTTTTGCTAAATCATATAAAAAGGCCAGGAAAAGTTAACAATCTCAGTCGATAAAACGCTTTGAAAGAATCCACGTTCGACTCGAGATCAAAAATCTGAAAAATAAGTGAGGTTAAGTCATAATCATATGTTTTCATAAACACGTCAAATATGAATAAACTCAATGAATAAACTAAAATGAAACATTTTAACAGATACCCACAAGTCTCTTGTTCCATGGATATCGTCATCGGTAGTGATTATTGGATGCAGATCGTCACCGGAAAATTGATTAGAAACCGTGTGGCTTGGGAGCAGCAGAAACACAGCTCGCAATTCTACGGGAAATGAAATAATTTCAATGCTTATAACCGAGCAAGATATTTCCAAGCTTTGGAATCTTGACGTGCTTGGAATTCAAGGTCCGATAAACAAGAAAACAGAACAAGAAGAGGATTTTGAGGCACGAAGAATTTTCCAGTTAACAACAAGAAAGAAGAACAGTACAGAAGATGAGCGTTATTGCGTACGGCTGCCATAGATGATACATAGGCAGCAGCAACTTCCCACCAACAGTGTCATCGTGACGTTGATTACGCGGCGAATATTCGTAAGGCCTTCCAGATGATTGAGGTGCAACGAGAAGACCGAGATTACTTTCGATTCTTGTGGTGGGAAAAGAAGGGAAAAGTTATAAAAGTTTACCGTCATGAACGTGTTGCCTTTGGGGTGATATTTAAACGGTCAATATGGTCAATATTTAAACATAAATAAAGAGGTGTTAGATAAAAGTTGTATAGCAGACGTGAGTTAAGAATATCATCCACTCAGAAAAATTAATCCACTCATGATAACATCTTACTTAACTCACTTATACCATAAATGACGGTGCAGCTTCTCCGGTCTAACCCAGTAAATATATATTTTTAAATTAAATATGAAAAACAACTCATTTTCTAATTGGATGCAGAAAGAATAGTAACAGCTTAATAGTAAACATTACTAATAAGTTTTGTAAACAAAGATGTTATTTATTTAAGCTAGACGACCGCGAAAAATATTTTATGTAACACACCCACAAGAAATCGATTTAAATACATAAGTAATTAATTAATCAGAAGGTATAATCATATCCACACACGTATACATTTATCTTATATACACTAGTTAAGACAAAGTGCTAATATTATAGAGCATATTATTACTAACTAGTAGGTAGCCAATGCGGGTTGCGCCGGCCGACCGTGGACTATGGTGCGCCCATTGCCTGCAACCCGCGATGTTCAGAGAATTTGTACAATGTTTTTGAGACTTTTAATAATGCGACCTGGCTGGTTTTTCTGCTATTTTAAGACATTTCGTTTAGAAAAAAAATTAAAAACACGTTTGGTAACAAAAAACTATTAGTATTGAGCAATATGTAAAAAAAATTGTTCCAGGAAAAATGCTTTATCTACGACCACTATAGAAAGTTACACGTGTCGCACAATCTTGTAACCGTGAAAATGACCCATTGCTCATAATCTCTAAACTAAACAGAAATTACCGTGGGAAATGATTTCTCACGATCAGTACATTAATTAAAACGCCATAGATTAGCTCATGTAATACTATAATATTATTAATTATTTGAAATATAAATTTTAGATAAAGGTAAATTTATTTTGTTTAATTAATGTTTTCCATTAAATTATACTTTAAATGCTATTATTCATTATTATTGCTAAATTACAATAAAACCAATGAAATCTTTTATAATTCGCACATAACTCACAACTGAAAGTGCGATTTTGAATGTGCGAATTGATTTATATGAGAGTACAAACAAATTATACAGCAACAGACTTTGGCAGTAGCACAGTGATGATAGATACAAAATATAAAGCACCTACCTCTACCAAAAAAAATTTTGCTCCGGCTAATTACAAACGTGGTGAAACTTCAAAAACTCCACCACACTGAGACCTTAAGGCGGGTCGCTTGAATAGAGCACTAAATAAATATAGATCTAGGAAACACAACAAATGTACACAATATAAACCAGATTTTCTTTAAATTGAAATGACAAAAAAATTTATTTACAAATGCACACAAACAACAAAAGAATTAAAATAAAAAAAATAATTTTGGATACCATGAACAAATGAAAAATCAATCCTAAGATAATGATGCTTTTTATCCGAGGAGTAATATTTATGGCATCATCATAATCTTAATTACTAAACTTTTATTTAAAATAAATTAAATACCTTAAACCAATATTTGGCGCCAACAGTTTGCCAACTGAAATTGTTAGAAAATAGCTATCCTCTGTTTTCCATATGGTTTAAACACTAAAATGGTGGAAGAACGACCACCTATGTACCTCTCTTTTAAATAATATACAAATAAATAGTAGTTTTAAATATGGTAAGTTCATTTAATGATTAATTTGTTTTTCTAAATTCCCGCTTCAACATCTAAATTATAACGAAGGTTAAGCGTTATCCATTATCCAAATAAAATTTTCTTCTCGTAATAAATATTATTCCACAAATAAATTCACAGCACTGATTATTATATTAATTAAATCTAATTATTATTTAAAAAATAGCCAAATTCAAAGATCTTTTATGATTATTTAACACTTTGACATTTCAACTCACAACATGACCTTAAAACTGTTTGAAAGTTCTAAAATAAAAGAGAGTTTGGTACTCTCTTGGTAAAATGGTCGCGATTTTTATACCCTTTTTTAAAGAAAAGGAGGGTATAGTGATATTTTTGGTTACCAACAAAAGAATTTTTAAAACGAAATACAACATAACCACATAATTGTTTATAACTATAAATTATTCTTTAAATATTTTCAATAAATCGATAGCAAACAAATTCCCTTTCCAATGATATAAGACACTTGTACTGACTTAAAACAACAAAGTCACTAGAAAAAGTCAACCAAAACATCTTTCCTACACACTATCAGATAACTAAGATTAATTTAATTACTTAAAATTACCTATTTAAATTTTCCTATCTTGACAAAATCCAACCTTACTCCTAATTAACATTATTTACCTACTTTTAAATATCAATGGCATGAAAAGGTATCGAAATTACATTATTTCAGATTGATATAGAAAAAGTACAAACTTGCATTTTTTTAAATATCTTCTACAAAAAACAAACCCAACATTCAAGATTGTTTTACAATTGTGCTTAAGAAACTGCTTGACAAAATAGCATTAAAGCATTTTACTCATGAATTGTATAATCTGTCTAAAGAAGAAAATTTAAAGCTATCACTATCTTGTTAACTTAAAACATAACTTTTTTATATTAATAAAGCAGGTAAGGTAGCAAATACATCATACATCATCACTACCATGCACCTTGTCTGTTTTAGGTCAAAACTTGCCTTAATTTGGCCTAATTAGGTCACGATTTTACATCGTTAGCTGAATAATGAAAAATGACCAGGATTCTAAGAAAAATTATTAAAAATAATTATTGAATAATGAATAATACAAAATTACCAAGACTCTAAGAAAACATAACTGCATAATATCATAACCATGCATAGTTGCATAAACTCCTTGGGGTTATGCAACCCATCTAACATTTGGTTGGAAATTTTCTACTTGGGGGTGCATACTTTCTATTGCATGTCAAATATGACAATACGTATCCTTGTTTAGCTGTAAGTAGTAAATATTAAATTGACTGAAATTATACAGATTCTAAAGTATTATTACTATTCTTTAAGAATTTATTATTTACTTTTGCCGTTTTCGAAATTCTAGATTTATCATGGGTGAATCCGACGATGGGAAAATGGAGTGTACACTTGTACACCTCCAAACATCGTGGAATGAGCAGCTTCTATCTTCCATTACTTCCTTACATTTCTTAATTTATTGCCAGAGATTTCACGTAAAAATATATGAATGCGAGTATAAATTCTAGGCAGGGCCGGATTAACCGTAGTGGGGGCACTGGGCGGAAGACTAATGTGGAGGCCCTTCATAAAAAATATTTTGCCACAAAATTGTAAATGTGTTAATTACCATAAAAAAAGTTAAGACATAGAGAAAAAAGTTTAATTTTGTTGACGTTTAGGAACATTATTTATTAACAGTAATCAATATTAAGGTGCAATACATACATTTTGATAGAATGATAAAAACCTTAATTAAAAAAATCTTTTATGTGGAGGCCTTTGTATGTGGAGGCCCTGGGCGAACGCCCCTTCCGCCCATCCGCTAATCCGGCCCTGATTCTAGGTTAAATATTTTTCTTAGCATTTGGTGGTTTATTACTTTTTTTTGTGGTCATAGATAAAATGTAGTGTGTAACGCGTGCAAAAACGCCAATTTCACACTCGTGTGATTGCGGCATTCGACTATTCGAATATACTATTTCGATATATTTATATTTAACTCACTCGCACTTGTCCATTTTTAACTATTTTCTAAGATACAACTCGTAACGATGACATTGATAACTTCTTTTTATATACAAAAAAGTAATAGCTAACAATTTTTTATTGTTGATGAAGGTACCTCATATACTACGTTTGAGGAACTTAGCATTTTCGGGTAAGGAAGTACAACCGTAGGCCTCTTCAATTCCATGTTTGGCACGTTAGGAATTTCAATCAACAAACTCATTGCATTTATGTGGAAGTAAGCGTAATTAATTATACATCAAAGTATATGCAATTGTAATTAAATACTTAGCTATTCTGAATTATACTTGAGAACAATTCTAAGAAAACGGCCTTTTCTAACTTAACTTAATAATAAATAATAATAATATCTATGGCGTATAAATTATAAAAGGTGTCATTTAAAATGTGTAAAATGCCTACAGTGACAATGTTGAATCGAATAGGAAGTAATAAAAGCAGTTTTAAATTAAATTCAAGGAAGTACTAATTACACTAATAAAGAAATTTTCATCTCATCACTTATCATTTATAATACATTAACCAGCCTATAAAAAGCAATAAACTTCAAAATATACAAACAATAAATTTGTGATTAATACACTGTTCAACCTAAACCAGTTAAGAAATCTTTAAAATTGAAGGCTAACTAACTGCTATATAAACGCCACTACTATTCGGTACCAGCATCAAGTTCTTATTAGCTTCAACTAAAGCTTACTATCCCAACACTACTCAAAATGAACGGTTTGGTGAGTAGTCGCATAAAAAGATATTTAAACTTGTTACTATTATATCTTGTTTATTTTTCGCAGGTTCTCGCTGTCTTCGTTGCCTTGGCCGCCGCTACTGCCCACGCTGGACTCATAGGTGCTCCAGTTATTAGCTCACGTGTAATTGCTGCACCAGCATTAGCTGCTTCACCACTTATAGCATCCCCCTTGGCTGCACCAATTGGTTTGGCTGGTGCCCCTATTGGTTTAGCTGGTGCCCCTATTGGTTTGGGTGCTGTCCCTATTGGTTTGGGTGCTGCTCCAGGTTTGCATCTTTCAGCTGCACCCTTAGGTGCTGCCATTTGGTAAATCAACAAATAGAACAATTTATTGTTAAATAGTTACCAAAATATGATTTCCTGTTTAAACAAGTTCTTTGAATTACATTAATTTATCTGTTGTAATAGAACTGTATAAAAAATAAATACACGTACAAATCTTTAAACGTATGCCTTTTATTTTATCAAAAACAATCTCATTATATCTCAATCTCAAATATTTTTTAACGTGTAGTTCAACCAACTAACAAAACAGACAGTAGTGTAAAGGTTCTATTTAGTAATATAATAAGGAAAAACATATTAAGTAAAGAGAACTAATACAAAAGTTTAGTTCTGCAGTTGTGTCGGCAACTAAAGCTATTATCTTAGGGTATGTTTTGAGATATATGTAGAAATTCTCAACGTAGGTGTTTCAACATACTTTTTGCCTTATTGCAAAATTTGAAAAATGACAACTTTTAAATGGGAGCTGGTGCAAAATGCAGTAGAAGCTGTTAAATTGAATTTTATTTTAAGTTAAGAAAATGAGCATTTAAGTCAGCAAATTAGTCCATTGAATATTCAAATCCTAAGAGCAGCTGATGAATGCTTTATTCTGAAAAAAATATTTTGCCAATATAACGCAAGGATTGTTTTCTAGTTTCAGAAAACAAATATTCAAATATATCACGTACTCCGTACGAAATTCTCTTAATAGAGCACATTAAACAATTTCTCAGATTTTCTCAGTTACCTTTTGTTAATTGGGCGTGGATAACCCTCGTAGAAGCCTTTGTAGAACTTTGATTATCTTTCTATGTACATTTAGATATTTGTTGCACTCAATGTATAAATTTCTACCATGTACCATTGAAATTAAAATGTTTAAAATCACAATTTAAAATGTAAAAAATAACAAAACCTCTCTCTACATTTCAAATGACAATAATAATTTTTAGGACTTTAAAAATCTAAGACTGTGAAGTCAGGGAGTTTTTAAAGCACTATTCCTAAACATACATTGTATTTGACTAATTGCCTAATTATGGTTTTCAAAATGTTTGCATACTAAGTCTTTAGAATATTGAATATTTGAACGTCTGTACTTCAGAAATCTTGAGTTCGGAAACTGAGAGCTAAGAAATTTCTTCAACTATGAGTAACTGAAATACGTCACTTTTGATCGGTAATCCGGTTCTGGTAGTGAAAGAGGGATTTGACCTCGGCATAGAGTTCAGGGTCGATTACATATAGTTACGTTATCACTTTTTCAAAAGTAACACTTTTGACTTATGAACCCCTTATAGGGGAGGAGGTCAAATAGAAACTTTGAGTTGTATAAGATATACTACTACATATAGTACTATCGTAAATTCTTTAGGCATGTGACGTTTGATCAATAAACCCAGGAATGGTAAGTCAAATCTGACCTTGACGAGGAAGTCACCATAGTTGATAACGTATAGTTCTGATGTTGTTTGTTCAAAATTGCCACTTTTATCCCATGAACCCCTTGTAGGGGAAAGTTAAATTTGAACTTGACGAGCAGGTGTCCAAGGTACATATGGTTTCGCCGTTGCTTTGTAAACTATATCACCTTTGACCGATAACACCTTCGTAGAGGGCAGTAGTAGAATCTGACCTCTACAGAGAGTCCCGTCGTCAGTTTTGACCAATAACCCTCCTCAGGAGGGTTGATCATTTTTTTCAAAAGTATCGCATTTGACCTATAAACCCTTGTACATAACCCTCATCATAAGAGGGAAGATCATTTTTCAAAGGAATCACATTTGACCCATGCACCCCTAGTAGAAATGTGGTCAAATTTGAACTTGATTTTTGTGAAGATTACTGAAAATGCAAAATGATTTCAGACAAGGAACCCTCTTCTTGGGAGGTGAGTGGCTGGGGGTTTAATATGACCTCGGCGGGTAGGAGGATCGATCACATTGTCATTACGTTGCCTCTTTTTATCACAAGTATCATTTTTTACCAATGAACCCCTTGTAGGGATGGAAGGTAAGATTTGTACTTAACAAAGAGATACCCAGCGTTGATTACATACGTATAAGTAGTCCTGTCGTCACACTTACTCTGTGTCTAATGAATTTTTTGTTCTTTTTTTTGTTACTTGTCAAATCAGTCAGTTCTTGAAGCAATGTTGTCTATAAGAAATTTTGTCTCTTCCCTTTATAAAATAAAAATGTTGAAATTTCTTACTCCCTAGCTAGATAGTTTCTACTTTTTACAGAAACGCGTTGATTTACAGAACTATTTACCTCTTGAAGATGATGAGGACCAGGTGTTGGGTTAAACCAATCCCCTGATTTGAGTTTTAGGTTAGTAAAAGAAAGTCCCCCAAGATTTCTTCCGGAAACTATATAAACTTGTTTCTTACATCAGATAAACTATTTTTTTAGCAAAATGTGTTTAGCTACAAATGTGGGGGCACATGTGGACCGTTTCCAGGATATTTAGAGGGAGGCATGGGGCGGGAAGCAAAGTGCTTGGTGTTATTCTATTGGACTATAGTGATTTGGAGTCGAATATGTCACATTTCGGTTTGCTTTTAATAAATATTCAAGGCGTTTTGGGGGATAATGAAAGTGAGAGGGATGTAAACGGTGTTTGTCTTAGTGTTTTTAGACTTCTTAGCTGATGGGGATTCTAATGGTATACCACACGTGAAGATTATAAATTTTTCATTGAGTGACTTTTGGGAGTGAAGTGTATGTGGGCGGTTGGAAAGGGTGGTTATTTTGGGTGATGTTCTTAAAGTTCTTAAGTCATGGAGAGTTTATTGGTAGGTATACACCTATACACATATGGGGACTTTGAGAATTTATTTTTTAAGGAACCTTAGGCAATCAGAGGTGTGCGTCTTGGGCAATGTTTCTGAATTTTTAGATTATGAAAAGCTAACAATGCACCACATGTGGAGATCTTGCTATTTTTCAGTCAAATCAAATCGGCGCATACTCTAGACATTAATATAAAATAGACACCAAAAAAGCGTGCTGCTAAAACCTTTAAAAACTTATTCTATTCTGATGCAAATAACCAGCTTATATGGTTTCTGGAAGAACTTCTTGGAGACACATCGGATATTTTTTTAATTATATATCCCAGAATGTTGACATCTTATAATTTAATGAGAGACAAACTAGAAGCCACTGATAAAAAAATCTTTAGTGGCTTCAGAAGTAGAATAGGAATGTCTGAAGAACTAATGACCTATCTAGGAGATGGCCAAATTGGTCGACAAAGCTTAAAGTTAAAAAGTATATGAAGTATAGGTCGGGAAAAGATGAGTATGAAGAAGAATTAAGTCGTGAGAACGGTAAGGGTTAAGTTGAGAGGTAGGGTGTCCTGCTGGTTAAGTATTCGTATTATTTCCTGTAAAGGATAAAGCAGGAGGTTCGGGAAAGACGGGCGAAGAGGTGTAAATTAGTTAAGGTGGGTAAGTCGGAGGGGCGGGACGAATCATAGCATTCAGTTTTCAAAATGAAGAATTTATAAAAAGTCTTGCTTTTCTCTTGTGTCAAAAAACACGTGCAAAGCATTTAAAGCTCATTACAAATATAGATTTGCAAAACTAGTAAAAACTTAATTAAATGTTATGAAATTGACAGTTTTGTTGATAGTTGATGCTATCAATGTTTATTTCCCAGTGGTTAATAATTTTCATTTTGAATATTGGAAATTTTAACCAAGACTTCTAATGTCGATTCTTTCTTTCAATGACTGAAAGCCCGAAAATTTAAAATGAAAGTTGATAAACTGGACTGGACTTCAATTTTAAAATTTCAACGTCAAAACTTAAATTTTAACGTTAATATTTCAAATCATTAAACATTCACTTTAGATCTCCACAATGTTTGGAATATGAAACTGAAATTCTAAAATTTTTAGATCTGTTATACTATAGCTTTTAAAGTTTTAAACTTCTTTTCTTCCATTTTAATTTTCTATTCTATTATTTCAAGCTTTTTATGATTTATATTTATATTGTTAAAAAGAGTTCTATGTTACATTCCCTTTTGATACTCTTTAATAGTAAGAGCCAACTAAATTGCTATTAACGTTGCCAATTACTAAAGTAATATTTGCAAGGGCTTTTAAGTACCTACTTAAATAATGTAGGAGTTTACTGTAAACAAGGTCGCACCCTGATTTAATATGTAGAGTTTCCAAACATTCAAAGTCTTAGTTAAGTTAATACACTTTAATAAACTTTAATATAATAAAGAAATTTTCTTAGCTGTCACTATAAATATCGATTTAAAGTATGTAATTAATTCTCAAGATCAGAATAAAACAAATAAATTATGTTGTAGCTGTATTATTTATTTTTTTCTAGTTTACAAATAAATTATAATAATTCACAGAATTGTATTCAGATTTAAACAGAGGTCCATGTTTTTGGTACAAACTGTTTAGCCAAAATTTAAATCACAGACTGATTTACCAAATGGCAGCACCTAATGGAGCGGCAGCTAAAGGAGCACCTGCAAGACCAAGACCTCCAAGACCAAGTCCAAGAGGAGCAGCGCCTAAGGGAACACCCAAAGGAGCAGCGCCTAAGGGAACACCCAAAGGAGCAGCGCCTAATGGAACACCCAATGGAGCGCCAATTGACAAGGGTGAGGCAATGAGAGGTGAGTGTGCTAATGCTGGTGCAGCAATTACACGTGAACTAATTACGCCTGTGGCAATTGGAGCAGCACCCAAGAGACCACCGTGAGCAGCAGCCACGGCCAAGGCGATGAAGAAAGCAAGAACCTATAATTTAACAGATAAAGTGAGCTTTACATTTATTTGTTGGTTAATTAATATTTTATACTTACTAAACCGTTCATTTTTGATTTTTGGTTGGTTGTTGGGTGTTTCTTTGGAAGAATGAGAAGATTTTGATATGGATACAAACATGTAGTGTATTTATATAGTAAAGCGTTGACCTTCTGAATTCAAGACTCTTTTTTAACTGGTTTAGGCGTAACAGGATATTTATTGATCACAAGACTTTATGATTTTTATATTTTATGTTAGATTAGTTTTAATGATTTCAAAGCAATATACAAATTAATTAGATGAGGTTACTTTCTATGTTAATTTATATTAAGAATTTTTTTTAAACGACGCTGGAAGTAACTGATAATAAGTATAAACTATAGTAGAGTATCGTTTAATTATAAATCTGTATGACTGGTTTAGTTTACGTAATGTATATTTGTATATGTTTATGTATGTAACAGCCTTGGTAGTGTAATGTCTGGCGTGCCGGACTTTCACCCAAGCGGCCCGGGTTCGACTCCCGGCGCTGGCAGATCTGGTTAAGGTTTTCTGCAGTTTTTCCTTAGCTGTAACACAAATGTGGGATTTGCGCTGTTCCATCTATAAGTCGGCTGCAGCCGCACATTGGGCCTACATAATAATAATAATCGCCCCCTCCCTCCCGCACAAGCTTATAGCTTCTGGGGCCTTGGTTTAGGCTATGGGTGGTAGTAATTATTATTATTATTATATATTATATCAGTAGTGTTCCATTGATGAAACTTGAGCTTAAGCTTAGTTTAAATTTAAAATCGTCTGAATTCCAAAAATACGTAAAAGGGATTATTTTAACATATATCTTCTAACTCAATAAGTCACTTAAAACTTCGAATAGTCAGCAAATAAAAAAAAGTTCACGCAGTTACAGAAAATTAAAGAAACGAAAAATGGATTTCCTTCTAATGAATTATGTATTTCACTATATAACTTCAAACAAGAGCACTATTTCAGAAGAAGGCGTAAAATTAGTTAAATCCTTGGTATAAATTTAGAAGCTATCTTGTAGAAAGTTTTCTTTTTAAAGATTACATAGTTCTGCACTTAAATATTGAAGAAATTGAGTTTAACATTCATTGGCAGAAATAAATGGGAATGGTAAAATATAATCCTAAGTAAATACCTTAAGACCAGATTATGTTCTACTGTCCACCTATAGAAACAAGTTCTATGCTCCCCTTGCACTTGAAAATGGTACAAAAGCATCTAGATTTCGAAAATTCTGGCAAATGCGTTTGCAAATAGTTTTTATCAATCCCTTACGGGAATTCCACTCTCTGGTATAGCCTACATTACAATATTTTCTCCAATTCAGTAGCAATTGTTGAAATTGTTTCTAAAGCTAGTTCTTGCCACCAAGATATTTAGCTTCGTCAGGGTTCGTGCTCTTGGGCAACCGTATCTAGTGGGTTAACAGCGTAAATTAAACTAAGCTACAGACGGAATTCCTTGAGAGTAAGTTTAGTTTTGCGCAATAGCCTCAGATTAAATCAAATATTGCTTTTCGTAGAAATCAGACACCTAGACACTTATACCTAGATTAGATGTGCCATGGTTTTGCTTTGAATAAGTGGTCGGTTCCACAAAGACTCATCTATTCAACTTTGCACATATTAGGCTTGGTACTTGAATAACAAAAACAGTCAGTTGGTATTGGATACTAAAAATTCTTGTGATATTTTATTTATTTAGGCAAAGGGTGGCGGTGCATCCCTCGTTCTCATGGTACCAATTACTATGAGCATTTGGCCGACCCTAATAGAATTTAGCCAAATCTGGTGAATTCCACCCCCCTCCCATAGGGAGCTTTAGGGTGCCAAACACCGAAGTGGCACAGGACCTGAAGTTTTACTCCATATTCAAAAACAAGGCATGTTTTAATTTTTTTGCTTCTATGAAAAATTACCAGACGACCGGGAATCGAACCTGCGACTCTTGGATTATGAAGCAAACAAACAAACCACTAAACCACCGAAGCTGGCTTCTATGTGATATATTAATGGATAAATCTAGTCCAATTAGAAGAATCATTTTTGTGCATATATGCCTAGATTAGATACTGACGAAAGTTAGCGATTTGAGACGATTCTGAGTAGTAAATCATTAGAGTAACATAATTTAGTGGTAATTTCCTTCGTCATTTTAAACGCGTCGTTATTTAATTCGACATGAAACGTCATTATTTCAAACACCAATAGAATCGTTGCTTGGTATCAGAATCCTTTCCCGAAAACATACTCGTATTTCGAAAAGACGCTTTGTACCTTTTTGGGCATTAATTAATTTGCTATTCTACTAATGTTTTGCAATAAACATTAATAGTTTTTGTCTCAGATACTGATACTTTATTAACAAATGTATTATTCAGATCTTTTTGTTGCATATTCTAGCAAAATTATTGATTTTTTTTCTATTCATCACTTTGTTATTTGTGCTTGTTGTGCTAGGAAACTTTACTAACTAGTGCTTCGTTACGCTGCATACTAAGAAAGTTTACAAGCATTCGTACGGCATTGTGAAAGATTTTTGGCAAATTTCTTGGCATTTCGGATGTCTATATTTCTGAGCTATTTATAGATATGTACTTCTTTAAATACTTCATAGTGAAGCAGTCACGCCAGACGTGTAACCACAGTTACCGTGCAATGCACCTACACGTGCGAACTCCTCTAAATAGTATTTTTAAATAAAAACAAATCATTTGCGTAATTATAGCCCAAAGAAATGATTGTGGCCTCAGATTTCTAAGTTTTCCCTTTAAAAGGTTGTATTGCTGTCTTAGTGTCCATTTATAAAAGTTCCCATGATCTATGCCTTTTAAAATAAATGAGAGAATTATTCCATTACATTTTGTACTTTTGTTGTAAACTGTAGAGGAAATATTTAGATTTGAAGCAGGCGCGTTATGCCAAACTCCGAATGTTTGAATTACAACGATTGAAAGTACCCACTGCTTGCCCGTTTTAATGAGTTCTCATTTATATTGAGTATATGGTATGACTTTATTGACGGCTAAAGTATGTCCTGGACGCGTTATTTAACAAACATCTCCGACTTACCCGACCACTCGCTGACTTGCCTTCCCACCCTCCTCGAATTAACATCATCCCGTATAAGCAGTTTTTCCGTCAACCCGTTGACCTTAGGTTAGCTCTATCATTTTGCCTAACAATAAAAGCTTTAAGTACGATTCTTCACAACAAGGTTTTTGTGAGTAAGCTACGCGTACACTTCTTTAAACAGGGTTTCAAATCCCGTACACTGAACTTGGCCAGTGCATTTCTGACGGGATTTGAAGTAAATCATAACACATTTATTATAAACGTTGGATTTAAAAATTTGCAATGTTTTCTATGGTTTTATTTATTAAATTACTGGAGTTCCATGATCTTTCTTTACTTTAAAAATTTCGAAACCAAAATTTTACTGACCAAAACTTTATGAAATGGGCATCAAGGAGAAATGTAGAGCTGTATTCATCAACGTAATCAGTGTATTCATCAGTAACTATAAAAGGTTAAATTATTAAAAAGTAACATTAGATGAGGGGTTCCCAAAGTTTTGTCTAGGTGGGCCAAATTGTAAATTCCAAAATATTTGGCGGGCCAAAAAAGTTTTATGAAAGAATATGTTCAAATCGACAAAAAGTTAGACACAACAGAAAGATGTATACTAGAGATGCACCGAAGCTTCTGTTTTGCTTCGGTATTTGGCCAATTCTTAACAAATTCGGTTTTGGCCGAAACAGCATTAAAGATTCGGTATTCGGCCGGCCGAAGCGGGTTTTTTTTGCCGCAATCTGACATTTGAGTTCATTTTAACTGAAAACCCCATTATTTAGTGTTTAATCAAAAAATTCTAAATTTTTAAAATATGTTTTTTATATGTTTAATATATGCATTTATTTCATTCTTAGTATTTCAAGCATTTATTTTCAAGTCCTGTGTACACGATGACGCAAAGGGAGCGTACATATATTGTTCTGAGTAAAAGTTCGATAATAAATTGAAGAATCATGGTCAAAGAAATCACGAGGGTGAGAATGCAAAATGCATCGCGAATCACGCATCGATCACTTGGCGAGACGCCGCGGTCACGTGCTTGACTTAGATTGCTCCCGGAAAATGCCGAAAAGCTACTTTTTATCCATCACAATCTTCTTAAGTTAAATTTTAAATACTAAAATGTTTTTTAATGCAATTATATTACGTTGTAGTTTTTAATAATTTAATTTTTTATAGTTTATTTTTTATTAATTTTGTTTAGTTATATTTTGTATTATTTTATTATAGCAAAATGCGTAGTAGGCAACGTATTTTTCGAACACCAATGTTTTCTTTTTGTGACATAATTTTGTATTCAATAAAACTAATCAAAACTCAAATTTCTATTGTACTTCGTCCGAATCTTCGGCGCTTCGGCAAATTTTAATGGCCGAATATTCGGTATCCGATGATTCGGCCAAAGGCTGCTTTGTTGGATCACTAATTTATACTAATTTTATAACATAATCTTTCTTTATTACAGTAATTATTTTTATTACAAAATGTTTATTAACACATTTCAGAAATAATTAAGCAAAAATAACTAAATAATTTCTAATAAAAGAAGAAAAAAATAATAAAAAAAATCAGAAGTGTGTGACTTGTGTAGTTGTTTTCTTTTAATAATTTCATTGCGACTTTGTTCTAAGTCGATTGAATGTATTCTTGACACCGCTTTTAAATGTGCATCAGCTAAATTTGATCTCAATTTGGACTTATTAATACTGATCAGCTAATGAGCCGAGGCGACCGTTAAGACAATAAAATATATACAATCTATATAATAACAAAATAATTACATTACATATAAAATTTAGTATTTTTTAATTGAGCAATTTTTAATTATAATATGACAAAAATTATTTATTTTTTAAATTATCTTTATGAATTATGAATTATTATAGATCGCGGATGATCTGACGTCGCGGAACGCATTTACAGGGTTTGAGGGCCGCATTTGGCCCGCGGGCCGCACTTTGGGAACCCCTGCATTAGATGTACATAGATCATATTTTAACAAATATTAAATATCTATTTCCCGACAGCCTGTATGTATACCCTTATGCTATAATAACAGGCCAAGTATTATTTGAGTTTCTATAAGCTTCTAAAAACAACTACCGATTCGAAATACTAATAATTCTAGACCAAATACTAGAATCTTATAAAAAGAAAAAAATAACAAATAATGAATTAATAAATGACTATAATTTATATTAATGTAAACCCTACTCTATATAATAAGTTTTTGCTATGGAAAGCTTAAATATATGTGGACTCAAACGGGATGTGTATATTTAAGAAAAGATGATAGTTAAAACTGAATCTGAAGTTTTCCCTAAAAAATAAAGGTAGATGCTAAAAAATGCTACAGGTAGATATTGCCGAAAACAAACAAAGTGTTACCGAACAAGGTAATGAAGTTTACACAGTATTTCATCAGAACGCACGGACTTAATACTAAACAAAATGAGTTCTATAAAAAACACAAGCTACCAGCTTGTGGCAATTAGCGGAACTTGGTTGCAGGAAAATGCTAATCTTTTTAAACACTGTATTTACAAAACATAGAGATAACTTAGCTACAAGAAATAATTTGAATATCCTGCTTGATATACAAAAGACATTATTGCTTGTGTGTAACAGTAAAAACAAGTAATTCAAAACTACATATAGACCATAGCAATAGTTATTAGGAGTCTTTGAAAAAAATTTCGAATCTGTTTTATATCCTAATATACCTTCCAGGTTAAACCATAATGTTGGATTCATATCAGAGAATTTTTTTAATATCCTGATTGAAAAAAAAAACCTTGTAAAGCAATTACCTCTGCATGATATAGAAGCAATAGAATAGAGTTAATGTAAACGGTCATATATCTGCAAATTTTAATGTAACCTCTGGGGTACCCCAAGGATCAAATTTAGGACCTCTTTTGTTTTTACTCTTCATTAATGGTGTTGTTAAAATTGTTACAAATAGTCTCAAATTACTTTTTGCGGACAATTTTAAATATTTTATAGAAGTTGTCATATTAGATGACTGTAAAGAGTTGCAAAAAGATATAAATGCTATACATGGTTGGTTACTGATTTATATTGCAGTGTTGCAGACTTTTAATTGTTTAACAGGGAAATTTTTATTTGAATTACTAATCTGCAAACTTACTTAATAGTTTGCACTTACTTACTTACTTACTTAAGTTCATAACATAACCCTACAACATGATTCACTAATATGGTTTCTTCAAATAAGTTTTGATTTCTTTTATTGTATTTGAAAATTATAATTGACTATTATTGTTTTTAAGGTTATGTGGCTTATCAGTTGCAGTTTTACATAAGATCTTACAAGAAATCTCTGCGAGTTATTTGAACATTAAATAAAACAGATTTTAAAGATGATTTGTGGTTAGAATTACACTAGCTCTGCTTTTATTATCATTTTTTATCGTTGATTAATCACAAACTTGTTGTCTTGATTTATCAATGTTCCTCTTTACAGCTTGGTATTCGGTAAGAATACCACACAGGAATCTGTCTACTGCTGATGAGGTTTTGAAACTTTCCTCCGGATATGATAATTGATAATAATGATTATTTATTATAATGTTTATTTATGTTCTCTTCTTTTAATTCGCTTTTTTTAATTGTTTGAACTAAATGTAAGCCTTTGTACACTTGTTATTTGTTAAACTTTTTATTTATCTTGCTTTTTATTAACTTTTTACATAATTGTACAACTTTCAATACATAAAATTTTGTTTTTTGTTTACCTTACAACTTCCTACAAACCAACATTATTTTAGATTGCAATTATTTTACTTATATTCTAATTATTGTAACATAATTAGACACTATGGTCTTGCATTTCAATATAGAGATTGGATTGTTAGTAACCGCAGTCAAGGGTATTAACATTTATTACAACTTATTTACATTTCCTTTTTCAGAAGTAGCTGCGAGTGAAAATCCTCTCACCCCAATTCCCTTCGCCAAATTGTCATTATGTACATATAACAATACATTAAAATCAACTCAAAGTTGAATCGTTTTATGGTAAATTCCTTATAAATGCTCAAATGGTAATTATTAATGATAAACGGTAAATAATCAACACTTAACTTTTCTTTATTGTGTATCAATAAGAATAAATGAATTATGTAACCAACCCTTTTTGAACTGCAACAGCTGAGGCAATTACTTTCATGAATGTTATCATAGAAAAATCATTACAATATAGTACCATTAGCAAAACTATAATAGGTACGTATAACTTTCTATAATCATTAATTTGATGTTCTCAAATAATAATAATAATAATTGCTACAACCCATAGCCTGGAAACCATGCCCCAGAAGCTATAAGCTTGTGCGAGAGGGAGGGGTCGATTATTATTATTAAGTAGGCCCTAAGTGCGGCTGCAGCCGACTTACAGATGCAACAGCGCAAATCCCACATTTGTGTCACAGCTAAGGATAATACTTTCCATGAATATTATTTTATGTATCAGTTAATAGAGATAAAGTTGATTATCATTCAATCTCGTTACCTATACCATAACTTACATATGTATTATTGAAATTTAGTTCGTTTTATTTTGTAAAATTGTGTTTATATTATTTTTTGTCATTGCTCTGTAATTGTTTTGCTCATTATTTTCTGTTGAGCAATAAATCAAGCTTATTATTATAACATTGATGTTACTTAAACAGTTTCCTTAATCTTTACCAATAGAATGCGAAAAGCTGTTTAAGCTCTTTCCTGATTAAGCGGTAGAACTTACAGTTACGAAATCATCTGATTTGTTGTTAATATACAAACGACGTTCAATCAAGGATTATATCCAAATAATTTAATTATTTGCACTTTTAAATCAATTAAGAAATTGTAAATAGATAAGTGCATTTTAAAAGTGTTAATGGATTTCATGCATCTTTATCGAATGGGTCTTGGATCAGAATTACCACTGCTATAATAGTACCATGAACTTAATTAAGTTGTATTGTACCTATTATTATTTATCGTGACAAAGAACCATGAGATTTGTAACGATATTTTCAGAGAAACCCAACACCACAACCTATAGATAGCACTTTCCCGTATAATGCTATGGCTACCACCAATCCAGATTTTAACATAGACTTTCACAATTGTCTGCTTGTGACTAAATATAGAAATGCATGAAACATTTCATCAAAAACTGTCAAAGTGGTTCAAGTTTAAATAAGATTCAAAGCCTTGCATCCACACAGGTATGTAAAAGTTTGTAAATATTGCATCATTCATTTTCTAAACAAAATGGTATCTTAAATACACTACTAAATCTATATTACAGAAAGGTTAACGCACGAAACCGTGCACGTTTGTTACATCATTAATTAGAACGGATTTTGTATTTTGCTAACTCAACGATATTTCGGCAAGGCTACAGCAATAAAGAAATTTATTTGCCTCGGTGCGAAATATTTCATAAAAAGTTCATAAATCAGAAATCTTATTAGATTAATTAGAAGAAATAATATAGAAGTTATTTTTAAAAAAGGACGAATTCTCGGTTTATGTTTTCATTAGATATTACCTACGCACCCACTCAAGGTCAATATGCGTAAATCCAAGAGGTCAACCTGATCAAAATCTCTAATAAATACCTAATCAACGTTTTATTATATATTCTTTCCATTTAGGTCGAACATAAGTAACTTCCACTATATTATACATCAAAATTGACATTGAATTATACAAGATTTATTATTATTTATTTCCTAGCGGATTCTGATGTATTTTGATGCCCTTGTTGCTTTTTAAGAAAACTAGGCATTTAATTTTCGTTCCTTCTTATAAAAGCTTTTAATAATTAAATGTCGTTTCAATAAAACGTGTTTATGAAAAGTTGTGAAGAAGGATGATATTATTAACCGTCGTTTACCTTCAATTAGCATAACTATAACATGAAATTGTCATTTTTATCAGTTTGTTATTGTAAAGGTTAGTATTACCTTATAATGGATTATGTAAATTAATTCAAATATCCAATTTACGCACTATTATGATATAGAGAGATTTAACATTTTTTCTACATTATATATTTCCTGTTATAGAACTGTTATTAAGAACCTGTCAGTTGTCACTGACAAGCATACATAATTTTAATTTTGCTACAGTTAAACTTTTAGTACGGTATTTATAGACTTTAGGTTAAGGTTATAAAAGATCGGACTGACATAGATAACAAGATTACAAAAAAATCGTAAAATATACTTGTGTATGTCAGAGCATGTCCACCATAATTAGCAACATTTTAAATTTTTTTCTACGATATTTTCTCTACAATAGAGATTTACAATTCGTCATGCTTTCTTCATTTTGTATAATAATCTTTAATTAAGTATGCAAACAGTTCGTTATTACGTATGCAAATCTTCAAGCAGTTGTCTTAAAAAATAGAACAAAAAGCTTCTAACAATTTTTCTTTTGTAATTGTATGCCCAAGCATCATCTAAGTAGCAGTAACTGTGATCGGAACTTTGATTGAGTAGTTGTTACGTAACTACAACTAAATTTATGACTTTATACGTCTAATTATTTCAATTCGGAATATTTTAGTAATTGTGTAGTTTTGTATGCTATGTATTGGAACTATGTAGTTTTGTTACTTCTAAGTAACTTTTAAAGAATGTGGAACGGTATTGCCACTTAGTATAATTACTTTAAAGTCGTTGCATCTTCAAAGTGATACTATGATTGTAGCAGTAACTTGCCCGAAGCTACTTTAAAGTCTTTAAAACTTTAAAGTGGTTCTGAAACTTCCTGCCACCTGCCTGGAACGATTGTTTAACCCTTTAAAGTAACAGAACCTTAAGGTAGTATCGAAAGTAAAACTTACGTTTTTGCTACCTAGGAGTATCACTTTAAAGTAATTTTTCGTAAACTACTCCATCTCCATATTTACTTGTAAAATGTTGGGGGCCATTATTCAATTTGCAATTTGTTGTGATTATTATTAGATGTTTTACTACATAACCTTCAATAAAAATAACAAATTGTGGCTTAGGAAGTATTGCTACCGAAATCCACAATTTGGATGTGACAAATTCTCAGAAAAGAAAAATGTTGAAATCTGTTTTTGTAAGAAATAGTTTGATTAATTGACTGTATAGAACACATACCGTTGATTAGTAGAGCTTAATGTGGACATTTTCGACCTTTACAGTGTTTAAATCCACGTAAATGATCCAAATAACATGCAAATGACAGAAAAGATTATATTTAATTTAAAAAAAAACTGAACTTTAATATTATAATAAAAAGATGTTTCTAACACGATAATGCTTAATAATGGCTTAGTAATGGATAAAAAGTAAAATAAAAATTAGTAATTTTTATTTTACGTGATATGACAGTCATCATGTTTAAACTTTTCCATTTGTTAATTTTCTGGGTCATTTTTAACTTTTTCTCTTCTTTTCTTCTCGCATTCTCTTTTTCTTTTCTTCTTTTCCACATTTTCTTTGTACCTCATAATGTAAGAACATGAATGTATGTAGGAGTTGTCATTTACGTGGACAAGTTGTATTACGTGGAGTTATAAATCCACGCAAATGACACAATGAAAATGCCACGAGAATGACTATTACAGCATTAATATAACATAGCGCCTAGACTATTTTCTTTGGAGGCTTCATACTAGCTATAATGAAACAACACAAGTAGTGTATTAACTTACGAGTGTTTTTTCTAAATTCAACACCAGTAAGAAATTATGATAACCACGTGAATGACACGAAATAATTGTACTCTTCAACCAATAATCAATCAAATCATATAAACTACCTCTATAAAGTTTATAGATCAACTGAATAAGACACTATATGTTGATTTAATTAAAATTACATATGCAAGCAATACATGTGTAATGCTGATATTGTAGAAATACTGATACTATACGTGAAATTTAATAATGTTCTTCTCTCTTAGTCAGATCCACGCAAATGACAAAACTATCAGGGACAACATTTTATTGACTGTGTAGTAGTCGATGCTTAATATTTTATGTATTAATTGACTCTGGATGAGAGCCCTCTACTTGTTTTACAATTCTCCTTAATTAGAACAATAATGACTAACTGATGCCTTAGAAAAACTGCTTTTTACTTTGAGAATACATACAAGGGACATGCCACGTGAATGACATATGACATATTAGAGTTTACTTTTTATTGTTAAAAAAATAGGTCAGTTGTTAATATATACCTGGCTAGATTAACTGCTATTACATCTTCACTGTACTGAACTAACAGGTAAAAGGGTATTCGTAATATAATATTAATTAAGCAGAGACAGTAGATTTAATATATCTGAACAATTACTCATGTAATGCTTCCTGCTCACTCAAAAGTAATAAAGTTAGTTAATGACAATAATTGAGTATCTTTTATTTAAACACACACAAAAACATAACAGGAATAATATAAATATGGTTTCTATCATGTGTATCAACTTAAGTATTTTTGTCATATTTTATTAAAGACTTTTTATTAAAAAAGATATTTAAAGAAAGCGTGTTGTTACTTTTCGATCTATCATCATCACATTCAACAGAAAAGTTGCAAATTTTGGTGTACTGGAATGACAAAATAATGAAACAATTCATCGCTCTTTGTATTATTAAGTACGTATTACAAATAAAATAGTAATCTATTTTGTGACACGATCGCAGCATTAGTATAGAAAATGATAGAATATTTGTTAAGTTGCAAGAGTAAGAGAGAGTAACCACGGGACACGATGTGTCAAAGAGAAAAGAGAAGAAGAGAAGAGAAAAGAAGTTCCACGAAAGTATCAATTACTACGCCGCAACGTAGCTGCTACCCAAAAACTGTTCCTCATTTTGGTTCCAGGCACGAGGCACGTAATGAAACCGTAGCAATTACGTGCTTGTGACTATTGGCAAAAACTTAATAGTTCCACTGGTAGTTGCTGGTACGTAGCGATGACTAAAAATGCTGCTTGGGTGTTGATATTGAAAATCATTAAACATATATATTTCTGGAAACAGCAGGGTATGCTGTGGCTATATCGAGAAAACATACTGTTAGTGTAATGTCTGTTTTTATCTAAAATAGAAATATTTAGTTTGCTAGTTAGTTAGGTTATTGTTCAATAAAATACATCTGACTATTTCCAAAGAAAGCGTTTTGTCTCTAAATAAATTCTCAGGGTGACTTCCCGTTTAATTTTAAATATTTAACAAGACGAACAGCTCTAGGAACCTTACAAATAGCAAATTTCATGACTCAAAATATAGCACAAAAAAATAAAGTTCATCCTACGTTGTAATTACTTTTTTATAACATATGACAGTTAACTAATAGCAAATGATTAATCCACAAGGACGGGAGAAGAGAGATAAACACAAATAAAAAACAGTGGCATATTGTTATACTATTTTATTAATTTATTCTTAACCCTGAGCGTAGAAAGAGTAGATTTATCCATGACAGAAAACAAATGGTTAGTTTTGTAAAAACCTTACTGAAAATGACTAACCAGAATAAATACGTCAATGCTTCAAGTTCAAGCAGTGAATACATGATAAAACAGAAAAATCCGTGTTCTTCTGTGCGCTTTTAATAATACAAACGATTTCTGCTTAACATCGGTGCTGTCAAATTAACGCACAAGCAAGTAGATGTAATAGCAAAACAACATCATGTACAATATTATGCGTACCTAAAGAAATTGTTGGTCATTAAAATAAACATATTTTGAACATGATCTGTTACCGCTCCTCCATTTTACCCCTCTGCATTCCCATTCTTTTCTACCTACATACTTCTAAGAAAGTTTTCCGCTATTTTACTGTTAATTTTTTCACTTTTTTTTAACAATCAACTATTTATTAAAGTTGGTAAATGTTTAAATCATTATTATAAAATGACAGATGTCTATAAGGCCACTTTCCAGCTTAAAAAGCCTATGGTATTCTCGAACGTTAGTTATAATTTTTGAATTAATAGATATAAATATATACAGTTGGTTAGAACTCGAGTTCTAAGTCGCCGTTATCGAATGCAAGTACGGGAGTGAGAGATTCGGAACGATTAATGTAAATAAAGAAGGCCACTGCAGTTGATGCTTTATGGCACCGAAGTACACACCGCGCCACTAGTTAATTTTCTATACTTACGACGATTATTGCTTAATAAAAATGAACAAAAAATTGTTTTTGTTTTCAAACTTATGATAGCCCATACACGCAATTTATTACTTACTATTCTGTTAAATATTTTAATGAATTAACAGTCAATTTCATAAAGAGAAAGTATTATTTATTTAAATGTACTAAGAATCTTCAAAAAAAATCCTCATTTCATTTTTTCAGTTGGTTTAATTTTATTTTATTTCTGAATTAATTTGTTACTGTTTTTGAATAGTCCATTGTCTTGGAACCTTCTATCTTTACCTTGTATTTGTAAAATTGATTTTTTAATTTTTGGAAATATTTAATAAAATAGTAATAAATTGCGGCGGTTATGACTCAACAAAGGATTAAGACAAAAATAATTTTTTGGGTTTGTTTATTAAGTAATAATCGTCAAACAACTGTCACGAAATTATGTAGCGACCAGAGTGAGTGAAACATGGAGCGGGAGCAAATAGCGCGCTCTTCTTTATTTTACATGAAAGATTCCTAATGTATGTCACTTCTGTACGTGCATTCCGTAATGGCGACAACTCGACTTTTGGAGAACTGTATATACAGCAAACGTATCATAAATTGGCGCGAGCCGGCGCATGCCGAAAGTACGATCGGCTTCCCCTCGTGTAGTATTTGCGAATGTTGCACTGTCCTAACAGTGGCGTAGACGCGTAGGGCGCCTTATTTTATTTGCTTGCTGTATTTCAAACGAAATATTTCTAGCGGGACTGCCAAATTCCAAAGTAAATATTTTCATAAAATAAAATCATAATTTAGCTAATTGCACTCACTGAAAAAGTATTTGTACAGTATTTGACTCGCTTACGCAAATTATACATTACTGTATATTTATTTGTTTATTGTCGAGATCCGGTCATTCTTGTGGGACTATTTTCTAACTCATATTTTTAAGAAAATGAACGCAGTCTGCTCCGCCACTGCTTAAATCTCACTCGGTTCATGCCAGTGCGCAACCAAAGTTCTCGCCAATTTATGTTGCGCGAACTGTACTAATATTTATTATTAATGTCATTGGGCTTTTTCGATCCTTCTTATTTAAAATTTTATAATAAAAACTTAAACATTTAATAGCTTTCATAAATATTTGAATCTTATAAAGAAAAGCAAAACTGCAGTATATTAACGGAAAATTTTCTTAAAGAATTCCTACCTTCTTTGAATGAAAATGCGTAACGGTAAAATAGAGAGGAGATAAAGGACCATGTTTAAAATACTTTTATTTAAATAAAAAACAATATCTTTAGGTAAAACTATTTTTTTACATGATGTTTTTATTATTACATTATTTACCCGCCTGTGCGTTATTTTAACGTCACCCACGTTCAGTAGAAATCATTTATATTATTGAGAAATCGGTTGTAACTCAAAAAGCTACACGGGTTTTTCTGTTTTATCTTAATTTATACGTAGAATGAAGATTAATTACACCTAAAAAATTAAAATTTGTATTTACATTTTTTGAGTATTAATTAATTAATTATATTGTTATATTAATATACCATATTATTATATTATATTAAATAATTATTAATTAACATTAATTAATTGAATTTTTTTAAAATTAAGTATATGATTAAATTTTAACCTGAGAAAATAAGGAATGAATTGACAATTGGCTTGGAATTGTTCATATTCTAACACTTCATAGTCGTCAATACGAGTGCCACGTAGTATTTTGAAATAAAAAATCTTCACGGTATAAAAGGAAATATCACACCTTTAATTAATTGTCGTCTGCTTCCATTAATACATTTTGCTACTACAGCAATCACTTAATCATGAATTATTCTGAAATAGAGGCTGGAACTTGTTTCTTTAAATATTTACACAATCATTTTAGACCTCGCGCGAAGGATAGAAAATACACTTTCATTTTAAAGCGTTTCACTAATTTCAAGCTTTGGGATTTATTTAAAACTTACTGAAACTGCTGAAACAAAATTCTTGTTTTCCAGTTACGTGTAGAACGTGTCTTTATAGTATAGAGTTGTGGGAAAGTTTTATAAGAACTCTCCTATAATAGCGTTGAGGGATAACTTCAACATGCGATATTACGTGTTGTGTTCTTCGATTCCATGTTTTTATTTTCTTGAAAAAAAAGTTATACGTTGGTTTGAAAACTTATCTGATTTTTCTAATGGCCATGTCACATGTCTAACTAGAACCTTCAGTTTATTATTTATGTAACGATTACTTAATTTAAATCCCAAGGGAGAATTTAAATTTGATTTTAATGGGGATTTAAAAAGAACAACTATAATTAAAGACGTTTACGAAAGTTTGTACGTAAAAAACAAGAGAAAAGCTTAAAGGAACATTTTATATTTCGGTTCGAGAAAGTAACGTTGGAATCTCTTCGGTTTTTACTCTTCATCAAGCTCTTCTAATGGTTCATTTTGTCCGAACGTTGCCAGGAATTAATTATTCGAGAAAGGGGGAAGAACATAGGCCGCAACTGTAACTGCCCTTTGTCTGTGCCTTCGTAGTTAAACCTTACGCCTCGCTAAATGAGATGCTTTTTACGATGAAGCAGGCAACAATTAACTTGTGAAGAAAGGTTTTACATTGCAAAGAGTATAATGGAAAAGGAAAACAAAAACGACTGAATTATTGTATTCTAATAAAAATTGTAACGATGAATAGCGGATTGTTCTCTCTTTTAAGATGTTTAAGATATTGTAAAATTTCTATAAAAGAAAAATTAATTAAAGAGGAGGAATTGTTTGTGAAGTCGTTGGGTGAAAAATAAAGGATTAGATTGTCAGAAAGGTTAAAAACAAAATAATTACTGAAACTGACAAGAAAATTAAATATTAAATAAAATGAGGGTAATTACAATTAACCGCACAAATAAACAAGGCAAATGTAGTCTTTTGTTAATTAATAACTGAAATGGAAACCTATTCGTTTCAACATATTTACACGTAAGGTTACGTTAATTAGTGTAGAATCGTAAACTGTAGATTCAGAGAATTACAAAGGGACAGGTGTAGCTGAATTAGCGGGTTAATGAATTTATAAGGGGGTGAAAAACAATGTACTAGAGAGTTTGAAACGCGCAGTGAAGTGAAACCAAACAAAATTGGGTTTTATTCATTTTGAAAGGCGATTGAGTTAGAAAAAATCGAAAATGCAAATCTTTTCACGCACACAATTCAACTGAGAATTATATTTCTGAACAAAATGAAGCAGACGAGGGTAACTACAACGTTGTTTAACCCTTAAATATTCCATGTATGTTAAGTGACAAATTCTTCCAAAAGGTTTGCTTATCGAAAGTACATACAAAAAAAACATTTACAGGTTAATCGTAATTGAACAATTAGTACAGCGGAAGGGTCTAGGGTGAAGCAACATCAATATGTGTATGAGAATCCTTACCTATTAGCACTCGATGGATATGCTTTACAGTCTACACGTAGGTTTGCAAAGTTTATTGGTTGATTGGTTTTCGCAGTAGAAAACTCTCGAACGAACTGAAGTGCAAACAGGAGGGCTTCGCATGGTCGGGCGAAGATCTATTAGATACTTAAATTAACATTCAGCTAATCCAACCTTTTCAACACACATTCTCAGAAACCAGTCAAAAAATTTAAGAAAGTCAAACCAGTCAAAGGAATCATTGTCTGCTAAGCATGTTTCAATGTTCTTCATACGTAGGTATTTGAATTTATGGTAAACGGTTTTCTAATAACAAAACTTCCCTTTTTCAGAACTTTAAAGCGATAATAAGAGTTGGAATGATTTTCCCAGAATGGTTCAAATGAAAAAGCTCTCAAAGAAGTGAAAAGTACAAAAAACAAGGCAAAGAATTTCTGTAGGTCTAAGCAAATGTAGACTAAGCACAGGAAAGAAGCAAGGGTTACAACTGCTCCCATTCAGTTTTCTTTCAATTTTTGAGATTTGCAAGCATATTGCAGAAAATATTCTTAGTAACGATTAGTCTATGCTTGTTATTAAACAATTTTAAATATTACACGTCTTAGAACTATTCTTTTAAATACCAAGAAGTTTTGCTAGTTGCAAAATAACTGAACAGCAACAGGTTAAGCCTCAAAAACTTGCTAGATCATTTTGGATCGTTTTTTCTATTTGACAGGAATTTAACTTTTGTTCTGTGAAACGCTTGAATACCCTTTGCGCTAATAAGATTACAGAAATGTTAGTCAAGAATTTTCGCATAATTCTGAAGGAAAATCGTGTATTTATCTTAATTCAGGAATTTGTCCAGAATTTCATATTGAACACATATCCCTTTCTCCTAGAACGTTCCAAAAGTGTTAGATCATCTACAAAGCTTGACTTAAACTGTACGTATAACTTTGCCTAGAAGAAGTCGTCCTTGAAAATTGTATCCGGTTGCTTTAGAGTTTAGAAGTGTAAGATGCTCGTGCAAATCGCTGTTGATCCTAAGCTACTAGAAGCCCCAAAGCGCCCTATCATCTACGACTCTGTTTGATTGCATACTAGTACTGTGCATTTCGTCACTTGGATAAATTTCTGCTGATAAATCTAAGATTTTTAAGACATTGTGATCCTATGCGACACCAAGCAATTCGAATCTCTCTTGGCTCTCCAGAATCTCATGAGAATTTTAATCATGTACAAAACGTTTTGTTCTGAAACAATAGTCTTCATCGCCTCTTATAGTTCTAGGTTGTATATTTGAGATGTGCACGCCTAAATGCAGAGGCACCGAGTACAGCTGACCGGTAACAGATAGTTTTGAGTTTCGAGTCCTTCCACTCACGTACGAATTGTAGTCGTTTTGATCAATTTTTGCATAATTACTGGAAGTTACATTCTTACTTTCGTAAGTTCAGCAATGGTTAGGCAATGAATTGCCTCCTACTGACGAGGGATACAAGCAAGGGGATCAAAGATTACGCCCAATTGGTTCCAGTACAGTTCCACTACCCTTAGTACTCTACTTAGTACTTAGTACCTTAATTTTAAAGTTTTAGTAGCTTATAAAATTTATTTTCTTTTATTTACCTGTAATTCTTCTTTGATGAAATAAATCTTGCATAAAGCATAGAGTAATTAAATAGTGTATGGACATTCCTGGTAAGTACATGTTTATTACCTGTTATTAATTATATAACTCAATCACAGTATTCCTTTTATAGTTAGCGGAACCAAGAACTTCAGGTTGACATTTCTCGAAACTTACTTTGATATTAGTGCGAAACCTTTTTAGAATTAGTACAGTTCCAACACTATTATTTTATTTTAGCTTTTTATGACTGTATTATGTTGTATGATCCAAATATTCTATTTTCAAAGATGGAGATTAAAAATTATAAATACTCCCAGAATTTCATCCTATACACTGCACTGGCTGCAAATAATAAAACACCGATTTTTTAAGCTCAAGTGAAATCGTCTGCTTTTATATTTTTCCATTTTTGTTATTGTTTGTATACAATAATAATGGTAAATTTATTTTAATAAATTAACTATTTTTTTCAAATAAGCCCTTATTCTTCAATTTATTTATAATTTCTCTTTTTTAGATATTCTGCTTACATTGGTAACCATTATTGAAACAAAAAATTATTTATTTACAATTTACCTGTCTAAAACGACATGAGTATTATAATAATTGCTACTACCCATTACTTGGTAAACCAGACACCAGAAGCTACGAAGCTTGTGCGGGGGGGGGGAGGGGCGATTATTACTATTACGCAGTCCCAATATGCGGCTGCAGCCGACTTATCATATGGTATTATCACAAATCCTACATTTGCTTTACAGTTAAGGTAGACTGCAGAAAACCTTAACCAGATCTGCCGATCCCGAGAGTCGAACCCGTTGGGCGAGAGAAGAGCACGCTAATCCCTACACTACCAAAGCTTAATTATATCATTTTATTAACAATACATAAATTAACTAAATATTTGTGAGCAACAAACGAAAACGGATTTCGCCAATATTCATAACATTCATATATTAAGTTATTCTTAGAACATCACAACATGCACTTACAATTTCAAACTCCAAAGCAACTGGATACAATTGTCGGTGACGGTTTCCGAGCATAGACACGTAGTCTAGATCGTGCTTTACAGATGATTTAACACTTCCCGCGCCTTCTAGCAGAATAGGATCGATTACACAAACGCCTGCGATGGGATTATAGGAGATTTTCAATATTTGGATGTTCAGCATGAAATTCTGAACAAGTTAGCAACATTTTTAAAAATACACAGTTTTTTAGCTTGTAACCTATCTTTCCTGTAATATACTTCCGCGGTACGCTTACAAATTTACCAATTTTACCAGTGTCTGCCAAACCACGCATTTTAAGTGTAAATCATTGCATCAATAATAAATAATTGTTGCTAGGTTTTAAGCAGTTTGTAGAATTGTAATATAAACGTTTATTTATTACATCCCGACATGCCATGAAGTCCAGTCATTGCAGATCAGTACATCATTGCGTAAATAAAAAATGAAATAAAATTGAGTGAGAATAAAACACTGCATGTGCTATTCTAACTGCTTCTGCAATATTTATAGTGTTTCTTTATTATATTGCGATAAAGGGGGAAACTATAACTCTTTTAATTACTGGAGTAGTCTTGACCACAATCACTCTGTGAATCCGTGGCCGCGGATTAGGTCTGGATTAACTACATCGAGTCTAACCAGGCACTATCGTTTAACACTCTTGTTGGACTAGGGGTGCAGGATCTCCCTAGTAGAAGCTGACATTGACGAGTGAGCACATAACGGTAGCTAGTAGCTAGTAGCTCCGGTACTAGCCTGAAGAGCTAATAGAGGATGAATAGCAAGATCGGCCCTGCCAAAGAAAACTGACTCTCATAAATAAGCAAGTTATGCTCATTTCTGTATTACAATTTATCGTCCATAAGGAAGCCGTAACAGTGAGCCATTGGGTAGGTGTTCTCTGGATTAAGATTTATTTATTTAAATGGCAAGAGTTATTTAAGTAATAGTCGTATGGTGAGTGAAATAGTCACTTATGTGCTAAAAGATCAATTCAACACAAGTGATTATTTTTGGTTAAATTTTAGTTTCTTACTTTTCAAGTACAGGGTACAGGTAACAGGTTTTTAATACTTTAACCCCTTAAAATTACCCCAAGACTGCACTGGTTAGATTTGTCTCATTTACGAACTATATCTGTATTTCAATACAGAGGTAATGATTTTCTGTTAGATTTTAGTTTCTTACTGTTACAGTATACTAGGTACCACAAATCTTTCTAATGCTTTAACCGTTATGATGCTTATTTTTTTTACTTTTAAAGCATACTAGGTACCACGAATCTTTTAATGTTTTAACCCGCCATTTGTTAAATACTGTTGATTTACGAACTCGTGCTGTATTTTGTGGCATAGGATTTTTGATCCAAATTTGAAATTGATAGTTTTAATATTAGAAAAGTTATCAGGGTTATGTTACCCTGTCTGGCTGTACCTGCCCTACACACACGTGCGCGCACACATAGAGACAGTCGAACGGGAATATTTTTCTCAAACCTAATTTTTGTATTATTTGCACCCTAAAACTAAATCCAAAGTCATCTATCAAACCACCAAAAAACTATAATGTACCTGAAATTTAATGGAAACGCATATAGAACTAATCAAGATGCACACTGATAGAGAGTTACTTTCTTTGCATCAATTGATGGCTGTTTATTGACAAATGTGGGTATTTCACGTTCAGCTTTACTAGTGCAAAAATCTGCAACGTTACCACTACCAACTGCCAATTACTACTGGTAATCAAATAACCCTAACTTTGTCTCAAATAACAAACAATAATACTTTGTCTCATTTTCATTTATCGTTTGGCATGTTTCATTTGTCTAGTGAAGTCATTACTGAAAAGTAGTATTTACGATCACGATATTGTTGTGATCAGGTTGGCACACCCAGTATTCCTTTACAAACATTGAAGATACATTGAGAAGTCTCTTTAAAGTTAAAGTAGCTTCACATAAATCGTACCACACTTCATACAAAACCTGTAGTTCATTTTATTGACTATTCCTAAAAATTACGATGCTTGTAATTGTCTTAGCCATCAACTTTAGTAGTAATACTACGAATTGTTCCTTAGACAGCAAAAACTCGAAAACCGAACAGAGGAGCAGCACATATCCAAGCTCCGTCAACTTTTATAGGTTGCCCAAAAAGAGCAGTTGGCTAATCCCTCTTTAAGATTGATTTTTTGCTTTTTTACATTGAATTAGTAGTAAAAACGTCAGTTTCCGTCAGAATGTCTTAATTAATTCCTAGATGATTCTTAGTGTTTTGTTTTTGTTTCATGTTTTTCAGCGAAATCGTAAATTTTAAATTTTACAGTTTCTTTTCCTTACTATTATACAAAGCTTTTACAGAAAATTAATTGTTTTTTTATATTATTATTCCTGAGCAAGAATGTAAAATTGCTTGTTAAGAATATGATTTAATTAAAAAAAATCAAATTCGAAGATTAGTGCTTGTTTAAATATAAACAATTGATGTTTTTGCTTCGATTTGTCGTGCAAGCAGAGAAATTACCCCGAAGCTTGAAGTTTAAAAGTGTCATCTTCAGTAATTGTGATTTTTGTTAATGCTAATGTTATGTTTGTTGTATTATGAATACATAAAATACTAGAAGCTTTGTATTACTTGTAACACGTTTGTTGTAGAAATAAATCGTTTAGTTTTTTATTTTAAAATGGAATAGTTTTGGACGTTATTTTTACATAAATAAAAAAAAATCTTGAGTGATGCCTATAAACCAAAATAATTTATTTCTGCAAATGATTAAAGAAGCTTTAGTGTTTTTAAGCAATGCCTCAAGTAAATTATTTAATAAAAATAAAATTAATATCATTCCATAGAAAATACTTAGAATAAGAGTAGGTTTTTATTAAAAATTACTTTTTTAAACAACGTGAACAAACTGTAAGACGGAAACGGGTATATAGTAAATGAATATGAATGGGTAACCCTCTTACGTTTGGCCAGCTCATTGGCTAATTATATCACTACGGAAACCTGTAGAGTTGATGGATCTTGGCCCATATCGACAACATAAATTGCAATATGCAAGAGTTACGCTTTGTCTTCTGGAGGATTGACAATTTTAGTTTTTCAGTTCAGCCCTTATAAAAGTTTGCCAATCATCACAAGGAACTGTTCTTGTGAACTTGTCTAAAAACTTGAGGAAAGTAGAAGGATACATTTTGAATTTATGATCATGGTTCATTGATTTTGAGATCTATGTTAAAAAAAATTACGAAAGTCCAGGAAAGTACTATGATTAATATTATTGCGTCAAAAATACAATAATGGACAATTACGAAAAATAGATTAACCTTGAAGAATTTACAAAAAGTATGTGTAGCAACTATGGCATGCAAAAACACTTCTTCTGTAAGTATGGAGGCAATCAATGTCGAATCTTATATTCTGAATGTTTGTTGGAAAAAGGTTGTTACTTTTACAAAAATTTCTAATGTTTTCTTCAACATTGTTTTATCTTGTTGTGGCAAATGGTCAATAAAATTGACATAAAGAGCTGTATATTTTGGAAGTATGTAAGCAGCCATTTCGTTGCACTTGCATTTAATTCATTATACATTACCAGTTTTTGTAAAACGGTTTTAAACAAAGAATTTACAGACTGAATTACTCCTACGAACACTAGCAGTTGACATTTAGCGGTCTTTCAAAATCATTGACTGCTATGCAATACTTTCTCAACTATTATGACTGGCCATAAACTGATCATTAGGTTACAGACGACTGCCCGTACGCTTTAATAGTTAATTTCTCCGCAGTTCTCGCTCTTAAGTTTTCTATTCTTTTGTTATATTTGGTCTTCAAGGAGTATATTTCCAAATTTATATTTAGAAATGTTAAAAGAAGGTGACATTGTACAAAAGTACAGAATTGGGGTATTTTGTTCTAATAAGGAACGGTGCAATCTAAACGAATAAATACTCTTACATTATAACTATTTATTTTTTATAAATTATTTCTTTATGAACACTTCAGATCTAAATTACCAAATTGGGCCGACTGCGAGTGGCGCGGCAATAGCGTGAGCACCAATAGCATGAGTTCCAATAAGTCCGGTAGTCAATGGAGTTGCCAACAGTGGCCCAGATCTGAGAATTGGTGTAGCATGAAGTGCAGGAGCAGCTATTAAAGTAGGGGCAGCAATCACTCTAGAAGTAATGACACCGGTAGCAATTGGGGCTCCCAAAAGACCTGCGTGTACGCTAGCAATAGCAACAGCGAAAATAACAGCGACTACCTGAGAGTTAACAATAAAATATTATTATTGCAAAAAAGAGTAATATAAATTATTAATTCTACTTACGATAGCTTTCATTTTTGTTAGATTTCTTGGTTTGTTGGTTGTTAGCTGTAGATGAAGCTGATTTGTATATCTCATAGGGATAGAATTAACTGTTTATATAGCAAAAAACTGGCCTTCAATGATTAACAGTATAAAAACTGGTTTTTGCAAAATGTTTTTGCAACAAATGAAGTTCATTCATTAGTTTTTCTAGTCTTCGTAAGTGGATAATGCATTAAAATCGTTGGATTTAGATGTTAAGGTTAAATTGTTTTCGATATTTTTAATGCCTACGCATATTTCTTAATTTATTAACACGATGATCTTGAAATGTAGTTACATAAATAATAACTGTAAGGACATGAATAACAGTATTCACACAGAGAAGACATCTACACATAATAAATGAAAGGTAAGTATCCTTTTGTTTACTTTTGTATTAATTTATCATAAAATTAATTTTATTTTTGTTATGCGAAATGTAGCTCCACAAAACTTCATTTAATCTGATAAAGATTCATTGATACAGCTTCAATAATTATTATCAACTGGTGGTTGCAATTTTTAAAAGATTCTTTAAAGTGCGTCAAGCTAAGCTCAGGGGAGTTTTTTGCAACCAACGCCCAATCAACTTACTTTAGAATAAATACGTAGCATAGAAACCAACTGGTGGAAAAGTCAGACAGCTTATGTGCTTATGTACCCAATAAAAAGTCCTGGAAGCTTAAAGAATTTTCATATGAGTAAATATTTAGGATAAGTACAGTCGTGGTCTGCAGGGTGCAATTATGTACAGAGCAGAAAATGATAAACTTTTCGTAACAATAAGTTATATTTTTCTACAACTACAACAATCTACCCTTTTACTCCCTCAGTGTACTTAGAAGTATACATGGTGTACTATAAAAATAATAAAGACAGTCTGACTAGGTGTAAAGACTATCAGAATAACTAAAATTTTGTTATTTTATCTAAGCTTGCCAGATAATTCTGTTTTATTAATAATTGGAGTAACCAGAAACAAAGCCTACTACACGTAAAGTATTTTTCACGTTTTTCTTGAAAATTTCTTATGTATGCCATAATTTCCAATTATGTGCAATCTGGAATATTAAACGCATTCAGACAGATGTCAGAATGATTTAATAATTAATATTAATTGTCAATGCAGTAAATGTACTACCCTCGCAACCTTTATTTGCTATTTGAGTATCATTACATGTATTTGCGACCATTGAATTTCATTGGGTAACTTATTTTATGCTAAATAAACTTCAACCGCAATATTTTCGAAAATTTTCTCGAGATTCTTCGAGCCATGAAGAGAACAAAATTCTCTTTTCATTAGAAGAACAAAATGTATACGTATTCTTTTGAAAGATTGATTAATTGAAAATCAAGATGGCCGTCAAGGTAAAAAAATTAGTGGTAAAAAGTAAGATTCATGTTGACGTAGAGCAAAACTTTCTTAATAAATTTTTTCCTTCTCAAATACAGAAGATACATTTAGATCGATTTACCACAAAATTAAACCTTTGTTTATAATTTCCTAAGAATGCTCACTTTTTGCTCTACCATAATAAATATTTATATAATAATATACGTGTTATGTTATGTTATGTTGTTATTTTCTGGATGTTATTCTCTAAAAGATGTTCTTGGCGTATCACGACAGTCAAAATACCTGTCAAAACCAGACCTAAATCCTATGCGAAGGATCTGAACTGTGCGAGATAAATCTTTTCTCTGTTTTACCTATATTTTTGTTTTAGAGCAAGCACTTTTGTCAAGATACGGATGCCGACTAATTCCGACTGGACATGTATGTTTAAGTGCTATAACATAACATTAAACATGATTGATAATCATAATTATGATCATTAGTTATGCTCTTTAAAAGAATAGTACGGATAAATGTACCTTTGCAGAGATTAATTTTTTAGATTGATATTGCATAGGCATTTTACTCTAAAAATTAACACTAGAAACATTTCAACATTTATCTATTCTAAACATGGGCTACCGACTAGTTTCAGTGCAAATGACTTCGATATATTTGAATTGTGTTGAGTGTAGGTATGCTTAAGCTCGTAGTCAACAAAGTAAAATTTAGTAAAATGTGCTTTACATAGTGCAAAAACAGATAATCAAGAGCCAATGCGAGCATGCGCTGTATCTGAGAATTAGAGATTAGGAAAGCTCGATCTAATGCATTTGGATTAGATTTAGATTGGATAGTGTACTATAAACCTTATCGTCATATAAGAAAATGAGTCTATATTTAAATTCGATTATTTATGGAGTGTTTCGCTATTGTTAATTAACCAGCATGTATTATTTGTATATATTATTTGTTTCAGAATTATAACATTTTAAGCTATTATAATAATTTGAAATTAAAAAAAGGTTGGTTGTGTTAGTTAATTTAAATTTAATTTTTATGTTTAAATCTGTTATGTATAATTTTGGTGAAAGTAAAAACTGTAGTTTAGGTTAAGTCACTATATGAAACCATTATTTGCCTTCATTTTACGTAAGTGTAATGTTAAACTAAAGAATGCATTTAAAGTTAATCTTTAACTCTAATTATTATATGCACCTTTATAACATAGAAATATAGGTTAGTAAATTTAATTTTAGCACTAAATTCTTCTGTGTAGGAATCATTTGAGCATAAAAAATGGTGTTGGACAGTTCGCTCGATAAATAAAGAGGCTTGTAATGTGTTAAAAATTCGAGATCCATTTTAATACATTTAAAAATGTATTTATTATAAATAATCTTAGTATGGCCCTGTATATTTAAATATATTTTTGTTAGTTTAAGTTGCAGACTTTTCCCAATCTAATAATGTTTTTCATTGACAGCAAGGCTGTCTACGCGTTCTCACGTATATAAATCTGTTTTATTAGCAATAAAAATACTAAGCTAAGAATTATTTTCTAAATGAAATGACATGTATAAATGAATTTAAGCTAAATTTATATATCCCCTACGTGCTTATTTTCGTTTCTGTTGAATAGATTCTCCAAAATATACCGATAAAAAACAGTCTGCAATATTCTGTTAAATATTAAATTTCATGCTACGAAACAAGTTCTGGCTGCTGTAAACCCACATCGAATGTTCGAGAAGGATTCTTCTCATTGGCGTGATGTGTGTCATTTTGGTTCTTAATAGGGTGTTATACATTTCCTTCTCTTAATTTAAATAATTAGAGATAGTTTTGCATCCCCAAGTAGGAGTCAGTTAGAGTAAGTCCGAGATAAAGAGTCAGTCAGAGACCGGGACCAAAAAGACGCACTTGGATAATTTGCCAAGCCGACGCGACCAAAATTTTACTTCTCCCGTTCCTTTTACGGAAAATAAACTCTAGGGCGTAAGATTAAAGTTTAGTACTTTGTTGTAGTAAAATTAGTAAGTAATCCAGTAATAAGTTAATTTATGATTTGTGAAATTTATTTAATTGTATATTGAAACTTAAAGTTTAGCTATTCGTGTTAACGAATTTATAAATAACCCAGTGTGTCGTTAGTTGACAATTTGCGAAGGGAATTTAATAATAATATAAATTTTAAAACTAGATACTGCAACCTTCTGATAATTAAATATGTGTCAGTGAAGAAGATTTTTAAATGATGAACGATTTTATAGGAATTATATTGGTTCGAATCTTTCCTAGTAAAAGGATATTGCCAATTTATGTAAGACATAATTACCGTAGATTTTAGTTAATAATCAACGGTTATAAATTTATCATCGATACCAGTGATCCGAAGTTCTACAAAAACAGGTGTGAGGTACTTTGTACCTGAAGATAAGTGGATTAAAAAGGCATTATTGTATGGTGTTATTTGTGGTTTATTGGACTAGAAAACCTACCGTTTTATAAAGGATTAGCTGATAGATTGCATACTATAGTAAGTTTGTAAATAAAATTTATTTGTACCATTTCTATGAAAACTTTTTGCTAGTAAAGCCAGCATGCTCTTCTAACTAAGGATCTTTATTAGAACATGATCATGATATTGACGCGAACACATAGCCACCCACATTCAATTAGTACATTGGGGTGACAGGTTGAGCAAATTTAGCCCACTCTTAGGTTGGATTCGATAGGCAAGTAGAAAATTCGTAAACTGAATTAAAGGTAGAAGCATTCCCTGGGAAAGGTGGACCCCAAGGTGAATAGGTAAATAATTACGGCACTAATATCAACCTCGCTTCCTCCAGTGAGAACTGGCAGCGTTTACGTAAATAACTGATGGGCTAAGTACAGATATACAGATGCTTCTGATCTTTTAACGCACCGTGCTTGCATTATTTGAAAACCTAAAAGTTTAATAATTACGTAATAATTACTTATTTATTAATTATCAGGTAATAAATAATTAATAAATATGTTAATTTAATTGTTTTAAAACTTTCATAATGGTACACTATGTTTAAGCTATGTTTTTTTTTCAGTGTCTCACTTATTCTCACGAGTGCCTTTAAATTCTACTATCCCTCTTCTTACCTCAATCATGATTATTATCGTTATTAAACATAGTGGTCAGTTTATTTACTTTTTCGCAAATAATTCACAAAATTAGGGTAGGTAATGTCTACATCGCATTGGAATTAACTATTTTACCAATTTTCTTAAATAATAATTTATATTAAATAGTGATATGATCTATGCAATGTATGCGCACAGCCTTATATTGATTCACACTAAAATGATATAGCAACAAAATATGAGTAACTGCAGTAAATATTTTGTGTCAATATAGCCTCAGCAAATCTATCATTTGCATATATCAATTATTTTTACTGTAATAATCTTAGCTAAAGACGCAGATTCATTTGCTGGAAGTACTACAATTATTTTGCTAAAGTGACAATCAGAGTTTGCATAAGAAGCTAATTCATAGTTACTGGAAGTGCAAAACCCTTACTTACTGCAACAAATTCCAATTTGTAAAATAAATAAACAAATTCTCAGCCTTTGTTAACACCAAATATGCTGACTTTACTAATTAATATGTTTACATAGTAAATGTATAATTTGCCGAATTTGATAGAATATTTGCTATTAGCATTTCATATAATATGCTCACTCATCTCTAGTATATTTTCCATGTAATCCTATAATGTATTGCTATTATAATCCTCATAAAATAATAATACGTGCTATTCGCTATGTGCATGGCGACTCGTGGCGACCTCTGGTCGTAGACTGAGTAATAAGGACGGAAACCATGATTAACAGTATAAAAACTGGTTTTTGCAAAATGTTTTTGCAACAAATGAAGTTCATTCATTAGTTTTTCTAGTCTTCGTAAGTGGATAATGCATTAAAATCGTTGGATTTAGATGTTAAGGTTAAATTGTTTTCGATATTTTTAATGCCTACGCATATTTCTTAATTTATTAACACGATGATCTTGAAATGTAGTTACATAAATAATAACTGTAAGGACATGAATAACAGTATTCACACAGAGAAGACATCTACACATAATAAATGAAAGGTAAGTATCCTTTTGTTTACTTTTGTATTAATTTATCATAAAATTAATTTTATTTTTGTTATGCGAAATGTAGCTCCACAAAACTTCATTTAATCTGATAAAGATTCATTGATACAGCTTCAATAATTATTATCAACTGGTGGTTGCAATTTTTAAAAGATTCTTTAAAGTGCGTCAAGCTAAGCTCAGGGGAGTTTTTTGCAACCAACGCCCAATCAACTTACTTTAGAATAAATACGTAGCATAGAAACCAACTGGTGGAAAAGTCAGACAGCTTATGTGCTTATGTACCCAATAAAAAGTCCTGGAAGCTTAAAGAATTTTCATATGAGTAAATATTTAGGATAAGTACAGTCGTACTTTGTACTTTGTTAACACCAAATATGCTGACTTTACTAATTAATATGTTTACATAGTAAATGTATAATTTGCCGAATTTGATAGAATATTTGCTATTAGCATTTCATATAATATGCTCACTCATCTCTAGTATATTTTCCATGTAATCCTATAATGTATTGCTATTATAATCCTCATAAAATAATAATACGTGCTATTCGCTATGTGCATGGCGACTCGTGGCGACCTCTGGTCGTAGACTGAGTAATAAGGACGGAAACCATAACATTGGCGTTTATGGACGGATATCGAAAGTGGGAAATAAATCAAATATAAAGACTATTTTTTGTTTACTTTCTACATGAGCGTGTACAGTAATTATTTTTATGCGATTGAGAAGAATAAGCATGTAAGTAAATTGTATTTAATATACATATTTTCATGTTATTATTTGACTTTTTGAGGTTATGTCCATATATGCACATTTGAAAATTCCATAAATGGTAAAAATTATATAAACTTGCACTTGCTATTTGAACCATTATTTTTGCAATTCACTACGCAACAAGTATTCCTACCCATTATATTTGCAAAGTTTACTGAAAGCGTCCGTCATTATTGCTCTATTGCTCCACCTAGCGCGCTTCGGGCGATTATCCCATCCCCTCCAAGCCGACGCACATAGCGAATTGTAGAATAAAATTATTACTAGAGCGAGCGCCCCCTTCTCGTACATAATAACATGTAAACAAGCAGTCAACACTAACCTGACAACTGAGACAACCTTGCAGACTGCAGATTGTAGACAAGAGACAACAAAAGAACGTAATGTCCCGAGTCCGATACGACCGTAACCGAACTGACCGCCTATTGAGCACACGTGTGACAAAAAGCTAACAAAATATATTTGCGATGGAAACTCATTAGCTTGTTTCTACAACATAAATTAATCTGTAATTACAACACTCTGTTCTATCAACAAAAACTAATTCAGTAAATGAGATTTTGTTACCAAAAATAATTCATGTCTTAGTGTGTTCTTTCTCAGCAAAATAATTTGTTGCAGATACAAAGAAAATTGGTCGATGTTACAAACTCGATCAGTATTGCACTTAGCATAATACCATTTTTTACAACAAATTACCTATGTTGTAAACCATAAACAATTTGTTATGTTTACTAAAAATACTAACAAAACTTATTTGCGATGGAAACTCATGAAATTGATTATTCAGCAAAGGAAAATTTGTTACCAAAGATAATTAATTTCTTAATGTGTTATATTGCATTAATTTAATTGCTTCATATTCAAGTTGTATTTAATTAATATCAGATACGCTAATCTGCCTCTAATATTTTTTATAATTAACAAAACAAGTTTCAGATAATGAACTTGTGTGTTTCACTTGTATGAAAAGACAAGAAAGTCAGCACTTTGTAAGGGTTCCTCACTTTGTTAAAACATCATCAACTAAGAATGGCAACATAGTAATTTTAAATAAATACTAAATGCCTCCTGCATTTCATTTCGGAATAATTCAAAAATTTTACAAACGAGTTTCTCGAAGTAAATTTCCGGGTTACACACAGAAATAAGCTTGCAGAACGACAAGTTTATTGTAAGACATAAAACTTGGCTCACAATAAACCTAACAGTCGAATTCCTGCATGGTTTCCTCGAGGTATTGCGTTTTCCTTTTGGCCTTTCTCTTCAAGTTCCATCGCGCCCGACCTAATCTTTCTATTACGAAGGCATTAGAGTGAATACTAGCAGTTTCTTATCTTCTTCTGCTGTCGTTTACACGGCTTTGAACTTTGAATTGTATTCCTTAGTACGGCATAAAACTTTCCTTCTTTAGTATTTTATAAATATAATGTGACTTTCGATTCCAACGTGTTAAAATTTTTATGCATGATTGAACGTAAGTCGATTCGTCGGCAAGAGAGTGCATTAGTTCCTAGAGAGGGAAATCTGCTGGCGAGTGAAAAAGGTTTTTTTGGGAGAAATGGAGGAAAGAGACAAAAGCGTAATTTTTCAGCTGATTACTCTGAAAGTTACTTTTGAGATTTCTTAATATTTCAAAACAGACAAAACTGACAGGTTTTGATAATAAAATATATATCTTTGCTTACCATTGAATTGGAAAAAATTTAAAGCTAAAGCTCTGTAAAAGAATGGACACAATTTATCAATTAGTGTATACTCAATTAACTCCAAATTAAAGATGCCACTAAATTAACTACACACACATTTTTAGAGTTAGAACAATACACTGAAATCTCCTTTAAAATTTATACGAAGAAATCATAGAAACAAAAGTTTTAATGAAATATAGAATTACTTCAGAAATTAATGGTAATTTTTCGTATATTTTTTATAATTAATACAAATCTTGTTTATGACTTCTCTTCGCATTCTCCTTCTTTATGCATTCTCCTTCGAATATTTTCTCAGTGGATCATGCGAGTGCTACGTCTCAACTCACAGTCTAAAATTCCTTTTCTCACTTACTAAGCACTGCAAGTTTTTTTTATTGCTTTTAATTGTCTCTTATATGAATCTGTTTATGTTAACACGATAACTCTCTTCAGACTTGATGATTTTTCAACAGATTTTACTAGGGATCAAACACAATCTGTATAATGGGAATATCACACCCACTCTAAAACTTGAAAGAAAAGCCCTGCATCAAGATAGCTTTCCGTTACTTTGCTATAGTAGTTAGCTAAAAATAAAATAAATAATAAAGAAAAATCGTGATGCTATAGTTGTGAACATAATATCCACATATGATCACCGTCTCAGTGAATAATAGAAGAAATTATGGGTGTTAATTCATTATTCAGGTTGACTAAATAAGATCAATACCATGCTGCAGTAAGATGTTTATAACTAGAATAAAGTAGTAACATGAGCAAAGTGAGCACAAGCAAAAATGCCATATTAAGTGAGTGTAGAATTCAGCGCCAACTAACCGTTTTCTAAGTTAGACTCGTACAGAAGCTGCAAACTCGAGCACAAGTCAGAACTGCGAATCTAGGTTAGGTACGTGATCTAGTGCAAGTTGATAAATAAGTACAAATGCCTATGTTCAGAGTACCACCGTATAAATATTCGTATAAATTTGACTTGTTCATTATTCGATCGATCGAGTAATGTTTATTTGATGCCTTAGGAATTTTTTTATTTCATTTTCTAGGGAAGTCTGCTTACTTTTGACTATCAGTTATTTAATTGATAATTGAATTAATTAACTTGAACTTTCAAGATACAAAAAGATCTTTTTAAAAACATTTATTAGCTTAAGAATAAAATAAAGGAATACTTAACAAGTGAAATGCTGAATGATAAAAATATTACATTAATATTTCACTCAAATAATTTACTTACAAGTCTATACAAAATTAATAGTCGACAAACACTTTACAAAGAAATATATCAGATGTTTCAAAATCAAATATTAATGTTTTATAGTTTAACAACAAAACATTTTTCTCTATAATATCTATCAAAACAAAGTTTATCTTATCTGAAAATGTAATATATTCGTAAAAAAGTACTAATGCGGTTGAAACCTTAAGTTGCCTTAATTTCCAGCGAACCACACTAATTTTCGCCACTCTGGAACTCGGCAGCTAAAATCTATCGAGAACACTAAGTTCATGAATCTATATTTTCTAATTTATTGTAATCAAAATCTGTCAACATTTTCCATATTTTATCAGAAATATTTACACAATCTCTTAATTTCTCGGAATTATTCCAGATTAAATTCGCAATAAAACCAGAATCTTGCAAAATCTCTAGTAACCTCAGAAATATTTTAGAAACTAGTTAATAATTAATTAAAACAACAAAGAACAAGCAAAACCAAATTCACTTAACATATAAAAATAAAATAAGAAAGTAAGTTTCGCTCTTCATTCTAGGAACACGTTTTACTTTATCTCTCAAGGGATGAAAGTACTGTTCTATCCTATTCTTCATAACAAAGCATTTTAGGTAGGTCTCTCAGTCTTGTATGCCTAATTTACTGACGAGGAAGTTTAAACCGGTACTACTTTCTTCCCATGCCATACCTCTATCTGCTCAAGCAATTGCTATAAATATACCTTCCTCAGGTAAAATAAGAGGGGGGGTGCAACAATACTTGATTATAATAATGATTGAAAATTGATAAATTGTTTTAATTGTTTAGTGCTCTCTAAAATGCTCCAGCTATAATACATTCTTGAGAACCTAGACTCTAGTCTCAACTGAGACTCTACCAGGCGGGTCACTTCAATAGGGCAATAAATAAATATGGATCTAAAAAATATAATTAAACCACACACACAAAACAAATTAATAAACCAGGAGTTACTTTAGTAAAAATTTAACAGACAAAATTTATTTAACCAAACACAATAAATAAATAAACAAAATTGAAATTTAAAAACTTAAAATAAAAAAGAGATTTGGATGTCTTGAATAAACGAAACATTAACTCTAAGACAGTCTATTTTTTTATCTTCAGAAGTAATATCACTGTCATTCATATAATCTTAAAAACTAAATTAAATTAAAAATAATTACCTTAAAATATTTACAAATAATCAAACTTTTGGCGCCTTTAAAATTACCAACTGATTAGTAACAACCTGCAAATCCCCTTAGATCCATAAGGTTTAATTACAAAATGGTAGAAATGCACAAATTCACCTCTCTTTATTATAAGATTCCAAATAATTGATATTGCAGAAATTATTAAAGGACATCTGTCTTCTTGAAATAAGGTAAGTCCATTTAAATGTCTCGTTGAAAAATTATTCCATTTGATTATACAAATTAAATGACGGTTAATTAACTAACAACCCAAAAATAAATTTTCTTTACAAAAAAGAAAATTTATGCAATAATAAATAATTCGCAGCACTGTTTATTAAGTTAATTAAAATTGTTTATTATTAAAACAACTAACTAAATTCAATGAACTTTATCAAATATCAAACACTTTGAAATTTCATCAAAACATATCCTAATAATTTGACGTTTGGACTTTTTTGCGGTCACAACATAACCTTTAAATTTAACATTTTGCTCTGGACATACGTACACTGCTTGAAACCAGTAAATAGACAGAGAGAGTCACCAAATTGCTTGCTGTATTTATATCTTTTCAAAAACAAAACACTAATCCAGTAGTTTATTTAGTTTCAAACAAATGGCGATTTGGAACTAAATTTACACAACCACATGATTGTTTATAATTATTAATAATTGTTTAAACAAATTCTATAGTTAGAAACAAATTCATCTTTTCAAAAACATCAAACACTTGTACTAAAACCCAATAATAAGATGTCTATTAAATGTCGGCTGAATCAATTTTCAAATAAATTCAATTCTACATTAAAATAGGAATTAATTAATTAATGTCCTTGTTTTACTTCGTTTTATGATTACAAAATTCTTTCTTACATCCTATAGAACAATATTTACACAAATTTAAATATCCAAACTACAAAATAATAACTAACTCACATAATTTCAGATTATCAAGGTAAAACGTAGAAATACGTGTTTTTAAACCCAAAGATCTTCTATAAGAAATGATCCCAACATTTACCTTTATGTCTCAGTTGTGCCCAAAAAAACTTGACAACATAATGAAATATTTAAGCCAATAGTCTTTTTACTCTTGAAAAACAACAAAATTATAAAGAAACTACCAAATCGTTAATTTACAAGAAAGATTTTATAAATTAAACCTGCAGGTAAAGTAATAAATATTTGCATACTCCTCCACTATCATGCACCTTACCTGTTTCAGGTCAGAATATCCCTTAAAATGGCTTCAATTCTTATTTATCTACAAAGATCATGTAACGATATTCCATCGTTAACTATTGAACGTACTTTTATCAAAATAGTCAGAAAAATCAACTTTAAAAATTATCCTTTGTCTATTTAGTGTGTTATAGTGTTTCTTTAAGAAATAAAACAAATTTAATTATTTTAATTAATCATTAACAGGATATTATAATTTCCCTTGGAAGTTATGCAACCCATATAACATGTTTGTACATAGTGATGCCCAGATTTTCTAATGCATGTGAAATAACAATACACAATGTATTGCCCAATACTATGATGCACTAACGTCAACACTTTAATAGCTATTGTAACTATTTATTACGCCCACAGATCAACAGTTATCGTTTTAAAAGATATCTAGATAACCCTATTGACCCACCTATTGACTTTATATAAAAAAAAATTAGCTTAATCAGGTGAGAGACCAAGGTTTATATAAGCAGCGCTATGCATTTAATTCATGTGTGAATCTTAATCTAATAGAAATACATTTTAATTCAAGATATCATCAATTTTATTAAACAATACAGAAGTCAATTGCAGAAGTAAATAGTTGTTATTAGTCAAATTATATTAGCTCATATTAACTTATCTAAACTTCCACTTTAGAGTATTGCATATGTTTTAGCTAGATAGAGCAAATTACTGTGGTTACTAGTATTTAATTGTCAATTGAAAAATTGCCTACTGGTCTATTTTGGTGATTACATCCCTAGAAAATGTTTGTACTCAGAACATCATATAGAATCTGATATCGCGATAACATAATATCGACTTATAAATCTGTTTTCGGTACTTTTTTTATTATTGCTATACAAATGAAACAAAGAACATCTTTTGTGTACAGCATCAAATTTAGGAAAATCGGCGATCATTTGTTAAAGGTAAGTTAAATTTACTGAACACATGTTTTTTTTATTGTGATTTGCAATTGATAAAATAGTATCCCGAAATACTCATTACAGCCACAAATACATTTAGAGATAATTTATGCAATTTGGCGAAGAAAAAGGTTTTTTTATGAGCAAATTAACTGCAATAACAACCATTGCAGTAATTGTTCAAAGCTGGACTTATAATATATGGAGATCAGACAGAAGTAGTTATAAAGAATTGGTAATAAAAAAAACTTATGGAATACTACAGCTAAGTTTGTGCAGCAAAAATACTTTAAAAATATGAAATTGCATTGAATCTCTTTAATCACATGATACTATGCCGAATGCTCTACTCGTGTTTCTGTTTGTTAGACCATTTTCAAGAGCTTCCTAAGAACATATGCCAGAGAAAAAGTGTCGGGATTAGATCACGGAAGTTTTGTACTTAACCATAGCCACGCAAACCTAACATAATTACAAATTTGATTTCTTCTCGTAAGTTCTCGTTACCGAAACCCAAAACTACACCAAAACGCAGTTAAGCGCTACTTGATAATAAATTTTGTAACCAAAATTAATAAAATTGTCAGTAATCTTCAAAAGAATGCATACAATTAGCACTACTACTACTGGAAAACAAACCAGTACTGACAATAATCCATTATTAAAAATAATTATTATTACTATAAATGATTATCAGTATTATTATAAATAATTATAAACGTTTTGCCATAATTTCTCGGGAAATAATCGACAATATTTCACTCTTGCATTTTGAAATAATCTCAAATTTACCCTCATTTGCTCAGTCGGCTGTTACTTAAAAACACCGTCGTCATTTTCCTCTCGGGTTGTTTTCAATCAGCACAACCTTCTGCATATTTAATACTTCTTCATGTCCACTTGAATATTATGAGAGTTACAGAACTTTAAACAAAGCACCCCTATACAATTGTTTTCTACTACCCTTGCAGTCATCTAAGATAAGATATAAAATTAGATAATATATTAAGCTTTTATACATCGAGTCCAGGTGTAATTTCAGACCACCGTAATTTAACACTAGATATCAGTACCGCTACATTTAGATATTAATGTTATTTCGCGGATTATAAAAAGAACCACAGATGAGAGTTGCATGATTTCAAATAAAGCCTGTCCGATGAGTCCAAGGGCAGGACCGAACAACTATCTAGGGGTGCTTTCTTTAATTGAATTGAAATTATGCATCTCTCATAATAATGTAAAGCTTAAAAAATGTATTAATATAAATAATAATTGTAATGGGTATCATATTCATAACGAAGAAAAACTCAACGATTGCTTACAATGTTATTACGCTTCATCCGAAGATTATTATCTACATACTTAAATCATATACGGAAACTTCTGAAATGTTTAAAACAAGGAAGATACAGAAATAAACAAAATAGAAAAGCAGAAGCAATACAAAATTTATTCTACAAAAAGAATAAAACAGCACAGTAATTCAATTTAGAATTCCTACAGAAATTGAGTCGGAACTGAGATTAAGCGAATACTGATACATTCCTCAATCTCTCAATATGAATAAACATCTACTATATAATACCTACATACAATGAGGTCGAATAGTAAGAAATAAATTCAAGATTTTACAAACGGTTATTTAAACGGGGATAGATACAATTTTTTGTTGGTACAAATTTGTTTTTAATTAGTACTTAATGATAGGCTAAGATTTTTTAAATTTAATTGAAGTGGGGTACTAGCTTCAGCTTATTCTAGCACCACCATTCTTAAAACTTAAATTACAGCTAAACGGAAATATGTACAAATTTTATTTGTTGGTACAAATTAGTCTTTAATTAGTACTTAATTATAGATTAGAAAGAAAATTTTGAATTGAATTGAAGTGATTGAATTTAATTGCAGTTGTGGTGCTAGCTTCAACTACTGCCAGCACCTCCACTTTTAAACTTAAATTACGGCTAAACGGAGATAAGTGCATTTTTTTGGTTGGTACAATTAGTCTTTAATTAGTACTTAGTTATAGGGTAGAGAATTTTTAATTTAATTGAAGCGGTTGGATTTAATTGAAGTGGAGGTGATAGCTTCAACTACTGCCAGCACCTCCACTTTTAATCTTAAATTACGGCTAAACGGAAATAGGTACAAATTTTATTTGTTGGTACAAATTAGTCTTTAATTAGTACTTAATTATAGATTAGAAAGAAAGTTTTGAATTGAATTGAAGTGATTGAATTTAATTGCAGTTGGGTAGGGTAGAGAATTTTTAATTTAATTGAAGCTATTGGATTTAATTGAAGTGGAGGTGATAGCTTCAACTACTGCCATCACCTCCACTTTTAAACTTAAATTACGGCTAAACGGAAATGGTGCACATTTTTTTGCTGGTACAAATTAGTCTTTAATTAGTACTTAAATATAGGCTAGAGAGAAATTTTTAATTTAATTGAAGTGCTTGAATTTAACTGCAGTGGGGATTTTTAACTACTGCCAGCACCCCCACTTTTAAAGCTTAAATTACGGCTAAACGGAGATAGGTACAATTTTTTTGTTGGTACAATTAGTCTTTAATTAGTACTTAGTTATAGGGTACAAATTTTTGAATTTAATTGAAACGGCTGAATTTAATTGAGGTGCTAGCTTCAATTACTATTAGCACCCCCACTTTTAAAGCTTAAATTGCGTCTAAACGGAGATAGGTACAAATTTTGTTTGTTAATAAAAATTAGTCTTTAATTAGTACTTAATTGTAGGTAAAAAAAATTTGAGTTTAATGGAAGTGGCGGTGCAGGCGTTGCGGACCTGTTTGATAGCCTCTTCACCGCTAGGTTATCCGAGACGGTTTTGATGCTTTTATTTATTATTTCAATGCAGAAAATCTTTCGTATATGGATTGAAACATCTGCTCTGCTAAACTAAAAGCTTATGCATTATAAATAGCATCTTGTTTAAAGTTGTCATTGGATATAAAATTATTCAACTATTGATATACCAGCCTTTCAGTCAGCGAGATATTACAACAATATTATTTGATCCATTACAAACGATGTACTGTATTAGTCTAGAATAATATTATACCTCCTGAAAATTGTGTTTCTTTGAAGTTAATGTGTAGTTTAAACATGAGTTATCAAAAGTTTAGACGACTATAATCTACAATTCAAGAGACAAAATTAAGACTGAAAAAGGATACCAAAGGAATTAAAAATATTCTGCGGCAAGAATTGCGATTTAAATTAGACCAGAAGATATACATACACAATTATATTTATTTATCTCTATGTACCTAACAATACGGGGTAACCAGAATTGCATCAATGCTAACCCAGTTAAAATAAAACTTCAGTAACAGAATTCATTAATTTTGATTGGTTTGATGCTGGACGAAATATTATTGTAGCAAACACATTTCCGACAAGCTTGTTAATGAAAGGTTTTAAATCTTATCTACAAAGAGGTGGATTGTTCTATTGTGAAATTTCTTCGTAGATAATTATTGGAATTACTCAACTACACAAGTTTATATTAATTTATGACTATTAAACGGAATAAGCATGTACATATTAATTTCATGAGGAAAATCCTCGTCTATAGTTTAGAAGTCTAAATAATTAATACTAGTCTAGTTAGAGTCGGTTTCCTTCAATCAAACCTAAACACTGACGTGCTCGAGATATATGAATAGTGTAAATCAGCCCAAAGGGCTTACGGAACACGGCTGAACAGTCACATAGATCAGCCACTTTCCGCAGGATAAGGTTCTGATAGATGGCTACCGCAGTCTGGTCTACTGCAACCACATTATAAAACACATTGTCACTGTCAAACTCCAAACGAAATGTTCATTTCCTTTTTATTGGAAAACTTTTCTTAAGTATTTCCATTATTTTCCTTTGTAATTTGTTACGATTGATTATGAATGTAAAAAGGAAATTCTATCAAAATTGATAGCTCTTTATCGAGTTCGTAAAAAACGCTCGAATTCGAAATGAAATGATTGATATTAAATAAAAGTCGAAAGAAAATTTCTATCTTGATTTAAATTTTAACATTTCCTTTTTCCTTTTATAACCAACAACTAATCTGAAAGTTTCGGAAAGTCCTGGATTTAGCTGTGATGGTGAATAATTTTCATCCATGAATAGCTACCATCTGCGACGGAAAACCCCCCTAGTATTGAATTTACGCAGTTCTTGCTCTCGTTTCGCTTTCACACACCCAAGTTTATGAAGTCAACTCGCATTTATATTCAGTTTAGGGGTAAAATGGATTGTTAAATAAAAGTCTTATAATAACTCGTAAACGATAAACTCTCCCTGTTACGATGAATAGTGTGAAATAATTTTTTATGGTCTCCTTCCGGTAATTTGTCTGTTATTTTGAGAAGAAATCTTTTAAGATTGTTGTAAAAGTTAATTAATATTTATTTATGCAAATTTCTGAAGACAGTATCATTTGTTGTTTGTAATCGCATTGAAATTCTAAAATTATAAATCATTTGGCAAAATGGAAAATAAAGATACATTTAGTTTTTCATCGTAGAAACTGGTTTCATTGTATATACTATTTTTAACCTATATTTTTATGTTTTTATATACCCAAAAGGTAGATTGCTGGCTACCTATTGATCAGATGCAGAAAATGTGTTTGCAATTGCTGTTACAGATTACTCGCAATTAGCGCGTTACTTGGTTGATTAAAATGAACTTAGAATTATAATATTTCTGTTATAATTAACTTCAAATTAAGCTGATTGCTGTGAAAAAACATTTTAAGCTGAAGATTGGCCTCGAAAAATATGAAATATAGAGGTAATATTCGCCTTTTTATCATTGTTTAATCGTGACATAAGGATATTGAGAATTAATCTTTCAGCTATCTGATTCTTTGTTCAGCCCATGTCATGTGGTGTTATAAATTTAAACAATTCAAGTTAAGGCAGAATTTGATAGATTCACCTTCTGTATTTTTCTAGGTGTACATTGAAATACAAGGTAATTCAGTTCTGCTTAATGTGGCTGCTTGATGTGGGTGACAAATTTGATAGTGAAAATAACTTTCCGAGTTAAGGAAAATTGGAGAAAACTCTTCAGAACAAATTTTGTATTCGAGTTTAAATAAGAACAAAAAGATTATTTAGATGACGAGTCATGAAAAAATTGGTACCAAAGGCTTGTAGTTGTGGTTGCCCTAGTGAATTTAAATAATTAATAAAAAACATTTCAAAACGATACTGTAAAATCTAGTACTGTAGAAATGATTTGTAGATCTTCCAAAGCTGTCCTGAATAATTTTACTTCTAGCCAGGAAAACTTCACAGCAAGCAATTACACTCCTGCACCGGTACACTCCTGTACAGACGAACAAGTTGAATATTTAAAACTTAACGTTGTGAGGGTTTACTGCTTCAAGCTAATAATTAATGCAATATCCCACATTCAATAAATTCAAAAGAAAATTTCCATGACGTATTCTGTTGTCAGGGCTGTTCCCGATTTTTACTCGAAGCACAGAATGTTATGGTATTATGCGGCTAAATGATAACTACAAAATTAAAACCACACAAATTTGTCTCATTTGAAGAAAAATCATACTTTTCATAATCTCTCGCGAATTTTTAAAGAGTCTTTAAAATTGGTAAAAATTGTAAGTAGAAGAATGCATTTCTAAACCTCTTCAGCTTTTAGTTTCTTTGAACTTAAAATTAGGAAAAGTTACAGATAGGATTTCTCCCTTGCAGTAAATCAGATTTGTTCTGTAAGACATCTTTTTTTGTTATAAAGAAATAGTGATTAAATCAAAATATTAAAAGTTCACGGATATTACGTTTTGTTTATGGATGGAGACCAAAACTAAATAGCATAAAATTAATTTTTAATGTGAAAGAGTCAAATTTTTCTCATAGAATGCCTTGGAATATCCATAGATTTCCCCAGAGTATTTGTGGAATCCCTACTTAACGGAATCCCCAAGTATTGCGAAGCAGTTCCATGAAATCACCATGGACTTCCCCGGGATGCTCACAGAATTTCTCGAAATCCCCATGGAGTTTCCCGGAATCCTTATGGAATTCCAGAAAACTCTACCAAATTCCAATTATCCTGCAATTTTCCAGAATCCCCCATAAAATTCTTATTGGTTTACTCGTCGACGGATGTTCATACAAAGCTTATGAATTTTAAAAATACAATCTCAATTACAGTAGTATTTTTTTGTTTTGCTTGTTCATGGGTGAATTCTTGCAGAATATCTTCTCTAGAAGATCGATATATTTAAGTGTCATTATTTAGACATAAGGTTCTTGTAAGATCAAGAATAACATTGTTGGACCGTGAAAAAACAAGAGAAGACATAATCAAGGTCATCCTATGAGATCAATCCTGGAGCAGAAAAATCTTTTTCCGGATCGAGACCCGAGCGTACGTCGATCCGGATGGCTTTGCACATCAAATGCCATTATAGTTACGTTATAGGAAGAGTAGAGCGATGGGATATTGACTCTTTTAACTCGCTTTTGTTCTACAATTCACCAGGTTCCATTTTCATGATAAGTAAGCATTAATAAAATACATATTACGTTAAATGTAGGCTACTGGCCCACAGACGTGTCATCACTCATTCTGTTTTGTCTTTAAGCATTATTTGTACGTTTAACAACAGAAGGAATTTTGACGTTTGTTCTCGATTCAGTATTTGCAGCGCCATCTGCTTTTCCGCACTGTCCAGGTCCACTGTCGAAACTAATTCTAAAGCGCGGCCCGGCCTTGTGTTATTAAATACCTTCAACCTCCAGTTTCTTTAAATGCACAGATTATTCGCATGTGCCCCCTTTAATAACATAGCATCACTAATTGATACCATTCAATACATCAGTCAGGTTTAATAGTAATAGATCAGCAATTAAATATTTAAAACCATATCAGTCATCAGTTTGATGTATTCCAAATGTTGAATTTGAATCCTAGTCCTACGTACTCTTGTTAATTTCGCTGCACTAGTTCAAATTCGTAAAATATGTTAAGATGAAGGGTACTACTTAAGATCTTCAGACTTCCAGAATGCAGAAAACGCATCTTTGTAAAAAAGTTCTATTGCCGTCTTAAAATTAAATTTTAACAAAAACAGTTAATTTAATCAATTTTTTACTAATTGTCAGTCACTTACCTTGTAGTAAAACTGATTCGTCCGAAATTTATAAATTATTCATAAAGAGGGCGTTATCGGCAGCTAAAGTATAAATCATAATGTAACTACTTTAAAATCCTATAAGCTTTAAAGAATTAATAATGGTAACAGGATCTAACAAAAGAGCTTTTATTTAACACAAAAGTATCCTTGATTATCTGAATTATCTACTTCCTTACTCTTCCAATAGTTTATCATTCGTAACCTTACTTAGATTATGATGATTATCACTTACAAATATACCTTGAACGTTAGATTAATACATCATTTCAGGAAAAGGTTAAGAGATAGGTTTTCAATTCATAGACGCCAACCGGTTTCCAATCCAACTTCCTCAAATAAATTTTATAAAGGTATGAAAAGTGTAGGCGTTCATTTAAAATATTAGTTCGTTAAAGTAAATGTGTACACACAAATAATGTATACGTTGCAGCAAATCAATGAGAATGGAATATTTAGCAATTACTAATGAAGCCGTAACAGAAGCTAAATTTGTTTTGGACCCATCCCGCATTACCCAAGTTTGGTAATTCAATGTAATGCAATTTATAAGCCTCCTAGTTAATATCAAAGTCTGACCATTTTACCTCGTTAAGCCCTTTACCAAACTAAAATTTGCTTTAAAGGGTTTATCTTTAGCCTAACTCTCTAAATGTAATTACAGGCTATATATGTAAGTTACGAATCGATCTAATACTATTAATTAATATATGATTCCAATTAGTTTAATCTGAAGTGAATTATGTACTTTTAAAATAACTTTATTAGCTACAGGTCATGCAAGGATTAATGTATTTGGATTTCTATTGTAAAGCTTATACTTCAGTATATAAATATATATAGACTAGAAAAGCCGCACGCGTCACTGAAAAAACTTCTTATACTCAACCCCTCATATGTTATAAAGTTTCAACAAAGTTTATAGCCGTCGTTAAACCTAAGCTTTACGCACCAATCGCAGGATTTAGGAGGAATCAATTCCGATTTATTATTTTATTCTCCTTCTACTTTCCAATAATTTCTTATCTGAAATTTAAATATTGATTTACTGTACACATAAAAAAGAATCTAAAATTTAATAGCATGTTGATTGACAAATGAATCGATCTACTTACTGTATGTAAGCATTTAAAACAAAGTATGGATTAATTCAAAGTAATTGATGACCAAGTTATGTTCAAAAGTGTGTTAACTTTTATTGCCACTCCGCGATTTATCTAAAGATCCAAGGGTAGGTTTTATCTACAATTCCGGATTAAATAGTCGCATTCGTTCATTCTATATATCTCTAATACATTACACTGAATAACGGACTATCTAGCATTGAAACAATTCCATTACCTATACTATAGTGTCTATCGCTGTGACCGAAGATATCACTTAACCGGACAAACCAAAGGTGGTGGTGTTCTTTTGGCTTGTAATAAGAAATATAAATCTGAAATGTTAGATCTATCAGTATTTATAAACAGTTTTAATAATATAGATATTGTTGGATGCAAACTGTTTATTAACTCTACAATGTTTTACGTCTTTGTAGTCTATATACCACCTGATGTACGTTGTGAAGATTTTGAATCGTTTTTGGAAAATTTTGAAAGCCTAGACTATCTGAATAGTGATAATCGTATTATCCTGGGAGATTTTAACGCCCCCCACTTCAGTAGTCCTAACAATGATAAAAAGTCTCAGCTAATACAAAACTTTTCTGTGCTATTTAATATATCTCAAATAAACAATGTTCCTAATGTTGATAATCGGTTATTAGATTTAGTTTTCTGTAATCTCGAGTGTTATGTTGAACATGATATTACGCCAATGGTGGATGAAGATTTATATCACCCAGCACTGACAGGTACTTTCAAAAGTGCAAGAGCCCGGTATAACAATTTCTGTCTTAGTAACCCTGGTAAAGCCTACAATTTTAAAAAGGCTGATTACCATTCATTATATATTGCAATAATGAATTGCGACTGGAATTATTTATACGAATTCCAAGAAGTAAATGATACCGTTAATGCTTTTTATAGCAAGATTTATGAAATACTGGATAGATACGTTCCCTTATATAAAACTCACAAAAGAAGCTATCCCAGGTGGTTTACATCTGAAATAATCAATAACATCAAATTAAAATCTAAATATCTTAAGAAATATAGAACTAGTTCATCTCAATCTGATGGTGAAAATTTTAAACGTTTAAGATCTCTTGTGAAACAGCAAATTAAAGAAGCTTATGATCAATATATTAATCATACTCAAAACCTTATATCTACAGATCCTCGAAATTTTTGGTCATTTATTAATAGCAAGAAAAAACAGTCAAGGATACCGGGTAAAATGGAGTATATGGATGAAAAATATGAGAGTCCCGATGAGATAGTGAACGCTTTTGCTAACTATTTTAATAGTGTATATGTAGATCGTGGTTCTGATGTGTTTACCTTAGATAACAGCTTATCACCTCATATTAATCAATATTCTCCAGTTGTCATTGAAAATATCACAATTGACGAAATATTAAATGCTTCGAAAAAGTTAAAAAACAAGTGCACCATGGGAACTGACTCTATTCCATCTTTTATGATAAAGGATTGCATAAATGTACTGGCTGGCCCCTTGGAAATCATATATAATTTATGCCTGAAAACATCAACTTTCCCGGAGAAATGGAAATATGCAAAGGTCTGTCCTGTTTTAAAAAATGGTAATCCTGCTGATGTGCGCAACTATCGTCCTATCTCAATTATTTCAAACTTTGCAAAGCTATTTGAAATAGTACTCTATGATCGTGTCTATTCACAGATAAGGAATCAGATATCGTTACAACAACATGGTTTTATACCTGGTCGTTCCACACTTTCCAACCTGGCCATTATAACTCAGTTCATATCCGAAGTTATTGATAAACGAGGACAAGCGGATGTTATCTACTTGGATTTCTCCAAGGCCTTTGATCATGTGGATCATGATATATTACTAGGCAAAATGTTTAAATTTGGTTTTTCCGAATCTCTGATTAATTTCTTTAGATCCTACTTAAAAAATCGTCAGCAAGTGGTATCATACAATGGGGCTTCCTCGAAAGCGTACATTGCTTCCTCGGGTGTTCCTCAAGGTTCAAATTTGGGACCCCTTTTATTCCTGTTGTTTATAAATGACCTTAGTGAAATAATTAATAACAACAACCTATGCTACGCGGATGACCTGAAGATCTACTGCAAAGTTGACTCCATCAACGATTGTCTTCTGCTTCAAGATGACTTATCAAAAATTAAAGACTGGTGTAGTGGTAATAATATCAACCTAAATATTACAAAGTGTAAAATAGTGTCCTTCACAAGGAAGATGTCAACTATCGCTTTTCAGTATAACGTCGATGGAATTTTACTTAGTCGGTGTGACAACATTAAAGATCTAGGCATCATCTATGATGATAAACTTAGTTTTGAATCTCATATATCTCGTAAAATATCTGAAAGCTTGAAATCATACGGATTCATAATGAGAAACTGTCATAATTTTACTTCAGGGAAAGCTCTGCAACAGTTATACTGCTCCTATGTGAGATCTAAATTAGAATACGGATCCTTAATTTGGCATCCTCACTATATTAATCAGACCCTAGCTATTGAACGTGTCCAGAGAAAATTTTTGAAATATTTATGCTATAAAACATATGGTACGTATCCAGAAAGAGGGACTCCTTATGACAGCTTATTAGTAAACACAGGATTTCATAGCCTTGAAAAGCGAAGAATGTGCATGGCAATTGCCTTCTTGTATAATATATGTAATAACATTGTGGACTGTCCTGAACTTTTGCATAAAATACAGTTTTATATCCCTAGGTTACAATCTAGATCTGAAATAACATTCTTTTGTTCTCGAGCGTATACAAATGTACTTATAAAATCACCTGTTCATGTAATGTTCAAATCATTTAACAAAATCGCTCACCAATGTGATTTATTTTATAACAGCAAGAGAGAAATAATTAACGTGGCTATTGATTCTTTGTAATATGTCTACTTATTTTCTTCTAGTTATTTAAGTTATTGTTTTAGTTAAATACACAAATGTAACATGTACGTATTTGTATTTGTTTCTGAACTTGTAATTTTTTTTTGTCCTATAAATGGGTGTTCCTGTTGGGCAATAAAGCATTATTATTATTATTATTATTATTATTATTATTATTATTACCTCTATAACTCTATCAAGCAATTGGTGTAATTTATTATTCAATAAATCTATTATATTTGCATTTCCTTTATTTATTCTTTCATAATAAACAAAATATTTTTATATGTAGATATTAATGTACTTATTTACTTTGCAGTATAACATTTTAATATACTATACTGTTATTGATGTGCAGATACTGGGAAATATTTGAGCGTGAGATTTTTTTTACTTTTTAATAATCATATAAATCATATAAATCTATTGGATGTTCGCTTTTGTTGTTAATTCTTATTTTATTTTATTGCCATGTTTATGAAGTACAATGATTAAAATAAATTTCTCATGAAAAAACGTGAGTTCTTTCCTTTCATGTACGATTTCAATTCCAATGGTTATCAAATAGACTGACTATACATGAAATTATTAGCTGCCTCTTCTGATATTAGCAAACAACATCAAAATATTAAAACCACCTCACCTAATTTTTTATGACAGGTAAGTGTTGAATTTCTTTAAGTATTATCTTTATGAATTTTTATTTTTAATGATCTTTCTTTTAGAAAATTTTATGAAACAATTTGCAACTTACCTAACAAACCTTTTTATTACAATTAATACTACTACCTACAGCTTCGAAAGGATTATAAGTAAAATTTTCTTCTTTGTTTAACTTGTTTATAATGTCTTCCGACAATTTTTAATTAATAAAATTTCTCAACACTTGTACTCTGCTATGTATCACCCACTTACTTACACTGAATTTTACCTTGCTATATATTTTTTAAATGCTTATAGTTCATTCTTTTTCTTCTCTTTTATTTTAGGTATGACTTATTTTCCATAAATATTATTGACAAGTAATTTACTTTTACACCTTTAGTAGCAATTCACCACTATAATGCTGCTTCTTCTTTAAATAAATAACGTGGAGGCAGTTTATGGGGTAAGTTATTTTATTTTCTTCTTCAATTTTTTTTGCTATACACTCGCAATGTTATTCATAATCTGTACATTAAACCAGAAATGTATTTATTCAATGTTATTACTAATTTATTATCATCAAATTTACCAAGAGAAAATTTGTAATAAAATTTTTATTCTCATTATTATTTTGTTAAAGGAGACGATTATTAATTTCAACTTATCATCATTTGATTATTTTAAAATTTACTAGTGTTATTAATAATCGTCTGCGTCCATGGTATCAAAGTTTCCGTTATATCTACTGCCATTCCTATAATTTTACATTTTCATGTATGACATCTTATAATCATCATTTTTAAATTACTAAACTAATACACTTTCAACATAAATGATGAGAAGTAACATTCATAAAGAAAACTTCTTCTATAGGAAAACTCAATAATGATTATAATTGAATATTTAACAGAATATTTATAACACCCTGTCTTATAAAATATAACTACCTACCTCTTTTTTATTTAAAATTTTTGATGTATCCTTCAATTTTCTTTTAACCCTTGAATATTTATTTTATTCAAAAATATTATCACAATACATAAGTGATATATATTTTCATAGCAAAGAGAATTTATTAGATGCTATTGTGATTGTCCTGAAAAGAGTCGCAATCCCTCGGGTTATAGTGCTCCTTTTTCCGAGTGTCAGTAACAACTTGAACAATTTTTTTTCATTGTGTAGGCCGGGGGCGTAAGTCAATAATAATTTAATTTTGTTACACATTCTTTTGGTACACTTATTTTAAAGAATTCTAAATCTCACAAATCAAAGTTAATCCCAGTTCTAAATCCAGTTACATTTGACAGGTCCTTTCGGGTCGTATGACTGCTTACTCCTGAGTGGGCGCGACTGGTCGAATACGCTTCACTAGCAACAATTCAGATGCATGCCGTGTTGAGACCAAACCGTAAAAATGCCAGAGCCGAATGTAGACAAGCATGAAAATATAATTACTACACGTTAGTTGATTACCCTTTACATGGAAATTACCAGTACTAGTGGGTGGATTGGGATCTCCCGTGCCGTCCCATTCTGCTTCTGTGTGATTAAAACCTTCAGAAATGGAGTCCTTCTGTGCACTACCACGATTGTAATGACCTGAAACTGAAGATGTCGCATCAGGCACCTTTTGGCAGAATACTAAAAGACCTTGATCCCTGTAACGGTATATTTTTACAAGCTCTGAATAATTGTGGTTTCGTCCACATATTTACAAACATCTTTAGTTCGGTTCTGAAAATTTTAATTCTTTTCATAATGTAAACTTGCGTTAGCATTCGATATAAACATCCCTATAAAATTATTTAAAAAAAAGGTTGGTTTCAAATCTTAGAATTATAAAAAATCTCTTTGGTTACTCATATAAGCGTTTGCAGTCTTAGAGGAAAAATCAATACTTGCTGTTGAGTTGCTGTGCTCTGATTGGTTAAGCCAAAACACGCGATTCGTTGATTGGGTACTAAGAAAAATCAATACTTGTTCTTGAAGTGAGACCTCGCTATTGACTAATTTCGATTTGCATCTGGTAATGTATTTCTACGCGAAAAAAAGAACCTTGAGTTTTTAAAGAGTAGCTGATCCGAGATACTTGCCTTCAGTTGGTGGTCCGAGACACACTTGACTTCAGTTTCGATCTCTGTAGAATACAGTCCGGCTAAAGTTTTTGTGCGATGGCGTGCCCCGACCTCGGCGGGGTACAATTACAAATATTCATTCCGTTAAGTGAATTTAACAATTTTCCGTTTGAGTATATGTTAGTATCGTTCAATTTGTTTATGATAAAATAACAAACTATTTAAAGTGCCGTTTAGTTTTTCGAGTTGTTCGAATAAAAATACAGTTTACAGTACCGCTTAATTACAGTTATTTTGTGATTCTTTATTTATTGAAGAATGGTTTAGTTGCCGGACATTTGTTAGTAGAACTCAGCGTTAATTCCCATGTTTAAGAAAAGGGGATTTTCATACCGTTATATTGTTCTTGTCGAATCATACTAATTTCCACAATTATTTTGAGCAACATTCAAGTAATCTCGAGTACCGTTCCAGTCAGAAGAATAATTAAGAATTTATTATCGAAGGCAGTTATTGCAAGCAATTAAGTTAATGTTTGACGAATCTCGTTAATAATAGTTAGTTCAGAATCCAGAATATTTCTTCCCGCATCGTTACGCCAGCAGTTTGTTATTGTAGCCTGGTTTAGGCTTTTAAGGTGTTTTGATTGTCAAGAGTTTGAATCCTTCAACTTGTGAAAGAATTTTAGTTTGAACACTACTGTGGACGATAAAAAGTGGTTAAGGTATTTAATTTCGTTAATATTGTATTAATAGATAAAATTTAATCATTTGGGATCCCGAAATTTTATTTATTTTTTTGGAACAATAATTATTTTAAATTGATGGTTTTATATTTTGAATTTACAAATTTTCATTAATGTATATCTATATTTTGATGTGTTTTGTATTTTGAACTCGCTATTTTTTTTAATGTGTAACTATTTTGATTTGTATTGTATGTACTATTTTTTTGTTTTGTTTTTAATATACAGATTTCAAATTTAATTGACTACTTGACATAGCTTGGCTAAACGGACGGCTGATGTTTTTTGTTTTTTTTTTTGGCTAATCAAGTTCTTTTATAGTTTGGTAATTGTTTTAATTAAATAACTTCAAGATTAATAAGGAGGTTAGTTCCTTAGCTGATAACCTTCGCTTTTTCTAAATTTATGTATGTTTTATAAAAACATCCTCAGCTTTTGGTGGCGCCCAACATATTATTATTTATTCCTGAATCCATTATTTAATCAGAAGCTTTTAGGGTTAACACCTGCGACCTGAATTAAAATTTGTAAGAAAGAGCTAAATCTCAAGCCGGAAATTTTTGAGCATTTTGATATTCAGTAAGTATCGTAATTTGTATTCTTCGTTTAAAGTTTAAGTTTTGTTTTTTATTGTTTATTTAGTTAGGCTAAAAAACGTCTGTTTCATCCCCTAAGAGGGATTAACATACAGGAAACTAGACGAGAATAAGCACTCCAATACTGCTAAGTGATCAAGCGGTAGCCACTACTGTGACTTTAACTATTGTCACTCAGGTCGAGGTCAACTTCGAGATATATGTCCATCTCTCCGTCTCCAAGCAAACAGTACACTGTGCAATTAATCTAACAGAGTTTAATCTATATCAAAACAACAGCAATTCCACAAATTGTTAACAATTAATATGAAGCCAATATTACACATTGACCAACAATCACAATTCAAGCAATCTCTCATGTTGCCAAATGATGACAACCAATTGACAGGTACCAGCACATATAAGTGCCATAACACAAACACACTAAATATTAGCATTATGTATCTGCGTTTTTGGTCTCAATCACGCACTACACTCGACATCGCTTAAAGCCTTTTATGTTCGAAGCCAACCGTTCGTCTAACACCTCTAAAACACAACTGCCCGTCTGGCATCATATCACCGACCGATACTCTAATTTGTGTATACTTTTAAATAAGTGTTTTCTATAGCTTCAGAAGGTGTGGCCCTAAGGTCAGAGGGTTACTAATTTCTTACTTTCACATTTCTTAAAATACACTTCAGGTTTCTACAAAGAATGCAAAACTGTACTTATTTAATTTTCACCTTTATCCCTATTATCATTTACTATTTAATTAATACCTAAAGATGCTAAATTTACATTGTCCCACAATTGAAACCACCTAAATACAAACCAGTATAACTCTTTTGATGATAAGGTGAATTAGCAGATTTTAATTTTTGCATGGATGTTTTTATTAACTAAATGGAATTTTTCACTCTTTTTTCTGTTTCCCAGGTTTTTGACTTTTTAAGGCCGAAGAATTTGGCACGAGAAAGATTTATCTGAATTTTTTTAATATTCTCGAGATTTAACAAATTTTACTACTAACAAAGAAACTAGAATAATTAAACGATGCCATAGGCAGGGTGAAAACAGGTTATAAATAGAACCATTAATTAATTAACCTAAACGGCTCTAGAATGCCTTTACGAATACTTATATTAACGAATAGGGAAAAGCAATACGTGTTCAAAGAATAGTAAAAAGTGTTGTCTACTAAATTTCATAGAAATCTAGCTCCAAAAGATATTGACAAATTAAAATGTGTTAAAAGAAATACAACAGGTAACAACTTGCTTTTATCTACTCGTTGATCTGAAACAGATTTATTAGAATAGCAAAAAAAAATTAATTGAAAGGAATTTCTAACTGGGATAGAAATCTCGATTTGGGATGTATGAAAGCTAATTCTTTACTTTTCTCAGTCCTTTCCATCTACCGAGTCTTCTTTGCGTAAAATTAGGTATTATTGATAATATTTTATGCATAGCAAAAAATTAATAGATCTCATCGGAATAATCTAACATCGAACAAACTACATAATCAGATTGAAATGAACTGTTCTCCAGAGAGGAATGATGAACTGCACGAGATAGGAACAGACATAGAAATGTAATTCGTCTGAACAAACCGCTGTTTCAACATTGATATGGCAATGAGCATTCCAGTTAATCTAACAAAGGCATGCATAAAATAAAATAAATAATCTTTATTTATTTCATAGTTCAATTTAGTTCACAATACTACAACAAGTGTCTTCTTTGTTTAAGTTTATTTCTATACGGCAATTTAAACTATAAAAATAGTAGTTGCAGTCAGTAGATACATTATTTACTCAAAATGCTGAAGAAGTAGTCGTACAAGACAAAAAATCTTGTCTTGTGAAACACTAGACTTGATATATTTCTTAAAGGAATAATAAATTTGTTGAAACCCTAAGTGAACCAATTTCAACTGGCATTTTAAGAAAAGTATAATATAAATTTCTATAGAATCAATTAGTTAACAAATTAATAATTTAATAATGAAGTAACTTAACTGGATGTGCTCCTAGTTAAATTAGATAATTAGAATTCTTATTACTGTTCCGTCGATTCGAATTCAGTCTCATAGGACAATTAACTGTATTTATTTGCTGTTTGATTTATGTACTACACGATTAGAAAAAGCTGTAACATTTTATCTTCTATACTTCTTCAACCATGGCTAAATTTCTAGAATAATGCGTTTACTAGAAGCCATATTTCTCTTAAACTTAGAAACAATAATTAATTACAACAGAAGCACAGTTTTCTTGCATAAACAGAAACTGATCTGAACAAAATGAAAACTACGCGTACGGATACAATTGTACATGTCGGTTACAGAACTATCTAGTTTTTATAGTTTAACCAACCGTTAAAGGCGTGTCGGATGGACGAAAAAGAACGTGCGAAAGAGTTTAGCGTGATTCAACAGATACCTAAAAACAGCAACTACAAACGCGATTGCCGCATTTAAAAAAATAAAAATTGAAAAGACAAAACTTTTTATAAAGGGAAAACTAAAGTAAAAAGAAATGTATAAACTTAGAGTATACTATCTCCAACCTTACTTTATGGAACTTTATAAACATGAAGTAAAGTACAGAAAATAAGCAACTAGATATAATACATACAAAAACTAAATACATATCTAACACTTCTAATAGAAGAGAATTACAAGGCACAGTTTGTTCATTCATTAAACGTAAGTGCGCTTTGTGTTTGTATCAGAAATACACAATAATTTATACCTTTCAGGCAAATCATGTGTTTATTCTAGGCCAGATCTTGTAGATATCAAAAGAATATATCGCCTTCGGAACTATATTTTATATTTGACACTAATTAAGTAATTAGTAATTACGTTCAAGATTGGAATTCATTTGGTTAAATTTAGTCTTTACTGCATTATTCTGCACCTTATGCGTTTTTCGAAAAAAATATGAGATGTAGCTTGGCTCAGTTCTTGGTATTGGTTACAATGATATCTGGCCTAAATCGTAGTTAGTTAGAATCTTCTGGAATAATCGCCCTCTTTAATTAATTTTTCTTGAAGATACCAACGTTTTGATACCGCTTTGGGTGGAAACATTTTTCAATAAGAGTGCAGCAAAAGAAAGAGCCCTGTGCTGTCAACGGACTAACACGTTGCCCGTGAAGCGTAATTTCAGAAAGGAAAGTCTTAATAAGATTCCAGTTTTGCGTTAAGGTAGTTATGTTTTCTGACCGTATGGTAGTATTTATAAACTAAACATTTAACCGGAAATCAAGTACCTATTTCTGTATCTCGACTGTACATTTGTACATTAATTATTTTGATTAAATTAATGGTTATGTAGGCAAGCGATTTAGAAATTAGTGGTGAAACTTTGTCCTCTGAATTTTGGATGATTTCTGATTTTATAAGCGAGTGCGCAAATATTTATTATCTCTTTATTCGAGAGCCACTCACAAGTAACCTGATTTCGTTCCAGTATTAATTAAATCGACTAAATTATAAAAAATGTTAATAACTTTAAAAGCGAAAATAATGCAATTGCACTGGAAACAATAATGAGTTTGGTTATCAACATAGTTCAGACTTTAAATCAACTGTCATTTGTTCTTTAAATTCTAGATTCAAAGGGTGAAAGTTTGTTTTAGTGATGTTAAAAAGAGGCAATTAAGTGTACAAATGGTGTTGCTTCGAATTAATTTGAATAACTAATGTGCTATAAGTTATTTTATAAAATAAAAAACATTGACGTCTTTTTTAAATTAGTTTCTGTAGTAAATTAGTAACAACTTTGTTATTTTGGAGAGGGATCCCTAATTAAGCTTGCTATATAATCCTTTTTTGAATTTTTGCCTTTAAACAAAAAAAGGCATGTTTTCTGTATGTTTGTATGTATACTATGTATGTTTGTACAGTACGTGTAACTTTATTTTCAGTTATTTGACGATGAATGAGCTTTTTCCCATGTCTTTTCCTCAACTTGTAGATTCGCACCGCAAGTTTCTTTAAACGACAACAAAAACTTTGGGTGGCGCCCTCTGTAGTGTCGTTTATTTATTCCCATGTTTAATCTAAAATTAGTGAGCCTTTATATTTAACTAAGCAAGTAGTCTGAACCGGTGCTTTGTTACGTAAATATAAGTCTTGTTTTATAGTTTTTTAATGGTACAAACAAGGATAAAACGGAAAAGATGAGGAAATCTGGCGTATATATAATTTATTGTAAAGACTACGAAGCGTTTTATATTATTCAAAGTGACATAAACCTAGAAACGCTTAACTAAGCACAAACGTGATATATTTATATAATATAATAAGAGATCTTTTCTATGTAATAAAATATATCGCTGTCCAAAATATTGATAATAATCATTTTATATACGTAGACAAAGTAGATTTATTACATAAGGCAAAAGAAATTCATATATTTGGCACAGGGGGTTAATTCCTAATAGAAAAATACGCGAAAAGGTTGTATTGCTATTTAAATCTTTTTTTTTTAATACTTTATAAATTATCTTATTGTGATTCTTAATTTAAATAATTCGTTATAATACTTACCTTTAAACTTAAATAAATTGCTACCTACATTAAGTAAACTAAGGAGATTCCTTCTTACAAGCTAACAAAAATCTTAACACTAAAGGAGAAGGTATACAAGTTAATAAAAACTCCAAACACATCCCTGCAATAATTCTTCGAGTTTACAAATTAAATTAAACGATTGTTAGTTAGAATCCACCAGATATTCTTCGTTTCCTTCTCATATTTTATCTAACAAATTGTAAGGGTGGTTTTATCTGTTGAAACACCCTCGCACAAACTCATTAATTAAGCAAGCTCGTGTTACTAATTCTAAATAACTGTTTTGTAGAATATATCAAGTTACGCTCGAATCAGTCTGTAATTTATATGTAAAAACATGCTTACATTTTGGTTTTTACGTTTTAAACAAAAGTTCTAGATACAAAATTAATTTGATTCATCTAAAGTCCTTACCTCTGTGATGTCTAAAATGATGTTTATCGCTACTGATGCAGCAAGGTTGTTCTTTGTAGGAAATCCAGCTATTTTCATAGTCCGCATTAACTACAAATGTATTACATAAATAATCAGTTTTTATTATTAATACACCAATCAGCAAAATTTTTTGTAAAATTAGCCAGTCAAATCTGCTTAATCTTTTCATTATGTCCAATATCACTTAATAGTCAATATAAACATAAATTTTTTCGTTAGAAAATACTACTAATTATTAAACGATTAAAGACATTGTTGACTTGTTAAATTTTAAAAATTCAACTTCTCCCATTTTTAACACCATAAATTTATAATGTTGCACGTGTAAGATGTAAATCTGTAAAAACAACCACATCCTCCCCTGGTAAATACAGAACTGAAACCTAAATGAATGAATAAAACCCTTCAGCTTCAGGCGTCTAAAGCGTCGACTCAGGTCGACGCTGTTCGTATGTGTCTACTGGTAGTGCTGCAATAAATATTTGAAGTTTACTAAAACTATCGTTTTGAAAAATCAAACAACAAACTCTTTCCACGCTTCAAACTATTCCATTCCGTGTACCTTTTTATATTTATTTAATACTTTAATAATAAATGATTAACAAGATTTATTGTATAACCTAGTACATATATAAATAGCAAACAAATAAAACAACATTTATAAATTTTCAGTGCATTTTTAAAACAACAAACCTATGTAATTCCGGACGCTTGTTAAAATAACAACTAACAGTAACAACAACAAATACTCAAATTAAAAGTAAATGAGTTTATTTTATGACTTTGTAGTAAACCACGAAAGCACTAAAATAAAAACAAGAGGATGGAAATTGAAACAGCCTTCAGAGTTCTTACTATTAAGTATACCAAAACGTTTTATGATCTCTAAAGCTAACTCCTTGGGAGAGCAAACGTGAACTTTATATTTCCGTGTGCAGAATAAATGTTTATTGTTATACCTAAGAATAAGCTATCAGAAGTTTTGTCTTAAAACAAAATCCTTTTTTAAAGGGTTTACTTAGTAGTTAAAGCTTTTAGCATTTAAAGTTTACTCTTGAATTTAAAATAATCGTAAAATACTTTAAGTGGCTCAAGTTGTAAAGTTTTTTATGGTTCTTCGTTGTGCTCTTATACCGAACAGTTAATGTTCAGAATTTACTTTTGGGTCATTCCATGCGAAATCGATCACTAAAATGGGTCGATCTCACGGATTTCAATGAAAATCAATTATGAGGTAGTAATCAACTAAAGAACATAACTTTCATTCATCAATTTGCTATATTACGCAGAACTTCGGAAATATTCAACCTAAAAAAATTGTCAACACTGCTTGCACGTCTTTAAAGAAATATAAATATCTCGAAAAGTATTTATCCTAGAACAAACATTTTTTTTATAAATTACTCACAAGAAGACGGGCTTTTTGGACGGCCTAATAATTTTTTGCTACCAAACGTATTTCTATTTTTTTCTTAACGAAATATTCTAAAATTGCAAAACAATCGGTGTGGTCACATTTTTAAAAATCTGAAAAAATTGTACAGATTCTTTGAACATTTCTGTATTTAAATGCAAAATGGCAAGCTGGACATTTTAATAGTTTTTGCAGAAGAAATTTTTAAGGAGCGCATTGCAAGCAGTTGGTGCACCATAGCCCACGGCCGGCCGGTGCAATCCTATCACTACCTTTTAGTTAGTAATAACATGGTCCCTATAATAATAGCGATATGTCTTACCTAGTGTACACAAGATAAATGCATTTATGTGGATATGATTATATTGATTAGTTAATTACTTGTGTATTTCAGATCGGCTTCGTATTATAAATTCCAACTGTTCCGTTAAAAGGGTACCTATAGTAAATTAATGTTTATGATCTCATAAACTCTTAAAATGTTTATGATGAAGTACTGAAGTTTTATTGGTAGCATGGTATAAAAATTGATATGTCCTGTATCGGTCCTCTTTTACTACAATAGCATTTAAAACCTATTTGAACAATAGGCACAATAAAACATTTACCTATTTCTACAAATGAGTTTGACGAAGAGTGTTTTTCAACATTCAAACTATGTTATAACGGTACATATAGCTTTGGATCTCGAGTCATAAATATTCGACAGGCAATTTTAGAAAAAAGGACGGTAACGGCATTAACACAGAGTACAATTAGTCTTTTATTCTATCTTTTATTGGTTTTATACTATTTACTTCCCTTAACGACAACTAAATATAAACTTGGTTTTTAGAAAACAGCAGCAGTTGATAACGTGTTGTTGTTCTGTGAACTTCATGAAGTTACATATCACGAGTTTTCAATAATGCCAAAATTTTATTGTTGTAACCCCCCCATAAGAAGCCAGGTCATAATCGCGTAACAAATAATGTGAGAAAAGTGCCTGGACAGTTACGTGCGTTGTGTGAAGACATTAACTTAGTTTTAGGAGAATATATATGTTCTAGTTGTCGAGTAAATCTATGTCGACTTAAGAATATAGCTACAACAGGCGAAAGGGAGTTAGAAAATGTTGATGTTAGCACATCAAGAGGATCTGAAATTGATATTCCAGGATCATCATCGTCATCATCAAATGAAAATAAAGGATCTTCCACATCAACTACTTCCGCTGTATTTGTTGACCAAGAAACTGAGAGGCAAACGATTATAACAGCTGTTAATAAGGTGCTTCCAATAATCAAAGAGTCGCCAATAAAGGAAGATTTTAGCAGAGATCCAAACAAGCGTCAGAAGATTGATAAAATCCAGAAAGCGCTAAAGAGAAAGCTATTCGAAGATAGTAGTGATAGTTCGGAGGAAGAAGAAACGGTCGGCGGTACTATCATAAAAGGCCTAAAGGAGAAGTTCGTGTCCGTGGCAGATTCCAGTGAAAAAGTTCGAATTCTCACAGTACTTCCAGAGAGTTGGTCAATAAGAAAAATAATAAAAGAATTCGGAACAACTTTTTATATGGCACGTAAGGCTAAAAATCTACGTAAAGTAAAAGGATTACTTTCTTCTCCCAATTTGAAACCTGGTCAGACTTTATCAGCAGCTACAGCAACCCGTGTAGTTGATTTTTACAAAGATGATAGCATAAGCCGAATCATGCCTGGAGCAAAAGATTTTGTCTCAGTTAAGCAGGAAAATCGTCGGATACACGTACAGAAGCGATTGGTTTTGTGCAATTTAAAAGAAACGTATGAGGCTTTCAAAGAAAAATATCCCCTGGAAAAAGTAGGATTTTCTAAATTTGCGTCTTTTCGGCCAAAAGAATGCGTGTTAGCAGGATCCAGTGGTACTCATTCCGTGTGTGTATGTGTCATACCCAAAATCCCAAATTAATGTTAATGGCAGCAAAACTAGGCGAACTTGAAACGGATACAGTCGCCTTTCCTACAACTTATAAGGGAATACTAGCGATGGTAATGTGCCAACCACCTTCCACGTCTTGTCATTTACAAAACTGCAGTCTGTGTCCTGGATTTGAAGACATACAATTACGTATGGAAAAATTATTCGATGAACATTTTATAACTCAAATCGAATATAAAGAGTGGACACAAACGGATAGGTGTACCTTGCGAACGTCCATTTGTACACCCGATGAATATGTTGATAGATTATTACAACAGTTGCGGCAGCTTCAAACGCATGATTTTATTGCCAGAACGCAAAGCGACTTTCTGAAAGAAAGAAAAGAAAATCTTGGTATTGATGAATTAGTAGTAATCGCAGATTTTTCCGAAAACTATTCTTTCGTAATTCAGGATGAAGTACAAAGCTATCACTGGACTAACACACAAGCGACTATTCACCCTTTTACTATATACCATCACAGTAATAATGACACCAAAAGTGAAAATTTTGTGATAATTTTCGACTGCCTTACGCATGACACAAGTGCTGTTCATCTTTTTCAATGTCGGCTAACTTCATTCGTAAAAACAAAATTTGAAAATAGAATTGAAAAGATGTTTTACTTTTCGGATGGAGCTGCTTCCCAGTACAAAAATAAGTACAATTTTGCAAATTTAGTTTATCACCAAAGAGATTTTGGAATACAAAGTGAATGGCACTTTTTTGCTACTTCCCATGGAAAGGGCCCATGTGATGGACTTGGGGGTACAATCAAACGATTAGCCAAGCATGCGAGCTTGCAAAGACCACATACTGATCAAATTACAGATCCTTTACAATTATTCCAATGGGCTAATGAGAATATAAAAAACCTTAATATAGAATACTGCACCAAAGAAGAGCACGCAAATCATACTGTCGAACTAGCAAATAGATTTCAATTAGCTGTACCCGTAAAAGGTACACGAAAGTTTCATGGATTTTTACCTCAATCTCAGACAGAGCTTATAGCCAAAACGTTTTCTTCCTCAGAGGAAAGCTCCGTTGTTCAGGTAATTCGTGCAATTCTTTAAATTCATCTTTCCTATCCTCGACTTTCTATTTTTCCCATTTTTCCTTTATCCTCTTTCCTAAACCTTTCCTGACGGAAGGCGATTCACCACCTTCTCGTGGTTTCCGTCGAGCAATATCATTTAAGACGTGTTATTGGCCAAGTGTGAATCAGTATACATTTTCGTTTACAAACCTTATTAGTGATGTTTACTAGATCAAGCTGTTACTATTTTTTTCTCCGTCCAACCAGAAAATGAGTTGTTTTTAATATTAAATTTAAAAACAGTTTACACTTAGTCCGGAAAAGCTGCACCGATAAACGCTTTTTCCGAGTTCTATTGTAGGTTCTGATGTTTAATAAAACTTAAATTAAATAAGCTATTGCATTATAATATTTTAGGATCTTTATTTATGTAACACACCCGAAGAAACCGATTTAAATACTAATTAAATTAGTAATTAACTAATCAGTATAATCATATCCACATAGATGCAGTTATCTTATGTACACTAGTTAAGACAGATCGCTATTATTATATGAATCGTATTATTACTAACTAAAAGGTAGCGATAGGATTGCACCGGCCGGCCGTGGGCTATGGTGCACCAACTGCTTGCAATGCGCTCCTTAAAAATTTCTCCTGCAAAAACTATTAAAATGTCCAGAAATGTACAGAAATGTTCAAAGAATCTGTACAATTTTTTCAGATTTTTAAAAATGTGACCACACCGATTGTTTTGCAATTTTAGAATATTTCGTTAAGAAAAAAATAGAAATACGTTTGGTAGCAAAAAATTATTAGGCCGTCCAAAAAGCCCGTCTTCTTGTGAGTAATTTATAAAAAAAATGTTTGTTCTAGGATAAATACTTTTCGAGATATTTATATTTCTTTAAAGACGTGCAAGCAGTGTTGACAATTTTTTTAGGTTGAATATTTCCGAAGTTCTGCGTAATATAGCAAATTGATGAATGAAAGTTATGTTCTTTAGTTGATTACTACCTCATAATTGATTTTCATCGAAATCCGTGAGATCGACCCATTTTAGTGATCGATTTCGCATGGAATGACCCTTTTGCATTTTATTTATTGGTACTTTATACTATATCTGTACTATCATTTAAAAGTGCGTTAAGTCTTTTCTTAGGTATATAATTATTTATATATTTTAATGGTACTCTCGATTTTCTGTAGAGACAATTTAACCTTAAATAAGCTTTATTTGAAATAGTATTTTATTAACGTTTCAGTGTACTGTAATGATATTCATTCATAAAAACAGTCATTACATACATATTACCTCAAGAAGGCATTGGATGCTAAGTGATTGCCATAGTTACAAGAATAAATAAGAAGTAATAAAAGATATCTAAAAAGAACACGTTTCTAATTAACTCCAAGATTAAATATAACTTCTGGTAAACACCTACCGTTATAGTACGATCTGAAAAAAACTTAAAAACTTGTCTAGGGCCGGCGCGAGGCGGGTTCAGCACGTTCCCCGGAACCCGGCCCCGCGCTTTAGACGGCCTCACGCATTATAAGGCGCCGCGTTACAACTTTGCAAATACGCGCGTTTTCTCTACTGATGTAGTCACACTGATGTTTCCGTGTCACTTATTTAACGACTGGCAAAGTAAACTTCTACTATTCAACCTACGTAAATTTTGATGACTTAATTGAAAACTTTGCAACGAAAAAGACCAGAGAAATAATTTTTTATAGTCACCACTTTCAAAATGAATAACAAAAAAGCAGTTAAACGCAAAAGTAGTGTTCGCACACTCGTGCTTCGTAAAGATGTAAAAAGCACTGACCCGTTTAGGCTCTATAAAAATAATTTGACTTGATAATCAAATTTGGAACAATTAGGTAAAGAATTATCTCACCAAACATTTTTTGACCAAACTGGTGTCACTTTAACGGGAATTTTATGCTGATTCAGAATATGTAAATCATTTTTGAGAATAAAAAGCCCCTAAGCCTCCAAAATTGGTTGCTAGCAAACGAACCTCCACAAAAACGCCACTACCTAACCAAAACCTTATGCAAAAGCAAATTTGAATTTTTTCAACCTAACTAACTTAACTTAATCTAACCTAAACCTAAGTTAGCTTAGTTAATAATAATTATATTAAGTGTCTATACCTAATTGCCAAATTATGTAATTTACAATTACACAATTTAGTTAGGTTAGATTAGATTTAGGTTTAGACTAATATAAACCTAACCTAGCCTAACCTAAACCTAATCTAACCTATTTTTTAAATCTAAACAATTTAGTTAGGTTGGATTAGGTTTAGGTTAGGTTTAGACTAATTTAAACCTAACCTAGCCTAACGTAAACATAATCTAACCTAACTAAATTGAGTAATTGTAAATTATATAATTTGGCAGTCATAGACACTTAATATAATTATAATTCATTTTTATATAGATTAAGAAGTTTTTTACATTTGATCCCATAATTTGGGCCCGTTGAGGCGTTTGCCCCAAAAATGATTTATATATTCAGAATCGGCATTTTTGGAGCAAACGCTACTAAGCCTCCAAATTTAGATCTTACTAACCTAATCTCCACAAAAACGCCACTACCTCACCAAAATGCTAAGCATAAGCAAATTCAAAATTTTCTCAACCTAATCTAACCTAACTTAACCTAAGCTAAACCTACACTTAGCCTTACTAAGGCTAATCTAACTTAAACCTAACTAAATTGTGTACTAATTGTAAATTACACAATTTGGCAATCATAGAAACTTAATATAATGGTTATTAATTTCCATGGAGGCTTTAGGGCGTTCGCCCAAAAAGCATTTACATATTCAGAATCAGCATAAACTCTCCGTTAAATGACACCAGTATGGTCAAGATATGTTGAAAATGGTGGGGAAATTCTTTAATTATTATACCTAAAGTTTAATTTAAAAAAATGTCATTTTTCCTATTTGAGTATTAGAAATCACAAAAGAAAGGTTAATAATTGACTGACAAATGTGCAGCCATCTATTGGCAACACGAGAATGCTTATTGCCTTACTTGGTTTTATGTTTACATTCAATCTGAAACAGTATCTCAGATTTTGGTTATGTTTTTTAGTGTTAAAGTTAAAAAAATCTTGTGCAAAACTTGATACACGAAGCCGCCTTTGACGCATTCGCGCAAATGAATCACTCGTTCCTTCGTCGCTCGTGCTTAGAAAATTCACTTCTAATCTCTTAATAAAGACTTCGCGATAGCTATACTGATATGTAATAATGTGTTTATAATAAATAATTTATTTAGAAGTTTTTTAGGCCAAGCGCATTTTTGAACCCGGCCCCGCAAAAGCTTACGCCGGCCCTGACTTGTCATTTACGGTGTATCTCCAGACTTTATCCTTTTATCAGAGCAGACCTTTTCTAAATATATTTACTTCTGCAAACGATTTTACTAAATTTTCAACATCAATTCCCTGCCATATTTTATTTTCGACTTTTGGTTCGACGTTCGACGTCGCATTTTGGTAGTTTGTTAAATTCTTCTTAACTGCCACTTAAACATTTTTATTTCTTATGAATTTTTACAGAAAGAAAAACTAGATTCCGGAAAATAAATTTAAAAAATCACAGAATTTTTTTAACAATGAAGGAATACAAAATATATCGGATGAGATTAACTTCATTCTCACACGTGGAAATGAAATTCGATATACTGATGTTATTGTTCTTGTTTTACAAAATCAACAGAAAGCACATGCACTGTAGCCTGTATTCTCGCTTATATTCTAGGAATTCATAACTTAAGTTCGTAGCTGTTTAAAATGAAACCGTGGTGAGATTAATGCTGGGAAGTTATAGTTTCTGAAAAATTTTTCTTATAAGATTTTCTTTACAATAAGAACATCTAATAAATTCTAAACAATGGCTCAGTTTCATTTTGTAGTGAATCATTGATAAATTGTATAAGCAACTATGTATATAAAATTGTCAGTATGCTTAAAAAATAGCCTAAATTAATTATTTTTTCTGTTCGGTACAACGGAAGCTGAAATCCTTTAACAAGTATGTGTTATGGTTTCATAAAATTGACATTACTTCCTATTCATGTAGCATTTCTATTATCACAAAACAAGAGCCCTGCGCTTAGGCGACAATTGTAGCTGGCATAAAACTCTACTTTTGCTGGGCAGTCATATTAAACCAAAATAAATAACTAAAGTCAAACAAAACCATAAATGCATAATACTTACGTTACGATACTTACTAAAGATCTTAATGCTCCGACCGAGACATCTTGACCGAGACAAATCAAATTATACTCAAGAGTCGTGGGTGTTAATCACAAAAGCTTTTGATTAGATAATAGGAACAAATAAAAACATAGGGGGCGCCACACAAATTGATGTTGAAAAAAGGTGGAAAGTCCGCAGTTTGGGAAAAGACCTCACTTTTAAATTTACTTTGAACTGATCTGAACAAATCTTTTTAATAATCAAAAAGTTTGTTAATAAAAGAAACGTCAGCAGTTTGTTGAGCCGAACTAATTCAAAGATAATTAAATTTGAAATCTGTATATTGAAAAACTAAAGGTTGAAAGCATATTACACAAACACCATACTACTTAAATTCATCATTCCTAAATGCAATAATATTTCCTATATATTACTTAATTTCGGGATCTCTAGCTAGATAGATTTTACACAAATAAATTATTTAAACTATAGATAAATTGAAATTTCGTACTTGAACAAAGACAATCTGAACTAAACATTTTTAGAAACTTACAAACAACTTGAGAAAAACTCAAAGAGTCAAAAAGTGCTTAAAATGTGATTTTGCAAAGGAATACACTATTTTGATTACCTTATTATGTAACCCCTTCGCTCTGCCCTAGTAGTAGAGCAAATGTTTGCATTAAGTTCTTATTTTTTACTATCTAAAGATAGACTTTTTGACTCTTTGAGTTTTTCTCTAAAATCAATAGAAACGGCGTAAATCGCATTCTCCATCTCAAATGCCGTTATTTTAGGACCGCCATTTTGGGCCCGCCATTTTGAATTTTTCAATTTTCTCATTGGTTTCATAATCAGCGACTCCAAGAACCCTCCCAACATTAATTTCGCTCAATTTGGTTGCGTTATTAAATTAGGGTTACAAAATGAGGGATTCAACCCCCCGAGGGGGCGTGCCCCCATTTTAAACATATAACATTTTATATTGGTCCAGTACTGAAGGCATTAAAACAGATTTCAAGTCTCTATCTTTAGATAGTAAAAAATAAGAACTTAGGCATGTTTTTTGCAAAAATTGACTCTACTACTATATTAATTTGAACTGTCTACAATCGCGAAGATTTATTAAACTGCAGTTGCCCATAAATATTCGACAAGAACACATATAGAACGTGGGAATTGAATTTCAATTTAACCCAAAAGAAAGATCTCACTATTATACAGAGCCGTACTAAGATTATTTTTATTTATTGAATCATTCGAATTCTCTGCACGTTACATTCATCGTGCTAATGTAAAATCCTAAGAAAATAATTAATTAAAATATTAAACAAAAATTAAATTTGATCATGTTGGGAGTCCTTTAACTTCGGGGCTCCCGCACTGCAACGGTTGCGAGATTTATTATGAAATGAACTCACCGATGCGATGTATATGATCACAGATGCCTTTAATAAATTTAATTTATATTAATTTAATATTTGATTTTATATTATAACAAATTGAACGCCAAACTATTTCTATATTGGAAAAATTAGGTATTGAAGTATTTTATGACAATTAAATAAAGCTATTTGTATATTAAATTATTTATTTTAAGTGGTTACATATTAAGTAGGTTTTTAATAAATTCGTAAAATTTACTCTGACCTATTTCAAATTTCTCTTGCTAGTGAGACCTTATAAATGCTCAGGGTCATAAACTAAAAACATTTTAATTATTAACTTTTATTAAATTGTAAATGATATTTATAAAATAGAAAAACCATGTTGGATTGTAAATAAGGTAAATAAGAAGTGACTTGACTTTTATATTTTTAATTATATTAAACTGACTTGGTTTTACTAATGCAATCCTATTTTATTTTAGCTGAATTGTCTCTTATTATTTGCAAACACTTTACAATGCACTTATCCAGATAGACAGATTAAAGAGATACAATGTTGAGTAGGATTTTAGTATATGAGCTGATAAAAAACATAACAAACCTGTGGACTTGTCAAATTCAAAGACAAGACAGATCTGTACATTTTCAGTTATCGCTTTCCAAATTTACGAACAGCTACTTTAGAACATCTTAGACCTTGTACTTACAAGTAAATGTGTCTTGATATGCAATGGTTTTTTATTTCTAGCATACTAATCAATTCGATTTTTCTGTACAGCTGTACAGCAGATAGGTACCGTGAGAATTATTTTTCAAAAACAATATTTGTTTTATTATAAAACACAGATCATAGAATTAACAAAATCATTTTATTTTATGTCTTATTGTTTTTCTTATAAATTCAAGTGTTTAAAATTCGATAACTTTCTTAAATAATGTTTTTATTTATTTTATCTTCTATTTCTCAGTTAACAGGTATCACTAACAATAAACGTTCACCTATTTCACAAACTACTTATCGTCTACACAATTCATTGCATCCATTATTATGTAAAAACCTCATTACCAGTATCTTTATTATAAACACTAACTATGGTATTTACTTCTAATTGATAATTCTAAATTGATAAATTGATCTAATTTATCTTATTAAATTAAATTGGAATAAGCAAAATAAATAAAAACTTCGCGCATTGATTATTATTAGAAACAGTGTTTTCTAAAGTTCTAGTTCAAATAAGTTGAAAGCAGTTTAGCATACCAAGTCACTACAATTTCTATAGTTTTAGATAGTATAATCTAAAAGTTACACTAAGAAAACAGCACAAAATTTCTTATCCATCTTTTAACAAATATCGAGCTGAAAATTTCTCATTTCTCGACTGCAAATTGATGCTTTTTGTGTTTGCTTATTTTCACCATTCGTTTAAAGTTATTTTGAAAAACGGCCAACTTATGTGTTTTTATAGCATTTATTTGAGCAAAAAAAGTATGGGACTTATTAGTAATTACGAGGAAAGGCATTGTTGATTATGAATCAAGCGTGAATAAATTAAATTATAGTTACAGTTTATGATCCGATTGACATTATTCTCAAGGAAAATAAAACTCTACTGCATTAGTACATCCTGTGCTACGGGATCCCAAAAAATTAACTTTTATAAGTACCAGCTCGGTACACCTCGTTCCAACACACATACCTGCCCGTAAACACAACCATATAAACACACAGTTTTTCTATTTTAACCCAAACACACATACACTACACACGTACACTGCATACGGGCAGGTCACCAACACGCACACTATTCCTTGTTTGACATCGTGGGGAAATAATAGCAGTCTGAGGTTCTTGGGCTCGCCTGCTGGAGGGTACAGCGGATAAAACTGGGTTCCAGGGTGTGCACTCCCAGGCTGCAAGGTAGTACAGGGACCCGGTACTCGGTCTAGCCAACATGACCTGGCTGCCCTATCAACTTGCGAAAATCTCGCTTATGCCGTAATGCCAGGTGGCGCCTGGACCGGGAACCTTGCGGTATAATGCGGGGGGCTCCGTCGAGGCCACCAGAGTCGGGTTCTTTAGAATCCTTTGACTGTTGCTGGTTCCTCAAACTGTCAAACACAAAAAAGAATAAAAGCCACGAATACTAATACATACACTCACAACCACACTATCTAAACAACAATTTATTATGGAAGTTACTGAAGAGAATATTGTTCTAAAAGTGCCCCTATCGATGATAACGGAGCATCCCGGCTCAATCCCTGTTACCCAAAACCGTTCCCTATCCCCAATTAACCCTACCCCTATGAATCCCATTCCCTCAACAAACGCAGAAAATAATTCTCCCCATAAAAGAAAAAAGTTCAGCGAATCATCGCCCGAGCACGAGACTGTGGAGCCAATAAGAGATTCGATACCGATTAGTTACTCGAAGGTAAATTACGTTGTAATTGAGAGAGATGACGGTGAAGATTTTTCTACTGTTAGTCCTTTTGTCATAGCTCGTACAATAAAAAAGGTAATAGGAGATGTTATAAATGTTAGAAAGGTCAAAGAAGGTCTTTTAGTCGAAATAAGTGATAAAGAACAAGCCAAACGATTATTTAAAATCGAAACGTTTGATACATATAGGGTAAAGGTATATGCAAATAGAACATTAAATTTCGTATAAGGCATTGTCACGTGCAAAGATTTGGATAATTGCACAATCGAAGAAATTAAGAACGAATTAAAGTCGCAGAAGATTGCAGATGTTAACAGGCTTACTATTAGACGTCAGGGCCAAGTTATAGATACATCTTCCTACCTTGTTAAGTTTATAGGAACCAGATTACCAGAACGAATAAAGGTAGCATTCTACTCGTTGACGGTACGACCCTATATTCCATCTCCTCTCCGATGATTCAGATGCCAGAGATTTGGTCATACGGCTATGAATCCGTCGCAGGGAGCAGGTATGTGACTGCGCAAAGCCTGAACACCAAGGCAGGCAATGCGAAGTTCCGGTAAACTGTATCCATTGTGGTGGTGAACATTCAGCCCGATTATTCAACTGTCCGGTCTACAGATTATTATAGTTTGTTTTACGTGGGGTACCCGTATCAACATACCCCCACGTTCCTTCCAAGAGGAAGTGATTGGGATACGCCCAATCAGCGCGCAATTGCGAAGCAATTGCTCCCAGTCTGCTCACTGGTCGGAGCGAGGTTGCCTATCCACCCTCTACTAGCTATCCAGGCTAGTACCGGAGCGATTGACTTAACACGTGCTCACCCGCCGGCACCCTCCCGTCCTCTTTCATACGGGGGTAAGTACCTCGTCCAGCAATAGGACTATTCCCCCAACTTAACTCAGTTGAATAGAGAGAGCCCTCCAGTCCTCTTTCATACCTTCATAAGCTCCTCCCCGAGACAGGGGTTGGGGCCACTGCCCGATCGAATCCAACCTCAATTGTGGCAGGACTTGGTTTTTAAATGGTTTTGCCAACCCGATCTACCAAATTATAGGCCTGGTGGGCCCTCGACAGAGCTTCGTTTAAGTCTACACGTTATAGACTCCCAGTGTGTACCCGTTATGGTGAAGTTGTCTTGATTGTGAGAGGCTATGTATTCGCTTCAACTCTCCGTAAGTGTAATGACTTTCAGAGCTTCTCCCAACCGCTGTACCCGGCTGCAGTCCGGATCATAGGGTGGTCGGGATAGCTCCTAAGCACATTTACCTGGCGGCATGCAGTTTCCCATCTGCCCGGGATAAACCTCACTTCGCTTCTCCTCACATAGGATTCAGTCAAACAGCGGGTTCCTTTGATGACCATAAATGACCTCGGTCAAACAGCGGGTTCCGTTGGAGACCATAAATGACCTCGGTCAAACAGCGGGTTTCATTGGTGACCATAAATGACCATATCCAAGGCGAGATTCGAATCCGCCCACACCGGTATCATATACCAGGGCTCCCCCTGATCGGTATGAGTAACCGTCGAGAATTCTCACGAATTTCTCTACCACACACTTGACCTGACAGCTTCATCCATTACCCAGTTTCCAATGAAACAAGGATAGGGTAGAAGACAGCCAGTTTTATGGGTGAACGTCGTGTGGTCTCCCGAACACCCAAGCACATGTCCGGTCTACAAGCAGGAAGTCGCAATACAGCGGATAAAAACTCTAAAGAGATTAAGTTACGTCGAGGTAAAACAAGAATACCTTCGGTTGTCTCCACCGACACAAGTGACCTATGCAAGAGTAGTCCAGCAACAGCAACAACAATCTGCTTTATCATTGTTACCAGAAATAAAGAAGATGATTATGGAGACATAGAATACTATTTTTATTTTACGTGGGGTACCCGCATATGCATACCACCACGTTCCTTCCATAAGGAAGTGATTGGGATACGCCCAATCAGCGCGCAAGTTGCACAACCGGCAGTCGTGCAATTGCTACCAGATTGCTCACTGGTAGGAGCGAGGTTGCCTATCCACCCTCTACTAGCTAAGACGCGCATAGTGACCGAGCAGTTGAAAAGACACGCTGCTCACCCGCCGGTACCTCCCCCGGTTGCGGAAGGGCGGGGCGAAGTACCTCGTCCAGCAATAGGACTATTCCCCAACATGACGCTGTTATCATGTGGGACCACTGCCCGATCGAATCCAACCTCAATTGTGGCAGGACTTGGTTTTTAAGCGGTTTTGCCACCCCGATCTACCAATTTTAGGCTTGGTGGGCCCTCGACAGAGCTTCTTTTAAGTCTACACGTTATAGACTCCCGGTGCGTACCCGAAATTGGAGAAGTTGTCTTAATAGTGAGAGGCTATGTATTCGCTTCAACTATCCTTAAGTGTAATGGCTTTCAGAGCTTCTCCCAATCACCGTACCCGGCTGCAGTCCGGATCAAAGGGTGGCCGGGATAGCTCCTAAGCGCATTTACCTGGCGGCTTGCAGTTTCCCATCTGCCCAAAGGCTGGGATAAACCTCACTTCTAGTCACCGCACTAGAGATTCAGTCAAACAGCGGGTTCCTTTGGTGACCTTAAATGACCTCGGTCAAACAGCGGGTTCCTTTGGTGACCTTACATGACCTAGGTCATGCAGCGGGTTCCTTGGTGACCATAAATGACCTCGGCCAAACAGCGGGTTCCATTGGTGACCATAAATGACCTCCACCCTAGGCGAGATTCGAATCCGCCCACACCGGTCTCATCTATCAGGGCTCCCCCTGATCGGTCAGAGTTACCGTCGAGAATTCTCACGAATTTCTCTACCACACATTTTATTCTGACAGCTTCATCCGTTGCCCGTCAGCGGGTTGGGGTAGAAGACAGCCAGTTCTAGGGGTGAACGTCGTGTGGTCTCCCGTCCACCCTAAACACAACCACCCACTATAACACAATTAACACCCCTATCCAATATTACCTTTAAACCCTTACCCACAACAAATATTTTCCACACCTTTACCCCACCTTTAAATAAAAGTCCAACACCTCAACACGCAACAAACCCTAATAACCCCCCTCCTACCGAGAATTCTCCTATCCTCACCTTTACAATTCCTGATCTGAAGGAATCCTTATCCCAAAATCTCTTGTCAGATTCAGAATCTTCATTTATTAAAAGAGGTGCAAAACCAAAGGTAAAAAAGAAAGGCTGGCCTAAGGGTAAACCAAGAGGTTTGCGTAGTTCTTCGCGTTCGAGCTATTAATATTTCTATTAAAAATATGTGTTCTCTTTTAATTTTTCTCCTGCTTCTACTTAAATAATTTCTCTTTCTCGTCTTACAATGATCTTAAACCAGTATTAAAATATACATTATATCGTATTATACATTCCTGTTATGGATAAACACAAAACTAACCTTATACAGATTAACTGTAACGGACTAATTCACCATTATCCAGAAATTAAAAAGATCATTGCAGACAAAGAACCATTCTGTTTATGTCTCCAAGAAACACGATTAAAGAATAATCAAAATTTCAACCTTCGTGGGTATAAATGCTTTCAATCGAATGCTATAGATGGCAATAGAGCACACGGTGGTGAGGCTTGCTTTGTTAGGAATAGCATCTCCGCTGAGGAAATCGTCCTGAGGTCTACCGTTCAAGTAGTAGCTGTAACTCTGACTCATTCAATTAAGATGACCATTTGTAATGTGTACCTTCCTAATGGTCCAAGGAATGTTGCGTAGTTGCAAAATATCATTGATCAACTTCCCACACCTTTCGTTTTTTTGGGAGATTTTAATTCCCACAATCAAATGTGGGGATCAGAAACAACAGACTTGGACGGTTGAATTATGGAGGATGTTATTTCCGACAACGATTTATTCCTCTTAAATAATGGGAAGTCCACGTTTGTAAATTCAAGGTCAAATTCATTTTCACATCTCGATCTTTCGATTTGCACTCTACCTATAGCTCCACATATAGAATGGGACACGATAGAAGAAGAAATATTTTCTGATCACATCCCGGTATGCATTTCTTTTCCTCGGCATACTAAAATCTCGTCATTTCCACTACGGTGGATAGCACAGAAGGCCGATTGGGAGAAGTATGCTGCAGCCATACGAGATATTCTTCTCCCAAACACTATATCGGAGTGTGTTGATAGGGAACCTCGGTAATCCTAGAAGCAGCCTCAATCAGCGTCCCGAAGTCGTCAGGACGTATAAGAAAACGAGTTGTTCCATGGTGGAATGACGAGATTGAAAATGCAGTTAGGAGGAAAAAACAGGCGTTTAATCGGTTTAAAAGATACCCGACGTCCGAAAATTGTATCGCTTTTAAACGTTCACGAGTCGAAGCAAGACGAGCCATTCAAATATCCAAGCGCAAGAGCTGGCAAGAGTTCGTTTTTTCGCTCACTCCCGCCGCATCTCCTGGTGAAATCTGGAGTAAGGTTAGAAAGATAGCTGGCAAGCAAGTAAGCAACATACCAGTACGACTTACTACTGTCGATAAAACGTCGTCAGAGCCCATAGCTATGGTCAAAATTATGGCAGAACATTTTAAAAAGGTCAGCAGTTCGGACAATTACAACCAGGATCTTACTATGACGGAATTAAATCGTGCTCTTGCGTCTTGTACTGACTCAGCTCCCGGTCCTGATGGAATCCCATATTCAATGTTGCACCATCTACCACCCGCAGGAAAAAATCCTCTACTTCAGCTTTTAATAAGATCTGGCAATCTGGTGAGTATCCAGAGAATTGGAGAACTGCAATTGTGGTAGCTATCTTAAAACCTACTAAAAATTCAGAACAATCGACTAGCTACAGACCCATCTCTCCGACTTGTTGTATGGCGAAATTATTCGAAAAGATGGTCAATTACCGGCTGGTATGGTATATTGAGAAGAATAAACTTCTTTCTCCATACCAACACGGCTTTCGACGAAACAGGTTAACAGCCGATAATTTAGTTACCTTGGAGAACGCCATCCAGAACAGCTTTGCGTTGCGTCAGCATATGGTCGCTATCTTTTTCGATATAGAAAAGGCATACGATATGACCTGGCGCCACAACATTCTAAAAACGCTGTACGATTAGGAAATCAGAGGAAGGATGGGTCTGTTAGTAGAGAGTTTTCTGTCGGAGAGAAAGATGCAAGTTAGAATGGGCAGTGCAATATCAGCATACGTGGTCTTAGAAAACGGTATCCCTCAAGGATCGACGTTAAGCGTAACTCTGTTCATTATAGCAGTCAACAAGAGTCCGCAGGTAAAACGTTGTACGTCGATGATTTATGCCTTTTTCAATCTACCGCGTCAATGGACGATATATCTCGGGATCTACAAACTTCAATAGACCGACTTTCTATCGCCTCCGATAACATTGGCTTTAAATTTTCAATTCAGAAAACGACAGCCGTACATTTTTGTCGATTACGGTCGTGTCAACAACTTATACGGCACGCCTATTCAGTTTGTAGATTCCTTGCGGTATCTAGGACTTACCTTCGATTTTAGACTCAACTGGAAGGAGCATATTACATCTTTACGTGCCAGATGCCAGCAGTCCTTGAATATCATGAGATGTTTGGCAAACATAAATTGGGGAAGCGACAGAGAAATCTTGCTTAAGGTATATCGTACAACAGTTTTGTCCAAGTTAGACTACGACTGTTTTGTGTATGCTTCCGCAAGGAAATCTATCTTACAAAAACTTGAACCGATTCAAAACATAGGGATAAGACTAGCTACCGGTGCCTTTCGTACTAGTCCGTCATTGTCCCTATGTTGTGAATCGGGTATCCTTCCACTTCAGCAGAGGAGGGTATATCTTCTTAGTAGATATGCGGTGAGAATATGGGGGCAATCTAATCACCCCACCCACGACGATTTTTTTTCTGATGAGCTTCGTGATCTATTTTCTTCACGCCGAACGATAACTAGACCATCGGGCATTAAATTCTGTGAATTTTTAAATAGCCTCCAAGATATACTACCCAGTGTACACCAATTGGGTCCATGCAAAGTACCACCATAGAATTTCCTGAAACCAATACGTCGAATGGAATGTACCACAATTAAAAAAGAGAGATCAGTACCAGTTTCTTTATAGCAAAACTTAGAGCCGTCTTGAGCGAGTATCCTCAAAGCCTCATTATTTACACGGATGGGTCAAAAACAAACCTGGAGTAGGATCTGCCATTTACGTCCAGGATAATTCCTACTCCTGGTCATTGTCTCCCTTTGCCAGCATTTATACTGCTGAGTTATACGCTATCTGGCAGACTTTGAGGTACTTTGAAATGTCTATATATACTGAGACTGTAATCTGTACAGACTCAAGAAGCTCTATCGAAGGTCTGTCAGACATTTATACCACCGATCCTTTACTTCATGAAATCTTGGCACTTATAGCGTGGCTGGGAACCATAGGAAAAAATGTTGTATTCGTATGGATCCCCAGTCATATTGGTATTAGGGGTAACGAAAAGGCCGATGAGGCAGCCCGTCTGGCTGCTGATAATGGTGCTTTAGATCAAGCTATTCCCATCCGTCATGACGACATCTCCTGTTACCTTAAGCGAAAGGTCATCGCTGTATGGCAAGATATATGGACTGATAACGGATCAAAATTGAAAATGGTTAAACCAGCAGTGGGGAAATGGAGAGGTTTATCAGTATTAACGAGACGAGAGCAGGTAGCGGTTTACCGATTAAGAATAGACCATACTCGGTTAACAAGTATGTACCTACTAACAGGTGAACAACCGCCAGTATGTGAGCACTGTAGAGGCATACTTGGAGTGAGCCACCTACTTATAGATTGTCCACCAGTGGCGTGCGGTGAGAATTTAGGCTAGGGAAGCAACTAAGATTTTAAATTTAATATACCTAGGTACAGGCGCGTATACACGGGGGGGGGAATCCCCCCAAAGTTTTGATATATACTTTAGTATTATAGTTAAATACATCTTGAATGTAAAAGTAATTAATGTTTACTAACTATTGTGCAATATATAACATTTATAAATAAATATGCATAGGATAAAAACCAATAATGTTTGTATAGTAATTATTATTAATTTATTTAAAACAATTATTTTCAAAAAATGCCCCCCAAAATAATTCTCTGGATCCGCCCCTGCTAGGTCAATAAAATAACAGTGTTATAATTATTAAGCTTAAAAGTTTTCAAAGAAGAACTTTTATACTTTATACTCATGGAATTTGTTGACTATTATCCTTTATTTAAAAAAGTACTACTATTTATAATGCAACTCGATTTTCCGGTCTTTTTTAGCAAAATACCTGGTGCAGGTTTTAATATTTGTTGTTAAATTTCAAAGTTCTGGTTTTGATCAGCCTTTCTCAACAATTTGTAGTTTCCCTCCAAAACTGTATGCAGAAAATTCTAATAATGTACAAACTGTACAACAGAATCGTCGCAATGCAGTTGTATCGGAAGTACTCGAACCTTCGACCGAAGCAGCTGAATTTGTAGTCATGACGATAATGCAATTTTAAATTTGCATACAGAACAAACTAAATAGAATTATTTGTCTTTAAAAAATCCAACTTATATAAATGAAATAATAAAATGTTTCAAAATACAGTCTCATTCGCAGATTTACATTTAACAAACACTAAATCGAACAAATAACAAAATTATAATAAATAAAATAAAATAAAATAAATTTGGGCATGGAGTACACTAAAAATAATGTGACCTTACTGCAATGTATTTAAAAGGCACCCGCCGACTAAGGAAGGCGCGACTGGCCGCCCAGCCGGGAAGAAGTGCAATAAGCAACGAAATCTGTGCTTGTATGCAGTGTATGTAACACATTTGAATCGGTATTACCTTTCCGCGCAAGTATAATAAGCTTAATTTAAAATAGTAGTCTAAATAGTTATACTTTTTGCTGTACGGAATTAATGTTGAGCTTTAAGTTGAGCTTGAGTTTTTATTTTTAATAAATTCTTAAGGGAAGCATTGCTTCCATTGCTTCCATGGACATAATATGCAGTTTCTCGTGCTATCCGAATGCTACTCAAAAACTAATTATGTTTTTAAAATCAACGCACCTGCTGCGTAAAATATAACTCGTTACTAACACACCAGAGTTCTTTTCTATTGTGATATCTCTGACTATGATATAGCTTGTAAGGTTTTATTGAAAGTTTATTTTATATACATTTATTTATTTTAAATACGGATATACTTCTATACATTTTATTTCTACACTTTTATATTTGCAATTTTTACAAATCTATTTATTTACATTTTATATATACAATAATTTTATAATGTATTTGTTACATATTTGTTGCTTTTCTCCACGCTGTATGTCGTTATATTTATATGTGTATTTTATTCAACATGTTTCGTGTATTTGCATATTTGTTATTAAATACGGAATATTAACCCCTAACCTTGGTCGTATAATCATCTTGTGCAAAGATATCTAACCAAAGGCGGCTAATAACCATTGTAGTTGATGCCGCTAAATTTAAAAAAAATTAAAAAATAATTTATTAAATAATGAAAGTCAATTTATAATTTAAATTATAACTTTTTCTAACTACATAGTGTTTGGCATAACATAACTGTAAATTTGGTTATTTTTTGTGCAACTTCTAACACGTGGAGATTTTATTAATTTTTTTTTGATGTATTACATGGTAATTAGTTTGAAACGAAATCAAGGTAACTAATGCGCATGTAATGGACAGTAAAGCACTTTACATACCTACTCGGAAACAATCTTTGTATAATTAGTGTATGCTAGTTAAATATTGAAAAACGTTAATACCAACATCTATTCCATACATATGTACATACCTTCGAATTATTAGTAACACACTGAGAGGACAACTTCTCTTACTCTTGTCTTTTTACATATGTATTCCAGTCAACCCTCCTGCTATCCAACTGCTTTCGAAATTATGCTAATCGGTATCCTTCATCCTTCGTTATCAGTTTCGTTCGCTTTAGTTTAACTAGTTATGCTATGTAGGCTTTTGTTCGGAATTCAAAAAGAGGAACACGTTCGAAGAGTTTCAGCAAAATGTGCTTTTTTAAAGCAACAGTTGTAAAATTGACATGATTTAAATCGAGGTTTTATAAATAAGTAATAGTACATACATCAATTTCAGTAACTAAATTTTATGTTTAATATTGAATTAATAATTACATTATAGCAATTATTCGATTTTATTCAAGTCTCTGAAAATACAGATCAAATTTGAGATTGCAAGGTAAAAATTTAAAAATATAGGAAAAACACAGCTACATTAAATTCGGTTTCTAATACCAGTGAATTATTTCCACAAGGATGGGTAGTATGCGTCATGCTATACCACTTGCCATACATTATCACGACAGCGATAGCTACACTACAACGAAACTGTATATCCGGTTTAAATTTTGATACTTATTTTGGTTACAAGCGCGCTGTCACGCCGATTTTTAGGCTTCAGGTCGAGATGTAAAAGACGAGGCATTAGTAGAATACTTTAAAAGGGGCCAAGAGCCTGAAAATTGATATCACACGCCTATCGAACAATATATGTTTTATTCATGAAATATAATAAAATTAAAAGATTAGTTAAAAGTCTCACAAGTTTTATTAATTATTACAATTGTTTCAACATTAGAAATGTCATTATCATTAAAGGCATTTACATTCGTTTACACAAAATTGCGAACACCAGACACTCACAAAATCAGGTTAGCTTTGACCGATGAAGGGAATACGGTTATTGCTTAGATAGAAGCATGGTAAATACGTAAAGTAAGAATTGCTCTTGAAATTCTCATATTACGCAACATTTTTAGAAATGGGATACTGTAACACTAACACAAGGTGGGTAGTCTGTTTTTTTGTTTCCGGCAGTTTTACCACAGCGGTTAGTATTTTACTAGCAATTAAACTTGAATCGATTGCCACTATGCATATGTAATACGATATAAAATAAAATTTAGGTCTTTAAAATATGAAAATAAGAATATTTTAAAAATATTAGTATGCTATTTGCATGTATGAACTGTTTGTATGAAATAATAGTAACTATGAAAATGTCAATTATATGAATGCGTTTTATTTAAGAAAATTTTTAGGAAATATCAGTGGTGTCAATTTTAAGAATTATGTAGATTTCATGACAAAAAATAAGCACTTGAAATAATACACTTAATTCTAAAAAGTCTACAAGCAAAAAATATGGTTTATACTTAATTTTAACCGTCTTTTGACTAATTTAATATTTTATTCAGGTACATCAGGTACGTACACAAACGTAATAAAATAAGATTTTGAGATTTTTAAGAATTATAAGAGACAATGATTTAATTATTATTATGATAAGTTTTAACAATTTTCATCCGTGTAAAGACATTATCACTAGTATATTAACTAATTATTGAATTATAATTCAAGTAATGTAATGTATTTGATGCATTCATCTATCTTTTTCACGCTTGAAAAATACTTCTCTTTATAACAGGCAGAAAAGAAAAGGTATGTTGGTATTTGAGCGTTTCTGTATTCTATCAGGAAGCTTGTGAAAGTAAAACTGAAAACGGCTATTGAGCCTAGTGAAAGCAAATATAGTTTACAAGATGAACCAGAAGAAACTGGAGCAGACGTTAATGAAATAGAGACAATCTTATAACCCGCGTATCAGGACAACGGATTCATAAAATTCATCGATTTGTTGTCTACAAAATAGAATCGACTGGACTTATGAGAGCATAAAAGATTTTATTTTTTACGAGAATACGAGGGAAGATCAATATTTACGGTCCCTGATATAGAAAGAGAAAGAATTTTTAAAACATTATTTATTTATTTCTCAACATAATCTCCCTGGACTTCAATGCACTTGGTCCACCGATGTTCCAATGCTTCATTGCCTTTCAGGAAGAAGTTTTCCGATTGCTCCTCAAACCAGCCATTTACTGCGGTCATAACTTCGTTATCGTCTCCATATTTTTTTCCACGCAGGTTTTCCTTTAATTTTGGAAATAGATGGTAATCACTGGGTGCCAGGTCTGGTGAATATGGAGGGTGTTCTAGGATTTCAAAGCCAGCGTTCTGTATGGCAGCCATGACAATGCAGCTCTTGTGGACTGGAGCGTTGTCCTGATGGAACAAAATTTTGTGTGCCAACTTTCCTGGTCTTTTTCGGTCGATGCTTTCGCGCAATTTTGGAATTAACCCTGCATAATAAGAACCCGTTATTGTGTGTCCACGCTGCAAATAATCGATCATCAAAATTCCTTCTGCATCCCAGAACACTGTGGCCATAATCTTTCCAGCCGCCCGTTGAACTCGAAATTTGCGTGGAGGTGGAGAACCTCTGTGATGCCACTCCATACTTTGTCTTTTCGTCTCAGGATCAAAATGGTGCACCCATGTTTCATCCACAGTCACAAAGCGAGTGAGAAATTGCTTCCGATTGGCCTTCAGGTACTCCAAATTGGCTTCCGAATGCAGCACTCTAGAGCGTTTCTGATCGACGGTCAGCATCTTTGGAACCCAACGCGCCGAAATTTTTCTGAGATCAAGAACATTTCTTAAAATATTTTCAACTGACCCATAAGAGATGTTCGTTATTTCCGCGATATGGCGAATAGTCAGTCTTCTATCTGCCATTACCATATCATGGATCAAATTGATGTTTTTGTCAACGGTGACACAGACTGGACGTCCAGCACCTTTCGCATGTTCGCAAGTTGTTCTGCCTAATCTAAACTCACGAGACATATTTTTCACCACTTGGTAAGAAGGGGCAGAGTCCTCTAAAACGTCTGTCATATCCTTGTGAATTTCAGTAGGTGTTAATCCTTTTTTTTGCAAATACTTTATCACCGCTCTGACTTCACTTTTTTCCATTTTTAAAAATTGTCTGTTATCGACCAGCTTAATTATTAATAACTTTCAAAGAACAACACGCACCTACGCAAAACTTGACACAACAAATAATTAGTAATGACAGTTCTCATAGAAAAATGAGTGATATCATGCAAAGCCTACTATGTCAGGGACCGTAAATACTGATCTACCCTCGTATGTACAAGTAAATTTATAATTGTTAGCGTTGCCAAGAACCTTGTTTATATTTATAAAATTAGGAATATTTATGTTTGTTGGACGGTAACAAGGTTTACTAAATTTGAAGATCGAACAGAGATATACAATTTACAATCCAAATGTTTTCTTGTTAGTTGTTACAACATGAAAACAAAAAAATCCTAATAGCACCTGTCGTTTAAAGAACAAGTTAACTTTATCTAAGGAATTTCTGTAGAAGTCGACACAAAATAATTCGTGGATCACACGCCGAAAAACCACATTGCAAAATACTCGTTATTTGTTGTGTTGCAACACACTCGCACGCAAACATATAGTTTCTGGCCATATAATCCAAATTACTACTGAACGTAGCATCGGCTCCGATTGCAAAGTAAACGCTAAGCGAGCGTTATAAACATTAATGCCCCGCTTGTTGTAGACTTATTTATGTAGTTCGTATCATAGGTAGAAACAACGAGTAATATGCAAGCGAATTATAATAGTTATTTACGCTTTGTAAATTAACCTTTACGGGCAAGCTCGAAAGTTTGTGGGGCGAGCGACGAAGGGGTGAGCCTTCATAAGCCAGTGAGACCAGTAAAAATTAATTGCAAAGCGTGAAGCGTAAAATGTTTTTATTTCCATTTTCACCAACGTTTTTTAATTTATTGTATATTTTGTATAAAAAGACGTTTTATAATCAAAGGTGGTAGGAGAATGTATAGTTAGACATTGTCATAGTGTTGTAATTAAGCAACAAATTAGTTTCCATTAGCGTTTTGTTGATGAGCATTGTAGAAATTTACAAGTCTCCTTTAGGAACCCGTAGAATTTTACAGGACTGTAGCTGTAACTTTTCATTTACTTAGTTACTATTAATGCCTATAAAGTGTCATTTACATAAAAAGTGGAAATAAAATAATTAATGGTAACTTATATTTAATTTATTTTCACTTTCTATATAAATGACACTTTATAGACATTTACAGTAACTAAGTAAATGAGTAGTTACAACTACAGCCCTGTAAAAGTTTACGAGATCCTAAAAGAGACTTGTAAGATTTTACAATGCTTGTCAACAAAAATTTAATGGAAACTACTTTGTTGCTTAACACAAATAACAATGTCTAGACATAAATTGTACTACCGCCTTTGACTACAAAATGTCTTTTTATAAAAAACAAATACAAAAAATTAATGAAAAATCGCTAGTAAAGGCGGAAATAAAACTTTGTACGCGACATGCTTTTCAATTAATCTTTACTGGGCTCACCGGTTTATAAAGGCTCTCTCCTTCGTTACTCGCCCCAAACTTTCTAACTCACCCGAAAAGATTAATTTATAAAGCGTGGCATGCAAGAAACCTTCATCCGCGCCGATTCTTTTAAATCTTCTCACGAGACCTTCTGAAAGTTTGTGTGTTTGTGACCAAGTACTTAGTGCTTCGAATGTGGATAGCGATGTTGAGACCCTCGGCAACGATGGTCTCAACAACGGTAGCGGTAGCGACAATGATTCGTTTAGGAGCTCCCTATGCGATAATTTCGACGCATCTCGTGCTTGGGGTGAGAATATGTGGACTGCTTCCATTTCTCCCTTGGTCGATGAGGACACCCTTAACCTTGATTGCCTTATCGATCGGAGCGGTTTAGAGTTTAATGATGTGAATCAGGTAAATGTTTTGAGTCCAATAATTGATGATGATTTGAATGAGGAAAATGTGCATGTTTTGAAACGGGTAGTGGATGAAATTATCTACAGCTTCCAAATAGTTCAGATGATTGTGGAGTGGAAGCTGTAGCAAATCAGGTAGAAAGTGTGGGGGTGAATGATCTATCCAATACGAAGCACCCCGCTGAAAAAGTCGGTGGTACTTCTACTCCGGAACTCCTTCGATTGCTTGAAGATGCTCCAGGTCCTTCTGTTACAGAGCCTATTGAACTGGTTGGATTCCGGACACGTTCTGAGTTTCAACTTCCAGGGACGTCGTTCATGCACTAACCAATTCAATATGCTCCTGAACCACAGCAGAATGAAAGTGATGTGAGTCATCAATCAGATCTGCCTCCTCTTGAGGAGTTCGCTGATGGTTTCGATAACGTCCTCATGGAGGTTGCAGATCGGGTTGAGCAGGCTTTGAACATTTGAAATTATTGCGTGAAAAAGAAATACGTAGGCGACTCATCCAGTCTGGTTCACGAACATGAGTGTGATCCTTTCTTAATTTCCTTTACCCTATCTCGAGTTCCTCTTATAAATGTAATATGGTCTTCGCATTAGTCTTAGTTTCAAATTGCTAGTTGTCTGTGTACATCTAGTTGATAAAATGGTTCAATGTGATCGTTGTTCACGAAGCTTCAGCAGGGTGGATAATTTAAACCGCCATCGTAGAGAGGCCTTGTCATGATCAAATTTCGCCACCGCATAAACGACAGAGAAGGAATGGTAATATTTCTTTTCTATTTATGTAATAAAATTTTTAAATTTTTGTGTTTGTTTATAGATCCCATGGTGTTCTGTGACATATGCGATCTGCACGTCCAACGATCGTGCTACCTTGGACATTTACGTAGCAGCAGTGTACGCGACATGCTTTTCAATTAATCTTTACTGGGCTCACCGGTTTATAAAGGCTCGCTCCTTCGTTACTCGCCCAAAACTTTCTAGCTCACCCGAAAAGATTAGTTTACAAAGCGTGGCATGCAAACAACTATTAACAGTCATAATTTGTCTTGTAAATGGACAATATGATATTTTTGTAACCTTAACTTAATAATGACAATGTCATAAATTACAAGAAAACATTTTTCTTTAGCCAATATAAAGACATTTTGACAGATATAGCATCTAGAATTAATTTTTAAGGACTGTATCGAAAAGAAACTTGACATTTTTAAATAATCACAAAAGCAAACAGTGAAACATTTTTAAAATAATATCGATAATAATTTGTTTATTGACAGCTGCCTTGTATAAAAAATTTCAAGTTTGTGTACAATATACAATATTGTGTACAATGACGCGAATTAATATAAATGAAAAAAAAGCAATTTTGGACGAGTGATGCAAAATAAAAAATTTTTTACAAGACAGTTGGCTAAAAATCACAATGTTGACCATGAACATTGATTTATGTCCGGTCATGCGATTTTGACAGGTTTATGGCCCTGTTTTTAGAGCTTTAGGGCTGTAAAACTTTTTAGAGCCCGCTCAAGAGTGTTTAGAGCTAAAAAATGGCTACTCTTTTTTACGCCTCGCCGTCTCCCTAGTAATAATAGTAACTAAGACCACTGCACGTACCTACTTTTGTACTTTTCAAATTATTTTTATTTTAAAATTAAATATTAACTTATACTCAAACCGGACATAAACTAGTGTTTTAGAGCCCTTTATCGTCTAAGCTAACTGATTCTGCGAGCACTAGCATACTCAAATAAACCCTTAATACATAATATACTATAAAAAGTTTGTCGAGACTTGTAGTTTGAAAAACTGCCAAAATCTGGTCCTAGAAATGGACCCTCTAATCCAGGATTAGATAGAAAAGTATTGAAGATTTTTAACAGTAAATCAATGTTGTCAGTACGCGTCACTGCGAAAAAGATCAATAGGAACGATTTAGCGGATAAAGAAAAAGTACAATTTGAAAATTTATAAAAGACAAAAAATATAAAAAGAACGAAAAACAATCTATAGCTATAAGAAAACAGACAAGAAAACTGTACGACAGCATCTTAACAAAGAAAGACCTTAATAAATAATGAACGATAAGAATTACTGGAAATTTGATTATAAAACATTGCCAGCGCCCTAGTTTTACACTATTGAGAAAAATGCATATGTGAGCAAAAAGGACAAGCAGATTTTTGTGGAGAAATATGAGAGAAAGGTCTTAGTATGGCAAGCAATGTGTAAATGCGGCATAAAATCTAGCTCCTTATTTACTCAAAAAGATTTGAATGCAGATTTATACCGAAAAGAATGTCTCTAGAAAGACTCTCAACAATGATTAAAAAGCATACAGCGCCTACTTTATTTTGGGCGGATCTAGCTGCATATCATTGTGCAGCGGCCACTAGGAAATGGTATAAACAACATAAAGTCAATTTTGTCGAAAAAGAGCCTAATCCCCGAATCTACTCTGAAGGGCGTCCTACTGCAAGGTATTGGGTTATGATTAAACGAAATCGTCAGAAAAACGTTGAAGTTGCAACTAGCTAACGCTAACTTTAATATGGGTGTAAGAAAAGTGAGTGACGGAAATATTTATATGTGGTATGTAACCTACACATACCATAGTTTAAGAGGGTAAAAAATTTTTTCGTTAGTCTCTTTTTATCCAAAGATAGGACTATATGAGTTTGTAAAAGTAAACAACTTTATTTCAATATGATTATAATAAAATAATAATAATAATTGCTACAACCCATAACCTGGAAACCAGGCCCCAGAAGCTATAAGCTTGTGCGGGAGGGAGGGGGCGATTATTATTATTACGTAGGCCCTAAGTGCGGCTGCAGCCGACTTACAGATGGAACAGCGCAAATCCCACATTTGTGTTACAGCTAAGGAAAACTGCAGAAAACCTTAACCAGATCTGCCGGCACCGGGAATCGACCGCGGGCCGCTTGGGTCAAAGTCCAGCACTCTAGACATTACTCTACCAAGGCTGTCATCAGAGATGAAAAGGAACAGTAAAATGATCACAAAGAACTATAAGTAGGGACAGTGCCATTTTTAGGCATGGGCGACCTGGGCCCCCAAAAGTTTGTGTGAATGAAAAGATTTTTATTCAATACCTGCATTCAAAGTGCCACTTTTCGTCCCAATTAGTAGAAAGAAAAGTAAGACTTTTTCACCCGCACCTACTTAGTTTCCCTAGGAAAAAAAACTTTTACTTTCCCTCAAAAGCGGAAAAAAGTACCATTTTCCCGCTTTTGAGGGGAAAAAAGTCCTGTTTCCCCGCTTTTGCGAAATTTTAATCTCTGAGTTCCGGATGTTTCTAAGAGGCCAGGAAGTGGATCCTAGATGCTCCAGGGGCATCTATCTAATAATTACAACGATTAAGGACTCGCAGGAAAAGTTTAAAGGTTGGCCCAAGTAATAAACTCATCTATATGTTAAAGCTAACATAAACGGATGTTCTTGGAGGGCTTTTACCTAATTTTTTAGAAAGCATTTAAATGACGTATACCATGACCCTCCAGGGGCCCCCCTTTTGTAATATCGACTGCAAGAATGTGAATTTTTTGACGTATGTTTGTCAAATTCCGAGTCATCACATCACTAAATTTGTTAAATATCTGTGTTTGTTGAAATCTTTTTTTATTGGGAGGGGGGCCACCGCGAACGACTGGCCCAGGGCCGCGAAAAACTTAAAAACGGCACTGAGTAGGGATATAAATACAAATGCATAGCGAAAGAAAAAACAATCTTTCTTCTATTTTATTTCAAACTCTTTGGATTATATCAGTAAAACCTGTTTATATACGTCATCAATTATATACGAAATTTAGGTAAAGATTTTTTAAAATGGTCAAAAATGGTCTCTGGTGTTTTTGTTCCCTTATTAGAAGCCTTAATGTACGTACTTGTAAGCCTTGCAAAGGGCTTTTCTTGTGTTCATCCGGTCAGATGTTGTAATTTGCCTGGAAATGATCTTATGTCATTTAACAATGTTTAATACTTCTCAGAACTTTTACTTTTAATGATTTTAAAACCTACCCTAACTAAAAGAAAATTATGAAATGTCATAAATGTCATGTTACCAATAATCACTTTTGGAGTGATAACAAAAGGGAAATGAAAATTGCCCATTCAACCAGACTACAGACAGGAAAATTCCAAGTAATTATTAGACAGGTCATACACTTAGAGGTCATTTTCATGTCTAGAAAAATCATTATATAATAATAGTGATTTTTATTATCAACTATTTAATAATGGTAGCTGCTTCTTTTTATTATAACAAAAATTTCTATTACATTTATAGTCTTCTAACTCATGATTATACGGATATGTAAAAACTCCATCAAAAAAATTATATGCTTACTTTTGCTGTGAACATTTTAAAATTTTTCTACAATATTAAACATTGATTATTATCTTTATATGTTTAGCAGAACTAATCATTTATCGTCATTTTCCCAAAGGCTAATGAAGAAAGGTCTTCACAATCTAAAAACTTAAATAATAAAGAATTTTTTAGAATATGTTTTAATGTTGATGTCACATGGCAATTTTTAAAACCATTACCTAAAAATTACCCCTTGCATTTCTATTACCACAATGGCTGAGATTAATTCTTAGACAGGTTTTTAATTTTTTTCTCATTGAATATGTATTATAAAACATGTTTAAGTTTATACACGAAGAAACTTACGTCTGATCAATAGTGATAGATACCCAAGAAAAAAAACTTAAAGATTATTTTTAAAGCTATAATAAGTTGAGCAAAAAGATTATTTTTTGTCTAAAATTACCCCAGGGCACCCTATATTATTTTAGGACAATTTTTGTCAGAGTTTACTGTGTGGTTTATTACATCTATCTAAGTATTTATATATATTGTGATGATATCTTATCATCGATTTGAAAATGTAACAGATTAGGGAACTCATTAGAAATATTTAAAGGCTATGATAGTTATTGGAAGCACAAAAATAATAAAAATTATGCTTATATAAACTATTCGTGCAAATAAAAGAATGACAGACATGCTAGGATACTAGTTTTATTTAATCTAAATGTTTCTTGCTAGGTTACAGATAAGTTAAATTAGAATTTATAGGAGGAAGATTCTCATGCAGACATGGCCTCAATTCTTATAAAAAGGTTTTATAGTTTTAAAAATAATATAACTTAATTATGTTATTTTACAATAAAATAGGCTTTCTGTAACACACGTAACAAGTTTAGGATAGTTTGTCCACTTTTCTTGAATATTTTACCTTCATGTTAGATTTGATTTTTGACGTTAGTCAACGCAGAACAGATTTTTCATTGTTCCACAAAACTAAGTCAATTTCGGATAGATATTTCACTGGAAATAGTTGAAATAAATCATTATCTAGAAGTTCATGATGTTACAATTAACTTACTGATTCCTGTAAGTCATGTCAGTTGAATAAAGATATTCGGCAGTATTGATGTTTATGGATTTTGGAAATTTTGGTATTAATTTGATGTTTTACATCTTTGTTGAGAGCAAGTCACCTGGAGTTCTGTATTCTGGGCGATAATAGTTAAAGTTTTATTCAGTTTATGTTTTTATTTTGTTGTGAAATTGCAGAAGCGTCTTTCCGATCACAAGAACGGTGCAGTCAGATCTGTAAGTTAAGTTTTTTCTAGTATGTAAATATAATTTGTGTAAACTCCATATGATTGACCGTTGATTGTTTTTATTGTTTTTCTCTGTAATTATTGATTTTAGACGATAATTGTGTTATGTTGTTTTGATTGCCTTTTTACCAGCTCTCTTTTCATCTTTTAAGAATTAAGACTGGTGTTAATTCTTAACATATGTTTTTATTTGTGACGTTACGACTTTTCCGATGTTCAGAATTTTTACGCGATTTCGTTGTTTCTTCAAATGTTTTGCCGTAAACGTATAAAAGGGCCTTCGAAAAAGAACAAGTTCGGTCGATAAAAGCATCTAGGTGGAACCTATGATCGGCTCCAGATTAATTTCTGAAAGTTAAAAGTAGGGTTAGAGTAGAATCGCGTGTTTTTTGTTTGTAAACAAACGTCAATTTTATTCAAGTTAATATTTACCTTGATGATAAGATTTGTTTTCATTTGAGAACAATCACTGGGAATTGTGATTGATTTAATTTAATTAAAGTGAATACACCAAGTTTTTCATCATCGATTGAAATATTTTGTATGGATTATCGACAACAGCTGTTTGGTCAGTTTGTTGTTACCAACAATTGTGAATAACAAAATATTAGTGAAGTGAGTTTTAGCGCCACATATGTGTTGGATTATTATTACACTATATACAAGATGGCCGATTTTAAGATTTTCTTCTCTGATCATAAACATTAACAACTTAAGCATAATTTAAATAAATTTGTTCTGTTTTTAATAAGTTTTCTTCATAGAACACATTTTTTGTTTTTTTTTTGTTGATCTTTAAATTATTCTTAAATTTCTTTGACTTTAGTTTATTCAAATGAAACTTGTGGTGATACCTATGTCATACAAATTAACAATTCATTTAAATAAATTAAAGAGAGTTCTTCTCAGTTACTTTTGTATTGGAATCTATATTTTTCTTTTTAGTATTCTTATTTTTAATAAATAAAACCTGTGTTTTTATAATTTTAAATAATTGTTTGTATTATTCATGTGTGACGCAAGTATCGAATTTTATATACAGAGTTAAAGATTATTTCTCGTCCAGATGCAGCATCACAGGTATGGTCTGTAAATTTTTCTTGCAGGTACAGGAATTAATAAGATCAATATATGTTTTTATCTCATGCTCAATCGAGTCAAACTGAGTTAGCCTACTGGGAAAAAGAAAAGCTATTGGGTTGTTATAATTTAATTTTGATTTAAGCTCTGATTAAATATCTATAGTGTTATTATATCACCTCATAAGCTTATTCATCCGAACGTGGGGCATTGTAAATCAATTTCATAAACATAGAGATTATTTATTTATTTCAAATAACATCTCAAAGTTTATTGTCGCTCGAACGTGGGACATTTTAGATAAAATCATAATTATTATTTATTTATAGTTTATATAACATCCCAATATATTTATTATTCCTGGCTGTTTTTAAACCCTTTATACTACCTGTTACGATCTCCAATTGAGGTAAAATACATTTAAATATAAATTCTAAAGAATTTACCGACCCAAGGCCTCAAAGGCATATTGTTCCTAAGAATAGTTACTGATATTTAAATGCGTTTCTGCAGAAGATGTATCTGTTTTATGTGCTTATGTGCTACTGTATACATTAATATATAGACCTTCTGCACTATGAACTGTTTTGGAAGTGAAATAAACTTATTAATTGAATACGTTTTTTTTATAACGAAAAATAACAATTTCATGAAGACAATGACTTACCCTCATATATAGGTTCGTTCTCAAATTCTCTTGATGTTGTATAAAGTGGTGCTTGAAACAGTAACAGGATGAGGTAGGAGAATCTTGTAGAAAACATGTCTGAAAAACGAGAGATAATATTAAATTCAGAAAGATATATTTTTGTAAAATAAGCAAAATCTTTTAAATCAAATTTAAACAATAAAGCAGAAAATCTTGTTGTTGTTACAAAAAAAGCTACTGTTATTGTTGCTGAGAGAAGTTCTCAAACTTATTATTTTAGAGAAAGCTCCTACATATGTGTCGTATTTTCTTTCTGCTTCCCTTGCAATTCAAAGAACAAGCTTTTTTTCGTCAAAACAGAGACCGGATTGCCTAATCTGTAACTCCAATGTGATTCTTGCCTTTTCTTGATTTCACTTCCTTTCCGTTATCCTTTCCATAATACACCGACCGTACCTTGAAAGTGAATTTGATTTTCCAGTTCTATTTGGGATAGTGCTACTTAAGGAAACAGCGTCTTCTTTTTGTGTTTTAAATAACAATATACCTAAGGAGTTCTTTATTCTATTAGAAATCCATGTGAACAAAGACGTATCAAATGTTATATAAAAGAATGGTAAGAGAGAACTTATTTATATACACAAAACACTAAATTATTTGACAATTATTAATACATGTAAAATTTTATTGTTGAAACGAAGTCAATGAAGTAGGTTTCATTAAGTCAATACAATTAATTGGAATTTGAAAAATAATTATGATTAGTTTTAATACTATTTATTCCTTTCTGATCTAAGTGTCATTTAACTATATTTTGTAAGTTAGAGGCAGTTTTAACACACTGTATAAGTACAGCATCTTGTGGTGTTAAACCCTATCATTGAAGTCCCAACACGGTGGATCAATAGACTGTTGCAAAGTTTGCAGACGAAACGTCATGTTGCTTGTGCCCCACTAAAAACTTGTTTTCTACAAGTTAACACTAGAGGGCACTAATTCATCTGAATCTAATGTAATTCAAAGTGTAAAAACATTTTTTATTTAAAAGTAAAAATATTCTTACTACTTTTCTCGAAAGTAGCTGAGTTTAATTAACTTTATACATTATTGCCATAAACTGTTGTCAAAAACGATGTGGGTTTTGGAATTTGTCCTGGTTTTCATGCAGGCGTAGGTAGATTTAAATTTTATGTTGAAAGTTTCAAGAATGCTTGGAAATTCTACCTTTTGGAGTTTGAACATTGTGTAAATAATAAAGTGTTTTGTTTATTTTAAGTAGGTATGTTGTTTTAATTCAAACATCTACATTTCACATCCCACTCTAATGTGTCCAAATGTTAAGAGAATTATGTTAATTACTTTGTATGTACAGAGAGCTAGAACCTATAACAGATACAAAAAATATATAAATTAGCTACTATATGCTTCGTTTGTTATTATATATTTTTTTAAAAGAACATTTACCTTTTGATGTTACTTTTTTAAACTACTTAAAATGGTCGATTTTTGATGTTACTGTTTTAAAACCAACACTATTTTTCTTAGCCATTTTTCATTTAAAAGTATCACATTTTATTTATATTTTGCAACAATATTCAAATGCTAGTTATATAATAATTTAAATAGAACTTAAAGACAGCTAGTTTGATATGGTGGTGGTCCTCTACGTAATTTATCTGCTAAGCAAAAATGTTTTCTTCAAAGAAACACAAATAAAGCTTGGGTAGTGTCATGTCCGGGCTATATTTCATTAATATTTATAGCAAGCTCTAGTGAGTATACTTATGTCATAACATCGTGTCTGTTAGATTGTGCGCACTATCCTTTAAATAGGCTAAGTGAGTAGTAGCTTATATGAATGTTTGTTAATATATCCGATTTCTTATTTTACATTTAAAGTCGTTACTCTATTACCTAGAATATTATAAAAATTAACAGGTATAAACCGAAAAGTTTCTGCTTGACTACCATAACTTACTATAAAGGTAGAAGAGACGTTTGTCCACTTTTTACTTTTGATGCGTGGCAATTTTTTTATATTTCATTTAAAATCGCTTGTACCTTGCTCAAAGTATTTATTTATTATAAATTATAATAATTTATATAGAAATACAGCTAATTTATTATAGATTATTGATGATTTTCTTCAGGGTGTTTATCTCGTTATTTGTATAAGTTAGATCCATATTTTTTTCCAAATCAGGTGGTCAGTAACAAAAAATAAATGTACAAATTATGTCTTTCACTTTTAAGAAAAGATACTTAACTTAATCGATACAGAAACAATATAAATGTTTTATGCATTTAAATGCGTCTTACTTACATGCAGTGTTAATTACATTATTTTAATGAAATATAATATAAATACAACGATTAGTTAAAGTTTCACAAGTTTTAAAAAAATGGTTTTTAGAAAAACCACCAGTTACAAAATAACCTATAAAACTAACACCAACACCTTTTCATTTTTATTCAATGCTAAAGACAAAACACAAGATATCATGAAATCCGGCATTTACCGTTTGAATTGTTCTTTTTGTAACTCGGTACGTAGAAAGAAGAACAAAGAACACGTACGCTCTTATAGACTTAAACATCCAGAAAAATCGAATTATGCCAAACACATTTTGGAACAGAACCACCCAATAACACCTCAAAACAATATTAAATTCTTACATTTTTGCAACAACAAACACAAATTAGACATTTTAGAAGCTTTTGAAATATACAGACATAAACGCACAGTACCTTTAATGAATGAACAAACTGAGCTTAGTAATTCTCCTTTATTAGAAGTGTTAGATATTTAGTTTTTGTTATGTATTGTATCTAGTTACCTATTTTCTGTATGTATTCATCCTTAGCAACGTGTTTGTTTATCAATCTTATCTACCTTTGATAATGACACAAAGTGTCGAAACAATATTGTCAGGTTAAGATATTAATAAAACTTGTGAAACTTTAACTAATCTTTGTATTTATATTATATTTTATGATTATGGAGTTCCACAAAGTAAGGCTGGAGACAGTAAACGCTAACATTATTTTAAGTTAGGGCCGTTTTGAAATTATCGTTAATTGAAATTTGGCGGCAAGACTGCTTTTCTATAGTACTTTTATATATGTTTACTGGCTATTTGGTTTCTTTTTGACACAGCGTCTGGGCGATTTAAAATGTAATAACTGTTAACTTGTTAACTTCTTGAAATTACATACATACACAGTTAAAAACGGATGCCACAAAAGATATACACCTTGTATAGTTTCTTGCTTCGGCTATAATATTTTATTGTTAGGATAAACTTTAATACCCCACAAAATTGAGACTGTCTTAGGTCAGGTAGCTTTGAAGATTCCTAATTTTCTATTTTTGGCATACAAATAATTAAAATATCAACACATAAATAAATTTGCATATCAAAATAACTAAATTCTTTATTTCTTTATTAACACAAATGAACACCAATAAAAAAATTATGACACCAAACTTCACTCTTCTCTTAGAATTAAAAAGACTGATTTAAAATTGAATTAATAACGTTACCAAAAATTAAAATTTATTAAAAGATTGTCTTTTTTGCTTATATTTAAATACAAATCCCAACTTCTAAAATTATTTGTTTGGTAGAAAACAAATAAGCAATTTAACTTAGAATAATAAATCATAAAAAATTATTAATAATTATAATTTAAATGGTATCCTTTATTTTCTTAATTAATAAAAGATTTGTTTAAAAACTCACCGTTTTATTTTTATTATATATTATGGGTGAAATGGCCCAGCATCTCTAATCTTAAATATTGACACTAAGATCTTTCATCTCTAAAACCTCTAATCGGCTGCTTGCTTACTTGACGGCAAAATAAAATGTAAAAACTAATATTTTTAATTGATTTTTGCAATTATCCAATTCCATACGATAAAATAATTAATTCTTATTAAATTCCATCTCCATATACTGTTTATTAATAATAATTGGTAAGTTCGTAATTCCAAATCCCATTTATTTCTTTAATTTCCATCTAATAATAATTTTTCCGTTCTCTGGATAATTAACTTTCAATGTTATTATAAATTTTGTTTTCACTTTTGAATAATTCACTTGAACAGTTTGTTTAAATTGGTTTAACAACGTTTTAAATTTGACGTTTAAATTAAGAACTTTTAAGTATTTTTCAACTGACAAATTTAATTTAATTTATTTTTATTAGCTACATAACTATTTTTATATCTACATTTTTATACCTTTAGATCAAACAATTGAATTTTTACATAAGACAAAAGAAAATAACTTTTATTAACTTCATATAACGTTATTTTATCTTACAAATTTTCATTTAAAGAAAAGCTATTTAAAAATGATCGTGTAGATAGCAAAATTACAAATCTGCCGATATGCCAAATGTTATTGGCATAAGTAATAAATTATTCACCTAAATTTTGTTGTCGACGAAACATCATTGTATTCAACTAAAATAGTAACATACACTCATAAACATAATTTTCTAATGTTCCTTGCTTATAAACGTATTCCTTACACCTTTTCTAATCTTAATTAGCTTAATTCTTCTAGGTACTACAAAATACTATTCAGCCCAAATTACATAAAACTACTATACGTTACAAAAGTGTAGCCTGTCAAACATGTTTTTAACATATTATTATAAAATGCACCAATTGTTATATGATAATTAGTGTCAATTATTCTAGATGCTATTCTATTCAATTCCAAAAACCATCTTATCAAAAATCTTTAAACATTATGAAACTTGACTGTTACACAAAGGTACTACACAAACAAAATACCTCCTTAAAATGAAACACAGATTTTAGTATTAAATACTACAGGTGAAAAGTTATTTATATCTTTGCATACAGAACTTAAATACAACCTATTCTGTTTGTTTCAGATAATTTCTTACTTTGAAAAAACAACAAAACTTCATTAAGACTTAAAAAGTGTTAACGATGCCCACATCGTTAAATTTATCAGTGAAAACTAATTTTTACCTAGGAATACAGGATTCCATTATATGCTTTGTATGTTTAAAGTGTTTTAGTGAGGTTATGTCACTCATAAAATAAGATCTTTAAAGTTTTCAAGAAATATGACTACTAAATTTTTAATACGGCTTGCATCTGCCTAACGTGATTGACAATCATAGCAATATATAGAAACTTGCGAAGCATCGCTTTTCTTCAACTTTTTCGTCATATAATTAGTCTGTAGTCATACTCGGGAGATTGTCGCGACTACTCGTTAGTCTTTTTTTCTAAACAGACGACTTCATCATCTAATTACCAACATTTACAGAATTTGATTTATATACCTTAAAGTTGCCTAGAATTTCTGCAACACTGTTGTTTCTTTACTGACAAAATCCATATCACACTGTGAAGCTCACAACTGACGGAGTTATTTATTGTTAAACTTATTGAAAGTAACTCGCAAGCAACATCAAATAAGAATTTTACAGTGACAGCGTGTCAGATAGCTAGCAAATAGACCATATACTACGCATGCGTGGTTTCGCCTCCCTGCTTCAATGGAATCTCAAAGCCGGCCTTACTTGTGGATACTTTCTAGTCTGAAAGAAGCAGTAGACATCCAAAGCTACATGCATTTTTTTAACTAAAAAATATAACAAATATTGGTTATGAGGTAGAGTGCTCTAGCTGTTTTTCGAACGTTCGTTATTTCTGCTCTATTATTACCTTACTACGTAGGAATTTTAATGAGATTTTGCTGGATTGTTCAACAAAGCTCGAATGACTTTTTTAATATGGGTATAATGCGAAATAAATGGTTAATTAAATAATAATAATTTGATTTTTTTATTATAGGTATCTACATATTAATATGTTATTCGAGGAGGGGGGAGAGCTGTAATAATATCTATACCGTCGTTCTATAGTTGACGGTTAAATGTTGTTGATAAAAAATTAAATTGATTTGGTTTTTTATTGAGAGTACACACATATATGAAACAGAATTCGGTAAAAGCACAATGAAGATGTATGCAAAATATAAACCACCTACCTTTGCCATAAAAGAAAAATACTCCAGCTATTATTAAATTAAATTAATTGTGAACCTAGTCTCTGGTCAGAATTGAGACCCTACCATGCGGGTCGCTTCAATATGGCTATAAATAAACATGGATCTATAAAACATTATTAACTACACAAAAAATAAACAATCAAAATTAGAATTGAAATGCTATGAACCATAAAAAAATTAAAAGTATGTTTGGACATCTCCACTAAAGGAAAAATTAATTCTAAGACAGTATAATTCTTTTTATCTTTAAAAATAACATTTCTATTATTTGTATTACTAAATTTGGATAAATACCTTACATTTGTTACAAAAATCAAATTATTAGCGCTTTTTAAAATTACCGACTGAAATTAGTAGTAATATGTAAAATTTCCTTATAATTCAACGTCAAGATGGTTGAAATGCCACAAAAAGTCACCTCTCTTCATGAAAAAGGTCTTGTATTGTTAAATAAAGTTGAAATTATATAAACCAGTTGTATTTCGGACATAAGGTAAATCCATTTAAATTTATAACATGATTAATTTACAAATTCCATTCTAATTTCAAGGACCATTATTAATCTTTACCATAAAAAATTCTCTTTCTACAAAAAAATTTAATTCGCTAATTAACTTCACAGCTCTGTTTATTTATTTAATTGAAATTTTTTATTATTATTTGCACTTCTTAAATTCAAAAACAATAATGATACAAAAACATTTTGACGTAACATCGAAATATAACCTCAAATTTTTGACGTTTGGTTAACTTTGACATTTCTACTCATAAAATAACCTTCAAATTTTCTATATTTTGCCCTGCACATAAACGCGTGGTTTGGACAATTAGATTTTTCAGAGAGAACGTCACCAGATTTCTAGCTCAATTTATATGTTTTCAAGAAACAAAAGAAAACTTAGTTACTTTTCTAGTAATTTCTAAAAGATTATGTGTAAAACAATTGAATAAAATTGTCACTAAATCTACATAACCATATTGTTATTTATAATTAACTTAATTGTTTAAACAAATATTGTAAATACATAGAAAAATAATTCCTCTATTTATGATATGCCAACTTCCGTTAACACTTAAAAATAAACTCAGGAGGGAAAGTCAACCAAATCAATTTTACAATGCATTGAAATTTTATTAAAATTTGAAATAATTGCTTAAAAACACTTTGTTAGAAAATGTTTTAAGAAAATGAAACCTATTTAAATTATATTAATTAAAATTTGTCTTAAAAACATTTCCCTTGGAGGTTATGCAACACATTGTTGGAGGTTATTAAACATTGTTGTGCACATAGGCGCCCGCAAAAATTTGTCCAGGGGGGGCAAGCTTAGAATGAACTGCATGCTAGGGGAGGGCAAGCCTTGAATAAACGACATGCTAGGGGGAACAAGCCTAAAAAAACCGGCATATTATAGAAAATTTTCAATAAAATTCAAAGTGTTCAACTTCTGGGGGGGGGCAAGTGCCCTTCCTTGCCACCCCTTCTGGGCACCTATGGTTGTGCATAGTGATGCCTATATTTTCTAATCACTCATTAAATATCATGACAATATGTATATTGTATATACTTTTAAAATGACAAACGTCCTTAAATACCATCTGCTTTAAATACAAAATAATATTTTCAATCTTTTTATGTTGTGGTATAAGTGGACGTAGAATATATAGTGTGGAACTCGTACGGCTGTTAAACGCTAGAATGCTATTCAGTTTGCGCAACGGATGAAAGATAGTTTCCCGCATTTACAGACATACGTACATTTATTTTTTCTCACTCCTCCCGGTGGAAAACCACATATTTATAAATCCCTACTGTATGATGCGATATTTTAAAAAATTTGTCAGTGAAAAAATATGAAGCATTCACATTGACAAAATGCCAAGAATACGTATATTTTTTGCCTCTACAATCATCAAAAAAATGGCATTTCGATTCTCGATATGCTAAATGCGATGTCCCCTTGTCAGTAGTATTATTTCGTATCCTGCTTGCCGAATACCGATAATTTTTGTGAGTGGTTGAATTAAACATGCAAGAAGAGTGCTTTATTAGAATGTTTCCTTCATAAAGCTCACTTGCACTAGTGTAATGTAATCATTTACAGTGCTATTAACGTGCTCATCCGTCGGGGTCCGCTCCCGAGGGAGCCCCATCACTCCTGGTCTAGCATGCGGACTTTCGAAAAGGAACAAAGAAGTGTTATACAACTTTGTTCTAGAGCGTACGTAATTTTACAGAAAAAAAAATAGTAAAGTTGGAAACTTTAACATCAGAGTGCCGCATTAATAATAGTAGTCTAATTATGGAACTTTGTCAGCTGATCTTATGTATCACAGAAAAAACTTAAAAACATTTTTTCGTATGATCAATTGTTTACGCGTAAAATCGGATTCTTTTTACAATTAAAAATGTATTTTACTCAATTAAGATACGTGACAACCCTGCAAAATTTTTAATACAATTTGTTCCACATTCTCCTTATGTCGCATAATGCTGAAGAAGTAGTTTGCTGAACTTGAAATAATTTGCCAATAAAGCGCGGTTTTGTCTGTGCTGTACCATATAATGAAGAATCTAGGTCAACGCCTAATACACAGCTCTATAAATAATACCGTTTTAGGGTGAGATACGATAAACAATTTGTCAAAAAGCTCTTTAAATCATAGGCGTCCGCTATACTTTAGCTGATTAAATTAATTAGATTTTGTACTATTTTTGTACTTTAATGGATTATAACTAAAAATCTGCTTATTACTTTTCTTTAAATGGCATCATTACAATATGACACTTAAAACATAAGAAAACTCTTAATTATAACCCGTTATTAGAGTGTCTGTATTCTTTAATGACAAATAAAATGTCACAAAAGTAAAACTCCTACCGTATCTGAGCTTATCTGATATTTACAAAGGCGTTGATCACGCCCTGACTAAGATTCTTCATTTAATGTTTTTAAAAACCATTTGTAATAAAAATCAATAAAACGTGCTCAATCTTGTTTTACAGCAAAATAATGGTGCGTCATTCAACAAAGTGTACTACAAAATCAACAAAGATAATCGGTTTGTTTAGACTAAACATTTTGAATTATAAAACAAGATCAAGGCCGTCAGCTGCTATGCCTTTAAAGCAAGGTTGCCAGATATGGCAATGTTTTTTTTAATTTACTCGAAGGATAATTAAGATAAAAATTTACCAACTGTTTTGTTCGTTTGTTCCTTGTTCCTCAAAAACTTACTGTTTAGACAATTTAGTCGCTTTATAAGCAGTAATTAATTGTGCTTTATGTCTTATTTAATTTTCAATAATAAAGAAAAACTTTCAAAAATTCATATGAGCTTTTTCCGCCATTTTGAAAAGAAGGGCTGAAGTGTTATTTTGAAATTATCTCTGTAACCATAGGTCCGACAAAAAATTTGTTTAAAGCATTTTTGTCGGCAATACGATTGTCTACAACTTTTATTTCGAACTTTTTCGCGTAATATAAAAAATGGAAAAGTTGCGAGGGAAACAAAAATAAAAATTGTGGTGGCCGATTTATCTTTCGCCGGTTTCCTGGAGAACACATTACATTTATTGTCTGCGAGTCCAATGAGCAAAACCAACATGTCAATGTCTTCTTAAACACGAGGAATTCCATTCAAAGCTTCAATTATTTAAAGCGAAAATTGTCGACGTCCAAGTTCTACTTGCCACTGAAGAGCGTTTTTTGATGGCCTTGTACGGGGCCGATAAGAACGAAAAATCCTTAAATTCACTGAGGTATAAAAAATTCTGCACGAGTGCGGCAAAGAAGGCATTTAATTTGTCAGCAATACCACCCACCGAAAGCTCTGCGCGACAGCATATTTTCCGAACTTACCATCAGGTTCAATCGTGGTTAGGATTTGAAAAGGATCCAGAGGAATGGGGTTCGCGAAGAACTCATCGAGGTCTTGAACCTATCACAAGCGCCGTCGAACCCGTGCCAGGGAACCTTTTACAACTCATCTCCTGCAAATGCAAAGGGAAGTCTGAAGTAGCTTGCGGATGCAGAAAAGCAGGCGTTAAGTGCTCCACTATTTGTCTGCATTGCAGTGGGCAGACCTGCGAAAATGTCACGAAATATGACCAAACTGTTGATGAAGACTCGATGAAGAATTATCAATTACATGTACATACTATAAATGTAAGTATCAAATAAGATAATGTAAATTAGGCAAACTATGAGACGATAATTATTGTTCCCATGCACAAAGGTTTACGATGCACAATATATGATAGTACGCGACGCGTACCAAGCAGTTCACGTACACTAACCTCCCTTCGAGCGTTGACTTGACCTATGCCAATAAACGGAATAAAGTCATTAGGAAAAATTGTTCGTCATGAAATTCTCTACAAAAAAACGAATGAATAATTTTTTTGCCCTACTAATAATGAAATAGTTATACCATCTACAAAATTAAGCAACAATTTTCACACCCTCAATTTTTAACGTTTTCACTCACAACTTTTTCATTTTTTATATTACGCGAAAAACTTTAAAATAAAAGTTGTAGACAATCGTATTGTCGACAAAAATGTTTTGTACAAATTTTCTGTCGGACCTACGGTTACAGAGATAATTTCAAAACAACACTTCATCCCTTCTTTTTCCAATGTTTTTCCCTCATAACTTTTTCATTTTTTATATTATGCGAAAAAGTTTGAAATAAAAGTTGTAGACAATCGTATTGCCGACAAAAATATTTTACACAAATTTTTTGTCAGACCTACTGTTACAGAGATAATTTCAAAATAACACTTCATCCCTTCTTTTCAAAATGGCGGAAAAAGCTCATAATAATTTGAGGTCGAAAACTTCAAGTTAAGCTTTTCTAGACCCTCCTGCATGCTGGAAGAAAAAAATCTTTGTACTTCCATTTTCCAAGTTAAGGCAGTTTTTCGTACAGTTTGACTGGACTAATATTATTTAAATTATTGATTATTAATTTAAAAAATTAAATATATGTTAAATTTTATTATGTCCTTAAATATTTTAAAATAAAAGTACGGATATTTTTGATTAAATTGCAATATTGAATAACCAGATGAATAATCTCCAATTTGTTCCATCTGTTACACCTAAAACTTCAGCAAAATGTTTAATGAAATCAACACCAGCCTTGTGTTCAGAGAATAGGTAGATGCCAACAGATACCAAATCTATTAACGAAATCCTTAGTCCATAAATTAACTCAAATTTTCAGAAAGTAAGAAGAAAAGTTTCAATAAGTATGTCTCTGTTGTCTCTGTACCACTCCAACAGACTAAAAACAACTTTATGGTTATCAATTTCAATAAAAGTAAAATTCCAAGAATGCAGCAAAAGAAAATATTTAACAAATAGCAAACTCAGCTCGTAAAGAAGTAAATTAATATAATAAATTAGCATTCCGTTAAATTTGAAATACAGATCTTTAACAGTATACGGAATGTACAAACCAAAAATTCTCTCCACATTTCCAATGCGGACAACAGTATACAGTTATACACCACCAACAGCAGGATTATCTGAACACTAAAAAAGACTTCTAAAGATTAACCAATAATCCATCATAGCTGTATCCAACTACTCCTTTTTTTCGGAAAAAGCGTCAGAGGCTGATCTTTCTCAACTAACTTTTTAACGTGAGATGTCCAACTACGCGACCAATATAAGCAAGAATAAACACAGTTGGTCTACTCCACCATTTTAAGTATGTAAAGGGTACCGAAAGCAATAAAAAAAAGAGTAGAAAATAGAACACTATGATTCTTATAAGCATGATGAAGCAAACCACCATATATACAGTGTAGAAGCAGTTAGTTTAACTACCACTATTGAAATAATTAACAGGGTTGACTTAAAGATCAAATTAATATGTTTGAACTTACTGCGCAAATAATAATAATTTGAAAATGAGATTTTAATAAAAAATGGATCTCCTCCTATATGTTAAAACAACCTCGTGCAATTTTTTGTTGCACTTTGGAAATCGTAAACTCAACACAACAACACTACAATCGTTATACTGCGCATTATATTATTGTTTAAGCTAAAATGAGTTTCTTTAATGGACCCTAATGAATTTAAAAATCTGTCAATAGCTGGTGTCCAATATTATAAACCAAATAAATCCTATTTTGTATGCTTTCTGAATTTATGTCGCTGAGATACAGAAAGCATAGCGTTGTCTGATCTGATTTCTTTTCTACTTCTTGTAAAATGGTAGCACCACTAATGCTATATATCAAAATTATAGTGACGTAAAAAGGAATAATATTTCAATAAATAAAAAGCGATTAGGAATTCAGACAAACCAAAAGCGCCGATTACGTTGGAATAGTAGTTTTTACTAAAATCATTAGCTGCTAATAGCGCTAGGAAACAGTAACTTTTGGTTTTATTGGTACTTTATCGCTTATATCTTATTGGAGCAGCAGCAACAGTTTACTTTAAACAGTAAAATAAAACAGCAGCTTACATTCGCAAGACTAGAGAATAATATTTACTTAAAAACTTTCTTAAGTTATTCTAAGAACATATTTTTAATACCTCCAAGGTAATAATTAGCAGTACTTAACATGGGTCGATATACAACGGCAGCATCGTAGAAAACTTCTTAACAACTTGACAGGTCTATAAGAAGTTCTTATTAAAGGTTTTACATACTCGAGATTACTACCTACGTACATATGTTGTGTAGTATGTAGCTGGTGGTTAGATTTTATCATAATATTATGATAAAATTTGTTTCTATCCCTTAGTTAACAAAGGTACGGATTTATGTAGCGAGTAGTTTTTTATTTTGAGTGTCTGTGCTTTAATGTAGAGTTCGTTTGCAGATTTGCCAAATTCGGAAGATTTTTTAATTTATAACTTTTTGTAGTCATTATTTTGTATTATCACAATAAAACTGTCTAAACTACAAGGCTGCTGATTAAGGGCTTGATATATGCATACTTAATGCTAATAGTAATATAACACGCTAGTTAGTAACCTACATAAAAACCTAAATGGAAATGTTGCAAACGATTGCTGATAATAAGAACAAATTAGTATATAGAATATGAAAACAGGAAATAATTCAAAGCTAAAACTATCTTCTTGCTGAACCTATAACGTTTATCATGAAAAAGGTAGAAGACATAATGAAGTAAATAGAAGATTGTACTTTTAAAATTCATTATATCTTAGTCCTTATTTTTAGTGCCAATGATAGTGTGACCTAAGAAATATTTCTTAACTATAATACAATCATGCAGGTTACTTAGTAGCATTATTTAAAACAGCGTGTCTAATATAAAACTGACATCCAGTATCCAGTTCAAGTATATAAGTATTCGACTAGTGCATAACAAACGTATGGTACCACTAACTGACCCTTAGTTAGTTACTCAAAGGAATGTATACGTCTTAAAAACAAAAGTTTAAGTCACCATGGCCAGATTTACAAATTATCTCCAAGTATAAATTAAAATTATCTAACTAACCTGATATTTACAGAATTAGTATCTCTACATTAATTTATTTATAAGGGCATGATGTTTATGTAGCAACGTACGGACGCATACAACTCTTTAAAAAAAGAAGGCGAGTTTAAGTCAGAAGAGTTAAACTTGCTCCAAGAACTACTTTTGGGAACTTGTCTGTGTAAATTACTTATCTATATTCTATTCTATTCTGGAGGACTGGCTTGCAACAAATATTGTGTTTCACAATAGCACAGCGAATTCAACCAAAACAAGATATTTCTTGAAAAGAAAAAAATGTTATATTAAGGACGTTAGAGAAATACAAAAATGTAGTAATATAAATAACTATAAATGTGATAAAAGGTTAATTAAATAAAAATAAAACTTCTTTAAAAAAGTAGCTAGGAGAAAGTTCATTTGCGAGGTAAATTTAGAAAGCTTAATACCTGTTCTGAATAATACAGATATGTATAACTTGACCATAGTCGACATACCAGAGGAGCCCGTGTACTCTATAATCGAGTTTAATTAATCAAAATTGAAATTTTTTCTAATTTTTATTCCACAAAAAAAACGAAACCGCTTTGGATAAAAAACTACGGTTTAGATACATTTCCGGTTTTAAATAAATCTGCATATAACAGGGAACCCGCATAAAACAAGAATCATATTGGAATTCCAAAAATAACCTAAAACATACATATAAATTATTTGAACTTTAAAAATAGTTAATTGAAAATTAATCAATTAAAACTATCTTTGACAAACCCAAAAACTTTGAAGTGCCTGGAAGTCACAAACAATACTCGTTTCGAGTTTATTATTCTTTAATCAGCTGAAGCTAACAGCTGGAATTAATATGACATACATATCATTTCTCACAGTCAAGATTCAGTTTGCAGACGAAAATTCATGAAAATATCATCAAAAAATAAAGGTATTGAGCTTCTTTTCAGTTTAAAAGCACGTATAAAAACAATTCATGCTAATTTATGAATCTGGAACAACTCAAATATTCTTTTGTTTGTTTACAACCTTTTGTGTTCTTTTTAGAAAAATTGCTAAGGTTTGTTTATGAAAACATTACGATAAGAAAACAGCATTCTATGATATTCAAACCTGCAAGATAAAACAAATTTATTACTTTTGGCAAGCTTTTACGATTTCTGTACGTGTCAGTCACTTCTTCAATTTAATATGGTAATTTCATTCCTGATAGGTAACGTGAAAGTGTTTTTTTGTGGAACTAGTTTTTTATTGATTTCAATAATTTATAAAAACAGAATTGAAGTGCTAAAAACTCTTATAAAAAGGTAAGTTGATACCCTTCTATTATAGAAAATGGTGAGTTTTACTTTCCGAATAATAAATGTTTTATTTTGTGGTTTATAACTTAGAAATCTTGCAAGCTCTTGCGTTTGTATTTTTAATATTTTTTTGCTATAGTATATAGAATAACATATTTAAAAATCAACGTGCATAATGTTGCATAAACTGAAATACAATCAAAATGAAAAGGGATAGTTATTAAACGATCAGCAATATAATTTTTGATCGTTGTTTCATTTAGATATTAAAGAAGCATTTTAAGTTGTGTAATATTTCTTAAAATAAAGAAGAATTTGTATAAATGCTATTTATTTTACATCTTTACCATATTTTTTAATAACATAATTATGTAAATAACTTTTTCTTGGAAAAAGTATAAAAGTATCAAACTTGTCCAGTTCTAGTGGCTAAAATGATTTGTTTTTTATTTCTTTTTTTGATTATTTTATAATTTTTATACTATTCCAGTCATTTGCTTTCAGTTGAGCCAATAAAATAATTTTGGCCGGCTAGAATCGGTTTCCAGCCCTGTGTGCGTCGCTGTGCATCTATTTCTACAATAATATACAGGGTGTTTCATCTAAAAAAATGTTTCTTTTGAGAATAACTCAAAAAACGCGACGCCGACGTGTAATTGTTTTTTGTCTTCGCCATGTTATTCGGCAGAACGAATACTGCTAATTTAACCAACTTCGCAGCTCCAATAACAACGGAGATAGCAATGGTGCGCCGATAACTGCGAACAACTTGTTACCTACACACACTAAGATTTATATTTATCAATCAATTATTCATATTTACTAAGTTCACAGCTAACTGTCTTTTAAACAATAGACACTTACGTCACCTATTGCTTAATTGTCTGATACAAATTGCCCAGTTTTCAATTTTAGAAATAAATTATTTTTTTGTTAGTACCATTAGGCAAATTTTTAGGTACACTCTAAATTGATAAGTTTTTCATTAAAACATTTTTGACTAAAATTTTTAATAAAATATGAATATTTAGTATTTAAATATTACAGATTTAATTAGATTTGACTAACAATAATCCTAACTAGCAGTACATAATCTCTGATATTCCATGAACGATTTTAGTTTATTTGAAGATAATTAATAATAAAAGATAATTTGAGGATAAAATAATTTCATTATGTCTAACGTATTAATTTGAATAGAATATTGCAAATTAAATAAGAATTTTCAATTTTAAATGTTAATGAGATATTAAAACATTTTATCCATATATCAGTAATTAATATCTAAAATTATAAATTAAATAATTTACTTTATGAAGTCGCTAACAAAGAATTGATTTTTTTTTTAATTTTAATTATTTTAAAATGCAAAAAAAGGTTGCACAAGGTATTTGTTCATATAATAAAGTAAAAAGTTTGAATAAAATAGGCAAGTCAAGACAAACATTATGTTTTCAAGAAAAACTTTTAAAAATCCAATAGCGCTAAATTAATTTTGTAGTAACTACTGTAGTAAGGTAATTATTTTTTATGAAAATGTACAGAAACTTTTCAGAACTTACTTACCTACTCATATAATTTTCATTTTCTTTCCTCCTTTACTGCCAGCTTTTATGTGCTTCGTATATTGCACAATTTACATTGTGCTACAATCTTATTTTTTTTATTAAATTGTCGCTGTACGCTATAATATGAAGGAGAGAAAGTCATTTACAAAAATGTTTTTCCCAGAATTATAAGTAAAATCAGCAAGAAGCTGTTTACCAACTTTTATTTGCTTTTACTTTTTACAGTACAGTTCACAAGGGTCGTTATAGTAATTTAGACTAGCAAATATTTGAGCTTACACAAAAAAATATATACAAAATAATACTGAAAACAAAATTCATCCTTAAATTTCCAACATTATTCAATTTCTAAAATTCAGACGCTATTTGTTTTCCACTCTTATTGCTTCTACAAATAAAACGTAATTCATATTCTACACACCTACAGGCTTCGCTCTTTATCAATACTTCCGAATGTCCCTAAGGAAAGAAAAATGTCAACCCCTAAACCTAAACGTCCTATTTTTTATGGAACTAATAAATTTAATTTAACCTTCTGACATTTGTTGAAGGTTTCGAGTGTAGTTCGTAAAATGTTTCTGGTGTAAAATTCACAGTTTGAAATTCTTATTTAAAATTTAAGTCTATATCTGATAAAGGGAGAATAGGGGAACTAAAATCAATCGTAGTGGACAATGGTCAAACACTTGAGAAGATTGAAGTGAAAGTAAACATGGGGAGCTGATTAAAAACGTGTCCTGTCGTACATTGACTGGATTGAAATAGTAAATAATTTCTGAAAATCTCAAGTCTCGCGATAAAACATTTAATAATATCAGTTTTGTTTAATCCACAAAGCAAAAGTTATTTGATTTTCATTAATGTGGGTTAGTTTGTGAAACTTTCCATAAATGATTTTTGTGCAAAAACAATAGTGGTGTTAAAATTGTATGTAAAAAAAATTACAAAAATATGTGCGTATAATAAAATAAATTATCTTAAATTGTGCAAAAGCTTATTATGAATATGTAATTAAAAATGCAAAGCATGCAACTGAATAAATGTTTTGTTTTTTACATAATATGATTTTTATCACTAAAAGCTACTATACATATAAATTGCATAATTATGATACATTTATGCAATATTTTCTTTGTAGGGTAACGGAACCTATGTTTGGCATATTATACATTTAAAGCTTTAGTTTACTTCGGGAAGAATGTATAATATACATTACTGTCCAAAAGTTTAGGAACACCTAATTTAATGTAATTTAAACGATTTAAACTTAATCAAAGACATTGAGGTGATATAAATGATAAAATAAAATTAAAATAATAACCCAATATTTTTCCTTTTTCCCAATTGGCTAACTCAGCTTTAATTCGATAGAGCATGAAATAAATAAAATAATAAAATCTTATTGGTTCTTATACCTGGAAGAAAAGAACTTACTATCAAGACACTTGGACTTCCGCAACTGGACAACAGCAAGCTAAACTCTATATGTGAAAAGAAAAAGAAATGGATGCTTGTATACACATCAAATAAACACATAGATAAATTAAAAACACAGTCTTTATTTTTATTAATGAAACTAAAAGAAAATCAAATTCAAAGAAAAATAAAAGAAAAATTATTCAGAACAGAACAGTAAAATAAAATAGGAAATTCTTCCCTGAGCTTACTCAAATGTGTTAATTAGTCGTTAATAGCCTGACATAGGCCTATAACAGTTCTCCATTTGAGCAAACTGACATCAATCAATGTAATCAAATAAAAATGTTTACAAATGTTAAGATAAATTTAATTTATGATAATTAAATTTTAATAAGGAAATTTAAATTGTTTTATTCGTAAGAATTTTATTATTTAAAAACCTTTAAAGTGAGAAAAATGAATTCTGAAATTATTCAGATTGTCTTTATAATTTTTGTTATTGAAAAATTAAATCAAAACCTTTTATTTTGACCAACCATGTATATAAAGTACGTCAACATCCACTTCAATGTTATTTAAAATTGGTAGTACCGCATTCAAATCTGTCAATACTGTCAATATCTGTAAATACGTCAAATATCCAAATCAATATTGGAAATAAAATCTTCTTGATTTAGTTCAATAAATAACTCGTTCACAATTCCATATATTTGTAGAATAACAAATAAATCTTCTTTAATTTAAATAAATATCCAGGTAAATCTTTGTTACACTTTGTTAAATTTTGTTTGTTGACAACATTTATTATCTGTTATAACATATGGTTGTCACATAACCCCACTTAATTTACAGATATTTTGTCTCGAGTCGAGCGTGGATTCTCCAAAAGCTTTTTATCAACTAAAGTTGTTAATTTTTGATGGGCTTTATATATGATTTGGTGAAGCAAATGAAGATTATGTCAATTTTTCGAAACATCCGCCTCTTGAATGTTTTTCATGACGTCACATCACCAACACAGCTGATAATAATTAACCCTAATCTTAATTCTGAAACGTTAGGATTGTAGTTGGCAAAATAACGATTAAAACAACATCAGACATTTATATTCTACAGTTTACCATAGCTGAGATAATTAACAAAAACGGCTGACAATGAACAAATCTCATTAGAGCTTAATTATACACACAACTCATTAAATCCAGCTTAATCCTTTACAAAATGAATACATAATTACACTATGTAACTGATACATATAAAATTTACACAAGAACACCATTACAATAGAAGAAAAACATACATAAAAATTCCTCTCTACGATATGATAGACCCAACAATGCTTATACAAGATCCATCTTCAACATCAACTTAAATGAAGTCAAATTATAGTCAACTTGTCCAGCATACAGTCCTCCAAGTGCATGAGTTAAAACAATGGTGAAAAATGTTGTATAAGAATCAATATTTGGAAAAATCGAAGCATATCAGCAAAGCCGAAACCTTAATTAAAATAAATGCTCTGTATTAGTATACCAGATATTGTAAGTTATTGTGCTAGATTAGTCATTAAGAAATTGACCTAATTTACATATTCTTAGTTAAATATTAGCCCGAAACTGAGTCAGTCTCATGAAAAACAGAAAAAATCTTCCTACGTTATCAATCGTAGAACTTAAATTTAATCAGAAAAATTAAATCTTCCAGACAAATGGAAAAACCATCCTAATATGTGACTTGGGTTGCATAAAACATGGATTATTATTAAAACAATCTAAATGATTAATATCCTTTTTATAATTCAGACTTTTTATATATAAAAATTGAGGTTACGTCTTCATAACATTTATCCTGCTTGATTTCTATTTTAAAAATTAATAAATCTATCTGTGACCTAACATGTAGCCTTTAGATTAAATAAACCTATCATCCTAGCATGTCTTAAATTAATATTAAATGGAAAATGTAAATTCAACTATAACAAGAAAATTTACAACAATGGGGGATGAATTAACAAATAGAAAAACAAAGATTTGGAAGACAAGTCAATGAAATTTTGAGAAGAATCATTGGGAATTGTAAAAGCAAAATAAGACTAACTAAACAAGATTCAAGTTTAGAAAGTTTCGAAGATTATAGAGTTTGAGCTAATTGTAAGAAAGAAAAGTGGAAATTTTACGATGGCCTTAGAAATAATTTTTATTTTAGAAAAGGTGATCATAGGAGTAGTACCTATGTAGTACATATTGTCATGATATATGACATGGTTTAGAAAATATGCAACTATTTAAAACAAATGTTATTTGGGTTGCATAACTTCTAGGAGGACATTTTTAAAAAAATGTTTAGTAAAACCAAAGAAAAATTCAAATCAATTTGATAAAGAAACACTCTAGAACACACTAGGTAGAAAAAGGAAAAATTTTAAAGTTAATTTGTTTTTCTATCTTGATAAAATTTTATTGTTTAGCTAACGATGTACTATGGGTACTTAATCTTGTGCATAAATATGAATTCGAAGCCATCTCAAGGGTTGTTTTGGTCTAAAACAGACAAGGTGCATGGTTGTAGTGATGATATATGTAAGATATATTTATTACCTTACTTGCAGGTTTAATTTATAAAATATTTTTTACAAGTCAACGATTTTGTGGTTTCATTATAATTTTGTTGTTTATATGGATTAAGAAACTTGTGGACTGCAATATTTAATTAAGTTGTTGTCAAGCAGTTCCTTGGGCACAACTGAGAAATAAATGTAAATGTTGAGATTGTTTTATAGAAGTTGTTTTATAGTTGTTATTTTATAGATTGGATATCTAAAATTATGTGAATAATGTTCAATTAGATGTAAGGATGGATTTTGTAACAGAATGATGTAACTAGGTAGTTTTAATTAGTTAATTTAAAGTTTAATTTATAATTGAATGCATTTGAAAAATGATTTGGAAAAATGATTGACAAGTTCTAGCCATCTTATTATTGTGTTTTAGTACAAGTAGTTGATATCATTAAAAAGAGAATTTTTTTATTTAACTACAGAATTTATTTAAACAATTATTAATAATTATATGGTTGTGTAGATTTAGTTCCAAATTGGCACTTGTTTCTTACTAGAAAAATAACCATAGCAGTGTTTTGTTTTTGACAAAATACAAATACAGCAAGCGTTTTTGTGACAAACTTTCTGTAAATTTAGATCTTTCAAGTAGTAAGTGTATGTGTAAAGTGTAGAGATTATGTTGCGAGTTCAAAATATAAATAAACCTAACTGTCAAAATGTTAAGTTAGAAATTGGTGAAACGTTAAGTGATATTGATATTGAGCTGAAATATTTTATTGTAATATTATCAAGTAAGTTCTTGAGTATATTTGAGATATAAATGTTAATATAAAGATCAATTCTTAGAGAAGATCTATGGATTTAAAGATCACATATAGCTGCGTTTTGGCATAGTTGCTGAAAGTATAAAAAATTAGCTTTTATTTAGGATTTAAGTTAAGAAATTTATGTAATAGTTTTAAGGATAATAAAAGGAAGTTTCAATGTGTTAAAAACATTTATTTCATATTTAAAAAATGCATTAATCCAGGGGAAAACCAAAATGGTTGCCATTGTCTTGTAAGTTCATTTTAACAGTTCAGTATGAATGTCTGGTATGTACAGAGAGAGGAAACTTGCCTCTATCTTTTTATAATATTATTATTAATAATTAATTTAATTTTGATTAACAATTTGGTTATGTAAATTTAGTTTATAGACAGTCTTTTGTTTCTAGTTTAAAAGTTAGTTAGGAACCAAGCAATTCTAGTGGGAAACCAGAAAAACTAGTAACTTATTCAATTGTTTTTCCCAATTTTATATAAACTGCAGAAAATCTGGTGACAATCTCTTGTAAAAATCCATTTGTAGAAACCACGCGTTCACCTGCAGAGCAAAAATTAGAAGATTTTGAGGTTATGTTTTGAGTCGAAACTTCAAACGTCATACTCCTGTCAAAAATGTGAGGTTAGTCAACTGTCACATCAAGATTTTTTTATATAATGATAAAGTTTTAGGATATCAGTAGTGCAGTTAATAATTATTAAATTTTATTAATTAAATAAAAGTGAATCAATTAGTGTTTGTATGTTTTTTTTTGGTGAATGAAATTTTTTTATTGGGTAAATTTTGGGACTATCGTATAGGAGTTGAAATGGAAATAAAAGAATTAATTGTTGAATAATTATTAAATGGACTTACCTCTTTGAAGGTTACAACTTTTGTTAATAATTATAAATTTTATCCGGTTCTACATAACTTTTATTCTTGAAGTATGGAATTGGAAAAATTTCAACCATCTTGATACTCAAATCGATGAGTGTTACAGGGAGCTACTACTCTATGTCAGTAATTATTTTAAAGAATTTTTTTATTTTTTGTCTTCTTGGTGGGTACTATGAGTGTACCAACAATATAAAAATCTATGATGTCAAGGTTCAGACCATTAGATGGTTTGACTTCGAATGACCAAAGTACTAGTAAACATATATAACATATCAGTGTGTAAAATCGTTTTGTAATAATATTATTAAAATACTGTTGGTTATGAAATAAAAGATGTTTATTCTGAGAAAACAAGATATTTCCTACACTGATAAGAATAAATAAGAGTAGTGTATGTATTAATTTGTATGCTTGAACAAAATTCTAGGCTGATTTTCTTTGAAACATTTTTCTTTAAAATTTGTTTAATACTTTCATATAGAATTAATCTAATGTTTGTTCTTATATTACCATTAATTAAGAAACATAAAAAGAATAAAAGAATTATTTACGAATTTGAAACTTTTCTTATTAATTTGTTTTTTACATCAAAGTTATTTTAGATAATTCTTAATAAGCTGGTGTTAAATATTACGTTGGTGTTAATGCTCAGCAATAACTCTGGTCCACCATTGCCTACCCTACGCCACCTCTGCTTGCCAGCCTTGATACCATATTAAAATCAAGATGGTATTGGTGCAGATTGGTCTAAGACTCATCTTGAGTTTGGTTGCGATACGGCTGACATTTATTGAACCAATTGAGCCATTCATTAATTGTCTTATAGCCGAAAGCCAGGCTCGAGTCCCAATTCTGCACTAATATTGGGTATTCACCTTACACCAAGACGCAATACTAGCTTCGGTGCTATATTGGTCTTCACTATTGGATTAAGGTTTATCACCAATGTATGGACTATGACTGAGTTACCAAGCTTGACGATTTTAGCACATGTGTGAGCTACTTTTGAATTTCAGGCTTGAATCAGAGTTGTTAAGCATGGTACCATGCCTGAGACAATAGGCATCTTTTACGAAGTTTCTTTAGGAACAGTTATAGAACTAAATGAAATTTTGCATATTAAGCAAACTTTATCGGTTAATTAAAACTTAAAACTGTAATATACTACATAAATATTTCATCCCCTATTTTAGTAATTTTAATATTTAATTAATATTAATGTTTTGTTATAAAATAATACAGTGTGTTTTTTGTAAACGATAATATAGGAAATCCAATGGAATTTTATCATTTTTCTCCTAAGTTTGTACCCTTGCAAATGTAAGTAGTGATTTTGGTATCAATCGAAAGAAGAATTCATTTTACGTCAAAAAATATTAAACTTTATGAAGAAAACCAAAATCGATTTATAAAAAGACTTAAAAAGCTTATTGATTTACTGCTTTTGGTAATAAGTTATTAAAAAAAGCTGGAAGCTAATCGCCGAACGCGAATCGACCAGGGCATAATTTCAGCAAAACCTTCAACAAAGGGCCCTGCCAAAAGAGAGCTGCAGAACTTCTTAATCTAAGTAGGCCACAGCTAAAGACAACCATAGGGTTTCTCACAGGACATGCGACTGTTAAAGAACACCTCTGGAAAATTGGTAAAGTCAATGGTGACCTTACATGCAGGTTCTGTAGCAAGGAGCCAGAAACAGTTTCACACATCCTATGCAAGTGCGATGCGCTGTACAGGAAAAGGCAACACATATTCGGGAGTCCTACCCTAGAACCGGAAGATTTTCAGGCACACCCTGTAAAGGACCTGTATCTGTTGATTCAGGGGATATCAATTACAGATTGGTTGTGAGTTTACGCATTAGGGTAATCACAATAAGCCACAGGCTTCAGTGAACATGGATCCACAAGAAAGACATACCCTAAGGGGGGAAAAAAATCGCCGAACGCCGATTCGTGTAGCAGTTAACGCTTCAGATTCCTAATCAAAAATTGCGAGTTCAAACCCTATCATCGTTTACTTTTTTTTTAATTGTATTGCTTAGTAATTATTATTTTTAGAACTTTATTACAACGATTATTAATTTTTTTTATTGTTAGATATTTTTGCTACGGGGTTTACCGTTACTTTTTGTACAATTTTAACTACCTATCAGAAAAGCAAATGAAAAACGGGCATAAAACTAATAATCGTTGTAATAAAGTTCTAAAAATAATAATTAGTAAGCACCACAATTTAAAAAAAAGTAAACGATGATGGGGTTTGAACTCGCGATTTTTGATTAGGAATCTGAAGCGTTAACCGCTACACCAATCGGCGTTCAGCTCCAAGCTTTTTTTAATAACTTATTACCAAAAGCAGTAAATCAATAAGCTTTTTGTAAACAGACACTTGGGCGAAAATGTAAAAAGCATCTAGAATTACGCGAAGGCCACGCTGTAATCTAAATTATAAGATAAACAATAAATAAGCTAGAAAGATTCAGTAGCGGAACAAACCCTTTTTTAATTAAAAATAAATGTAAAATCAGCAATGAAAATCTGTTGAATCTAGCGTACGTCACTGAACTCTTAGCAACGTGAAATTTGTACTCTTATCTTATCTCACCCCGGGTCGTATTTGCTTATTCAGGTGTGATTACGAAAATGACTCATTTCTTGTATTTACGGTTGAGGTATAAGAGAACATACAGTGCGAGTACGGGTGCGGACGATTGTTCAACGCGGTATATGAGCAATTTTGGTGTGTTCAAATGTTTTCTAATAATATTTTGTTTGTGTGAGTTTTTAAAAAATTAGAAAATTATAAGTTAAATTTATTATTAGAATAATTTTCAACTATCCTTTGAAATATTGGCGGCAAGTGATGCTTCTGATTAAGAAATACAACGTTGTTTTTCTAACCATGGATTTTTTAAATAACTGATCAAAAATGTTTTGCTTTCATATTCGCATGCCGAGGCATCGACTTCATTAGCAAGAGTTTAAACTAGTGGTTTTCTAAAAGCTTCTTCAAATAGGTACTTTTTAAGTTAGGAGGTGCCTCAGTTTTAATTGTCTATTGAAGATTTATTATTGTGCAATATTTCAGTTAATTTTATATCGACATCTGAAATATTTTCCTTGTAGGTATTAAACAAGCATCTCATCCCTGTAGTAAACTTAAACTGTTCACGTATCTCTGATTGTGGTTCTGATTATCCCATTTCCTTTATTAAGAACTTAATTGGTATACATTTATCAATCAGCAGTAAACACGGTGGCGCTTTGCTCACTTTTTTAATTGATGTAGTTCGATAATGAAAGTTTAAGTTTCCAAATTGAACCTGAATTAACTATCTAGAGTAATTATTTGGTACCTTAATTATCGGTGAAAAGCATCGAACACGATATCTTTTGTTATAATTTGTTTGTTCCGCAATTAATTTCCCAATTATTAAATGAAATGATTTTGTATTTTCATAACTTTACGACATAATAAATCTCGGTTAAATGAGAGAAGTTACACAGGGGATAAAGCAAAAACTTTAGTTATGAGAGTGCTTTGTTTGTTAATAAATTCCATCAATGGCATATGAATCATCATCAATCATTTAAAAGTTGAAGAAGAAGATGGTTTACATTTTTTAAATGAGAATTTTATATACTGAGAGTTGTACGTTGCCATTATCTGAAATGTTTTATCAGTAGTTGGAAATTAAAAATTTAATAAGTTCACGTACTTGAAATCGTACATTTAAAAAAAGAATAAGAATAATTCATAAATTACAAAAATATTTTGTCAATAAATCATAAGGTATACTAACCGAAAAACCATTATATTAGAAGGTGGTCTTTATCGAAAATGATTAATATTCGTTCTAAAAGGGTGGCTGAAATCGACGGGGTGTAAAATAAGACAACGCTTCTTGAAAAATTGCCAATCTTGATATAAAAGGAACTTTAAAGACAATCTCTGCATACAAAATACTAAAATTTCGTATCTAAAGACAGGTGCGCAATCAGTCCGCATTTAAATTTAAAATGCTGCCTGCTTAAATTTTTATTCAAAGCTGAAAGGGTTAAGGATTGTGTACACATACCTTATTGCAGTTTACATATCCACCCCTAAAAGGACGAAAATCCTGGCGTTGATCCAGGAAATCTGTTCGTCGCAATCAAAGCAATACCTATCGAGCCCAGAAGTAACATTTGCATATAAAATTTTCTTCCATAAAGAAAATACAACAGAGAAGAAAAAAAACATGAAAATGAAATAATTTTCTGGCGTAACCAGCACTGCTGAAATGTTTTGACATCAATTATTTCACTTTTAATTACATGGCAATTTTAATTAGTAAAATGATGTTAATGAAGTTTCATATAACATTCCACGAAGGAACTACAAAATTCATAATTTAAAAGCAAACTGGAATTTTATTTCAATTTTACAGCGGTTGAAAATAATAAAAGCGAAGGCTTCCGTGGTTAGGGAATTCAATCGTGGCCAGACAGCGAGTTTCGTTTTAATTATTTTTCCTGTAAATAACAGGAACTTCCACTTTTATGAACTAATTCGTTGTTTTATTATTTTGTTGTATTTAAAAAAGTATATCACCAATATTATAGCACAGTTTTCAGCAACGATGTTTCACGTTTCTTTTGTTCTTTTATACTTAAATGAACCATCACTAACAGATTTCATTGCTGCCTTTGTGTTAAGTTTTATAATTTAATTATCAAATTTTAGTAAAGTGACTAATTCAACGTTAGAGTAAAAAATTAAATCGTTCATAGTAAGCACGACTCTCTTTTTTGTAAATTTCAAATAAATCAAGATATCTCCAGACGTTAAAGCGAATCAATAAGACTTGGTGGTGTGCAACAGAAGTGTTAACTGAAAATTTATTTATACCATAAAATAGGGGAGGATTTAAGAAAAGACACTTTTATGCGTTAGGGTAGCGGTTACAAACGTTAACACGACTATTTTTCTTTTTTAAAGAGTGAAAATTGAATATGGGATTTGTTAACGTATGAAAAATGTCGATTCGGTTTTTCAAGTTTTACTTCTTCACGTGCTTGTTTGATCCTAGATCCACATAGAAGTAATTATATTTAATTTGTTGTACGTTCGCAAAAGAAAGAGGTTAAAAAAATTCTGGGTTTCGGTACCTACACTATGAAAGCGTATCTGAACATGACAAAGCTTTTGAAGTACGAGATATCAAACGCGTGCCTTTGGTGAACAGGATATATCGACTTCCACCTATGGAATTGATATTGCTTTGGTTTACAAAAAAAACGGCCAGAGCTTTCATATTGCTTGTCTATAAGAGCTCTATTCACTGTAAAAATGTGTTTGGCAAATAATTCTTGTATGACGGTTTCTGTTTTCTTTTACTTCAAAAAGAACGTTTTTCTAAATATTTATGAAAAATATCGTTTTTTTTCTTTTCTTATAAACATATTGCCAAAGAAACATTCCACAGTTAGAAAAGAATTTAATAATAAACAGTAGATTTCTTTAAGTTATTATTGCACTATACTGAAATTTTGCAGCAGATACTAAAACAGCAATTTCATTCTCAGTAGGTTTTCAATAGTAACTTACTATAAGTATAGCTCATATAGTAATTTTCTGTTTAAAATTTATTAAATGAACCTCATATTACGAATTCATTTTCTGCTAGTTAAAATACATTTAATGCGACCGTGTATTGTAATATCTCGAATTTATTTCTGATTATTGAGTTTATTATTTAATACTACCTTTTATTACAATAATCCCTTGGCTGTTATAATATATACATAAAATTAAACTAATTTTTTGATTTATTTATGACCCTATTTGACAAATAGAATTGTATTTTGATCACAACTAAAACAGCTGTGATAAAAATCTTAAAAAGTCGAGAAAAACAATTTTAACCCTTTAATATTTTTATCATTTATCGTGGATCGTGACATCAGCAAAATTTTCCAAAACTCTTCGTTCAATCCATGCTAAAGAGTGTTTTTCTTTGTTTGTGAAATTTAGAACGTGGGGAGATCGAGTGGTTGGTAACGAAGGCGACATGCGGAATTCCGAATAAATTTACCGTACCGTTCGAACACGCACAGGATGGTGCGCTCTAGAATTTTTAAGTCCATTCTGTGGCGTTTGTTTAAAATTTATTTGAAGTTTAAAAAGCTCAACAAATCATAGTATTTTTGTAATTTAAATTGTGGTTAAATTTAAGCAACTTCAAGTTAAGGGGTTTATATTTTCTAACCGCATCTATGAACTTTATTAATTCAATTTAGCTGTAGTTTTAAAATTTGAAGTTTAGAATGTGTTAAATTTAAACAGTTCGTTAAGTGCGGAATCTAATAAATCCACTTACCAAACATTACTGAAGTGGTTGGAAATAAATTGCATTTTATTGGAGAATTTAATAAAAGTAATGCATTCATTCAGTTTTTATCCTGGTTTGGGTAACAATAAACAAAAATTCTTCTGGCAACAAGTTATAGAAGAAAATTTCAACAGGCCAGATGCTTATGGATTTGGTTGCAACAGCGGTTTTAAAATAATTAGCAAAGAGCATTAAAGGTGAGCAAAAGAAGTTTTTGTCAGCAGAGTTCCAAACTAAAATTCACCCATTTCAGCGTTTAGTTAAATTTTCTGTTCTGTTGGGTGTTCACGAAAATGTAGTTCTGATTATCGATTTTTTACTGAGAATTTCCACATGTTTTGAAGTTGTTTGTGAAATGTTCAAAATTGAGCAATATCTGTAAATGTAAGCTATGTTAAAGCTAATGTCAACGCTAATCACTTTAGTTCAAACACTTAATAAATGTCGTACATAGAATCTTATTTATTTCCATGCATTGTATTCACCGTTTTGTTCCTTAGAATAATGTAATTAAAACTGTTCTATTACAACGAACTAATATTGTTTACTTATCTCTTGTTACAAATGTGCCCTGTTTGTTTATTTTTCAAATGTATTTACAAGGCTGAAGTGTAATAAAGTGTTTATAATAATAACAATGCGACGTTTAGGAACAGCAAATTATTAGTTGTCACACAATCTTTAAGATGGTTTTACAATATTTTTGACCTTATATTAAGGTAATTTAAAAATTGATCAACAGCAAGACTTTCCAAATTGTGAGCGGATATTAATCTAACATCATTTTAACCACGATCGTTTACATACAATTTGATGGCGCCCAATACATTCTTTGTTCTATCCATGTTAAATTTCTATTCATTATTAAATTTAATATCAGTTCAAAAGTAATAAGAGCCTCTATTTCTGAAGCATAAGTCGCTTATATTTTTATTTTTGCATTTGTCGTTACAAGTTCAAATAGTCTTTTATCTTTGACACTCTCAGTAGATAAAATTCAAGTGGAAAGTTTGCCAACATTTACATTTAACCATTTGCTGTGTTCCATTTTACTGGTTAATACAAGCAGTACTTTCTAGTAATATCTTCAAAAGAGTGCCTCAGCATCTGCAAGCGTTTCTGTATCTCCAGATTGTTCCAAGGTGAGTTAATTTACCCTACAAATCAATATTGACTGTAATTAAAATAATAAATAACAGGAAGATTCAAACTCTGTTATATAAAGGAATAGACCTATATCTTTCACTGGCTTTCTGCTCAAACAATGTTTGATTTCATAACTACAATGTTGTTCTTTCAGATACATTGGCAATCACGGATGTGGAAGTCAACTATAGATATTATGAAAAATGTGATCAAATACTGGCTGTGGAATTCCCTCATAGACTCAAACATAAATAATTGTGTTAACACTAAAAGATAAATATTTTCTTAATAGTTTCGAATTTTATTGTAAAAAAGCATACACATTGTAATAAATAATTGTTTCATATATTGTAATTAAAGAGACAACTTTAACAATGCGTAAAAGTGACGTTAATAGCACCATACAGCGCAACTACTATTATTATTATTATTAAATGAAGGAGTATAATTCCTGCGCATGAAGGGTGGGAATACCAACCTTAGACATACACATCCTATGTAAGTAGTCCCGAGTTCCAGTCGTTTAAACTCTACGAGCGCGGTATTTGCGTTTCCAACTTCAAGTCTTCTTTTTAATTATAATTGGCAAATTTTATTTAAACTTTTCTAATTTCATTCGTTATCTCATCATCAGCCTACAACATATTACGATAATGTAGAACTGAACGAGTTCTATCGTTGCTTCAGAGTCGTTATCCGTAAAAAAGTTCTTCAATTTTTCGTCAAAAACAAATTTAACAAGATTATAAGATTCTTGAAGCTGTCAACGACGATAAAGAATTGCCAACTTTTAAAATAAATAATTAAGTTTTTAAAACAATTAAATTAACATACAAAACGTCGTCGTAACAGTATGTTACTTAACGAGGAATATGTAATTGTGTAATCTAATTTAATTAATTAAAAACTACCGACAGGAATGTAAAAAAGAACCAAAAAACATGTAAATCCAGGTGACATAAAAAACAAAGTTTGGAAAGTTGGTTTCATAAACTACTCAAAACAGATATTTTTCTGGATTATCGATTGGACTGAATAATCCACATGGAAATGAGAAACAACTCATAGTTACGCATATTGCCTCTGACACAAATATTGTGAAAAATGTTGGATAGAACTACCACCGAGAAATGAATACAGAGACATTTGAGAAGAGATTTAATAATGTTTTGGATCTCTTGGAAGACGATTCCATAATTGTTGTAGATTACGCTCCATACTATACCAGAAAACTGGAAAAAGGTACCGTGTTGAGTGGTTGTCAGAAAGAACATTAATTATGCTTTCAGCATAATTATTGCAAATTGTGACGAAGCACAAGCAGTAATAGTATTCATAAACAAAACAACAGAAACCGAAAATAAAACTGTATTGAAACTTTTACCTTACCACTCTGAACAGAACCCAAGTTAAAATCATGTTGCAGGTAACAACGCTACATAAAATTGAGCTTAAAGATGTTCGCGCCTATTTCTTATAAGGAAAAAATTTAATTGCACCAGAATATTGCTGTAATTTTTTCTTAATGATACTCATTTTATAGCCACAAAACTTTTTAATGAGGGTTCATAACAAACAAATTATTAGAAATTTACATTCGTAAAAACATGAATCAGTAACCCATGGTTTATGTTTGAATAAATAGCATTGGCATGGCTGTCAACACATTTGTGTTTAATAATATTTATTTCATTTCGTATTTCAAACAATTGTTTATATATTACAATTAGTAAAATAAAGCATAACTTGATCTCCGTTGTCAATGACACCGGAGTTCAAGACGTTCTTGTTCTCCGTTGTTGTTGGCAACGTAAAAATCATTTGATGTTCCATAACAGCCACACGTGACATGCTGCTTTTTATCTCCTGTGACATGCTGCTTTTTATCTCCTTGGTTAGGCGTATGATGACACAGACAAGGCAACTTGCTTCATTATACAATAAATTCGGATGAATTTTAAAAGGGAGAAATTAGGATTGAAATACGAAATAAAATAAAACAACTTATGCAATACGGAGATCAAGCTTCTTTAAATCCTCGAAGATGTTATAACGCCTCGGCTGGCGCCTCGACGTTATAATACATCTTCTCGGATTTATAGTATCGCTTGATCTCCTAATTACATAATATGTATTAAAAAAATAGGACCACAACTACCAATAGACATAACATATCAAAGTAGTAATAAACATACTTTTAGTTCGTTTTAAGCGATACATGATTGTGATAAAATAAATTTGCTCATTTCAATGGTTTTTACTTTGTATTTAAGGCATTGTCAAATTACAGTATAATAAAAGTAGAAAGATATTATATTGTAATCAGAATGAGCAGAGTATAATAAGCAAGGAATGATGTCTAGATAGAAACTTAATAATGCGCTCCAGATATGTTTAGAAACGGTTATTGACAAGTAATAATTGAATTTAAATTTTTTGTAGTTCAGAATGAACTACAAGTCATGACCCGGAGAACAAAACAAACAGATTGATCTCAGGACTGCGTGAAATGTCTGGAAATCCTCTCGCCATGTTAAATGTGATTTGTCTTTTTTTAAAGCTGTCGGTCATTATAGACTTCGTCAGAGGTACGCAATAGTTATTTATGTATTAAGGGCATAAAGAAGCTTTTATGGCCAGAAGCGTTATTTCTAGCCCGAGGCGTCAGCCGAGGGCTAGGAAAAGGCTGTAGGGCCATAAAAGCAAGTTATGCCCGAAATGCATACACTATTTTATGCACAGATTGTTTTTATCTCAAATCTATTATTGTGTAAAAAATATAATTAAATGAGTACGTAGGTTACATCAAGCCGCTGTACGTATACTTATGTGCATATATACGAAGTACGTTACTATAGTTACTATCTAAAATACTTAATTTCAGCTTATTTTCATTGGTGATAAGTTTACAAATTATATTAAGAACCAATCAAGTTCTACAAATACAGCTCTGACATTTAATTGACGTTTCATTATTGCCCGTCGGATCATAAAGAGGCCCTTGGGGCATAAAGAGACAGTTATGTTTAGATAGATCTATCAATAATAGTCTAATTATAATGCATCTGTGCATAAAAGTAATAATTGCACTCCAGGTGCTAGTCTGCGAAGCTCGCCTTAGCAGATACGTTGGACTCGAATTTGGTTGTCTATAATTTACAAGGAATTGAATCACATAAAACTGACTTACATTAGGCTTCTCAGCTTTTAGTCTATTTAGACTTTTTTAATTGGCGTCTCTTACATTCATAACTTATTGATTATTATCACACTACCATTATCTACCACCACCTCAAATTTATTTATCAATAATTGTATGTATCAAGTTAGACTACATAATACATAGGTCTACATAAATGGGAATTTTGAATGCGTTAAGTCTAAAGATAATAATCTGTAACAAAGTATAGATAAATAATTATATGTATAGTATATTACGATACGAGATTGGTAAGAGCCTTATAACAGATCGAGAAAAATGTGGAGATTTGTTGTAAGCACTTTAACGATGAATATCGTATAATTCGCTAACTACACTACTTAAAAATAAAAATGTATACAAAAACTCATAATAGTAGTCCCGAATTTTGATAAAGTGCGCGATTGTTGCTTCTGTAGTGGCCAAACAAGAAAATACAGTATGACCAAAAAAAAGTCGTCTAGGAGGCTTTGGAATTTCATTTAAAAACAATTATATATTGGCAGTATTAGTGCCGATTATCATTTTCTTTTCGATACTTTACGTCTGATAGTTTGAGGTTACGTTTGTAAAAACAACAACAACCTATCGTTGCAGTAAAATTCGAATTTTTTGCCTAATTTTTAATGTTTGGCACCACACTTCAGATATTTGTTATTAAAAGTTGCTTCCAAATGGAAATAAGTTGGCAAATGTGCCTCAAGCAGCATTTTTAGTCATCGCTACGTACCAGCAACTACCAGTGAAACTATTAAGTTTTTGCCAATAGTCACAAGCACGTAAATGCTACGGTTTTGTTACGTGCCTGGAACCAAAATGGGGAACAATTTTTGGGTAGCAGATACGTGGCGGCGTAGTAATTGCTACTTTCGTGGAACTTCTTTTCTCTTTGACACATCGTGTCGCGTGGTTACTTACTCTTGCAACTTAACAAATATTCTATCAGTTCCTATACTAATCGATCGCGATCGTGTCACAAAATGTATTACTATTTTATTTGCAATACGTACTTAATAATACAAAAAGCAATTAATTGCTTGATTATTTTGTCATTCGAGTAAACCAAAATTATAAACCATTGCAACTTTTCTGTTGAATGTAGTGACGATAGGTCATAAAATAACAACGAGCCTTCTTTAAATACATATTTTTTAATAAAAAATGTCTTTAATAAAATATGACAAAAATACTTATAAGTTCATACACATGATAGAAACCATTTTTATATTATTCATATTATGTTCTTTTATGTGTTTAAATAAAAGACACTCAATTATTGTCATTAATTAACTTTAGTAATATTGAGTGAGCAGGGAGCATTACATACACAATGCATATGTACAAGATGTTTGTTCTCCAAGCCGACTCAAATGGTACTGACAGACGGGACAGGATTGGCTAGTTACATCACTACAAATAAATGTTGCCCTATGTATGTAACTTCAAGTTACATACATAACAACTCCAAAGGCACCAATTTGTTATTTTAATTGAAAGTTATGTAGTAAAACACCTAATAACAATCATAACAAATTGCAAATTGATTAATGGCCTCCAACATTTTACAAATAAATATGGAGATAGAGTAGTTTACGAAAAATTACTTTAATGTGATTCTCCTGGGTAGCAAAAACGTAAGTTTTACTTTCAATACTTCCATTACTTTAAAGGGATAAACAATGGTTCCAGGCAGATGGCAGGAACTTTCAGTACTACTTTAAAGTTTTAAAAACTTTAAAATAGCTTCGGGCAAGTTACTGCTACAATCATAATACCACTTTGAAGTTGCAACGACTTTAAAGTAATTATACTAAGTGGTAATACCGTTGCACTTACTTTAAAAGTTACTTAGAAGTGATGAAACCACATAGTTCCAATAAATAGTATAAACAACTACACAATTACTAAAATATTCCGAATTGAAGAAATTAAACCTATAAAGTCATCAATTTAGTTGTAGTTACGTAACAACTACACAAAGCTCCTATCTCAGTTACTGCTACTTGGGGTTTGTTTTCAACTCAACTACAAACTGAAATGCGTGAAATGTCGATCGAAGACAATAAACGGTGCTAATATTGCCAACACAATTCTTCATAAAACGAATTTTAAGACCTCCCAGACGATTTTTGCACGATCTATATTTTCTCATAAACTTGTATTTCAATGAAATACAATTGTAAGTATTTTAATTTGTTTGATAAATAATTCGTCTTAATAAACATACTCAGAAACATTGTCTTTCATTGTTAATTATTATTTACACTTACTTCCTTTCGTAACAGCACCTAGACACATTATGAATCATAACAGTTATTCTGTTATTATCATAGCAACCGACAACGATTCGGTAAATGGCAGTTAATAAAGTGGGAAACAAATAGAAATACGTCGGTAGCGCAAAATAAGTTATTTGTTTACTTATATTGTTTCTGTAAAGTTTAGAAAACGCGCAATAACAGTCTAAGGAGTCTTTTGAACCTACACAATGCCAATTGGAAGTTGTTGACCACTAATTAAAATGTAGAAAGGCTGGTTAAAGACGTATAAAAGTTTAAAGAATATACATAAAAGACTTTTTAAACTCGTCGAGCTAGAATTGCTGAACTGTACTTTATTTGTGTAATTCTTGTTCTGTATTATTGATCTTTTCAAGCAGTAAACAATTTCTTTTGATGCAAAGGGAGCTTTACATGCCTATTTAACTCAGCATCCCTCAGAATCTAAATTATTTCTCTAATTCTCTGGTAACTCTCAAATACCCCTTGCAAATTAAATGTGATAACAAAATCCCCTAATGAAAAATACTCCATTTAAGTATCCAAAAGAAATCGGAAAAAAGGGAGTAAAACAATAGTAAATAAATAAGGATCTGATAGATTTACGGGAACCTCTCAAAATAAAATGTAACTCTGTTTACTGCGAATCAACGGATTAAATTTATATTATCATTAAATTCCAACCACTAACCCACTCGAATTAAAACGTCGCATCAAGCACTAGTTTGGAATTGACAATCCGCTTAAAATCAATTTGATGTGATTGCTGCTTTGTGTTAATCTAGAAATCAATAGAGAAACTGAGCATAAGCAAACTCATTCCGCTTTAAATGTATACATAAACTCTGTTTCCATTTAAATTATTTCAATGGATCTCTAAACTTTATTTTAACGTGATTTGATGTAAATTTTATATTAAATAGTTTATTTGTATGAAATTTTTTGCAAAAGATTACTTCGAGCGCTTTAGCCTTTGTATTGAATTAAAAGTGTACACACCAATTTTCATTTAATCAACTCTGATAATAATAGCTTTATGTTATAACGTGAAGCATTTTTGATAAATTCAAGTTGTTTTACTTATTGTTATTTTTTACGTGTTAGTTTTTGCATCCTTTATATTTAATAATCAATATTTTTATGTTGTTTGATATTTAATAATCAAGAGCAAGGTCTACATTGGGTCCACGATCAGGCTGACTAGAGTGGGTTATTAGTACACTGGATAGAGGATGGTTTCATTTGATCGTGATTATTTTCAACATAACTCAATAAAATTCTAACCGGCACACAGTGTTGCGTCCCTTTATGATAAATCACAATTTCAACCTTTAAACCTTTTTTTGAATACAATATGTTATGAAAAAAACTCAGCACATGGTTCTGGAATACAATCCAAATAGAGCATGCTGTAACTAATTATATCAACCACCAATCTATTATAAAAACAGTGTATATATGCCAATCTCTGTAAAATATAACAAAATAATACTTCATGCATCGGACGTAATAGCTTCCTTTTAGCAATACCTAGCGGACTGTTATCCGAAGACGCTCTAGAAGGAAGACACAACTTTATGTTTTCACACGAACCATCATCTTAATCAGAAGTGTGCTCTTAACTTCCGATCCTTGTATATCTTCAACAACATCACATAGGTCATCTCACCTGAAAAAAATATATTTCTGCATTAAGGAATATTTAGATACCACTCGATCTGAAGAAACCATCGAATCCTGGAATCAAAATTCTGATAACTTAATAAATTTTATCGATATAGACGATTCTTAAAATTCAATTGCCATTTTATTAAATTCACTTCAAAAATAAATCATAATATGACAAAAATATACCTGATAATTATTTAGGATAATCCTCTCTATACATTCGCAACACTGTGCGGCAGCCAGTATGGCTTTCAATCGAATCTATCAACAAGCTGTGTTATCCTTAATTAATAAAGTGGTAGCAAACATACATAGTATAGATATAGATACAAGACTGTTGCTGACATATTTCTCGATTTTACTCGTGTTTTTGATGTTGTATCACATGCTGTTTTTATTAGAATTTAAGACCGTTATGGTTTTATCTGGAAACCGGTTGATAAAGCCCGAATTTGACTGAACTAGTTTTTGTATGTTTTTAATATTAAATGCTAAATTATACTAATATATGAATAATAATAATATACTCGATTATTATTATTATTCGAGACACAGGAATTTTGTATATAGGGTATTCAATTAAAATTCTTACTTTAGAATTAATTTATTTCAATTTCTTGAGCAAATTGTTAGTTAAAAAATGCAGCATTGAAAAAGAGTGTTACATAGGTGGTTCTCTTAACCAGTTTTTTAAAGCTACTAAACATTTCAAATATATACAAATTATTCACAATCTGTCTATGAATGACAAGCAATGATAGGAAAGAGATAAGTTTCAGGAAGAAACTGCCGTTACATAGTCCAGGCTATTCATTAAGTAAACTTGTACTATTCAGATATATTCAAAAAAGTTTCCATTCGGAATTTCCCTTTTTATTTATAAACAGGTACTACTACTACTATTTATAACTAGTAATTTTCTTAAAGACTAAACAGCATGTTTTTACTTAAAAATCATTATTGAGCTATGCTTTCAATAACGTTGATAGGCAGACGTTTTCAAGAGGTAAAAGATTCCAAAAAAGTTTTGATAGTTTTGTAAAGACAATAAATAGTATGCTTACATAATTGTTTATAGTGTGTTTTTACTATATTTCCTAATTTGTCTCATTTGACTTTATGAAGAGATATTTATGGCCACTTAATAACCCCGAAATAATAACAAAAAATGTGGTTGCAATACCTGGCATCTTTTTCTAGCAGATAGGAAAGTGGTTATAAATTTTTAAAAAATACTTGCTTGGCTAAATGAAAAATGTTTTGTAAAAGTTATCGATGACTTAAGTCTAACCGGTAATCAATACAATACTAAAACGAAAATGTTTTGCCATCAAAGAAAGAGAGAGAAAAAAAATATGATAGGATTATTTATTTATGTACCGCTCTGCTTTTCATTAAATATAGTTATTTTCCATTTATTTGCACTTGTAAGTTCACTTTTTTTGGTGCTGTAAACCTGTGTTAGATGTGCATGGCAAATTCGCCAGATTTACATTGAATTCTTTGGCTGTAGCTTTTGTAAAAAAATGGTACCTATAGTCATTCAAATTATTGTAATATCTGGCTGATTGGCACGAATGTCTCGATTGATTTGTCTTTGATTATTCCACATGACTACTCTATCATCTTTTTCAGTTACCTGTCTTGGTTCATGTTTGTACCATCTTTGGGAAATGCCAACACCGTAGACCTTGCATATGTTATAGTGCAGGTTTCTACATACTTGGCCATGTTGTCTTATGTTTTTGTGTTGTTATATCCAACATATGCTTAATTGTTTTGTCGAATTATCTAGTCTAAATATCCCATTAATTATTATTATAATCACAATTTGCTTTAATGGAATTAACCTAGTTGGTCTCTTGGGATAAAGTCCAATCGCTTTATTGCGGAATAAATCTGTGGTAGTGTGCTGTTTTTGCTATTGTAATGTGTATATTGTGTATCAACGAAAGGTTTGTAAGTATGTTGTCTTCTTGCATAATCTTCTAATTTTGATATGCGTTCCTTTCCAGGCAACACAAAACTATTTATCATTGATAAGACTATATCATATCGACTGTTCTATTGGAAAAAACGGAATTAGAAGGCTTTCATAAAGAGTAAGAAAGGTATTTATTTTAACATCACGTGGTAGTTTGAAATTCCTAAGATGGAATCTTTTTAGGTTTTTTCTTTATGAAGAGGTTTCTTTCTTGTTTTTCGTCTTATGTTTGTGCATTCAACTACAAACAAGAGTCGAACTGAAGTCATTCAGACCAGATGCTTATAATGAACAATGCGACTGGAAGACCAACAGGTCGATTAATCAAGTAAGCACTCGGATGTAGGTGACAATTTTTTAATTCGATAAATGGAATGGTCGACATCTTGGGAATTAATTTGTTGTTTGTGAAAATACATTAGTGGACCCTGTATTTTACCCAAATTATTTATTGAAAGCATTGTTGTATTTAATTCGTAATTATTCGTAAGTATTTATCTATTGCATGCAAATTATCATCAATTATTATCATTAAATCTAGATTATACTATTACTAGAGTAGGGTAGTGCAGGATAGTTTAAATACTAAATATGCAGTACAACTGTGTCAGTATTGTAAGACCATTTTCCATTTTAATATTTAATTAATATTAATCCATTAAATACAAGAGCGATCAGAGAACATTTTTTAAACTGTCTAAAATCCAAAGGCAGTTACTTGATTCATAACATTCTATGTCTATTTTTATTTTGTGTTTTTGTAGATTTATTAAGATTTACTTACAGCTTTATTTATTTAGTAATGAAACCTGTAAATAAGTCTATTCATGGTATCTATAGTGCCCCACCAAAACTGTGGAAGTTTATAATAGTATATTGTTCAACTAGTTATGAAAGTCATACTTTTTTTCACGAATTTACAGTTTTGATAAACAAGGGCGAAGCCCGAGTTTATATAGCAAATAGATGAACAAATATATTTTGTGTACTCTGGTTTCAGTATTTTTTTAACGGAGCGTCGCGTGGCTTGCTTGATTGTGTCTTTGTTATCTGACCCAGCCACTCTATCGAGATTTCTTCTGAGCCTTAGCCGGAAAAACTAAATCCATATTTATTTAACCAATTTATACTTATACTTCTTGCCAGTCTCGGTGGATTAGTGGTTTGCATGTTTGCTTCATAATCCAAAGATCGCAGGTTCGATCCCCGGCCGAGCTGGTAATTTTTCATAGCGGAGAAAAATTTAAAACATGCCTTCTTTTCGGATAGGAAGTAAAACTGTAGGTCCCGTGTCAATGCGATGTTTGGCACGATAAAGATCCCTACTGGGGGTGGAATTCCCCCAGATTCGGCTAAATTCTAGTTGGGTCGGCCAAATGATCATAGCAATCGGTGCCATGAGGTACGACGGATGCTCCGCCATCCTGATTCCTCGCCCAAACACAAACAAACAAACTTATACTTCCAAGCCATCTAGATTTTAGTTAGTTTAGTTTTTAGCCCGTTACAGTATTTTGATTATAACTGTTGTTTCTATTGAATATATATTGTTTGTAGAGGCTCCACATATTTTTTCGGATCAGGTTACTGTGCTATTTGTGTTTGTTTCTATTTCCTCATCACTTTGTTCCTTTCCAGATAGTCTTTCAGCTTCATTAGTTTCTCTCTGTACACTGCGCGCTATTTCATCTAGTTCCATGGATGTAAGTTTCTTTGCTCAGGTTATTTATATTTTTTGGTTTAGCAGCTTCTTTGCGTCGATGTATGATCATATGTGCGGATTATCTTCTCGCCATATATTGTGTGCCTCTTTATAATTTCCATTTACTGTTAGCTTCGTATTCAAAAAAACACCACACCACTTCCTTAATACGAAGATGCTTTGAAAAGTTCGCGAAATAAGGCACAGATGGCAGCATCAGTTCGAAGAGAATAGAGTTCCTGTATAATAAAATAAATAATAATAGAACCTAAATAATAATTATTATACAGGAACTCTAGAAGAAAATATATGCTATAGATTGCTCCATCATTTATGACTGTGCATAAGCGGGTGACGGAATTTAAACATGGTCGTGAGGGCCTAGAATATGACTCGCGCAGTGCACGACCAAAAACTGCCACAACGCCTGAATTCGTCGAAAAAGTCCAGGATATGGTTATGCAGGATCGTCGATTAAAGGTCTTCGAAATTGCTAAGGATATAGGCATCTCAGATGAAAGAACATTTTATATACTAACTGTATCATTAGGGATGAAAAAGCTTTCGGCAAGATGGATGCCGCGCATATTGACAATGGATCAAAACCTTCAGGAAATGAGAACTTGTCAAGACAGTCTACACCGTTTTAACTCAAATAAAACCGATTTCGTCTGACGGTTTGTTACAACAGATGAAACTTGGGTTCACTATTATACCCCTGAGACCAAGCAACAATCTAAGCAATGGAGACATAGGGGTTCTCCACCACCAAAGAAGGCAATGTCAGTGAAGTCAGCTGGAAAAGTTATGGCGTCAGTCTTTTGGGATGCTAAAGGAATATTACTAATTGACTATCTCCCCAAAGGTCAAACACTTAACGGTGAATATTACGCTAAACTTCTAGACCAAGTGGATAAAGAAATATCATGAAAAAAGACCTGGCTTGCGTAAGAAGAAGATTATTTTCCATCAGGACTATGCACGTCCCCATACAAATGTGGCAGCAATGGAAAAATTGCATAACAACATCTGCAGCATCCACCTTATTCGCCTGATTTGGCCCCTTGTGACTTCCATCTATTTCCACGACTAAAAGTTTTCCTAGGGGAAGACGATTTTCCACGAAAGAAGAAGTAAAAGCAGCTAGCTGTCGACGACTATTTTAGAGGACTTGAAAAATCGCACTTTCGTGATGGCATAAAGGCTTTGCAACATATTTTCTCATTTTCCCATTCATTTCGCGAACTTTTCAAAGCATCCTTGTATTTACTTTTATACAGTTACTTCGTATCTTTCCAATTGTATTACGATTACCTCCTTCTCTTGGGGTTTATCTCTTCTACTACTAGTTTTTGACTTTTCGTTGTGTATCCACTTTCTTGAACACTTTTTGTATCACTAGCCTGATTAAATTCTCAATTCCAAGGGTTTTCAAACGAAGCAACTCTGAGATCTTCCTGGCAGATCTAACCTGTGCAGGATTTTCGCCTAGAATTAAGTGCGCTACTCTTACGCCGCAGTTCATTTGATTCCAAATTGAGATAAAGTACTGTGTTAGATCCAAGCTCCTACATGTAGGTCTCTCCTGAAATACCAGTCAATACCACCTTTAGATCCTGTCTCGCCAATATGGAGAGAGAGATATTGCCGTCCTTTTGACAGATATTAGCTTACTTATGGAATGTGCATTTTTACCCTGTCTTTTTAAAGAGAAAAGTTAATTTTTTCAGAGGAGCAGCTGTAAAATATTTTATTTCATACTGTGTTACATTTGTCAGTTTTACGTCAACCTTTTTAGTCCAGAACATGCGATTTTATGGTCTAGTATGCCTGTAAAAAATTTTACAGTCACTTGTGACTGTAAAAATTTTTATTTCATACTGTGTCACATTTGTCAGTTTTACATCAAAGTTTTTAGTCCAAAACATGCGATTTTACGGTCTAGTATGCTTGTAATAGTATATTACGTTATAAGTCCGGTAAACCCAAGTTTACAGTAGCGAGTTGAAAACGTTTCGGGACGAGGCGACGAAGGAGCCGAGTCTCGAATGTTGAAACGAGCTACTGTAATGGTTTACCGGAAGTATGACGTAAGGCGTTTTATTTCATACTGCCTCACATTGTTCATTTTTTAAAAAAATGCATTTAAAATTTTCAGTCCGGTAAAATTTTTTACCGGACTCAAATTAGATTTTCAGTCCGGTAAAATTTTTTACCGGACTCAAATTGGATTTTCAGTCCGGTGAAATTTTTTACCGGCCTTGTAACGTAATAATTCATTTACCGGACTCAAATGAGTCCGGTAAATACCCTTTTACCGGACAGTATGAAATAAAAAATTTTACAGGACTTGTGACTGTAAAAAATTTTACCGGACGCAAATACAATCAATCACCTGGACAACGTTTTAGTACGTAATCAGTTACCATGGAAACTCGTTCTTCATAGATGTCCATATTTTGCATTCGGAAATTTATTTTATATAATTTTTTTTTTAAATTAAACTAATATTCCAATAATTGCAGTATGAAATAAAACGCATTACGTCATACGTCCTGGAAATGGAATTTTACAGTCGAGTAAGATGTTACGGACAAGGCGACGAAGGAGCCGAGTCCGGAACATCGAAACGAGTCTAGTATGACTGTAAAAAATTTTACCGGACGCAAATACAATCAATCACCTGGACAATGTTTTAGTACGTAATCAGTTACCATGGAAACTCGTTCTTTATAGCTGTCCATATTTTGCATTAGGAAATTTATTTTATATAATTTTTTTTTTAATTAAACCAAAACTCTAATAACTGCAGTATGAAATAAACGCATTACTCATACGTCCTGGAAATGGTCTTACAGTCTCGTTTCGATGTTCCAGTCTCGGCTCCTTCGTCGCCTTGTCCGTAACATTTTACTCGACTGTAAAATTCCATTTCCAGGACTTATAACGTAAATTACTATTGTCGCTCGTAACTATGGTAGACGAGCGCAAAATATTTAGTCGCTTGCTCAAAACAAACAACTATTATGGTAAGTTTTCTTGTTTTTCTAAGGCAGCGTAGATTAATTATGCCAATAACTGCTGCTTTCAAATAGATATGAAATTGATATTTTTTTAATATTCTTAGCAATATACAGCTCTTGTATTTAGAAAAAAGAATTGTGTGTGTTCCTAGCACAAGATGGCATTACCGCTGTCGAGGGCTAGTCACGCTCCGCTTGACATTCTCTCTCAATCAGTAATCACTTTTAGAATTTCTAACTAGCATTCCAAACTATTAAAATTTTTTATTTATTAATGTGATATGTATTATTATGATTAGTTATCAACGTTTCAGGCTAAAGTTAATCATTAGAGAGAGGGTGTGTCGCAACCTGATGTAGATGATTCCTCTTAAAATTAAACTATAGTTGAACATCAAGCAAAGACAGTGATATCCAGAAACCAGGTAATATATAAATAAACCGAAGTTTGTTTTTAATAGAAACTATTTAGTTTACACCTTTAGTTATATGTTGAATAATTTTCATCGTATTTCGTTTAATTAAATATATTAATAAATATATTAAGCTTTCTATTTCTAAGTAGTTTGTACTTATTATTATAATAATAATAAAAATAATAGTCCCCTTTCACAGGTCATGAAGGCCCATTGAATTGAATTGAAGGCCATTATTATAACTTACATAATTCTGATAGAGACTACTTTACATTGTAGTACTTCTAAATTTGAATGTTATTAATGCTCACATGTTGAAATAGTATCAAAAAGTATTCATGGTCCTAAATCCATTCAGCAATAAAGATAAAATACTGAAGTCCTCATAAACCTGCATATCACATTCATAAATTTTACAGAACAGCATCATAAAGATATAAAACAAACCAACCTTTAAATGTGCTATTTCAAAAGGTATATGTGGAAAAATTTTAAGAGTTTGTTTGCGAACTGTGAAAAGTGTAAACTCTTCCCACTCTCTTATGACAAGTAGGTACTTCGAATCACTGCTATTTTGCAGTCAAAACAGAAGTAAATCCGTAAATCTTTCACTGCATCTGCAATTTATATTTTAGTAACACACTTTTCATTCCATTTTAAAAATGAGATTAAATCCCACTGGTTGTGAAAACTTTCTCAGAAAGTTACTTTTGTTTATTCTAACCCGTTTTCCTTTTTTCATTTTTGAAGTGCAAAAAGACAACAATAATTTTTTCGGGTTTTGATTATCCTTAATTTCCGAAGCAAGAAAAGAAAAGTAAATAAATCTCGAGAGACACAAAAATAACTTTGAATTCAATCCAATCGAAGCGATTCTTTGTTGGTGTTGTGAAGTAATAAATTGTTGGACGTGATACCGACTTTCAAACAGTAACATATTGTTCTCTAAATTGAACAAAGCTGTTAAGTGCAAAAGTTTGTAGTTATGTTAAGAAAATTTCATTTAGTCGTTACTAGTTAGTTTAATGTTTTCTTGAAGAAAGTTTTTAAAACTATCTGAAAATAATAATCAATTGATAAACAACTTACCTTAACCGCAACGATTTAATAGAAATGAATTCTTCTACTTTTCACTATATTTTAATTAATTTAAGGTGTGTTAATTTACTAATAGTGTCTTAATTAGAAGAAAAGATCAACATTCTAAATATAACGAAAAAATGAAACACACTACTTTTGGGCTAATAAAAGTTTTGACAATAGATGGAGTTAATACCTAAAGGTTTAAAATTTAACCAAATCCTTAAACATAACTAGTTTGTTCGACATAAAAGCGATTTTTCCTAATATTTGAAACTGTTATTACGAAATAATATTGTTAAGATAAAAAAGAAAACGTTAAGTTTTTAAATTTCAGAAATTATAGCCTATGTTTACGATAAGATCTTTTTATTGCGTGTATTACAAGTCTTTGCCCTACAATTTAATCAAACTTTCCATGTCATTAAGGAATATAAATTTGTATTCTACGTCTATTTAGTAAAGTTATCAATAAGTTGAATGTAGCGGAAATTGGATTACATAAAACACTACACGACCCTCCAAAACGCAGGGTAAAACTGAAATAGATTAGAAACAGCAGGATCGAGATGTAGGAACGTATAACACGCTCCTGCTGGACCGAAAGCTGCGTGCTTCGAAAGCTGCGCGAATAGCTTCTGTAGAGATTTTTCTTATATATTTGAATTTTAAATGAAAAAGTATTTAAGCTGCTTTAAATAAATGGTGTTTCCTTTATTACCTGATGGTCAGTCCAACATCTTGTATAAGCATTAAAAAGAAACTTGTAGGATGTTAATAAAATGCAAAAAATCTATACGTTTACAACTGTTGCAGCACTTGCAGCTTTTGTTAATATTGCTGAAAAGATTTTTTTACTTCTTTTGCAGTTTTCCGTATATATGCAACCACAGAATATTGATCTCGATTTTAATACTATTGTTATTAAATTTATTAACTTTAAGTGCAATTATACCTTATGTTAGAGAAAGGTAATTATGTCATAACTTATTTTATTAAAAATTAATCATGACTAGCTTTGAGTAACTAGATAAGTACTTAAAACGATATTCCAGAATTGTGAAGATACATCATCTATCTATAATTTTATATTCATATTTATTTAAGTCATTTTAACGGAATTCACTCATTGTGCATCCGTGCTAATAAATAGCATAGCGTGAAATAAAAAAAACTTTATTAAAATAAGTTACTGGGGCATTTGAAAGAAACAGTAATGTGCTAATGCTTTACTGAAATTATTAGTACGCGTTTAGACAATTAACGGTTGGCTGATTAAATTACTTCGACTGGTTTTAGGTCTGGTTATGATTTTAATTATCCTTTACCCCAAAATCGTTATAATTGTTAATTAATTTATGTCTCCATGTTGTGTTATTGATGATGTATAAATATAGTAGGGTATTTGATTGAATTATTATCTGTATTAGTTTTAAAATATACGAAAAAAATTTTTTTATTCAACCAATTGTTTTTATAAATTATTTTAATATTATCAACATATTTTTCAAAAGAGTAAGTTTAATTTCTCTGAAATTTTATTACATCTTTTTAACATGTATATGCATTAGTAATTAAATGTTAAAAATTAAAACGTTCAAAGAAATGGTAAAATTCATTACACGCACAATATTTTTTGCAATGTCCGCTAAATTTTAATAAAAATTAAACGACTTGCGATTTTTGTTTTATTATTAACATTGATATTCTCCAATAATACGTTTTGACATGAAGTGCCATTATTAAAGGTAAATAAACAAGTAGTTTATTTTGTTTTACTTTTCGCCCTATTTATGTCAGTGACACTTACACTTCATGTAAGTAAATAAGTCAAATAAAACTCTTTACAAAAAACTGGAAAGACAAAATAAATTTTAGGTATTCCATGCGAAATCGATCACTAAAATGGGTCGACCTCACGGCTTTTAATGAAAATCAATTATGAGGTAGCAATCAACTAAAGAACATAACTTTCATTCATCAATTTGCTAGATTACGCAGAACTTCGAAAATATTCAAAAACTGAAAAAATTATCAAAACTGCTTGCACGTCTTTAAAGAAATATAAATATCTCGAACAGTATTCATCCTAGAACAAACAATTTTTTTATCCTATTGTTTTTCCTATTCGTCTCCTATTGTCACATTTTTAAAAATTTGAAAAAATTGTGCAAAAATTATTTCAATGCAAAATGGCAAGCATGGGCGTTTTAATAGTTTTGGCAGGAGAAATATTTAAAGAGAGCGTTGCAGGCAGCGCACACACCATAGGCCACGGCCTGCTGGCGCAACCTTCTAGTTAGTAATAATACGCTCCATAATACTAGCGGTCTGTCTTAATTAGGGTACATAAGACAAATGTATACATAAATCTGTGTGGATATGATTATACTTACTGATTAGTTAATTACTTATATGGGTCATTCTCACAGAAAGCTATAATTTCAACTTGAAATTTCACGTCAACTTTGGTTTCGAATTTTACCCACAAAAATCACTTACACAATTAGTGATCCATTACAGATGTCCCAAAGTGGTCAGTATCACAGGGACTAATGTCCTTCTAAAAAAATTTAAATTTAAAAATAAGGGTCAGGTGAGGGAAAGATTTAAGTTTTATTTAACATCAGAACCTACAATAGAGATCGGTAATAGTTATTTATGATATAAGTGAGTCAAGTAATATATGAAAATTTGTTTGAATGGATAATATCATTAACTCACGTTAACGGACCGTATTATTACTAGCTAGAAGGTAGCGAATGCGGGTTGCGCCGCACTATGTAAGATTCTCATGATCTAGCGGCACGAAATTATTTACACCCATAAGTGTACAATTTGTGAAATTCAGCTTGACCGGCGAAGTTTGGATGGTATTAGGGTAGGGATAGCTCATTTCACCTTACGTTCTCGTCTAGTACAGATCGGTACATTCTATGAAAAAGTATAAAATATATAAAAAACACGCTAAGATTTTATCACAAAAACTCGTCAGTTTCAATCCTTCTACCTGCAAAGTCTTATTTTTGGATTGTTGATAATTTTACACAAGGGTATAATAAAGATTTGTATACTTACACCCTTTTTGTGAGTTGAAAATACTTGTACCACAGATTGTACTTTCTTTTTACCTCCTAGATTTTGTCTTTGTTGAACACCGACTCTTTCTTTTCCCCATCTGCGCATTCCGCCGGCCAAGCTGCATTTGACGGACAATACATATTTTGTGTTGCATTGTATCAGTTATAATTTTGTTTATTATTCTAAAAGTTTGGTGCATTATTAGTCACACTATCTACAATAGGAAAAATACATCTATTTATAATATTTTTTACATACATTAACAATGTTTGCATGCTAGGTGAGCATCGCATAGTAACCATGCACAATAATTGATATATACAGTGTGTTCATTTGAAAATTTCCTATCTCAAGTATCTCTTAAACTGTACAAAATAGTTAGCAATTGCGGCAAAAACAGGTGATTGGTTTTTCGAGTAGGGCATTTAAATGCAGTATAGTAGTCAAGTTTCTGCATACCACCCTCTTATCTCCAGCAACCCCTACTTTAAAATGTCAAATGATAATTGCATCTTTGTGACACCTTTTTTATAAAAAAAACTGAAATCAAGCCATGGATTGCTGATATAAAGGGAAAGGCTTTTTTAACAACCTACTTTTATTATCTCTCAAACTATTGGAGATATCAACAACACCAGTCGGTTATCAAATATTTCTAACTCATCCCTTGATCCACATCCACCTTTATTTTAATTTTTATTATTTAAATATTCCATGAAAAATTTTATTGTTTATACCCATTAAAATAAGATATCTCGCAACCGAGATTGTTATTTAATAGATTTGGTAGAATACAATACTAATAAAAAGTTGGTAGTGAATAAAGACTGAGTAAAAAGGATTTGACAGTCTAATGTTAATATCACAACTAGTTTAAGATAAATGATAGAAGTGTTAGTAAAGAACGTTTCCATTTATCTCAGCAACTGATGTTTAACTTTTTTGCACTAGCAATTTTCTTTCTTATATCCTTTAAAACAAGCTACCACAAAGTTAGTGCTGCCATTTGACATTTTTAAATAATGGTTGCTGAAGGTGGGGCACATCCGCGTGAAATAAGGCGAAAAATCGTTTTCTATCCGTTTTTCATGTTTGAATAGCCATTAAACGCAGAAAAATGTGCTGAATTGAATGGTGAAAAAATTATCAAAATCCGTTGATAGATTTTTTTTAAATCGCATTTTATCAAAAAAAATGGCACTTTTACCATCAAATCGCTCGCCGCGTCCAACTTTCGGCGGCTCGTTTTCAGCGTGGTCGCAAGATTGCGTTCCCAAAACCGATAACTTTTGTGTGGACGTGTACAACGATCGTTATGATACCAAAAAAATAAAAATCCATCAACTCTGCGAATACTTGATGCCTTTTTAAGTTGAAAATGAAGTTTTGCGACTTTCTGGCGGCTAAAATGTTCCGTTTTAAAATTGCATTTTATCAAAAAAATCGCACATTTACAATAAACTCGCTCGCCGCGACCAACTTTCGGCGGCTCGTTTTTAGCGTGGTCGCAAGATTGCGCTCCCAAAACCGATAACTTTTGTGTGGACGTGTACAAAGATCATTTTGATACAAAGAAAATAAAAATCCATCAACTCTGGGAAGAGTTGATGCCTTTTTAAGTTGAAAATGACGTTTTGCGATTTTCTGCCCGCTAAAACGTGATCAAAGAGATTGATGAGATTTGTGAAAAGTTAAGACAACTTCTCTCAAGTATGGAAATTCTTGATATTGGAACATGATCCGTGAAGTCACACGTAGCGTTGAAACACATTTCAGAGTTTCTGAACGAAAATAATTGTCTGGCTAACATGGGTGAGCAGGGTTTGGAGTCATTGTGCTCAATCATTGGCAATTTATGTCGTCGGACTAAACGTCTAAATAAACTCGAAACACTCTTATTCGCCGCTAAACGACACGCTTTTAATGTCTTACTATTTGATTTGGCTCTTATTTAATAATAATAATAATAATAATAATAATAATAATAATAATAATAATAATAATAATAATAATAATAATCCATTGAACTTAAACGTTTATGGCATTTGGAAACAATTACGATTATTCCAATGGTTATCTCTGTAGAGGGTATTGTTAGCAAGCGCTTCTCCATATTCCAAAGGCAAGCAGAACTTCCTATGTGGTTACTCTCCGCAATACAGAAAGCTGCAATATTAGGGACCTGCCACATAGTAAGAAAATTCTTGAACATGGGCTAAACTGAAATGTTTTTTCGTGTCAAGATGAGCGATGTACCCGGGATAATTCCTGTGCAGAAAGATAAAAATAATAATAATAATAATAATAATTGCTACAACCCATACCCTGGAAACCAGGCCCCAGAAGCTATAAGCTTGTGCGTGAGGGAGGGGGCGATTATTATTATTAAGTAGACCCTAAGTGCGGCTGCAGCCGACTTACAGATGGAACAGCGCAAATCCCACATTTGTGTCACAGCTAAGGAAAACTGCAGAAAACCTTAACCAGATCTGCCGGCACCGGGAATCGACCGCGGGCCGCTTGGGTGAAAGTCCAGCACTCTAGACATTACACTACCAAGGCTTAACCTTGGCTTAACTTAATTTAATACGAAAGTTTACGATCATGCTTTATGTTTCTTTTTCACGCGTTATATTTATTCAATTTGTTAATCTCGCATACATTTAGGTATCGGAATGAAAAAAAAAAGTTGAAAGAAACGCTTCAAAGACTCAATTAAACCTGTGATTCGTCATCGATTGAAACCTCATGCTCTTTTCGTTGCTTTGATGTGATGGCGATGGAGATTTGTCAAAACAAAGCAATCTATTCAAAAAAAACTTGCCTTAAGCATTAATCAAAAATTTGCAGACATATGACGAAAAAACACAACGAGAAAAGCCAAAAGAAAATGAATAAGAAAATGAACAAGCACGGCTTTTCTATTTCATGCTTTTTGACACGTTGGGTTACGTTAGATTGTCCACGTTTTAGCGGACAGAAAGTCGCAAAACGGTCATTTTCAACTTAAAAAGGCATCAAGTCTTCGCAGAATTGATGGATTTTTTATTTTTTTGGTATCAAAATGATCTTTGTACACGTCCACACAAAAGTTATCGGTTTTGAGAGCGCAATCTTGCGATCACGCTGAAAACGAGCCGCCGAAAGTTGGTCGCGGCGAGCGATTTGATGGTAAAAGTGCCATTTTTTAATAAAATACGATTTTAAAAAAATGTATCAGACGGATTTTGATAATTTTTTCACCATTCAATTCAGTACATTTTTCTGCGTTGAATTGCTATTCAAACATAGTAAAAGGAAGAGAACACCATTCGCGCGGATGTGGGGGGGTGAGATGTAAAATTTTAATGATTATACACTTAAATGTCCCATCGAGAAATTAATCAACGTATTTTTGTTGAAATTGATATTTTATATAATTTGAGCTATTCGGGGTGCGAAGTTTCCAAGTGAACACATGTATATATCTTGCCTTTTTGCAATTTTTCTTAATTTTTCTATTTGATTTCAAATCCCGAAGATTTATTGCAAGTAAATATATGACGAGATTGACTTTATATGAGTTTTTCATATTAATTTTATTAATACATTAAAAATTTATCTTCGAGTGACCGCGCGTATAGGAAGCGCGTTGGAAGAAGCAAGCAAATGCAGCTGAAATTAATTACACTTTGTTAAGAAACCTATAACTTTAATTTTATTTTACTTTCAGAGAAATTACAAGTAATAGTTCGGGGGAAGACGCAAGTTAGTTGCTAGTATCTTTATGTGTCTAGAAATAGCAATACTGACCCTCTTATGTGAGGAGTCTTGTCCCAGTGTGCACGTGGATTGTGAATTTACCTTAATTTATCGCGTTTAATCGTCGTTATTTTGGATCTCGTGAGTATTTAACCTGCTGAGTAAAACCCTTTAACATTCCGTTGCTCATATTTAAAGTTCATAAACGGATGTTTCATTTGAAATAAGATATCAGCAATATAAGTGAGTTCCACATTCTGTTACACACACGAGGCAAGCAGAAGCGGCCATAACCTTGCAGCAATACGAAAATAAGCGTGTGCGACATCTTCCCCATATACTTGGGGGAAGACGCAAAATGCTTCAGAAATAAATTAATTGAACTTTAAATTTTGTTTTTTATTTATATACTGTATATTGTAGTGTGAAATATAAACGTAATTAATAATAATTATTATAATAATTATTATTAATTTTTATATTATTTTAATTAACATAATATTTTATTATTTTTATATAATATTTTACATTTTTTATAATATATGTGTATTATAGATATACATATCTTCTTATGCTTTTTGTAAAGATATTAATAATTTATAATAACTATTTATAATATATTTAATAATAACTGGTGGGATCTTCCCCATATGTATGGGGGAACATGCCACAATTACATGAGTTTATTTAACATTAAATTTTGTCAATCGTGTACATACTTAGAAAGGAATTTATAAGTATACATAACCAATTAAATACTGAAAAGCATGGTATATTTTTTCATTATCTTATCATTTCAATTTTGAATGTACCAACCAACAAATCCTAATATGTGGCGACTTCCCCCGAACTACCTTAACTACATTTTTGAAATCCTCGATAATTTTGTTTTAAAGCGCGATTTATTAAAAAGATTAAACAATAACGGGTGTCACAAAAGTAAATCACCAAATATTTTTAAGATGTTAAACGGATAATTAGTTAGAAATAGATAACGAAACATTTATTTTTAGAATTTATAATATTTAAATAATAATAATACGAATCGATTACAAAATTAATAAGGGACCATGTTTTCGAATTTCTTGCAATTTTCTGAGGTTGCCTGAAATCATACCACGGACAACTTCAATATCGACTTTTTAAAGTTCTTTTTAATTCTAAGAATTTTCGTTTTAAATTCTGGGTTTTTGGTAGAACCTCACATTAGGAGGACACTGTTTCTTATTATCTGTATAAAAACAGCAATGCAATTTTCAGCTAGGGAAAAGTTGCTTAACCTAAAATATTTCTCGTCACCTAATATCAACATGGGTCTAGGACAATTGACCGTCGCCGGTTAGCCGTCGTCGATTCGCCATCGCCGATTCGCCGTTGGTACGATTCGCCGCCGGTACATTCGCCGTCGTCACATTCGCCGTCGACAAATTCACCTACAGAACTTCCACCGTCGGTTCTAAATGATTCAAAAGCTACCGAGTTTGTTACAACACCAATTGGTGTTGTTAATAATTATTAAATAAAATTCTATAGTTTTAAACCTCTTTATTGTGCTAATGTCTGAAAACTATTAACTAAGAGTATATACCAGTGGCGTGCGGTGAGAATTTAGGCTAGGGAAACAACCACGATTTTAATTATAATACATCTATTAACGGGGAGGGAATACCCCCCCCCCCAATTTAGAAATAAGTTTACATAGAATAGCAACAAATAATGCTTGTTTAATTATTATTTATTAAAACAATTATTTTTACAAAGATTTCCCCCTCAAAATACTTCTCTGGATCCGCCCCTGCTAGGTACAATAAAAAACAGTGTTATAATTATTAAGCTTAAAAGTTTTTCAAAGAAGCACTTTTACACTTTATACTTATGTAATTTGTTGATCATTCTCTATTTAAAAAAAAAAACTACTACTACGTATCAATTTTCCGGGCTTTCTTAGCAAAATACCGGTACAGGTTTTAATCTTTGTTGTTAAATTTGAAAGATCTGGTTTTGATCTGCCTTTCTTAATAATTTGTAATTATGTATGCGAAAAATTCCTTATTAATAATTTACAAACTGAACAAAAAATCGTCCCGATTCGGCTATATCGAAGGTACTCGAACCTTTCACCGAAGCAGTTGAATTTGCAGTCGTGACGATAATGCAATTTTAAATTTGCATACAGGCAAACTAAATAGAACTATTTGTCTTTAAAAAAATCCAACTTATAAATTAAAATAATAAAATGCGACAAAATACAGTCTCATTCGCAGATTTACATTACTTAAGTAACACTAAATCGAACAAATAACCAAATTATAATAAATAAACATTTGAGAACGAAGCACAATAAAAATTACGACCAAACAATGTTAACCAGCCAAACAGCATCCGTCTATTATAACACCCCGCGCTCGCTGATTCACGCCAAGGTTAAGAGAAGAGCATTTGTAATCAGTGTAATCAGTAATCGGTATTACCTTTCCGTGCAAGTTTAATGAGCCTAGTTTAAAATAGTACTCTAAATAATTATACTGTTTGCTGTACAGAGTTGATATTGAGCTTTAATTTGATAAATATTTCAATTTAAATAAACGATAACCATAATTTTAAAAAAGTATTTTTGTTAGCATTGTTTTTATTTTTAATGAATTCTCAAAGCAAGCATTGCTTCCATGGACCGCACGCCACTGGTATATAAAAAATTTACAAAAGATGCAGAAAGAAGGATCATTATGACAAACATATGTTTTAAAAAGAGACTGTTGAAACTAATGCTAATATAGCCTAGCCTGATACGTATATACAGGGTGTTCCGGAAAAATATGCAATGCTTTAAGGGGGTGAAAGGTGACCATATAGAGACCCCAAAACTCATAAAATAAAAATAAAAAATAAAAAAAATTCGGATTTTTCCGTATTTTTTACAAGTCACGAGTCGACTATGGATTGTTTGTAAGCTGTTGACCCTGAATTACTGATAAAGCAAACAATAGTAACTGACCTCCGCTACGTACGTATCAATTTACAGAAACAACAGAATTGAATTTCAGCAGCGGTTGCCGAGTGACTCACTACCTTGATGACTTGATCACTTATTAAGGTCGGTAAATAAAATGTAACATACGTTCGTTGACCTAATTGTGATGGAAACATTGCCTGTTTTTCATTTTACGAATGTCATTTTAACAAAATGAGTACTTACTTACTTACCGTTTACGAGTAAAACATTTTGTGCAAACTGGGGATTTTCCTGTTTGCGTTCCAATAGCCATTGGCAAAATTGCACTCGCGGTATAAGTGTACTTTTTGAAAAGTTCCGTTCATTCAACAGGCGTGTTTGGTTCTGCCATAATTTAAACAGTAACTAAATACACTTAAATAAACTACTTATCTTTAGGGATACGAGAATGAATAAGCCCTTTATATTTCTACCATTGGTTATTTTTAATTCACGATTACTAATGTTTGGTCTGAAACATTCTGATTTTATACATATCTTTTAAGGGTCGTAAATGCTTAATGATGCTGAACGTCTGCCATGTAACGGCAAGACGATTATTAAAAGAAAGGAAAGTTTTAGTTATTAGTTAACACTGGTCGGATTCGGTCCATGTATTGATACATTTTTATATTAAACATTAAAGATTGGATTATCGGCTTTTGATTTACCTGGCTAATTATCTTACATATCACTAAAACAAACACTTAACACTACCTAATGCAAGTTATTAATTCTAAAAAACGTGTATTAATCGAAACTCAAGTTTACCAACACCTAACACAAAGAAAGTTGACGACCAACTGCATACTGCAGTTACAAATCTTAAAGATCTGAGTAAGTAACAGTTATTACAGATGTTCAAAATGAGTGTTATTATTTATAGTTAAAAACGTTTTAAAAGCACGTACTGCCATTTGGTGTTGATTACAATCTTCCGAAGAATTTATAAATATTTATCCTGCTACCTGCTTGGGTTAGTTTATGGCTTATTTGTCCATGACATTTAAAAGTATGTATTAGTAGACACAATTTTCATTTCATATAGCTTTATCTACTATTTGCAGTGGCGTGCCTATTATTTTTATAAGCGGGGTTGTCATTTCAAAGGGGCATTTCAGGAAATTGTTAGTAAGATGTTACTCTACACATGTTTCTTTATTGCTCTTTAACGGGAAAGGCATCTTTTTCAAAACACCCTGTATAATAGAAAGGACAAGTTTTGCTTGAAAAGTTGAAATTATTATAACTTCTTTAAAACTATTTGATTTAAAAGAAAAGAATGAAAAAAAAATATTAAAGGTTAATATGTACATACATATTTAAATTTGTATTGCATTAAATTTATTAATAGATAACTAACTATATTAAATATTATATATATATTAAAACTAACAGTAATGTACCTACAACTACATATTTTTAAACATAATTATTATTTAGAAATAGTAAGTACAAGGGAATCCATAATAAATTAGTTTTTACCTTTGGTTCTTATTCGTCAAGAATATCTAGAATTATTAAACAAAGTTGCCTCTTCTAATAGGTTTTTACCTTACTCGTTTTAGAAAGGATTATGGGCAGTAGTCACTAATACGAGTATTATGGTTTAATAGTCTAACTGTAATAATTTTATTTTCAAATATTACATATTACTAACGTCTTTATTATAGACAAAGGTTATACTGTAATTATGTCCATAAGCATAAGAGTTTCAGGAGTTTTTGAACATCTTTTCAATATTTCTGCTTAATACAGCAGATGGCTATATCGCTCCCCAAAAGAGAAATTGCGTAATAAAATAGTGATTGGCGACGGCGAATTGGTCCGACGGCGAATTGGTCCGACGGCGAATCGGTCCGACCACGAACTGGACCTACGGCGAACCGGCGACGGCAAATCGGCGACGGCCAATCGGCGACGGCGAATGGTCCAATCCCCATCAACATAGATTTGTCTTTTTTCAATACCTTAAAAGTCTATAACACTTTAAGAGGATTTCTTGCAATTGCTTTTCACTATATTGCACTGCTTTCTGTCTTTTGACATAGTCCAATCTTTCCTTTCTTAAATTATATGCAATACAGTTTCTGGATCAGTGGCGTGCGGTCCATGGAAGCAATGCTTCCCTTAAGAATTTATTAAAAATAAAAACCAATGCTAACAAAAATATTTTTATAAAATTATGGTTATCGTTTATTTAAATTTGTAATATTTAATCAACCTAAAGCTCAATATCAATTCCGTACAGCAAAAAGTATAATTATAGTATAATTTAGAGTACTATTTTAAATTAGGCTCATTAAACTTGCACGGAAAGGTAATACCGATTCAGATGCGTTACATACACTGCATATAAGCACTGATTTCGTTGCTTACTGCTCTTCTACCGCCGAGTCCGCGCATAGTCATACGGTCGACATCGGATAAGATCGTTTTTTTAAGTTGAAACGTCTATAAAACTCACAAAAGTAACAAGGCTCCGCGATTGGCGCCAGCGCAACAACACCAAACCATGTCTCACGTTGGACAGGCAGTGAAACAAAGGTTTTTCTACACGAGAACAACTATAGAATTATCATACTTACATTATCATATATGCTCAAAATCATTGCCACAGCTTGAGATTAAACTCTCTCTTACAAATTTGAAATGTTCAGGTCGCAGGTATTGGTTCTGCAGTTGTCTTATTTTGTGAAAAGGAGTAGATAAGGGTTTAGAACACAAATAAAAACACTAAAAGGGCGCCATCTGATTATGAAGCTTAATATTGATGTTTAATTAAGCCTGATTTGATATTAAATTCATTAATCAGAAAATGAATTAAATATAATAGGTTTTTGGATAAAGATTTAGAAATGTTTATAAAATTTTTAAAGTAAAATTTGAACAAAACTTTCATAATTATATGGTTCCGTTTAGATTATTAGTATAAACTAAACACATATTTATTAAATAATAAAAGCAGAAAATAGTTCAAACACAGGTATAATAATAATACTCAAACACATAAACAGTATGAATTTATTAAACTTAAGACTAAGCATTTAGTAAATAATAGTCTACTACGTTATAATTGATAGACTTAAGGCAGTTTCAAAGATAATTTGAATATTAGTCTAGAATAAATATTATTAGAATTTTAATAAGTATTAATTATCCCAAAAGTTCAACAAGATCTGAAGGATATCCGGATTTATTAGCTAAAAAGTATTTCAACATAATATTAGACTCAAGAATTTATTTAAACCAGAAATCGTTTGAAAAGTTTGACGAACAAATATCCATCACTTTAGACTAAAATAAATCTAATTAAATATTTCGAAGATTTATAAATTTAATTTTCACTACTAATAATGAACTAAAATTAAATACTACTGAGAGCTCTCTTCTAGTAAAGAACAACAAAATTCACTTATTTAAAATAGTCCAACCTCAAAATAATAAAGATAAAGAATTCTTAAAGTACAATACCTTAAACCTTGGTTTATTTGCTGTACAAAGCAAATCATACTGGTCAATCAGAAATTGGAAAAGGCCTCTCTTGTAAAGAACCGTAGTTATTTCTCGATGATTTGATGCTATTAAATTGCAGTTTGATGGTAGCAGGTCCAAAGAAATACTTTATAACAATAGTCAATCATCCATACAATTTTCAGCACCAATGTTCGTTAAACACAGTTTAAACAATCTTATTTAGTTAACGTTTATTGTTTAGAAGTTATTCTCGAGGAGTAATTGTAATCTCCTTTATTTAAAACTCGACGGATTAAACCAAATAACTGTCTGTCATTATCGGCAGATAAAATGACAATCCACAATTTAAATTAATACTCAATTTACGTAATTTTTAATAACAACTTCACTTTCTTCTGTTAACGCATGCAAACAGCGTAATTGTTTTTAATGGTTTATTACACATAAACCAACTATAAATGTTTATTGACGAGACGATATTAATCAATCTTCTCAAACGAAAATTCTCAAAAATCAGTTAACTTAAAAAGTTCACTTGTACCACAAATCACAACTAAACTGTACGAGAACTGTACTCAACAGATTGCATTAATTTTGTATAATTAACACTGAATTATAACACAATAAACCCGACTTCAAAATCGACTAACTAATCTCAAAGATGGACTGCAAGTTTCTTAATATCGACCCTCATAGCGCGATCTGACCGAGGTGGTCTAGCTTGAAGCGCAAACGGGAAGCAAGTCTTCACGCTAACCTGTCGAGGCGCGAAAGAAGCCAGCCTCTGTGACCCTGATCATCCGCGAAAAGATGCGTCTTATTTGGCCGTAAGGAAGTTTTTTAACTAACCGTCTGCAGAGATTTCGACCTAAAGGAATGAAAAGTAGTACTGAAAGAATATGCGCGCAAACTGGTACAAAATAACACCCATCTGGTGTCTAGCCGAAATCGCTACGCGACAACCTGACTTAAAATTTAAAACGCATGTGACAAACAAAGAAAATCGTTAGAAAAAAATTAAAATACGTTTGGTAACAAAAAATTATTCAGCCTTCCAAAAAGCCCGTCTTCTTGTGAGCAATATATAAAACATTGTTTGTTCTAGGATAAATACTTTTCGGGATATTTATATTTCTTAAAGACGTGCAAGCAGTTTTGATAATTTTTTTCAGTTTGAATATTTCCGAAGTTCTGCGTAATCTAGCAAATTGATGAATGAAAGTTATGTTCTTTAGTTGATTGCTACCTCATAAGTGATTTTCATTAGAATCAGTGAGATAACCCAATTTAGTGATCGATTTCATATGGAATAACCCAGTTACAAGTAAACTGAATATTGTATATTTAGGATAATTTAGGGGAGCAAAACTCCTAGGGGGGAAAAGTATCCACTTTGTTTCCCTAGGGAAGAAACGGGTTTTATTTTTTATTTTTTTAATTAAATATTATACATGCAATTCCTCACTTTACCGACATTAAAACCAGGCGAAAATGGTATAAAAATCAGAGATGAAATAGCTACTAAGGTATTCTTACATTCTTAGAAACTAGTTTTATTAAAATATTTTTTCAAATTTTCTAAGGTTAGTAGAAAACAATCATACGCGCAACACAGGAGGGAAGTGTCTTTTCCTCTCTCGTGTGGCCTAATGTACCTATCCTCGAAAGAAGAAGTCTAATCTTTGTTGGTCGTTGCACAAATAGCTAGTACTGATTACAAGAGCAAACAGTTTCTTGCCAAATTAATGTAGGTGAATGCTGTTTGCGATATAAAATGAAGAACTTCAAAACGATTGAATTGGTTTTCGGTTGCTATTGGTTTTCTTCTACATACAGTGCTATTAAATTAAAATGCAATATACTCCCTATACTGCATTTTAAAATAATCATATCAAATCATTGCATTTACTATATGTTTATTCATCCAACAATACATAAATGTTGAAAATGCGAGAGCCTTTTAACCTTTCATCACTTGGGGATAATTTAACACTATTTGAATTTATTAAAAAAGACAAACCCAAATGTAAATAACATTTATTGTAAAATATAATATGCAATGTATTTTTCAAAATAAACTACGCCTGTTCGTGGTAAAATACCAATATACTTGCAACAACCAACCAATTTAACGTAATGCTTTTACTTGATTATTTTTAAATACAATATATGTAGAGTAATAGAGCAGGTACATCGCAATTGAATTTAATAGCACTGTATGTGTGACAAAAGAGAACTAAGTATTGTATAATTCCCCTATTAAAAGAAAAATTATTCAAATGGAATTTAACGTAATTTTTTCCCGAATTGTAGATTTCTCAATTTTCGCTATTACTTAATAACATCAAAAAATCTGGGTGGCGCCTTCTGATATTTTAATTGTTCCTGTGTTTACCTAAGTATGATTTGAATTAATAATACGTATTTGTCGCGAGAAAAGCTAACGTAAGTATAAATGATTTATTATGCTTATTTTTATGAGATTAAGTCTCTTACAATTGAAGCTGGAAGTGTGGGGCTTTTTATTTGTTTAAGTAGTGAGAATTAATGTGGTTACAATGTTAAGATTACAAGAACTATGTAACTAAATAACGTATACAGAGTGAGTCTTAAATATGCACGCTGGTTTATGGGGCGAAACATAAAGGTGGGTAAATCACAGAAATGAAAAAAATATCTCAAAAAAACGTTTGCATTAAAAATCTTAGTGCTAATCAAAGATTCACCAAACTTGAGCCGGCCCTGGCGGTCTGGTTGCTTACTATTAAATAATACACACTAAATAATAGCAGATGTTTCTAAATCTGCAGCACCGCAAAAGTTTGACACTTTAAAAATACTGTAATAAAATATGAGTGTTTATTGAATGTCATCACTTTGTAATTAAGTATGAATGAAATAAAGGTATTTAAATTATGTTATAAAACATCTGTTTAAGAAGAGATTCCTTATCATTACGTACGTAAATATTTGCCGTGTTTTCGAGAATTTTTCGTATAATAATCTTTGTTACAATAATGAATGGTCCATCCAATATGGATATTATAAAGATGTACAAGTAACAGATGTGACAGTAAGATGTGTAAGATAAACATTATTAAGATGTAAGGGGTTAAACCTTAATTAAGCTAAAAGTATTTTTATTGATGACATTATTTGGGTTAATTCGAGATACACAAAAATTAATGATTACTATACTATTTTATAATAACATTGTATGATACGTATATGTATGCATATGATACGTATATGTATGCATACAATTAAAATTAGGAATACCCTTTTTTAGTTTTCACCGAGTTAAAGGTGAAAGTAAATTATTCATTAATTACTTTTAAGCATATCTCCATTTCATTTTTAATAAGAAGATACTGTTAATATTTAAATTCTTTAAAACAAATAGTAATTAAATAACAAAGTTTCTGATAGCCCGTTATAAAATTGTGACCGTGAACTCGACAAAAGTACAAACATAAATTGTCTAGCAGTGTCATTAAACTATAAAATAACAAAACACTTCAATGAGAGTTCCCCTATATTTTGTAGAAAGCAATGCCTCAGAAATGAGATCATGCAAATTCCTTGACAGATTGAGCATAAACATGGTAATATAATACATCTGACCTTACAAAATATTGAACAATATGTCCAGATGTTATCATTAGTTTTGATTCTATTACTACTCATTAAGAAATATTTAATTAAGTTTAAAAACGTCCCCGTATCTATCATGATGTATTTTATTTTGTTAATTAATTAACCATCCCGCTATTCTAATAACATTATCGTAATCGTAAATTACTTGTTACATGTTAATTACTTTATAACTGACTTTATTTTGTTTTATTTGTAGCATGAACACTTTCGTTTCAATTCCACTAAGCACACATTTGCTAATATTCGAATTCATTAAAACGATATGAAAATAGTAATTATTTAACAAAAATTCTACATAATATTCCGTTATAAAATTGTGACCGTGAACTTAAAGAACAAAAAGTACAAACACATAATTTTGCTTGTAGTGTCATTCAACCTTAACATAACAATAGCAAACTCCGATCTTTTAAGTTGCAGACAAAACAAACCATATTTCTGTTTTTAAAAACAAGATTGCTCTCCGCAACTAGGTCAGTTACGAATGTCAGGAGCCGATTGAAAATTCAATGAAACTTTAAAATTCATAAATTCATTTTCTGGAAAACTATTCGTTTTTGACCTATACTTATCCAAGTAAATTAGCTCTACTGCCTCCCCTCTACCTACCAGTTAAAGGATATCACGTTTGTCTGAATCACCCTGTATACAATAACGTTAAATATTCAAGATTTTCAGTAAAGGAAAATTACTAAGCTCAATTTGTTATTCTGTAAAGGTAGGTTCATTTACTTGTGTCTGTATTTCTATATCTCGAAGTTAGTTATAGAATCCGAATAGTTATGTGTGTGCGAAATGCTACTTTGGTGGTCAAGAATAAAAGCCTTTTGACGAGGCATAGCCGAGTCAAAAACTCATTCGAGTTCACGAGGCACGAATTGCACACAAAGCTTTTTTCTATAGCGTTATTGAAATAATCGAAAAAGTAGAAAAAAATCATAAAAAATAACACACAAAGGAAATTTTTATTTTGGCGCAAAGTGGACAGTTTCGTTGTTGCTACGGCAACGATATTGCTCAAATATGCATAAATTGCATAAATGCACGAACTATTTTTCGCTTTAGAGTAAAAAATATTTTGTGCACGTTGTCAAGTAAACAAAACGGATGTTAATGAAACAATGTCATCATTTATTGACAGCTGTAGAAAAAAACAGTTTCGTTTAAATAAATTGAACACAAAAGTCAATGCAGACAAGAAAAACAGAATTCACTAAATGGTGCCAGTGTAGCTCCTCCCCCTTGCTTCTGATTGGTCGCCGCTATCCTGGATGACACGCCTACTGCTCTCTGATTGGTTAACCCCCACTCCTGTAGCTCCTCCCCTTGTTTCTGATTGGTTGAAGGCAGCCATTTTGGAACGTCTGGCGCCATTCTACCACGCCCGCTATTACGGGAATCTGTATTACCGGCAATCTGTGTATCGTCAATAGAGGGCGTCATGAAGGGATCTGTATTACCGGCAGACTGCGTACTACACTAGAGGGCGTCATGAAGAAATCTGTATTACCGCTATGTAGAGAGGTCGCGTAAAAGAGAACTGTATTAAAGAAAAAGACCCTTCAATTAGAGTCTGCGGCCATTTTATATCACAGCATGTGGCGCTAAATTTGAATCTGTACTGAATCTGTCAATTTTAAATTTGTCATTTTTGCATCTGTCATTTTAAATCTGTCAATTTTGCAGCTGTCATTTATGCATCTGTCAATTTAAATCTGTCATTTTAAATCTGTCAATTATGCATCTGTCATTTTTGCATCTGTCATTTTAAATCTGTCAATTTTGCAGCTGTCATTTATGCAACTGTCAATTTAAATCTGTCATTTTAAATCTGCCAGAAAGAAATCTTATCTTTTATTCAGATCTGAGTGTAATCATTACCGACGACAAGGGTTGGTCAATTATAACATACCACCGTACGCCAGTTAACATTTGTTCATTACCCAAGCGAAGTGCGACCTCATTATAAATGTATGCGAGCTAAACGCCTCAAGCGAGGCGCCCACGATTGCAGGCGCGGTATCAAACCCACGGTCACGTGTGTGCATAGCAAGCATCTGCAGTACGCAGAACTCTATAAGGAAGTCACGTAGGCCACACCAGCCGTAGTACTTAGAACTCTATAAGGAAGTCACGTAGGCACACGGCCACGATTTCACGCCCACAGAAGGAGTATATAAAGACCAGCACTTTATGGGACAGTTCAGTCTGAGTTACAACGAAGCTCGAAAGGTAGAAACTGTTTACCAGGGTAAATGTTTACCTCCTTTTAAGCAATACTCACCCAGAAAGCCGTAGAAACTGGTAGCCATGGTTACTGTTTACCTCGGTCTTTCTGAACATCATAATTACCAGCTTTAAGTTGAAATTGTATAATAGTATTTAAGTGATTATGCAAGTGCATACTGTGTAAATTCACGACGAATAAATATCTTATTGTACTTAACTGTAAACTGTGTTCATTTTGTAACTTGGGCTCCGTCTTTTGCGTTTTTAAAATAAAGTACCATTTTTAAAAACGCCTTTCTTCGTCACGAAACGTTAATTCGCCATGCATTTCTTTAGAAACACTCGAGTTACTTGTTGTCGTTGACTTATCACGTGTAGGGATCTATAAAAATCCGAACCTTTTTCTACCTGTGAAATCTCAATAAGTTGCTAACTATTTAGCAAGATTTCGAAAACCTTATTACGAGAGAAATTTAATAATCAGTATATGTAGTTACTAAAAGTAGGAGCACAATACTACAATCAATAAATAAAAATATCACCTAGCTTTAACTAAACGGTATGTAAGAGTTTTCGTCTCTTTGCAGGTAGAACGATATGATGTATTGTTCTGATATCGTAAACTGATATTGTAAAATATAGGAGATATATCTAACTGTTATTTTTATTAAACTACTAATAGCTAACTATTGTATCGGTCAGAAGGGTAATAAATGCATTAAATTATCATAAAACGAGTCCTTAAAGTACCGTCGCTTTTCAAACAGAGAGAGATCATATAAAACAATCTTCCAAAAATAAAAAGCGAAACCTTAATTAAGATTTATTATTGCATATTTTATCCCCGAACAAAAAATAACGGGATAGTTTTACTTGTGTTTACTTGTGTGTAAACGGTGTCAAGGGGTAGAGATAACGACATTCCTTTCCTATAATGAATGTGAATAGGCAATTTCCAGGTAAAAACTCCTTTCTGTAAACTTTATTTCTAAATGCTAAAACTGAATGCGAGATTTTAATTAAATATCTCTTGCTACAAGTTTTCATATTAACAATTTGATTTTTTGAGAATTTTATAATAATAAAAATTACCTTGTTTATTGTTTCCAGCCTTATTTTGTGGAACTCCATAATCATGAAATAAATAAAGATTATTAAAAGTTTCACAGTTTTATTAAAATATACCTGACAATATTGTTTCGACAGCTATGCTGTCATTATCAAAGGTAATATAATTATAAACAAACACGTCGCTAAGGTAGATACAAAATAGGTAACTAGATAAAATAATAATAATAATAATAAAAAATTAATAATAAGAATCATAATTAAACATCTAATACTTCCAGTAACGGAGAATTACTGAGCTCAAGTTGTTCATTCATTAAAGGTACCCTGAGTTTGTGTTTGTATATCTCAAAGGCTTCTAAAATGTCTAATTTGCGTTTGTTATTACAAAAATGTAGGAATTTAATATTATTTTGAGGAGTCATTGTGTGATTTTGTTCTAAAAGGTGTTTGGCGTAATTCGATTTTTCAGGATGTTTATTTTTGTAATGACGTACGTGTTCTTTATATCTTATGTCAAAATTTCGAAGTGTTTGTCCAATATATACCGAACTACAAAAAGAACAATTTAAACGGTAAATGCCCGATTTCATGATATCATGTGTTCTGTCTTTAGCATTAAATAAAAATGAAAAAGTGTTAGTGTTGGTTTTAAATGTTATTTTATAATTGTTGGTTTTTCTTAGTATATGTGCAATTTTTTCTGATATTTTGCCAAAATATGGTATAGATATGTAATTTGTTTCTTCTGTTTTATTGTCAATGGGATATATTCTTTTGTATATATCCATATACAGAAAACCAACACAAACAGACATAACAATACCAAATGAATCTTGTCACCACAATACACATAAAATAGCAGCATACAGATCATTAGTACACAGAGCTTTAACTATTCCACTAACAAAATCAGATTTTAGCAAAGAGATATCAACCATTAAACAACTAGCACATGCAAATCATTATAATCCGAACATGATTGACACTTTAATTAAACAAAAAGATTATAGGTTAGCTATCAAAAGAATATATCCCATTGACAATAAAACAGAAGACACAAATTACATATCTATACCATATTTTGGCAAAATATCAGAAAAAATTGCACATATACTAAGAAAAACCAACAATTATAAAATAACATTTAAAACCAACACTAACACTTTTTCATTTTTATTTAATGCTAAAGACAGAACACATGATATCATGAAATCGGGCATTTACCGTTTAAATTGTTCTTTTTGTAGTTCGGTATATATTGGACAAACACTTCGAAATTTTGACATAAGATATAAAGAACACGTACGTCATTACAAAAATAAACATCCTGAAAAATCGAATTACGCCAAACACCTTTTAGAACAAAATCACACAATGACTCCTCAAAATAATATTAAATTCCTACATTTTTGTAATAACAAACGCAAATTAGACATTTTAGAAGCCTTTGAGATATACAAACACAAACTCAGGGTACCTTTAATGAATGAACAACTTGAGCTCAGTAATTCTCCGTTACTGGAAGTATTAGATGTTTAATTATGATTCTTATTATTAATTTTTTATTATTATTATTATTATTTTATCTAGTTACCTATTTTGTATCTACCTTAGCGACGTGTTTGTTTATAATTATATTACCTTTGATAATGACAGCATAGCTGTCGAAACAATATTGTCAGGTATATTTTAATAAAACTGTGAAACTTTTAATAATCTTTATTTATTTCATAATAAAAATTACGATATCTTGTATAATTCATATTTTCAATGATTTTATGATATGGCCGTATAAGAGACGTTTATCTCTTAGAAAAGTAACAAAGCATCATCAATATATCGCAACATGTCATTATTATCATTAAACGAGATCGAAGATGATGATGAATTCATATTCAACGGTAACAAATATAATTTATTTTATATTAGTTCAAGGTTACCATTATGATACTCTTTAATACACAGGGAAATAGGTAAAATGTAAAATTGTTCCATGATATTTATTAATAAACAGAAACATTTTACTTTAAAGTTAAATTATCGGCTATTATTATTGCCGCTGTCGTTGAATTTAAATTTTGAAACTCAAGAATCGTCAATTACACAAAATGGGATTATTTACGGTTAAAGGTTGGTTGGGAATTCGCCATTTGATCGGCTCATTAAAGACGACTGCTCACTTGTCAGATAATTAAAGTTTACCAGGGCTTTATTGAAAAGAAGAAGAAGGCATTTTCAAAATATAAAATTATTTAGCACGTTTACGAATCGCGAGAGAGAATGGATATTAATCAAAGACTGATACTGTTTAAATCGACTATTTTAACATATATAGCCAGTTTACATATCGTTCACCAAGGTATGTCTCATGTAATTAATTAGTTAAATAAACGTTAACGTCTCAATGTTACTACTAACACAATATGTACCAATAAGCTTTTTACTGGTACCCCTCTAAAAATCACGCATAAATAATAATAAAAAACAATCAAAGAGAACGAACGTTCTTAAACATCGATCAGCAAGGGATGATTTTAAATTTAAAAACAGCTATACTTTTAAAATCTAAGAATATGTACTACAGGTAGTTTGTCAGACCCTTCCCCATCTGTATATAAATTTAAACACCTGCGTTGTCAAGTAACACTTATCTAGGGACAAATCTAAACGACTATGTATGTCTGTTCCATCAAATGCGGCGTATTAAAGGGGAAAAAGCGCGCAACGACACGCATAACATTTCAAATGGTTTATGACCCTTAGCGAGTGTTCGATTAGATATCATCGGGGGCGCTCAGTTCCTTTGTTGAACGAACGAGTTGAATCCTGTTTATTTTATAGTCTTGCGTAATAATATGCAATACAGCTCGAGCTCTATAAAAGCAGCCTCGAAGTTCAAAATCGTCACTTGTGCGTGATTGCTCGCTGCATTTATGCTTTCAAGCAAGATTAACTTTTTCTAAATTATAAATAGGTACCTTGTATACGCTAATGCTAGAATTGGGGTTTATCTGTTATTTAAGCGTACAAGTGTTTATTTTTACGAATAATGCTGCTAACAATTTATTAACTTTGTTTTTTCCGCATGATTGTTCTATTTTACGCTTTAATAATATTAAAGTTTCAAGAAATTCGATATATCAGGGCTCTAATAATAATAATAATAATAATAATAAAGGGGGGCCTATATAGTCACACACACACACATTTAAATTTCAACACTTAAGACAATCATTAATTTTGCAAACTTTTTGTAAACAGTTTTCAAATTTGCTTTAACCTGTATTGTACAAAATTCCGTACAGTTATTTCCTTGTTTATTTACTTAAGACAATCGTTAATTTTGTAAACATTTTGTAAAAACAGTTTTCAAATTTGCTTTAACCCGTATTGTACAAAATTATTAAAGTTTAAGACTGGTTAATAATAATGGTTATTTGCTAAAAAGGTTTTATTACCTTGCATTAAAACGGATCTTTCGTTGACTTTGTACAAAGCGTATTAATAATTGCTGCCGTTGCTGTTTGAAATCTACAACGTTAATCGACCAAAAGTTAGGATTTTGAGTATTAACTATGGCATGGTTGCTTTTACCCTTTTGTGTTTTAATAATAATTGTACACTTTTCAAGCAAGATTGACTTTTTCTAAATTATAAATACCTTGTACGTTATTGCTAGAATTGTAATTTATCTGTTATTAAGCGTACAAGTGTGTATTTTTATGAATAATGTTGCTAACAATTTATTAACTTTGTTTTTTTCGTCTTATGTTTAACGTACTAGCTGCTTAGCTAGTTTTGCATTCAGATATTATTGTTTATGTCTACTAATTTAACGAATTTCTTGTAATCTCATTTATTTTGCGAACAATAATATTTCACTATGTCATGTAATAATAAGGCAGTCTACCTGCCTTTGTTTAATGCCTAGTTACTTAGTAAACTAGATTGTTTTGTTATTGTTTATTTAAAATAATAATAATTTGCCAAAGGGTTTTATCAACATTTTAAACTTTAATAATAATTAGTTGATGTTTATTTAAAAATTAACAACATATAATCTTTGTTTTTAGCAGCTGTTAAGTGTGCAAGTGCGATATTTTTGTTGTTATTGTTGTTACGCTTACCTGTACAAAATGTCTTCTCTCTACGAAGTAATCGCCAAAAGTATGTCCACTATAAAGAAATTCGGCACCCAGAAACACCGGGTAGTGTTTAAAGTAAAGGACGCGCCAGATGGTGAAGACCATTTGAACTTTTTTAAATCGGCCAACAATGAAATTTTACGGAATTTGTTAAACAGGGCGCAGTCTACAGACAAAATAGGGGCCTCCTTTGAATTCGACAGTTTCAAACAAAAACTTCCCGGCTACATGAGTTTCAAAAGAGCAGACGAGATTACCTTCAATGATGTCTGGGGTATTCTAGAATCAATCTTACAGAGCGATCCTGAAGCCTTGAGTTTGGACACCTTTAGACTGGTCGCTACTATTGTAACACCACCTGCCGGACAAGGTCGCAGTCGTTACCGTATGTATAGCACCTTTGCCGAAGAATGTAGCCAACGCAGAGGGATTGTCACGATTAACAACAGCAGTGACAATCTATGCCTACCCAGGGCTTTGGTCGTAGGCAAGGCTCACGCAGATAACAGTGCTAATTATAAGAAGACCCGTGATAATCAGAGAGTGCAAAAGATAAAGGCCGAGGAAATGATGCAGGAAGCAGGCGTAGCCTTCATTCCACCGGAGGAAGCCGGGGTCAATGAATTAAGGCTCTTCCAGCAGCTCCTGGCCCCCAGCTATAAGATAACAGTATATAGCTACGGATCAAAAGGACTTATCTTCGAGGGGGTCGTTGATAATGATGCTTGTGATGCAATAACAGTAACAAAGAACATCAATCTGCTGTATCACGAGCATCATTACAACGTCATAACATCGTTGACCTCGGCCTTTGTATGCAGATACTTTTGCGAGCACTGTCACGTACCCTATAACAACAAGGGAGATCATCGGTGTGAAAAGTCCTGCGTAGGCTGCGGTAGCTCTCCGCCCTGCGAAAGAACAGCGCAGCTGATTAGGTGTCCGGACTGCAGGCGTGATTTTAGAACCCAGACATGTTTCAATAGTCATCAAGATAAAATGTGTCGGGAAGTACAGAAATGCGAGGGATGTTTCAAAACCGTGAACCTCAAGACCCGGAAGCAGACCCACGTGTACAGGGAGATCTATTGTAAGATCTGTAAGAGCCATAAACCCGAAAACTATTTTTGTTTCATACAGCCGGCCGGGTCTAGGAGCGCAAAGCAACAACAAGACACCTTGTTTGTGTTCTTCGATCTGGAGACCCGGCAAGAGAAATAAATTGCGCCCGTCGTAAAGCTCCATGTACCGAATCTATGCGTTTTCCAGCAAGTCTGTTCTGAATGTTACAACGATTCATCAGCGGCTACCACCTGTGTGAGATGTGGTTTGCGAGAACAGATCTTGCTAGGAAAATGCATTGATCGGTTTTTACACTATTTATTAGACTCGCGGAAATTGTTCAAAAAGGTTGTAGCAGTTGCCCATAACGGGCAGGCTTTCGATACGCAATTCATTCTAAATTATCTGATAACCAATACCTCACTGAATCCAGACCTCATTATGTGCGGCTCAAAAATTCTGCTGCTACAACTAGATAATCTAAAGATTATCGAATCTTTAAACTTTTTCCCTATGGCTCTAGCAGATCTGCCTAAAGCGTTCGATTTACCGGCTCCCAAAAGATACTTCCCGCACCTCTTTAACACCGAGGCCAACGCCCATTACGTAGGGCCTCTTCGTGACATCAAATTCTACAGCCCTGATACCATGAAACGAGGCAAACAGGGACACGGAGTTCGACATGCAACGTGACCTGGTCGAATATTGTCGAACGGACGTTGATATTTTGAAGAGAGCCTGTATCCACTTTAGGAATCTCTTTATTGAGGAATGCGACGTTGACCCGTTCACGGAAGCCATCACCATCGCTTCGGCTTGTAATCTCATGTTCCGGAGGAAATTCCTCAAAGAAAGCACCATTGGAGTGGTACCAAAGGGTGGTTATAGACGGGCAGATAACCAGTCTAAGGTATCTCTCCAATGGTTGTTGCTGGAAGAGCATCAAAGAGGTGTTGAGATTCAACACGCTGGTAGGCAGAGAGAAGCTATCTTGGGCGGGTTAAAGGTAGACGGGCTGTATGGTAACCAGATATTTCAATTTCACGGGTGTTACTTCCACGGATGTCCCACCTGCTTCACCACCCGTCGCAACGAGCCTCTACACGACGATCCTAGCGACACTCTGGATATGAGGTTCGAGAAGACCCGAGCCACTACTGCAAAGTTAAAGTCGCTAGGATACGAGGTCGTTGAGCAGTGGGAATGTCGCTTCCGGGGGCAGCTAACACCCGAAATCAGACATCCGGTATGTCGACGTATGCTCCCTTTACCCCTGGGTATGCAAGTACGCCAAATTCCCTGTTGGCCATCCGGAAGTTTACGTAGGCAAGGCGGCTTGTGAAAAGCTAATCAGGGATAAAGGGGGCCTGGAAAACATCAACGGCGTGATAAAATGTACAGTGTTACCGCCGCAAGATCTGTATCATCCGGTCTTACCCGTCAAAATGCACCAAAAGCTGCTGTTTCCTCTATGTCGCACTTGCGCTGAAGATTTGAACCAGGCCGAATGTCAGCACGGCGTAGAGGACCGAGTCATCAACGGAACCTGGGTCTTGGACGAACTGTTAATGGCCATACGTAAGGGTTACATCATGCAGGACATACAAGAGATCTGGTCGTACGATGTAACCCAGTACAATAAATCGTCCAAGTCTGGGGGCTTGTTTTCGGGCTTCATCGACAAGTTCCTGAAGATGAAACAGGAAGCCAGCGGATGGCCATCTTCAATAGCTGTCAACAACGACGAGGATGATATCGAGGGAGCCCGGAAACAGTACGTTGATGACTACATCGAGAACGAGGGAGTCTCCTTGGATTCGATGAAGATCATCAAGAACCCTGGTTTGAGATCGTTGGCCAAACTGATGCTGAATTCCTTCTGGGGTAAGTACACTAGCCTTACTAGTTTTCTTTACTTAATATTTTTGTATTCTAGGGAAATTTGGTCAACGTGAAAACCAGGCAAAAACGGCCATAATCAGCGAACCCATGGAGTTCTTCGACCTGTTGTCCAACCCTGGCGTAGAAGTAAATCACGTGCAGGAAATAAATGACGAAGTGATTGCGGTTAACTGGCAACATAAAGAGGAAGCAGCAGATCCTCTGTCGTGAGTCAACGTGGTCATCGCGGCATTTGTCACTGCACAGGCCCGTCTTAAGCTGTATTCCTATTTGGATCAGCTAGGCGAGAGAGTCTTATACTGTGACACAGGTAAGTCGTACTATCAATATCAACACCGACTATATTAGAGTTAATTTTTTTTCGTTGTTTCAGATTCTGTAATATACATTTCGAAGCCGGGCGACTTTGATCTACCAACAGGAAGCTTCCTAGGTGACCTCACCGACGAGCTCGAAGAGTACGGTCCTGGATCGTATATTATAGAGTTTGTGTCAGGCGGCCCTAAAAACTACGCCTACAAAGTGTATTCCCCAACCACCGGACAGATACACGTGGTCGTCAAGGTCAAGGGTATTACCCTAAATCTCGCCGCAACTCAAAAAGTAAACTTTGAGTCCAATCTGAGACTGATGGACGGTATGGGCGAGAAGATTATTGTAGAGTCCAACAACATCCGGCGTACGGCTGACCATCAGCTTGTACCGCGAACGGAATCAAAGTCCTATAAGATAACGTTCGCGAAGCGACGAGGCATAGAAGATTTTGATTCCGTTCCGTTCGGCTATAACAAGCGACCACGTGTATAAACATTTTAAACCCGTGTGTGTGTGTGTGTGTGTGTGTGTGTGTGTGTGTGTGTGTGTGTGTGTGTGTGTGTAGTATAGTTGTATTTTTAAGTTTTGTAAATTTTTGTATATCATTTGTATAGGTAGTACCATATCTAACTCTTAAGTAGCAAAATATATGTATAGTAATAAGTACATCATCTGAAGGTCGATGTTTTCAATGATTATCATAATGTATATAATTATTGTACAGTTCAATCGTAGTAGCAGTAGTCGGGTATATTAATCAAAAGAGATCGACCTTCTTCGACTTGCTGTAATTATTATTATTAAAAGTGCTGATGTCTAGGTTTATACTTTGTGTATACTATATTCGAAATTATTTAAGAATGTAATAATTGTTACGTAGGTAATTAGTTGTTGTAAATTGTTCAATCATCTTTTGTCAGTATAGTGTAGTTATAAGTATAATAAGTGAAGCTGACAAGGGTTATACTCTATGTACCGTAATTGTAATTATTTATCAAAAGATGGTGAAACTTGGGAGTGATTGAATGTAAATCATAGCCATCACGAGGATACACGGGGAACATACTCATGAAATAGATCTCTTACCTGATAAACGCGTTTTTTTTTGTTCTTTTCAATTATGTCTGATAAGTAGTAGTAGTAGTAGTAGAGGATGAAGACAATGTTGAAAAGAATATTTGGCATAACAAAACGTATAAAGCATTCAATTGGGCGTTTCATAAAAAATGTGTTATAAGTATGTCTTCATGGTTATCCGAGAACAGATTTCAACCCTAATAATTGTTTAGTTATTTAATTATTGTTTAGTTGTTTAATAATTTTTGAGAAAGATTGTCATAGAATAAAAGATTAATGTTCTATCATGGTTATCCGAGAACAGATTTTAACCTAATAATTGTTTAGTTATTTAATTATTGTTTTGTTGTTCAATAATTTTTGAGAAAGATTGTCATAGAATAAAAGATTAATGTTCTATATGTGTATTATTACTATTCTCCCCTGTACCATGGCATGAAAGTGATAGCTATAACTAGTATGAGAGAGAAGCAAGAATGAGGTAATTACCTACACACCTGACGATGATGACGTGTCATTAAACAAGATGAGACTTGTCTGTCAACGTCGACAACTTGTTTACCGTATGCAGTTATTGAGCATGCGTTGGATCTAGGTAAGTATAAGCGACTATATAAAGTCGACAGTTGTTAGTGTGTAGCAGTAGACGTGTACATCAGATCAGCAGCAGCAGCAATTACGATGATGGCGAGTATAAGCAGTCTTAATTATTGTTATGATAACGAGACCTGTGAGAGCGATTTTTTTCCCTTGGAAATAGGCAAGTTGTTTATAAAACTTCAAGTTTGTGTTTGTATGCTGATTTGTGTCTATTTTGTTACTTGTTTAGATGAAGTTACTTGTTTCCGCTTAGTGAAGGGATAAAAGGATCCAATCCCAGAGTTAGCGCTAAAATTCAAATCTAGGGCATGGGAAATCCAAGATGGCTCCTTCAAAAGGACAAATTCAAATTGACGGATGCAAAATTGACAGATCTTAAAATGACAGATGCAAAAATGACAGATGCATAAATGACAGATGCAAAATTGACAGATGCAAAAATGACAGATTAAAAATTGACAGACGTATAAATGACAGCTGCAAAATTAACAGATTTAAAATGACTGATGCAAAAATGACAGATTAAAAATTGACAGACGTATAAATGACAGCTGCAAAATTGACAGATTTAAAATGACAGATGCAAAAATGACAAATTTAAAATTGACAGATTCAGTACAGATTCAAATTTAGCGCCACATGCTGTGATATAAAATGGCCGCAGACTCTAATTGAAGGGTCTTCTTCTCTAATACAGTTCTCTTTTACGCGACCTCTCTACATACCGGTAATACAGATTTCTTCATGACGCCCTCTAGTAGTAGTACAGTCTGCCGATAATACAGATCCCTTCATGACGCCCTCTATTGACGATACACAGATTGCCGGTAATACAAATTCCCGTAATGGCGGGCGTGGTAGAATGGCGCCAGACGTTCCAAAATGGCTGCCTTCAACCAATTAGAAGCAAGGGGTGGAGCTACAGGAGTGGGGGTTAACCAATCAGAGAGCAGTAGGCGTGTCATCCAAGATGGCGGCGACCAATCAGAAGCAAGGGGGAGGAGCTACAGGAGTGGGGGTAGCCAATCAGAAGCAAGTGGAGGAGCCATGCCATTGGCATGACAAATGGCATGTCAATTTCCGTCTGGGCCAGGTGACCCAATACCTACTATCTATATTTTATTGTATTAATAATCATATTTTATTTATTTATTTTATTTATTAATCAAATTATATCGAAGAATTCAGTCTTCTGCGTTAATAATCAGAATACAAATGTTAATTCGACGAAAATATTGCAAAATGTAAAATTACATTTTAAATTTATGTTAATATATACAAATAATTAATAAATGCATTATAGGCATTCACAGTCGTATTTCAATGTCTCAGATTTTGTTCAAATTTTGTCCTTGCATAGATAGAGATACATATGAAATGTCATTAAATTATTTTTTCCAGAATTTTTGGATTACAAATGGCCGAAGTAGAAGTTTTAGAAAATTTTATTTTTTTGGCAAATTCTGCTACCCGTCATTCTACATCATCTAACTGAACTTGTCATAACTCCCTTATTTTTTTAGTTATCTGGGTCATCCAGGCATCAGATTAAAGCTAGTTCTTGGATCTTTCAGAGTATATCAAGAAACGTGCAAAAGACATTGCACAGTAGAAAAGTAGCAGGCTTTGAAAGCAAATTTTAGTGTTTTTACAAATTCTGACTTTGTTCCTGTGCTACAATAATTATCATCCGTTTGAAACTTTTTTTTTAGAATTGTCTTAGCATATACCTGGTATCGTTAAAAAAGTTAAAACACAAAAAACACCCTTTTTATTTTTTAACTGACTACTTTTTTTAATTCTAATGAGCCAGATAACTCAAAAAATAAGGGAGTTCAGTTAGATGACGGGTAGCAGAATTTGCCAAAAATCTAAATTTTCAAAAACTTCTACTTCGGCCATTTTTAATCTGGAAAAAATAATTTAATGACATTTCATATGTATCTATACAAGCACAAAATTTGAACAAAATCTGAGACATCAAAATACGGCTCTAGTCAATTTGGTATGAAATTAGCCTTATATCATCTATTTTCCATTTATCTACTTAACTAAAAATTTTAACTAGTACCCTGTTGCACCTAACAATTTTTTGACAACTTGCAGTTTTAGAATCTGCAGAACCAATGCTACAATTCTATGTAAATTATACATTTTTACTTCGAAGCCCCACAAAATGTGTTTCTTGTAAGTTTCCGAGTTCCAAGCACTCTTGTTAAAATGTTAATAGCACAATTCTTTCAAAAACTACAATTTTTAAAGTAAAGGTTTACTCTAATAAAAACTGCTATACAATTCACATACATTGCCTTGCAAGTGATTTTTATTGCTATTTTATTGCACCACAACCATATGTTTTCATATTTAACGTAACATATTTGCATTAATGTTTTTGCTTGGCAAATGGTTACAAAGTTATTGTTCTGTTAAATAAGATAGGTTAAGCAATTATGAATGAGTTTTATTACACAAATGACATGAAACTCAGCTGCAAAAAGACTTATTCCAATGAAACGATATTTTTTAAAAAGTTTGTATTTACATCCTTTTGAGCTAACATATAACATAAATATTTAATAAAATTATTTTAAACTAAAAACATGTAATTGCAAATAAAAAATTTAATAATTTATACCAAAATACCAAATTTAATCTTTTCTTACTGTAATTGGTACATTTTAATATTATTACGCTATAAAATATATTAACTATAAATGGGCAAATACTTTTAACAATGTTAGTACGGGAAACTCCAAATCAGTCATTTTTCAATAGCTCATAATTTTTTATGATTATGGCAAAATAGGCAAATATTTTGCATTTAAGATATTTTTAAATAATACTACACATATGATTGCTACTGTTAAAGCTTTTAGAAATTTGCAAAATAATTACAATTTTCTGTTAATGTGGTAGCAGGTTGAGCAAAAAATACCGCTATCATTACTGTTTCCCATATTAATATTTTTTCTGCGAGCATTTGCTATAAATTGCTAGATAACTCTATGCACTATAAAAACTCTATTTATATTCGAAATCTGAGATTAATTCTATATCTTGTACAATTTGAAGCATATCAGTAAAAATCAGGTTTTTAATCATAAACACAAATATAAAAGTCAAAATTTATGTATCATAAAGCATAAGCTCATTCGAAAGAAGAATGCCACATCTCAGATGTGTTCTTTCGGGAAACATTTCAAAATTTTGAATAGCGTTTATATGAATTCTTACATTAATAATGATGAGGTTTCTATTTTTAATGATACTTGCGCAATGTAATATTTATACATTTAAAGGACATGTGTTTCACTTCCAAATAAAGTTTCTTTTTTTTTTAAATCACTATTCTTTCGAATGAGCAATATGATGTAAATTCTGCTAAAGACAGAATATCTTATGCAAATATTCTCAAGAATCAATTTGTCTTAATCAAGTACTACTTTTTGAAATGTCTAATTTGTTAATCTCAAAAACTAAACAGATTAAGAACTTGGAGACCTACACACAATAATATACAATTGCTTATTATAATGCACAGTATTATAGGTACTTATATCTTATCCACCGAGACCACAAACTTCTTCTATTTAGTAGTGGCCTGCAAATGGTAACAGGCATTGGATCAAATAGTTTGAAAAAACTAATAAAAGCACCTTTACTCTTCACAAGCAACTACCACAAAGGAGAGTTTGTTTTAAATTAGGCTGGCATCGGTCCTGATGAATAAAATATAATTCTTATCAATTTCAATAATATATTAATTAAATAATAAAAAATTTCTGTTTTTGGTAATACAATTGTGCTTAAGGATTTTATAAATAAATTACATTTCAACAGCACTATCTATCTAACATGGAATGTATTTTCTATTACCTAAATACAAAATAAACGTTACAATATGAATGGCAGCATTTTAAATTTTTCAATAATTCTAAAGGATATCTATCTTCAGTACGATTTAAGAAATTTACAAATACACATGAATAAATGAGTATCATTGGTTTTTTACACATTTCTTATACAATTTTTTAAGAGCAAAAGATCTCTAAATCTTCAAACGAGAATTTCATTACAATTAGCATACGAAGGTCTTATGATATTCCATTCTTTTTTTTAAATTTCACTTTTTATGTCATATAGATATACATATTACACTAATCTTTACAAGGATACATTATTTTATTCAAGAGAATTAAGCATCAAAAGTTGTTTTAAAACTTTTGTTTGAGACGTTTCCCTTATTTCCCCGGCTAAAAACATTTCATCAACTACGGTATAAACTTTATAGAAATTAAAAACAAGATCCAATTCACAAACATTATGAAAATATTCGTTTAGTACTTCAACAAAGTTGTGGATCGCTTCCAAGTATGATAAATTATTATCATTTACGTCAACACATATACAAAAATATAAACCAGCATATCTGCGATATACAATCTTGAAATTTCTAAACTAAAAATGAAAAGCATTATTACAAACACATAAGACAACAAACAACAACTTACTTCAACAAAATTTGTATGTTTCGCATCTCGCACTGTAACTACAGCATGGACTTCTTCAATAAGTTTCTGCTTCTCGTCATCATCGAAATTCATGTACCATTTGGCTAGTCGTGTTTTACCAGCTCTGTTTTGTATGAGAATAAAGCGAATCTAAAAATAAATACATTTTTCAATCTAGAACTGTTACATAACCTAGAATAAAGAAAGCTCAAATATTTAGTTTACAACACGTTAGTGTCTATAAATCGTGAGATCTTAAACTTATATTTTGTATTTCATTGAAAACTTACCATTATATAAAGGAATTTTCTATATTATGCAAATTTTAAAGTGCCAAGTTACACTTTAATCAAATTCAACTACTATTTCCTTTGAAATTAGCTGAAAATCAAAGTTTGGTTTGCAGCTAGACTTTTGACTGGACCTTTACAGTAATCCAAATCAATACTAATAAACTCTGAAACTAGATTTCTTATGTATGATAATTCTGGGCTACTTTAATATTCCTATTTTGAGAACAAACCAAAACTTAAATATGAATGAACTTCACATTAGTTATTAAACGCCCCCAATTTTAGGTAGTGTCGCGAGTCTCGACTAATATTTGATAAATTTTTAGAAAGATGGGTTTTTGATGAATCTCATACTAACTGCTCTTTCAACTAATTTTTAGAATATCTTTCTGATAACTTGTAAGGGTTAAAAATTCAGGGTTGCCAGATGTTCCTGGTTCTGTGAGAATGTCCCGCGTTTAAAGCTTCTGTCCCGTGCCCCGCGATATAACCATAACGGCCCGCAAAGCAAATTTTCTTGTACACACATATACGAGGGATGTCTGATGACGGGAAGGGATCCTAAGGTATTAAAACACATAGGTGTTAGTTATTTTGTTTTTTATTTTTCAATATATAGTTCCCTTGAACATAAATGCAACATTGACACGATTATACAGCAATTATAAAATTGTGCAAAAAGTAGTCAAAAGATTTACCTGCAAAATGTTCTTCAACGACTGCTTTCATCTCATTTTCATCTTGAAATCCCCTACCACGTAACTTTTTTTTCAGATTGGGAAACATAAAAATCGCTTGGTGTAAGGTCTGGGACTGTATGGTGGTTGGTTGGTTTCCTCAAACCTTGCATAGTTCACAGCTTGCTTCGTATGCTTCGTCGAATTTTATTAATTAATAAAAAGCGCTTTCATTCTTACACCCAAAATAATTATTTTGGGTGTGAGAATGAAAGCGCTTATCGACTGTTGCAATCAGTCGCCGTTGGGATAAGCCGTCGACTCAAGCAAGAGCACGCGTCCCTTTCCTAACCGTTTATTTGACGTGCGCCGCTCCGTCTTACTCCTACTATTTCCCCACGCTCCGAGAGCACCTATATAAGGAGGAGTACGAGCCGTTTTAGACAGTTCCATCCCGGAACTCGAATCCTCCTGGACGAACAAGCTGACCCAGAAGGAGCAGACCAAGCCGGCAGGATTATTAGAGTACCAGATTGGACTACCCGAAATCTTGCTGTGTGTATGCCTGGGGGGTTTCATCCTAAATCCACCATTGTCCGTAACTTACCCGAGCCCTGGCTGTGTGTATGCCTGTGGGTCTCATCCTAAATCCGCCTTTTTGTCCGTACATTACCCGAGACCTCGCTGTTTGTATGCCTGGGGGTCTCATTCTAAATCCGCCCTTTTGTCCGTACTCTACTCGAGACCTCGCTGTGTGTATGCTCTCATCCGAACTTCCAACCTTACGCAACCCTTAGACTTTTATACCCTCCCGTTCACCGACCTTGCCGCACCCGCACGTTGATTTGGCTGCTTACGCTTGGCACCTGCTTGCTGTGCCTTACCGTAGAGTAACGTATGATTTTGCTATCTTTGCACCTGCTTGCTGTGGCTACGACAGATTAGCGTAGGGTAATAGTTAGGGTAGGTAATGTTTGCTTTACTAGTGTTATTGATAATATAACCATTCGGTTGATATTGTATTAACACCCTCTTAGTGAGAGCTTTGGGGACAGGTGGAGTGATCCAGACAGGGCCAATCTCACGACCCCAGCAATTCCCTGGATTACCTTTTCTACTAGCAGTTATCCAGATCCGTAGAGCATACCACATTAAAAAACTGGCGCCCGAGAGTTACCCCGATCACCGAAAACCACCCAGCGCCATTTCGTTAGCCCACCTTACACGTGTACTTCCATGTTGCATCGGATGTTACGATGCGGCGATAAATATGATTCGAAGGTCCCCCGCACATTAAACGTACCTTGTTCACATGTAAATGGTTGTGTAAGATGTCTCCAACACGTTCTTTGCTCATGTTCAACTTCTCTGGTATGTGACAAATTGAAATACGCCGATACTCTAACACCATTTTTTTGATTTTCCTGATGTTCTCTTCAATAACTACCGCAAAAGCTGGTTCAGCACAATCTCCATCTTCAATAGACTCTTGCTCATGTTGTAACATTTATGTTAAACTCCTCATAAATATTTTGCACTTTCACCCTTTTAAGGTAATATGTAATGATGAGTTATTTATGGTACTATAGTGAGTTATGGTTAAGGAAAATATCGTACGGGACTTCAATTTCCACATTGAAACGATTTGACCAGACATTGTGAGAACGTTGCTTACTCACAAACAAAAAATGTGATTAAGCTTCAACTTTAAAGCAAGCCTACTAAGATGTCTACTACGCAAGCGGTTTCTATAAAACAATTGCATGTATTCAAGGCTGACCTCCCGTCATACACTCCTCGTATATATAAATGTTGGTTGTGGGCAATTTATTGGAATGATTTATTTTATGGGCACAAAAGTAAGTGTGTAAGTACACCCGTGTTGCTGATACTAGTTCAGTGCATAGAATGCTTCATTTGTGTTGTACAGTTTTGTGGGATATACAAGTACGATGTACTTGTTGCTATCTACGTTATATATGTTCTATGCTCTATACGCTAAATTCTAGCCTCTACGCTCTATATTCTACGCTCTAAGGTCTGGGCTCTAAGTTCTATGCTCTATACTCTATGTTCTATGATCTTTGCTCTATACTCTATGCTCTACACTCTATGTTCTATGTTCGATGCTCCATGTTCTCTGCTCTATGATCTTATGCTGTATGCTATATGCTCTATGTTCGATGCTCGATGTTCTATGTAGAGTCACTGCATCTAGTTACCTAGGTCAGCTGGTCGACCAGAGTACCGCAACCCGCCGCCATATTGGGGCAAACGAAGCACGATATTGTTCATTATTTGTACTGTATTGAATTTAATCAAATCCACGTTTACTTTAAAAGGTTTTTCTTATTCTGAAAGATCAAACCTCTAATATGTCAAACACGTAAAACGTGGTTTTAATTTGTCCATTATTAAAAATCACCCTTCTCTGTCCCAAAATGGCGGCGGTTTGCGTTACTCTGATTGACTAGCTGGCCTAGGTGACTAGATGCAGTGACTCTAGTTCTATGCTCTGTGCAGCGCGCTCTATGCTGTATCTATGTGAAGCTCCATGCAACGTGGCAAAGCACAACAATGTAAACAAGAAAACGACGAGCTGAAATATAGTGTCACACTAATAACGTGAAATACACTAAAACCTACGGCGCCAAATTCAGAACCTCATTTATGTGTATTTTGCAGTTTTCAAGTTGAACATAAATCATGTCTCAAACGGTTTATTTCAAATGCAATACGTATACCACAACCATAATAACAATTTTTGTCTTTAAACTTTCATAAATAAGGATTGTTTGCGAAACCGATACTGAAACGGAAGTATAAGTATATACTTGGTCCCCCATAACATACTAAAAAACCAAAAATATTCCTTCTTGGCCAAAAAAGGTATTTATGAGCCCCCATCCTTTCACGAAATGGTTAATAAAGTGTTTACTCAATATTTATGTGTTTTTTGTCTCATTAGCTAAAAATAATTATTAAGATTTCTTGTAATTATTATTTATTTTGCTTTTGGTATACAGACGGCAAACAAAGTCAGGGAGGCAAACAAAGTTTTCTTGGCGGGTTCCCACGTGGGAGAAATGTTTTATACTGAAGGTGTTTATTGAAAAAATCGTTACCGAAAAAGTGTGTCCCTCCGAGCGGTTTTTTTTAATTTCAAAGTTTTAATTCTGATAGAAAAGAAGAGAGAAGAAAAAAAGAAGTAGGAAAAGATATAGCATACTACCACATTCTACGAGCGATCATTCAGTTACAATGTCGCAAAAATGTACAATGCTATACCTTCATGTTTCAAGACATTATCCATTAAACAATTCAATAAAGCACTAATTAAGCAATTCAATATAGATCGTCACTGATGCACCACTTCGCAAACAATCAATATTGATAAGTTTAATTGATATATTATCTATTTATGTTAATTATTATAAGAGCTATTACTGTTATTAGTTTTACTTATAGTTCGACTATGTTTATTTGTTTGATTTATTCAAGGGGGGAATGGAAGAACAGCACTGTTGAATTCCCTCCTTGAGATTCTGTATTATGTATGATATGGAATAAATTTATATTATTATTATTATTATATACAGCCACCAACTACTTATCATTTAAGAAACACCCTTAAAATGTCAAGTAGAAAAATTTATAGAATTTTAAATGATTTTAAGTTCGTTCTGGCAATGCAGCTTGTGCTTTCTCTACTAGTTTTTTAAAAAAAAAGGACGAGTGCAGAGACACTTCCAAGATTTTCAAAACAAACCTTAACCTCAAATTTTATGTGTTAAAATATACAGATCAATAGATTTAATTATCATCTATAAAATATAAATTTATTGAAATTGATTATGTCTGGGAACAGAGGTAATTTTGTTTTGGTATTTTTTTAACTAAAATTCAAGTCACAAGTGAATTATTATTATAGGACCTCATCGTAAAGGCCACTACAATAAACACAGAAATGATAAAACCAAAGTTGGCGATAAAGGAAGGGAAGTACTGGAACAAATCGATGATAATAATCCTGTTATAAAAATGTTTAAGGAATATGGTGCAGAATTAGATGCCAAACATGATAGGCACGAAAGAATTGTTAAGATAAGCCGTGATATTACAATTGAAAGTAAACGTATCATCTTTCTTTTACATAGTGCGGCTACAGACTTGTAAGTTATTTTTCCGTTATGCATCTTAACTGGAATTGTGTTATATATTTTCTTTTAGAGAACACAAGAGAGAGCAAATATTTAATGAAGCAGATCTTCGTCTAAATCAACTGATTGAAAAGAATTTTAAGGGAGTTGCACTTGAATTAGAAGGACAAGATCCATATTTATATTTGCGTGCCTATACTGCAGGAGTGCAAGAATTTGTTGAAGCATTATTGTATTATCAGTTTTTGAGGTATGGTCGGATTGAGCCATGTGAAAATCTAAGTGAAAAGTTAAAATATATGGTTTCGATTTTGCCTAAATCAAATGATAATACTGAAGTGATGGAGATTTCAAACAAAGAAGTAAATTTAGTTATACCACCTCCTGAATTTTTCCTTGGTATGGCTGATTTTACTGGGGAATTAATGAGGCGGTGTATTAATAATTTGGGCTCTGGAAATATCGATGACTGTTTTCGTATTTGCAATTATGTTAGAGACATTTACGTGGGATTTTTAAGTAAGTATTTGTAATGTTTTGTTAAAAATGTACATTAACATGTTTTGTTTGTTTAGGTATAAACAGCTCAGGATATAAAGAGATAGGAAGAAAAATTTACATTCTTAAGCAAAGTTTGTCAAAGATGGAGTATGTTTGTTACAATATTCAAGTGCGTGGTAGTGAAATTCCAAAACACATGTTAGCTTCTGTTATTAATGCTAATAGTGCAGAAGTCAATAACGATGAAGATGAAGGCTTTTATTAGTTTTGATTTCATTTTTTAAAAAATAGTGCGTCTTGTTTAGATTGTATTTATTAGAATTAAGTGCTTTATGACCGTTATTGTGTCAGAATTATATTTATGTTTTTGTCAGTCACAAATAATTTGCTTATTTGGAATTGTAATTATATTATTATTAACATTTGAACTGCATTTTTAACTGCATTGAAGTTTATAAGGATAATTTTAAATGTTACTTTTGAAAATTCTGTCGTATTACAATTACAATTTAGGAAAACAGTTTGTATAAGGCTGTGCACTTGTAAACATGTATAATTAAGTATGTATTCAATAAATACTTATTTTATTAAATTATTCAGTAGAAATAAATTATTTTAATTTAAGTAAATATTAAAGTATATATGAATGTAAAGGACAAGGTCAACTCCATAAATTCTCGGTTTGGCAGGCTTCTACAGGTGCCAACATGTTCAAACTCGGTTGCTTCATAGTTGAATATGTAAGAGGCCTACATTATATATATTACGGCTAGAAGTGTAATAGATTTTAGTAGCCATTCGAGCATCGTGACGAGTGCATGAAAATGTTGCAGCTAACGAAAATTGAGTACTGAGTGGTCATAAAATTTTTAACAAAAGGAGGGCACACACCTCAATTAAATCAAATCAACGTTTAGATGGCGTTTATGATGATTTATCTCCTCCATATTCCACTGTAGAAAAGTGGGCAAAATGTTTCCGTTTGGGGCTAGAATCTCTTGAAGATGTTGAGCGCACCGGCCGGCCAATTGAAGCGGTAACGCCTCAAGAAGTTGCAATCATTGGAGAAATGGTATTAGAAGATCGCTGTTTGAAAGTTAAGGAGTTAGCAGTGATGTCTGACATTTCGGAAACAAGTGTTTGCCGAATATTTCATGACCATTTGGGTATGAATAAAATTAGTGCAAGATGGGTACCGCGTCTTCTTTCTGCTGTTCAACGTCTAAGTCGCGTCGAATGTGCGCGCTCGTTTTCAAACTTATGTGGAGAACCCAAAGCCGATTTTGGAGTTCACGGTCACTGGAGATGAAACAATGGTTCTGTATTATGATCCTCTATCCAAAAGGGAATCGATGGAATGGCAGCGACCCGATGAACCTCGTCCCAAAATGGCGAAAGTCGTTCAATCGACAAAGACAGTTATGGCAACAATATTCTGGGATTGTGACGGCATTTTACTGATTGATGTTAAAGAACGCAATACAACTGTTAACAGTACATTTTATGCGTCTTTATTGCATAAATTGAGAAACAATATTCGTGAAAAACGTCGAGGAAAATTGACAATAGGTGTTCGATTATTACACGACAATGCAGCCGTTCATAATGGCGCAATTTCACAAGCTGCCATTCGCGAATGCGGCTTTGAAGCATTGGATCACCGTACAGTCCGGATATGGCTCCTAGTGACTATTATTTATTTTCCAATTTAAAGAAAGACCTTAGGGGACGTAGTTTTAAGGACGAGAACGAGTTGCATGCAGCTGTAATTAAACATTTTGAAGGAAAAACTTCAGATTATTTTTACAAGGGCATTGAATTATTAATTCCACGTTGTTATACGTGTATTGACATTAGAGGAGATTATATTGTAAAATAAAAAAAAATATGATTATGAAGTTTATTTTTTCTATATCAGGCCGGTTTTTCGAGAAACAATTGAAAGACAGCTGAAATTCCTGGGAAAAAACTTCTGTTTATGATATTTACAGGGCCCATAGTCGCTTCATATTTTATGAAAATCTTCATATTCTAGACATGGCTTCATATTTATTTATATATTTTTAAAAATACCCTAATTTTTCATAAAATAGTTCTAATATCTTGAAGATTATATACTGACGTTGGACGTATCGTCCTTATTTTTTTTTATTTTCATTTTCAAAAGAAAGAACTATAATGAACTAATTCGGTTAAGAAAGGGTTGAAGTTCGGTTTCTGGAATATCGCTTCAAGGGTCACCCCCAGTGACGGGGCAAGACCGAAACTGGACGTGGGCAAGATGAGTTTTGCGAGGCCCGCTTTCGAATGGAGGCCGCCGCATTCCTAAAGTGACCATACATTCCGCCTTATGGGTGAACAGTTCCGATTCTTAACAATTTGTTCCGCATCCCACTTTTTGAAAATAATCTACTTGCCAGTTTATAACAAAAAATTAAAATATACCTACAGGGTGTAACTAATATAATTTAAAGTAATGTGAGTACAAGTAGCTTATTTAAAATTTAAAATGCGATTTCTCGAAAACTTGCAGGAAGTGACCACATGTTCATAAAGAAAATATCTTCTTAAATATTACGAGATTTGTAGTTATATTAGTTACACCCTGTATACATATTGTCATATTATACACACTACATTCACATAAAATAAGTAACGCTTGCATTGCGCAAATAATCCGGTTTCTTTCGGCAGATGTCATTTTCGGCGTGGTGAATTTAGTGAGCGGTCAGCATTTTTACACTATAATTTTTATATTTTACAACTATACCGTGTGGCACCACAGTCCTAAGATCGCATATTGAATGGAAATGTCTGTAGTAAAGATGACAGACGTGATCAAACACTATACTGTTTGACCACGTCCGTCACCTCTTGTGCCAAAACTACATAGGGTTTGTAGTTTAGATATTGCTTGCATTTGCTAAGCGTACTCGGCATTTCCAATTAATAGAAGATATACTATTAAATGGAAATAAAAAATTGCTTATTTATATAGCTTTTATAGAGACTTCAATAAAATAAAAACACTATGGATTACTAAACAAATAAGAATTTAATGCTCATTTACATGGCGTTTTGAATGGTGACATGAATAATCGTTACAAAAGTCTTTCATTTTTTGAATTTTATTCCACTCTTCATTAAAATAAACGCTTGTAAACTTTGTTCTTAGTTTCAAAGTTAATCCTTCGGGACCATTATTAATATTGATTACTTTGTGCAAGTGCATTCACTTCTAGTATACTAGCAGCACTATTTTTATCCGTTATGTAATAGTTTTTGTTCAAATCACCTATCTAAACCATAACCTCATGATAATTACTGCTTTAGGCAGGCATTAACATGTACTGGATGTTAATCGTTTATTATTGTGCATATAATAAATATATAATATTAATTGCTACTACACATTATCTGACAAACCCCCAGGAGCTATGAAGCTTGTGCGGGAGGGAGGGCCGATTATTACTGTTACGTAAGCCCAGCGTACGGCTGCAGCCGAGTTAACAGATGGTATTAGGACAAATCCCACATTTCGTTACAGCTAAGGGAAACTGCAGAAAACCTTAACCAGATCGACCGGTACCGGGAGTCGAACGGGCCCCTTGAGTGAGAGAAGAAGACGCTAGTTCATACACTACCAAGGCTATAAATAAAGTCATACAAGGCATACATAAGTTCTACGCTTTTCTACTCTAGAAACAATGCAGAGGTACCGTAAAAACGCATAGTTAATGAACATTATCTCAACTATAAATCCTATTTGGTTTTGGCACTAAAAGGTGACAAACGTGCTTAAACAGTATAGTGTTTGTAGCCCTAGAAACATTTCCATTTAATTTGTGATTTTAGCGCTCTGGTGTCACAATAGCATAGTTCGTGTAAAATGTCGACTAGAAATAATCATATTGCCCAACGGAAAGTCCTCTTCGAGTTCCTCCAATTTTTGAAATGTACCACATCGCCCAACCTTTCACGAGGGACACAACGTCAGCCTTGACCACTTTGCCCAACTTTACTTTAGACTTACAACGCCTAAAATAGAACCACATCGCCGAAAATCCGATTGTTAGAAATAGGTTAATGCACACTTGCACACAAAGTGTTGAATAATAGTTGGGACGTTGTACGACCATAATTTAGCAATTTAACATCAGATATTTTAGGCACACTATACAAGCTAAAGCGAAAAGATTAATACTTTTTATTGATAAAAATATTATGTACATGACATAATTTATGTTAATTAAAAATTACGTTTTTGTGCAACCGTATGTGAAGTGCACACTTCGCATAAGCAACACAGGCCGCTAAATCTAATTTCGCGGTTGTTGCTCTTAGTAACAGCTGCGAAGTAAAAAATGTTGTGTATACCTTGTCTGCGAAATTCTTTACCGTTCTCGAGATTTTTGTGCCTTTGCAGCAAGGGATTTCGACGGCAATTATTCACTCGGTACATTAAAAACAGCTTTCGCGGCCTTAGTATAGAAATAACTATTTTGTGTAACCGTACGCGAAGTGAACACTACGCGTGCGCAATACAGCCCGCGAAATTGGATTTCGTTTAAGCCTGTAAAAAGTAACTGCCGCGAAGTAACTTAGTGCCAGTATCTCCACCTACTTTTACGATTTTTTACAAATTGTTTTATTTGTCTTTCCATAGAAACGCTGTAAAATGAAAGCCGCCTTTTTATTTGCAATGAATTAAACTTTTGGTTTTTTTGAAGTAATGGAATTTATAATTACATATATTTTTTACGCTTTTACAAAAACTATTGTATATACCTTGCTTGCGAAACGTGATCATCATCGAGATTGTCCTGCTTCGGCCGCAAGCGGTCTCAGCGACAATGATTTTCTCGGTACGTTAAAAAGACATTTCGCGGCTTGATAGACAAATAACTAATTCGGTTAAATTGTAGTCGCACAACTTCGCTGCTATTATTCAACACTTTACGTATGTGTGCATTAACCAATTTCTAACGAACGGATTTTTGGTGTTGTGGTCCCATTTTGGGGGTTGTGGGTTTATACGGGAGTTTGGCGAAGTGGTCGTGTTAGGCAATGTGATACATTTCAAACATTGGGCAAAGTGGACTCCGCGTTGTGCAATATGGTACTAAAATACGGGTGGGCGAAGTGTCCGGGTTTCAAAATAAATAGTGTTTGTTATATCGCGGTGCGAGGCCCCTTAGGGCGCGAGGCGGTGGCCCACATCGCCCACGCCTTGCCCCGTCACTGGTCACCCTCACCCCTCTCCCCGTGATATGTCTCAAACTTTGCTTAAAAGCCCTCTTAAGTCATTGGTCGCTCATTGGGTTATTTAACATTTTAATAGTCAATAATAAAAGAAATTCATTTGAGAAAAGGTTTGTTTATAATGCATATCAAAACCAAGAAAAACGCTTCTAAAATGAGAAACCTTTGGGGTGATAACGTAGCTATTACCAGTCAGAGCCGAAATCCACTGCATTATTATGCATAGTCTGTAGCCTCGGACTGCTCTTGGGGTTGTGGTTCAATAACAACAATATTGAGGGTGCGTAATGGGCGCCACAATATTTATTTTGGAAAATATTGAAAACCGTTTACTGTAAATGTTATGGCAAATAGCAATCAATTACTCAGTCTATCGTCACTAAAAGAATCACAGGGTTTAATAATACTCAAGGTTTATTGGAATCAGGTACACCGTGCTATATTGTTAATGTATGCAAGCTGACATTTGTAATAAAGTTAATACACATTAATTGTAAAGACAATATTTAAAAGTGATGTATAGAGATCTCTATATTTACAAAAGAATATTTATAAGTTGATAATTTAAGGGCTTTTTGCTTTTAGATAAATAGTTAGAAGAAAGAAAATTATGTCACTCGCAGTTTCGACAATAGACAGTATGAAAACATTGAAACGACTATGTTTTGTAAATGTCCGAAAAATTTCACTTAGCTTTCTTTTTATAGAGGGTAATATTTTCATAAAGCTCTTCTACTCTGACAGGTTGGTTTCTCAATCTCCATAGATGCAATGGCAGAAACGAAACTTGGGTAGAATGGGGTATACACTGGATATAACAACAGGATACTGCACTCCTACATCAGCCATATGTAAATTACGAATTCAATAATAAAAAGTAAGTCTTTCACAAATGCTCAAGAAGATTGGTCGGTATAGATCACCAAATACTTGACAAGGAATCTCTGTGCATATCTTGGGATGACTATTTCGAAATATCTCTATGTAAATAAATCCCTTCATAAGTCCCTAAAAGAACATAGATGCACTGAGAAAAAGGTTTATTTCCAAATACAAAATATATTTACTTAGGTACAATTGAGAGTTCTTTAATAAAGCTAACAAATGTTTTTTAGTTTAATATTGCTGTTTTTAAAAGAACGAAACAAGTTATTTTGATTCAAGTTGGTACTTTATTTAAGTATAATTTATTTCAGTGTTGTAAATATTTTTTGACTTAACGCTATCAGTTTAGTTGACCAGCTCTTTATTTAAATAAAATGAATTATTATAATGGGACTGATTTAATGTGAAAATTGCAACAAATGTTTGATAAAGTTCTCAGAACTAAATTATGAATTGCTTATATTCTATCTTTATTTACTGCAAGCTTGCGTTCCGTGCAGAATATAAAATATTTATTTAAATGAATTGCAGTTAATTTAGTTTTACGATCTCTTTGTTCATAAAATGTTCGTTAAGATGACGCGTGCAAAAAGATTGCATCACAACATTTCGATCTTTACCAAGTTTGGAAGTTCTATTACACGGGTTGCAGTTATAGTTAATTGTGATTACTGATTAAGTGTTTCCTATTTCAATGAGTGACCAAAAAAGTTAAAATTTTTTTAATCATAAGTGGAACTGGAAAGAACAGCTGATTGATTATTTTAAAGGTAAGAAAAACTTGATTGATTAGTACAATATTTAAGTAAGTCATTGTGCAATTCTTAGAAGTAACAGTAACTAATCAAAGTACTAACTATATATTCAATTAATTTTTAAATAGTTTTATATTAAACTAAAAAGAAGGAAATTGTTAAAACAAAGAATAAACCAGCATATTCTAAACTTTAAATATGTGCAATGTGTGCAAAATAAAATGTTAATTTTGGTTTGTTAGTTCTACAATCTGCATCTTTCGTTTAAACTGTTTTAACATTCGTTTTAAACAAAATTAACATTGTTAAGCCTGTATAAAACAATTTCTAATGTGAGAAGATGTTTTTACCTATTCGCTTTAAGTTTTAACAAAATATAAAGATCAAACAAAACAATTATATTTAATTATCATTAAAACTTCATTCAAAGCAACATTGGTAATCAGCTTAACAGTCTTTTTGTTGTGTCAACAATAAATGATTTTTGAACAAGAAATTTTTGAATCAACATTTTCATTTCTCTCAGTGTATACATTTATCATGTTTGTTTAAATATTAAGAGTTTGCAGATTCGCGAATAGTGATGAAATTATCACTTATACAAGTATCATCGTTTGTTCCACCGGCACCAGGAGAAAATTCAGTTCAAGCCAAGCAAGATAACAGCAATTTTGGTATCCTACCACTCATGAAGCAAAAGCGGGGATTATTTTACACGTGAAGGTACAAATTATTGCATTATATCAAAAAGTAATAAGTATCTTATTCATTATTTTTGTTACAGAATCTTGGTGCGCTAGAAGAATGTGTAAACATAAAGAAGACTAAAATAAAATGGCCAAGTTTGGATTGACCTTTCAATAATTCATTATATGTTTGTAGTAGTGAGTCGTTCAATAACAGACATTCAAAAGGTTTATGTTGCGTATTTCAATAATACTTGATAAATATTATGTTGATGTTTCATTTATTAAATGATTTTCATTAATTATTGGCTAATCTCACGCCAAATCACCTAGAGCCATTTGCTTCAAGTCTTAGATTTTTTCAAATTTTTTTTCTTGTATAGACACATAAATTATGAAATGACATTAAATTAATTTTTTCAGATTTCTTGGATAAAAACGGCTAAAGATTTTTGAAGATTTCGATATGTTTGCAAATACTGCTATCCTACACTGCACAGAGAGAAATGTATTTAAATTTCATCAACAATTGTGTGGCATTGTAAAACAAATTGGTCTTAAAAAAGTGACAGGGACAATTTGTGTACAATTATAAAACAAGATTGCGTCATTTAGTTTGTCAAGATTTTGTGGAAGTCAATAGTAATTTTGTAGAATCAAATGAATAGTTGTCTATAAGTTTCCATAACAAATTGTGTTACTTATTAAAACAGAATGTGTAATGTTATTGCATACAATTTTATACAAAATTGTATAATTGATGCGCTAGTTGTGCCACATTTACTTAATAATATTTAACACAATTACTTGTTCACATTTATACAAATTGTGCAATACTCTGGCACAAATATTGTATACAGAAGGTTAGGTATCACAAATAAAATATATATTTTTACATATATTAAAATATATGTAACTAATATGTATATAGCTATACAATGTATAGTATTTACATACTATACAACGTGTAATATATACACGTATAACACTAAAATTTCCTTTTGCCGTCGCCTGTTTATGTATAAATCTCGAATTTACATTAATAGCGATAATTACAAGTGGTGACATCTATAGGATGTCATCCATAAACTTTGCGAAACACAATAATTAGTAGCAAGCAGTTTGAACACTGGATTATGATTTCATTCAAACAAAATATTGTATTTTTCTAAACATGTTTTACAATTATACTTCAACATAATATGCTAGCTTATCCTCTACAACATTGTTCCAAAGAATGCAGAACTAAATCTGACTGTGTTAAATAATTGTCGTACGTTCCTGTTAGAAAATTCAGTAACGAAAACCTACACAACGCTGGACAATACGATTCTACAATTATAATATAAATTTCTCCAACACCGTTTTGAACAATATTGTGCAAAGCTCTTATGAAGTATTTCTCTCTGTGTGCGCATCATCTGACTTATTGTCATTACTCTGTTTTTTCTGAGTTATCTGGCTCATCCGGGTGTCAGATTAAAAGCTAGTTTTTAGATCTTTCAGATTATATCAAGAAACGTTCAAAGACATTGTACAGTAGAAAAGCAAATTTTAGTGTTTTACAAATTTTGACATTGCTTCTGTGAATATCACACTTTTGAATCTTGTTTTATAGAATTACCTTAGCATATACGTGGCTTGGTTAAAAATAAAAAGGGTGTTCTTTGTAGTTTTAAAAAAAATATTTTTAAAAAATTTGTTCTCAGAGCCTCCTCTTTTTCTACTGTTCAATGTCTGTTGCACGTTTCTTGATATACTCTGAAAAATCCAAAAACTAGTTTTAATCTGATACGTGAATTAGCCAGATAACATAAAAAATAAGGGAGTTATGACAATTTTAGCCAGATGATGCAAAGTGTGGGCAGGGACGAACCTAAGGAGCTTTTTTTGGAGAGGGGTAACCTTAGAATTGCCAACTTATTACGATGAAAATACCAACTACTAGTAAGAAAATATTTTTATTTGTACCTAATATTATATGAAGCAAAATTAGTATAAATCTTATTTTTATTTAAAATACTCCAACGTGTAGGGTCAATATGCCAGTAATTGACCACTTAAGAGATTTTTTCAGAAATATAAATTTATAACTTTGTAATATATTTTTTTAAACAAAATAAAAATGGTATAAAGTGCAGTTATAGTCTAAGACTCTAAATATTAATAATACACAAATTAAAAAACATTTTGTTTCATAGAAAAAAAAAATAAGAGTAAAAAAGTTAGAATTTTCCAGTAGTTAACCACAAACAACCCAGGTTTGACCAAATTTTTCCCAGTAATTGACCAGTGTTATAATATAACGAATAAAATATCAGTTTTTTATTATTTTATTATATATTGTTATAGAGCCACATAGTATGTATTGCATAAAGAAAAACGAACATTCTTAAAAAATATCAAAATATATGTATATTATTTTTGATGACATTTTGCAAAAAACAAAAATGGAACGAAAAATTACCAGTAGTTGACCACTTTACGAAGCCAGTGGTTCAGCAGTAGTTTTGTGCGAACAAATACTGGAAACAGCTATTTATTTGAAATTGTATTAAGAAAAACAGGAACAAGAGTAACTTACTAATCTTGTAGGGGTGACAAAAAAACAAAATTCTTTATTTTGCATAAAACTAGTGGTTAGTCAACTACTGGAAAACTGATAAGATTTCGAATTCTGTAATTGATCACCACATTTTTTGCAAAAAAAGTGTCAATTAAAAAAATATATATAACAAAAATTTATTAGTTCGACCTTTCTATTACTTGCACAATATGTATAATATAACGATTTTCATTAAAATCCCGGATGATTGCAGATTTCAATAGAGTTGTTTACTTACCATGCTTACTGTAAAAGCACAAATTTAGCTGTCAAATAAACGAATACAAATTTCACACATGTATTTAGACAACCGTTTGACCAAGATAATGCAGCAATGTGGCACCATATAGTAATTAGAGGTGCAATAATCGCTTGTGAAACATAAAATATTCATAAAGATGTACAGGTAGCTTATTTTTTCTTTTAAAGTGAAATTTGGTCAACTACTGGGTGATGGTCAATTACTGGCTTACTGACCCTATGTATGGCAATTAGATTAAATTTAGAAAAATAAATTGTTTTGGACACATTTTCTTATCTTGTCATTTTTCTCAAATTGTGAAATTGCCAACTCTCGCTCAAAATTATCAACTTTGAGGGGGGAGCTTCCCCCCATGGGTTCGTCCCTGAGTGTGGGATAGCAGTATTTTCACCCAAAAAATTAGTTTAATGTCATTTCATAATTCGAGGGCATCTGATCAGAGGGGCGAATTGTCATTTTTTGTTTTGTAAGACATTAATCTGGCCATACAAAACATTCGCCTATTTTGAGAGACAAAAGATCACAAATTTGGTGTACGCCCCTCTAATCTGATGCCCTCGAATGTATCTATGCAAGGAAAAAATCTGAACAAAATCTGAGATATCGAAGCACGGTCATGTTTTAAAATTAGGTGATTTGGCATGAAATTAGCCTATTACTAATGTAGAAAAATGTTTTGTATTTGTAAATTTGAAATAAAACACATTAAAGGTAAATCAGATGTTTTATTGTCTAAAAAGAATGGTGAAGTTTTGTGAACAAAATATGATTTCATTCAATTTTTATAAATAATTAAAAGAAGTAACAATAAATTCTATTATCAATTTGATTTAGTTGTGACATGCATACTTTAATTATGAATATTTTGCTTTCCTTGAGGTAAATAATAATTTAATTTCTTTTAAACTAGCCAACCTTGCAATAAAATTTTCATTAATGTAAAAGAACAAAAAATTTGTTTTGTTACAAATAATCCCGAATTATGAAGAAATAACCCGAAGAATGAAACAATTCTGAAGCATACTTACGGGAAGACGGCCTACATTTCCTACAACCTAAGATTTAGTTGATCTAAATAATTAGTTCTATGTTACAACTATTTTACTTATGTTATGGCAAATAAGCCATAGGTTGTAGGAATTATATTTAGTTCTGTGGAACAAATAATAATTTGACTTAACTTTCCGCTTTGTTTCTTTAGAAACACTTTTATTTCAGTTACTTAATTCTTGACTCTACTAAATTATTGCTTAATTGTAATATCGAACTTAAGCCTTTGGTTCATATAACTGTATTTTTGTTTCGCCGTATTCAACTTTAGTATTTGTTTACCTCAAATAAATTTTAGTTAGATCTAATAAACCTTTTTCTCAGTGTGAATATAGCAAAATAATAGTACCTCGAAATATTACCTTTCAAGAAGGGTACAGTTGCGGCAAGGTAATATCGGGAAACTTTATGAATTCCAATCAAAAAAGGAAAAGAATTATTTCAAATGCAAAAAGTATTGCTTTTTCAGAAAAAGTCAAAACGAATTTGTTTTTTTTAAACGCCTTGATTCCAAGTTTTTAATAAGATAACCTTAGGCAACCAAACGTACAAAATGTTACAAATCGTCTCTTTGTATGTTCTGGATTGATGCTATTTTTAATTTAATAACAAAATACACATATCAGTACGGATCCGTGTTGTGTAGTTCAATATAAAAACCACAGTGATGACAAAAAAATCGAGTCCTAACATAAGTTTCCATACGTTCCCAAATCGCAATAGGTCGCCAAAGCGTTACGCGGCTTGGATAAAAAGAATAAATTCTGCACTTGAATTTTAGGAATAATCGATATTTGGATTTTTTTTGTACACAATTGGTACCAACTTTGTTTTTTCAATGTGGAATTTATTTACTACAAACTCTGTTGCAATTATCAAGTTCGCTGACATACTAAATATCAAGGTAAGGAAATTATCACCATGTAACCAAATATATTTTCTATAATAGAGAAACAACTTGTACTTCTACTTGTTGTTATTACATAATAAATTAAGATTTTTTGATGAAAACAAATCAATGGAAAACATTAATGAAGAATTACCAAATAAAATTCGACAGTGTGCATACAGCCAAAATTCTCTAATATCGGCTCATATAAATTAATTGTAGCAAGTGATTTTACTTCTATTAATAAAAGATGAAAAATATGATATTTAGTTAGTGAGGCATTTTCTACATTTTATTCATACGACACATTAACTAAGCACAGCTCATAACTATCGAAAGACACCATAAATATTAGTACAGGATCCGTTGTTGATGTCGTTGAGCACCGATCGAGTAACCGAATAAAATGTATTTTTTATGAAACAAAATATGTTAACAAAAGTAATGTAGATGAGTTGCCTAAATAAATTTGTTCAAGGATATTTTTAATTAAAAATTCAATATTTAATTTTTTTAAATACTTTCACCGATCTCGTAACCAAAAAAATTTGACACTAATTGAAAGTGCAAACCCTATAGAAGACGCAAACATAGGGTTGCTTACCTTTTTCTGTTCAAGGCTATCAGTTGCCAAGTTTAAATAAGTGAATTGAAAGTGATACCTTCACCGATCGAGTAACCAAATAAATCATATGTCAAAATAAAGCTTATTTTTTTGCAAAACGATAGTATAAGGTTGCTTGCAAAAAACCGTTCGAGAGTCAGGGTTGCAAGGGTTTAAAATGTTTAAATCGAAGCGTGCGAGAGAGAGAGATAGACCCATTCTATTCAGTGCGATAGAGGGGGACGCAGAATGACAGCTGCTCACACTACGTCCGTCGTTTGAAATTGTGCGAGAGAGAGGGTCTATGCGTACTGTCCAATGCGATAGAAAAGGACGGGGCATAGCAACTGGGCCCGCCTCTTGTGACGTATGACAGAGAGTGCGCTTGCTCTGTGCGGTTGAGCGGTTAGTATAAGAAAACAAACTTTAATATAACACAATACCCTTATGAAATATTTTTTGTTCATTTAAATTTTTCAATTTAATATTAATTAAAAAAAATATCGGATATTTGCAAAAAAACTGTATGCGTCAAATTTTTGAAACAATGATGACACATTTATTTTATTTATATTTAGTTCCTTCTTAAAAGAGATAAAAATTTTAAGATACGTATATCACTAACATGCTTTAAATGTTTATAATAAATATTTACATTTTGATATTATATACGGAACGTTTTTTTTAGCGCCAATACCTCTGTCACAAAAATTTGTATTTTTCTAATTTGTCATGCAAAATCAATATGCTCAATATGATAAAAATACTCATATTTGGTTAGTTCAATACTGCAGTTATTACAATAAAAATAAAGAAAACACTATGACATAATTTTATTTTTGAATGAAATTATTATTTTTAAAAGTTTTAAATTTTATTTAAAAATATTATTATAATAATATAAATTATAAAGATATAAGAATAGCCATATTATTAACAAATGTTTAAAAAAAAGATATGATTAACAATACTGAATTATTACTTCGGGAGACAAGTCGATTTTCTTCAAAAAAAAAACGTCTCAGAAATATTTTGGAGTATATTGTCGGTTGCTCCAACACAACGCTTGCCGTTTACTAACCGCTCAACCGCACAGAGCAAGCGCACTCTCTGTCATACGTCACAAGAGGCGGGCCCAGTTGCTATGCCCCGTCCTTTTCTATCGCATTGGACAGTACGCATAGACCCTCTCTCTCGCACAATTTCAAACGACGGACGTAGTGTGAGCAGCTGTCATTCTGGGTCCCCCTCTATCGCACTGAATAGAATGGGTCTATCTCTCTCCCGCACGCTTCGATTTAAAAATTTTAAACCCTTGCAACCCTGACTCTTGAACGGTTTTTTGCAAGCAACCTTATACTATCGTTTTGCAAAAAATAAGCTTTATTTTGACATATAATTTATTTGGTTACTCGATCGGTGAAGGTATCACTTTCCATTCACCTTTTTAAACTTGGCAACTGTTTAGCCTTGAACAGAAAAAGGTAAGCAACCCTATGTTTGCGTCTTCTATAGGGTTTGCACTTTCAATTGGTGTTAATTTTTTTTGGTTACGAGATCGGTGAAAGTATTTAAAAATATTAAATATTGAATTTTTAATTAAAAATATCCTTGAACAAATTTATTAGGCAACTAATCTACGTTACTTTTATTAACATATTTTATTTCATAAAAAATACATTTTATTCGGTTACTCGTTCGGTGCTCAACGATATCAATAACGGATCTTAGACTATATGTATTGTTAAAAATTTAAATAGCAATTTTGTTGAACACGAAATCTCTTTAGCTGAAGGTTTTCGTGTATTAATAAAACTGCAATCTTTATATATTATTATAAACCTGCGTTGTTATTTTACTCACGAATGATTCATACAAATATGATTCGCTCCCGATTGAAACTGTATTTAACCAGATTTAACCAGAGAATTAAATAGTAAAATTCGCGAACGAATGAAAAATTAAATTCTTATAAGAATTATTCTTTTGCGAGCGAATGCTTTTCGTTCTTCCTACCATGCTAAATGTAAAAGAAGCCTTCGATTACTTTTTGCGGCAAATTAATCACATTAATTCCAACCAGATATGTATGTGACAAATATTTCGTTTTTAAAGTATGAAAACAATAAATACGACGCTTGAATTTTAGGAGTACCTAATTGATATTATATTATTATAAAATTCTTTTTGTATTCAAAACAGTAAAGTGTAATTTCAACAGTCATATTATTGTACAAATAAAAAAATAAGTAAACAGCTAACGGTTTAATGTGTAATGTAGAAGCTAATAGCACATAGTGCAGTATTACAGGTATAGAGCATTGTCTCCCAACGCCGCCGCCCCAGTTGTATTGGTAGAAATAACGTCATTAAGATTTTGTAAAATGCTTATATCTCGCTTATTTTGTGCGAAAAAAAGTACGGTTTTCACTAATACTCTCAGAAAGACTAACTGTATCATATTTTAATTGTTTCATGACTTAAGAAGGCCTTTAAATAAGGAAATGAAGTCGCTAGATTAGGCGATAAAACCGCAAACTTGACTTCGTTATGAAGTTCTTTAACCTTGATTTAACCAGTCAACTCACACTATACATGTACTCCATACATGTACTCCATGTATGTGATGTATGTGACTCATTAATTTAATGGTCCATAGACTTTAATGGATTTGCCATAAAGGTCCATGTTAAATTTTAACCTCCATGAATGGTTCTTAATGTGAGACACACCAATCGTTTCCCCTTGATTTTGATGATTCTTTAAAAAGAACTTTCAAGAAAAAATTTTAATTTGGCAACGTGGTTACAGTAATTTTAACTAATAAAAACTTGGGCGATCATCGCGAATCAAAATCATGTCTGAACGGAGACCGAAAGTCGGCCATCTTGGATCCGTATGTCAAAAAATCGGAATTAACGTCTAAAATATCTGTACTAAATCTCATCAAAATTCATTGATAAACAAAGAAGGTATAAGCTTGGGCCTCCTCTTCTCACACGGTATAAGAAACATGTTTTATATTGTTCATTTTTTAAATAAATGTTTCTATAAAAATAACATATTTTATGTACGACTGCATTATAATGTACAGTCATTAGCAAATGTCTTGTCCCGAGTAAGGACGTTGCTGCTTTAAGAATACTGTGTACGAAAGAGACCGAATTAAACCGAGATCGACAACTACCTGGGCAAGATATTTAAATTCTTTAAAGCTTGTTTTGAAAACACGCTTGTAAAAACTCTTGTTACTCATTCTATTCAAAATTTCTTTGACACACTTTATAAAATAGTCCTTTTAAATAGAAGCATCTACTAGTTAAACAAAGTTATATATCGTGTTTATGTTTCATTCTTTACCTTTAATAAAAAATAACTAAACGAAAATAATAATGAAAACAATCATCAAAAAATAGAGGCTTAGGAGTATTTTAGATAATTAAATAATCGCAGAAATTAATGTAAGAGATAAATATAAATAAAAATAAAGTAATAATATAGGCATTTATTTATGTAAATACGTTACAATTTTAAAAAGTTAAATATTCAGTTGTTTTAATAAAAATACTACAAACTAAGAAAAACTAGAAACATAGATATAGTCAGTACTAAAAACAAAGCAGTCACAAAACAAAAATTAAGAAACACCCTTGACAAAGCATAGAACCTTAGATCATATATATTATTAATAGCTGTTTACCTAAAATTTTTAGAAAATATTTGTGAAAAATTACAGATTTTTTAAAACCCGCCTCCTTTTAAGTAGATTAGTCAATGGGTTTAATTTTTCTCTCTAACAAATTATTCTGTCAATTACCCATTTCTCTTGCATGTATTACCTGAGTGCTGGACCCTTTCTCATAAACATTCCACTAACTACTTTCAAGATATAATCCTGTGAATATACCCAAACTGTATTTATTATTAAACTTAATTTATTTGACCGGCAACACCTGGGAATTTTACCTGAAGGTGAATAAACCGGCACTTAATGTTTAAATATCTCTCGTTTGTATGCCCAATCTGATTCTACTTTGGAAACTCGGGGAATAATAATTATTAGTTTTGATTATTTATTATTTTTACTAATTTTTGCAATAAAAACTGATTACAGTTAGTACTAAAAATTTTGTTTTTTTGAGTGTTTACAAAATAATTAAACTTTGTAAATAAACAAATCAAACTCGTAAATAAATTAATAGAGTTTATAATAAAGTAGAAAAAAGTATACGATATTTATTTCTTAAAATAGAAGAAACGATAGTAGAAGTGAAACGGCTGTTTTGTATTCCAGTAAAATAAGAAACTCACTTGAAAATAGCAGTTTTTATTACTCTATTGTTGTTATACAAAGCCACTCTAGGTAGGGTAGAAACCTTTAAAACTGGTTAGATGTGCTGTGTTGTTTGTAAACAAAAGAAACTATGCACCGAAACGTACGTCGTTTCTTTTACCAGAATTGTTAAATGTGTTGCCTGCTCGGGACAAGACATTTGCCTATGACTGTACCGTTTATAACATAGTTTTGCGGCTATAAAGTAGCTCTTTATAGTACTAGAAAAATAAAGTAGTAGTCGTAAAATAAAGTACAGCAATAGCAAAAGTACACTATAACATATTCAGTTTTCCAATGACAACTACATATGTATTATATGTCCAATTTTCTTCTGTCAAGAATGATGTCAAATTTATAAATCGAATTCTTTGAGCACATTTTAGCAGTCGAACATAAAGCTTTGTATGCAACCTTTATTCAACATTCACCATTCAATGTAGGTTAAATTCTTTCAATAGAATACTATTATAAAATAGTTAAACCTTTTAACACGAAAATGAACTGTTCCAAAGACTAATTCCTCCTTTTTAAATTTCCACGAATTTATTTGGCGGCCACCAGGGTCCCCGAATCTCTAAGGGGCCCCGAGCTCGATAGATCCTAGTGAATAACTGCCACAACAGAAAAAACTAAAAATATAATATTTAGTACACTGCTCAGAAAAGTCTAAGGAACAAATGTATTTTGACTCATAAGAATACATTTATTGTTATATAATTTAATAAATGTGGACCATTATTTATTTGTCATAGTTGTGCTATGTCATAATTATACTCTTTTGTTTTATTACTAATCACAATTATTTCAATATTGATCGAAATTTTAAGGTTTTCCTACATTTCACAAAACGTCTTTCTAGTTAATTAGCCTACGTGTGATAAGATTCGTGAACTTTTTAGTTTTAGTTATTTATTGTTTGGGTGAAAATTTGATATCATTACAATTTTTTAAAAAAATTATGGTGTACGTTATATACTCCTATATGGAGCACTTAAATCTGAAAATAGATTTTGTCTAGCACCCCTGATTAAAAAAATTATGACGATGGAGAGCGTTTTAACCAAATTTCTCTACAAAATAAATTAACAATATTTCAAGAACTTACAGAGATTTGATTCTTTTTTCTTTTACTTTGTCTTTTATAGTCGCTGGAGGTCTCCGTCATCAATGTCTAACAATTGCCAACAATAGCCTGGTCTAGATCTAGAATGTAGCATAGATGTTGTAGATTTTTAATGCTGCTTCCATAGTTTATATTTTTGCGAACGATAAATTTGGGGTAAAGAGACATAAAAGACTTATAAATCGTCATATTTGGCGTATTTGGGGGGGGCTAACGGACTGGAGCCCCCGAATTCTTTTTAATTGTACGGGTCATTTATGTCAAAATCTAAGTATTTTGATTCGGAATTTATAAAGAGTACCCTCCCCCCAAAGAAAATTCCATATATACGCCACTGCGTCATACATATCTTCAAAGTAAATGTAAACGAGATTAATAAAAGTAAACTAAATAAATAATTCTAAGAGTACCGACAACAGTGGTTTAAAATAAATGCATTTATCAGAAATGAAGTATTTCAAAAACGGAGGGTGCTACAACAAAAGTAATTGCACTTAAAGTAAGGCGGCATTCCAAAATACCATATATGCACCCACTTTCAAATGAAATAATTTTTCGCTTTTATAAGGTGTTATGTCAACGGTATCGACAAACTGGACTTGTGGATGAAAGACATCTAGGTAAAGATAGAAAAACAACTGTAGTTCCGGATAGCTAATTAACTTTGGAAGCGAGGCGTAACCGAACTCATACCGTGACTCAACTTCTTTCGCCATGTAACAGCTATTTGCTTGCAAACAATCAGAAACAGATTGCATGAAGTTGGGTTTTATGTTCGTCGTCCACTTAGAGTTGCTGCATTGCATCCAGGAAATCGCGAACGACGGAACTCGTTTTTACCGAAGGATTTCGTGGTGCAAATTATACATCGCAAATAGCCTCCAGCCCATAGTCGTGCAACTATTTGCTCAACGGGGGGAGGGGGAGAAGATTTTCTTTATTTGCACGACAACGCCCGCTGTCACACTACTTGAGTAGTACAGGAGTTGTTCCAGGAATAAAGCCATTTAAATTGGCCATCACAGTCTCCGGATCTTTATCCGATCGAGCATTTTTGGGACCGGCCCAAAAAACGACTTAATCTCATCATGAAGCCGTACATACTCGCCTCAAGTTTAAGAATACCTTACAACAGCAATGGGCGTTAATATCGCAAGAGAAAATCAGTTACTTTATTTTCAGCATGCCGAGGCGATGTCAGGCTTTAATTAACACAAAAGGTGGAAATACTGCATATTAATTTTTTATGTTTAAAATGGTATTAGTTTTTTAGATTTTTAATTGTTGTTGTTATGTTAAATGTTAGAAACTACATTAGATAATATAGTTAAATAAAATTATCCGTCAAAATTTTCAAAAATATAGATATTAACTTTTTGGTTTCATATAATTCTATTTCAGTCTTGTTTTTTACCTCAAACTTAATTTATGAGTATAAAAAATGGTGTCCCTTAGGCAGATATTACACTATAAAATATTTTTGACAAAATCTTTTATCAAATGTTTTATAGGATTTATTTTAAGAACTTTCTTTAAAGAATCTCATGGAGGCGTATACACTGTTTAAAAGCATGAAGCAGTAATTCACGTTTTGCAAAAGTTTTCCAAAACGCAAAAAGTTTTAACTAAATAATGAGAGTTTTATTGTTAGATAGCTACATATTGCTGGTTTAAGCAACTCATTAAAAGTCTAATACTAAAATCTTCTCAAAAAAGTCATCACTTTCTTACACTAATTTTTTGCTTTGGTTCTTGGGACTAAGGGCCTCGACATTTTTATCGCCAGGGGCCTTCACAGGCTTAATCCGCCTCTATTTTTAACAAATAAAGAAATTGTTATAAAACAGTTCCAAGAATTATTATTTCACCCTTTCTAAAATTTCCACGAATTCATTTTAATATTCGAGGACAATGAATGAAGGTTTGTAAATAAAGATGTGGGTATAAATTCTTTCAAAGCAATGCCACTACTATTACTTATAAGTTAAAACTTTTAATAGAAAAAGCAATTGTTCCAAAAATTTTGTTTATTGTTTCCAGCCTTACTTTGTGGAACTCCATAATCATGAAATAAATAAAGATTAGTAAAAAGTTTCACAGTATTTATTAAAATATAACCTGACAATAAAAAAAATCTAATTATACCTTTTAGAACAAAATCACACATATTTTTGTAATAACAAACGCAAATTAGACATTTTAGAAGCTTTTGAGATATACAAACATAAACTCAGGGTACCTTTAATGAATGAACAACTTGAGCTCAGTAATTCTCCGTTACTGGAAGTGTTAGATACTTAATTCTGATAATTATTATTAATTTTATCTTTTTATCTAGTTACCTTTTTTTGTATCTACCTTAGCGACGTGTTTGTTTATATTTATATTACCTTTGATAATGACAGCTTAGCTGTCGAAACAATATTGTCAGGTTATATTTTAATAAATACTGTGAAACTTTTTACTAATCTTTATTTATTTTAAAAAAAGTCCCAAAAATTATTTCCCCATTTTTAAATTTCCACGAATTCGTTTTAATATTCGATGATAATGAATGAAAGTTTGTAAATGAAAATATATGTATAAATTCTTTCAATACAATACTACTTAAAGGCGTACCCAGGATGTCACCTAGAGGGGGGGGGGGGGCACAGTAAAAGGCGACGATTTCTTACAAAATAAAACTCAAAACTATTATAAAACTGTTTTTATTAGTCACTAAAAAATGTGTAGTAATTCGCATCCCGTTTCACTGAAAATAGTTAAATTAAGTCATTGTCTTGAAATCTATTATGCCAAAATTAACTTACCTATCTTTATACCTATTGGTCGTCTCACGTTGGGACTACAGCGAAGGAAAGATAGCCAATGTATTTCTTATGGGAGTTTGTGCTTCGTTGTTGCCACCTATTTCACTGTATGAATCTATAGAAATGTGGATTAAGATTCCAGAAGTTCTAAACCTTTGAAAACAGTAACCGAAAAAGTGTAATCGTAACCATACAAAAGGAAAATTTAAAAGAAAGTCTAATTAACATGTATTTGTTATTTTATTAAACATTACTTGGGATTGTTACATCGTACATGTATCGAAATATTCGACAGTTTATTACTTATACTTTTTAGTTTAATTCTTTCGTCTTCAAATTCTTTCAAAATAAAAATAACGGCTGGTTGACTTCTCTATGATCTTTTTAATCTTTTAATACACAGGTAAATAAAGGAAGTCCCAAACGCAATTTTAACGCTAAAATGATTCATCATGATAAAATCATTCATTTGTTCAACTTGTTTCAAAAGAAACTTGCAAAGACGGAAATTTAGGATTAACAGCAAATGCAAAGGATTTTAGTAAACAATAAACCCATCTGGTTTTTTCTACTTTTACTTCGTGGAACTACATAATACAGTTTGTACTTACTGAAATTATAGTATAACGTTTTTTTGCCGGCACTATTATTTGTCACCGAACGCATATAAGCAAATTTCTTAATACAGAAATAATTATTAGGTTTCAAACTTTGATAGCCTGTGCGTCTATAGATCTTCGCTTAGTTGTTTGGGTTTTATCGTTTGTAATTATTGTTAACATTGTATTAGATAAAGCACATACACTCTAAAAAATTACCGGTGAATTATACCCTAAAAAATGGAGGCAACTATGTTACCTCCATTTTTTGGGGTAAATTTACTTCAAAGTGTAATTTTCATAGGAAGTGAAAAATTTCAACATTAGGTTAAGTTTGCATTGTAATGTTTCCTTTTTAAGTAAATTTACAGATTAAAATTACAATCTCGATGTAAATTTACATTTTAACATTAAAACACCTGTGTAAAGTTACATGACAAAGTTAATATTTCATGGCAATAGTACTTTTCAGGGTTACAATACAAATGTGAAAATACTTCTTGAATGTAACGATGACTTGCGAAAGTACTTGCAAATTCAATCGTTCCTCTGAATATTACTTACATAGGTAAAGGAATTGTATGAAACAAAATAAAATCAAAGTAATTTTTATTGAACGTATATACTTATATAAAATATAAGACATTAACAGAACTTCTTTTCAGGGGCTTTCGGAAATATTTGGTCTCTCAAAGACATTCAGATAAAGTTTCGATTCCACATAGAAAATTAAAAAATTATAAATTATATAAACAATTATACACGAGTACCTTTCTCAATTACAGTTATGCTAGTTTATTTCGAATTCTTCAATTTTTGATTCATCCTAGAAAAACATTAAATTAAATATTTTTATTTTATTGGTTTAAATTTGTAATTTTAACATATAGGTACTTACCGATTATTATTTTTTAACTTCTACTATAAAATAAAATTCTTCCCATCTTCGGTCATACGTGTAAATATTTGCCTTTAATAAATCCGCACTACACTACAACGAAAAACAAAATATTAATGAGCAATGAACACTTCGTTCGATATCGATAGAGTACGCCTCGCCGAAATCATAAAAGAATGGTACACACCATTCCGACCATTCCCCAAAAAGCCTATTTGGACTGTTCATAATGGATTCCTGAATTCTTTCACGAAACGAAGGTCACAAACAAGTGCGATCAGCGAAATAGCATCTCAACGGTTAAAAACATATTAAGGGTAAAATTACACTATTCTTGTTCAAGTTCATCTTATCTTTAATATTACACTAAAAATGAATTAAGTTATTGAGCAATTATACATTTGTAAGGAAAATATTGTCTGAGTTATGTAAATTTATATTATGGATAGTGATTTTAACCAGTTCAATGTAGTAGAATTACTTATATTTGTATAATTTTACATAATTACAGGGCATTTTACCACAAATAGTAAAACTACTATTAATGAATAGGTAAAATTAATTTTAGGGTAAAAATACCGCAAATAATAGCGAAAAGTTACCTCTTTCCCAAGGTAATTTTACCTCATTTTTTACAGTGTAGTACATTATACATAAGTATGGCGGATATTGTTAAAAACAGAATGGGATGTGTGCTAAAGGTTGGTGAAAAACAGATTTTGTCAAATTGATATAATATCGTGACTGAGACCCGGCAGTCATTATCAGAAATTATTCGACTAGTTTCTAAAGAAACGGGTATTAGCGAAAAAACTTTGTTCTCAGTACGTCAAGAAAGTATTTCACCTGATGGAATAAAATCTCCAAGAAAAAGAGCGAAGAATAAAAATACTTCAAATCGCATTGGATTATCTTTCCAAATCCATCATAAAAATTTAGGGTTTCCATTTAAAAAAAGTTTCGTTATCGCCATAACTCGGAAAGAAAAGACGATCTACAAATAACGATTACACTAAAATATGTCACGTTTAAGATCAAAATCGACGTGTTCGAGGATTTTTTCAAAAATACTTAATAAAAGATTTATTGCTATAGTTCCAGACTTTATACGCGCACTACATGAACAGCAGCAAATTTTGAAATTTTGTTTTACTATCGCTGTCAGAAGAAGTAACTACCTGCAATATAACTTGCTCGAACAATAGGGATTATAAAGGTTTATGCAGTTACAACTACAATATTTAGAAAGTGTTTTTAAAAGTTGCTTGCAAGATGTTTGGCAACCCCGTTGTCCATAAAAACACACACTGTAGTCTCAACGTGAGACGACCAATAGACGTTCTTGTGTTTTATGTAAGAAGATATCATGGTAGATCTAATTTCACAATTTATCAAATAATTGATGTTTATTTTGTGTTTTTCACTATTGTTTCGATTCAGAATTTACCCTGAAGTAGTGTATCCTGGACGAGAATGGTTGGAATTTCGTTTAGTTTAAGGTTTTATTAAGCTAGGACTTCAATATGCATAATGTATTTCCACTAGGTCAAAGTGACCATTTATGTTTTAAGTTTCTTATTAGTATTTAGTTGTAATTATTGTAAATTTATGTGAGGAAGTTACCATGCCTTGTAACTATTCCATATACTAGATTAGCTGGAAATTGTATAGTTCAGATGTAATTAAGTTTTTGTTAATTTTCTTGGTTAATATTGATTTTAGACCATGTGTGTTTATATTGTTTTATTTGCCTTTTTACCAGCAAATCTTTTCATGCAAATAGATTTAAGAAATTTGTTAATTACAGTCACATGTTTAAAATTTGTGACGTCATCATCAATTGCGTTCAAGAAAACTTCAACGTTCAAGTTTTTTGATTGCTTTTAACCAAAGGTATAAAAGGACCTACAAAAAAACAACTTTAGCCTGTTAGAATCAAAGGGCGAATCTATGCCTGTCTGGACTCAAGAATTTACCAAAATAAATTGGGTTATGTTACCATATAAGTTTGTAAACACACGTCAATTTTTGAAATAAATTATACCTACCTGTATGAGTTTTACATAACTTAGAAGAATTAACTTCACTCTTATTAAGCAATTGTATGGAATTGCAAATGGATTTTTTTTATTTCAACAAGTTTTTCCATCGATCAACGGTTCGATAAAGAATTGGAAGCAATAGCTGACTGCATCAATTTGTGTAACATTTAATTTATTTAAATTTTAGTATTGGTTTGTTGAAATGAACTTTGTAGTAGCACCTCTGTCATGTTAGCAACAACACAATATTTCATTTCAGCAAACTTAAGGAAATTACTCTGAATTAATTATATGTGTCTTATCTTAATTTATTTTTATCGTTCTTCTATGCTAAATGAAGAAAACTTGTGTTTATATTTTAAATCATTTGTTTATTATTTATGTAACGCCAGGTGTTACAATAATAGTTATATAAAAATACCGCGATCGAAATGATTGTATTCGGTTGTGTATTGTAAATCACTCTTCCATCAATCTAAGGTCAATCTACATCAGAGCAATGACGTCATACACATTTTGCGAGCAACCGCAGAGCAATCAGGGTTTCTATTGAAAATGTACTTGTAATTACCGTTCTAGAGCAGTATGTACAATCGCGGCCAAAAATATTAATGCGCCACATTTTAACCTTACAAAACGTGAAATATCATTTGATGGAGTTACCACATATTACGCGCAAAATCGCTAGATTTAAAATCCAATGTGTATAATAGCTTGAATTTACAAGATTTTATAAAATTAATTACGCAAAGTAGAAAAAAATAGTATATAATAATATGCTATATAAAATGATTATTTAAATATAAGAAACTTTTTATATGTTGATTATCTTCTTCATCATAAGAATGTAGTAAATCACTATAGTACCATCCTGTGGATGCCGGAACTTGTAAACACGGCGATGAGTTGGTTTTATTCGACCGAGGACTTGAGATACCAGACTAAAAATACAATAAGCAGAAAAGATAAGAGGAATTGTAAGAATATATATGAATATCTTAATAAGTGCTATTTAGGATCAAAAACTCGATTAAATAATTTGTTTTCCAAGACTTCGGAGGCTCGGGGAGTTTCGGAGGATAAGAGAAATCGAACACGATTGCTAGGTTATTGCACGTCGAAAACTATTGTGTAGATAGTATAAAATCTTTCTTATATTCTCTCATTGGACAAGAATTAACTCACACATGGTGTACAAAAGTCCAGAACGACAATTGATATTTTATTGTTTTTTTTAACTATTAAGAAGAGGTCTACCACAGATTTATTTGGTACTTCTTGACCCTGACAAAAGGTTGCCTGCATGGTAAAATTTATAATAGAAATGTACCCCTACATATTGATCATTCTGGTCCAGTTTAATGATAATGAACTTGATCGACGTATTTGATGTATGTTCAGAAGCTCTATTATCTGGATTGAACACTTTCATCACAAAGCTTAGACAGGTTGAAAATTAGTATTAAAATTGTAATTTACGATTTGTGTTCATGCATTTTATTCCAACGTTAAATACTGTCGAATATATAGAAAAAGCTATATCTACAATGTATCTCATACAATGTTCGACTAAGGTGCGCGTGTAAAATAAGTCTGTGTAAACAAAGCCATTATCGGCGAAGGAATCTGAGAACGACGATTATGTAATAGTAAATACCGCAAAGATGCATTGTAAAGTACATTATAAGATACCTTACATAAATTACGCAACGTTTGTGGTTGTGAAGGGTTAAATGGGAACTTTGATAACTTTCAGGAATGTAGCAAAATAGTTTACTTGAGATGCTTACCACTCTCTAAATAGGTGATTTATTGGCTCTTTGTCAACGTTAGTCCGTTGTTGCACTTTGTGTTTTAATAAGAAAACTAACTTGAATTTTCAAGAAGTTATTTGTAACAATAAATATTAACGACGCAGTTTTTTTTATATTGGTGCATCTATAAATTACTTTTTTCATTCTTAATAAATATTCCATAAAATGTTAGAGATCTATAAAAGTTGGGCTCAGGTTGCAAGTTCGGTATTGGCGAATGAATAATTGATACCGAAGAGATCAATGTTGCAAATATTATTAGAAGTTTAAACATTTTATTACTATTACTAAACTTTGCCTTTACATTTCTCTAGGATAGATTAGATTTGACAAAACTTGATTCGCATTTTATGTTAGAGAGGAAAATCTTGCTTAAATTTCCAAAAAGATCGCTTCGCTATTTATGAAACTTTTTTCGTAAAATATTGAAGCAGATTATTGTAAGTTTTTTATTGTTATTTAAGTTGGAAGTTTTTTACTTTTCCTTCCTGCCTAGAGCTTTAGAGAAACTCTTAAATAGAAAAACTGGCTGGAAAGATATAGTAACAAGAAAATCCAATAAAATGTAACTTACCTTTTTAGATTTTCAAATTTATAATGGAAAACTTCTAATTTGATTATTATTTATTATTTTTATATCTAACTACATATTTATTTAATCAAGAATCAATTTCAGCTTTTAAAACCTTACATTTCGGGTGCATGCTAAGGAATGTTTATTTTCCTTTTCTATTCTTACGTTGCGTTTCATTACTTTCTTTGCTGTCCACAGCATGTTTTGCGACGCGTTTTACATCCAAAAGATGTACATTCAGGTTTCACGTTATACACTAAGCTAGGTAGTTTCCGGGAAAGTGCTCAGCCGTCAAGCTTTTATAAATATATAAGATAATTTCATTTAAAAGTCTCCTACGTTTGAGTAGTTTGATAATTATTATAATTTAGAAAATCTAAAAATAATAATATCGTAAAATATGTGTCTTCGCACTTTCCCCAAATCCTGCTTCTCCCAATCCCACTTCTCCAAGAAAATCCAATTTCTGCCAAAGAAAAAAACCCTTTTTCCCAATTTCCATTTCTCTCAAAAAAATTTGTTCCATTTTTCGAAAACTGTCTGAAACAGAGACAGAAGAGAATACATAGGACAGTGAAAGAGAGAGGAAGACCAACGACGTAAAGAACACGCTTTGCAGCGGAGGTTAGGTTATAAGTTAGTAAGTTTAATAGATCTGAAATAGAGACAGATTTCAATAGTTAAAGTAGCAACTGGGAGAGATTAACGCTAACAGCTTAGTTAGATCATAGCTTAGTAGGTTTGATGCACGCAATGCGGGGTAGGTTAGGCTGTAACTTTGATAGATCTATCAGAGACACACTCCAATAATTAAAGTGGTGACGGAGAAAGAGGGAGATGTTAGGGTTTAGGTTACATATTTAATTATTTATTGTATAAATTTAGGTTAATAGTTATGTTATTGTACAAATTTGTTGTTAAGTACATTTATTCGGCTATGTTCGCCTATCGTCGACTTAAGCATGTTTGGGGCGCATAGCTCAAGGGTTACTTGTCAGGGAGAGGGGTAGAACAGTACATTTATTACTCACTTGTATATAAGTTGCTGTCCTGTACAGTCCAACAAAAATCATTAGTTCAAATAAAATTATTAAACGTTTAACTAAGAAGTGTTTTTTATCTTTTAATCATTGGTCCTTCGAAGTGGATATTTATGTAAACCACGTGAAATAAATAATTACCCGGTGTTATATCGTGTTACCATATTCGTTGTCGATACTGTAAAATCCAACGTGAAATAGTTAAAGTGCACCCAGTGGTAAAATCCAACGTGAAAAAGTTAAAGTGTACCCAGTGGTATATCGTGTACCGTTGTCGATACCAAAAACCAAAGACATTATCATTAATATCAAAACATCGCTTGAAGTTATCAAGCTGTTAAAAAATTCGAAAATAAAGAAGGGCGCACAAAAAAACGTTACTTTGAGTTTCAACAAGCCAGCATCGCAAGAATACCCTTTTGTACTTCAGATACCTGCTTACACCGGTGATTCAACCTACCAGGAATACCCAGCGCTTTGTCCACTGCTAGGACAACAACAGCAGCTTTCTAGGAAGGATTAACGTAAGTGGGCTTTTCCTTGTACCTCAATACTCATTGTCCAAAACCTGTTGCTTTTATTTGAGTTAGAAACGTCATACTTATTCAAATTCCTATTCTCATTAAATAATGGAGGAACTAGATTTAAACAGTTTAACTAGAAAACGCGGCATTCTCAAAGGCCATATTACTAGATTCCAAAATCTAGTAGACGCTATAAAAAAGATTTCGAATCTTGATGAACTATCATTATCACAACTCAGCATTCGTTTGGAGGCAGTACAACCTATTTTAAATGATTTTAACGATATTCAGTTTGATATTGAATCTCTTCAAACAAAAGCAGAAGAAATACAGGCAAACGAAAAAGACAGAGAAAATGTTGAAAATTCATATTTCACTAACCTAGCATTAGCACAAACTCTTTTAAAGAAGAACAATTCTAATACATCTGCACATTCAGTGCCTCATACTAATTCCAACAGCAGCTTCGATCCTTCAAACCTTTTAAATCAGGTGAAGCTACCTACAATTAGTCTTCCCACATTTGAAGGGAACTACGAGAATTGGATCGAATTCCGTGACACATTTGATTCACTTATTCACAACAATAACAGCATTAGCAATGTACAAAACTTTCACTATTTAAAAGCATCATTGAAGGGTGAAGCCGGTCAGATTATACAATCCTTGCAGCTTTGCGATGCTAATTATGCAGTAGCATGGAACGCATTATTAGATAGGTATAACAATAAGCGCTTGATAGTTAATAATCATATTAAATCGTTACTCAATTTTCCGACTTTGTCCAAAGAATCACATGTTTTATTACGCCAACTTCTAGATGGGATTTCAAAGCATTTACGATCATTAAAAATTTTAGACCAACCAGTTGATCAATGGGATGGGCTATTAAGGAGGATACAGCGAAATGTAAAAATGTAGAGAATGACGTGAAATTTAAACCTCGAGTTCTTTGACACCTATTCTATTCGGTAACTTTTTTTTATAATTTTCTTGTGTACCATTACCGAGATTCCATTTACGAAAAATTCTGATGAAGAAATGCAGGGAATCTGATAAAAAACTAAAATGACATACTCTCATATTCGAAGAACAATGCTGCCCAATATTTTTGAAATCTTGTGTCTAGTTAATGCACAATAATAATTTAAAGTAAACAAAACAAGAATTTTTCACAAAATATGTGGAAAGACAGCAGAGATGTGACAACACCTCATAGCGCGCGAATTCAAATAACAGAACAGAATGATGACATATAATGACTGTTATAATAATCTATATTTTATTGTATTAACTAATAATCATATATTTTATTAATCAAATTATGTTGAACAATTCAGTCTTCTGCGTTAATAATATCAGAATACAAATGTTAATTCGACGGAAATATTGCAAAATGTTAAATTACCTTTTGCAATGTGATGAATACAATTTATCATCACAATCAGAATATCCACGAAATCAGTAATACAAACACACTAATTTTGATAATATTGTATTAAACCTCAACAACTTTTTATATATTTCTTGTATGTGCTTAGCAGATTGTACTCTTTAGACTATACAAAAGTTAAAAAATAGAATATTCCCATCTGTAATTGCATACAAAATTACAAAACATTCAACATGTTTCAACGTTCAACTTATATTTTGGGATTGACATTTGGAGGTTAGGATGTCAACTCAATCGAAAGCTGAAACCTAACACTGCTACCAACAAAATCGATTGATTTCTTTGAGGTGTTGCCACGATTCTTAACCTATTTACATTTATATTTACACTTTCAACAATTAAACAAATGCACTCCAATCGACTTAAATTATTTTAATATATACAAATAATTAATAAATGCATTATAGGCATTCATAATAAAATGATTTTGTTCAGTTTTAAGTATGTTAATTTATTTTTTTATCGATTGGTATTTCTTGTTAGATCCTATGTAAAAGCATAGAAGATATCCCCTTGCCCTTCACCCCGCTAATGAAGTAAAGTATAATAATAAACCTAAATCATTTAAATTTCAAACCCATACTGCATCTAATACGTTCGTAACTACCAACGAGTCAAATGCAAACAAACAACCCATCTGAGTATATTGCAAAAAGAGCCATAGCATTTACAACTGCGAAGAATTTAAATCACTGCCTGTTCAGTCAAGAATAGCTCAAGTAAAAACGCATAAATTATGCTACAATTGTTTAAGAAATTCGCACTCCACACTCTATTGTAGATCTGCTGGATGCAGATCCTGTAGGAGAAAGCATCACTCACTCCTACATATTAATAACAACCCAGTTGCCGGAAAATATCCAAGCACGGCAGCCCAAAACATTTCCTCAGCAACAGATAACAGTGCAATTCTTACTGAAGCTAATCAAGTTCCATCTACCAATATTAATCACGTTTTAAACGATTACAATCAACAAGTGCTATTGTCCACTGCAATTGTAATAGTTGTTAGTAATTCTGGATCGTATTATAAATGTAGGGCTCTTCTGGATAGCGGTAACCAGTCAAATTTTATAACTCAAGACATGTGTAATATATTAGGCTTGCAGAAAACCAAAATTAGTTTAGCTGTTACTGGTATTGGCCAAATTTCAACGCAAATGACTCATAAAACGGAGGTAGCAATTAAATCCAGATTCAACAGTTACGAATCTTCCTTATCGTGTATAATTGTTCCAAAAATCACGAGAAATCTTCCCAATAATAATAATAATAATAATTGCTACAACCCATAGCCTGGAAACCAGACCCCAGAAGCTATATAAGCTTGTGCGGGAGGGAGGGGGCGATTATTATTATTACGTAGGCCCTAAGTGCGGCTGCAGCCGACTTACAGATGGAACAGCGCAAATCCCACATTTGTGTTACAGCTAAGGAAAACTGCAGAAAACCTTCACCAGATCTGCCGGCACCGGGAATCGACCGCGGGCCGCTTGGGTGAAAGTCCAGCACTCTAGACATTACACTACCAAGGCTTCAAATCAAATCAAACCAATCATTCATTTAACTTAAGGTCCTTGGAAATACCAGAAAATATCCAGCTAGCGGATGAAACATTCAATATCTCAAACAAAATAGATTTATTAATAGGGGCTCAAGTATTTTGGAACTTAATATGTGTCGGTCAGTTAGAGCTAGCGGTTGGTCAATTAACACTTCAAAAAACCAGATTTGGTTGGGTGCTATCAGGTCCTCTCAGTTATCATATTAATAATCATATCAATAATCCTCAGTGTAATCTGAGTACTGCTAATGACAACATTGAGGTTCAGAACCAGCTAGTTAAATTTTGGGAATTGGAGGAATGCCGATCTATAAAGGCATTGTCACGCGAAGAAAATTATTGCGAGGAGAATTTTATAAACACAACGTCTCGCGGTAAAGACGGAAGATTTTACGTTTCAATTCCTCTAAAGGAATCCGTTGAAATGTTAGGCGACTTAAAAGAATTAGTAATAAAACGGTTTAATTCACTTGAACATAAACTTCAAAAAAATCCCCAACTAAGGGAATCGTATATAGCTTTTATGGATGAATACGAGCGATTAGGCAACATGGAGAAAATTGAAGTTCCAAACAAACCTGCTATTACATATTATTTGCCTCACCATGGTGTTTTTAAACAAGATAGTATCATCACCAAGCTACGTGTTGCTTTTCACGGATCTGCTAAATCAAGCACGGGTATTTCTATAAACGATCTTCAAATGATAGGCCCCACGGTTCAAGATGACCTTTTTTCAATTTTAGTTAGGTTCCGCCAACATAAATACGCTTTAACAGCCGATGTCGCGAAAATGTACCGACAGCTGTTTATTCATCCAGAGCAAAAAGATTTACAACGCATCGTATGGAGGGCGGATCCCTCAGAGCCATTATCACATTACATGTTGAACACCGTCACCCATAGAACATCAGCGGCATCGTTTTTAGCAATTAGGTCGCTCCGTCAATTAGCATACGATAATATAAATCAGTACCCACATGCATCGGAGATAATTCTGCGTGACTTTTACGTCGATGATCTGCTCAGCGGAGCAGATTCCATCGAAGAGGCTATTACTATCAAAGAACAAATAACACAAATTCTCAAACAAGGCTGTTTTGAACTCCGAAAATGGGTCTCTAACGACAGAAGAATTCTTGAAGGATTACCTGACTCATCCAATACGAACGTTATTCAATTATGTCCCGACCACAGTACCAAGGTATTGGGACTCTTATGGCTTCCTAAGTTAGATACGTTGGGCTTTAGTATAAAACTTGAACAGTCTCGGTCGCCTGTAACAAAGCGACACATTTAGTCAACCGCGTCAAAAATATTCGACCCATTAGGCTTAGTAGCTCCTGTCACTATTATTTCAAAAATTCTACTGCAAAAACTATGGCAATGTAATTTAACTTGGGACGAATCCGTTCCTATGAATTTGCATACGGAGTGGCTACGCTTTCAGGACGAGTTGGGTGTGCTGCAAGAAATAAAGGTACAAAGAACAATAGTCATTAACGACGCAACACTCATTGAAAGTCATGGCTTCTCAGATGCCTCTGAGGCCGCTTATGGGGCGTCTGTTTACATCCGCAGCATAAATGCATCGGGAAACTCCGTAATCCAATTGGTTTACGCAAAATCTAAAGTCGCACCCCTGAAACAAACGTCGATCCCGCGATTAGAACTTTGCGCAGCCCTTTTACTTACCAGACTTATCGAAAAAACCCGTGCTGCTCTGGTCTTAGATGTAAACACGGTTAACTGTGGGTGCGATTCGACAATCACCTTGGCTTGGATAAAAACGGCGCCAAACTTATTAAAAACATTTGTAGGTAACCGCGTCGCGGAAATTCAAGATCTTACTTCACAATATGTATGGAGACATGTTGATTCGAAGCAAACCCTGCCGACTTACTATCGCGTGGCGTCAGGCCGCTTAATTTTATCAATGCCGAACTTTGGTGGCATGGCCCGGTATGGCTAGCAAACTTTTCTCCACATATCCATCCCGGAGATTATAAGAATATCGAAAATTCTCCTGATTATTTAATAGAACGGCGACGTCAAATTACTGTATTGGCAGCCAAAACTGAACCTCACATGCTTTTCGACAAATTCTCGTCACTGAATAAGCTTCAAAGGGTGGTAGCATATTGTTTGCGGTTTAAGAACAATGCAGTCAATCCAAAAAATCTGAGAGCTATAGGTAATTTAACCGTTCAAGAAATAAAAAATGCTCTACAATTATTAATAAAGATAGCCCAACAAGCTGAATTTAAGCAAGAAATCTCAGACTTATGCAAGCACAAACAAATCAATTCTAAAAGCAATTTACTAGCTTTAAATCCCTTTATCGATCGTAATGGACTTTTAAGAGTTGGTGGTAGGTTAGCTAATTCCCACTTTTCAGACAACAAACAACATCCTATTTTGCTGCCTAAAAATCATAAGTTGGCATTGCTTATTATCCGAAATATGCACGAGGCAACTTTACACTCTGGTCCGCAAGCCCTTCTGGCATATTTAAGAGAAACATATTGGCCAGTCTCGGGTCGTAATCAAGTTAAAAAGATTGTCCACACGTGTGTACGATGTTTTCGAGCCAATCCTCGAACTGTTGAGACATTGATGGGACCTTTACCTAAAGAACGACTGGAACCCCATTTTCCTTTTGAAATTTGCGGGGTTGATTATTGTGGCCCCATCTTAATGAAAAATAAAAAAGGTCGAGGCTGCAAGAGTGTGAAGGTTTATATTTGTATATTCATTTGCTTTGCTACCAAGGCAATTCATACTGAATTAGTCTCTGAACTCACCACAGAGGCATTTTTAGCGTCTTTAAGGCGATTTTCGTCTCGAAGAGGAAAACCCTCAAAAATATACTCCGACAATGGCTTCAACTTTGTTGGTGCAGATAATTGCCTAAAGCAATTCCTAACGAGTCTAAATTCTCCTGCCAACAATAATAATTTTCAAGATTCATTAGCCTCTGAAAGAATTATTTGGAATTTCATTTCTCCTCGCTCCCCTCACTTCGGTGGCCTTTGGGAGGCCGGAGTCAAGACAATAAAGTTCCATTTAAAACGAGTATTAGGTACTGCTTTGTTCACCTACGAGTAATTAGATACTTTACTAACTCAAATAGAAGCAGTAGCAAATTCACGTCCTCTCTCTCCCTTGTCTAGCGATCCTACCGACCTCAATCCTCTGACTCCAGCCCACTTCTTAATTGGAAGGAGCATTGTTAGCGTTCCAGACCAGGACGTTACGCATATAAAGGAAGGAAGGCTATCGCAATTTCAAAGAATTCAAAGGGTTATGCAAAACTTCTGGAAGCGATGGTCGAAAGAATATGTCATCGAATTACAAACTAGGGTGAAATGGAAAACAAGCAGCTCAGGATTGATTCAACCAGGTAAAATGGTTGTCATTCGAGAAGATAACATTCCACCGCTTAAGTGGCGTCTTGGGCGGATTTTGGAGCAGCATCCCGGTTCAGATGGTGAAGTTAGGGAGGTGAGTGTTAAGTGCTCGAACGGAACAATAAAACGTGCCATATCTAAAGTGTGCGTCCTTCCAATAGACAATTAGTATGGAAGTAGTGCAGCGAATTGAGCTTTTTCTCATTAGAATTTTACGCATTATTTAATAAATCTTTGTAATAGTTAATAGTAGAAATAAATCTATTGAAAGAAGAGCCTTTCAAGGTGGGGGTGTATGTTAGGGTTTAGGTTACATATTTAATTATGTATTGTATCATTGTGTCTTCTCTTAATTACGTTATAAATTTAGGTTAATAATTATGTTATTGTACAAATTTGTTGGTAAGTACATTTATTCGGCTATGTTCGCCTATCGTCGACTTAAGCATGTTTGGGGCGCATAGCTCAAGGGTTACTTGTCAGGGAGAGGGGTAGAACAGTACATTTTTTACTCACTTGTATATAAGTTGCTGTCCTGTACAATCCAACAAAAATCATTAGTTCAAATAAAATTATTAAACGTTTAACTAAGAAGTGTTTTTTATCTTTTAAACAGGAGACACCAACTGCATACAAGATACGTTATGCTGCGAAGGTTAGATTATAAGTTAGCAAGTTTGATAGATCTAAAGAGACAGACTCCAACAGTTAAAGTGACGACTGAGGGAGATTAATAACAAGTGGAGGTGCGCACCGAAGATACACAACTCAGCGGCAGCACACATCATAAAAAATTAGCAACTTTTTTGTTCATTTGCCGTGGATTGGAAGAAAATGGACTGGGAAAAGCTGGAATTGGGGGAAATGGAATTGGGAGAAGTAGGAAATGGGAGAAATGAGATTGGGATAAGCGGAATTGAGAGAACCGGGAATTAAAGAAATGGGGTGAAATCGTATAATAATACATCTAACACAAAACTTAGATTTTCTTTCTCTCTTTATCTTGTTTATAGTAATTTGTCCAACTAGAAAAGAAAGCGGTTTTTTTCATTCGAGCTCAAAGTATGCCTTTCGAGCGTCAGCGAGTGCCACTTTGAGCGAGAGTGAAAAGTGCTTTCCTCTCGTGTTAGACAACATTTTTTTCATGAAATGTCCCAAAAGGGTTGTCTCCAAACTATAAATTATCTAATCTTCAACGTTAAAAACCAACTTGATTCTACAAATATACAATGAATTGCATTATGAATGTAATTGCAAAAATTTGCCTCTCGAAAATTATCTGCGGAGAATTTGTGCAAGTGCAATTTTTCTTCTCTAGAGAGGGAAGTTGGTGTTTTAAGAAAATATATTATTTTGTCTTTCTAACTTTCAAAGTAGGATTTAGATCATTACGTTTTTGTAGTTGTCGTTACTTCGTATGTATACGAAACACCAACTACGTTTTGTAGATTTTTATTTTGAATTATCTAAATTATAATATAAAGCAACGTCTGGGGCTCCTGTTTGTTCTTCCGGATGTCTGTGTGCGCGGGTTTAAGACGCTTCTCGGCAAGATAGAACCTTGACATATTGGATTCTGTTAGGTACCTACCCGGAGGTAAAACGGAAATTGAGGAGATCGGAAAAATTAAAATCGATCCAATATGGTGACCATCAGAAGCAGTCAGCTTTCCACGTTTCGGTCAATCCTAAGCGAGCTAAGAGCTTAAGAATCAGAGTTCTGGTAATTCTAACTTGAAGGGAAACGGACGAAACCAATATGGTGTTGGTAAGGAGAATTCAGCTTTTCAAGTTTCGACCCCTTTTTTAGGTTACAAATTTGGGAAAATATACGGTATTTCTTAGGGAGCATATAGTGCACCTAGAATTCAACTTTTGTTTTTTATGAAGCATTTTGTATCCAATATAAAACAAAAAAAAAAGGTTTTGGCAAAGGCGGAGTGTGTCTGTCGAACTTGCTTGTGTTGATATAACTCTTGCTGGTAAAACTTAACAGTTGAATACCGTGTCATGGTTTGTTATTAAATTTAATTAAATTAAGTTTTTGTTGATCAGCAAACTTTCATATAAATATCTTTCGTCAAATAACGTCACATATTTTCGTATAAATAGTACTTGAAACCTGAAATATAAATAAGTTACATTTCTGGATTGCAAGCGGCAATGAATAATTTTTTAGTTCACTAACTTCAACTCTTTTAGTAACATTTAGAAATAAATAAAAGTATTTATATTATGTATACAAGGAAGCGATATTTATTATTGAAGTAGATCTTATTCGTAACTGACAAAAGTCATTGTTTCATTCAAGCTATTCCCAGTGTTGCTAAAAGTAAATAGTACAGTTTCAGTAAAAAGATAATGAATGATATGGAATATAAAAGAGAAAAATCAGAAGTTCTCAACGTATAAGTCTAGAAAAGAAAGTATAAATTATGTTACATACATATTTACTGTGCATGCTTTATGTGTTTGTTGAGTACCTATTATATATTAGCAATTAACAGAAGCTTACAACACATTATAATTGATTCGACGGTTGGCAATAACCGCTACACTTTGTTTCAACTTTGTACATAAATTTGTTGAAGAAGGAAATCAAAGTTGACATTATAAACTGGAAAGTGCTCCGAAAATACTCGGCTATTATTTTGATTTACTATGTAATTTGTTCAGAGCGGGGTAAAATAATATTCTCATTTCGAGTTAATCTGGTCTCCAGGTTGTTGTAATTAGCTGGAGAAATAGAGCAATAATTTTAAATGACGGCATTATACTTGCACTTCAAATGAAAAAGAGGAAAAGCCCAGTCAATAATTTTCGATCTACTTGAAACCAGAATATTAAACTCTCGGAATACGCGTATTATGCTTATATTTTAATGTGGAAATGTGAGTTGTGCATTTTACGAGCTAACTGGATGAAAGGATAAGTAAAACGTACTGAAAGCATATAAAAATTTTTATTACTGCAGCTTTAATGTTCTAGATAACCTTAACAAAGTTAAGCATTAATACTGACGCAATACCTAAGCACGAAAACATTGTAATGTAGGTTATGTAACCAAAAATATCATGTTAAAAACAGAAACGATGATTCCACATTTGCAGGAGGTAATATAACTAACTGATATGATTGTGGTTTTTGTTATTCGGACTTTTTCATTAGTTTGTTTCTATGAAGACACAAAAATCATATGGCCATCTAAATTCCTATATGTAGAACTAGAAAATATAGAATGAAAAAACACCAAAAGTTAACTATTAGTACTATTCATCACTGTACTAATGAAGCTACTACAGGAAGTGTTATCCAAAAGTTATTTAATATTGTGTTAGGTCTATTACTTTTTTATATCACTGCATTTCCTATTTATAGAGCAGTGTATAGCTACACTATGGCTAGAGAGTGGCAAAGGGTAAAGTAAGAAAAAAAAAGTTACAAAATATGTAATAGTACATTAAGTAAAAAGAGCATGCTGGTAATAATGTGCAAACTCTTACCCGTGCTGCTGCATCTTCGAGTTTCACTTGGAAACTGAGTTTATGCTTGCAGCAGCTGGTTACACATATACAAGTTTTATTATAGTTGTATCACTTTTTATATTATACGTGATTCTTGCAGGTTATAACATTCTAGAGTAACTTCCGCCCAAGTGTTAATGGTTTATTAAAGATCTTAAGTCAGCTTTTTCTCTGGTTTTAAAGTGCATTCCATTCCAATTAAATAAATATTTTAATAACTTAATAATTTACACGGTTTGAATATGCAACACAAATATAAATCATATGCCTGAGTAGGAAGTAAATAGGAAGTACTGTCACGCGGAGTTTTCATGACTGAGGGACGTAGTTCGGGGTAGAGATAGAAAGTAAACACAGGTCACAAATGAATTATATACTAAGCAAGTTACCATACAATGGGTTACAAACATAACTGTGAAGACGAACAAGTTCTCCTAAAACTAACATAAACATGAGAGTGATCGGAACCACCCTGTACTAGCTTCTATATCCTACAACTAAGCGTCATTAGGAAACCAGGTAAGCAACGCCCCTGGGCGCAAGTTTCTAGGCTCCTAATATAAAGTACTACAACTAAGCATCATTAGGGAATCAGGTAAGCAATGCCCCTGGACACCAGCTTCTAGATCCCCTACAAGTAATAAGTAAAAAGATTCTTACCAGGTCTGCTTCTAGTTCATGGTTCGGTGGAGTCGAAAGAACGATTGAATTGTACTTTAAGCAGCCGGGTTTATATACAGTATATTGCGGAAAACATTAGCATATTAACGTCAATCTGTAGGCGCGGAGTTCCGCGCATCCGCTGTTATTTCCTTGTGCTGTGTGCAGCTGCATTCTAGCGTAGGTCGATCGCATGATGAACTGAGTAGAGGTTCTTGGAATGAGAGCGGCTGGCTCGCGTGAGTGGTTATCATTAAGCCACCGCTATATAATGTTACGAAGAAATGTATTAACCTTGGATGATATTTGCACCAGTTGGAATGTAACTTGCGGTTTTTGTGAATTATTTAAGTGCAAATAATTCCGTTTGTGACAGTACGTTAAGGAATAATTCAAACAGCAGATCTGGATACTTCACAACTCGTTGGAATTGTATCAATATTGACACCTTATAGAGCGTTTGTGTAAAATTTGTATGGGTTTGGTTGCACGAAACATGACCTATATGAAACAGATGAAATGATGATTAACTATGGAAATTTAAATTTCACCCATAAATGACGAGTTTTGAAGAGTTATCTGACAAGAATCAATATCATTTGTTCAGTTGGAAATTCGAATAAGGAAACATTTCTTGCCAGAATCTTAAAAACGAAAAATCTAGAAAAATAAACAAGACCGTAGTCGAACAGTGATCGCGATGCTACTTATTATTAATCTCTCTGTGAAGAATTCATAGATGAAATCCGAATTTCCCCAAGTGCAATGCATGGGTAAGCCATCCTGCGGAAAATATCCCTCCTGCAGTTCCTGGTAATATAATAATAATAATAATAATAATAATAATAATACTTTAGTGTCCAACAGCAAAGAAGAATTACAAGATAAGCAACAAACTAGTAAACATATTTAAAGGCGGTACAAACACAAAAAATATATACATGAGTAAATAATAATATATTTGTAAAAGCAAAATAAGCATTACCTCACCTATTTTAATATTTTTAGTAAAATAAATATGCTAGTAACATATTACAACTAAAAATCTGGACTAACTCCTTTTAAACTGTAATTAATTACAGATCATGATTTTCAATTTACAAATAATAGTTTAAAGGCGTCCTGTGACTACACACTAAAAAACTTAGCGTAAAATTTTAACACTAGACCGCTCTAAAAGTGCGATTTAAGTGAAATTCTTGTATAATTTGTGTTCTATTTAGATTGGAATTTTAAAAAGTATTAAAACTTAGAGTAAAAGTAGTGTAGCTTTTTATTCTGTGTGATTATTTATCTATTTGACTGTTTAAGTCTGAAGTTAAGTCGATAATCTACACGAAGATACAGATTAGATACCTTACTCGAAATATATTTTTTAGAGTGATCCAGTGTAAAAACTTTTTTACTGTGTAATTACTGCAAACTCGGCCTTTTTGATTTGGTAGAGCATGAAACATGAGCAGGAAATCTGTATGACGTTATTCTTTTACACAATAAATAAATAAACAAATAATTGTAAAATAACACAAGTTTTATTTATTTAAAATGATTAAGGAAAAACACATCAGAACGAATAAACACAATAAATTATCAAAAATAAGTTCCAATAGGTTGATTTATTTTTAAAATTGTTTTAAAATTAAGAAAAGAAGGTTAATTAAATTTTAAAATTGCAACTGCAAGCAACTCTTAGACTTGTTAATTTTCAAATTTATAAACTATTTAAATAATAAAATTGATAACCAAATAACTTAATTAAAATTGTTTTCAGTTATCAGAATTTTTCAATTTAAATTCTTATACAGTCGTTTTAATTTTATTGCATTTTATTAATAAATAATAATTTACTGTCTCTTTTGTTATTATCTTTTTATAATCTGGTACCAGAGACACAAGTAATTAATAAGTGCATCTACTTTGTTATGAATTGCTGAAGCACAAACACAGGCTTTGAATCAACTCGTTAAATCTTCTCTAGTACTGGAAATACAGTTTCGATTGAAATAAAGTTTGAAATCTGCCAGGCCAAATATTTGACAGCAAACTGGCTAGAGTTTTATTCCAATAAATCAATATTATTTGGATTGTAATAAAATGGAATGCCAAATTAAATCGTTAAATAACAAGCATGTTTTTGCGTTAAATAATATGATAAGTTAATCTTCTTTATAAACAAATTAACTTTGAGTTTTGTTTGTGATAAAAGATTTACATAATCTAAATTTTTCTTCAAATTGAGAAGTAACAAAATACGTCAAACAAGTGAGAAATTAACAAACTTTGGCGTTTATGAAGTCATCAAACACTACAACTAAATAACAATATTTTCCCAAAAACATCATATAGTACATGCCCATCAAACCATTTATCAATTTCCTGGAATAAAATTACATCACCAACAACCAATTCATAAAATCGTTTAGCGATATCATCGTTATAATGGTGTTACCTTGGAACATGTTTTGGGTACCTTAATGCAACTTAAAATAAGAAAACCTTATACAGTTCTTGTACTCCATACTATATTTCACAAAGTCCAAAAAAATCGTTGAACTAGAGAAGTGAAATAATTTAGAAATTTTTATTATTGATCAAAATCGTTAACTAAAAAGAGAAAAATTGGTATAAACTACTCCTTTAAGTAAGGCAAGTTAATTTCACATTGCAAACATTCAAATAATAACCTGTGTTAGTATTTTTCAGATAAACCCGAAACTATTTGTTTATGGGTAAAGTGGAAATTCCTTCGAGTCATAAAGACATGAAGAATTCAAAACATTACTATCTAAATAGCTGTTAATGTATCCTATACTGGTTTTATAATCATTAAGTGTATCTATTTAATCTTTAGAACTAAATGGTTATTTAAAATTCGTTATCAAAAAATCAATTTCTAAAAGTGAGGTTAAGTATCCTCCATAAATCGGAAAACAATTTCTTTTTCTTGTAGTTAGCTAATTTTAATGTTAACTTTGCATGTAAAGTTAATTACCTTAATTACCTAGGCTAGCCGTGAATAGAAATATCATAAATAATTTAACTTGAAGTTAATGCTTTTCTTATTTATTTACGTGTTAAGATCTCTATAATTTGGATAAAACATAAAGAAATATTTGCACAAATATTTTATAACTAAATAAAACATCATGGTTGAGAAATCTTTATTAGTTTAATAGAAGTGTAAATAACTACAAATTATTTATAATACCTGTATGAAAATACAAATTACACTACCGTGCATGCATTAAAAATGTATGTATGTATACCTAGTATGTGATACTGATGTGGAAATTACTTCTTGAGATCTCCTTATTCCTTGGTATACAACTATTCTGTTTTAGTGCTGTAGAAATTTACTGCATTAAGATTTCATTTTCAGCAGTAAGGTGAAATACGAATACGCAGTGCTCATGACCTGAAACAGAAAAAATATATCCTTTAAAAAGCATTTTTATTTGTGTTAAGCATTAATATTATCTTTGCTGGTATACATACGTACACATGTATACCTACTACACTACTTTATCATCCAACAATGTAACGTTTTAAAGAAGGTGAACAGAAAAGGTAGCGATTCTTTAAAGTGAACCAATTTGTTAAACTACAATGGAAGCTTTTATTATAATAAAGCAGTGTATATTTGTCATTGTTATTGCGTTATGCCCTATGCGAAGTGCTAGAAATTCTTCACATTTAGAAAAAGCTTAAAACTAGTAAGTCAGTAGATCTTTATATACACGTTTTTCTGCTTATAAATTGCATTTACTTCCAAGACTGCTTTTAAACTTACAAAATCTTATGCTGTATACTTTATACAAAATTTATAAAAAGAATATTAAGATTCAAACATACTAAAAGAATGGTCTTGGAGGTCGATTAGAGTTATTTCTTCTCATACATATTATACATTTCTTTGTGCACGAAAGAATCTTTTACCTTTTCCTAATGTAATATTTTTAATTACCAATCAAATTACTTTAAATATTTCAATCTATAAAAGTAATAAGTAATTAAAAACTGATATATTAAAAATTAAATAATAAAATGATTAATTAATTTTAATAAGTAATTATCACCCCTCATCCCCCTAATTATTTTATAGTAGAGATATTAAGAAATGCTTGTAACGTTTTAAATTTCAATATTCAATTTTAATGCATTAAATGTAAATAATCTTCGAACGGCCCTCTGCATTTAAGTTGGTTTAAAATTACACATTTTATTTTAAATCAAAAGATGTTTTCGTTAATGTGAAAGGTGAATAAGTAGGTACAAAGCGTTCTCACCCCGACAAAACTTGTTTTTGTAAGAAAAATACGAAATAAAATTGACTTCTTAACAAAATGATACGTTTTAGACGTATTATTTAATTTAATTCAAATTTATGTATTCGGTATTTTCATTTTTGATGAATAGATTTTTCGAAAATATACATAATATTAGCAATTATAACGAAAATATAAACAATATTGTAATAAAATTGTAATAAGTTATATTAATTATAAATAAATCAATTTAAGCTAAACTATGTGTGATGATGTTGGACCTTTTACTTGTGGAAGTTATTGAAATACATTAATCAACCTAACGTTAATTTAACTAATTACAATTAGTTAGTTGAATTCAATCAATATAATCAGAATCCTTTTTTGTTTGCGGATTTTGTGAATGTATTAATGACTTGTAAGCAAATGGCGCCCAAAATCCTTTTTTTAAATCTACACACCTTATTTTTCTTTACAATTTCTAAGCAATAGAGGCAGGTACCTACGTCTGAGTGTTAATTTGTCATTAAAAAGAGATCTTAAGTCGGTACATTATACTACAGTAAGTATTGTTATTGGTTTTCAGTAAGTATTTTACTATTTAGTGTTCAGTAGAGTAACAAAAATAGCTCTGTTACATGGTATACAGAAAAAAATTAGAAATCGAATGATGCGTTTGGTTACGCATTACATTTGAGTGTAACCGAGAAAAGTAAAGAAAATAAAACTTTCGTGTATGTAGTGGCGTAACTAGAGTTGGTGTCACCCATATCAATATTAATGGTGTCACCCCCCCTCCATTCCAAACGGATATAAAAATTGTATTATAAAAGTCTACAAATGTTTTTATTAAAAATTAAAACTGAAAATAAAAAAATTAAATGTAATGCGAGTACAATGGGCGTATTTAAAATTTAAAATGCGATGTTCTCGAAAACTGACAGGAAGCAACCACACGTTGATAAGGAAGATATGTTCAAAATCATAAAAGCGACCCCCCCCCCCCATTACGAGGTTTCTAGTTATATTAGTTACATCTTGTATTAAGAGAAGCAAATCTTTATGGTTTTTGACAAATAAATATTATTATGTTGTTGTAAATAATTGTTTCTCATTGTTAACTTACTAACAACCATACAATCAATAAAACTTTCAAATTCTATAATTTCACCCCTAGAAGTGTCACACGGTGTACACCGCCCCCTGTCCCCCATAGCTAGGCCACTGCGTTTATGCAAGAAACAAGATAAACCTTGGAAACATTGGAATAATCAGAAATAAATTATAGGTACATTGAAAATATTAGAATGGCAGTGGAAATATTTGCTTCATATTCATACGTCAAAATTATTCGTTGCGTAAGATATGACCATTTGATTTGTGTGTAAGATTTTGAATTCTTATAGTTTAGTTACATCACAAAGGAGTCGTAATTCTATGTAAAATTATGTGATCAAAGTGATCATCACAATATACTGTCCTGGTGTTTAAAATCGCTTTTAATAAATCACCCTGTTTTACCTTTTCTGATAGTGAGATTGATTTTTCTTAGATACAAAACCTAAGTGTGAGTATCCTTGTACTAAAGACTTTGTACTAAATAGCTTGTGACGGATGAGGAAACTCACATTCAGATTTTTGAATAGCAATCTTCACTAGGGTTACGAAACTTTATTTCAAACTGTGTTTGATATGAAAATATAGAAAAAAATGTCATATTCTCTAGAAACAGATTACCATCTACGGTTAACTTTATCAGTATCAGACAAAGACTAATAGTACATTCAAGCACATATTAGATGAGATAAAGCAGATGTGACACTATATCTGTTTTAGTTGTCACTATTTCTGTCTTTTTCTAGAGATGCCTAGAAATGTGTGCGTGGGCAAGCGCGTAAGGATTTATTCGGAGGCGACTCGTGTTTTGGTATTCAAGTAGCAAAATATCAAATCTCGATGCATATTCATCTATGGTATACAGGATGATTCAGAAATAACTGATATCCTTTAAATGGTACGTAGAGGGGAGGCAGTAGAGATCATTTACCTTGACAAGTATAGGTCAAAAACGAATAGTTTTCCAGAAAATGAATTTTAAAGTTTAATGAATTTTGGATCCAAAAGGATCCAAGGTTCCAAGGATTACCGGATCCAAAATTCATGAATTTGTATCCTTCAGTATCCTTCATTAATTCTATACAGGGTGATTCAGAAATAAAGGTAATTCTTTAAATGGTAGGTAGAGGAGAGGCAGTAGAGCTAATTTACCTTGATCCAAAAGGATCCAAGGTCAGAACCGGATCCAAAATTCAATAAAACCTTAAAATAATTTTCTGGAAAACTTCGTTTTTGATCTATACTTGTCAAGGTAAATTAGCTCTACTGCCTCCCCTCTATCTACCATTTAAAGGATATCAAGTTATTCTGAATCACCCTGTATATTACTATGGATCAACATGTTGAAATTTGTATTAAATGTTAGTGATTGCACAAGGTCACTATAGACAGGTGTTGTAGATCATTCTAAATAAGTAGATTTAAAGCAATTTTTAACACTTCTGCTTAGTAAGTGATAATTGACTAGATACTATAACTGAAAGTTTAGATTTGATTATATCATGCTAATCGGTAGAATATTTCAACTGGATAAAAATTGGTAGAGAATAGTACTCAACTTTACGTACCTGTAAATAAGTCGCCAAAGACATTACCCCAAAATTTAAAGCTGTTAATGTTAAAGGTCTTTGAGCTCTTGCAATAATTAAAAGTACATCTCGTTGAACTGATGCTGGGAAATTGAACCAAGAAGAAAAGTAAGCTTTCTTTGAAATGATGGTGCTCTGAAAAATCAATTGCAATAAACCAAAAGTCGTGTGTTAGTTCATAAGTACATCATCGATCAGATTTTGTCCATTGTAGCAAACTAGGAACAAAATTGACAACCATCCACCTAAATGTAAACCATATCTTAAAGAATCCCAATAATTATCTGTCAGTAGTACTTGATAACCCAAAATGCTGATAACAAAAGATGTTACTGTTATATGTAGCAACATCATACTACTGAATGCTCGATTGGTCCTTGTTGCATACCTGTAATAAGCGAAATTTTAGAAACAATATGCTGTAAAAAATGCATATCTTTATCTTTTCAAACCGTAAGGTTTCCAGACTCCGCTAACGCGTCGTCCGGTAACTTTCTTATTCGTCCCAAAAACATGCATTTTTTGTACTAATTAAACAAATAACTATTTGTATACAAATTCATACAGAAAAAAATATAGTTTCGGCTAGGAGTCGAACTGTCTCTACCAACTGATCTACCGGGAAACGACTATCAGCAAGGCGACAAATCTTCCATATGAATTAGATATTGATTATTATATGAATTATATATGAATTAGGTATTGTTTTTGTTATGGTTATGTAGATGGATTGTTTCCACGTTATTAGGTGCAACGTGGATTATAGTATAACAAAAGAATAAAGAATCATTTTCTGTATTTTCAAATAGCCACAGTAAACATGGTATTTATAAGAGGTGTTGGATAAAAGAATTTAACCTTACTTAAAGCTAATAAGTTTACTTCTACATATATTTTCTATTACAGCATTTTCAAAATAAAGAAAATTTAAGTACAGATTTACCAAGCCTTTACTTAAACTAATTAATCTTTTCAAATGTTGCTTAATTCTATTTAGTGTTGTTTTACTATGAAGTTTTTATTCTAAAATTTACATAAGATGTCAAAGCTTTATAATACTCATCTGTAAATTAATTAAATTTTACATAAAGATTTTCGTACATTAGTAATAAAAATTGTAAACCTACTATTAACTGAAAATTGTACCTAATAAAGCTTTCGTTATAGTGGAACTTATTTTAAGTAGCACCAAAGGTTTTTTAGTATACAGTATCTGGCCATATTATTAGGGACATCCAATAATTTGGATGTTAAAAGTTTTATATTGTTAACACCAGGAAAAAATTTGAGAAATGTTTCACGTATGTTTTATTAACCCTTCTTGTATTAACAAGCAGTTCAATAAAATAATTTTAAGTAATAAACTGGTATAAATGGCGAATTTGCTGAACATGCCAATAACTGAAGAGGATAATGTCTTAGAGGATACTGACCAAAATTATAAGTAGATATTTTACTATTTCTGTGGAAAAAAGTTTCTTGGAAACGTTTCTACGATTATTTTCTACAGAAATAGTAAAATACCTTCTTTATTAATTTCTTCAGTACCCGCTAAGAATTGCATCCTTTAGTTATCGGCATATTCAGCAAATTCGCCATTTATACCAGTTTATTATTTAGAATTATTTTATTGAATTATTTGTTAATACAACAAGCGTTAATAATCGCACGTAAAACATTTCCTAAAATCTGTTATTCTTGGTATTAACAATACATAACTTTTAACATTAACTTTATTCGATGTCCCTATTAATATGGCCAGATACTGTAGATGTGCCTCCGTTTATTATTCTTTCTAAAAATAAATTTAATCAAAGCTCAGAGTGTAATTTGCTCTTGAAAAGTTTATTTTGTTGTCAAATATATCAGGGAAACGTTACTTTTTTACTTTTCAGTTTCTTTATATTTATTTAGTACTTTCGTGATTTCTTTAAACAGTATGTTTTATTTATCTTCGATAATAGAAAACAAGATCATAACCTGCATTTGTATTTATACAGTTTCAATGAAAATTACCCACTCTAAAGATTTTCTCATTGGTCGATAAGAATTGTGAAACAGTCAACTTTAGTATGAAGGGGAACCCAATAAGGCATTACATTTATTCGTGTTCCCCGTGTATGGCAGTTAAAAATATAAATTTTTTTTATCAGTTTGTAAGTCATCTAGAAATTTGATAGACTTTTGTTTTCAAATAATCTCAAGTGTGAAGGGTTTTATCTAGTGGTCTATGTAATCGCTTCGCAGAAACCCTTCTTCCTGACCAACGAGGGGTGGGGGAATTTTTCATCCAAAAAATTCCAACACTGTTCACTTAAAGATTAAAACCTTAGGGGGCAAATGAAAAAAAAACGACAGAATAACGCATGTACAACAACTTTAAGTATTCACTAACCTTCTACTTCTGGTGTAACAAATTCACCTAACTTTACTACCCTCTATAACAGGTATGGGCAAACTTTTTCAGTGGCGGGCCGAATTGAAAGTAGAAAAATTTGCGGCGGGCCAAAATGAAATAATTTACGCAAATCTGATATGTTAGCGATAATTCAAATGAAATATTATAATTGATATAATTGTTTTATGTACAGATATATGCAGGGTGTTTTATAGTTTTTGAACCAGACTTGACCGGTGCATTTCTGACGGCATTTGGAATAAAAATCTTAATAAAGTTTTCTGATTAGAGAAGGTCTAGTTCGTTAGTAATTTTGATCGACGTTTTTAAATAAGTACATATATAAAATTATAATTTTATGGCGTGTTTATGGTGTGGATATCATTAATAACTGTGAGTGCCTGCTGAGATTTGAGAGTCACAAATTAATTTGTCAATAAAACATGAGTTTGTTTATGCTACATAATACTATTAAGAATGTAGACGAACTTGGGAGGTATCGCTCAAGGATTGTATATTGTAGGTTGCCTACTAACTGGTTTGTCTCGAGGGGCAAGAGGGGAGTAACGCGTCATCATGTATACCGAGCCACATTTCCGCAGCGTTACGAACAACAGAATTTCAGTTCTCGCTTACGTTTTGAAGTGAAATTTCACGGTGTTACCACTGATGTGAATTTGTTTGGGGAAGTAAACACGTTTATAAGTTATAAGTTTCTGTGCACATTAAGTTAAACCGTGTTATTAGTCGCAAAAGTGAGTATTCGTCGGGAAAAATTTATGGAATAATGCATTGATTTCCTTTGCAGATGGGTGGAGGGATGATTTGCAGTGTGGCTATATATAAGAGTAATTCAAAAAGAGCAAAGGAAATGGGAGAACGAATCCAGTTCTTTCAATTTCCACACGATTTGCGCGTACGAAGAGAATGGGTCCTAATGTGTCATCGGAAGGATAAATGGGATCCAAAAAACAAAAGGATTTGCCACAAGCATTTTAAAGAAGATGACTTTGAGGATGCAATGCAAGCCCGTTTACTTAATACTTACCCAAAAAACTTAAAACCAACAGGTATGTATTAACAATTTTGAATGTTTTTGAAGAATGATTGTATTTTTGTTACAGCGGTGCCATCTTTATTATTACGACCTGAAGCTTCACCACCAGCTCAAACTAGTAGAGAAAAAAGAATTTTGAAAAAACGACAGCAAGAAATAACAAAAACGTTATTGGCTGTGACACCCTCGACTTCTGATGCTGCAATGGTTTCGACCAGTGATGAAAGTCCTTTGAATGAATGTCCATTAGCTGTACTACAACAGCAGTACAATGAACTGCAAGAGAGACATTCTGCATTGGTAAAACAACTAGAGGATACACAACTGTCTCTAGAAACAACCAAGTTATCTTTAGAAACTGAGAAACAACATAATGTGAAAATGCAAAAATGTTTATCAGCACAAGAAGGCCATCGTCATGAACAAGTTAAGGAAATATTTAAAGATTTTTTAACGCCGAACCAAATAGACATTCTAATGAAAAAAAAATCTAAAGCTTGGTGGACACCAGAAGGAATTTCAAGAGCTTTCACACTGAGATATTTTAGTAAACGTGCTTATATATATGTAAGGCAAACACTAAAATATCCTCTGCCTGGTATATCCACCCTACAGAAGTGGGCCACTAATATCGATTTAAAGAATGGAATTTTGAAGGATGTTCTCAATGTCATGAAAACTGTCGGCAGTGATAAAACTGACTTGCAGAAAGTAACAGTCTTAGTGTTTGATGAGGTCAAGGTAGATGCAACTTTTGAGTACGACCAAAAGGAAGACAGTGTTGTTGGTCCACATAATTACATGCAAGTAGTTTTAGCTCGAGGGCTCTTTGATAAGTGGAAACAGCCTATATTCATAGGATTTGATGCAAGAATGACTAAGGAATTATTAGATAGCGTCATTATTGAGTTGCATTCAATAGATTATTCAGTTGTGGCTTGTGGTTCAGACTGTGGTGGCAGCAACATAGGATTATGGAAGGCGTTAGATATCAATATAAACAACACAGCTTATCCACATCCTGTGACACGTGAAAAATTTTTCTTTTTTGCGGATGTGCCTCACCTTCTTAAATTATTAAGAAACTGGCTATTAGACCATGGATTTTGCTTAGCAGATGGGCGAATTATCACCAAATTACGTTTGGTGGCTCTTGTGGAGGAACGGAATTCAGAAATCAGTTCTTCACACAGACTCACAAAGTTGCATGTGACCTGTACGAAGTCTGAAAGACAAAATGTAGCTTTGGCGGCACAGTTGTTATCAAACACCACAAGTACAGCTCTACTGAGATATCTTCCTGGGGCTGATAAGAATCTATCCCGAGATGTAGGAACTTTTATCGAACTGGTGAACAGATGGTTCGATTTATTTAATACTTACTCACCAATTGCCTCCATACCTACAAAGTTGCCATATGGTAAAATGTTACCTAAACAAAACCAAACGTTGGAGGAAATGAAGGAGCTTATGCTTGGGATGAGGTGCATTTCAAAGAATGCTTTGCAGACATTTCAAAAAGGCATTGTCATATCATGCATATCTTTAAAGGGACTATTTGACATGTTGAAAGAAAAACTTGGCATTGAGTATATCTTAACCCACCGGTTAAATCAGGACTGCTTGGAGAATTTTTTTCTCAGGTAACATTTTCTTTCATTGCTTTTTTTAAAATTTACAACTAATAAGTAAAATTTTAGCTAAGGACTAGGGGGGGTTTACACGACCATCCTTCTCCACTCAATGCCATTTATCGCATCAGAATGGTCTTGTTGGGAAAAATCCAGGAGTGGTCCAGAAGCATACAAATGTAGCAGCATAGGAGGACTCTCAACAAGATTATATAGTCGCAGATGCTCTGAAGCGAGTTAAAATTAAAAATGTAATGCCGCCTCCACCTCATATTGATCAAGACGATGATGTTTTAAGCACCTCTTCGTCAAGTACGACATTCTCAATGCAGTCAAATAAAACACTCTCTGAAAAAGATGGCCTTGAATACATCGCCGGATTTCTAGCAAAAAAATTTCTAGCCAAATGTCCGGATCTTGGTGCATACACCCATGAACTGGAAACGACTGCCATACATACATATGCCATGCCATCGTGGGTCCAGAGTCTTTCGTTTGGAGGATTAATCAAACCTTCTGCCACTTGGCTTGAAACCTGCACCATCATGGATAGGTACTTTGTTAAGTATCATAAAGATACCTTTAAGGGAGGCAAAGGAATTGTTAGAAAAACTGCAGAGTACATTTCAAGCAAACTAAAACGTCTTTCACATGAAACACCGCTAACGCTTATTAAAGCGTTTGCCCGTCAACGAATTTTTATTAAAATAAAATATTTAAATACAATGAAGCCCTCAAGTAGTCTGAAAAGAAAATCTGAAGACCCTAGCAAACGAAAATTATTAAAGAAAATGAAAAAAACAATAAATTAATGTGAATTACACCCTACTTAACTTTCATATATTATGTTGACGGTGGGTGAATATGTTTTATTATGAGATTTTTTTTCCATATTATATTATAATAACTTTGTAGTACAAATAGGTATGTATTCATAGTATTGATATTAGATTTAATGATAATTAAACAATTATACTCTGATTTTTTATTATTGTGTTCTATTAAACGTTGTCTGACAAATTGGGTAAGTACCTACTTAATTCTAATAAATATTTATAAAGCAGAGCTATTAACATGATTTTACATTGTAATGCACTCTACAGTGTGGGTGATTAATAATACTATTCAAATTATATTGTTGAATATCTATAATGTCCATCCATTTTACTGTACAGTGTATAGTGAAGAATTTAAATGAGTATACATGATGACGCGTTCGCGCCTTTTTTTTGATTGGCTAAAATTATCTAGGCAACCTACAATATACAATCCTTGGGTATCGCTTTGCTCGCTTAGTCGAAAACTAACGGTTGTCGTACAACATCTACAGACAGTGGCGGACTTTGTTGCTTAGAACCAGCATCGGACTTAGGGTGTGGTTTTTTAAACAAAATAAATAATATTTTATGGCAGATCACGTTCTTTGCAATAAAGTGAATGCATAAATTCGAGTGTTTTGTATCCTACAACCAATCTGCGTAACAGTACTCGAGCTGGTTAGTCGCGGGCCGAATAAAATAGGTTGCCCAATGCCCATACCTGCTCTATAATGTCAGTTAGCTGTATGTCTAACAAAGGGAAGAGTCCTATCAAGTTTAGCATCGGCTTCTGCAGGGAATTGTAGGTTGACTTTTATTTTTACTTATTTTAGTTATATAAAACCTGCAACTTATCTGTCTACCTTGTTAACTTATAATAAAAAATGCAATCTAATAAAAATGATGACGTGTAGCACATATCTCTGATATGATACTTACGAAATAATAGTACTATGAAATCGAATGCAATCTCGCACATCTTTAAAAATTCCGTCGTGAGATGAGTTAACCAAATTTCCAAATCTGGCCCCCAAATAACGTAATTGTGTTGTAATGTGCATTAACATTCCACATAGTAACATAGTTAAAGCTGAAATAGTCGTGGAGAACGTAATACATATAGTTATTTGATAAATTGTAACAATTTCTCGTCTCGGTGTAAAATCAAATCTAAATGGTAGAAAGAATCTTGTTATCACCAGACCACACGGTACACCAACTTCTTTCATATACTGCGATTTATTTGCCTCACAGTATTGAATCGATACAAAAGGCATAGAGGCATAAACCAAAGTTCCAATCAGACCATAAATAAGAAAAAATCCAGTAAACATAGCCGCGTCTCTGTCAGTCTTTAATAAATCCAGCGGTCTACCAAACTCTTCGAAATCTTTTAATTGATCAACTAATTTAATTATATCATCTCTGTTTCTTACAAAGCACACAATAACATAAAACATCCCTATACAACACATTATCGAAATTAAACTTTCGGTAATAGAAGACAAACTGTGGTTTTCATCTGCGAAATTAACAAAAAATAATGTTTGTGTAAACGTAAAAGCTATTAATTTATCATTTTTAATTTACCTAAAAGCTCATAATATAGCCCAATAGTAACAGACATAAAAGACGGAGTAACATAAAATACTAAAAAGAAGTCCTTTAATGTTCTCCATATTCCGTGTGTTGCACCGTTTCTGCGTGGCCACAAATTTAAAAACCTTAGCACTTTGACGTTGAATTCCAACAGGTTCACTTGGGACATTATTGTAAAATTTTAAAACGAAAGGAATACGCTAGGGGTTTTTATACCAAAAGACATGTAGGTCACCTATTTACATAATTTATTTTTTTGCCTTTTTGCGGTACTCTTACTTGTCAAGTTGATTTGCTTGCTTGTCTTATTCTTAAGATGTGCTTGTAATTTACCTCACAAGAACGTCTTATTATTTAATTTTTGTTTCCTTCTTTTTTTTTCTTATTTATTTCTTGGATAAAAAAGAAAAGAAGTGCAATATTCTTTTGTCTGAAACCTTAAATGTTGACATAATTCCTTTCGTCTCGATTTGTAACAAGTCAAACGTTATTTCAATTAATGTTAGTTATTATCAATGTAACGTTTCAGTTGTCAGATATAGAAAAATAAGGTTTCATCATTTGCATAATTTATAATTTTACTTGGAAGCGCCATCAGGAATTGATTTTCCTTAACCTTCTTTAATGCATGTTATGGGAAAACCTTTGAATTAAAAATTAGATAATTAAAAAACTGTTCCCACCTTTTGCATGAAACTTGAAAAAAAAAATAAAAACCGTAAAGCCCTGTATAGTATATTCCGTAACATCGACACCTACATACCTCTAATAACACATGCCAACAAAAAATTTGTTCATTTTTTGAAGTTTTGGTGGCTAATCTAATAAAGAATCAACATTTTTTTGTTTCCATCACGCACAATTTTTTTAATAAATTTACTAGGTGTCATATTTATGGTTTTTTAAATATTTACGAATAAAAATTAAATGACATTCTAAAAATTGCTACGCCACTGAGATTAAATTGTGTACAAATCAATAGAATAGTATAGGGGAATTCCCGAAAGTAAAATTTAATTGCTGGGATTCCCTGATTTGCAGTTAGACCGTCGGCGAATGCGATATAAATAGACGTCTTTGTGTAACAAGCGCATTCATTAGTCTGTTTGCGTTCGGTCTAGGCAGTCGTTGTTTAGTAAGTTTAGTGAGCTTTTTGCTGTTAAATTCGTGTTTAAAATGCCAAGACTTTGTCAAAATAATCCAGATACTTTCCTTAGGTCCAGACGTGCCAATACCTGAGAAACCAACAAATTTAAAAGATGTTACAAGCAGTTCTGAACCTGAAGTTGATGAAAACAACTTTACCGATGCCAGTGAAATATCGAGCGTTTCTAAGCAACCGCAGTTATTTTCCAAGACCGAACTTAACGACTTAGTTAGAGACTTATGTCTTCCAAAGGATCTTTCCGAAATTTTAGCATCCAGACTTCAAAGTAAAAATTTACTGGCAGAAGACGTTAAAATATCGTATTTTAGGAAACGCGAGTCCGAGTATTCAGGCTATTTTATATCTAGTTTATTGCACCGACGTTTCCAGTCTGATAAATAAACTTGGGGGCACATACAATCCCGATGATTGGAGGCTTTTTATTGATTCTTCTAAAAGAAGCCTTAAAGCTGTTCTCTTGCACAAAGGGAACGTTTTTTCATCGGTACCAGTTGCCCATTCTGTGACAATAACGGAAAACTACGAAAATCTTAAAGTAATGCTTGAAAAAATCAAATACAATGATCATAGTTGGAAAATTTGTGGAGATTTAAAAATTGTGGGACTTCTACTAGGACAGCAGTCAGGGTATACAAAGTACCCATATTCTTTGTGTGAGTGGGACAGTCGAAGTACACATCAACATTGGAAGAAAAAGGACTGGATAAGAAGAGATAATTTAACTCCCGGATCAAAAAATGTTCTGCACGAAAGTCTTGTTGATCCCCAAAAAATCTTGTTACCTCCACTGCATATTAAACTAGGATTAATGAAACAATACGTTAAATACGCTTTAAATAAAGATGGAGACTGTTTCAAATACCTTTGTAGAAAATTTCCCGCTATTTCAGATGCAAAATTAAAGGAAGGAATTTTTGTCGGTCCTCAAATAAGGAGATTAACGAAAGATCAAGAATTTGTTAATACCATGATCGAAACTGAGAAAGATGCATGGATTTCATTTGCTAATGTTATTGAAGGTTTTTTGGGAAACAACAAGATCCTAACTACAAGGAAATTGTGAAAAACATGCTACAGAAATTTATGGAATTGGGATGTAATATGAGCATAAAAGTTCACCTTTTACACTCACATCTTGATTACTTCCCCGAAAATCTTGGTGATGTGAGTGAGGAGCAAGGTGAGAGGTTGCACCAAGACATGAAAGAAATGGAACGCAGGTATCAAGGTCGGTGGAATGTTTCAATGATGGCCGATTACTGTTGGTCAATAAAAAGGGACAATCCGGCCCTGTAATACAGAAGAAAATCCACTAAACGAAGTTTTTCATCCAAGAGGGAAAGATCTTCTGGAAAGAAAAGAAATTAAAGATTGTTAAGACTTTTTTCAATTTAGTTTACTATTTGTAATTTGTTTTTGTCTCTGTATCAATAAAAGTAGCGTTTATTTTGACCAAATTTTTTATTAATTTATTTTCAACATTGATAAAAAACCTTACGTGATAGGGCAAAATGACACTCGGCAAAATGACACTACAAAATCAGACGTCAGATCGAAATCAACTTTCAAAAAGTCAAAATTTGTTGGCCTGTGTAATCAAGATTTCATGATAGCCATCAAAATAAGAAAAAAGTAATCCAGAGAGAGCTCTGACTTATTAATTTCGAATACCTGTTAGAAAATCTTCAACTTCAATCTTCATTAGTTGTTTGGCATCAATCAGGCCCCCGTTTAGACTATATCTGATTGAGTGACAAGGTTACTATATAACCTTTAAATTTTACTCCAGAGAAATGAAAACCCTATTTAAAGTGAGTATATAATATCACTTTGTTCTTTGACCTATTTAACTATAAAATGACGAGCATTAATTGATATTCTGATTAAAAGAAAATTTCATAATAACCCTAAACTATATATTTAAAATACAAGATGCTTCTTTTTAGAACCCACCAGCGACTACTACTGAAGTAATTCTCATGATTCTTTTTTAAATATAATTTACAGACCCTCCAGATGTGTGATTACTAATCGTGTTTTTTCTTTAATCAATATTTCTAGGTGTAAAAATAAAAAAATCTATTATTTGTCGTATATTCAGTATTTGCAGCGTCTTCTACCTTTCCGCGTTGGTCAGAATCGGAACTAAACTCACTACTATCGCACACTCGTGTGTTATAAATATCATCAACGCTGTCAGTGTTTGCAGTATTTCTTTTATGATCTTGTTTGTGTTGAAAACTGCCTAATTTCGATGTGAGCAGGAACAAAGGCGCTTTGAACTTTCCGTTCTAAATAGTCTGCTCATAACAAGGAAATAATAGATAATGAATTCTTATCATAAGAAATTTAGAGATCAAGTATTGAGTAGGCGTGTTTGCCCATTCACATTTACAAGAACAGGATATTAATAAACGGTTTATAAACTTTTATAGCCAATAGTATCATTAGAAATGGTAAGTACACTGAAGACTAAATAATTTTTTGTTTTTTAAATTGACGTAATTTATCAATATTCAGCATGTTGGTTGTAACATACAACCTTTTTCAAATACCTAATATTTTATTAGGTATTTTAGATTTTATACAAATAATTCCTGGTAGACACTGATGACAAGTTACTTCATTCATCAGAGGAAATTCTTAACGTAGGAAAACCTATGAAGAACTAACTGAAGTTTATTGTTATGAAAAAATGAAGTCATTATTTAGTCCAGTATTTAATATTGATACAGTTGCAACTTATTATATAGGTAATTATATCAATATTAGGTCTACCAAGAGTTTAAGGTTATGTACATAAATAAAAATCTTGTATAAATGTTTAGTTTGAAGTTTTAATTCTTGGTTGTATTACTTTTATATAATCAAAGAGTGGTGGTTTTGGAGGATGTAACAAAAGCATCTAAGTAAGTTGAGAACCGAAATCTGTAGTTTAGTGAAATTTAAACCCACAATTTTTGTTTATCGGGTTGTAAAAATACGAACTAAATAAAATTTAATTCTTCGAAACATTTAAATAAATTTGTTTAAAAAAACATTTTATAACCCCTTTTATGATTCCAGTATCTTACATATTATGAGACATAATTATTAATGATACTTCAAATAAAGATAAATACATTATATGACATACCTCTTTTCTAGTTAGTCCTGAACTTTTTAGTTGTTTGCACCTTTTGATAAACATATGAGAGGAAATTTGGTCTAATGTTGTTATTGACAGTAATGATGTCAGGCTCAACGTGTGGTTGATTAGAACTTTCTAGAATATAATCGCCCTATTCAAATTTAAAAAAAGATATGAACATTTTATCAATATTATCGTATCGTCGGGTTTCTTGTTTAAATCTTTATGGAGAACTGAGACATCCTATATTTAATTTAGGAGCTTTCCGTTTAGTATTTTGTGTGTTTTAATGCTAAAGTGATAAAACAATTCACAGAAAGTAGTCGTGCAATCTGGCCCTTTGGATTGTGAAACATCATTCCACAATTCAATTTGTCATAAAATAGCAACAAAATAAATAATTAAAACGTTATTTAACTTAGAAAGCGCAAATGATTGTGAATTTCGAAGATTTATTTAATGCAGAAAATTTTAAATTCATCACCTACGGTCCTGTATTCTTTCAGAAGCAATGTCAATGTGTGAAGATTTTCCTTGTGTTATTTAAATAATGGCCATTAAGTGTTATAGTGTTTTTGATTTATGTGATAAAAAAGGCGACAATCGGGAATGCAAGAACTATCGCGGCATCAGTCTTCTCTCCATCGTCGGCAAAGTCTTCATGAAGATCATCCAGTCGAGACTGCAAAAACATCGAGAACAAACCAGTCGAGAGGAGCAGGCCGGATTCAGACCAGGGCGAGGATGCTGCGATCAAATCTTTGCTCTTCGACAGCTAATGGAGAACCGAATTCGATATGGGCAACGGACAGTTATCGTATTCATTGACTTCAAATCTGCATTTGACTGTGTTCATTGGCCTGCACTATGGAGAACATTGGAGATCGAACATGTCCCCCAAAAAGTCATCACACTCCTTCAGACAGCATACAACGGTTCAACCAGTCACGTGCGAATCCGGAACGATCTATCTGAGGAGTTTACCATTCAGACTGGAGTTCGTCAAGGAGACGTGGCCTCCCCACTACTCTTCAACATCGTAGTCGACGCTATTATGAGGAAAGCATTCGAGGGCAGACGAGGAGTACAGTTCGATATCGATCATTCAGTGACCGACCTCATGTTCGCTGATGACAGCGCCATCTTCACAGACAACGACATCGACGCAACGAACACCCTTTATGATATTGCTCGCATCGCTCAATCGTACGGCTTGAAAATCAATGTGGACAAGACCAAGGTGCTGACGACGGATGGATCGCAGGCCACCGTTTACCTCGAGGGTGTACAGATCGAGCAAGTGCAGGAGTTCAAATACCTTGGGTCGATGGTTCAGGAGAAAAGTGGCATCTACAGCGGAGATCCACAGCAGGATCGGACAGACAGCGGCGGCGTTCGCCTCTCTCAAATGGTGCCTGTGGAAGAGGACCAACATATCGACGAAGACCAAAATTCGCATCTTTCGGACGCTGATTTTGCCAATTCTCCTCTATGGATCGGAAACCTGGACCCTGCTCAAACTGGATCTGGACAAACTCGAGGTATTCCAAATGCGATGCCTGCGACAGATCCTGGGAATTTCATTACGCGATCGCATTACCAACGAAGCCATTTGGACAACATGTCAACAACAACCAACCATCGGTGAACAGATCCAGCAACGACGATTGAGGTGGTTTGGCCACGTCTGCAGAATGGGCGCAAACCGAATACCACAAAGACTCCTCTGGAAACAGCGACCCGTCCAGTGGAGAGTTCAACGTACCGCGCCAAAGAAAACGTGGACAAAGCAAGTAGAAGACGATTTGAAGAACCGGCGTCTCGACCTCAGTCAGGCTAGAACCACCGCTATGGACCGGAAAGCGTGGAAAGCGATCGTAGAACAAGTCCGAAATCCTGCGGCACCTACAGCAGCGTACTGGTTGCGTGGGCAACCTCCTCCAGCCGCCAGCTAAGGATCAAAGAAGAAAGAAAAGAAAGATTTATGTGATATGCGTAAGTAGCGTTGTTAAATTATTATTCTTGAATTTCAAAATATTAACGTTTTGACTTTGTTCTTTATTTAATCAGTAATAAAACTGTAATTTAGAATTTAAAAAGAGATCTGTGTAATTTAATTTAATTTAATCTTAAAATTTAAAAAAGGGAGCTGAACATATTAGATTTTGCGCGATTCAGTTTCAAAGTGTCTCTAGGAGTCTCTCGATAAAGTGTGTAGCGTTCACTGCAGTAGTAAACGACGAATTGTATCTCGTCACTAACTTCTATAAGAAATTTAGAATAAATTTAATAATAAATAATTAATAAATAAGTTCGAATAAATCCATAAATCGAAGAATAAATTAAGAACAAAGGACAAAGAAAGTATTAGGAGTGATGACTACTAACCTTGTGATGGTGGATGTTCGAGAATTTCCCTTGGATATTTTTTTTTTCAAAGATCAGTTTTAATGATCAATGATTGTTCTTTCTTAATGTGAGTTAGTATTTCCTGCGATGTAAAATCCGGCTCGAAAGACCATTTTATGTGACGTGGGCTATACGTCCCTTAGCGGTGATAGCCGAAGTACAACAACCATCATTCCTAGTAGCGGATTGGATCATTTACTCCCTTTTGATCACTCATTATTTAACTAAATTACTGGCTCATTTCGAATACATTCATTAAGAAATTTCCAGATTAATTGATTTGTGCAGTAGTCACTGAATTGTAAACGAATGTATGCTAATGTCAATGATTTTAACAGCTATCTTTTTTTTAACACCTATTTTTTAAATACATTGCCATTTATTCTGTAAGCACTGGTTCATATCAATTGTTAAGTATAACAATAATTGTTATGAACCCGATTGCTACGAAATCTTAACAATTCGTGCAATATTTGGTATTCTATAACAGCACTTGTTATGATCAAATTGAAATGAATCACAACTGCAATGCAAACTAATTATGAACTATATTACCGACTGTGCATGCGCGTTCGAGCAATGACATTTGCATTTGACAGTTTCGAATAGTTAGACGCGCGAATTTGAAACATGGAGAAGAATACCCGACACACCGAAAAGCAATTTTATGTAATGTTGGAGTTTATGTCCACCAAAGAAATATTGCTTACGAAATATTGCTTATTGAGCCCGGGAAAAGGGCCTGAATGTTTACAAAAAGTGTGGAAAGAGCCTACTAGTATACTAAATTGTCGCAAATGGACCAGCAAGAGCAACAACTGGTGATGACTGGATGAACGTTAAAGAATTACTGTGTGTGTGTGTCGCAACAGTGTTTTCTTTCTAAAGTAATAAACAATAATATTTAGCTGTATTCTTTTTACCACTTGTTTGTCTTACTACTGAGACCAAGTAAGACACTAAGGACTGAGTCTAATCTAAGCAGTTAAAATTCTCAAAAAGAACATCAATTTAATGATAGTCAGTTTATTAGGTGACAGCTGACCAAAAATATAACCTAAAAGCCAAAAGCTTTATTTACAATTAGCAAAAATTTAGATGATCCACCCATTTTGAAAAAAAAAATAAAATGAGTCAATTAACAAAAAGGGTTTTTCTGGTAAGTGGTTTTACTTGAATACATTTTATAACAGAGATAGGTTATAAAAGCATTAAGTATTGTTCCATATTTCTAATTCTTTATAAAATTCTTATATAAATAAGTAATATATTTTTTTGTCAGAAATATGCTTGTGATGATGAATCTGACCTCAATATGTGGTTTAGCGAGTCCTCGTTGTGCCAGGAAGTCCAACAAATTGATGATCTGATTTGTCATAGGCAAAAGTGCATGAGGATTGATAGCTTTTTAGATGTTGTTGATAACTACAGCAAGGAAGAATTCAAAAAACACTTCCGATTAGATAAAACAATCGCTGAAGTTTGTATAGGTGGGTAATCGAGATTTCATGTGAGATTTCTTGGTACCTAATTATTGCTTTCTTTTAGATAATCTGGAAAACGCTAATGTTTTGCCTCAACATTCTTTTGGTCGGAAGAAAGTCTCTTCCAGAAAAGCATTCCTTATGACACTCTGGTACCTTGACAATCAAGTTACTTTTAGACAGCTAAGTGATCGTTTCAATTGTACTCAAAGTGCTGCTTGGAAAATAGTTAGAAAAGTACTGGATCATTTAGTTAAGAAAAGTCCAAATATTATCAGATGGCCGACAAATGGCGAATCAAATAGAATTGAATCTAGTTTTGAGAAGAAACAAGGCATGAAAGAAGTTTTAGGAGCTATAGATGGTTCACATATTCTCATCTATAAACCTGGACAAAAGCAACATGCTTATTGTAATCGTAAAGGAACACACAGCATAATTTTGCAAGGGGTTATAGATGACAAAAAACGATTTATAGATGTTTTTGTTGGAGAGCCTGGAAGTCTCCATGATTCTCGTGTCCTTAAACGGTCGGCTTTATATTTTAAAGCATCAAATGGGGACATCCAGTTTTATAACAAACACCTTCTAGGAGATTCGGCTTATCCTTCCACTTTAGATTGGTTGAAAACTCCGTATAAAGATAATGGACAATTGACTGCTGAACAACGTCAATATAATTACAAGCATTCTTCTACAAGAGTAGTGGTAGAAAACGCCTTTGCTACTCTTAAAGGTAGATTTAGAAGACTACGACATTTTGATAATCGAGACATTAGATTTATTGTTAAATGTGTTGTAGCTGCATGTACTTTGCACAATATATGTATAAGCTATGACGCAATGGATGACGATATTGAACTATATTATGAAGAAACTGAAGTGCTGCAACATGTTTCATCTGAAGAGGAGGATCAGTCAACTATTTTATCTGTAATATCGCCAATAAAAAGATAACAGTCTATCTCAAAAATGGTATTTTTATTTTAAAGTACAACATATTCTTGCATAATGCAAAATTTTAAATCAACGTAGAAATCTTATTAAACAAATTTATGTCAATAATAAGATTAACAAATAATTCGAAATTAATAATGGTATTCATGTTTAACATTCAATTAGCAGTACTGCATTGGGGCCTTACTGTTAATATAAAAAAACGTTAACTCTAATTCTACTCATTTTCTTCTGTTGTCTCTATTTGAGCAATTTTTTCTAATGCTTTCACTTTTCGTTCATCTAATTTAATCTTCTTTTCTAGTAGTAACAATTTTCTCTCTTCTAGTTCGATTTTCCTGTCACATTTTCTTTTTAAATCTGCTATTTCCTCTCTCAACTTCATTATGTTAGTTTTCTTCTTTTTATTGCTAGAACAGTGTATTTCTGCTCTCTGTTCACCAATACCGTCTTCAGTTGTCTTTTCATTAGCTTCTTTTTGTAAGTTTTGTTCTTGGATTTGAGTATTATTTAAATCAGATTCTGTATTGGAATCTTCAATTTGTAACACATCGATGGAATGAGGAGAACTAATATTTGGATCGGTTCCAAGAATTTCATCGATTTCCTTAAAAAACATAAATCTAATGGGGGGTCGTCCTGTCCTTCCAATATTATCTTTTACATTTTTGTATGTTTTCACTAAATTGCTCCATTTCTTTTTGCAGACCTCAGGTGAATACTCTATATATGTGTTCGCTCAATAAACTTTCGCTAATAGTTTGCCATACATGTTTTCGTTTTCTGGGATGATATAAATTGTCTTTAAATGCTTCTACACACTGTATTAATGCTAATGTCTCATTATAATTCCACATCCGCTTTTTTACTTCGATGCAGGGTAAATTATCATTGTATGGTTCAAGTTTATCTGGAGCTTCTAAACTATAAAATCGATCACTATCATCAGAGACCGAAGCCTAAAAAAAGTGTATCAGCAAAAGCATAAACCAAGTGTATACTTTCTACTACCTCTTTGTAATGTGTAACATCACCATCTCTGTGAAGTAAACACCAAAAACAGAGTTTACTTTATCAAAAGCCACATAGATAAGTTTATTATCTATAAAAGACATATGCGTTAAATATTCAATAAGATTATGTGAAGTAATCCTTACCTGCTATACGTTGCATTAAAACTTGCTCTTTGTTATTATTATCGTATATGTAATGGTTGTTTTTATCCGTTACAATATTATAAGAGTGTGTGTTAATAATGTTATTGTCCATTATTTTACAAACGTTGTAAATGTTTTTGAGCCCTTTTTACAGTTCACAACAAACTGTCATTCAAAAAAGTTCAAGCCTACACAACCTCACAAATTTCAAACTGTACTTTTTATATGTAGTAAGCCTAGAATTTCTCTAGCTTAGTTGGTGGGAGGGGGGAGAATTATCTTACTTAATTCTCACTTTAGACTTACTTATCAGTGGTAAGAAGAATGACCAACTTTACTGAGATGTTGAGATGTATTAAGCATCTTAATTAATCTCAGTTAAAATTGGTAAAAAGAATACAGCTAATAATATTACCTACAGTTTTATAATTTAAATAATAGTAAGAGAGAAATCCTATTATTATCCATACTTAAGTTTTGCAAAATTGTGTGAAAGAACCCCAATGAATATAAAAATATAATGCAATTTCTTGGGAATCTTTTTTTTTATAATCAATTTATTGTCAGATCAACAAGGAAATTGTTATACATGACATCTGTGATATATACTAAGTACAATAAATGACTTGACAAGACTATTAGTAACGTCATGTTTACAATTAGTTGTATTCTTTTTACCACAGATCGTCTTAGTACTAAGATGTACTAAGCTAAGACAAAGTGAGATTAACTAAGGTCATTGAAAAGTAAAAAGAACATAGAAACATGTTTATGAAAATAAGCAGAAACACACAACATAACCACAAATTTGTAATCGTTTGTGTTTTTCACAAGGACACGGAAAATATTATTTTATATTACATTCCTGCAATATACTATGATAATTGCTGTAGCTTAAATTCATTTTCATTAAACCATGTATTTATATATACTTTTTATGATCAAACATTTGTTTACATATGACATAATAACCTCAAAAAAACTCTGTTTCACTTCATACCTTGAAGTAAGCTAAATGACAAGCACAGGCTCAGTTGGGGCAAGGGGGGAACAAGATATCTCAGTACCAACTCACTTGTGACAAGTAAATAGAACACAACAATTTACTAAGATAATGAGAATAAGTAAGAATCTCACTTAAAAATGGTAAAAAGAATACAACTATAATAACTACAATATAATAATAATAATAATTACTAAAAAAAACTGTAGCTAATAGTTCATTGAGCGAGTGAATTGACAATAATGCTTGAAGTTAACTGAAGACCTGTACGGGTGAGGATAAACAACACTTATTACGTTAATCACTGTCTTCAGTAGATGCTATTAGATCTTGTGGTAGTCTTCGCTTTAATCTACCATGTATGTTCAACTGGCACAAGTTGTAATGAAGGACACCATCACACGTTCTCGCGTTTAGTAACAACTTTTTAGCGGTTGTACGAATGAACTCGTTCACATATGACACCCCTAGCTCGTAGTGCAACTGGTTGTTACGTATATACCACCGCGCCTTCACTGCTATTCGTAAAACTTTGTTTTGAAAACGTTGTAATTTATTGATGTTTGGGATGTAGTACACCACACTGAACAAGCATAGATAATTAATGGGCGTAGTAAATGTTTTGTACAATAAGATGGTGCATTCAGGCCTCAGTGTTGACTTGCGATTGATCAATGGATAAAGTTGTCTTAGTCTATTATTGCCCTGTAACAGCTTGTGATTGAGGTGAAAACTTGTAACGGTATATTTTCTATCGGTCTCAAATATGTGTAATTTTGCATGTATATTTATTGAAAAATCTAAAGTCCGGTCCTGCAAATCTATATTTTATTTGTAGCTAAAATTTTGTTCGTATAAACATATTTACAAAGTAATATTTTAAAAGGTTGTTTTTGAACTCCTATAAAACTAGAAGACGTTGGAGCAATAAATTATGTCTTTAGTGCTTTGCTTGTTCACGTGTATCCGTTAAAAACTGGCTGCGTTGCTAAAACCCTGATAAAATGGTTAGTGGCGCGTTTACGTACAGCTTTATATAAATATTTCAGTTTGCGTTCTGAGAAAACATGGTAAAAAATAAACTTCCCCTTTTGTTTGGAAAATAACACCTAACACGTGTTGACAAATTCAGTTTGGCCTTTCTGCGTTTTAACTTGAAAACTGTATGATCCGCATGTCTAACCTGCAGATGGTAGTGTCCTTGTACCAGCCTTCGCGTCATCCCGTTTCTATTTTTGTTCATTAGGACAAAAATCCCGTGTAAATGCAAGTAAAAACTTCTTCGTTGCATAGAAAACAACTTCCCCGCGTAAAAGAGAGGTCCAAAATGCCAAAACACTTCTGATCCAGCTTTCAGAGAAGACAGTCGATTTAGGTCGACATTATAGAATTACCGTTTTATTTTAGTTAATTAGAATACAGTCCGGCTAAAGTTTTTATGCGATAGCGTGCCCCGACCTCGGCGGGGTACAATTACAAATATACATCCTGTTAAGTGAATTTAACAATTTTCCGTTTGAGTGTGTGTTAGTACCGTTCAATTTGTTTATTATAAAATAACAAATTAACTATTTAAAGTGCCGTCTAGTTTTTCGAGTTGTTCGAATAAAAATACAGTTTTACAGTACCGCTTAATTACAGTTATTTTGTGATTCTTCATTTATTGAAGAATGGTTTAGTTGCCGGACATTTGTTAGTAGAACTCAGTGTTAATTCCCATGTTTAAGAAAAGGGAATTTTCATAACGTTACATTGTTCTTGCCGAATCATAATAATTTCAACAATTACTTTGAGCAACATTCAAGTAATTACGAGTACCGTTTCAGTCAGAAGAATAATTAAGAATTTATTATCTAAGGCAGTTATTGCAAGCAGTTGAGTTGAAGTTTAATGAACCTCGTTATTAATATTTAGTTCAAAATCCAAAGAAACTTCTTCCCATACTTATACTTAATTATTCGGACTGGCTTCTGGCTACAGTAATGAAATTAAAAGAACTTTGTATAATTCTACCTCTAGTTTACGAAATCAGTATTAGAACCTATCTTAGAACTTTTGCTGGTACCGGATATGACGTCATCGGGATTTTTTTAAACGGAACTAGTAGGTTATAAATTTAAAAATCGATAGCCAATGTGATACTGAATACAAAAGTATTAAGGTATTACAGGTTTAAAATGCATAATAACGGAGTTAGAGTCACTTAACTGAATCTGTCCTGTTTAACATTTTACGCTCAAGCATTTGGACAAGTTTCTGTCATTCTGTTTATAGCAATGCAATTAAAAAAACTTTGTATAATTCGGCGTCTAGTTTACGAAATCAGTATTAGAACCCATCTTAGAACTTTTGCTGGTACCGGATATGACGTCATCGGGATTTTTTTAAACGGAACTAGTAGGTTATAAATTTAAAAATCGATAGCCAATGTGATACTGAATACAAAAGTATTAAGGTATTACAGGTTTAAAATGCATAATAACGGAGTTAGAGTCACTTAACTGAATCTGTCCTGTTTAACATTTTACGCTCAAGCATTTGGACAAGTTTCTGTCATTCTGTTTATAGCAATGCAATTAAAAAAACTTTGTATAATTCGGCGTCTAGTTTACGAAATCAGTATTAGAACCCATCTTAGAACTTTTGCTGGTACCGGATATGACGTCATCGGGATTTTTTAAATGGAACTATTAAGTTTGAAGTATGAAAGTCGATAGGAAATGTGATTCTGAATACAAAAGTATTAAGCTACTACAGATCTAAAATGCATAATAAGGGAGCTAGAACCACTTAACGGGATCTGTCCTGTTTAAGTCTACTTTCAAATATTCGGACAAACTTCTGGCTATAGCAATGGAGCTGACAGGAGTAGTATATAGTTAAATCTGTAGTTTAGGAAAACAGTGTTAGAAAACTTTCTAGTGCTTATGAGGTATCACAAGTATTGTTGTGTGGTCTTCGATTAAATATCATCAACTATATATTTTTGCACGTTGCGATCTAGATAATAATAACCTTTCTTGTTGCTGCACACGCTATGGTGTTATAAAATTAGATAAGGAAATAAAGATTTTTTGGTATTCGGTCTGATGTTACCTATTGAATAAATATTATTTCTGTATTTAATACGGGTAAGTCGAACATCTCCCCTACTAGAAATCTAAATCTCAACATTAGGACAAAAAGAGATTAGTTTGATTATTATCATTTTCATTCTAAAATTACAAGCGCATTTGTTTGATAAATGCTATAACATAAGTGATTGAGTTAAGTGGTCATGGCAGAGATTATCTGTAACATAGGGTGGAATTGTACATGAGAAAGTTCTATTTATTAAAAGTCGTTGCCAGCGGTTTGGTAACAATGTTCCATTATTCGCTAATAGTCCAGTCAAATCCAGTCAACAAACAGCGAAAAGTCAACAGTGTAAAGTTCGAAGAGATAATGAGGGTAAATCACGCCCCCTAACGGTTTCTGTCGTTTTTTTCTAAACTATAAGGTTTATCGAGATGAAGGAATTTAGGTAAAATAAAGCTTATTTAAATCCCTACCAAAAATGTTCAAATGCTTTTTCGTGCCACGCCTCCTTTTTGTGCTATGGAAGAAAGAAAATATGTCATACGTGGACCCCGTAAGCATTAAAAAGTTTTCTAACACTGTTTTCCTAAGCTACAGATTTAACTACACTACCACTGTCAACTCCATTGCTATAGCCAGAAGCCAGTTCGAATGATTGAGTGTAAACTGTTAAACAGGACAGATCCCGTTAAGTGGCTCTAGCTCCGTTATTATGCATTTTAGACCTGTAGTATTTTAATACTTTTGTATTCAGAATCACATTTTCTATCGACTTTCATACTTCAAACCTAATGGTTCCATTTAAATAAATCCCAATGACGTCATATCCGGTAACAGCAAAAGTTCTAACATGGGTTCTAATACTGATTTCGTAAACTAGAGGTAGAATTATACAAAGTTCTTTCAATTTCATTACTGTAGCCAGAAGCCAGTCCGAATGATTGAGTGTAGACTGTTAAACAGGACAGATCCCGTTAAGTGGCTCTAGCTCCGTTATTATGCATTTTAGACCTGTAGTACCTTAATACTTTTGTATTTGGAATCACATTTTCTATTGACTTTCATACTTGAAACCTACTGGTTCCGTTTAAAAAAATCCCGATGACGTCATATCCGGTACCAGCAAAAGTTATAAGATGGGTTCTAATACTGATTTCGTAAACTGGAGGTCGGATTATACAAAGTTCTTTTAATTTCATTGTTGCAAACAGAAGCTTGTCCGAATGATTGCGTGTAGACTGTTAAACAGGACAGATCCCGTTAAGTGGCTCTAGCTCGGTTATTATGCATTTTAGACCTATAATACCTTAATACTTTTGTATTCAGAATTATATTTGCTATTCATTTTCATTTAAAAAAATCACGATGACATATTCGGTACCAGCAAAAGTTATAAGATGGGTTCTAATACTGATTTCGTAAACTAAAGGTCGGATTATTCAAAGTTCTTTTAATTTCATTGCTGTAGACAGAAGCTTGTCCAAATGACTGAGTGTAGACTGTTAAACAGGACACCCTGTAGATGCCTACTTTTACTATGCATTAATAAATTAGTGGTAAAAACTTACATTTACCGAATGTATAATCTAGAGAAAATATTGTCTAGCAACAATTTTTAAAAATACACATATCAAGCGACGACAGCAAATAATACTTCCAAGATATTAAAATTAAACTTAAAGATAATAAATACTTCAACACTTCATTTAAAAAAACTACATTTATTTATAATAATTTACAAAATGTATATAATTGCAACGCTAGAAACAGAGCTCGAATTTGCCAATTTTTCTTAGAACCACCAATTCCGTCCTCCACATATCAGCAGAAGTGATTACTGCAACAAACGTTACAATTTACAAGATGTTTTGGAATGTAATGAAATCATACTTGTACAATCTCCCACGATGAAAGTGAAAGTAGAGGGTGTTCAAGTAACCAGTTAGACTTTCTAAGGTGCTAAAAGATCCAAGGGTGCAAACGTTGGCACTGAAGCACTTTCCAAGCGCCGAAGAACCGTTCTTCGTATTGATGCACTACTCTCTGAATTGTTATTCATATCAATTGTTATCCAATAATTCATATAGATTTCAATAAATGGTTAAGCCATATCAATTAGTTGAACAAAATAAATCCTTACAGAATACCGTTTTTTACACATGAATTGTTATACTTGTTGCATATCAATTATAACAAGCGTAACAATCTCAACAATTTGCTTACAGAATACACCTGATTGTCAATCAATAGTTTTCTTAGAAAAAGCGTACGTAATGTATGATGTGGTATCTGGCAAACAAGAAAGTCGACCATCAACTTTGAAAACTGATATCATCTCATTTAGATCTTACAGCTTATTTGTATTAGCGATAGGTTAATTTTACTATTTTTATATTTAAATATTTAATTAATTGCTCAAGTAAGGAAGATTAGATTGTCATAATTAGGTATAGGATTTGTATGCACTTAAAAATGCTGAAATATGCATGCACTTATGCACTATAAAAACGTGAAATATGCACTTAAATATGCACTTAAAAATCATGAAATATGCGTTTATTAGAAATTTTTAATAAATATATGCACTTTCATTATTTAAAAAACACCTGTTTAGCGTTATTTACATTTTATTTACAGAAATTATTTTAATTAGACATCCTATGCAATAATTTAATTAATTATATTTTCTAAACATAGAGCGTTACAGTTCACAATGACGTACATTTTTAAATTTTCAAAAGTAAACATGCCTATTATCCCTAAATATTGTTTTATATTTTGAGAAACTCCGTTCCACATCGCAAGACGTAATTGGGGCATACTTAAATTTGTTTAATTCTACAAGCGAATAATGTTTTAGCTCGTCTAAAATGTCTTGGCCAGATAATGCATCGTTTATGCTTTTAATTAAGTGAAAACCAGGATTTTTGTCTATAACAGATTTAAATTTTTGTTTTATAGTCCAACCCTATGGCCCTTTTACTTTATTGAAAGAAACACCTAACAATTTTACATGCTCAAGAGATTCATCTACTGAATTTCCCTGACTTTCTAATTTCTGAATTACTTTAGATAAACGCACAAAATCTTTTCAAAACAAACAATAATTCTGCCCTCACCTCCTTAGTATTAAAAGCATCCTGTGCGCGTTGTATGCATAGTGCATCGTGTTTATTAAGTTTATTTACAAATGCTTTAATAATATCAAAATAAGTTGCATAATATTCTGCTGCAGAAAGCCAAGTACCCTACCTTGTTATTACAGGCTCAGGTGGGAGAGGCACTTCTTGAGCAGTTTCCCTAAATATTTGTATGCGATATGGAGCTTTACAAACAATTTTTTTTACATCTGAAATTATAGAGTTTACGTTAGGATATATTTCCCGAACTTTTTCCGCAACTCTATGCATTGCATGGGCAAGACAAGTTAAGTGGATCATTTTTTCGTACAGAACTTGTAAGCCTGCTCCAGCCTTGATCATGTACGGTGCCGCGTCGGTGACGAACAGGAGTACTTTGTTGTACTGTATGCCGTCCGGCCACAAAATAGCCATCGAATCATTAAACAATTTTGCCACAGAACAATGATTGGTGCTCTTGAAAACGTCCATTGCCAATAGATATGATTTGGGATTGTTCTCCGAATTTAAAACACCAATTATAACGTTAGCCACGTATCTGAAAACAAAAATTTGATTTTTATTTTATCTATCTACGTATTTAATTAGTCGGTTACAAACAATTAGCGCAAAACAGTTATTTAAAAAAAATTATATTTTAATCAAGCAAAAATATTGTTGTGATTAAATATGTAACTAACAAAATAGAAAATAAAACATCCGTAAATTGCTCTGCTGTCTTTAATTAGTTAAATTTTACTAACAAAACGAAGGAAATGAAGTTTCTACGCGCCTTGCAGTAGTGTCAGTAGATTCGTCAATGGAAACCCATATGTAGTTATTCGCTACATGTTTTCTAATTGATTTTATGGTCTCTTCGTATAAACGAGGTAAATAGTTTTTCCTGAGTGTAGACTCGTCGGGTATTGGCATTTTTGAAATTTCTTCCAGAAAATTACGAAATGCTGAGTGATTAATTTTACTTAACGGGATATCTGCAGTCACTAATGCACTACATAGTTTTTTATTAAATTCGATCGATTTGCTGGACTCACCGCGCGAATTATTAAGGTACCCCGGTAACAATGTTTGTTTTTTTGATTTCAGGGCAACGCACTTTTGATGCCGAACCGTGTTCAGATGTTGTGTAACTTGAAAGCGTTTCGTTGCAGTCACTTTATCGTCGCACACTGTACAATACAACACCTTATCGTCAGTTGTAAGAACACTGAATTCCTTAACATAACTTCGAAGTGTAACAGACACAGACCGTTTTTCATTACCCATCTTTACACTCTAAAATTTCAAACTGAAATGCAGTTTGCAATTTCTGAACTGTCTTAATTGGAAGATTACAAGATTAGTAAACAAAAGTACAGGCAAATTTTTCTATGAACAGGAAGTTGTCAAAGGGTACTTTGGAATTTCCTAATGCCTATTTATCACAATACCGCAGGATGTAAGTATTTAAATTTTAATTGAAACTTTTTCTTTCTTAGAAAAATTAACAAGTACACAAATGGTTAAGGCAGTAAAATATTTTAAAGCCTAGTATTTAACAATAAGCTTAAATTATGGGTTTCCCCTAGACTCAACTATGCCGCCCTTGGTTGGTTGTCTAAAATGCTAAAATTATTTAAAAAATATTAGTAGTTTCATAATTAAAGCATGTAAAACGCTCAAAAAGTGGTAAAATAGGCACATCGTTCAAAAATGCTAAAATATGCATGCATTTATAAAAAACACCTAAATATGCATTTATATGCACTTTCAAATTGACATATGTGATTCATATGTGGCTTAAACATGTAGAAATATAACTCTGCATATGTTTGCTATAAGCAGAAAAAACATGCAAATGCAGAAATCCTATACCTAGTCATAATATATAAATAAATATTTGGGTATACAATCTTGCAATCTTCGGCAAAATACATTAAAAGTGTTTTAAAACAATTTCCTCTTCATTCACGTGCTAAGAAATTTCAGTCTGTCAACATTGAATTGATAACGTAATTGAAAAACATATTAAGGAGAAGCTGAACCAAGATATTAAATACTAGAAAGGCTATTACAAGAACACATTAATCTTTATCATATGCTTCACTGCTCCAAGTGTGTTTAATGTCGTTAAGTGGTATACAGTAAATAAAAATCACATGCAGTTTGTATTGCATTAAGTAAAAGAAAAAGAAGGAAGCCCAATAAATACTACATCAATATACAAAGACAAATATGCCTTAACGAAGCAAAAAATTGTAAACCAATTTGTAGAATCAGAATTAATAACCTAATTCTATGACGATTTATATTCCAATAAGGACATTACCTGTGAATTATTCCCTGCAATTCATTAACTTAATCAGGATATATTGAGTTTATTAATTAATTACTTCCGCCTGATGCTAAATTATTAGAATGTACAAATTTAGAATCCTTGCGTATTTCTGCAAAAAGGAAGATTAAAATACCCTTAATGATTTTAAAATTCAAATTGCTACGTGATCAAAATGGTTGATGTTTTTAATTTGGTGGTAAATTAAAAACGATAAATAACGAAATTATTGGATCTATATAGGGATGAAAGATTAAATATAACTGCAATTAAAGCGGAATTTTTCACAGATAAAGTAATAAAATTGCAGTTTATAGAACTGCTGCATGCCAGCTAAGTATTATGTAGCTATGCATCCATGAGATATGAGAAATAGATATGAGCCATATATTAAGCGAGTTATATCCTAAAATGATGATGATCTAAAAAATACTTGGAGGTACCAGTAAAATATGATATAAATCTTATAATTGAATGCTATAATTTTGATAGATATAATTCAGGTTGGTTAATGTCAATAAATTAGGCACTCCAGAAACAAACCATTTTTTTTTCTAAATGTTTTCTCCAATATATTCAATCATATAATAAAAGCTATAAACTGCAAGATATCGAATGCATTATACAGCGTGGAAATAAATGATTTTCATCAAGTTCCCTTTGGAATTTTTTCACATGTAAATTTTTCTGTACCGCTCTACTTTTTTTGATTTAGTACTAAATTAGTTCTGTCAATAAATGAAATCAATCTGTCAAACAATTCATAGAATTTATTGAATTTATTTATTTTGAGGTTATGGTACTGCCTTCTCTATTTTCGTAGAGCGGTACGTCGTGCTTTTACATGGGGAATGCAATGGTAACTTGATGAAAATCATTTATTTCCACCCAGTATTAGTGTTGCAGACTTTTATTTTTTGAAAACGAAAATATTGTTTAAATTACTGCACACCAACATAATGAAAGAAAATATATCTCCGGTCAAATAATGGACCTTCAATTATAGTATAACTTTTTTTGGGACTTAAAAGGTGACTGATGAATCTCCAACTGGGTATAATTCCTTATATTTGTTCTTAGAATAATTCGTTTTAGTGGGAAATTCTTGTTAAATTATTAAACGTTAAACTTTGCCACTCTGTTATCCTAAACCTAAAGTTTGTGTAGCAGAGCTGACACGATTCAAGTAAATTCTGATCTATGATTAAATTAAAGGTAAGTTATTTTAACCTTAAAATATATCCAATCTTGTGGAAATGATTTCACTTCATTTAAAGCAATCAGAAGCTCTACTTCTATTTACACACACTGATTTTGTACAAATCTGTTGTCTTGAACTTATAGTGTTTTCTTCTGCACCGCGTGCTTTCTATAATTCTGTAATATACAGGAACCCTCCTTATATGGAACTCCGGAACTGTTTTCAGGATACGAAGAACAGCCAATGCTAAAACTGTTAAAAGGTAAATATTCGCTAATTATTTTTACCTTTTACTACTTATTTCTGGATCAAGTTTGATTTAATTTGCTTATATCTTCTTTAGTTGAACCAACTGGACACCTCTCCGATTTATAGAGCTCTCTCGTGCAGGACCTCCGCTTGGATGAACTCTTGTCTTCTGGTAAGTTTTTCTTTAAAAAAAATTTCCCTTGCTTATTCTCTTCTTTATTAAACCATGTTAAACATTTATTTTATTTGTAGTTTATTAAATTTTAGAGAGTTAAAACTGTTACTCTTTACTACTCCTAGAAACTCCCATTCTTTTAGATTGCATTTTCTTATTTTCTTACTGTTATTTATTTTTACATCACAAACTAGCCTGGCTTAGATTATTATCCCATCATGATTATTGTAAAATTCATTGTAACTCTGCATTCATTCTCTATTACATTGTTTTAATAAAGGGATTGCTTTTCTAGTAACGGTTGTCAAGGCTATTTTGGATTGTTATTGTAACCCAAAATTATTTTATTTTTATTATTATATGTCAGTCAGATGTTAATAGTTATTTATGGTACAAGTGAGTTAAGTAAGATATTATCCACGAACGAAAAATTTACCCTCGAGGGCCGGCAGGCCCGAGAGGGTTAATTTTTCTGAGTGGATAATATCCTTAACTCACGCGTGCCATAGAAAATTTTATCCAACACCTCTTTATTTAAGTTTAAACATCGAATTTGCAATGTATAGTTAGTCTGTGGTTTTGACGGTAATACTCTAGCACGATGACTGGATTTTAATAATATTAAGTAACGTAAGCTGGTGATTGGTTGTTATCTTTGAAGGAGTGAGTTTTTTAAAAATAACCCACGTTGCTAGGGGCAACGTAGGTTATAATGTAACATAAGAGTAAACAATCACTTTCCTTATTTAAAATGACCATAGTAAACATGGTATTTATATAGAGGTGTTGGATAAAATATTTTATCCAAAATCGTGAATAATTAGTGAATTACTATGGTGATTTGAAGCATGGAATGTTGAACATTACCAACTAGTGAGAGAAAAATTGAGACTCACGGAACAATTATCAAATGTAATATTTTTAATAAAATAATGTACTCAACACTAAAAACACTTCAAATTATTTATTTTTGTAACTGAACATTAACATTTATGTTAAAACATAATCCCGCAGCTCTCTTGCAATACATTTTGGTCAAAAATTTATAAATTTTATTTTAATGTTTTTAATTTAATTACACGCGATTTTGGATAAAATATTATATTACACGCGTGTGGAATTGCTTCTTAGGCACTTAAGAAAATTACCCCCTCGCTCTACGAGCTCGGGGGTAAACTTTTTCTTGCGTGCCTATCTCGCACATTCCACACTTGTATAATAAATATCTATTATTTCATACTGTATCGTATTATGCATGTTTACGATAGCGATTACAGCCGGAAAATGCGATTTTACGGTCTAGTATGACTGTAAATTTTTTTGTCGGACACTCGTTCTATGTTTTGAATTCGACAACTAGTTGCCATAGATGGTCGTTGTTCATAGATGTCCATATTTTAATATCGGAAATACAGCCCCTTTATTTTCAAATAGTAGCGAACGATTGATCTCGTCGCTGGAGCAAAAGCACCAGAACAATGTTGGCCACATTGAATGTTATCAGACTTGACATTCCATCTTTCAATAAATTTTAGGTTTAATCATAATCATGCACAAAAACATTCACAATTTAGCATTAATTTGATAATGGACATTCATATTCTGTATAAATGGTCATATTAATATAATATATACCTACGTAATTCTAATTTTTAAACAACTTTTTATTAAATTTCCGTAACAACTTGTATGTAGTAATTTTTTCTGTATGAAAGGTATGGGTCAGGTTTGCTCCACGATGTGGTGTATCATAGTGATACAGCAAAACACTACACCTTTGAATTCATCCATTAAAGACAGATAATAATTGATAACATTTTTTAATATGATACATATAACTTTAATGGTTGATAATTGCTGACCAATTAAGCTCAACCGGTTTATTTAAATGAGAATAACTACCAATGATATTTAAAATTTATATCAGCAAAATGTAGGTACCCAAAAAGACTTAACTAAAATTAAAAAATCACAACAGATTAGTATAGATCTAAATAACTGCGTTGCAAAAATTAGCAACTAATAAAAAATAACGGATATATAAAAAAGTTAGACATTATAGCAAGACAATAACATTTGTTAATGTAATATTAATACGGAACCAAAATCTAATAACAATAAAATAACACTAATGAATGCCATGCAACTGTAAATAAACGTATATTATATCAAAAGATAACTAGATTAACAAATTTCCACAAGCACGTGATCGGGTCAAAATGCTGAATGCTGAAAGATAAATGTTATACTATTTTACTATTCACGAATATAATTCAAAAATAATAATTGAAGGTAAACATATCAGCGATTTTTTATGTCAAATATCTTTGAATAATAATGAACTCATTTTAGATAAAAATGTAGAATTATAATACTTGACCGGGATTGAACTATAAAAAACATTTCGTAAAAATAACAAATCTATGTATGCAAACTATCATGTAAATATATTAACACATTTGCTTCAGTTGTTATAAAAACATCTCTCAGAATCCATCAAGACCTCTAAAGTATAATTTGTAAAAATGCTAACTGCTATAAAAAAATGTATTTACGTTTTTATGTATGATGGTTTGTGTTTCTGCGCATACGTTAAGTCTGAGAATTTCAATAATAGTTCAGTTGGTAAAAGGGCTGCCTGTTATTTTTAAACAAAATTAAAATTCCAAACATTTACTTGACTTCTAAATTACCTCTGAGTTATCTCTTTTAACGCTTGCTAATTCGTTATGCACCCTCGGGACTTTGTTTCTTTTCTAAATAACACGACAAGAATTTTTTGCTGGTTTTTCAGGTTCGCAATTTTCTTTTACCCGAAAGTTACTGCTGTTGATGTTTTTTAAGAAGGGGAGAATTCTGATTAGCGTTCGAGTTTAATTAAAAATCCGATTTTTTTGTAGCCGATTTCTAATTTAGAATTCGACGCGTACTGATGTGCCGAGTTACAAAAGTAGCATTAAGAGATTTAAACCTTTCATTTATCGTTTTGAAATGAAAAGTAAAAAGAGGATGAAAAAAAGAGGAAACGAAAGAGATTTTAATTATAAGCGACTTTTTAATTCGAATTTACATTTCGAATAATTTTTATAATTGTTTAAATTTGATTAAAAGTTTGATTATTTCCAAAAAAGTGTAATAAACCTTATTCGTTTCGTTTAATTTTCAATTTATTTAATTTTAAATTTATTCCTTTCAATTAAATTTGTTAAGTTGTATTTAATGGTCTGCCACCTTTGCTAAAGTTGCTGCTTAATTCGAAAATAATTGAATTTTTTCTAAATTAAAAAAAACACCTCAAATGAAGGAAGCTGAATAGCATTTACATCAAAAATTTGGAAATTTTAATATGGTGCTATTTTGCTTTTTTATTTTGAAAGCAGTTTAAAAGTGGAAAATAAAACTAAACTAAATAAAATCAACCAAATAAACTAAATAAAAATAAACTAAACTCAACTAAACTAAATAAAAACTAAAAACTAAACTAAATAAAACTAAATCAAACTAAATAAAAATAATGGATTGTTATTATTGAACTTGCAGTGCTATTAAATTAAAATGCAATATACTATATCACTCTACATTGTTTTTGAAAATAACCAAGTTAAGTTATTAGGTTAAATTGCTTGGTTGTTGCTAGTAAGTATGCAGTTTACCACGAACAGACGTGGTTTGTTATAAAAAATACACCTTTGCATCCTTTATTATATAATATATGTTAGTTTAATTTACATTTTTGTTTTTTAAACTCAATTATGCTAAATTATCCCCAAGTGTAATCATTTTTAGCATTTATGCATTGTTAGTTGCATAAACATACAGTAAATGCGCAATGGTTTGATATGATTATTTTAAAATGCAATATCCAGTAATGAGAATAATGCATTTTAATTTAATATCAGTGTATATTATTAACGTTCTATTTGTACAGGGTGGCCCAGGCAAGACGATCCTGTACCTTACCTTGGAAACTGTAAGAGTTACGAAAAAATGTTAAATATCAAAGTTGGTTGGTGTAAAACAAATTTTAATTTTATACTAGTTTTTTATATACAGGGTGAGTCATATTGCCGTGGCTACTAGCAACTTTTTTATTTTCAATGGTACACCCTGTATATTTTTACTGTTTTCGATTCTACACGTTATTTGAAGTATGTTTGCCTAATGTATATATTGAAAGTCTGCACAGTTTCTGAGCAAATTTAGTTTTTGTTATTTTTTGAAAAATAACAAAAAAAGTTTTTAAAAAAAATAAATTTACATAGTGCAAGTTGCATTTAAACGATTAAAATAATACACGACGCTTATGCATATCTAAATCCGCGTTTCTGCATAAATGTATTACTGAATAGTATACAGGACTTCAATCTGATAGACCAAAGTTATAAATCTTTGAACAGGAAAATTTCATTTTTTTCAAATGGAACACCCTGTATATTTAAATTTTATGTGATTTAGTTTTTGATTCCCTACTAACTCATGTATGTATGCTCTATCTAAAAGTGAACAGTTTCAAAGTTATCAGCGTTTTTCTAGTTCTTTCGATATTGTCTGCTAATTTGGATGGGAAGATTCTCAGGGTTACAGAAGCAGCTCTATCCATTGGCTAATCATTTTTTGGTTAAAGACTAGATTCACTATTATCAGTTACTTTCGATTTCAATGAGTTTCGGTATTTCACTACTGTCATTTGTCACTGTCATGGTCCTCCAATATACATAGCAATGCAGGGAGGTTACGTCGAAGATATATTATAATCGTTCATTAATTTATGTTTTACTGTAGTAATCTGTTCTTATCCTTCATATCTGTTGCTGTTTGTTTGAAATAAAAATGTTCTAACACGCATCTTACAGTTATCGTTCAGCAATTTGATAATAGCTCTTTAAAATACCTCATTTTGCTTGTGTAAATATCAGTTGAATCCTACTATTTTTTGAGATGATAACTAATCATGAAAATGTTGAACTACCTGTTACAAAACTGTAACTTATAATGTTGAAATAAACTTATACTGTTCCAAAAGGAAATCGGACAAATAACAGTGGTTAAATACAGATCAAAAGTAACTAACTGATAATAGTCAATATAGTTCTTATTCAAAAACATGATTAGCCAATGGATATAGCTGCTTCTGTAACGCTGAGGTTTTCTGAAAATAAGGTTTTCCTGTATAAAGATTTATACTTTTTGTCAGTTTTCAAGTTATCATTGTTTTCCGGGTTCTCTCGATATCTTCCTTGCTAATTTGAATGGGAAAATCTTCAGCATTACCGAAGCAACTTTATATATTGGCTAATCATGTTTTTGGCTAAGAATGACTTTTTTCAGTTACTTTTGATTTCAATGAGTACCGGCATTTAACTATTTATTTAAACACTGCCATTTGCTCGATTTTCTTTTGGAACAGTATAAGTTTATTTCAAAATTATAGCCTTCAGGCTAGGTTATGATTTTACAGTTTTCTAACAGGTAGTTCAACATTTTCATTATTAGTTATCATCTCAAAAAATAGTAGGATTCAATTGATATTTACACCAGCAGAATGAGGTATTTTAAAGAGCTATTATCAAATTGGTGAACAATAACTGTAAGATGTGTGTTAGAACACTTTTATTTGAAACAAACAGCGACAGATAAGAAGGATAGGAATAAATTACTACAGAAAACAAAACTAGTGAACGATTATAATATATCTTCGACGTAACCTCCCTGCATTACTATGTATATTGGATGACCATGACAGTGACAAATGACAGTAGTAAAATACCGATACTCATTGAAATCGAAAGTAACTGATATTAGTCAACCTAGTTCTTAAAAAAATGATTAGCCAGTGGATAAAGCTGCTTCTGTAACGCTGAAAATCTTCCCATCCTAATAGCAGGGAGAATATCGAGATAACCAGGAACACTGATAACTTTGAAACTGTTCACTTTTAGTTAGAACATATGTATGAGTTGGTAGGGGATCAAAAACTAAATCACATAAAATTTAGATATACAGGGTGTTCCATTTGAAAAAAATGAAATTTTCCTGTTCAAAGATTTATACCTTTGGTCTATCAGATTGAACATCCTGTATACTATTCAGTAATAAATTTACCCAGAAACGCGGATTTAGATATATGTAAGCGTCGTGTATTATTATAATCGTTTAAATGTAACTTGCGCTATGTAAATTTATTTTTTTTTAAACTTGGATTTTTCAAAAAATAACAGAAAAACTGAAAGTGCCCAGAAACTGTGCAGACTTTAGATATATACATTAGGCAAACATACTTCGAATAAAGTGTAGTATCGAAATCAGTAAAAATATACAGGGTGTTCCATTGAAAATAAAAAAGTTGCTAGTAGCCACAGCAACATGTCTCCCTGTATATACAAAACTATTATAAAATTAAAATTTGTTTTACAATAACCAACTTTGATATTCAACATTTCTTCGTAACTCTTACAGTTTCCAACATAAGATACAGCATCATCTTGCGTGGGCCACTCTGTACACTTCTACTTTTATTAAACAAAATAACACCAATGAAATAAACTGTGAGCCAAATTAGATTACGCCCTCTTTATCTTTTTTAATTTCTGGGTGGATTTTAATGCTTTTTTGATAGGTAATATTCTGAGTTTGTTTAAATTAAAAATTCTGCCATAATTTATATTAGGGGCAAGTGGTTGCTAGTTTGATAAAGTGATTTGTCATTTGATTTCATTTATTAGAATTCGTTAAGTACCTACTAGAAAAGGTACTAATTATTTTCTGAAAAAACAAATTCCTCTGGACCATTAAGCAGAAAATCAAAAATGTTAACAAAACCTTAATTTTTGTCACTGGTCACCGCTAATAATGAGTTTCTTATGTAACACTATATAACCTCAGCGTACATTTTTTCCGAAAAATGCACACATGTACTATTGATTTCATAATGATCTATATAGAACAGCAAGGCTAATATGATGCTATTTTATTTATTTTTTTTAAATGCATAGGATAAAATAATAAAAAATAGTATCATATTAGCTATGCTGTCCTAGATCATTATGAAACCAATAGTACCTCTTGTGATTTAAAAAATGGTTAAATATATTACAGATCATATTTTAATGAATTTATTTTAAAATAATTTTTATTTCTTAATAGCTGCATGATGTCGTTTGAGTTTACGCAACACTTTGTACTTTCCAAACGCCACGTTTTTAATATTGATTTGCATAACTTTCATTTGCCTTAATTCCAGATTGTGCATAATTTTTGTATTAGATTAGGCGTTTCGTAGAATTATTTTGCTCGATTTTTTATTTTAGTGGTAAAATTTGTTAAAATCTTGAAAGTTTTGCTCTTCCGGCTCTTTCGTTTTTAACAAAGAAAGAAAAATGACTAATATTATTGTCATATCCCGAACTTTATATTAAGGTCCTGGGTGTATATGATAGAGGCGGTCTAGGCCGTTTCTGTACTGTGAATATTTGGTCGTTTGTGGAATGTTGCGTGGTGTGTTGATACACAGCGGCGCGATAAACTGGAAAAATACTTTTCGAAAATAGGGAAATGGCCGCTTGATGGTATAGTTTATCGAAGTGGGAATCTAATTAAAACGTAAGTGAAGTTATATTTCTTGATTATTTTCTGTATCGATGGTATGTTGATTTTTAGGGAAAATTATTCCTATTACGAATAGAGAGAAGGCATATAAATTTTCAGTTGTTTGGCCGTATTTTGTTGGAAGGTTTGCATAGTAAGCGAGGCTATTTACTTTGTCGATTTATTTTTATTGAATGACCTTTACTTTTCTTCTACATTGTAGATATTTAATAGAAGGTCGGTCGAGTAAACTTGAAGGAAAGCTTAACCTACAGGGAGGAAATTTCCTGCAGAAACTCTTCTCTTAATTTTGGATTTGGCTGTTATTGAATAGCCATTAGTGATTAGAGACCCTCTACAAGAGGTACTGGAAATTAATCTTTGGTACAGACCATGTATTAAAAAGGTTGGTTTTTAGGATCCATTTATAGTGTGGTTTTTCCCTTCTTATACCTTCTCACGACCGTTGGGTATCGTTTTGTGCGGTGGAGATCCTCATATTGCCAGACACTAGTTGGAAAGTGTTCGTCTACGAGAAGACGGGACTTTATGTGCAAGAATTCAAGAAACTCCTAATTCCGGGGGATAGTAGGGGAAGCAAATAGCGACTAGTATTATTGTTACTTCCCAAATTTCATATTACGGTCTGGAGTGTAATTACGATAGAGGCGGTCGATGCCGTTCCTGTACTGTGACGTATCTGGTTACTTATGGAATGTTGCGTGGTGTGCTGATACGCAGCGGCGCGATAAACTGGAAAAATACTTTTCGAAAAGTGGGGAATGGCTGGTTGATGGTATAGTTTATAGAATAGGATTTCTAGATAAAAGTGGTTAGAGCTCATTTATAGTGTGGTTTTTCCCTTCTTCTACCTTTCTCACGACCGTTGGGTTTCGTTTTGTGCGGTGGAGATCCTCACCGTGCTAGCCACTAGTTGGAAGTTTGGTGTTCGTCTACGAGAAGACGGGACTTTATGTGCACAAATTCATGAAACCTCTAATTCCGGGGATAGTAGGGGAAGCAACCAAACCTACCCCCTGGTACTATCAATACCCTTATTTGTGTAACGTTTTGTGTGTCTGTCTGAGGTAACCGAGATAGCGCATGTTATTAATTTGTCACTTTGCTTAATTTATGTTTTAACTTAAAATTTCGCTATTAACTAGTTAAAGTTATATTGTTCTTTTTATACGCAAAGATATTATTATTAAAAATTGAGAGTTCGTTGGGACACATTATTAGTTGTAATTAAATAATGATTTTACAAACTGCCGAATTAGAGAGCCGTACTCTTTTCATGTTAACGGTGTGTGCGATCGCAAAAACCGCCTAAGATATGTATTGGTAGGAACTTTATGCAGTTGTTTTTTTTTGTGATATACATTCTAAATATTTAGGTATTCGCGCGGAGCGGACGACGCACGCGTTGCGCCTCACCGAGTAAGTAAAGAAACGATGAAAGTAGTGGTATTTCACCGGCGACGGGATGGTTACCGTCTTCCACTGATGCTACACCTCTCATATCTCCTTACAGTGCCAGACTAGAGTCAAGCTCAACAGGGTCTTCTTTCCCCGCTAATTTTACCAAGCCCGTTCCCTTAGCAGTGGTTTCGCTAGATACTAGGTAGGGACAGATATCAAGAGTGTTTTAGTTGCAGCACCTGTCGTTAGACTTAAACTCCACGTTCCTTCCAAGAGGAAGTAGTTGAGGTACGCTCAATCATCGCGCATATGCTTAGAACATGCTCCCAGTAGCTCACTGGTCGGAGCGAGGTTGCCTATCCACCCTCTACTGGCTCTCCAGGTCAGTGCCGGAGCTATAAACGTGGTCACCCGTCGGAACCCTCTCGTCCTGTTTCAAACAGCACCGGGTTCTTCGTCCAGCATTAGGATTATTTCCCAACCTAGGTTAGGTACATCCAAACCCTCCAGCCCTTTTTCATGCCTTCACAAGTTCTTTTACCGAGCCAGGGTTGAGGCCACTGTCCGATCGAATCCAACTTCAAATGTGGCGGGACTTGGTTTTTAAACGGTTTTGCCACGCCGATCTGCCAGTTATAGGCCTGGTGTGCCGCTGACAAAGCTTCGTTTTGAGGCTACTTTGTAGGGCCCATCAAAGTAGCATCCCGCTGTGTACCCGTTAAGGTGAAGTTGTCTTGAACGTGAGATGTTGTGTATCTTCGCATCAACGTCCCTTAAGTGTAGGTCTCTAGACGATTTCTGAAAATCCGACGACTGGAACTGCACAACCAAAGCCGGACTCACCATACTGTCACCTCCGAAACGCTACCTGGTGGCTTGCAGTTTCTCATAGGTCAGCGAGCGAACTCCCTGGGGGAGATAAATCTCACTTGATTCTCCTCCATTCTTCTAGGTCAGACAAGATTGTCTGTGTGTTTTACGTGGGGTACCCGTGTGAACATACCCCCACGTTCCCTTCCAGACGGAAGTGATTGGGATACGCCCAATCAGCGCGCAAATTGCATAGCCGGCAGCACCGCAATTGCTCCCAGTCTGCTCACTGGTCGGAACGAGGTTGCCTATCCACCCTCTACTAGCTAACCAGGCTAGTACCGCAGCGATTGACTTAACACGTGCTCACCCGCCGACACACTCCCGTCCTCTTTCATACGGGGCTAAGTACCTCGTCCAGCAATAGGACTATTCCCCCAACTTAACTCAGTTGTATAGAGAGAGCCCTCCAGTCCTCTTTCATACCTTCATAAGCTCCTCCCCGAGACAGGGGTTGGGGCCACTGCCCGATCGAGTCCAACCTCAAATGTGGCGGGACTTGGTTTTTTAAAGGTTTTGCCACCACGATCTACCAATATATAGATTTGGTGGGCCCTCGACAGAGCTTCGTTTAAGTCTACACGTTATAGTCTCCCAGTGTGTACCCGTTAAGGTGAAGTTGTCTTGATTGTGAGAGGCTATGTATTTGCTTCAACTATCCGTAAGTGTAATGGCTTTCAGAGCTTCTCCCAATCACTGTACCCGGCTGCAGTCCGGATCATAGGGTGGTCGGGATAGCTCCTAAGCACATTTACCTGGCGGCCTGCAGTTTCCCATATGCCAAAAAGCGGTATAAACCTCACTTCGCTTCTCCCCACTTAAGATTCAGTCAAACAGCGGGTTCCTTTGGTGACCATAAATGACCTCGGTAAAACAGCGGGTTCCTTTGGTGACCATAAATGACCTCGGTCAAGCAGTGGGTTTCGTCGGTGACCATAAATGACCTTATCCAAGGCGAGATTCAAATCCGCCCACGCCGGTCTCATATACCAGGGCTCCCCCTGATCGGTATGTGTAACCGTCGAGAATTCTCACGAAATTCTCTACCACACACTTAATCTGACAGCTTCATCCATTGCCCAGTTTCCAAGGAAACAAGGATAGGGTAGAAGACAGCCAGTTTTATTGGTGAACGTCGTGTGGTCTCCCGAACACCCAATCTAGGTCAGACAACGGGCTACTTAGCTCTATAAAAGACCCTGACGTCAGGTGTGACTCAATCCACCCACACCGGACTCTCTTGTTAGCAGAGCTCCCTCCGCAATGTTTTAGAGTCATCGTCGACAAACACTTCGGTGAAACACCTAGGCGTAATTCTACTACACATTTCCTTCTAATCGCATCATCCGTTACCCAGACAGGCCTGGAATTGGGTAGGCAACCACCAGTTCTAAGGGTAAACGCCGTGTGGTCTGCCCACAAGCTAGTCTCGAATTCTAGTGCTCACCGACACCTCTAACGACTGCCCTCCCTCCGTCTTCGGGCTAGTCTCGGATACTATGGAAGTCCGACATCTCCAGTGACTGCTTGTTCGTTCACCCTGAAGTAGGTAGGGACAGAATACAAGACCGTGATAGTAAACACGAAGGACCCACCCGCGTGAGCATAAGGTCATAGGTTGGAGTTTCGTGAGCAGCCGTGGCTAGCTCCCGGGGTTAAATACCTACTTAATAATCCAGCGAAATCTCCGCCAAAGCGACCCATCCCAACACCACACTCCGTAAAAATTATCGGGGAGGGAAACCCACCTCTTTTCCTTGTAAGACCTGAAGCGGACCTGAAGCGGACCTAAAACATATTCACGTGGGTGATACTATGAAATGAACTATGTACGGATGATATGAAAAACGATAAGAAGAATTGCAATGAGGTGGGATGGTAAATAAAATGGTAATCAAAATGTTGTTAATCAATAAAAATTTAAAATAGTTAATAATAAAATAATATGCAACTATATCCGATAATAAATAAAATGAGTGTAAATACAAAATACTGTAACAATAAAGCTGAACAAAAACACCACCTAAAAGAATTGAACATGTATAAGTAAATGACTAGAGCTGTAATTCTACTGTAAGTAAATGCTATAATAAAACCATAAGTGTAAATCTAGGAAATGTATAACCGATTCTAAATGGACGAGCTCCTTCATCCAGGACGGCTGCAGCTATAATTAACATAATTAACCAACATAATTAACCAACATAAGCGTCCTTCTAACCAAAAACCATTAACAAAGATACGTCATTAATCTTAGGGTAAGCTACTCATTAGTCCCTTAGTCTTCTTCATTGTAGTCGAACGCCGCCCTCCCTGCGAACTTGACCGTGACGTGACATTGACCTGAAAATGGGAGATGGCCATTCCTCCCCGCGCTGTACGCAGCTCATTTGGAACAGGGCCCTAGCTCTCTCTCTCTCTCTCTCTCTCTCTCTCTCTCTCTCTCTCTCTCTCTCTCTCTCTCTCTCTCTCTCTCTCTCTCTCTCTCTCTCTCTCTCTCTCTCTCTCTCTCTCTCTCCCTCCCTCCCTTCCTACATCCCTTCCTACATCCCTCCCTCCCTCCCACCCTCCTCCCCCCTCCCTCCTTGGTAACCTACACCTAATCTTCTATAGTATTGCTTAAAAGGGCCGTGACCTGTCAATAATTGAATTAATTCCCTGGCTAGTTTTTTGTATCCTAACCCGACGAGTTTACAGTATTTGAAGAAAGATCTTCCTTGCGGTGCGTTTTTCCAGGCCTGCTGCCATTTGTTGGTCTCTAGCTGCAATCTACCTTTGACACTTACCATAGCCCTCTTTACCTGCGTAATACGTCCCCCTCTAGTAGCTCTATGGCTGAGAGGTGCCTCTTAATCCTTGAATCCGTGTCTCTATATCCCCAAACTTCTGCGGCATACATGAAGAAAGGTATTGTCCCGTTTATGTACATAATTCTGAAAATCTCGGGTTTGATCTCCCAGCTTTTACCACAGACCACCATAGCCTTGATAGCAATTCTTGTAGCCTTGTTTCTAAGACTTTTGCAGTGTTATATAAAATTAAACTGCCTATCTATGACCAACCCTAGATACGTAATGGCGTTTACCAGCGGGATGTTATGTGTTCCACATTACACGATGAGTTCTCTGACGTCCCTGTGATCTTGTATGGCAGCGCCTAAGGATCCCCGCTGATGCTTTCCTCGCAGAATCTCCGGAATAACCTTTGCCGCTCTTCATCTCTTGTTCTCTTATATTCCGTCCTCATTTCTCTGTAAGCTTCTTTTAGTCTTACTCTTCTATCCTCGTCTTGCTCTTCTTGATATTTGGTTTTTCTAGCCTTTTTCACCTTTGATCGTAGCTTACTCAATTCTTGATTCCAGCAAGGTGTGTTTCTTGTTCACTTTCCCCCAGTAATTAGCGGTATTGATTTCTTACAGGCTTCCTCTATCAATTTCTGCAGCCGTTCGGCTACCTCCTCTACCTCTTCTCTGTCTTCCAACCCTCTGCCTCTAATTGTTCCCGCCCCTCTTTTCAACATTTCCTCAAACTTCCCACAGTCGGCTATCTTAAGATTGTACCTCCAGCCGTAAATGCTCTCCTTTGGTATTCAGGACCTCTCCTCCCCATACCGGGTTTCTCGCTTTTATGTCTCCGGCGAGCAGGATACTGCAGCCTCTATTTTCTACCATAATGCCCTCCCAGTTCTCCAGTATCTGATGTAGTCCTTTTCCTGGTGAAACATACGCATTACCTATGACCAAATCTTTCGATCCCTCCAATCGGACGGTAGTCCCTTTCTCATCTGACCATTGTTTCAGAAGTGTCTCTTTTATATTATTCGGAGTTACTATACAAGACTTCGCATCCTCTGTCGCTGAATAACCTGAATAACGCCTTCCCATATACCATTCATTTTTGGGGGTGGTTCTTGGATTAACACTATGTCAATATTTTGTGTCTGCGCATATTGTTTTACTGCCTGGGCCGCTGCCTTCCTCCTATCTAGGTTTACCTGTAGGACCGTGATTCTATTAGCTATAATTAATTCTGGATCCCGCAATTCTGGTACGCCTAATGAAGATTGGACACATAGGGTCTGTGGCGGCATGCTCTCTATTGTTTAAACCAGCTTTCAGACAGTTTACACAATGGAAAATTATAGACTGACACTCTTTTACCATATGTCCACCTCCGCACCTTAAGTAGCTTAGTTCTTCTTTACATATCCTTTGAGTATGCCCAAAGCCATTACATTTGAAACATCTTACTAAAGCTTGTTCATCTTCCAGCCTAACCTTCACCAAATCCACATTAATTGTCCCCGTGGCCTTTATTCCTTTATAGAGTGCTGGCGTAACCTGGAATATCCAGCTTTCCTTTCCTTCAGTGAATTTCGCATGTGTCTCTTTCCTGCGTATTTAATACTCTCTTCCCAAACTCCATATTGCTGTGCCCTTCTCCTTTCCGTTCCTTTTGTTAGCACTTGTGTCCATAAAAGGTTATTTTGATTGATCGGTTGTCTATTTTCCTATTGGCTTGCTGGTATAATACTTGAGATCCCTAAGGATTGCCTTCTTCGGATAGCGCTGACCTCTTCATTTTTAATATCTAATTGGCTTCGCAGGTTCTCTTCTTGCGCATGTTTGACTCGTAGCTCGGCTTCTAGTGTTTTCATAGGTGAGCTCAAAAACCCGCTGATTTAGTTCGGCTTGAATAGCCATGAAAGCCGTCCCCACCTAAATGATGACGTCCATACTATCTCTAACTACTGCCAGGTCTGTTTTAGTTAAAGCGATTTTAGAGCCTGTTTCTCTTGTAGTTGCATCTTTAATATTTTGTATCTCACTTATTATTCTCTTTTGCAAATCTGTTGGCCGCAGGGCGAATATTTCCTCTACGGTACCCTGTCCTTCTCCAATGCTATCTTCTCCACTTTACATCGATTATCTTCGTGATCTCTTTGTGCTCGGTGACATGGTTTGGTTTAGTAACTTCCTAGTCTCTTCCTCTTTTCTACTCCGCGGATCTCCTCCACCTGGATCTCCTTCTCGCTCCTCCATAACTGCACTCCCGAATCACTACGCGTTTCACTCGCACTTCACGCACTACTCACTCTAAACTTAACCCCCGTAAAATCGAAAAAAAGTGTGAGGGAGGGGTGGTGTGGAGGGGTGGGCGGTGCGTGAAGTTAGGGGTTGGGTAGGTGGTAGATGGGGGTAGTATTGCTAGGGGTAGGGGTAAATAGTCCTATGTTCTTCCTCACAAAACGCTGGCCTTGTCTAGATAAACCTAATCACAATAAAGTCTTATCCGTTGTTTGCTGTATCTATATCTATCGCCTGGTCACTCGATATCGTAATCTCTATTCTTCATACTCTCGAGGAATGCGGATATGAGGTTGCTATCTGCTTGTACCTTGATAAAACCGCCAACAAATTGCCAAAATAGAACACTTAAACGAAGGCCCCTATAGGATATTATCAATTTAACGGGAAGCTTAAGAAATAATAATTTAACTAAAACACCCCGTCACGGAGGTCTCGGCAATGATACTATTCTCGGGCGTCCGGTAAAGAGTCTGCTTGTCCCCTAGTTCGGAATCTTTAAAGCTACTACACTACTTATGGATCTAAAATGCTTAAAATAACTATTCTAATTATACTATGTTATATTAAATTACTTAAAAACCTAATTAAAACTTAATGTAAAAGTACTCACGGTCAATTATCCACCATATACTAGACTAATTATTCACAGCACTAAAACTAAAAATATAAACACTAATCACACTATAACTAACACTTTAAAATAAAATGCACGGAGCAAAGCCTCGACACGCCCGCCTGCATCGGATGCTCGTACGAAACTAGCAGGTAGGGACAAGACATTGTCATCGTTTTACGTGGGGTACCCGTGTGAACATACCCCCACGTTCCTTCCAAAGGAAGTGATTGCGATACGCCCAATCAGCGCGCAATTGCGAACAATTGCTCCCAGTAACTCACTGGTCGGAGCGAGGTTGCCTATCCACCCTCTACTAGCTATCCAGGCTAGTACCGGAGTGATTGACTTAACACGTGCTCACCCGCCGGTACCCTCCCGTCCTCTTTTATACGGGACTAAGTACCTCGTCCAGCAATAGGACTATTCCCCCAACTTAACTCAATTGAATAGAGAGAGCCCTCCAGTCCTCTTTCATACCTTCATAAGCTCCTCCCCGAGACAGGGATTGGGGCCACTGCCCGATCGAATCTAACCTCAAATGTGGCGGAACTTGGTTTTTTAATGGTTTTGCCACCCCGATCTACCAATATATAGGCCTGGTGGGCCCTCGACAGAGCTTCGTTCGTAAGTACACGTTATAGACTCCCAGTGTGTACCCGTTAAGGTGAAGTTGTCTTGATTGTGAGAGGCTATGTATTCGCTTCAACTCTCCTTAAGTGTAATGGCTTTTGGAACTTCTCCCAATCACTGTACCCAGCTGCAGTCCGAATTATAGGGTGGTCAGGATAGCTACTAAGCACATTTACATGGCGGCAGGCAGTTTCCCATCGGCCAAAAGCGGGATAAACCTCACTTCGCTTCTCCTCCTTAAGATTCAGTCAAACAGCGGGTTCCTTTGGTGACCATAAGTGACCTCGGCAAAGCAGCGGGTTCCTTCGGTGACCATAAATGACCTTATCCAAGGCGAGACTCGAATCCGCCCACACCGGTATCATATGCTTCCATGCCAAGGATAGGGTAGAAGACAGCCAGTTTTAATGGTGAACGTCGTGTGGTCTCCCGAACACCCGGTGCAGCAGGTAGGGACAGTGGGAATCTCGTTAATCCATTAATGCTCGCACTAATTAGGCAGTTTGCTACAAAGGTTATGCGGAGCATGCCGCAAGTGCCCGTCGATGGAGATATTTGTTGGGAACTGAGCTCAGCGCTCCTGATCCGGTTAAGATCGTTAGGTTACTTCTAGACCGGCTGATTTTCCGCCTTGATGTAAGTGGGCGGTACACTTCGATATCATTCAGCATGGGCGAATCCAGCGGCTGGTGTCATAGTAAGTTTAAACAGAAATTGTGCATGCAAACATATTATTTTTTGCACTACTAGCTTTAAAACATACTATTATCTAGTCTGTTGTCACCTTGTGAAGTTAGTTTTCTTGCCTAGTGGTAAATAATTTTTTATTATTGACTACTAGTCAATAATCCAGATTTTAGTGTAACACGGGGCAAAAATACATCCCATTATACACTGGCATCCAGGAAAAAATCCGTGATCGCGATAGTACGTTTTTTATGTGAGAAGAATAAAAGGAATAAAAGTACTAGTAGTGAAAAAAATAATATATACACCACGGTTGTGAAGTGTTTTCTAGAGCCTCTCATCTTATATCCCTCGATGCTGCGCATCTCGGGATCTAATAATGCTCGGCTCTAGAAAAAACTCTTCACAACCTTGGTATATAATATACTATTAAATCTTTGACGTGGACTATCGTGCACTAATTATAATAGATAGAGAAATAAATATAACGAATAGTGTATATATACAAACATATAAAATATAACTCAAAACAATTTTTAGATGGATTTAGAGTTATTAATTCTCGAGCCTCTTCGACCATACGGCTCTCATGAAATTCCCGTGTAGAATGCAGGACCCGTTGACAACATTATTAGTAACTGAGTTTTTGTCTGGCGTATTTAGGTGTAATATTTCAGTTTTCCTTTGATTCGTGTCGTTGGCCCAGATCCCACTAGTACCTAGTACAAATGCTGTAACTTTTATATCTTGGTTGAGTATTTTTCTGGAGTGGAATAATAATAGACCTTTTGACTAAAGGCATATGATAATGGTCTGGGGCCCTCCCAACTAATTGTTATATCACAGATTATAGCTTTTCCTGATTGCAAAAGAACAAGATCAGGCTTCCTCAATTCGCCATTATTCAGGCGTATGTGTGGTTCCTCCTCCACTAGCCACCCTCGTTTTTGGGCTATACTTTTCAGTATGTAGACAATACGGTCATGCCGTTTGGTTCTTTTCCAATGTGTTAACGGACAGGACTGTAGAACGTGACTTAATGATTCGATACGTCTAGACCCTGCTCTACAGAATCGTTGATTAAGTGGATTGGAGGGTATACCGACAGTAGCAGATTGCCTCTTAGTTGTATGGACTTTATATAGTCTCTGTTATTCCAGAATATTGGCGGATTATCGATGTAGTTCCCCGACTGGAAAGAACCGCTGCCCTACCGTAGACCATTGCATGAGTAGGATTCATCAAGCATGTTGCCCAATGTTCGGGCTATAGACTCTTTCGAGTCAAATTGCCTGCTCTAGCGCGTTACTCGATTATAAGTATTTTCGCGGCTGGGCAAAGAGAGAATTATTGCTGTTTGAGCAGGTTTTATTAAAATAAAGGATTTTCCTAATGAAAATCCGTACCTCACGGTCAACATATTTTAAGATTCCCATATTAACATTAGTGAAAGCTGCTGATAATCTGGGCAGGAGGTAATTTTATTATACCTGCCGGTAAGTTTAGACTTAACCCTTTAGACTCCAAGAATTCTTTCGCCAATCTCAGTAACCTCTGCGTTTTCTCATACGTCTCGCTGATTAAGATTAGATCATCACCGTAAAGCCAAGCATGCCACTTTATAGTTAGCGTTTAGTGGCAGTCCCAACCAAGAGTTTTGGATTTGTACTATTAGTTCATTTGTGACTAGATTAAAAAGGAGCGGAGACAAGAGGTCCCCCTGTTTTACTCCACGATTGAAGGTAAGAAAGTTTGTGCTGTCTGTGCCGACATGAACTTTTGTGCGAGCTTTTCGCAGTAAATTCATAATGAAATCCATAAGCCTTTGATCCACTTGAAATCGCCTAAGAACACGGTCAATTGAGTGATGAGAGACCGTGTCGAAGGCCTTTGCAAGGTCCAACGATAGAATATAGTACTCCTTTTTGCTTGCACATCTTTCCTTAAGCATTGCATCTAAGGTTCCTGTGTTCAGTAGTACTCCATCTATTCGTTGAAAGCCACATTGGTGTTTGTGTATATTCAGGCACTGAACGCTGATAGACGCTTTGCAATTATTTTGTTTAGCGTCCTAAGGACGACCGATTCGACAATGATCGGCCTCCATTTTCCAATTTCCTTGACCTTTCCTCCCTTGTGCAACAGGATGGTCCTGCAGTCTAACATGACTGCAGGAGTTTTACCGGAGACCAATATAGAGTTATATAACAGCACCAATCCGTGCAGATTTATTTTCCTAGGTTCCCGGATCGAAAAGCAGTCAGGGCCTTTGGCTATTGAATGGGTGTTCGTGACACCCATTCTATATCCCCGATTGTGAGCGGTACCATTGTTGTCCGTTTTCCCCTTCAGGCCGATCGACTATCGGTTCCAGATCTAGTGGTGATGTATTGCTAAATATTTTTGTGTAATAGTCCTGTACTAGGTCTATATGGGGAAATTGGTTTACAGACAGCAATGGTTTATCTTTTATGATACATTCCGCCAATTGCAGTAGGTATTCCGCCACCTAAGCTGACCCCTTCCCTTTTTCCCCTACTCCTATCCCTACTCCTCCCCACTCCTATCCCTACTCTACCGCCATTTCTAATCGCCATCTTGGATCGCCATTTTGAATCGCCATCTTGGATCGCCATTTTGAATCGCCATTTTGAATCGCTATTTTGAATAGCCATTTTGAACCGCCATTTTGAATCGCCATTTTGAAATGTCATTTTGAATCTATCAATTTTGAATCTGTCATTTACATATCCGCCATTTTGTATCTGTCATTTTCAATTTGTCATCTAGGATTTCCCGCCCTTAGATTCAAATGTTTAGTACTACTACTGCCATCTATCGGTGACGTCATGTGATCGGTATAGTAGATTCCTCTCACTCGCTCTCGCTTGGTTCAGGCCCTCTCCCTCTCTCTCGCTTGGCTCAGGCCCTCTCTCTCGCTCTGCCCTCTCTCTCGCTCTCACTTGTCATTTCCAACTTGTCATTGTTTCCCGCTGAAAGATTTGAATTCCTAATGTCTCAACTGCCATCTATCGGTAACGTCCAGTGGATCGGTATAGTAGATTTCTATACACCTGTAGATAGGCAACCTGCTACACTTTTTTATAAAAATCAAAGGATCCAACGAGCTTCGAACCAGGGTTCGTAAAGTACGTCTGTTTACAAGTCCATAGCTTAACCCCGAGACCACGGAGCTTGTCTTTTAAATTACTGCATACGAGTTATTTATAAAAATGCTTTCACGTATAATTGATTAAATCCAATTTATTTAAAAATAATTCCCGGAAAATATTGATAAATATTGTACATTAATAATAATAGGAAAAAATGCTTTTTGAATCCTAAAGATTTATTTAAATAAAACTTAAAAATAAAATAAAATTTTTAATACTGACGCTCGGTTAAATATATACAAAGAAACTTGTTTTAATACTAGAAAGTGTTAATTATTTTACGTGTTATTTTGTACTTGAAATGTTTAAAGAATTTTATAACTCATATATTTTGAACAGTACATATGTTTAGATTTATAATTAATTTAAAATGATTTGAGTCATGCCTAATAATTATTTAACGCGATTTAAGATGTATCAAGAAAAATTTCTTGTTTCTTCACGATTGGCTCATATAAGGTTAATAATTGTCTCATCATAATGGCTCATGATAATAATCATAATTGGCTTATAATTGTCTTGTACGTAATTCACACATTAGTAACAATAATTGAAGTAAACATTTATCTAAGCGTAGCTTTCAAAACAATTATCATTCTGTTCTGCTTTAAGTTCGAAGGAAAGGAAACCGTAGATTTTCTAGCTAAAAGAATTTAAGTTTTTGTGAAATAATTTAATATTTAACTAGTATAAGATAAAGTTAGTCATATAACTCTGTATTTTAATTATAATTAAGTAAATAATTGTTTCAAAGTGATTTGAGATGCATTAAGAAAAATTGGACTTTCTTCACGATTAGCTCATATAAGACTGACTAATTGTCTTGTACGTAATTAGCACATTCGGATAATCTTAGAAAACATATTTAACCGAGCGTCAGTATTAAAAATTTTATTTTATTTTTAAGTTTTATTTAAATAAATCTTTAGGATTCAAAAAGCATTTTTTCCTATTATTATTAATGTACAATATTTATCAATATTTTCCGGGAATTATTTTTAAATAAATTGGATTTAATCAAATATACGTGAAAGCATTTTTATAAATAACTCGTATGCAGTAATTTAAAAGACAAGCTCCGTGGTCTCGGGGTTAAGCTATGGACTTGTAAACAGACGTACTTTACGAACCCTGGTTCGAAGCTCGTTGGATCCTTTGATTTTTATAAAAAAGTGTAGCAGGTTGCCTATCTACAGGTGTATAGAAATCTACTATACCGATCACTGGACGTTACCGATAGATGGCAGATGAGACATTAGGAATTTAAATCTTTCAGCGGGAAACAATGACAAGTTGGAAATGACAAGTGAGAGCGAGAGAGAGGCCCAGAGCTAGAGAGAGGGCGAGGGCCAGAGCGAGAGAGAGGGCCAGAGCTAGAGAGAGGGCGAGAGCGAGAGAGAGGGCCAGAGCGAGAGAGAGGGCCTGAGCCAAGCGAGAGAGAGAGAGGGCCTGAACCAAGCGAGAGCGAGAGAGAGGAATCTACTATACCGATCACATGACGTCAGCAACAGATGGCAGTAGTAGTACTAAAAATTTGAATCTAAGGGCGGGAAATCCTAGATGACAAATTGAAAATGACAGATACAAAATGGCGGATATGTAAATGACAGATTCAGAATGACATTTCAAAATAGCGATTCAAAATGGCGGTACAAAATGGCTATTCAAAATGGCGTTTCAAAATGGAGATTCAAAATGGCGATGCAAGATGGCGATTCAAAATGGCGATCCAAGATGGCGATTAGAAATGGCGGTAGAGTAGGGATAGGAGTGGGGAGGAGTAGGGATAGGAGTAGGGGAAAAAGGGAAGGGGTCAGCTCAGGTGGCGGAATACCTACTAATTGCTTGCAGTTTGCTTTGTATATTTGTTGTATGATTTTATATTTTGTACATTGTCTATTCTACTCGTATGTTTATTTGTACGTTCTTTTTGTTGTGTTTTTCTCGTTTTCTTTGGTCGTAGCATTTTCGAAAGCTCGGTTAACCAATAGTCAATGGCGACGTCAAGACTTGACTTGTCACCAGGGGTAATGGTGGTTAGAGCCGTGAAAAGATTTAGATCGGCATCGTTCCACCCCTCCCATTTGACTTTACTATTGGGTCTCCGGCAGCGCGTGGGATATTTAATGCCTCAACTGGACTTCCTAATATTGATGTTTTTAATAATTGTTGATATATGTGTAAATGTTTTGGTGAATCAATCAGTACTTATCTACAATGTCTGACTCCAGCGTCGTGGGGCCATTAAATGATCTTTTATTTAGCGTTTGGGATAGTAACTCCGTGTCTGGTAATAACCAGACACGGAGGTTTAAGATATATTTAATCACTATCCTGGACGTCTCTGGTTGTTTAAGAACCCTACGACTGTTGGCTTTTTCTGAGCTAGTTATCCCCTTGTGAGAATACATTCCACGTCTTATTACTGTAGTAATTCCGTAACGACTCAGTACAAATGTAACTAATTTTCTTTGTTTCTAACTGGCGTTACTAGAACTCTAAACGCATTTCTTGGTGCAAGTCTGGTGGTTAGTAATCTTTAAATTGTGACAAAAATTACAACGTAAAACAAATGGAAACTATTTAGTTCCTAACTTATTTAAAAATCATGTAAATCGGTTAAGCAATAAACAAGATATAGCCATGTAAAATATGATGCGATCTAATTTGGTATATCTAGAATTACTAAAGTAACAGTGAGACGCTTGCTGTAATGACTAAAATAAACTTAATTAATCCCTATAAAAACTACATTAACAAGAAGTTTTATAAAAACGAAATATACCGGCAACAAAAAATTCCGTTCTTAAGAAAATAAACTTTAATTAGATAAACAAAAAAGAAAATAATTACTAGTTGAATTATTTACGTAGTAATTTACGAACTTCTAGTTCTAAAATGTAATAAAGAATAATTATAACGGTCATATATTTGCATTGACTGGACTCAATTCGTCAACATCGTTTTTGCGGTTAATTATGTTCGATTATGTCGTTTATATGAACATGGCATGCAAATTCGAATTGTGTTGTTCCCTAATATGTTACAGCATCTTGCTGACCCTTTAGTTAATATTTTATGAACTTTTAAGTTTTTCTAATCTTAATAACAAAAATAATTTACCTTAAGTTAAATTTATCTGCCACTATAAATCACATCAAATAATAGCATGTAATAAAGGCCTAATTCAATAATATCTTAAAATTTGTTAGAAATTCCTTTCGACATATTTACTTTAAAGATTTTTAGTTTTCACAAATCAAAGTTAATTCCAGCTATAAATATTACATTTAACTGGCTCCCTTGGGCGTGTTGGTCGGTTGATATGCCTCACTTGCTACAATTTATACTCGTATATGCATGTGGTGTTGAGGCCAGAACGTAAAATATCACAGCGTCGGATTTAGAAAAACATGAATGAACAATTTCACAAGTCACAATTTCAGTGACTTACCCTTTACATAGAAATGAGGAGTACTTACGGGGGGAATTAGGTATTCCCGGTACTACCACGATCATAGTGACCTGAAACAGATGCTTGCCGCATCGGTCGCTCTACAGCGGAATGCTGAAGAACCAGGTATACAGCTAGATACCATAATTCTCAGTGATATCGGCTAGGGCACCTGGTTTGACTTTTTCTATTTTTCCCAGGTCAACGTTAATTGGTTAACTATTAGGATAAATCACGTCAGACCTTTAGCCTCCGAGTGGACAGAGCACCGTGTGATTAATCTATTGCTAGCTAGTGAAGAAGTCAACTTGATGAAAAAAAATAACGACCCATTGTATACTGGAGAACGAAAGACACGAAGTGTTCAAATAACTACATTATGTACTCAAACTGGTTTCAATCAAAACCACAAAATGAAAAGTGTCAAACAAAACTCATGGCGGAAGATTTTACTTTTTAACTACATGCTACAAGAATAGAACCATATAATAAAATTAATACATACCTTATAATTAATTCTATAAACTTAAATGTCAAGTCTTTGCTGGATACCTCTTCGACAAACCAATCGTAGACCGAGTTCTGTGAATATATCCAATTACCATGACCAGACATTTACAGTCACATGGTATACGTTAAAGGTCTTGAAAAATAAATGATTCGATGAGTGGAAAAACAGTATAACTCCAAAATATGACTTTTTAAACTGAGATAGCCAAGTTGACCTTTAAGTGAGGCGTTATCTGTTGACTATAACAACATTGTAAATCATATTACTAATATGCCTTATATAGATGCTTTCAAGCTATACTAAGTGGAAAAGCAATACAACTCCAGGACTTCTGGAATTGTATCGATTTCCACTCCGATACAACTATGGTTTTTTCAATTCGTGACGATCTGAGCAAGCATAACTGCTGTACTATATAATAATGTCCACGATTATAAGATATCCAAGTGGGGAATAGGATTTGGCAGATATTTTTGATATATTATGAATTAGAAATAATCTATCTATATGTTTAAAACATAAGGCTTATTTTTGTTCCAGTTCGTTTGAGAGTTTTAGGCGATTCTTTTTTTATATTAAAGCTTTTGCTGTAGATTAGCTAATAACTTAATTTTTATAAATTTTTTAATGTTTATATTTTTAATTTGAAAAACTCTAAAATGTTTAATTTGACACGGACGAATCGAACATTCAGTTGGGGCGCCTTCTCACTTTCTACGGTGGTGAGTTTTGTAATTACTCCCGCTTATAAATATAAAAGGATGATGCAGCCGTCCACTTCCATCATTAATAAGCGGTTAATGTTTTAAAAATTGTTAGGTTACGTAGACAAAACTCGCATAGTTGAAAATTATGGACAACAGAAGAATGTAGCTGATGGCAATTGCTTATTCAGAGCAGTTTCATATTGTTTGTATAAAACGGTTTTTGATTTTATTGTTATCATTTTGAAAGGTAGAATTTCTGTATGTATGTATGTATGTAGAATAAACCGGCAGGTAGGGGTAAGCCAGAGAGGAATATATGTCGGAAGAGAGGAGGGTAAGCTGGGAGAAAGGAGTGCTAGCCTAGGAATTTTCAACTGGTTATGTTTGGTTGCGTTTATTTAAATAAATAATCACTCGCAAAAATCCGAAGAATTGTAATCACACATCGAATGTTGTATATAGGGAAATCCTGCAATACTTTTGACCGCATGTCTTGACGAGGTTTCCCTAGTAATTTTTAATTTGTATTTTCCGTCACATTCCGTTGTTACAATTATAGTTACATAAGCTATATTTTTTATGTAAAAGCGATAGAAAATGCAATTTATTTTATTTTTATTAAAAGTTTTAATAATAACTAGGAAAACCTTGTCAAGACATGACGGGATTTCCCTATATAACATACAACATTCGTTGTGTGATTACAATCCTTGGGCTTTTCGTGAGTGATTATTTAAATAAACGCAATCAAACATAACCAGCCGAAAATTCTAAGCCTAGCACTCCTCTCTCCCAGCTTACCCTCCTCTATTCCGACATATATTCCTCTTTGGCGTACCCCTCCCTGCCGGTTTATTCTGCATAGTACGTACGGAAATTCTACCTTACGAAATGATAAGAATAAAATCAAAAATCGATCTTGTTTAAAACATTCTTGAAAACGTCTATTAGTACATATTTCAAAAACATGATATAAACATAGTGTTGGCAAATTCCCTACGATTTATACAAACAATATAAAACTGCTCTGCGTAAGCAATTGCCATCAGCTATTATTTTAATTCGACTGTTGTCCATAATTTTCAACTATGCAGGTTTTGTCTACGCAACCTAACAGTTTTTTAAACATTAACCTCTTATTAATGATGGAAGTGGACGCTACGCCACGCTATACAACGTTATTTTATCACCGCGCGAAGCGGAGTGATGGCGTTATAAGCCTTAGCCTCTTCAGCCAGCCGTTGGCAGACCAATTATTATTAAATAAATTTAGTAATAACTGGCCCGGCAACGGCAAGACCTTTGTGCTTATTATTAACAGCATTAATAATAATGTTGGTAATAATAATTTGGTGAATTAGTAGATGGACTTGCAGCCAACGTTGTTTGATTGTAATTGTGGAATAATTGATTGTTGGTAGTTATACACAAAAACCCGGCTCTTGTCAGATCCGCCCCCGAAATATAGTTTTTGGGGGATCCTTATGTAGCACCAAGCAATGAGTCGATTCAACCGGATTCCATTAAGAAGCCCTCCTATAGGTAGTAGACAGGCACCCGGGATGGGGATGGTAGGTAAAGGACAGGCAGTGGATAAGCCACCCGAGCCGCCTGGTAAAAGACTCGAATGTAGTTACCATTCCTCGCGTGACTATCAACTAACTAGGAAGGAAAGAGGGTGACTGAACACTAGTGTTCAGTCACCCTCCTTCCTAGGGTCCGGGTCCTCCGTCCCTAGGGACGACGCCCTATCCTGCAACACCAAAACAGGATAAGGGACAGCGGAAAGCGGAAAGCCGGGGTCGCACAAGGCTGGTCGGAGGGAAGAGGGCTGCTTCCTGGAACCAGGAAAAATCGACTCACCGGTTAACACCACACAAACTGACCACTGAGCACTCTTAACGGCTGTAAAGTGCCCGCATGATTAGAAACTATACTCTGGTTCGCGTACCTTTCGAGATGGTAATCGCATGCGTGTTCACTCTATAGACACCAAGCACAGCACTGTGGAAGTGGACGGCTGCATCACCCTTTTATAGTTATAAGCGGGAGAGAGGGAGTACTTACGAAACTCACCACCGGAGAAAGTGAGAGGGCGTCCCAAGTAAATGTCCGATTCGTCCGTCTCAAATGAAACATTTTAGAGTTTTTAAAATTAAAAATATAAACATTAAAGAATATAATAATTAAGTAGTGTTGACTAATATACACACAAAAAGCTTTAATATAAAAAAAGAATCGCTCAGATCGGCCCGGTGGATCTCTCAAACGAACTGGAACAAAAATAAGCCTTGTGTTTTAAATATATAGATGATCAGTTGCAATAAAAAACTAAAGAACGATGAAAAAACCATGATAGCAGATTTTCCAGTTTCTTGTACAATGTAAAAGTTTATTGTATGGTAATCAAGAACATTTCATTTTTCAACATAATAATTACCCTGTTCATAAATCAGGTGAAATTTCAACGTAACATTGCACAAAAAGAAAAAATGAAAAATCAACTATCACGATTTGTGAATCGTGAATCTATGTAAATAGATACAAAAATAAATTCGAATAACGAAGTAATAATGATTAGCAAGCACTGCAAAAATAAATTCGTGCGCTTAGAAAGCTTATAATTTTTTTATTTATTGTTTCCAGCCTTACTTTGTGGAACTCCATAATCATGAAATAAATAAAGATTAATAAAAAGTTTCACAGTTTTTATTAAATTATAACTTGACAATATTGTTTCGACAGCTAAGCTGTCATTATCAAAGGTAATATGAATATAAACAAACACGTCGCTAAGGTAAATACAAAAAATAGGCAACTAGATAAAAAAATAAAAATAATTAGAATTAAATATCTAACACTTCCAATAACGGAGAATTACTTTGTTCGAAGCTTTGGGTTATTTTCAACAATTTTTATTGTTACTGCTGATATATTCGTCTTCTTCGAGATCTCTACACCACGTTGGGTTGATCTGGAAGAAACATTTAATAAGTACGAGAATGTGGTAACGTAGATTTACTAACGGCTCTCCGAAGGTTTATTTAACCTAGTTAAGGATAGATACAACTCACCTTGGACAACTCAATGCGCCCAACTGGACATTATGGACTTACCAATGGGACAACTAGTTGGTGAAACAGTTGACTACTAAGATAATTCGCACGACAAGCTAATATTACTTTGTTACAGAGGTTAAAAATAATGAATTTCAAGCGATTAGTTACTGAATTATTAATTACATTATTATTCACAGTAATTAATGAATTACCTTTTAAAAGTGCGTAACACGGTATATAAACCTACCTTAACCTAACCTATCGTACATTCCAGAAAGATGTGCATAGATCATCCAAAAGAAAACATAATTAAACAGTAATTAAAGTAATACTTATAATAGATATTCATTCTGATAAAATCAGGTCTCTACTGATAAAACTATTTATTTGATTTATCTAATATAAGCGAGTTTTGATTATATTCTGTGGCCGAAGCTTTTTTTAAAACTTTATTTATTGAATATAATAAAACACATTTATATATTTCGTTTGCAGTCGTAGAATATATTTTATTAATTTTAATTAGGAGAAAATTCTCTTGTTAACATTAATGATACAAATGTATTAATATTACTTTGTCTGTAATCATTTAACGAAGTTTAAGACGAGCTTAAATAATTAAATTTGAATTAACACACTTAACAGAACAATTTTAAAATTCACATTTAAATGACATTAAGCAAAATAATTAATTAAAAACTCGAATGAGCCTTTATGTTTTACTAGCAGGACAATTTTAAAATCCACACCTAGTTTAATACTCACACAGGATAAACACTAGTTAAATACTTAATAATGACTTGTGAGTTGGATGAAGATTTATAAAGACTAAAGACTTAATATTAAAACAGAGGTATTTATACCTTATCTGCCTACACATTTCTCATGGTCATGAGAGAATTAATGCTACAGAAGTTCACATAGAGATAACGTCGACTTATCAGAAAAACTGTTATTTGATATCGTGAGTTTTATTATCTTAAGCAATTCTCATGTAACATGATCTTATCTATAGTGCGATTCTACGTACGTTACTAGCGGCAAGTTGTGCCAAATGGAACATGTCTTGATGACTACAACCTCTTTTTTTAGAGGCATCTGACTTTTACAGCGTATTGCTCACAAACTACTAAACCAAATTAAATATTTTAAAAAGGAGCAAATAGTAAATTTATTTCTACATACAATAGTAAAATATTATATTTCTGAATGGTATACTTTTGTTTTTCTCAGACGATACGTAATAAAAGGTATCCATTTTTAGAGACAATTTCATTAAAAGTAAGTTAAATAATTGTTTTTCAAAATATGCTATATACCTATGAGATTTTAATAAGGCTTAAAATTTTCTGCAAGCACATTTTGGTAATCTCGCAATTCATTTTTGAACTAACAAACGCTAAGGATACAGCGCCAAACACTTCAATGGTAACCGATACCATTACATTGCCATCATTAAAATTGCGCTTCGACAAGTAACATTTCTCCTTACGCACACCATGCCAATAATAGCGATAGCATTTGTAGTGAAAAGTTGTTTTGGTGTAATGACAATTGGTGTAGTGAAAATATGTTGTCAAATATACCAATCAGTAGTTTTGAAATCAATAAAGCTAGAATTAATTAATTTTATTATTGTGTTAGTAGATCAGCAGATCAGTCAAGCAGATTCATATTATTTACTTCTACTTCATACATGTTGACCATGCGATTTGGAAAAAAAATCGCACAGTATAAAGTAAAACACTATATAGTGTGTAATGTTCAGTTTTCTAGGTATTGTGCAATATGGGCTACTTTCTGATATGGTAGTAGAAAAACATATTTCTTGTTAGAACAAATTGTAACTATGAACTAATATTGTGGATGTGTACCTACAGTTGCTGAAATAGAAACTAATTATGAGCTTGGTAGTAGATCAAATTGTGCTAAAAGAAAGTTATGTTAAAGGCTAATTTGTGACATCACTGTCAAATTGACTAAAAACAAAAGATGAAATTCAGCTTAGAATGACAAGTCATTTTGTATCAGCTGTTCAAACTACCCATTCAATATTTAGCACATTAAAAGGATCGGTCCTATTTTGATTAGTTTATTTTAAATATGATATGGTGAAAAGTAATTGTCCCAAATTAGGAAAGAAAAGTTCAGCATTCTAATGTGCCAATTTTGTATTATCATGCTGTCTATACTCTTAGTAATACTTATATGTCTTATAATTTATATATTTTATTATAATGTATAAATACATACTCCTATTATTTTTATATTATGTAGTTTGATTATTTAATTTGTGTTGTAATTTTTATAGTCATATACTACTAATTTTTAAATAATAAGGAAGGGTATAATGTTGAGATATAAATGTGGATGAAATATACCTTCACACCAATTTGGGTTTCGTGAACACCATTTCACAATTCAACAAAGTCTCAGAATTATTATAGCAATGCATCAAGTTCCATCAAGCCACCGTTGAATACGGAGCTCAAAAAGCTTTGGCGTAGTTCAAACCAACTTTGAAAATTGTAATAGGTTTTCTTAAGGTCTTGGCAGTGGGGAATTGAATTAAAGAAAATTTTAGTCCAATATTATTAACGTTACAAATAGTGAGTTGAATTTTTCAGTAAACAGAGAAGTAAAACTGCGAAGAAATGCCCAAACAATCTTACATAAAAGTGTCTTCCGAAAAGTTGTTCTGTAAAATGATATTAATGTAAAAAGGTTTTTATTTCACTTTATAAGTTTTCAGCAAGTAATTTTAGATTTTACAATAAAAAAAATCTAGTTTTAGGTGGTATAATACAAACATCATTATTAATACGAAGTAATACATCACTTTAAGACAGCTACATTTTAAAGAAAAACAGCTTAAATAGCTTATAACAAATTACCTTTCTGATTAAATAATGAGCAAGTGTAATTAATTCGTTTTTACAGTAATTTCATATTCAGCCTATAATTTAAATGTAAATTTTGTTAGCTTTAGAATATTTTGATCGAAATGTGTACAAACGAGTAATTTATGTAAAACTACGAAGGAGAGTTCTCATGTTACACTCCTGACTTAGAAGAGGTTGAAATCGGGGCGCTGCTGTGAGTGTCAACGTAGAATGCACAATAGATTCTTTGTAAGAAATGGACAATTTAGACTTATCTTATCTTATTATATTTACCTACTATACAGTGTGTTTTACTTTACAGCTTGACACCCCTATATCTTCATTTGTTGTTTATAATCAAATCAATTCCAAATTTTTATCACGTATTTAAAATAGGTTTCAAAGAGGTTTGCGTGTAATTAGAAATCCAATTTATTATAACCCGCCGGCTTAGTACCATCATAGATAATTTCAAATAATAAATAAATGAAGAAACATATTAGGCCTTGTTTAATTGGAAAAGTCGTTGCAGTGATTTGTTTTTGGATCACCTGAAAAACATAAAATCTGCAACAAAATCTTATTTATCCAACGCCTCTAAATAAAGAAGACTAAAACTTGATGTTTGCAAGCAATTAAAGTTGATGTTTACTCACTTGTGGGTGGAAAAACATTGTTATACTTACATTAGAATGGTGATTGGCTGCTATTATAGGTAGCAACCAATTACCAGCTTACATTGCATAATATTATTAAAATTCAGTCATCGCGCTAGAGTATTAAATTTATTTCTGTCAACTACAGACTAACATTAAATTGCAAATTTGATATTTAAACTTAAATAAAGAGGTGTTGGATAAAATTTTGTATGGCACACGTGATAATATCTTACTTAACTCACTCGTACCATAAATAACTATTACTCTAAAATGTTTACTAACGGTGAATATTCATTTACGTGTCATAGTAGGTTGTGTTGATATCTTATTTAACAAAATGGGGGGGGACGAACTATTTCTCCCTTTTCAACAGCCATTAATTTCACCCATTTTGTTAAAAAAAAGTACCTATACATCAATGAATATGCACTTTTAGTTAACTTTTTTAAGTAAACAAACCAAACTCAATGTCCATGGCACTCTTTTAAACAAAAATAATATAATTTCAATTTATTTCTATAGGTATATTGAAATCCTATGGCACCTGAGGCTGCCAACTACGTGACGTCATATTATACAAATATTGTAAAAACATGAGGTTGGAATTTCCATAGCAACCGTTGTAAACATTTAACAGGTAGCGGGTATATTCGATTTAAAAATTATACAGAGTGTCCATTTAGTGCGTAAGTATTCGATATCTCCTAAAGTAGTAAATGTCGAGAAAAACTTTCAATACAAAAGTTACTTGGTTGCAATACAAAATTTTAATGCAAATATCGGATGGCTTATGATTATGACCAAACGTCTACCATAACAACCATTGTTGTTAGTACCATAATAACCATTGGTGTTATGGACCTACCTGAACCACCTGCGATTAATTAAATTATGTTGAATGCAGGTGATTACGATTAACATAAATGTTTGACAATATTTGAATTCCATTTTTTTAAAGTAAAGTAAAGTCGATATTTTCCAGTGAATCTAATGGAATCGTCATCTTTTATTTTATTATACGGAGCTTTCACTGTAGGCCTTTGTTTGCCAGTACAAATGTAAACATTGATCAACATTGGACCTGCTGCATTGCTTATCAATCCTTTGACGAGGTGTCACAAAGTGCTGTTTAAATTATTTATAAACATTGCACACTATTTCCCTAGTTTGTCCCGAGATTGTTTTTCTTTTCTTCGTTACAGTTTCTTTGAAATCATTCGCAGTTTCCATGCTGTAAACTTGCTACCTAGTCTTACAGTTTATCAAATAGATATTTTATTTGTTTTCTAAACAAACATAGAAGTATACTTACAACTGTGGCAAGTATAATTTAAATTAGCCTTGAAACAAGCTCTTTTTCTACAAAGATACAAATAACCAAACCAAGCGATAACTAAAATGGCGCTTTTTACACTTCTTAACAGTATTGCCTATTAGAAGTCAAAATTATTCTTATTATATTATATTTTTATTGTTAAATAAATATAACATTTTTTTAGTAAGTGATTAATGACAATTATTTTAATCTGTTGTTATAAAAAGTAGAAACTGATACGAAAATTCTACAATAAATTAATTATCATGCAATTTAGTTTTAAATAGATAGGCAACCTCTTTTGTTCTGCAACACTGCGGCTATTATGTTTTAAATCTGAACATGTTGAGTAAAATTATATCGATATATCTGTTTCACCATTTGCCTTTCTTTCGAATGCCTCCAATTCGCATTCGGCGCAAGTGCTATCAGATTTCAATATACCTATAATAATACATTTAAAACAATTGTTATTCAAGGTTTTCTAACAAAAATTAAGCTTTGGATTTACCAAGTGGTCCAGAACAAATTTTCGTAACGAATTTTACAATAATTACACAAGGCCTACTATGTTTTTTTCAATTATTTGCATTTATTTTTTATCGTAGTAGGCAGGTGGATTATAATAAATGGTGTTTCTAATTACACGTAAAATTCTTTTAAGAGGTTCTATGCTTGATAAAAATCCGCAAGATTCCCGGATAGAACACTATTCGAGTTGGCAGATATACGATTATTTAATCCCATTCTAACGCTATAGAAGAAACTTTAGGTAACGTTTTGTACCAATTGTGACAAGTTCAGAATCTATCTACAACTTTAAAACGGGGAGTGCAAGTCTTGGTATAGGAAAACATAAAGTTTTAACCGTATCCAAAATTTTAAATCTTTCCTTTGCTAAAAAAAATATTGTATTGTCAGTTTTTTTAAATGAAAAAAGAACACTACATTTTGCAGTACAAATTCGCCCAGCGATCAAAAGTTAGGTGATGTGAATAATCAAAGGTTTGTGTCACCAGAAAAAGGTTTATTTTGCCAAAATACAAATCTGAAACAAATGGAGACTGTGCTTCACAAAAGTGTTTCTTTGTTGTCATAAACATTCATTTCAGATTAGGGACAGAGCTATTCAAGCGGGTTCGTTTTGATACAAGTTGTAGTTTAATATTTTTTCAGAATTATATCTAATATTTTTAAAGCTTCTATTCTTCATGCACAAGAAATGCAGAAAAACCCTTTATTATCGATATAATTAATTTCGAATTAAGATTAACGGTTCCATCTAATGAATCATTCATTAAGTACAATTATGGATAATTAATTTCAGTTTTCGTCGATTTCACCTTGTTGTTGTGCAAATGCACAGAAAATTCGATTATTCACTCAAGCTGATATAAAGCACGTGGGCTTAGATTTTAACCGCCAGACACTTAGCAGACGAACGCCAATGACGCTGAGCGTCGAGGGCCCTCGATCTGTAACGACGCGTTAGTACTTCAAGTTGCATTCCCTTTCAGGCGCTTCAGTCTGGTTGAAACGCTGGAAGCGATGGTATTTCTGGAAGTTTCACCGATATCCCGCTACACGTGAAATCTTTACGAACTGATTACTGTTTATCAACAGAAAATAGTTTAAGAAATAGATTATTTATTTTTTGTTTATCTTTTAGAATTTTACTTTATTAGTATCAGCTATGGCTTTAATAATTTTTTGAAATTTGAACATTTTGAGTTTTTTGATTGCTAATGGTATTGTTATAGTAAATTATTCTGGATAGTAGAATTTTACAGAAGAATGGAAGGATTAAGTCCTGGTATTTTGATTTTTATCACGAGCATCATTAGTCTGATTAGTGCAAATTTTGAAAATAGCTGGATTATGTACAAAGAACAACCTTGTTGTGCCAATACCGGTCATCATGTAAGACATCATAGAGGTAAGTCATTTTATTGTTTTAGAAATATATAGCAATAAAGAATTTGAAATAAGAATAGAAATGGAATAATTTAAAAGTAAAATAAATTAAGCATTTTCAGAAATTCCATCCTCTTTTTATGTCTACGTTTGTATTTGATCATGTACAAAGCCATCTCTTCTTATCCCATCGGATTTACCGAAAACTGAAACTATTTTAATCGGTGTTATATTGCGGTTGGTATTTATGTACTTTTGAAAGTGATTAATGCAGTACAAAATGAAATTCAGAAAGCAGTTAAAATTAGATTAACAATAACGAGGAAAGTGAATAAACTCAGATACAAGGCATTTAAATCTGAATTTAAATACGGTCCGTTTAAAATTAGAATTTAATAATTGATAAGCTATCCTTTTATTGGATGTTTAAAATAAAATTAGTTTAAACTGAAAAAATGAAAACCACTTGAAGAAAATTTAATTTAGATTAATGTGCCTTTTAACTTTAATTGAATTTTAGAAAAGTGAGGTTATAGTACCCATGTGTTAAATTGGGTTAGTTTTATAGAGTTTCGAAAGTTTGGTTTTAATTGATATTGATTGACAAACCTGTGTCATTATTCACTGCATATTAGAATTAATTACATGAAGGTTTAATTTATTGTTGGAATAACGTTTTGCAAGCCGTGTAACTTTCGTATATTTACGAAGTGTTGTATGTAAATTGTGTTTGCTAATTGTGCGATTATTATTAACAAATTTTAGCATAAGGTTAAAATTAATCTTCATCTTTCATAAAAAAGATGATTTACTCTTCATGGCAGTTTTCGTCATTATTTTCATTTATTTTTTACTTTTTTGCATATTTTCTACTTTATACAAATTCTAAAGAACAAAAGTATCCTGCTATGAAAGCAAACATAAAGAGACATTTTTTGTTACACTCTATAAGGTTTTATTTAAATTTATCTTTTGTGAAATCCTAGAGGTAAAATTATTTAAACAGCTAATATTACTCGTCTTTGATATAACCAAGATGTTTTTGTTATCCTAAAACACTCAGGGTTTTATAAAGTTTGTTTAAACTCAAGAAGGTTGATACCCTGGGCAAACTGATTATTATGTATAAATGGATATTTTTAAATTAACAAAGATCATTTTATACACCCAGTACACGATAGAAATAACGTAAATTCTTGCACATTATGTAGCGTGCTTGCATGTGCAAAATTTCAATAACATTGGTTGAATCGTTGTTAACCTTATATGGAGCTAAGAATAGATATTTGAAGTACATGTACAACAATATATGTAAGAATATCCCAAGCAACATCTAAGTAGCAGTAACTGAGATCGGAACTTTGATTGAGTAGTTGTTACGTAACTACAACTAAATTTATGACTTTATAGGTTTAATTACTTCAATTCGGACTGTTTTAGTAATTGTGTAGTTGTTTATACTATTTATTGAAACTATGTAGTTCCATTACTTGTAAGTAACTTTTAAAGTATATGGAACGGTATTGCCACTTAAATTACTTATTTAAAGTCTTTGCAACTTCAAAGTGGTATTATGAGTGTAGCAGTAACTTACCCGAAGCTACTTTGAAGTTTTTAAAACTTTAAAGTAGTAGTGAAAGTTCTTGCCACCTGCCTGGAACCATTGTTTAACCCTTTAAAGTAACGGAACCTTACAGTAGTATTGAAAGTAAAACTTACGTTTTTGCTACCCAGGAGAATCACTTGAAGGTAATTTTCACTACTTATTTTGCATCAGAATTACTAGAAAGTTCCAGTTACTATTAAACAATTACAATGAAGTGACAGTAACTTCTAAAGAGGCATATCTCTTGTAGGCTAGTTTGGAATTTGGAGGTTAATTGTGTTTTTGCAGTGGTAGTAGTTTTGCAAGTTTTTAATAAAAATGTCAAAGGCAAATGCAATAAAAAAAAGAAGAATTTTAGATATACGTCCACCTTTCATAGAAAATTAAAACAGCAGTTAGGTGAAATCAGTGGAAACAAAATCAACTATTTACAATACAAAATAGAAAAAAATAAGGATGAGATCACTGCTAAACCATCATGTAGTAAACAAGGGTGAAATATATTCCCCTTTTTTCTCTCGTCGCTACAACTTTAAAATAGGCCATAATTAATTGTTATTAAGTAGCAATCAGTATAAAAATATTGGTTTTTTGTTTACGATTGACGTTTAAATTTGAGGTTAAGTTCCAATGGGAATTTTGCAGTGACATTAGGAGCTAGAAAGTGGCTACGGAAACGTTGACGTCGTTTTATAGTAAGAGTCACTTAAAAGTTCCAGAATTTCTTAACTTATTTTATACTTCATGGTAACAACAACCTAGAAGTAGAATTTGTTTAATTCCCGTTACTGTTTATAAAGTGACACAAACTTTAGACACACATTTTACAGTTAATACTACTTTAAGGTGACTTTTTCAAAATTACTCTATATTTACTTGTAAAATGTTGAAGGCTAATAATCAATTTGTAATTTGTGGCAATTGTTAAAAAGTGTTTTACTATAACTCAATAAAGATAACAAATCGATGCTAAATCGTGCCTTAGGAATAAAATAAGATGGTTTCTATCATGTTTATCAATTTATAAGTATTTTGTCATATTTCAAGACATTTTTTATTAAAAAATATATTTAAAGAAGGCGCGTTGTTATTTTTCGATCTATCAGCATCGCATTTAACAGAAAAGTTGCGATGGTTTATAATTTTGGTATGCTAGATTGACAAAATAACGAAACATTTCACTCTTTATGTATTATGTACGTATTACAAATAAAATAGTAATCCATTTTGTGACACGACCGCAGCATTAGTAGAGAAAGTGAAAGAATATTTGTTAAGTTGCAAGAGTAAGAGAGAGGGACTACGCGACACGATGTGGCAAAGAGAAAAAAGTTCCACGAAAGTAGGAATTACTACTCCGCCACGTTCCCGCTACGTAGCCTAAAGGTAGCTGGACAAGTTCCGGAGAGGTTACTGCAACGTATCTGCTACCCAAAAATTAAGATTGTTACATAAATCATCATACCTGCACAGTAATAAGAATAGCGCCGGTAAATTCTAAAAGAACTATTGTTTTAATAAAAGGACTAAAAATTATAAAGAACTGGAGAAAAACTCGAACTAAACCATAACCTCGAAAATTGTCAGTATTAATATCTTCGACATAGCTGCAGCGTTGCCGGATTTTATGTATGAATTTCCGATTTCCCCTTTCATTAAAAAACTTTGTACATTAATTAATGAGCATTTTGTCACGTAAATTATGAATGTACATCAATTATAGTTTCTTTTTACACACACACAATAAGTTATATTTTCGTAGTTGAGCGAACGTAAGCCGTAACGTTTATTGTAGAACTGAAACGGTGCTTTACACATAATTTATGCACAAATTTACTTTTTTAAGTTGTGTGAACTTGCCTCGTATTTTGGCCAATCAACGCGAAGGTCAAGCTTGCCCTATACCTTCCTTCGCTTTATTCTTAGCTGAATTCTAGTATAGTGTGTAATGTTCGGTTTTTTAGGCAACTTGATTGTGCGATATGAGCTACTTTCTGATATGGTCGTAGGAAATAGTTATTTGTTTTACAAGTGTTGAAAAGCGTTTTTTTCATGCGTGTTTAAGTTGTGCACGAGGCCGAAGGCCGAGTGTACAATAACACGAGCAATGAAAAAGGCTTTTCACACAAGTGAAACACAATGTTTTTTCTACGACCTTTGAAATACATCATTAGAATACACAAATACCAATAAAATTATTTCCTGCTGTAAAATTAATTTATTTTAACTAATTACATAATAAGGAACAATACTTTAAACATATTTATGGCCGTTTTCACCGACGTTTCTTAAATTTAAGGGAGACTTAATACCTTGTTACAATTATTAAAATGTATTAAAACAATTGTTTTTAAGTCTCCCTTAAATTTAAGAAACGTCGGTGAAAATGGCCATTAATGTCAAATATTACAACTGTTGTTTATAATTATTAATAATTGTTAATATTAATATTAATTGTATTTTGACAGTTATTAAATATTAATTTGGGGGCAATTTCGTTACTTGTTTTCGCCACATTGTTCAGTGTATTTGTTGTCGAACTGTTAGAATTACTTGCACAGGTAGTATAGGTACTGTTTATTACTTTATTAATATCGATGACTTCTTCGTTATTGCTTTGAATATTCACTGAAGCTGAAGCACAAGGGGAAGAATTATCTGTACAAATTTGGTGAGTTGTTACCGTCTGATCATTTTCTATTGATTTGAGTATTTTGTTGGGAGCCTTCAGTTTATAATTAATCGAATCATTTATATATCCTTCAGCACATTTGCTAGAAGCCCATCCTCCATGCCTTTTTAATGCTAACAGATCTTCTCCAGAGTCTACCAAAATTGTCGCAGAAGATCTTCTAAAACAATGCCCTGTGTATTGGTTAGGGTTAGGCAGTTTAAGAAAGGTGGCGATTTGCATGGGTAATGCACCAAGTTTATTGATGCCGACGACTTGTCGTGTGCACTTGCCATTTTGAAAATTAAGAAAAAATCGTCTTTCAGTAAGATTTTCAGGACGCAAAGACATGTATCTCTTGCACAATTCATAAAATTGACCTGTCACAGTAAATCTTCGCACAGTATTATTTTTAGTATCTGGAAGTGTAATAAAAAATGCAGAATTTAAATCTTCAAAATCATCCAATTTCATCTTCCATAATTCCTCTCGACGACAAGCTCCACTAAGTGCAATAACCATTGCAACCTAAAAAAGTGTTTTTTTGAATAATGTAGATATCAACAATACCTATATATAAAAACATACCTTTGTGAATAAGTATTTTTCATCTGGTGCTTGCTGTATGAACTTGCGAATGTCCTCAGGATTCAGTGTTTTGGATTTTTTTGGTTGATAGTGATCTGACGTTCGTTTTATTAATGCAATTAATTTGGGATACTGCCCAATATTTACATTATGCTTCACATTTACAGTTGATTTTAACATTGAAAAATGTGACCACAATGTTGATGAAACGTACTTAGCTTTCAATTCATTAAAATAAGCCAGTAACACTGTTTCAGAAAACGATTGCACCTTTTTTGCTTGCCTCCACGACATAAATTTGTGGTAAGCATCTTCATAACATTTTTTTGAGGTTATGGGCAGAAGCTCATCCACTGCCGATTCTGCTTGCCGTTTTACTTCTGGTGGGGTACTCGACAATTCTTCCTCACTTATTGTAATAAAACACGACGGTCGCTAGAAGCAGCGAAATTTAGTTGTTGTAAACGAAATAAGAAAATAATTACCAAACAGCTATTCAAATTGCAGTCTTCAACAGTTCAAGTTGTTCAACTCACAGGAAAACAAAGTAAACAAACAAACTAGTGCAAGTAGGAATACCAACCGTTTAAAATTAAAATACTTAGATGATCCGTTCTTTTCACACAGATCTGTCGCTTTTCACACAGAAACGTCACTTTTCATGCGAGTTTGTAGTTGCTATGAAAAAATTGTCTTTCCAAGTAAGGAGGCCGTGTGCAAAATATGACTTAACATAGTGGTCGTAGAAATAGTATATTTCGTAACAAGTGTCGAAAGTAACAAATATCACGCGAGTGTTTATAATAGATATACGAGTGCGTAGCGAAGCGGAGCACGAGTAGATCTATTATAAATACGAGCGCAGATATTTGACTTTCGAACGAGTTACGAACACTATTTTTTAGACGACTGTAACACAATAAAAAAAATAGTGAAAGACTGAAAATTGAAATTATTAACCAGGACCTATTCAACTTAAATGAGCGTACTCTGCAACCCTCAAAACAAGCAATTTATTTCCTGTATAGACGCATATGACGTATTTAAGACGATAAAAAGTTACTAATACGATAAGAAATTACTAGTATGATAAAAAAGTCACTAAATAATGACATTTGTAATTATTAATCAGCTTCTATTCAACTTAAATCGTTCTCTGCATCTCTCAAAACAAGCAGGTTTGATCTGTTGCATAGGTACTTTCTCGTCACATTTTTATTTGTCATTACCTATTATGTTCTGTGCTGTAGGTATTTATTTCTCTTTTGCTTGAAAAATACAACAAAGTGGGATAAAAAGAAATAAAATCATCATGTTAACATATGAGCGAAAAAATTAGTTTAGTTTAGTCGGAAGTGGTACCTACCTGTGTTGCTTCTTGTGGTTTGTAAAAAGATTCCTGAAGGTAAGTTAATTTAGGTATTAATTTATATTAAAGTACTTGCAGTTTGTGGGTTAGGTTTATTATTATTTTGTGTTATTAACAATATTAATAGTAATTTGATTGTTACTACACTTATAAAAATTTACAGGATGGCGCGAGTCATGTAAATTTTGTTCAGAAACTGCTGAAACATGGGAAGGTGGATTCTCTGGTGTCACAAAAGAAGAACCATAAGCTGTTGGAATTGGTGAACTTCTCGAACAAGATGCAATTGGTGAACTTCTCGAACAAGATGGAATTGGTGAACGTCTCGAGCAAGACGGAATTGGCAAACCTCTCAAGGAAGATGGAATTGCTGGTGTTGTTGATTCATTGACAGAATTCAAGATCGTATTGGCAACTTTAAGTTTGTTCTGCAATGAATCATCAATATAGCTTTCGGCAATTGGTGTTGATTGCCAGCCACCATGGCGTTTTAGTGTGGTAATATCGCCACCAGCATCCACCAAAATTGTAGCCGAAGAACGTCTATAACAATGACCTGTGTACATTTGTGGTTCTTTTAGACCCAAGTAAGTGGCAATTTGTTTTGGAACACTTCCAATTTTATTGATGCCCACAGGTTGTTTGGTGCAACGATTTTTTTGATAATTCACGAAGAATCGTCGTTCAGTTAAGTTTGCGGGTCTGAGAGCGGCATACTTTTTATATATTGTATAAAAATTTCCTGTTACTGTGAATATTCTTTGTTTTTTGTTTTCGTGTCTGGTATTCTTATAAGTACTGCAGAATTGAGATCTTCTATATCATCTATTTTCAAAGTCAGTAATTCTTGTTTCCGGCAAGCCCCACTAATTCCAATTATTAAAATTACCTGTGTAAAGAAAATAAAGAGATTGTTAACCTATTTACGTGTTTTATTGTAGACTTACTTTTTGCAGCAAATAAGTACTGTCAGGGGCTTGATTAATAAAGGACCCCGCACGTTTCTTATGGAAAATGCCTTTCGCTCAAAGTGACTGAAAATACTATCACTTTGTAGGTCTTTTAGCACAGAACAAAAGTCTCCATGGGCGCTGCTCATGAAATGCGATATTTTTTTAGAAAAATCCAAAAAACGTTTTGCAAATCGAAAAATTGTAGCTTGCTGTATGAACGTATTTCGTGTGTATATTTATGTCAATTCATGTAAAACTGTAGTTTTTATAAACTATGTTACACGTTTCTTCATGATTTATAAGTAAGAAGGGGTTAAAAAGTAACTAAAACATTTATATTTGATTCAAACATAAACTCTATTGACGTATTTCAAAGATACTACTTTGACATATGTTTTTTGTGTGATATAATAATTAAAGATACATATTAAATCATGTTTAATTTTCATTTTTTTTTATTATAAACGTAAATAACATAAAAAGTTTCTAAGACTTAATATTTTAGGAAGGAGTTTTACTGTTGTTATTTTGTTATTGTTTGTTATTTTTTGCTTCTGTAAATAATCTTTTGGAATGTAAATAAACGTTCATTTGAATAACGTTAACAAAACCATTGCAATAGGCTTCATCTTTTTTCACAACAGGTGAATATTTATTCAATCAGTTAAGGGTTCTTTATTTTACAAAATATTGAATTTTTTAGTGATTAGTTGTACGTCTTAAAAAATCATGGCCCAAAGAAATCGCCGGATACCATGCTTCATTTGTGATAACGCATTGATACCTCGTGCCATGGTCCGACTATCAGGAGAAGAAAACGCCGCCAAACAAGAAATAGCACTAGCTAGACGTGCTGCAAACGGCCGACCTGAGGAAAATATAACTCCAGAAACTCGCGTGTGCAATAATTGCAACATTTTAATAACGCGCGAAATAGACATAATGCAAAACGATCCTGATTGTCTGAGATTAAATGTACTATCGCAAACTAACAAACGCAGTTGCTTGGTGTGCAATGCAGAAGGTGATATCCACGACCTTACGCTTGCATGTCGGATCGATATTTTTGTAAAGCGCAACATATACGTCCCTAGGAGAACTGTATCTTGCAATGAGCATTTGAGTGATTCGGGCTTGATTTTACCAAACCTGGTGGATGGCCTAAGGTATGTCAACAGACCAGTTGTGTTGCCAGGCAAAGAGATCGCAAGATTTTTTCAAGGACTTCGAGAAAAATTGAATGACACTGGTAACATGTTTGACACTGAAGAGAACTTCACGGACACTCAATTCGCAATTGTTTCTCCCATTACTAAGGAGCAGTTCAACGACCTTTACGGATATTGCGATCCAGTTCCAGTTGGAGATTGTTTGCGTTATGTGTCAAAGAAGGATTTATTATGTCTACTGTGCAAACTGAGGCATGGACTTAGTGACGAATTCTTAAGTATCGTGTTCAAATACTCTTCAAGACAAGCTACAAGCCTCGCAGTTTCTTTGGCGAAACGATCACTTGCTGTGCGATTCGTTAACGAAAATATAGGATTCCAATCGATCACACGGGAAGACTATATACAACAACACGTGAATGATTTTTCAAATCATTTATACAATAATGAACCAAGAATTCCAAAGGCTATTGTTTACAATGATTGCACTTATCTTAATATTGAAAAAAGTTCTTGCTTCAAAGTATTGCGTCAGTCATACAGCGTCCATAAAGGAAGACATTTGCTGAAGCCATCAGTTTATGTAGCTCCAGACTGTTACATATTAGATATACAGGGACCTTATTTCTCAAATGCAGCTAATAACGACGCCAACATTTTAATGAGCGAGTTCAACCAAGATGTCGATGGAATGAGGGCTTGGTTTCAGAATGGTGATATTTTCGTCGTCGATTGTGGATATAGAGATGCCAGGGATCCGCTCGCCAGAATGGGCCTCGTTTTCCAAATGCCAGCACTCTTGAAACGCGGGCAAAGTCAATTATCGACTGAAGAAGCAAACGCGTCACGCGTGATCACTATCATGAGATGGATTGTCGAAGCTCGTAATGGACATTTGAAAACGATTTTCAAGCTCTTTGCTAATGTCATCAACACAGCGCATATCCCGAGCTTGAATGAATTTCTGCGCATTGCTGGTGCATTGATAAATAAATATCATCAGCGGATCACAAGGCGAAACGCAACTGCAGAATATGCAATAGAAATTCTTCGTCAGGCTAGCGAAGTTAACACTGTTCAGGCAAAAGTCGAACAAGACAATCTGAGGCTAAAAAGAGGGCGTTGGATCGCATTAAACAGAGAACATTTACCACTATTTCCAGAAGTGACTCTCGATTATTTGAACGAATTGACCTACGGCACGTACCAAGTAGAGTTGTCACCATCCTACATACAAGATACTATTCTTCGAGCTGATGAAGATGAAAACGATGAAGACCAAGTTTTGGAATTGGATCTGAGGACTAATGAGAACGGATTCATTCGAATCAGACTTTTCTCCCGTTTTCGAAATGCAACACGCCATCAGTTATGGATAGCGTACAATGAAGAGTACAGGACTGAAGATAATGAAGATCAACCCATTTTAGGATACTATTGTACATGCAAGTCGGGAGCAAGGACGTTAAGTGCATGTTTGCACACTACAGCAGTGATTTGGTATTTAGGTTACGCTAGACACCAAAAAACTGTTAACTATCCATCACTCACCGTTTTGCATAGTATTATTAGCGCACAGAATAATCTGGGTGATCCCTAGTAAAAGTAGGAATATATTGGTCATATTGGAAACATATATTCCTAATATTTCCAATATATTCCCAATTTTTGCAATATATTGGGAATTTTAAATATGATAATGTCAATGTTGCAAACACAGTTCTGGTGCTTTCACTCCAGCTGCGAAATCAATTATTGTCACTACTATTTGAAAATATAGCAGCCACAACCTTTCATTACAATATTGAAATACTTCACTCTTGAAACAATCGGATTAATATATCAAACCAAAAAAGAGATGTTATTTGCAATCGAAAATGGTTTCATTACTTTTTAACGCCTTCTTACTTATAAATCATGAAGAAACGTGTAACATAGTTTATAAAAACTACAGTTTTACATGAATTGACATAAATATACACACGAAATACGTTCATACAGCAAGCTACAATTTTTCGATTTGCAAAACGTTTTTTGGATTTTTCTAAAAAAATATCGCATTTCATGAGCAGCGCCCATGGAGACTTTTGTTCTGTGCTAAAAGACCTACAAAGTGATAGTATTTTCAGTCACTTTGAGCGAAAGGCATTTTCCATAAGAAACGTGCGGGGTCCTTTATTTATTTCTTCTGCTGTCAGGGTCTTTGATTTCTTAGGCTTGTAGCCTGCCGATTTACGTTTCAGGAGTGCTTTTAGTTTCATATATGAAGCAATATTTATATTTTGGTTGACGAGTAGCGTCGTTCTGAGCATTGAATATTGGACCCACAGCGTGGTTGGACAAATTTTATTGGATAAAACTCCAAAATACGCCAGAAGAGTATTCTCAGAAAATGATGTTACAATACCTTGTTCTTTTCGCCACTCCATGAATTGGTTGTATGCATAGTCATACCTCTGTTTGGATTTTACAGGGAGCAATTCTAATGTGGCTTCTTTTGCCGCTTCCAAAACTGTAGGCGGTGTACAAGTCAACTCTTCTTCACTATCACTCATTATTATTTGGCTTGAGAGATGAAATGCATGAAATGTCAAATTGACCTATTTACCTGCTTGATTTTTTGAAATAATTATAATTATTCCTGCATAAACACACAGGCACTAAGGCGTATCTAAGACGACAGAAAGTTACTAACACGATAAAAAAATTACTAATACGATAAAAAATTACTAATACGATAAAAAATTACTAATATGATAAAAAAGTCACTAAATGATATTCGGAACTTTCATACATAAATTGTAGTGCCGAAACTGTCTGTTTCGTAAACAGTCGTCTAAAAAAGTTTTTTTCGTTGCTAGGATAAAACTGAAAAGGCCATATGGCCTTAAATATTGATGTTCGCAATCAAAAAAATAATAAAATAAAAATTAATTAAAACGAAGTAAAGTAAACATTTAAAGCAGCGAAAGCTACTTGCTAAGAACGCAATGCCCGTCCGTTCGTAGCACAGTTCTTTTGAAATGATTCAAATAATTTATAATGAGGTTTCTGTAATTTTTATAATTTTTTTTAATAACTTTCATGACGGATGACAACCTACAAGTAAATTTGATCATTTCGTTTGTTTTATTAGATTGGAAGTGGAACTGCATCAATAATTAAAGGTATGTAAAGCTGTTGATGTTCCGTTTATTTATGGTTCATAGCTGAATCTCTGAAAACTGGCAGATTTACGGTACGGAGACGAACGACAAGTCGAATATAACGTAGGTATAAAATATAATAAGTTAATATAAAAATTTTATAATACTAGCTCAATAATTGTTAACTTTTTACACGAAAATCAGTGTAAAAAGTAGTCACTTTTTGTATGATCGTATTAGATCATCACTAAACTGAATATATTATGAAAGAAACAAACTCACTATAAGAATGAGTGTGTATAATTTACGGACGGCAGACCTACGAGCGATCTACCTTCGACTGATGAGAGCTAAATAGCTTGAAACTCGAGTATCAAAGTGCCTTTCGTAAATTCTACACTCATTGTTTTAGTGGGTTTGTCTCTTTTATAGTATATTGTTTTGTAATTTTTAGCAGCTTGTTTTTTAAGTAATTAAAAACCAATTAAAAAACATAACGCCCTGTATCTCGGAAACGAAGTATTTTCGGACGCGTGTTCATCAGAACTTTTTTATTTTTATCGCAGGAATCTGTAACTGAGCGGTTTTTGCAATATTAAAAATCGCCTTATACTATATTTTCGGAAAATTTGATAGAAATTAACCTTTAGTTAGATTCAGACGGTGTAGCGTAATCGTTGTGTACTTTGTCCCATTTTGATGAACGTTTTGACCAGAATTTGTTCAACTTTTCTATTCGGGATATTTGGTAACCATACCCAAATCTGCCCTATCGGGCTGGCCTGGGCTTGTCCAAATTTTCAGTCTCAATAGTAAAATAAAATAGGCGTTATGTAAATGTAGTCTTATTACGAAAGCAGTCCGAATAAACTATCCCAAGACGGATGTAACAAAGTAGCGAAAATCAGACCCTGACTAATATTCAATGAGGTCGCAAAGTATTACAAAACATCCTGATTAAATGCACCCATTGATGTAATCCACTCGATTCAAATGCGCCTTATTAGATTAGGGCGCTTTTTGTAATTTATGATCAGTATAAAAAATTATCATTTTTCTCCAACCACACGAATATGACACTATATTAACAAATTATTTTGTATAAAAAGTAGATCATTTAAGAACTGTTACTCGTTACCATAACAATTGTACAAAAAGTAATCACTTTTTGTACTAATACAAAAAGTAGTCTGAGGTTATGTATGAACTACTTTCCGCGGTGCTCTAATAGTATATTGTGTAGCGAGTGATGAAAGTAACATTGTGTCGAGCTTAAAAAATGATATCGACGAGTTAAACACTATACTTTTTCTACGACCATTTAAATTACTTATCTGATATCGATATCATTTTTTTAATGATAATGTTGTTCTTAACGTAGAATATATACACCATAAGGTCGATGGCATGAAATTTTCCGACAATTTTGCAAAATATGCAAGCAGGACAGTTTTCGAATATGAATTTACGCGATTATCAGCCCCCATTCCATGAATTTTGCATAGATCTCTTCATACCTCTTTTTCGATTTTTCTGGCAATTAGTCCACTATAAGAAGTTTTCCCAGCTTAATTTACTAGTCCTGATGGAGTATTGGGAAGATCTAAATCACTTTCTGAATCAGAAATCATGATAAAGCTACGAACAGCACAAACTGACGTGATTTAATTATGACGCGATACAGCGACAGCAGGCAACTAGCAACTAGACGGAGGTCTAAAAATGTCTTTTTAACGTCCTATATATAAGACTCTACTTTAGTCCTCCAAAAGAGGGAGTAAAGTAGCACTTTTACTCCCTGAGGGAGTAAAGTGTTTCCATGACAACAACAACAAGTAAACAACAAAAAAAAACTAATCGCGGTACAAGTTATTATTATTATCCTGAAACTATGTGAGTTTGGCGTTTGCAGAGTTCAATTGTCAGAATGACACGCAACGAAATTTTCGGAAAAAATTTTCGAAATTTGAATTTTTGCGATTAAGTCCTTTAGGGCGTGCAAGAAATAGCGTTCACTGTACTAAAGTGCCTTTTAATCCCTCATGTGTTTATTTTCCGAGCGTTAGCGAGTATAAACTCACATTCGGGACTAAAAGATGCACTTTAGTCCCTGGGTATATAATATACTATTTTATAAAGGGTTGCAGAAAAAAGATTTTATTTTGAAACTCTAACCTCAAATGACCTTAGATTACATGATCTTGACTTTTAGATTTTATTAGTATTATACAAACATAGATTAATGCTGAGAAATGGAATAGAAGCAAATAAGGATCTACCAATACCACAAAAATTTAAATTTGATTATTATTAATAAGAATTATCGTTATATTTTATTTATATTTATTACTGTCTTCAAGGCAATCTAATTATTGTATTAGATAGCCGTCCGACAAAGAACTTTATTATACATGTATGCTAATTAGTATAGCCTGTAAGTCAAATGTCTATAATTTTACCATTTCTGCAACATTTTCTAATTTTACTCATTGAAGTTGTGAATATGGATTAACTCCTAGACATATCATCGATTTCAACGACATGGCAAGGTGGTGCGCATAGGTTGTTTTATTTCCCAGGATCTTGGACACAAGAACTCGTTAGAACAGGATGGCCCTTCAAAGTTCCTAATTTGTCAAAGCGGGGGAATTAATTACTCGTGACATATTCCACCATATCACCTATATTCTTTGCAAAGTAGTACGAGGGTAAATCAAATATAAACGGTAATTTTGCTATTCCGCTTAGAATGCAGTTCCGAGGTAGCTGATGTTGTGTTTAGTAGATGTTTGGTTTATGAAGAGTGGGGAGCCGGCCGGGTTCGCGCACATCCTTGGCTTTGTCGTCAGTACAGCCATGACCGAGCAAGAGGTACATTCGTCTGTTGCGCAACAGATTATCATAAAGTTTTTAAACCAATGAAGGCGTTAAACCGTCGGAAATTCGAACTCGTTTGAAGGCACAGTTTGGGGACAGTACACTGTCTCAGAATCGTGTGTATACGTAGGCGAGAGAATTTAAGGGCGGACGAGAACGTGTTGAAAACGAAAGTCATGATCGACGCCCAAGGACAAGCCTTACAGATGACAATACCCGTACCGTTCGAGAACTTATTGAACGTGATCGCCGGTTAACCGTGGAAGAAATTTCATCAGAAGTGGGTATCAGCTATGGAAGTGTTCAATCCATTATAACTGGTCAACTTGGTTTTCGGAAAATTAGTGCTCGATGGGTTCCGAGGTTGTTGACTGGAAACCAAAAACAGGTTAGGTCGGAGATCGCTGAAAGGCTTCTGAATCGATTTCAGCGAGAAGGGGAGGCCTTTTTGCAGCGCATGGTGACATGTGATGAGACGTGGGTACATCACTACACCCCCGACTCTAAAATGGCAAGTAAGGAGTGGCGAAGAAAGAATGAAGGTTGCCCAGTGAAGCCTAAAACTCGGCACTCAGCTGAAAAAGTCCTTGCAACGATCTTTTTTGACTCTAGGGGAATTTTACTGATCGATTTTCTACACGATCAACGTACAGTGAATGCGGCTTACTACTGCCAGTTGTTACGGTCGGCAAAAGCCGTCTATCGAAACAAAAAACGAGGCATGCCCATCAGAGATGTCATTCTCCTCCATGACAACGCCAGGCCTCACACCGCGGCCTTGACAAGGAATACACTGGAAGAAATGGGCTGGGAAACTCTCGAGCACCCTCCTTATAGCCCTGACTTGTCCCCCTGTGACTATCTTTTGTTCGCGCCTATGAAGGAATCACTGGTAGGAAAACGATTTGGAAGCAATGAAGAAGTCGAAGAGCACGTGCGCAATTGGCTTACAACTCGCCCTCAAACTTTCTATAACCAGGGAATACTGAAACTTCCAAATCGGTGGCAAAAGTGTGTAAATCAAGCAGGAGACTATATTGAAAAATGTTAAAACAATGATTTGTGTATAACGTTATTCAATAAATGATGGAAAAAAAATTACCGTTTATATTTGATTTTACCTCGTACTTAAAAGAATTCCAGATGATCTGTTTTCCCAAATTTACACGGGGTCAAAGATCACTTCGAATAATATGAAATTTGTATCTCCTTACCGGGTGCTGTTTTGAGTACGGCCTGTAATGAAATTACAGTTGTTAATTATATTTTCAATATAAAAATTTGGCATAACTATTAGGGTGCGATGTAAGCAATAACACACGGGCAATTCCTTCAAGGACACTAAAAATTAGTTTATTTTTAATTAATTATTTTCCATACGATATGGAACACAGAATGTAATTGCTTGATTAAACTAAAATTAAAAAGCATGACTTGCATTACTAATCGAAAGTAAAATGTGAAAAATACCCACCAAAAATTTCTCCTTTATAAAGTGTTAATCTAATTTCACAGCTAAATTATTTTACTTCTGTTTCTCTTCGCCGAAACTAATTTAAATCTAAATTTTAAGTAATTTAAGATTAATTTCTTGATCTTAATCACTTACAGAACTGCAATTCAACAGCTGCGTTACGACCCAGTTTCTTAAATTTAATAAATTTGATTTTCATTTTTAAATTATTTTCCTTACATAATTAAGAACAGTGTTGGGCTACTTAAAATCATATTAAAATATGCATTAAAACGTCCATTTAAATATTCTTTTTTATTTAAAATTAAATTTAAAGTTAGGCAATTAGTCAAAATTAGATGCCACTAAAAAGCTGCTATACAGATATTTCTGGGGTTTCTCTTCGTTTTACTCTAATTCCATCGGTTAAAATAAGCAATTTAAATGCTGTTAATAAATAATTTATTATAATCCCTGTATTGAAGATAGAAAATTGAATAACAGCCTTAACCGTCGAAACGAGCCATGACTGCTACGTGCTTTATGGTTCAGGACGTGGGGTGTTTATTGCAAAGCTTTACATCAATATCATTAACTAGAGCAGCTTAATTCTACATTTACATATTGACGCATGCAAGTGCAGATTTTACACTTTCTTGTTTGTAACTACATACATGTTACATATTTTTAGAAATTATATGTAAGCTATAGCATAGAAAAGAAATACAGTTATAAAGATATTTTCCTCTTGATGATATTGATCAGTATCAGTATCATGAGCAATCAGTTGCTCATTTAAACGTCTGAAACTAAGCTTTTCCCTGTTAGCACAGAATAAAGACCAGTTATCGTTCGGTTGAGCAAAATCTCAAGTTTCAAGATTAATTTTAACAATAACGATCTTTTAAAACCGCGGATAATACAGTGAAAAATTTAATTGCCGTGCTTTTAACCTACTTTTCGACCTAGTTTAGGTTTTCGTCAGGGTACAGAACAAAACAGGGAACATCCATATAATAAAAAATTAGTGAAATTAAAGTCGCGGTAAACTCCTTGTGAAATATATTGTTAAATAGTTTACAAAAACTGCTATATTTAAATGTTTTCAAATATTATGTAAATTGCTCTGCACGTGTTTCGACTTATAAAGCCTCCATCAAGAACTTGCATAAAACTATTAGTTGCTTAGTTTTTTATTTGTATAATATTCGGAAATATTTAAATACAACTGTTTTTAAACTATTTAATAAAAAAATACGTAAAATTAATTTTGTTGTAACGCGTATATGACATTGAAATAAAATAATTATAATATTAAACTTTTGACTATGTATATTTTAACCATAGTTTAAAAAAATAATCTTTAAGTACAAATTAATACTAATTTGTTATGCTATAAATGATCTTTATTTCATCAATGAACTTAATTACGATTTTTTTAGCGATTGATTAAATAACTTTAATTATAGCTTTCTTCCAAGCCTTCTTTGCTCAGATTTGAAGTTATTGTCTAATAACTTTCTTGTTATATGTAAAAATACTATTAAAAATTTCTGTCGTAATCCTTTAATGATCCATTGTAATTTCCATTATAACTTATGTTCATTAATTGAGTTTAACAACTTCTGATCTACTACATGGTAGATCTCTCGTATAAGATCTAAATATAAAGAATAGTAAGAATAGAAGAATCATATAAGATTCTGTATATAAAGAATATCGACCCTGGCATTTAAAGTTGATGTGAATGATGATGTAATGATTAAGCACTGAGACGTATACTCGGGGTCATTTAGAGATGGCCCGAACATGATCGGTAACGGATTCCAAGGCAGTAAGTACGAGGGTGGTCCCAGAAGTACCCGACCCAACAAAGAAAACACAAAAATTTTGGAAAAAGATTTATTTATTTTTCAACGTAATCTCCTGTCAGCTCTATACACTTTTCCCAGCGGTGTTCAAAAAGTTCGATACCCTTTTTATAATAAGAACTGTCTTGCTCCTCAAAATAGCCATTAACTGCTGACATCACTTCTTCATCGTTGGAAAATCTTTGGCCATTTTTTCAAGTTTGGGAACAGAAAATAATCCGAGGGGGCTAAATCTGGCGAATATGGTGCATGAGGTAGCAATTCAAACTTTAATTAATTAATTTTGGCCATTGCTTTAACGGATTTGTGAGCTGGCGCGTTGTCGTGATGAAACAACACTTTCTTTTTAGCCAAATGCGGCCGTTTTTACTTGATTTCTTCGCTCAAACGTTGCAATAAGTTTGCATAATACTGGCCGTTGATAGTTTTTCCTTTTTCGAGATCGTCAATAAAAATTATTCCACGCGCATCCCAAAAAACCGACGCCATAACCTTGCCTGCAGATGAAACGGTCTTCGCCTTCTTTGGAGCCGGTTCTCCAGAACATGTTCTCCAGAATACCACCACAAGAATGTATTCCTTTATTAGATAGTTTCTTGATCAATAGTAATATAGAATTAGTTAAAAGGTTAGAGTTAATTCAATTATTTGACCTTTGTATAAGTCAAAATTATTTCACTTTTAATAACATAATTTATTTACAAAAGGATGGTTTACCTATGGGTAATTCTCTAAGTCCTCTATTAGCTAACATATTTATGGACAAGTTTGAAGATCGAATATTTGAATTAAACCTCTCTAAACACATTATCTTCTGGTTTCGTTATGTTGATGACATTTTAGCTTGTTTTGGCAGTTCTTTTGAGGTTATCAATGAATTTTTAATTCTTATAAACAATATCCATCCTAATATAAAATTTACACTAGAAACAGAACAAAACAGGGCTATAAACTTTCTAGACTTAAATATCAAGATTAACGCAGACAATCTTTTTGAATTTTCCATATACAGAAAACCAACACAAACAGACATAACAATACCAAATGAATCTTGTCACCACAATACACATAAAATAGCAGCATACAGATCATTAGTACACAGAGCTTTAACTATTCCACTAACAAAATCAGATTTTAGCAAAGAGATATCAACCATTAAACAACTAGCACATGCAAATCATTATAATCCGAACATGATTGACACTTTAATTAAACAAAAAGATTATAGGTTAGCTATCAAAAGAATATATCCCATTGACAATAAAACAGAAGACACAAATTACATATCTATACCATATTTTGGCAAAATATCAGAAAAAATTGCACATATACTAAGAAAAACCAACAATTATAAAATAACATTTAAAACCAACACTAACACTTTTTCATTTTTATTTAATGCTAAAGACAGAACACATGATATCATGAAATCGGGCATTTACCGTTTAAATTGTTCTTTTTGTAGTTCGGTATATATTGGACAAACACTTCGAAATTTTGACATAAGATATAAAGAACACGTACGTCATTACAAAAATAAACATCCTGAAAAATCGAATTACGCCAAACACCTTTTAGAACAAAATCACACAATGACTCCTCAAAATAATATTAAATTCCTACATTTTTGTAATAACAAACGCAAATTAGACATTTTAGAAGCCTTTGAGATATACAAACACAAACTCAGGGTACCTTTAATGAATGAACAACTTGAGCTCAGTAATTCTCCGTTACTGGAAGTATTAGATGTTTAATTATGATTTTTATTATTAATTTTTATTATTATTATTTTATCTAGTTACCTATTTTGTATCTACCTTAGCGACGTGTTTGTTTATAATTATATTACCTTTGATAATGACAGCATAGCTGTCGAAACAATATTGTCAGGTATATTTTAATAAAACTGTGAAACTTTTAATAATCTTTATTTATTTCATTTCAAGATAATCTTTTCAAGTCATTAAAACATAAAACCTTACTGAAGAATTATAACTAAATGATTCTGAAAATTTGAAGAAGTGTTGCAAATTTTTAGAAAAGTAGGTCGATATAATATCAGTCAATGATAAAAGCAAACTCTTCAGACTTGAAGTTAAGATTGCTGTTGAATATTGAAAACACGTAGTTTCTTTTGTATCTAGTCCCCTACATGATGTTAAATGGGGGTAACCTTACAGTAAACGAAAGATTATTTGAAGTTAGTGTTTTAGTATACTAAAGCTACAACTAAGAATAAATAAAACGCAAAAACTCTTGCGATTACCATATCATAGCATACTATCAAATATAGAAAAACTTTCAGAAGAAAACATTCTAATGTACAGAATTTCTCAGAAAACTGCTGAATTACGGCGAAATCTCATTCGGCGATTCCCGTAATAGGTATTGTTGTAATGAACATCTGAGCGAGAACAATAAAAGATGAAAATATAGAGTATTATATTTAAAAAAAAATAACCCTTTACCTGTCCCCGTTTTACAAAAGAATTATAAAGTAAAATCAATAAACGAAGGGGGACAGTGCAGGATTTACGTATAAGCTACACAAGCTATAGCTTAGGGCCCCCACTTTCTTGGGGCCCCCAAAAAATTGTCTGAGTGAGCAGTTGTCATATATACTTAAATATACTGCAGCATTATTGGTCCCAATATAATATCTGGATTTATAAAGGGCCCCATATCTCAAATAGCTTAGGGCCTTATGAAGTCTAAATCCGGCCCTGTGCAGGGATAATATAAAACCCTATAAGAGTTTGCAGGGAACCCCTATACTACATATGCAGCGAAAAGAGGAATGGGTTATGTAGTATACAGTGTCATAATATGACATCCTATGTGCAACAACATTTACATACATGCTGTATGGGTTGCGTAACTTTTAGGCCAATCGAACTTTCACTAATTTTCTTTTAAAAACTTTAAATAAAAATATGTTTAATTTTCATAGAGAAACACTTTATAACATAGTAAAAAGAAAAAGGATAAATTTTAAAGTTGATTTTCCTCTTAAATTTTGGTATATTTTCTGGGTTTAGCCAACGTTTAGCTATCGCTATATGATCTTTGTAGATAAATAAGGATGGCTTTCACCTAGAACAAATAAAGGACATGTTTATAAAATATTAAAAGTACCCAATACGTTCCTTGTATGTATATTTAAACTTATTAATCATAAAAAGTGGCCAATAAGAACAATCTTGGGTTTATATGTAATATAGTTTAATAATAAACAGGCTGACGTTTCGATCACTTTGCGTGATCCTTTTCAAAGCCTAAAAGATACATATGTAAATGTTAAAAAAATACAATTAAATTCTTATAACTATACCTTATTATATGAATAAATAACATATAAAAATTTTTTTTAATAATGTCAATTAAAAATTATTGACATATAATTTTTAATATTATTTGTTTTGTCTAATATTTTATGTTTGTATGACATAAACTGTTATATGTCAATAATTTTTAATTGACATTATAAAAAAAAATTATATGTTATTTATTCATATAATAAGGTATAGTTATAAGAATTTAGTTGTATTTTTTTAACATTTACATATGTATCTTTTAGGCTTTGAAGAGGATCACGCAAAGTGATCGAAACGGCAGCCTGTTTATTATTAAACTATATTACATATAAACCCAAGATTGTTCTTATTGGCCACTTTTTATGATTAATAAGTTTAAATAAAGGACATTCTAGTGATGATGTATGCAAAGCTTTATTGACTTATCTGTGGGTTTAGTTTATAAAATTTGTAAAATGTTCTTGAGAATCAACGATTTCAGTACGTTTATCATAATTTTCTTTTTTGCCAAAATTAAAAAGCCTGTTAGCTCAAATATTTTATTATAATATTGTCAAGTAAGTTCTTGAGTACAATTGACACATAAATGCCAATATAGAAATCATTTATTGTAGACGATTTGGTCATTTAATAAACAAAGATTACTGCGATAAACCATAGTATTCTGAAAATAAGTAAATTAGCTATTAGTGAGGAGTTGGGTATCAAAATTTGTGTAGTGATTGTTTTATAGGATTTAAGGATAAAGTTTATCAAGAAAAGGAAATAACATAGCGTTTTTAAACATTTATTTCTAATTTCAATAATGTTTCTGTTTAGTGTAAAATTAAGTTGGTTGCCATTCAATCCTAAGCTTATGTTTACATTTTACTATATGTTTTTTACATCATTAAAAAGAGGAAATTTTCCTGTATCTATTTAGAATATTTGTTTAAACAATTAGTTTAATTTTAAATAACGATATGTTTATGTAATTTCAGTAACAATTTAATTCATTTGTTTGTCACTACTAGCTACTGATTTAGAGCATTCTACTAGAAAAATAACCAGTTTTCTTTTGTTTCTTGAAAATATATAAATTGAACTGGAAATCTGGTGACACTTTCTCGAAAAAATTCATTTGTGCAAACCACGCGTTTACATGCAGAGCAAAAATTTAGAGAATTTTGAGGTTAATGTTGTGTTAACAAACGTCAAAGTCAACCTCCTATCAAAAATTTAAGGTTATGTTTTATTGTTACGTCAAAAATAATAGACAATTTAATTTAAATAATTAAACAGTGTCGTGAAGTTATTTAGTGTTTGAATTTTATTTTGTGGAAAGAATCTTTTTATTATAAAGTTTAATAATGAGCATTGAAATGGGAATGGATAATAGAAATTTTATTATTCAATAAATCTAAATGGAATTACCTTATGTCCGATATACAGCTGGTGTTGATTAACCCAAATTTAATTAACAATACAAGATTTGTTTATGAAGAGAGATGGATTTTTGTGCATTTTGACCATTTTTATTCTGAATCATATGGAAACAGAATTTTACAGATTATTAATAATCCTACTAATTGGGTTTATTTAATTTATTTGTGTGTGGTCAGTTAACAATGTTTTAGAGATTTATATTAGTTAGTGCCCTATTGAAGCGACTCGCCTGAGAGTCTCATTTATGTAAGGAACTTACCAAATTTACTTATAGCTGGAGCATTTGTCTTTGATGGTAAAAGTAGGTGGTTTATATTTTGTATATGTCTTCACTATACTTTTGCCAAATGTCTGTTTTATGTGTTATTGATTATCAACAATTATAAATCAAATTTAAAATCTATCAATGTCAATCATCATCCATTTATTTGGGACTTTCACAATTATTTATTTATTAGCCTTTTAAATATCATATCATTTTGTCTCCCAAACGTGGGGCTTTTCTTTTTTAAATACCCAAGCAGTCACCTATCATATCAAATATGTATGTGTGTACAATGTACTATAATAATAATTTAGTAAATTATTTACTAATAATAATAATTTATATAGAATTTCCACCTATAGAAATAGCACTTACGTTGCATAAAATGGTATTTGATAACATTTCAAAGGAACTAATCACAGTGAATAAATATAAATACGTAAATGGTGCCACACTTAAAAGGTCTCTTGTTAATACATTCGAATTATAAATAAACTGCTAATTGAATTGCGTTTATAGCTTTCGGTGTCGTTCGAGATCCATACATATACAAAATGTAAATGTAATCTTCTCATAACGTCAACACAGACGCGTGAAAACTGATCACGTATTTAAATATGTATACGTAAACACAGTATACATTTCGCCTTATTCATATATTTTTTAGAACATATTATCAAAGTCAATTATTGGTGTTACTGACCTGTAAGTGCAGTACATTATAAAACTAATGTCTTTAAGTTTTTCTACTATTCGTGGATATTGAATACTTAATCCATAACGACGTTAAGTCCACCATAAAACATTTTCTTGTAAACCACTATGTATGTTATAAATAGTAAAATAGGCGAGCTTATTATAGCAACTATAAAACTGGAAATTATACCCTTCCTTAAATAAAGCATAGTTCACAAACCGTGAAATTAATTCAATGGTTTTTCCATTTCTGCAAACATAAACGTTTCTAACTATAAAGAGTTACTATAAATATCTTTTAAAAGTGTACTTCCTATATTTGAATGTAAAGTGCTGCACAATTATTATATATAGCACTTAAAATTTTATGCATAAATCAATGGATGTAAAGACTAAAAAACGTTAATAGGTATAATGGATATAGTAAGAGAGAATATGAAATGTTGTTGAATAATAGAGCAGTTATTAGCATATCTTGTTTTATTTTTAATTTTCAAAGATAATACTATGACAGACCAAAGACTCTAGAATGGGAATATAGATACCAGATATATTCCTTAGAAACGATAGTGGAAATGGTTAGTGAACCTTACATTAAGTATTTTGTACGTTATTTCATTGGTTTACTAGTACCAAGTTCTGAGCTTGATATTGGACCGACATAGTCCTAACAGTATTATACAACGTGTTTCAGTAGCTTATGATTCAACTTTGTCAATGGTTCAGAAAGAAAGAAAATCCTATCTACAATTTTTGTTCGTTTGTTTTTGAGAAAAGAAGTAAAGCCAAATGATTTCAAACTCAAAACAAAATTAAAAACCTGAAATGGAGAAACGTTCAAGTTTGAGCCGCTGTGATATTTCTATTTGTAAACCTATTAAGTCCTTCCGTAAACCAACAATGACTGCAAGTCTGATATATCAAGCGATAACAACCCAGTGAAGATCTAGAAGAAGTTGAATTGTTTGCCAATCAGCTGGATGAGGTTTTTCGTGAGTAATGATCCAGATAAAGAAATCCTTGAATATCTACAAATACCAATACCAGAAGCTGAACCAATAACACCTGTTACACTGACAGAAATAAAGGAAGAGATAGATACTTAAATACTAAAAAAGCACCCGGGATGGATCTCATTACTGTGAAAATGCTGAGAGAATTACTTCGAAAAAGTATTGCGATATTTACATACGTAATCAATGCAATAATTTGAATACAGTACAGGCCAGACGAATTAAAAATAGCCGGGATGGATCTCATTACTGTGAAAATGCTGAGAGAATTACTTCGAAAAAGTATTGTGATATTTACATACTTATTCAATGCAATATTTCGAGTACAGTACTGGCCAGACGAATTAAAAATAGCAGAAACAATTTGAATTCACAGATCTGGAAAGAACTGTAAGAATGTCTCATCTTATCGACTTCTACTAGTCTGCTTTCAACAATTTCTAAGCGTTCCAACTATGGTTTCAGAAATTGAGAAATAAAATAAATGAATGAATGAGTTGTATGCTGTTGCTGTTATTGAATCATAACCTTTATCTGGCGATAGTAACAGTTACTTTAATTATAAAAGAATCAATTTGTTGAAAGTTACATACCGAAATACGAATAATACGAAATTAGTAAAAAAACTAACCTATATCTTAAATTATAAAATTAATTTTTTTATAGGATTATTTAAAAAATCTAAATTAGTTAGCTTTGATAGTTGATGTGCCGTCAACAAACTGTTGATCCATTAACTGAATGGAGCAATTATATCTAATACACTTTGTATGTTTGCAATTATCTAGTTCCTATAGAAAAATCGCCATTCTACTGTAAGTCACCTAAGTAACTCAGTTCGTAGACTACCCGTCTGGAAAGCGGAAGGTCCTGGATTCGATCTCCAGCCAGAATCTCAATATGATTTAATGTAAAACATTAATTAGGAAATAAATCTGTATCTTAGACTAAAAAATTAATCCCCTTATAAAACTATTAAAAATAAATCTAGATTAGCTTTGATAGTTGATGTGTCGTAGGCGAATTGTCGACCCATTAACTAAATGAAGCAATTATATCTAGTACACTTTGTATGTTTTTGCAATGATCTAATTTGTATAGAAAAATCGCCATTTTATTGCAGGTCATCTAGGTAACGTAGCTTATCTAGGAAAGTCGTAGTTCGATCCCCAGGCAGGGCAGGGTGATAATCTTTCTGTATGGATTTGCATTCATAATATGATTTAATATAAAACATTAATTAGAAGATTAGGCTTTATGGTCAGTGGCTTTTCCGATTAGTTTTGTTAATTGTTGTTTGTGTATTTAACGGATATTCCAGTTTACAGCAGATTTAACAATTATAATTCGTATTGTAACGTTTTTTTAAATAATAACAAAAATGCTGTTTAATCGTCTATTAATAAGAGAGATATTATTTACATACACCAATTTAATCTTAACTAATTATTTAACACTATAATTATAAACTGTTTGACGAAATTAAATGCTAGATATTGTGATGTTATTAAAATCAAGCTATATATTTATATAATAATAGATGTTTAATTTTATTTAATGTTATTAATATGAGACTGTTAATGCGATCATCTAACTTTGGGTTCTTTTATTAAATGATCCAAAAACTTTACCTTTATTGCTGTTATTCAATTTCATTAAATAAAGTGGGGTCATACAACCATTGACACATATACCCGCAATGTCATACATGACAGTTCCCAAATTAAAGTATGTATGATCAAGTAAGCGTAACATAAAATTAAATATTTGTTTAATCTCTTTATTTACCACTCTTTTGTTTAGGATGTTGAAAGAAAGAAATCTTACCCTGTCAACTTACAATTATTCCTTTCTTCAGTCAAGTCTTCAATGGATATTTTTCCAAGTAGGTCAACTGACAGACCACTCCCTTTTAAGCTTCTATAACTTCACTTTCACTACACACACCCTTCTTATAATTTTCATTCCTCATCAGTGAAACGCCAAAGACTGCTGAACAGATCTGCAGACCACGCCTCTGTACTTTATGAGGATGGACCACCGAATCTTATAACTCTTCGATCTGTCCTTGATAGGTAGGTAAACTCTATACTTCCTTCGTATAAGCTACTTGTTATTATCTTCTTTGACAGGAATATAGTTACGGCTATTCTTCTTCAGCACCTCAGGTAAGTATCTTCTATTACACTTGAAAATGGCCTCTCACCCTTATGGTACTCCTCCGATACAGGAACTACTTATAGTACTCTTCCAATACAGGAACTGCTGAAGACTACTATTCTTCCACACCTCAGTAAGTATTGTTGATGATTTTATTAAATTGTCTCACCCTTATGGTTCTTTACTTATCCATGAACTACTTAAAAATACTGTTCTTTAACTCTTCTGTATATTTCTTCTATTACTTATTATTTGTGTTAACTTTTCCCCCTTTATGTTTTATTTTAAATTTTCTTCTATGTTTCCCTTTTCAGTATTATTCTAATAATTTATATTTCTTCTTTCAACCCTTACACTTAACTCTTCCTTTTTAATAAAACACTAGACTTTCCTTTAATATTTATTAACTTATAATCTTTTTTCAAGAACTTTTTACAATTTCATCCATCTTCATAAAACAAAACGTATTATTATTAATCTCTCTGAGAAACCTCTAGTTCATTTATTTTACTTGTTATATTTATTTTCACCAGAGATATCACCCTTCTATGATCATTCTTACTGCCTTTCAATAACAATGCTTATCACTATAGTTATGAAAAGCTAATTTCTTTATTTAAAATTTCAATTTTGCATTATTATTGAAGGTGCAGTTTTGATTTTCATATGATCCTTTAATATCCTTAACTAATATTACATAATATACTAATATACTAATATACATAATTTTCTTTTTCAGGTTGACCTTTGACTAAGATCTCCTTTCTTTTACCATCCCAATTTGTATTTAATATTGTAAACTCATACTTTAATAAAGGTATGCTATTCCAACTTGATTTATAGTATTTTAATTATATATTAAGTTTTCTAATCTTAGTATAACGTTAAGACATTATTTATGTTTTATTTAATGATATCCAAGAACAACGTCTGAACAATGATTCTCCAAAGTTTATACTCGAATCTATTTTCTCATATTATTTACCCTTTAGTGCAAAAGTGACCATTGCAATATTTACAAACTTAAAGTGGATTATATAAGAACTATTTATGTATTATTATAACAATTATTAAACATTTATTTATTCACTAATATATTTGATTACTAATTACACAGAGCACATTTCGATACGCCGGTTAAACACTAATTGAATTCTCTTCTATCCGTGACGATCGATTTATTTCCCTATGTAAACGTCCTGGAAGACGTTCGAACATACTCGTGTGTTACCTTGTTGATATGTCATATTTCGAACATCGTAGACGAGCCGCGAATCTTCTAGTATTATAGCTCGTCTAGCAGCCAGCTGTCATATATGCGACCCTTGTCAAATCTTCTAGTATGTTCTCGCGGGTGTATGACGTTTCGCTCTGGAATGTTCTGCCGCCCGCATATAGGGATTTCTCTATTTGTTACAGTATAAATAAAAATATGTAGATATAAAAAAAATAATTACTTTAATTAATTAATAATTATTTTTTTTTTCTTTTTGTTTTGTAATAGCAGGGAAAAGTTGCCATTTAGGTTTAAAAAGAAGAAGAAAGAATTTGGTTGCTATACTACAACATCTTGAGGTGCAAGAGCTTATAGTTTGTAAAAAAGTTAAAAAATTTAAAAAATTATAAACTTTGATAAATTATTTTTTATGGTTTTCTCGGACATATAATGTTATAAAAGATAGTTGTAAATACAATTATAAGCATTAGAATTGGAAAAAAATATTAATTATAAAATATAACAATAATAATAAAATATTTTTTAATGTCAAGAAGTTTGTATTTTTTTCTAATTTTGAAATTTTTGCGAGCATTTTTGTTGTTACAAATGTAGTAAATAAGGTTAAAATAGAAGCTCGTCAAATCAATTGCTCGTCAAAAAATATTTATTTTGACACATTATTCTGACGTAATTGACACATTAAACTGTTTTTTTGTATTAAATTTAGGCACGCTCCCGGGTGAGCCAATTTTTACCCTTATATACCCCTCTCTTGCATGTGACAAGGAAACCGGGGAAAGTCGATAAGCTGGTCCACTGTACTATTTGGTTGAGCTTCAGATGTCTTCTGTATAAATTCTTTAAGAGAGTCGCTGGAAACATGTGTTACCAATGGGGGTTCAGTTCCTAGTAAACTTCCTCTACTTTCTGTCCTAGCTTTTAAAACACGTCGTGAACCAAGTTCTATTACAAGTTTGCTCTCATCACATAGAATGGACAAAAGGAGATTTTCTGTAGCAGCAAAGTACCCATTTCTTTGAATAACCGGGTCAAGAACGTTCTTAAAATCATCAGAGACATAGCGTGAATATGAAATAAGCTTAAACAGATATTTACATATTTACATATAGATATTTAAGTACATGAAGGTTTTAACTTAATGTTAAACCACACAGGTGCATTCACTTTCACAATGTACTCAGCCAGAGTTTTAAGGTTTTCAGTTGCTACATACAATCTAAGTATACGGTTTGCTAATGTAAGCCATCTGGAGTGAACAATTTCTCCAGGGTTTCTTAAAGATAAATCTAGTGAGGAATTTCCACTTGATACAGCCATACAAATATCCAATAAATAATTTTGATCTGTACTTAATTCATTGATGTTCTCCAAAAGAGGAAAGTTATTTTCAATTGGCAAAAAAGTAACTACAGGAAGATTAGCACAGTTTTCTAGCTGCTGACCTATTTCACCTTTAAACTCATTGAGTCCTTTCGTTTTACCATCTAAATGACAAAAAAGATGTCGCAAAGGTAGCTCATTTCCATAGAACAAACAAACTAACCATTGTACTGCCGTGCTAAGCGAAAACAACCTATCTGCAAAATTGCAATATAGAAATGTACTATATAGAAGGTAAACGTGAGCTAAGAAAAGATATGGTATATTTCTGAATTGATGTTTTGCAGATAGGACTTTTTCGCTTAGCACGGCAGTGTAAAGGTCTACCTATTTTATTTTCCATCAAAGAAATCACATCATTTTTATGTCCAGTATTTACAAGGGTTCCAAGCGACTGACACGTTACACCCGATCTGAGCTTGTCACCACAGGCAAAAAATCTCCGCCTTCCGCCCACACCCTACCAAACCGCTTCGGTGATGACTCATGCTCCCGGATGCCAGCCAATGCAACAGTTATACTGTTTTTATATTTGTATTTTATTTTCTAATCGAGACACGAAAAATCTTTGAAAAAGTTTTAAATGTGCTTTTATAAAACTTTAACCGCTCCTGCGGCACCTCAAGACGTAATGCAAAAAAGTAAAAAAAAATGGTATATCTTTTTTGATATAAAAACTGCTTTTTTGGCAGTATTTGAAATAAAAAAATATATGAAAATATTTGAAAACATCTTAAAAAAAAAACTTGAAAATGTAGTGAAAATTGTAATTTTATGAAACTTTATCGTCCTGGCAGCACCTCAAAACGTGCTCCAATATTTTTCATATTTTTTGTTTATTTTATCTACACCAAAAGGCAACTTTTCCGCGCTATTACAAATTAAAAATCAAAACTTGGTTTTTTCGTTCCACCCTATTATACATACATATGTAGATGAGAAAATTTAATAATAAAAAAAAAATAATAAAGTTATTATTAAACACTTCTAAACGCGTACGCTAAAGCTGCCAATTAGTTCAACACTGCGAGCTGGTACAACTGTACCAGCTGTAACTACAGCCAAAAAAATCTGGGCGCTTATTTGAGGTTACATAACTTTTTTTGTAAATTTTTTGTTTGTAGATCAGGATCTTGATCTACTAATATTACTAGCGATACACAGTAGCGTCGCCTACCTAATAATTTTTAATGAGGCTTTGAATTTAAGATTCAGAATTTTAATTATGATTCATTGAATAACAATAATCTAAACCTCTTGCCTAGATTCTTTTGGCTGTAACCGTACACCCCCGTTTAATAATGCAATAAATATCAGCGCCAAGTTTTTGACCGACTGTCATTCAGGACTCATACACAGGTGCAGTGATACGATAGAAAATCAGTTAGACAACGTACACTTGGAAATATATTTTTTATAAATTCGACCTTAAATATTTTTTTTATTTCACGCCTACACTACGGGGGAACCAACAGCTGAGGTGATATGTCCCCCATCTAACATGCAACACGAATAAACACACCCATAGTTGAGGTGGCGGAATTTTCCAATTAGAAAAATCTCGTCGCCCCAAGTGGGACTCGAACCCGACGACGACCCTTGGAACACGAGTGATGCACTGACATCACTCATCCACCGCCGGTCCCCTTAAATTTTTATACTTAGGTTTTTAATGTTTTCGATTGGCTGTTCTCTCTTTTATGATAATAAATATAAAATAAATATAATATAAAAAATAAGTTTATAAAAATCAACCCGTGGGTCATTTAAAAAGCCTTCGTGAGTCAGTGTCTGACCCGCGGGTCATAGGTTCGCCACCACTGGCTAGTGCATGTTGTGCAGAGCACCTAGTCAATACAGCTTGAGAAAACACCTGTGTGTAAATTCAGTACAGCTATTTAGTATTAAGATTTTAATAGAAAAATATGACTCGTTAATCTTGTAAATCTATATTAGTCGTAATTATTAATACACAATAAAAAGAATATCGTAAGAAACATCTTTCTAGAAGAAGAGAATTTTTAAACCAATCATAGTCGAAAAAATCTATTTGTTTGCTCTTATTTTCAATTCAGTGAGTGGGGTGTATTTTGTCGTTTGGAAATAGCAAAATTGCAAAAATTACATGAAGTAGTATCTACATAAGATTTCAGTCAGTTATTAACATGGAAATTACTGCACCTTATGGTCTTCTAATTAAGAATATCCATTGAAAACGATTTATAAGATGCTACATAATTTTGTAAAACCGCTTTACGGGAAGTTTATGGATGGTTTAAATTCGAATAACTATCGAGTTCGATAAACTACCTTAGTCAAATAAAAAAGTTTATTGTGAAAGAAAGCAAAACAAAAGGACAAAGGAAAATCACTTGAAAGCGGATAGTTAAAATTCAAGTAACGATTAAAGGTTACTATTATCTCGAAAAGTATCCTAGTATTTGCGTTTCAAGATTATGTATCTGGTTTGCCGTTGAATAAGGTAAAATCACTTACGTATATACACATTGGAAACGCATGGACTTGATATAGGGATATAAAAGCGTTTATAAAAGTGGTAGTGTTATAGTAAAAATAGCAATAAGAGAAAACATTTATTCTCTCCTACCATCGAAATTTACAGTAGACGTTTGTTGGGTTAAAATGCCAGCGAACTTAAGCACGGGAGTCCCGGTGCTTAGCCTGCATCGTTTTTTATGAACTGATTTAAAGTAAATATAATACCAAGTTCACGTATATCTAGTCAGTGTACAACATCTAGTTGCAAATACTACTTTTATGATACATCCCTATATCAAACCCATGCATTTCCAATGTGTATATAAAGTCCTTGTATTCGATTAATATTTGAATAGTAGAAATCTGAGCTATCTATCTATAACTAAATACGCAAGTAGTCTTTCAGTTTAACTCTTGCATGTATGGAATAAAATAAAATTAAGGTATGTTTGGGATGCAAGTTATCTTTTTAAGCATTTCTTGTATTAACACTAGTTTTTTGGGTAAAAGGTGCAATTTAAATGAACATTTCCATGTAATCCCAAATTAGTTTGAAATGTTCAGGAATATAACACTCACTTTTGACTCACTCTACTGAAACCATGTTCGTTTTTCAGTATGCACGTTTAGAGACTGAAAACGTTAAAAATTTTACAATTCGAAGAAAAATTCCCAGCAAAGTTTATTATTTGTAGTTTTCTTTTGGAACCTTAAAAGTCAGACGAATCCTTGTTTGTAATCTACCATCACGGAAGCGCTTGATATACATCAGTAAAATTCTACATAATATTGAATTTAATGAGGTGTTCTGAGAAAAGAATGATTAAATATTGAATATTACAGGCAAAGCATGAGACGTTTTACTATACACGTATACAGCGTTGAAACTGTAAGGTTTTCCTCATGACATGCAATATATCGTGCGTGTTTCTGCTTTTTCTATTCATTCTATAAAATGCGAGCACACGACATGTATGTTTACTTAAAACATGTAATACTCTGTTAAATAAATATCCAACAACAAGGGATTATAATATAAATTACAAACATTTTTACCTTAAACGGTTTTGTAACTTGGTGAAAATCTCTAAAAAGGAATCTCTTCAAACACGGATTTTTTCGGAAAACATACCGAACTTGGGAAAAATTGCCAACAACTACTTTTCCTTGTACAATTTGAAATATGTTTTAATAAAAACCATTCGAGCGTACGTTTCCTTCCTTGCTCTTAAATAAAGAAGTAAATTGTCCGTAAAAAGACTGCTCGCAATGTCAGTTTTTGTTCTGAAAACGCCTTAGAGAAAGTAAATAACACGCTTTACGACACCCCAAGTGTCTTCAAAGACTATAGGGAAATTGAAAAATTATACCAAAAAGCTCCATATGCACGGATGTTGTATATTTAAAAGAAAATATCCTCATTACACAACAACTTGAACGTATGTTGGACTCGTAATAACTTTTTCAAAAAAAAAGAAAACAAAATCAAAATGACCATAATATGTTCAAAAGTAATTCAATTGTTTTTTCATTTTCTTTTGCGCCAGGAGAAAAATTACATTGCTGATTACATAATGCTAGCAAATTTGGATTTTATTAGAAAAAATGACATCATTTACAGAAAAGAAACCAAAATTTCCTTAGAGATTCTTAAAAGACCCTTCAAGTTTTATATCTTCTTAACACTAGTTGATTTGTTATGCACCCTCTTCGTTTTATTTCTTGCGAGAAATAATCTGCAAACTTTTTTTGTTGGTTTTTCAGTTCACGTAATTCTCTCTTCGCTTTAAGAGTGTTAGTGATGTTATCCGCAAGGTCTAATCTTGATTACCGCCGAGGTCTTGGCATAGAGTTTAATTAAAAATCTGACTTATGTAGCTGATTTCCAGATTAAAGTTTAGGGAATTAAGGAAAGCACAAATTGAAAACAGTATTAATAGCATTAAGGCGCGGTGTATACGAGCAAAGAGCGTTAATGTAATTTTCTTTTCGAAAACCGAACTTTCACTGAATTAAAATAAATTAAAAATAAAATTACTTATAAGCAAGTAGCTAATTATTTTGTCAAGATTCAAGAATATGTCTCTGAAAACTAATGTTTTTCATAGAGTTTATTTTTGAAACAAGATTGTACGTGAAAAAAAGTAAGAAAATTAGTTGGAGTACGTACGAAACATTGAAATCTACTTACTTAATGAATAAATTCTTACGCAATTCTAGTCATGAGGATATTTAATTAGTGCTCTGTGTGAGTGAATTTGAGAAATAGTTCTTGAGAGACTCAGATTAGAGACAAAATTCGTGAAGGGGACCACGTATTTATCAGTGGCACGATATTATATGTTATATATGAAAAAAATTCCGATCCAAAGTTGCTAGGACATTCCAGCAATTTTTGTCGCGTCACTTAAATAACCACAATGTATTCTGAGAATCGCTCAGTAAGATTTTACTATATTAGTGTCCAAACGGCTGTGGCGCTCTTGTGTTTATGCTTATTGTTACTAAAAATCGCGGACACGACGCGCTATAAATTGCTGTAATTTACTAGTAAATTTTTATTGGAAATTTAGAAACGCTTTTGTAAACCAGGTAAATGTACACAGAATATGAATTGATTAGAAAAATGTTCCAACTCGATTAAGAAGTCATAAATAATTAATTTGTTTATATAAATGTAAAAAATATTTTCTTCTTCTTAATCTTTATTCCTCCAGGCAGAGATTTGCTGAATAATTTTTATTTTAATGTTTTAGTAGCTTAGAAAAATATTTTTTTTTCTTAACTCGTTGCACAACAATGTTACTGTTAATAACTTTTGAAAATCAAGAATTTTATAAAATCATTATGGAAAACAAGCACGAGTCAATATATTTGCAAAAACAAATAGCTCAATCTGAAGTATGATATAAATTAATTTTAACCGGTAGACATCACGGCTAACTGTAACTAAATTCTGCATATTAATCTAGATATTTATAGGAAACCTCAAAATGCTTAGATATTAGTAACCGTAACATAACATATAGCTATGCAATATCTTGGGAGAAAAAATTGATTACAAGATAGACGAAGAACCTGGAGGAAATTCCTAAAATAACTGTAGAAATAAGATTGATGCTAGTTGAATCAGTATACCAAAATTTTCTATCAAAGCAGAAAGTACATGTCAGCCAGTCTATTCTAGTTCTCAATGCACATAATTTATACACATCTAGAAGTGAGAGTTGATGACACATACATATTAAATAGCAAATTAGATTTCGGATGATGCAAGTAAATGTAAGCAACTAACATTTAACATATGCAAATTACCAAGTTTATGTTCCATGAATACATCAAATATAGTTAGAATCATAAAGAACTTTTAGACTTAGAACATCCCAATCCAGTCCCAACAAATTCATTCACACCAAAAACGGCAACAATATTAAAAAGAAAAAAACGGTGGCCTGGTTCCGATTCTTTTCGTGTCGGCTTCAAATTTTAAATTTAGCTTTTACAATCTACACTGGCTTGCACAAAACCACATATACTCTAAAAATCAAGTAACCAGATTTTTATCTAGCTTTTGCTATGTAAACGTTACTTTTCTGACTCCTGACATTACATTTTGACGCATAAATCTGTTATTAGGAAAATAAAACAGAATAATTTTAACTGATTGAGGGCCGGTTGCACGAAACGTAGTTAACCACGTTGTCAAATTGATCACGCTGTTAAGCAACCTGATTGGATAAAACTAAACAACTGGTTTAAAATCAATAACACTACAAAACTTACTTTGAATTAATTAACCAATCACCTGAATTGACAACACATCAAACTAATCATGCGGTTAACAATGCTTTATGCAACCGACCCTAACAATGCCAAATTAAAAATTAAGGCCGATTTAATACAATCAAAGATAGGAGTACACAAATTTTTTTGGAAACCAGTGTACAATGTGGAGGGAAAAAAATGTTTCTTGTTGTACGGTCGTTGTGGTCTTACAAGGTACTCCTTGATTCCCTTGTAATCAATGCTGGTCCGAATGTAAATAAAACTAGTGGACTGTATTTTAACTGTGTTTATATTATATTAATTGCACTATTGAAAACTTCTATATACAATTTGAATACATGAATTAAATTATGACTTGAGTAGCACTAGCTACATTTGTGTAACTCCGTGTGTGTTACACTGAAGCTCGAAATCTACTGACTAATATACTTAATATACAACGAAAAGAAATGACGGTATTTTACAAAGACTAAGGGTGATTGATTATTACTAACACATGTTCGGGCGTTAGAATTTGGGAATTTTGACCTGCATTGGCACACATACAAAAAAAAGGACTAGTTTGCCCGTAACATTTTCAGCTTGTTTAAAATTATATTCTTTGAGCTTAGTTTAAATAAAATCTTATTATTACTGTGACACTGGAATGAAATGTATAATACCTAAATTAAATTATCATGCACATTTTTGATTACATAATATGAACACTTAAAATTACATTAATACTAAGACATTGATAAGGGTTTTACCATTTCTTATATCAAAAACTTGGGTCTGCAAAATGTGTTGCATCATGCATTTATTCTTTGTCCAATCGATATCTTAAAAGTGCCACAAAGGCATCGAAAGTTTCAAAATCCAAAACGACTACTTCTTTTTGAAGTTTTTAAATCGATTACCTTTTTATCCAATTTTATCTTGCTTGGGCTTTAATAAATATAATTAAAAACGATTATTGTCTATCTTGTTCATCATTAGGTACCACAATATAATTTTTAAATATAGAACACTTGTAATTATTTATTAGTAATGTTATGCCTGTTTACAAACAGGCGAAACTTAAACTAATGAAACTCAAAAATAAAACTGATAATACACGTGGGAATAGGCTATTGCAAAACTCATATCAATAAATCACTCGGTATCGCTCGAGATCCAACTTACATATATTTTTTTTAATAAATCCGTTTTCTATTCTAATAGTCGTATTCTAATTTTTAACTTTAATAATTATTCTAGATTATATTCGCATTTTCTTTTAACTTTACTTTACTGCTGTCACGTGGGGTTTTTGTGACTGGAGGTCGTAGTCAGAGGTAGAAGGGAAAGAAAACACAAGGCATAGAAACAACTATATACTAATAACAAAGTCATAAAATACAAAGGTATTACAGATGGTGGTTACATAGTTTTGAGGACGTACAGGCCCTCCTAATTCTAACAATAAACATCAGGGCGATCGGAACCACCCTATCTAGCACTAGATCTACAAACTGAGCACTAGGAAATCAGGTATTCGGCACGGTAGGCTGCTAGATTCTAGATATTCCTAGATTATTACAACTAAGCGAGAGAGGGCCTTGGGATAACTCCCTCATAACTACGCAGAGGGGAAGACAAGTGATCACTACCGCTTGGTAGCAGATTCTAGTCAACCCCTTAGTAAATAAATTAAAAGCTACTCACCAGCTTGCTTGGAGATGTTGTTGTGTTGGAGTCATTTTACTGACTGGATTGTAAGCTCAAAGCAAGCTGGTTATATACTGCTCAACGCGAAAGAGATTAACATAATAGTGGAAATCCGTAGGTTGGTGTTCCAAGTATGGAACCAAGGAAGCTCATGCTTCCTGGTTGCAGACTCGTGGGTTTGCATGCGAGTTGGCCGTACCAGGCACGAAACTGTGGGTTGAGCAGAAGTATGCTGGTTTCGTCAGAGGAATGTGCAGCTGGTTGTGAATTACGTGGATTGCCCAGCATATACGGGAGTAACGTAGGTAGATATGTTGCATGCCAACTAATGCAACTTGCAGTTGAGCTTAACATCGAAATGACCAGTCGTGGGTGAAGCGGAAGCGTTTCTTCGAAGGAATGCGCAGCTGCCTCCAAGTCGTAGGCGGCGTGGCCGCGGCTGCTGGAATAACGCAGGCAGCTGAGCGTAACCTTGCACGATATATTGTACGAACGGAAGAGAAGTTGAGTTTTGTATGTAATATTGAATTGTAAATATTTCCGTTTGTGACACTGCTTATTGTACTTCTACTACTTAAGTGGCCAAAGTGACCGGATTTATTGGTGAGTTAAAAGTATTGTAACGTTCTTTTTAAAATAATAACAAAAGTGCTGTTTAAATCGTCTATTAATAAGAAACATTTATTTACAAACACTAATGAATACACTATAAATTAACGCTATGATTATAAACCACTAAAACTATAATGAATTTCTAATACAACATTTATCTTTACATTTACTATTTATTTCGTGATACCCATCTAATTACTTGCTGTTGACTGATCCCCTTTTATCCGCGAAGTCGATTTTATACCCTCCTACAATCGTACTAGAAGCCGCTGGAACCTACTATGTATTTCTAGAAGGCGCTAGATAAACCGCGTCTGATTTACATGCTTGGTGCAATGCGTCATTCTCTCGAATACTGTAGAATATTCCATTTGTTGTGTGAAGAAGAGGTTCTTTCTTTTTCTCTCTTGTTACACTGCCCCCCTCTTCAAGTCTGTTCTGTCCCAGAACAGGTTTTATGCTCTGGTTCCTGTAGAACGGGTCATGACGATATCGACAGTCTTCACCTCGACTACACGTTCCATTACGGTAGAAGTAACAGTCTACACTCTTCGTTGGCCTTGATGCGGGCTGTGGGTCAAAACTGCAGACGAAGATCTTGACATCCGTACCTCTAAAGATAACTTCCAGCATGTTTCCAACGATTCTCCAATCCAGCTGGTCCCGCCCACAGCCGAGTTTGGGAACTGCCAATTTGTTAATACCCCTGGTAAGCAACTCGATCCACAAATTCCATAATGCCCTCCACAAGTCGGCGTAACTCGGTTTCTGGTAGTAAAACTGCTTGGTTACCAAGTAGTAAATGGATCGGTCATGATCAGGCAAGCGTAAGGATTTACCAAGAGAGGGATTTTGTTCTCGAAGTTCATTCAGCCGTCCAAATTTATATCTAAACACTACTGCGATCCCCCTGGACATACGGAGATCCTCGGAGACACAGTGGGCAATGGAATAATCACCAGGGACCCGGAAGAGATCTTGTTGCATCTCAGTCGTGACTCCGAATCGCGCTTTTCTAGTTCCAGAAAACGCAGCCATAAATTCTCTAAAGGCTGGCTGATCATCTTCAGGCCTTACGGTATTGATAGCCACCTCAGCCTCATCTTCCCGATCCGGGACTGCGTCATTATTTCCCTCATAGTGCGCCAGACGATTGGAGTGTACCACCTTTAGTTTCCCTCTTGGCAATTTCTGGATGCGATAAATCAAGTCATTTATTCGTTTCTTCACCTGGTATGGGCCCTCCCAATTCCGCTGTAACTTTGGAGAATAGCCACGACGTCTTTGAGGGTTGCATAACCAGACAAGCTCTCCAGGTTGAAACCCTCCTTCTTGGGCTCTCACATCGTACGTAGCCTTCATCCGGTCACTCGCGATTCGACTATTGTTTCGGGTTCGGTCGTGAATATTCTCTAACTTCTTCTTTAAGTTGATGACGTAATCATTCCCGGCTACCTCCTGCTCAATAGGTGGAGACCCAAATTCCAGATCACACGGTAACCGTAACTCGCGTCCAAACATCACAGACGCTGGTGACTGACCGGTTGTTTCGTGGACCGATGCACGATAAGCCATCAGGAACAGATGCAGGTATTGGTCACAGTCTCGTTGATGATCGGAGACGACCTTGGCCAAATATTTGCCCATTGTCCGATTCATGCGTTCTACCATTCCATCGGACTGCGGATGTAATGGTGTGGTCCGAGTCTTGCGAATGCCCAACAATCGACAGACTTCTCCAAATAGTACAGACTCAAAGTTGCGGCCTTGATCCGAATGCAGCTCCATGGGCACTCCGAAACGACTGAAAAACGCTTTGACTAGTATATCAGCAACAGTCGCAGCTTCCTGGTTTGGTAGGGCATATGCTTCTGGCCATTTGGTAAAGTAGTCCATTGCCACTAATATGTATTTATTCCCATCGTCGGTTTCGGGAAATGGTCCGGCAATATCTATAGCTATTCTTTCCAGAGGACTACCCACATTGTACTGCCTCATAGGTGCTCTTCGTTTCCCCAAGGGTCCGTTACCAGTGGCACATAGTTCACATTTCCGGCACCACTCCTTCACGTCTTCTTTACAGTTGACCCAATAAAAACGCTCCCTAACTTTCTCCAAAGTCTTTTTCACACCGAAGTGTCCTCCTGAGGCACCGTCATGGAGATGTCGCAACATTGTAGCCACTCGGCTTCTTGGAACCACGAACTGAGACCTAATGGTGGTGCCATCTTCACTCTCCAGTACTCGCTTCAGGAGATCGTCTTCCACCTTCAAGGACTCCCATTGGGCCCAATATGCTTTGAGGGTTCTGTTGAAAGGATTGACAGCTTCCCAGGCAGGCCTTTCTCCCACACGCTTCCATTCCAGTACCATTTTTAGTTCGGGATCAGCCTCCTGCTGTCGTTGCAATTCTTCCGGCAACCAATTGTCGTTGACGATGGTGGTCCTTAATACTTGGCAAACCCTCTCTTCCAAACGAGAGCAATGACGGCAGTCCGTTGGACAGGGTCTTCTTGAAAGAGCATCGGCATTTCGATGACTAGTGCCCGCTCGATGTTCTGTGTCAAAGTCGTATCCTTGTAATCGTTCGATCCACCTTGCGACCTGGCCTTCAGGATTACGGAATTGTAGAAGCCATTTCAACGCTGCATGGCCCGTCCTCAATAAAAACTTCCGTCTGTATATTTATAGAAGTGCTCAACGGACTTCACGACGGCCAATAGTTCTTTTCTGGTCACACAATAATTCCTTTCGACTTTGGACTTGAAGAGTGGTTATTGGCAAGTTGAAATGGAACCTGAAGACCGGGAGAAGCCCACACCTGACACCACTGTAACGTTCTTTTTAAAATAATAACAAAAGTGCTGTTTAAATCGTCTATTAATAAGAAATATTTATTTACAAACACTAATGAATACACTATAAATTAACGCTATGATTATAAACCACTAAAACTATAATGAATTTCTAATACAACATTTATCTTTACATTTACTATTTATTTCGTGATACCCATCTAATTACTCGCTGTTGACTGATCCCCTTTTATCCGCGAAGTCGATTTTATACCCTCCTACAATCGTACTAGAAGCCGCTGGAACCTACTATGTATTTCTAGAAGGCGCTAGATAAACCGCGTCTGGTTTACATGCATGGTGCAATGCGTCATTCTCTCGAATGCTGTAGAATATTCCATTTGTTATGTGAAGAAGAGGTTCTTTCTTTTTCTCTCTTGTTACAGTATTAATAAATAAACGTAGTGTACGACTGGTAATTGCCATCCATCTTGAACGTGCCATTAAACCTGTTCAAAGATGCCGGATGTAACAGTTTCGACAATTTTATAAAGTAATCTTTCTGATTACTACTTAAAAAGCAGGGTTAGACGTTTAGTTTCGCACGTTAGAAAGAGATTATAGGGACAAGAAAATCTTAAAGTAGTAAAGTGCACCCATCTCTTAAACATTTGCAACAAAATCGTATTTCAAGTTTTGATAACAACATATAAAAGATTGTCCAAATTTGTTTTACGTGGCCCACCTGCGTTGATCTTATGGCCACGCCCCCCTACGGGTCAACGAATCGAGATATGCTCAATTAGCGCGTCACTTCCAGTTCTCACAGGCGGGGGCGTGCTTGCTCATTCTCCTTCTACTAGCTCTCCTTGCTAGTGCTGGAGCGATTAACGTGCTCACCCGTCGCGATTAGCTTTCAGCCCTAGTCCGACAAGCGAACTTACCCTGCCCGGCCGAATCCAACCTCAATGTAGCTAGGTTTGATCCTAGATCTGAATCAGATATCCTAAGAATTTTTCACTCCGGCCTACCGTAATAAAGGCTTGATGAACCTTCGACAGGGCCTCATCCGATGCTACCTAAAAGTAAAGAGCCGGCTTACCCCAACGTTGTCTTGGTGTGAGAGGCTAAGAGTTTTAAGATATGTATTTGCATCAACAGGAGTGATCTCTAAATTTCTTTATATTTTATATTAATATAAAAGTTATTAAATATTTATTACTAATTATTAAAATTATTGATATACAAGTTGTTATGAAGATTTTAAATGCGATTTGTTTACGAATGCTTGAGAGGTGCCCTTTGCTACTTTAAGATTTTATTATGCCTACCCTTTTAGCTTATTTATTTTATGCCTTACCTTTTATTGTTCCCTACTAGTGTGCCAAGTTTGAAGAAAATGGGAAAGCTATCCGGTATCACATTCACTGCGAGCGTGTCATGCAAAGGTAGTGCAACATTCAGTTGGGTCCCCGACTCCCTTTTATGCAATTGTATGAAGAGTAACTATCCTAAACATGAGTACAGATTGCGATGCGCCACTGATAGGTGGTGATAGATGTCAGATGAACGTGTTTTCGTTTCGTATTGTTTATTCAGGTGGATATTTATGGGTTATTACGCAGGTGACTCATTTCTTGTATTATTGGTTGAACTATAGAGGAAGTTCAGTGATATGCAGGAGACACACAAACCAATAGAGATGCTTGTTATAATGCTTGCGTATAACACCATTTTCACAAACAGTCTTTATATTAGTGATGCCGCATCTTACTATGTAATTATCGACAGCGTTGGTAGTATTAAGAGAGCTTCCTGATAAGGGTCCGCATAGCTAACATTAAATTAAAACTTTTAATAAATAACAAAATAGCCTAGTCCCATAAGTTAATAACTTTTATATTGTTATTATGAAGTTAAAAACGTTAAAATATCTCAAAAACGACTGATCGCAGGTATAGAGAATGCTAGTTATGTATAGAATTACTAAAGGAACTCAAAAACTATACAGGGTGTCATGTTTAAAATACAGTAGTTGTTAAAGCTTCCAGAAAATTAGCATCTTGACAACACTGTTGACATCAGTTTTGAATCCAGTATATTATCTAAATAAAGTATTCCAAAACTCGCCTCGATCGTCTAAACCGTTCCAGAGATACTCAAAGGTTTCTATACTTTCGTTCCGCATTGTATACAATTATACATATATATTCTTCTCTTCTGATTCTGATTCTCTTTTTCTAAGTAATAAATTTTGGGTTGTAGCTGAATTTCGGTTATGGTATCAGAGTCTTATTGTCTTTACTTGTCTGACCTCTTTGAAGTCTTGTGATGGTTGATCATTAAACCACACAATTATTATATCTTTACTATATCTAAATTCTTCAAATTACTTGTAGAAGTTTAGGATCACTTTGTAGTTTTATGGTGTTTTCCATATCGGTTTGTATATGGGCACTATGATGTTTCTTCCCCATAGCTTTAGTATTTGGTCTGTTTCCCAGATTTCCTGAATAAATTTTTTAATCTCATCATCTTTCTTTAGTAGTAGTTTTGGGGCAATGTCGTCGTCTCTACCAATTTTTTTCATTACGTGTGGTTCTCAGAGATTTTTCTACTTTTTCTTTAGTTATGGTGTAATTGATATCCATGTCATTGTTTTCCTCTTCAGTTTCTTGGACCTTCTCATCTAGTTCATCTTCTTTATTGTTCCGATCCTCCTAGAATTTGTTTTCGTTATGGCTATCTAATTATCTTTTTAATTGTTTATATTCCATGTTTGTTTTGCACGGTCCTCTTTACCATTTTTATTACGTTCTGTAATTGTTTTTGGTTTTGTGTTTACTTCTATTCTCCCTTACGGCGGATTTCCTCCTAGGATGCGTCTTGTGCCGTGTGCTTAATTGCTTCTTTTTTTCCCTGTATATAGCTTTTAGTATTCTGTCTTCACTTATATTTGCTCTTTTAAACTGACCGCGCATCCTTCTGTTGTTTCATTTTATATTTTAATTACTTAACCACCATCTTGTTCTCTTCCTTTGCACGTTTTAGTTTATTACTTTTATTCTTCATAGAATTGATTGCCGTTTTTGGCGGATGTGCGTATCTCTATTATTTCAGTTTTTTCTTGTTGTTCGAATCTATAGTTCTGTTCTGGAGCTTTTGACTTTCCAGTGCGTTTCGTTGCATTTATTTCATTGCTAATACTTATTCCCCCTATTTTTGTGGTTCTATCTTCCACTAGCGTTCCGGCGTATCTTAGGTTGTGTCTATTTGGTCCGTTTTTCTTCTTTATCTCTGCCATTCTTAAAATTAATAGTTGGTACTTTTATATCTCTTCGACCATTTCTATCCCTTGTTCGCTAGTGAGGTGCTGTTGTAGGTTACAACCCGTATCCTATTTCTCAATCAATTAACGCTATTCAGTGATTTTATTGAAATACGTACTTGTTTCAGTATATAATCAATCATATCTTTACAAGATTAATGTATTTATATACTTAATTTAAGTTTAACTGAAAGAAAATTCGATAATTATTTACATTTAGGTGTGCCCTAACTAATTTTCAATGTATCTATAAATAAAGAAATCAAGAACAACAAAGTTCATTCAAGTGTGTCAATATGTAAATTCATAAAGTTTTGGTCTAAAACAGGTCACACGTTTATAATCACAATCTCATTTGGGAATATTTAATAAAGATAGAGAAGCAAAATTTTCATGTGGACACTCGTGGTAATTGCAGTTTCAGATTCGACCAGAATTTGAATAAGTTGCAAAGCGCCCTTTATACACTAGTATTACGCTAGTAAATTTCTAACTTAATTAGTGTTTTATTTTAAATCTTTGTTTTATTAAAATCTATTAGTTAGAGTTACCACTATCTTCCCAATCCATTATCTCACAAATTATGCGTTCACAGCATGAAGGGATCTCTTTAACCCCTTATAGCGGCTTCGCATATTAATCCTCTGCTTAAGAACAAGCTAATAAATTTGTAAAACTAGCTGGAAAATAATATTATGTAAAACTGTTAGTTTACTAAAACACGGTGTTAGTTTGAACTAATTTCACGAAAACCATTGTTAGATACACCTTTTTAAGTGACTTTGTAACTAAACTTTTTTGGAAATATTATTATTCTTGTTAGTTTCAAGCTTAATTTCTACAACAATCTATTGTAAATAATGTTTTCACAAGTTGTTTATTAATGATTTTTATAAGTTTAATCCTTCAGTTTTGTAGGTCTACCCTCACATATAAGTTACTACATAATACATAGCCACTATAAAATAAAAAGGATACATTAAAGTTATTTGTTAATTTATTACATTGCGATCATTTTCAAAGGAGAATTATAATTATCAATTGATAATTATCAACCTAATTTAGTTGTTCACTTATAATTTGTTCATATAAAGTTTTGTTCTTTATCCAAAAGGTTTCCTTATTGGTATTTTGGAACATCCAAGGTTTGCAGCAAACTAAAAGAAAATAAAAAGAAATTATAAATTTTGTGCTACGTTTTGGACATAATGTCAAACAAGGTGAATTGAAGGTTACAAAGAATTCTGGTATACATGGAGATTTGATTTCAGGTCGAAACATAATGATCACCTTCTGAAGGTGAGAATATCCAACTATTTTTCAAGACGATTAATTGAATGTTAAGGTGTAGCTTGAAAGGTAGTTGGATATAGGAAGAGTTAAAAACCAAAAAATAGTTAATAAAAAATTTGTTAACGAGAGAGTACAAATAAATGTTTTATACAGACAAAATTGATAAATATAAAATTTGAATAATTATAAACTGTAAAATAACTGTATATAAATATTTATAATGCTGTATATGTGAAAAAAAGTTTTGTGAATAGAAGTATTTACAAAACACAAAAAGATACAATCAATACAAAGTTTTAGGTTTTCTTAATGCTTGATATTATCTCGATAGGCAAGGTATAGTCAGCTGTTTTCAAAAAAGGGAAGAAGTGGGAACTTTTTCCACGCATCATCTAATTGAAAGGCCGGTGTTGTTTTTATTGCTTAAACAAAGTAAAGTAGAGTGTTATAGTTGAAATTCATCAGAAAAGAAGAATTGATAGTACTGTAATGATCTTAACTTAACTAAGTATCATTACATGCATAATCCATCAGGTAGGCACTGAATGATAGGGATATTGCCATAACAACGACATAAACAACCAGAAATAAAATAATAGATAACCTTAATGTCCATATATGGATTATTGAAAAATCGATAAAATGTAGTTGAACTGCCAAACGTAGATAGCGCAATGAAAATATTATTAAAAATTAATTTCACAAAAGAGAAACTATTATACGGGGTGATACTAAATGCGATGATATTATAATTATTAAAGCAATATACGATGTGATATTAAAGCAAGATAACCAAACAATACTCCCTAAATGTAAGTAAAATTGGTACACATAATTAGAAACAAAACCAATGCAAATACACCATCCAAGAAGGTTACTTTGTGACACTGTTTTTGCCAAAAACAGTTACACAAAGTGCTACTTTGTGCAACTGGAAGTAGTGATTTTTTTTATTTGTAAGGCTGGCAGTAAGTAAATTTTACTGCCAGCCTACTCTGTCAGTCTGTCTGTGATAGGTACTAATAAGTATTCATTATTTTTATTATAAATAATTATTTTGATAAGACAATCATGTACTCAATCAAGGTTTTACTGTTTCTATTACAATAAACATTTTTTATCTTATATCACAAGAAACAACTAAGCTGTCACCTTTTTTCAACTTGAATTTTTTCCTACCTACGTGATTTTTTCAAAATGACAGTGGATGTCATTGTATGCGTTATCAGTTATTACCAACATTACCACATCGAAAATACCCGCGTGTACATTTTCCCATTTCTTTAAAGTAAATTGTAAATTAAAGCGAAATAGACAAAGTAGTATGTAAAACACGTGTTACAATTCCTTTTTGTAATACTCGTATATTGCTTAACTCGCCGCCTCGCGGCTCGTTAAGCAAACTTATACTCGTATTACAAACATCGTCATTGTAACACTAGTTGTACAATATACTATTATACACCTTACAACACTGCCTCTGACAGATGTCAGAACAGATTTCTTTGGCTCTGAATGATTATTTGTAGAGTTGTCAGATATAACAACTTTTACTTTATTGCAGGCATTATTAGTTCTTTCGTAGAAAGCATTTTTGAGTGTTAATAAATGTAAACTGTATTAAAATATATGTTAATGAATGCACATCCTGATTAATGAAACTTTTTATTAACAATCATAATAACCAGCAAATTATGTATTGATTTTCCTTGTAGATTAAAATAGCAAGCTATAAAGCTGTTACTCTGAAAAATCAGTTTTTTATAAAAAAATTAAGCACATACATTCATTCACCTTTTAACTTCCAAAATGAATTTTTGAGGCTGAATATATAATCATACTTTTAAAAGTTATTGATGAATGTATAAGTTACTTATCTGCCAATCCTCCCTAGAATTAAAAGTTTCCAAACTTAAAATTACTTCCAAATAACTCGGAATATAGAAGATGAAATTTTGATTGAAAGATGAAAAAAATCGAGATTTGGAAACTTTTGTAGTTGGTCTGACGATTGCTGAGTTAACCCTTAGGATGATGAAAAAACAACATGTAAAAATATCTTCGCTGGTAAAAACACTTCTTTATAAGATCAAGATAAACCACAAGGGGGTTCCTAATACGTATTAACTTTAATTTGTTGAGTACTTGTTTGAAATAGTTTATAAAATATATCAGTACACTCCGTTGTTTTGTAAAAATAAAATTCCCAAGTAAGTACACTGTAACATACGTTACAGCAAAAAAATCTAAATTTATAGTTTTAAGTCTGAGAGTAACTTTAAGTAATATTTAAGAACGGTCCTCTCTGCTGCGGTTGAAAGTTTATATTTATTAGCTAACACCCTTGCAGGATGTCTTAGTAGTTAAAAAGAAAACTTTCTTTAATGAGAAGAAATGTTTTGTTAAAGTTACAGACTGGCCTAAAATATTTTCTCTTTAATGGTCGTATCCTTACAACATTTTAAGTACCGAGGGTGGAAGTACAAACAGGAAGGGAACGATTAAATATTAGCAAGGAGTGGGATTGATAGAAGTTGTAATGCAATGATAAGAGGTAAATTGCAAAATCCAAGTAAATATTAAATTTAATTACCTAGGCTAATTGGAATAATTTAGCGCTATCATTCATTTGGGACTCTGGGACTAGTGTACAACTAATTTAGTAATACCATAGAGTATGGTAATATATATATGGTAATACTGTTTGTTGCTTTCGCTGTTTTGCCATTTCCAACTGTTAATTTATATTGAATTATGCTTTTACAGGGTAATGTTGAATGAACACTGTTGTATCAATTTACAGAAACTATCTGCACCGGCCATTAAGAACAAATTAATAAATTTAATAGATAAATAAATAATACAGACATGAGGAACTACATGCATACGTAAATTTGTATGTACATATACAGACATATTTAGCAAACTATTTTTTTTAAATTATTCATATTGATTTAACTATAATAAACGCTGTAAAACCGTTGTAGCAAAGTAACGGAAGGAATTGAATTTCTAGAATGGATACCGTAGGACCACGCATAACACAATCAACATAACAAATATTTTTTTATTAATGGTTATATAACAATTATTTTAATCTGTTGTTATAAAAAGTAAAAGTTGATTTAAAGGTGTTAAAATAAATTAGTCATACTTACAATAATTACTACTTACTACTTACCTATAGCTGAGAAGAGCCAAAAGCTCGAAACAGCTGTCCTAGACTGCTGCTTGTGAATTATACGCGTCTCATTTATAAATGTGGGTCTTTATAACGTTTTTCTTAGATTTATAATTTAATTATCAGGTAATTTAGTTTTGAAAAGTTTGCAACCTCTTTCACACATAGCATCACTGTTGAGCTATTCGGTCATTATTATTACTAAACCAAAGTAAACGTCTTGCTTATACGGTTTTTTTAAGTATGAAGAGTTGTAGTAAATTCCTAAGAGCTGAATCAAGGTCAGCAACAGTTATTCATGTTCCAATGCCAGGAAGGTGACGATGTTCCAGTCCGGAGACCTTTGACCTGCAGGATGGGATGGAACATGGATTATCATCTAGTAAGACTCGTAGTGCATACAAGACTTTATTTTCACGAAATTAGAAAATTAATTTAATTTATAATTGTGTAACATGGCATGTGGAAAATCTTAACTCGAAGAGCATTGATGTCGTAGGGATCTGTATCTTCCAAACAGTCTGAAGGTACACGGCTGGCTGTCGAGAGGCTGAAGTCTGTCGTGATGTCATATCCAGTGACTCTCTGCCTGGTAATTAGTCTGATTTTCTGCGGAGTGATAAAAACAGGACAGAACTTTTTGAGTCTCTTGGACGAAAGTTTTTAAACGATTTTCCCGGTTTTCAGTGTGGTAACAAACAATAGCAATGGCGTTTGATCTCTGACCATCTATGTACTTCGCTCCTGGAAAAAACCTATCATATGGATGGAACTGAAGAACTATAGATATAGAGCATGGCGTTACAAAGATCTTCGTCAGATCCTGTAATAAAATATCTTGGTCATCTGTATTTCTTTCTATCACGACCTAAACTCGACCGGATTAGAAATGTTGTGTACTTGTAGCAACAACATTTTTTACTACTTTATAAATAATCAAGAGCCATTGCAAGCAAAGCTTAATTATCAAACAAATCAACAAATAAATACTTATTCTACTAACTTAATTCTCGCTTAGCTTAAACAACTTAAAGTTCCGGAGTTACAGTTCTGTAGAAGTAATCAGCTTCAATTACGCAAAAGCCGAATTTCCTTAGCTCCGATATTATATAAATAAACATACCACACAATAAAACAGAACATAGAGAAAATAAATATCACCAAAAGTATGCCATTTATCTATTTATTAACACACGTAAAAAAACTTAAAATCGTATCAGTGGTTAGATCGTGTACTGAAAGGCTTTCATACTGTTTGAAATGTTGAGATGTATGTTGCTAGAAGTTTATGAAGCTAGAAATTTAAACATCTTTTATTAAAACTTCAAGTTACTTATAGTACCGTACGATTAAACCGACGGTATCTAGAATGGGAAGTAGTAGATGTAGGTACGTAATTGATTTGGTGACATTTAGTTTACATAATTGTAAAGGCTTTCTAGTTTACATGTTGAGAAAATCATAATGAAAAATCAGTTAAATTGGCGAATCAAAATTAATAATAACAACTGATGTATTTTTTGCTGTTTTCAGAAAATTACGGTTTAAGAAGAAATGCAGTTCAAATATAAAAAAACGTAGAAAACAATAACTGGAAATCACATATTGTTTCTGTTAGATATCACCGATGCAAGATTTATTATCTGAAGAGTTTGCATTTATCATTGGCCTGGTACCATATGTAGTTTTCTAAAACCGGTAAATTTTTCTAATTTCCACTGACTTGATAAAGATTGTTACTAAGGTTTTATGTTTGTAATAGCTTTGGAAGTTTATCCCCAAAGTTTGATCATAGGTCCTTCAAATACCGTGCATAAAGAACCCTCACCATCAACAGTGTAGAGAAGTTTCCTGTTAGTCCACTAAACGCGAACTGAACATGATTTTCAATTATATAAAAAAGATATTTAGAACGCAAGAAGCATAGGAACATAATTATTTATGTTACAAGTATTCGCAGATAAATTGTAAAGTACTTTCCCTTTTCTCGATTTTATATTTATATTACTCTAATTAATTACACAAATTCACTGATAATGATCATGGAATGTTAAACAACTTCTGTATCTGAACGTAAATTGGCTCTTTGTACAAGCTTCATATTATTTATATTATATTTAATAATTAAATTTACCAGATATTTGATTAAATTGCTAAGGTTTATTAATAAATAATTGAGAGTAGTCAGAAATATTTCTTAATCAGTATATTTATTTAGTGTACCGCATATCTTCAGAGGATATATACAAATATGACGGTGTATAAAATATAAATATGTAGTCAATAGGTACAAAAGGATGAATAGTTAATCCTATAATACGTTAATCAAGTTAGTTAATCATTGTGCCATTTAAGTCTAGAATTATTACCACAGATGTCCAGCGAGAGTAACCAGGAAATTGCATGAGACCATTGCAGTCCAATGAAAATCTTCTGGGGGGGGGGGGGGCACAATAACCATATGCGTTATTGTTTCTTTCAGTGCTCCGCAATCACATTGTGAACTTTTGACCATTTTCCATTATTTGTAGACAGGGTTGCCAGATTTGTTTTAGCGTTTTGCAGGACACTTAAAAACCTAGTAATAAGATTCATAATTTTTTGCTTGAATTCAATTCGTAATTGCTTCGATCAATCGATGTTTCTAAAAATTGTACCGTACCAGATACATACGATGCACTGATGCTTTACCAGCGTTCGGAAATTGACTGGTGTATACTGTTTTTGTCTACCGGGTTCATGATTCGTTGATCGAGATCTATAGTCGGTAAATAGAAATGTATCGGTAAACATAACCTAATCACAGTAGGCGAGCTTCGAAGTTGAAACTTAATCACATCTTTCGTTGTGAGTAAGTAACATTATCACATTGTCTAGTCAAACCGTTTTAATGTGGAAATTGGAGTGCCATACGATATCGTACTTAACTCACTAGTACCATAAATAACTATCATAACATACTACCTCGTTAAAAAAGGGAAAAGTGCAAAATATCTATGAGGAGTTGTACATAACTTATCCTGAGTCTGCAGCGTCGTATGCAATCGTAAAAATATGGTCATGACTGTTTCAACATGGGCAAGAATCTATTGAAGGTGGAGATCGACCTGAACCAGCTTTCGCGGTAGTTACTGAAGAGAGCATCAGGAAAATCGGAAAAATGGTGTTAGAGGATCGGCGTATTCGAATTCGTCAGATACCGGAGGAGTTTAACATGAGCAAAGAACATGTTGGAGAGATCTTACATAACCATTTACATATGAACAAGGTAACCGCTCGCTGGGTTTCCAGAATGTTAACAACGTTCGACCCACTTGGAATGTTTGCACTAATTTTTGGGAATGTGCTGGGATCCTTTGGATCTAATTTATCGCCGCATCGTAGCATCAAATGCAACATGGATTTACCAGTAAGACGTAGAATCAAAACAAGAGTCTATGCAGTGGCGAAAAAAAGACGAACCGGCATATATTATGCGAGTTTAGTAGTTCAATTACGAGCAGCACTAAAAGAAAAAAAGAAGAGGATAATTAAGACGCGGCTTCATGATAATGCGCTTTCCTACATTGCTCATGTTGCGAAGCGTGTTGTGAACAATGCATGGTTTGAGGAAACTAACCACCCATACAGTTCAGACCTTACTCCAAACGATTTCTATGTTTCCCAATTTGAAAAAAGAGTTACTTGGAAGGGGATTTCAAGATGAGAATGAGATGACAGCAGTCGTTGAAGAACATTTTGCAGGTAAATCTTCAGACTACTTTTTTCACGGGTTTAGAATTGCTGTGTAATCGCTGTCAATGTTGCGTTTATGTTCAAGGGGACTATATTGAAAAATAAAAAACAAATAAATTAACACCTTTGTGTTTTAATACCTTAGGCTCACTTCCCGTCAGACGCCCCTCGTATAGGCCTGTACAAGAATATTTGCTTTGCGGGACAATATGGTTAAATCGCGGGACATATGCTTTAAACGCGGGACAATCCCGCTGAATCCGGGACGTCTGGCAATCCTGTTTGTAGAGCGAGGCTACTCGGTCCTAATTCTGGTTATTTTTTTGGATAACTGCACACCTGGAGAAAGGTTGGTTGGACCTAGCTGATCTGTCTGGCAATTGTTGAAAGACTCCCATTTTGATCTTCATTCTTCGCTCAGGTTGAAGAATTGTGGAATGTTACGTTAATGTTAATGTTATGTTTTGTGGTATTGAACCCAGTATTTTATGTAGTATTGCTAATTTTCGTAAAACCGACGTTATCAATTAGAAGGGACAAAACTTGCCAATTACAGTGGTATGTTTTTAAGCTCTTTTGCAGACTAACTTTATTTGTCAAGCAAAACTTTAATTTCTGTATTGTACACGATTCTGCATATATCATAAACCATCTATTTTATATTTTCTAAACTTTCTTTATAACGTGTGAGCAACGGAATTTTGATTCAGAGTTGACCTTGAAAGAAAGAGATGGACATATCGGTTATGTGCAATTTTGAATCGTATGAATTAGTTTATTTAAACATTTTAAACTGTCACTTTTTGAAAAGATTAACAGTTTTTGAAAAAAAAATTTAAAAAATCAGTTTTTGATAATGACATTCATATTTAATGAAGTACAAAAGAGAAATATGGTAGAAATTTATCTAACATAGAATTAGCAACAAAATTGAAGAAATTACTAACACACCTTGTATCCTCCATAATGTTATCGATTCCGTTAAAAGGAGAGTTGCATTGTGTAGAGATGTAGGTGGGGGCCATATAACTCATCTTCTTGAATAAATTTTTAATGTAATTGTATTATTTAAAAATTTCTTGATTAAAGATTTTTCAGAGTTCCGAAATCAGAACCAAAATGCTAAAATGCATTTAAAGTAGGTCTGTAGTAAAAGTAAAGTAGTAAAGTAGTAAAAAGTAAAGTAGGTAGTGACTGAGAGTAGTTCTCAATGATCTGTAGTAGTTCTAAATGATCTGTAGTAGTTCTACTACCTACTTAAAATTAATATCAGATGTAACCTAAAATTTCCAAGACCTTCTCCGAATCAAAATTCCGTTGCTCACACCTTATAATGGAAATGAATAAGAAATCCAAGTAATATTTGTCTTGAAAAATTACCTTAAAGTTAAAGAATCGTCTTTCAGTCAATATTTAATGGCTCTTTTTTGATTGAACTAAAAACATATTTCTTGACCTTACTATGACTGGCTGTTGTAACTAATTTATTTTTCTTGTTTACTATCTGTATTCGTTTGTCCAGATTAAATAATAATATAACAAATAAACCTTCCTAAAGCAGCTTTATTAAAAATATTTGAGAGTTAATATCTTTCCAAGCGGAAAAACTACATACCATTTACTTAGGAAAATAATAAGAGTGATTTTTTTTTGTTTCTGAAAGACTATACGGAATATATTGGATACTGTGTGTTCTAAATGTGTTCTAAAGAATTTTAGACCGTCTTAGTATTTCTGTAGATTTAATTTAATTACTAAAATTGGCAGACAGTTTATGTTATTATTACGTTTATATAAGTTTATAAAAATAATCTATTTTCAACGAGGTTACTGTGAATCGTCAGCGTTGGCCATTTCTTTAATTAAACATCTAATTAAGCATCTTTTTAATAGGTAGATTCTATTACAACTATCTTCAATAAAGAATAGAAATAATAAAAATTTTAAATTTATTTTATACAATATCTTTTTTTTAACTTCACTTTTCATACTAACTACATCTACAAAAGTCAATCCTGAAGAAGACACCCTTCAGCAGTCCAGCATTCAGTTAGTATTCATTTTGACCTAATTTTATAAAAAATATATTAAATTAGTCTGCCTTTATCTCAGTTAACTTACCTACCGTCTTTTTTCTACAATAACAGTAACTGTTACTGGATTTTATTAAATAATCGTATAGTCCTTTACCATCTAAATATACCTTTAGTCGTACCTTTAATGTGCTTAATGCATTGCCAGCTTATTGATCGTTTCGGGATACGTCCTGAATTTCTTGTAAATTGTTGTACATTTCCGTGTTCATTTTCAGTAATTGCCTTATGCTGTAAAAGTCAGTCAAGTCTGCGTACGCTTGTGAAATTGTGAAATAAAAACACACTAGATATAAGTAAGATATGTCATATGTGATATGTAAAATATGTCGTTATCTTGTATCATTACTTGTGAGACTGTATTATTCGAAAAAATTTTCTATTATTTAAAAGCGATTACGGTTTTAATTTAATATACTCTAGCTGTTGAGACTCTCAGGATATTACTATTAGTATAAGTCACGTTTATTAAAATAATAATCAAGATCTTAAAAATAAATAAATCTAAATATATAAACAACTCGTTTATTTTGTGTAAGTTGCGAGTTTTATGAAGTGAGTTAGGAAGATTTTAATATCAAAAATAAGTTCTTAGGCAAAAGATGAAAAATTCTTGGATGATGTTACAATAACATTCCGAGTACCTTCCATTAACTATTAACCGCAGTCAGTTCTGTTAACTGCCAGCTAACTAGTGTCAGTTTGCGGTTTTCACGAGGTGTATTTTTTCATTAGGCACCAATAGTCGACTTTAATAGCTCTCGCGTCTAATGCCAACAATAGCTGTAAAGTTTCAAAACTCATTTGCGGTTGATACCAATGTGTTAAGATTTTCGCATTAAAAAGTATTTGCATATACCTGAAAGCTGCCTGTGCCAAATACTAAATCATAATATCATAGCATGATTTCAGAACTCAGAAATAACAAAACAGAATCTTTAATACTAGTAATCATTCGTTAACATAGCAAGGTGATTATAATTTAGCTTTTGTAATTATAAAATCATTAAGAGCTGTCTCCGAGAAATTGAAATAAACAGCCTATCCAACTGTGGGCAGTCGAAATAACCTCACATTAGCTCCATTTTTACAGAAAGGTACACAACAATCTAAATAATTGTAATGGTGAATCAATGTTTATGAAATTTTTTATTTAACATTTACAACAAAAACAGTATCTGTTTCGGACAAAGAAAACGGTTTGTTGTGAATATTAAATATATTGTGGAATGCATATTGTCTCTTTCACTGTATTTAATTAGTAATGTTATTGAACTATTTAATTACATTAATTACAAGACGATCCAAGTCAAACGAGGCAAGGTAATTAGTAGAAGATTTGTACTTTGAAATACAAAAGCAAAATTTATTTATGATTAACAGATATCTATTGTTGTCGAAGGGGTGCTATTCTGAAATGTGGCTTGTCGGCGTGGCTTGCTATAAAGTACCATGCTGAATTTCATGTATAAAATAAGGTATAGGTATGCCAATTCTGATGAACGTAGATTGGAACCACTATTACAAAATTAATGTATTTTCTATTTTTATGTGTCTGCTAGATCTAATAACGCAGATCTATTTCTTATTTTTACATTATTTAAGGCAATTATGTGATTCTAGTAGAAGTATTGTTCGGTTTATTTTATTTAGTATTGTTATGGATATTTTTCTTTCATTTTAGATTTACCATTTTATTCTTGTTTTTTTTTAAATTTTATTTAAGTAAAACTGAATATTTCTTATTTATTTCAGAGTTTTATTGTTTAGTTATCCTGTTTTTATATTTTATTTAGTAAATATTTATTATTTATTTTAAACTGAACTATTTATGTTTTGTGATTACTTTTTGATTGTGTTAGATGTTTTACTTACTGATTTTTAGAAATAGAAAAAATATCTACAGCACTCATTTTTTACGTGGTTACGTCACTGCACTAAAACATATGTACTAGTGTGATAGATTTTTGTAGTAATAACGCATATGGCTAGCAAACCGATTAGGCATTATTCATTATGAAATTTTGAGTTGCGGTAATAGAAAATCAAAAGCTAATTTTTTGAAAAAAAAAGTGTCGTGTTTTTAGGACTGACAATTACAGTGACCAGTAATGTAACAATTCAATTTCTCTCTAAAAAACTGGGATTCTAAAAAAATTGTGTTCAACTTATCGAAAAATGCTAAATTCGAATGCCTAAAACAATGATAAAACATACACAGTAGTAGTGTAGCACAGTGCAGTTTTAACGTGCATTTTTTTAAACCTTAATATTATCTCCTCTAATTGTTTTACAATAAAGATATTACTATAAAGAAAAAAATTATGAATCGAATGATTCCTTGTAACCGGAAAAAGTAAAGAAAGAAATCTGTAGAAATCAGTTTTGCATTGGAAACATTTTGGGGTAAGTACGGTATTCAGATCTATTCAACACGAAGAGCTCGGTTTCCATAGTATCCATTATTGCAAGCAATTGTAACTATGACAATAGAGCTTTTGGAGCAAAAATAGTTACAATGCCGAACTTACCATTGGAAACAAGGGAAATTATTTGCTACCTATATGTCATTTTAAAGGTTATATATATAACCTTAAAAATGACATTTAGCTACCAAATATTTTCCCTTCATAGTTCCAATGGTTCCAAGGAATAACTGATTTTTGCATGAACGGAAGCTTTATTTTCTTTATTTCATACCCGTTCATAATTTGACGTTTTTCGGATCATTTATAGTACGAAAAATGCATCTTTAAAGTACTAGGACTTTAAAGTAAAATATTAAAGTCCTAGTACTTTAAAGTAAAATATTAAAGTCCTATTTTACTTTAAAGTACTAGTACTTTAAAGTAAAATATTAAAGTCCTAGTACGTTAAAATTTTACGTCAATTGTTTCTATGGTAACGAATTTAATTTATTATATAGAAATTACTCAACGCGCACTTTAATTATTACAGATTACTTAGAAATCTCAAATTTTTGATTCGTACTAATTCAATACGGTAACAGTCCAGTATGAAATAAAGTTTTGTATTTACTTCGAACGAAAAGTGTCTTTAAAGTATTCACAAGTAATTTCAGCCTCGGCTAAACGCCTCGGCCGAAAACAACTTATTCATACTTTAAAGATTCACTTTTCGTTCTTGTTAAATAAATAACTATTATTTTGTCCGCCTACAATCAAATGCTATCCGAAACCAAAGGTATCATTCGATTCTTTTTTTCCTTTATAGCATTTTATAATACATGTATTGTAAAATAATGAGGGGAGATAATATTAAGGTTTGAAAAAATGCACGTAAATCTTTATCGTGCGTAACCATGTTCTACACCCTGTACATTTATGCTAGTGAGACTACGCGATAAACTAAGTGGACCAGGGTGTGGGAGCCGAAGGTACTGCGGAACATCTATAAAATAGAAAGAGTCAAGGAGAGCTAGGAAAAAGCATACCGGCGGTGGAGGGGAATTACTGGATTGATTAGAACTTAGAGAATGCGACGGCTTGGATAGAACGACTACCATACGAAATAATAAAGAAGAAGGTGCTATGAGAAAGCCTACAAGTAATAGAAAACTCAAAGAACGCTGTCAAGGAAGGTTTAGAAACAACTACAAATATTGAACTGGACGAAATAGCCCAGAACAAAGGTAGTTTTTAACATCTCTGTGACAACGATCTTAAAACATACGACTTATCGAACCGATTGGAAAATATTCGATGAAAAATTGTGAAGGAAGAATAAATATCATTGTTATCACATTATCGCTCTCATAAATATATATGGATTTGGATAATGATCTGATTGTCGGTGTAACTTTACTGCAAACCGTTATCTCCGTTATAATTTCTTATTAATATCTTGAAATTTAATATTTATGGTTATCTGACGAATCTTCGATAATACGACAGTAGGATAACAGGCAACTCCTTATTGCCTACAAAATTTTTTACTAATCCTTCAAATTACGAAATGTTAACTTATTTCCAGCTTTTACGCTCTCTTACATTTCCAGTGACATTTTCTACTTTATGTTTAAATGCTACCTAGTAGCAAAATAAAGAGGGGCAGTCAAAAATAAGGTTTTAAATTTAATATTATGTTTTTGTGTCTTCAAAGTCTTCTTTGATTTGCAAGCAAAAGAAAGATTTTTTTTCTATTTTGCGTCTATAATCAAGCTGTTAAAGCACCCAAAACAGTGCGTTAATAGCTCATTTGAGTGCTTTAATAGCCCAACTTTTTAAAAGTTGGCAGCGTTGAAACAATAATTAAAAAAAACAGAAAACTGACAAAAACTTCACTCAATTTTCTGCGTCAATCAATGAATTTTCAAATGTCTCATCAGTGTTGTCAACTATCACAAAAATCCCTAAATTTTGAAATTGCGATTTTTTTTATTTAAAAATGGAATAAAAGACGCAAAATAGAAAAAATTGCATAAAAAACTCGTTTCATAAGTCATTATTGCACTCGTCCTTTAGAAAACTCGCTGCAAGCGGCTCGTTTTCTAATTTCGACTCGTGCAATAAATCTTGCCTTATGAAACTCGTTCTTTAATATACTATTAAATGTCGCTTTAAATGGGTAAAAGACTACGAAATTAAAAAAAAATAAAAAAGTTATATGTCAAAAAGTACATACGTCAAGATACCTACGACGTTGTATATGAGAAATTACGAAAATTATATACCGATTGAAAATGCATATAAAAGCGTTCATAAAAATAGTGAAACGATACGCTAAACAAGGTGAATGTCATAATTATAATATTATGTATGTTATAATATCATAGTACATAATATTGCACTTCTTTATCGCATCGTTTCGATGTTTTTATGAACGCTTTTAAATCCGTATACCAAACCCACGCGTTTCCAACCGGTATGTACAACTTATATACTAGACATACTTAACTAAAAATATTACTAATTAACTGTTCATTCCACATAATTTTCAAAATCGGCAAATTGTTGTTTGCAGTGTATGTATATTCGAGATTAATAAATACTTTCAAATCAGGCTTACAAATCAGATATCGTAAATCTACCTACAGGTAGGACCATCAATCATACACAGTCACGTTTTGTCGTTCCATGATGTAATTCGCGATAGCTAATACTAGTAATAAATAGTTCCATAAGAGCCTCCAGCCTTAGAGAAAAACTGATTTGAAACCTTTAGTAAGTATAAAATATCTTCGCTTAATATTTAATAAAATTCTCCGATAAAGTGGGTAATGTCGAAATTTATCATCTTTCAAATAAGTTTATATCTGTAGGTGTATGTATTTCCCCTTGTTTCTGGAATGTCGTTTTGTACTTTTAGAGTTTATGGTTTAGTGAATTAATTACACAAGCAATAAAAATAAACATTTATATTTTATTATTCAACACGCTACTTACTACAACAACAAAAGATACAATTAACAATCTTATATTTTGAATAATCTATTTATGTTCCGTTACTGTTTGATTAAATTGCAATGGTTCGTTAATATACTATAACTGAGATGAAGAAAGAATTATCATATAACATAAAGTCCAATTTGCTTAAAGCTTCCCAGATTTTAATTATGCATTTCCCCACTTAAATGAGTATATAAGCAATCAAATATTCAGATATGTTTCATGCCTTCTCCGTTGCAACTTCTAAATTCATTGATACCAAGAATCTGCAAAGCATCAAAATGCAATTTTTAATATGTTTTCTTGTTGTTATATTCTCTTTGCAAGTATTTGCTGCACCTGCACCACAACCAGGTAATGATTATTTAACTGTTATTGATTGCATATTAACAATATAAATGTATGTATTTAGTGGTATAATGTAAAATTAATTTATTAAATAGATGACTCTCAGCCTAGTCCTCCTAACGGCAACACGGTATTTGGTAAGTTTGTCAAATAATAATTTTGTTAATCTGCATTACAATTAATTTAATACGAGGGCAGCTCGATATGTACTGCGAAAAACTCACAAAAACAAATATTTAGTGTTGGAAACTTTTTTATTGTTTTTCAAAATATTCTCCCTGATGATCAATACACTTTTGCATACGTTGAAACCAAATTTCGTAGCATTTTTTCCATAGAGAATCAGGTATCTCCGACACGGGTTTTGAATGCATTAACCGCCTCTTCCGGCGTCGAAAATCGTTGTCCGTTTGTTTGTTTTTCACGTGTGGGAACAAAAAGAAATCGTTAGGTGCCAAATCAGGACTATACGGCGGATGACCCATCAATTCGACGTTTTGAGTGTTCAAAAAACCAGATGTTATTGTCGATGTGTGTGAGCTCGCATTGTCATGGTGGAGAATGAACCGGCGTCGCACGTTGTTTTTTCTTATTTCTCGGATGACTTCTGATAAGCAAATGGTTGTGTACCATTTTGAACTGACTGTTCTACGATCCTCTAAAACCACGGTAGCGACATGTCCAGTTTTCCAAAAAACAGGTGATCATTTGCTTCGAAGTGCTTCGAGCGCAAACGACTTTTGTTGGGTTTGGCTCATCTTGGAAAACCCATACAGTCGACTTCTGTTTACTTTCGGGCTCATACGCATAAATCCAAGATTCGTCACCTGTGACGATGTTATAAATGGTTTTTGAAGCACCGTGGTTGTATTTCTCGAGCATTTCTTTCGCCCAATCGACACGAGCCTTTTTTTAAGCGACTGTTAACTTATGTGGAATGCAACGTGCACACAGCTTTTTCACGGCTAAATGTTCATGAAATATCGAATGTATGCTAGTCATACTAACGCCTAAGGATGCCTGAATTTCACGATAAGTCACATGACGATCTTGATTTATCAGTTCGCGCACGGCATCGACGTTTGCTGGCGCCACAACCGATTTTGGACGACCTTCGTTAGATTCACCTGCCAGCGAACTACGACCACGATTAAATTCATTGAACCAACGATATACAGTTGCTCTGTGTGGGGCTTCATCACCAAAAGTTAAAGTAAGTTGATCGACGCACTGTTGTTGTGATAATCCACGTCGGAAGTCGTAGAAAATCATAGCACGAAAATGTTCACGAGTTAATTCCATTTTTTGGCCGAGAGGAAATTTTCAACTCAATGTAAACAAAACAAATAGCGTCCGTATGACAAAACGTTTTTAGTACGTATGCCGTCAAAAATGTCAAACTTTATGTTGCAATTGTCAGATTGCACCTAGCAAAAGCAGGGTTGCTAATTCGCAATATATATATCGAGCAAGCCTCGTATACTAGATCCCAGTAAATTGCATTTTGAACTCGCCGAAACTAGCTTACTGGACAATCTGAAACCTTATATCAATTTGGATGAAAACACTAGATCGGGTCTAACTTGATCTCTCGAACCATCAATAGGAATCTATATACAACATGATTGGTAACTCGAAGTCATTGGTCAGTTATTTAACACTTTACCAAGTCGTAAAGTTATTTAAGTTTGTGATATACAATTATACATACATTACTATAGTTTATTTATTTAGCAAGTATATAATTAACAATCATTTATGTCGTTTAACTTTAATGCTGTTTATATTATGTCGATGTTTAAATAATAAAAAATGAACATCACTTACCTGAATTATAATTGTTCAAACTAAATATAATATGAATGAGAATATAATATTTTGTCGTGGTTTCGCATTCTTGCGAATATGGCTGATAATGAAAAAAAACACTATTAAGAAAGGCTTACTAGGGCTAAAGATAAATAAGTTCTGTTGGGCTTTTTTTTTGAAAAAGTTCATAAATTAAAAAATTGAGACAATTTATGTAGAATTGATTGAAAGAGATTATAAAATAATAAATCTAGAAATAATGTACACCGAAAATGTAAATAACATTTGTTGATGTTGATGGTAAATCAAAATACTGAAAATATAAACACGAAAAGCTTTTTACTTTCTGATGTGTTCTTCAATCTAAACGCATTGCTTATGAGGAGGATGCTCTTGGTATTATACAGATGTAAATAGAAGTTCTCAAGTTACTCATATAATGTATCCATGGTCGATGTGTCACTAGGAAAAAGAGAGTATGTATTGATTTACTAACTGAAAGCAGTCTGAAGGAAAAAAAAACACAGTAAATCAAAATAATCAACAGAAGGTACTAATCAACATCAGGCAGATAGTGTGTTCTGGGAGTGTGTCAATAGATAGTGTGTGGAAATAAAGCTATTTCTACAAAATTTAAAAAGTTAAAATAAAAACAAAGAGAGGGAACAAGCATCCCTCCTATAAGGTAAAATACTGTAACAAGCACAAAGAAATTTTAATGGTTTATCAATAGTTAATTTACTTACTTAGTTATAGATTTGATCTGTAAAGTCCTGGTAAGCTTCAGCCTGATAGTGAAAAAGAAAATCATTTTTTTATATCCTTTAACATTAATAAAGAAAAAGCTTACCTGTTTGGGCAATCTAGTGATTAACCCTCAGTGAGATGTAGTTGAGATGTAGAAAGTGTTTTGACGTATTTCAATCCAAATTTCCCATTGTGGCGAATAATAATTATCCAACACATGAAAACATTGCAAGAAATCCAATGCTTAAGCGACCAAATGAGGGGATAGTTCAATAACAGAAGATTGAACCTTCTCAAACAAAATAATTATAAAAATGAAGCGACTGAACATAGAAAAATCATATGAACACAGTGTAGCAATAGAAAGATTGCAGTATAGAAAAAATTTGTTAATAAAAAATTAAATTGAGACACGCGACCTATTCAGGATGTTAACGTTAAGATTTTTAATGTGCTGAAATTATTCAGGCTGAGCTTCAAATTACCATGGTTCGTCAAAGTTCATACCAGGACCCATCAACAAAAGTGGGAATAAAGTCCATCAACGGATCATTAGTTATAACCAAAATGTCAGAATTTCCTACTATTTGCCAAATAGTCAAGTCAATAGAGATGTGAAGAGTGTATTTTAGTATTAACAGTTATTTTATTGCACAAACCTATTCAGAATAGTGTGTAGAATAATATACGTAGTTGCGTACTAAATCGTAGTGACAGCAGAAAAGTTGTTCTTTCGTAGATCATTAGGATGGCTTATTACGAAAAAAAGTTCAGTATATGATTTGTTTATAATAAAAATAGCTACAGAACGGCACCAGTCTGATTGATATAACTGGAATAATTAAGTTGCAAAATCGAAGAAACTGCCAAAATCGTGTATGTTTTTAAGTTGCCATAAAAATTTAAATAGCCTACCAATATTGATGACACTTACTTTAAGTATAGTTTAGATTATGTACAATAAGCACCCAAAACTTGCATGCCAGGTATGCAAAACTTTTTGTTTAACAAGGTTTTATAGTTCTACTGCGCCTGAAACTTTGGAAGTTTGCAAAAGCTGTTTGAAGCTTTGCATACTATTGCAAATGTACATATTTATAGCTTAAGTCATTAGCAATCAAACACAATTTGTAAAATTCGATTGCGTTTATTTTTGCAATTTTGGTGACGTTTTACATCTCTTCATAGTTTTGCTACATTTATAAATAATTAGTTTTTTGGTTTGTATACGTGGTCATTTATGAAATATTCTATCAGGTTCGAATACACGGCGAAAAATACTCAATTTAAAAAAGTTCAAGTTTCGATGCTTCTATCCTGCGTTTTTGCGTAAGTAGGCATTCGACTAAGTAGGCGATTGTCCGATTTTTGAGCGCGCATCTCACTCTATTGCAATAATTTCTATTAGAAATATGCAACTAATAATTTTGGGCAATAGCATACTTATTCTACAAGGTTCACACTATACACACGATTTTGATTCATTTCAATATGGTAAATAATATACGAGCAGTGCATACTTACGCAAAAAGTTTAATATCTCAGGATCCAAGCATGAAACTTGAATTTATTTTTTTAATTGCGTGATTTTTTGCCGTCCATTCGAACCCGATGGAATATTTCATAAATGATCACGTATAGGAATCAAAAAAACTAATTATTTATAAACGTAACAAAACTATGAAGAGATGTAAAACGTCACCAAAATTTCAAAAATAAACGCAATCGAATTTTAGAAATTGCGTTCGATTGCTAATGACTTAAGCTATAAATATGCACATTTGCAATAGTATGCAATGCTCCAAACAGCTTTTGCATACTTCCAAAGTTTTAGGCGCAGTAGATTTATAAAACCTTGTTAAACAAAAAGTTTTGCATACTTGGCATACGGGTTATGGGTGCTTATTGTACATACTTTAAGCTGTACTTACCGTAAGTTTCATCAATATTGGTTGACTATTTAAATTTTTATGGCAACTTAAAAAGCATACGCGATTTTAGCAGTTTCTTCGATTTTGCAACTTAATTATTTCAATTATAACAATCGAACCGGTGCCATTTTGTAGCTATTTTTATTATAAACAAATCATATACTGAACATTTTTTCGTATGAAATCATCCTGCTGTGCTACGGAATAAAAACGCCTCGAAAACGGTTGATGGCATCTTAAAGTGTTAATAACTTTTCTGCTGTCACTACGATTTAGTACGCAATTACATATATTGCTCTACCCACTATTCTGAATAGGTTTGTGCAATAAAATAGTTGTTAACACGAAAGAATCAAAAACAGATACTTTTGGTTGCCTGCCGACTGGACTAAAAGATATCTACATAATCTCAGAAATATTAGATCCAAATTAATCCATAATTTTAAAATGATTTTACATTAAATCACAGTGATGATCCACATTAATCCAGCATTCTCCTAAGTCTCACAGAAATAATATCTTTACAATCTCCTGAAACACTAGTTTTTCTGTCAGACTAAATGACAATAAACTAACTATAAAATTAATATAAAATGATTCATACTTACTGTAACGGAAAACTCAAAATATCTGCCACAGCTTGAGATTTAAACTCTCTCTTACAAATTAATTATTCAAGTCGTAGGTATTGGTTCCACAGCTGTATAAATTGTGAAAAGGAATAGATAAGGGTCTCAAAACACACATAAAAACTCACAAAAGGGCGCCATCTGGTTATGAAGCTTAAGTTATTAATTATAAATAACCAATCAAAGATGTAAATTGAATAAGCATTAAAAATTATTAAATTCATTAACCAGAAAATGAATAAAATATTTAGTTGAATCAAAAATTTTGTTAATTTAAAATTTTGAAGTAAAATGAAGCAGAGCATTCATAACTAATATGGTTCCGTTTTCTAGATCCTAAGTTTTGAATTAATAACATTTATTTAATCAGAAAAATGGTAAAGACATAACTTTGCATATATATATATAAGAAATAAAACACACCTCATACATTTATTACAATTCCAATCTAAGTTCATTAGATTATAATTAGACCAGAATAAATCAATAAAAATTCATCTAGAACTTTTCATTAGATAACGGAAATAACCAAAATGTTTATTGGATCGACCACAAAAATTGTTCAAACACATTAATTCAAATATTAAAATTTGTATTGCCTGGTCTTTTTCTGGACAAAATTTATAAACAAATATCTAAATGAGATTAGACAAATTAAATCAATTCGACAGTATCAATATAAATGATTTGTAATTAAATTAAAGTTTAAAGATTTTTAAATAACGAAGAGAGCTCTCCCTAAAGAAAAAATTCTTAACTGTGAGATTCTTAATTAACTGAATTATAAACAAATCCTTAAAACTACAGTACCTTGAATATTATCCATCAAATTCATGGAATACCATACATATAGTCCAGTAGAAATTGGAAATTCGGCCTTTCATTTGGGGAAATTGTCGTTGAACTCGACGTTGTATTGAAGTGTTGATTCTCCGTACCAAAAATGCGATAATATTTAGTAATTGTCATTCGCCCATATGATTTCATGAACAAACGGGGTTTTCATTTGGAAAATAACGATAATGTTTCAGAAACTTGTTTGTTTTTAGTCACGTGTAGCACCAAATGCATTTAAATTCTTTAAGCGGGGTTTTAATTTATAAAAGCACTAGAGTCGATCGTTAAATTCGAGATCGCTTTAAATGGTTTTGCTTTAAAAAAACTGCACTGGTCTTAAACCCAAACGAAGCAAAATAATTGTTTGTTGTTTTATAGTTCTTCACTATAGCGTGAAACACATTTATTTACCCGCGTTACAAAATTATAAAAATTCTTCTAACACGAATTAACGAGACGGAAATTCTTTTAAAACTTGCACTCTGCACAAAATAGCATTAAAACTGTACTGTACTGTATTTAGGATTATCTTTCAAATCTCATAGCACTTAAGCTAAACGGCATCTTTAACACAATATCGACCGCATGCAATCAGGGTGCAGTGTCGAGTCTCTAACACAATGTCGACCGCATGCAATCAGGGTGCAGTGGCGAGTCTCTCGCGTCAAAACCAGCGAAGGCTTTTTATGAACTCGGATCACGTAGTTACACGTGGATACATCTGTTTTTATGCGGCAAGGGTGCTTTTTGCTTGACCTTCTATGGGATTTTAGACTTAACTACAAAAAAGTAGAACTTCCGAAATTGCGCGCCAAACTAGTGTGGAATGCTACAGCATCTGCCTTGTAGACAAGATTCCTACGCTATAAACAGACTTAAAATTTAAAACGCAATTTGCAAACAAAGGAAACTTCATTTTCGAATCCTGTATACTCAGAATGTTAACAAAATATTTCTATAAAATTGATAATCAAGTACTTCTCACAGTTTCTTAGCAAGGTCTCTCCTTAAAATAATTGATATTATTTTAAAATGCAGTTTAGCAGGATACGAAAAAACAACATCATTATGACGCTACCTTCTTTAATTACAGCAAATATAAAACAATCTTTTCTTAAAAGTGCTTTCAGTAGGAATTATTTACATGATGAAATGCTGATTTAAACAAAACGAATCCCACAGGACCGAACTTAAGATTTTTAATGAGAATAAATACAAAATTCTGCATACTAAATGCCGGTGGAAAATGTACCCGTTACACTCCATACTTAAACTAATCGCTAGTAATAATTAATTTTATACTCAAAGATTACTCAAAGATCTCATTAATCACTAAAAGTCATCAATAAATTCGATATATTGAACTGTGTCATGATTAAGCGTTTAAACATAAAGCATTAAAAATTAAAACGTTTATAAGTTTAAACTTATTCCAATTAACTGAGAATTTCGTTGAGATTTACCATAATGTTCGGATATAACGTATATGTACTGTGGTGTGCTTTGAGATTTTTAAATTCACTTTGTGGCGATTGTTTAACATTTGCTTAAAGCTAAAGATAATTGCTATTCTATGCTATGCTAAGTTAAACGATTTCTTGCATACTCCCGGAAGGATATAATTCTAATTTAGTTGTAATATTTCAAGTATTTTTGAAATTTAAATAGTTGTTGAATTTGAACAACTTCAAGTAAGGGCCGACTTTATGAAACTTTTCTGCGTTTAGTAAAATTTTTTAATCTAACTTCAGGTAATGCGGTTCTGCTGATTATACAACTAGTTTAATAGTATCAATGACTTTCTTGGATAGTAAAAATTTGAGGAAAGCGTTTTGCGTTGGGTAACAATTAACAAAGTTGCTGCAGACTACGTGTTAACACGAATAACATTTAATTATCTATGCCAACATTGGATTGCTTGCTTTCGTGCGCACAACAAATTTGGAGCACTTTAGGTGAGCCAACGAAGTTTTTTGTTTAAACTTTAACACAAACAAAGATTTACATATCAGCTAAGTTTCAACTTAACATTAAATCAGTTTAGTGTTCACTTTCTATTTTATTTAAAATTTTCAGTATAAATTTCATAAAATCTAACTAAATACTTTGTGTTGTTATTTGTGAAATGTAGAAAATTTTACAACATTATTGTAAAAGTATATTAGGTCAAAGATAATGTTAACTATTATTACTATGTTTAAACAATATGTAAATGTAGTATTATTTTTATCGAATTTAAAGTATTTACGTACGTTTTTATTTCTTAGCAGAATTATTCAAAACTGCTTTATTAAAACGAACTAATATTGTTTACAAATCTTTTGTTACAACTGGTACTGTGTTTTATGTTTGAACTGTGTCAACAATGATTAAAGTTTAATAAAGTGTTTTTTTAAATAACAATGTGACGTTTCGGGAACATCAAATTGTATGTCGCACAATCAGAAAAGTTTAGAATAGTTGTTTTCTTCTATTAATTAATTTAAATATGATCGAAAGAGTTAATTATTTCCAAATTGTGAGTGGATATGAATTTAACATTAGTTTAATTACGATCGTTTACATACAATTTGTATGTAAACGATATGTAAAACAATACATAACTGAAGATAATTTGTCTAGCACTAAAGAGTCTATGTTATTGAAGCGTATGCCGCTTGGAGTATTTAAACATTAATTTAAAGTAAACATTTTCTTATTTGATTTTGAATTCTGCCAGTAGACGATTAGGTTAGATATGATAATTCTAAACATACTAATATTAATGTGAGGTTTTTTTTCTTTTTTTAGGTTTAAAGGGCACTTTAACATATATTTCATAACGTCCTAACAAAAAAATATTATTAATTCATACTTGATTGTAGATACCTGTTAACTTTAAAAAATTTCATCAGTGTTTCTAAATTTGCTTGATTATTGCCACTGAGGATATCTTTGAGGGACGCTTTCATATTATTCACTGTTTGTTGGGGCCTATATATGCCTTCAGCAGTTTATAAGGAGATGGTTCACAGTCAGTGGAACAGTGCAAACTTCGCAGATTGGAACTGGGTATTTTTCTAAAAGGTATTCGTGTGTAAACAGGTGTATCCAAGGGGTAGTCTGGTTAATAGATTTGGTCTCTTCGTCTGGTTTGTCGAGTTGTTCGTAATTTGTTTTAATTAGTTTGAGCTTATTATGTCCAGGAACCGAAGACCACTGCTGCTTGCATTGTTCGTATAATTGGTTTCTGTAGTACGCTATTAGATCTTCCGACGCGATTAGGTCTTGCTGGAGTCCGCTCTCGTGCTTCCTTGGCCATTTTAACTGGTTTTTCGTTTCCACTGATTATGATATGTCCAGAAGTCCGTAGTGGAGGTCTATTTCTGCATTTTTTCAATAAAATTCTTTGCGGCAATATTTATTTTTGGTACGACCTTTGGAAGATGCGTTTAATAGTGCTTCAAGAGTTCTGGCTGAGTCAGTTGCTATGGCAGCCTTCTGGATATGCGAGAGAATGACGTGGTCGATTGCTTTGAGGACGACAATTGCTTCCGCAGTATAGTTGTTGTTGACAGATCTAAGTTTATATTTGAAGGTGTTGGTTGGTGTCATTATAGCACATGCACTAGATGTTTAATTTTTTGGCCCGTCCGTATAAATAAGTATAAAGTCTTGAAATTCGTACTGGTTCTTAATTTCAGAAAAATGTCTTATATACACCTCATCTGGAGTATCACTTTTTTTATGCATGGACAGTATATTATTAACTTAGGTTGAACGTGAGATTCTGAGGAATGCTAGGTTTATTTGAATGTTGCACTGTGGTTTAATGTGAAATAATTATTATATTCTAGATTAATTTGGATATAATATTTCTAAAACATTCTGAGAATATCTCTGATAAAGAATTACAAATGCTGACATATTTTGGTTAGGTTTATAGAGATGAACGTAACACCCAGTTTTGTTGATGGTTACTGGCTGCGGTGTTCCATAGTGATTTGAATATTTTTTGTGTGATGTGTTCATGGATAAAGCAGTAGAAGCCGTCAAGCAGATATCTTTATGTCATTACTACTTGTTTCTTATATTGCAATTTATTTATCTGTTGAATAAATAACGGACATGTACTACCCTGTAATTTGTCTTATGTAGAAGATCTGCTCATAAGTTTTGTTGTTTGTGTAGCAGCCATTTTCTGTGTTTTGGGTTTTTGTAAATTAACAGTTCCGTTTTATAAGAATTTTATTAATGATCATTTATTAAACTAGCCGTTAATGAAAATTTTCAAAACACAGTGGCGTTCAAAAGACATTTTATTCACATTATGACTAACAGTTTTGTAATTTTCACATCTTATTTGAATATTTATAAGATTGTTTTGTTTGTCTTTAGGCTACCCGTAGAATAATAATAGAGAAGATTATAATTAGTGCCATTTTTAACTGTTTGTTAGGCAACGTTAACTATTATAGTAACTGAAATTAACAATAATTTTATTTAAATTTTCATTTATTATTATTTAATCATTGACAAATATAAACAGTATTACAATTTAAACGACATAAATTAATGCTAATTATTTATTTTCTAGTAATTACCTAATATTTGTATGTATGTGACTTTACGCTGTATGATGATGTTGACGGTATTTCTTTAGTCATGTTACAAACATGTGTATTAATGAAGAACTGCAATTAAATACAACATAACATATGTAGATTATTCAAAATATAAGATTGTTAATTTTATCTTTTGTTCTTGTCGTTAGTAGGGTGTTCAATAATAAAATATAATGTTTACTTTTAATAAATGTGTAATTAATTAACTAAACCATAAACTCGAAAAGTACAAAACGATATTCCAGAAACAAGGGGAAATACTTACACCTACAGATATAAACTTATTTAGAAGACTTTAAAGAGAAGTTGTGTTAAATATTAACAGATGTTTTATACTTACTAAAACTTATAAACCAGTTTTCCTCTAAGACATATAATCATTGTTATGGAACTATTTATTATTTATTATTTATTACTATATTATTAGCTATAGCTAATTACATCATGATATTGCATGACAAAATAGTCAATGTCAATAATTGATCGTTGTATTGTAGGTAGATTATAATGGTTTCGATTTATCATGTCTCATTTGTAATCTTATATACTAATTCTGAGTACATACAACAAACACAAATTTATAGAATTTGGAGGTTTTGCCGAATGACAGTTACCTTTGGATAAACATATTTAAGTTAAAATTAATTTCGAAAGTTTGTATGGAATATTGTAGGTCCATATACCCATTTGAAGAGGAATTACACCCCAAGTGCTTGTTTAATGGAACTTGGTGAGTAGAGAAGAAATGAGTCTAGGGAAGCCACACAACCTTGAACTCTTATTTGACCTCCTTTCACTTTTCAAGCCCCACCCTCTTAGAAGCCACGCCTCCCTCTCTGCTTCCCCCCTCTCCAAGCCACACCTTTTATAAGCCACGCCTCTCTCTCTGCTTTCCCTCCCTCCCTCTACTTGCCTCACTTGTTTTCAAGACCCCCGCTTGGTAAGCTATGCCCCTCTATAGATCACCCTTTATAAGCCACACCCCTTTATAGACCACTTGTCTAATAGACAATTACGTCGGTAATACAGATTCCATACTTAACCACCTAGAGAGATATCAAATGTCATGATTGTTTTACGTGGGGTACCTGTGTGAACTTACCCCCACGTTCCCTTCCAGAAGGAAGTGATTGGGATACGCCCAATCAGAGCGCAAGCTGCATAACCGGCAGTACAGCAATTACTACCAGATCAGCTCACTGGTCGGAACGAGGTTGCCTATCCACCCTCTACTAGCTAACTCAGGACTAGTGCCGGAGCAATTGACTTAACACGTTGCTCACCCGCCGGCACCCTCCCGTCCTCTTTCATACGGGTGAAGTACCTCGTCGAGCAATAGGACTATTCCCCAGCTATGCGCTATTGCAAAGTGGGACCACTGCCCGATCGAATCCAACCTCAATTGTGGCGGGACTTGGTTTTTTAATGGTTTTGCCACCCCGATCTACCAATTTTAGGCTTGGTGGGCCCTCGACAGAGCTACGTTTAAGTCTACACGTTATAGACTCCCGGTGTGTACCCGTTTTTGGTAAAGTTGTCTTGATTGTGAGAGGCTATGTATTCGCTTCAACTCTCCTTAAGTGTAATGGCTTTCAGAGCTTCTCCCAATCACTGTACCCGGCTGCAGTCCGGATCATAGGGTGGTCGGGATAGCTCCTAAGCACATTTACCTGGCGGCCTGCAGTTTCCCAATAGCCCAAAAGCAGGGTAAACCTCACTTCGATTCTCCGCACTTGAGATTCAGTCAAACATCGGGTTCCTTTGGTGACCATAAATGACCTCGGTTAAGCAGCGGGTTCCACCTAGAGAGATAGACAAAAAGTCACTAGAGAGACAGAAAATCTAGGGTTCCTAGAACTGTCTGGCTCAAGCGCCCCATTACCTAACCACACCCCTCTCTACTTACCTCACTTGTCTCCAAGCCCCACCCCGCTTGGTAAGCCATGCCTCTTTATAAGCCATACCCCTTTTATAGACCACTTGTCTCATAGACTACACCCCCTTACCTCTAGATAGTTACAACCACGCACCTCTCTACTTGCCTCCTATCTACTTAACATACTTGTCCCCAAACAGCACCCTCAATCTCTACATATTAGAAAAATCAAAACCTTTTCTGTTCGTCACTGGAGATATAACTATTCTTAAAAATAACATTATATTGAATTATGAAGTAAGTTACAGTTTTATTGAAAATTGAATCCTGTCATTTTAAACAACATAAATTTAAATATTCAATAAAATCTATATCACAAGCTGATACGTAGCTGCTTATAGAGTGAGATAATGCACATTTATTTTGACAAGTGAATATTTTTAAATTTTTAATTTAAAGTTTAGTATTTGTGCAAATTATTAAATTTCAAACATTTTTTTGTTGATGTGTTTTAAAAAGAATAAAACTGCGTCTTCTTAAAATGCTTGTTTAATTGTTTAATCTACATAACCATTACGGAATTTACACAAATCAAGAATATAAACAAATATTGAAATAATTTATTTGGTTCAGTTACATGATAGTTATATACTTCATTTCTTCATGAATACAAAAGGTAGGAGTCTATGAGCACAGATAAGATTTACTTCTATTGATTATATTTCATTGGCTTTGTAGTTTGAAAGTTACCTGTGGAACTGTTCAATAAATCCCAACAGTTCATATTGATTGTCAGCAAAACGATTGACATTCAAATCACTGGCAACTGACCATAGTCAGCTACAGGATATCTGGAAAATTGATTTTTTCATACAATTTAGTTAATTTTCCTTGTTCATTAACGATGTTCGAGATGATTGTCCAATTTTTCATTTAAATTAAGTTTAGGTCAAAGTTAATGTAAGCTTTAGCCTAATGTAGACAAGGTTCATTTTAATGGGGAGGTATGCAAGTATTTACTACCTTACCTGAGCATTTAATACTTAAAAAATGTGTTATCATATTCACGAGGTACTTCAGTTGCTTAAGTTTCTTGTATTTCAAAACTTTCCAACTCATTGGTTAAATAATGTTAGTGGAGGATTGTAAAGCTGTTTCAGTACCATCACCACTAATCAGTACCAGTTCATAATTGTAACTATCTTAAATATAGTGGCTGCTTTTTATTTATGATATCAGTTAAACAACATGTAATTATGTTGCAGTTTGGATTGTACATTGAAATACCGTATTTTGCTTAAATCTTCATATTGCTCTTGCCTAAAACATGCAAATAATGTTTCTTATGATATAATATTTAAATTTGTGAAGACAGGAAGGTATAAAAAGGTATTTTTAAGTAATTAAGTTATTAACAGTTTTAAAGAGATAGGGATGTCATCGACATTCAAAAGAAGACTGATTTTGTAATGAAAACATAAGTGTAATATACCATTAGAGAGTTTTTTATCTATATGATTATGTAATTAGTTTTTGTATTAGGCAATTAAAATTTATAAACAATAATTTGGTTATGTTTAATTGACTTGTCAAAGTTTCGTTTATTTTATGCAAAAATTGTAGCACATTTATTTGTTTCGTTAAAACCATATATAAACACGGACATTCAATTTCAAATTTCAAGTAATGCACATCTGTTGTAGAGCATAAAATAAATTTAAGGTTATGTTTTAAGTTAAAAATGTAAACAAAGCGATGTCAAAATTTTGAGATTAATGTTATTTTGCTGAAATGCCAAGGTGTTTAAAGTTTTAAGAAAGTTCACTAAATCTAAGTGATTATCTAACAAGTGCTTCAAATTAATCCAGTGTTAATTTATTCCGTGATGGAAATTTTATTAATTGCTAATAAAGAAAAACTTATGACTGGATTATAAATGGATTTGGAGTTTAATAAAAAAATTAATTTACTTACCACAATTAAAATCAATGGATTTAGAATTCCAATTAGTAAAGCCATTTATGTGGAAATATTTGAAAAAGGTCAATAACGTTTTTGATTTCAGACGAATGAAATCATAAAGCGGATATTTGGGAATTTATAAAAATACAATTGGTAAGCTTGTGGCAGCAAATATTTCAAAAGAATTTAAATATATAAACAGTGAGTTTTTATATACACGATGATACCTAAAGTATATGGGGTGGGCGGAGCAGACCACACGGCGCCTACCCATAGTACTGCTCCGACTGCTCCTATCCGGTTGTACCTAAGCTTCCAGGTTAGAATGTGTGGGAGAGACACACGCAAGTGTGCTCGACGATTACTCATAAACGTTGCTGAGGGAGCTCTGCTACCATGAGTACCGGTATGGGTGGATTTGATTATTACCTGGTACAAGGTCTCCTAAGGTGCCTAGATGCACCCGCTGCTTTACCAAATCTCACGGAGCAGAATTGAAGTGAGGTTTATCCCGATAAGGAGGGGTAAATCCGAATCAATGGGAAATTGCATACCACCAGGTACTGCGTTCAGGAAGCTATTTAGTTCACAATATGCCTGGTTACTAGTGCGAGTCCGGTAATCAGAAGCAGCTCTAGAACATTTACTCTTAAAGCGATGGTTACATAGCCTCTCAGTCTCAAGACAACTTTACCCGAAAGGGTACATACCGGGGGTCTATAACGTGTAGACTCAAACGAAACGCTGTCGAGGTGTGCCAGGTCTATAATCTGGGAGATCGGGGTGGCAAAACCGTTAAAAAGCCAAGTCCTACCACATTTTAGGTTAGATTCGATCGGGCAGTGGTCTCCAACCAAAATAGTTTGAGGGAAAATCCAAAGCTGGACAAGGTACCAGCTTCTTAAAGAAGGCGCCGACGCATGAGCACGTTTATCGGTTCAGTACTAACCTAGAAAGCTAGTAGATGTAGATGGATGTAGTTACTGGTAGCATTACTTAAGGTAATGTGCGCTAATTGAGCGTATCTCAATTCACATGTGGACGAAACATACGGACGTTCGAGCAAACACTTGCACAAAGCATTACAAACATCAACTACGGCCTATACTTTATGCCACAGATGATAGGCTATAAGTACGATCTGTCAGGGTGGTTAACTCCATTTGCCAGCACAGATAGATGATGATACCAAAAGTATTAATCTCTAAATAAAGAATACTGAACTACTTTGGGATTAATATAAAGAAAGAAGTATCAATTTTCTTTTTGTTTCGTTTTTATGTTATTTGGTATTTGTTAAATTATAAAAAGTGTGTTGTTATTATTGAAAAATTACTTTGTATATCTGTTTTTATATTACTGTGTGCGTATATATAAGAATTTAGATCTCTATAGAAGCGACCCACCTGACAAAGTCTCAATTTGCTGAAAATTAGACATTTTAGTATATTATATTTAGCAGGAGCATTTATTTCAATTAAAGCTAAGCAAGTAGTGAGTTGTGTATTGCATCTTTATTACATTAGCATCAATGTATGTGTTTAAAACTAATAAACACCCCATATTAAAATATAATAACAATAGGTTATTGCAACTTCTTTAAATATTAAAATTCAAACATCAATTATTTATAATAAGCAGTATATATTTGATAATCAATGTATAACAGTGAAATTCAATTACCTACAATTTAATTAACAGCTTTTAAAATGTCTATTAGAATAACATCATTTATATTTGTATTAAATTAAAAATAAATAAAATATATATATATATATATATATATATATATATATATATATATATATATATATATATATATATATATATATATATATATAAATGTCAATAACGTACTTTTGGAGTCACATCGTATTACCAATCATGTTGTATATAGATTCCTATTGATGGTTCAAGAGATCCAGTTAGACCCAATCTAGTGTTTTCATCCAAATTAATGTAAGGCTTCAAATTGTCCAGTATGCTAGTTTCGGCGAGTTCAAAATGCAATTTACTGGGATCTAAAATATTAAATTAAATGTAATGAGCATTAACAAAATTATTATTTTTTGGAACTTACCAAATGCTGTGTTTCCGTTAGGAGGACTAGGCTGAGAGTCATCTATTTAAGAAATTAATTTTTTATTATTTATCAATAAATCAATAACAATTGAATATTATTACCTGGTTGTGGGGCAGGTGCAGCGTATACTTGCAAAGAGAACATAGCAACAAGAAAATAAATTAAGAATTTCATCTTTAGTGTTTTGAAGGTTTTTGAAATCTTAGAAGTTGCAATGGTGAAGGTATGAAAGTGATCTGAATATTTGGATGCTGCTACCTATCTTATATACCATATTTAAATCAGGGGGGAAATAACTAAAACCTGAGAATTATTTTGGGTAAATAGGATTTTACGTTGCATGATGTAAGGTTTAAAAAATTTTATTCAATGTCAGATATTTTATTAATGAACCACTATAATATAATCAAATAAAATTAGTGAACTTAAATAAATTACATAAAATATTAGATAAATAATTAATTTTATCTCATTGTTATCATAATAAATAAGGAATTGAAACAAAATTTGCACGTTTGTTTATATTACGCTGATTATTTGCAATGAATTATGGGGGAACTACTTAAACCCACAGATAGTATGTTCTAAAGTCAATGCCTTTTAGATTACGACAGACTTTATGTAGAAATGTGCATATTGAATAGTTCGCTGGAAGATTGTAAAAGAAATATTACAATTATCAGAATATAATAGTTTCAGCTATGATACCCCGAGGGCTAAAAAAGTTTCAAAATTATCGATTCACATCAAAAAACATATATTTATATATTTTAGATGTCTTTAACAATTTATTTTAGAAAAGTTAGTCATGGGAATTGCTGAAAAACTTTTGAAAGTGCATTAAATTTTCGATACTTTTCAGAAATATGTATATTTATTTATGTAAAATTTCAAAAGAATTCGTAAACTAATAAAGCATGACAGGTATTACATATGTATCTCGTTTATCTCATTAACGGTGACATTGGAAAAAACTTTTATAACGATTAGCCCTTGGTGAATTACATTTATTATTAGATTATTTTATCTTGATAATGTAATTAGCAATAACTGATAATAGTAACAGTTACTTCTATTAGAATCTCCCAGCGAAGGCCTTTCAATGTACGTTGCTACGAAAAGTCTGTAGTAATCTATGAAGTAGCTATCAACTTTAGAACATTAGCACATACAATCTGCAGGTTTAAGTAGTCCCCCTTACTTAAAATAAATTGCATTTTATTCACAGTTATTGCAAAATTCATTCCAAATAATCACGACACTCTGATATCAACAACAAACATTTCTTCAACTCTCTGTTATGACAATAATAAGATATAATTAATTAAATTATCTAATATTTTATGTAACTTGTTCAAGTTCACTAATATTATTTGATTATATTGCAGTGGTTCATTAATGAAATATCAGACGTTGCATAAAAATTTTCAAACGCATCAACGTGAAACGTAAAATCCAATTTACCCAAACCAATTCTCAGGTTTTAGTTCTTTCCCCCTGACTTAAATAGGTATATAAGATAGGTAGCAGAATCCAAATATTCAGAACACTTTCATACCTTCATCATTGCAACTTCTAATATTTCAAAAATCTTCAAAACATTAAAAATGAAATTTTTAATCTATTTCCTTGTTGTTATGTTCTCTTTGCAAGTTTATGCTGCACCTGCACCACAACCAGGTAATGATATTTAATTGTTATTGATTTATTGATAAATAATGAAAACTTGATTCCTTAAATAGATGATTCTCAGCCTAGTCCTCCTAATGGCAACACAGCGTTTGGTAAGTTCCAAAAAATAATAATTTTGTTAATCCTCATTACAATTAATTTAATATATTAGATCCCAGTAAATTGCATTTTGAACTCAGCGAAACTAGTGTACTGGACAATTTGAAACCTTATATCAATTTGGATGAAAACACTAGATTGGGTCTAACTGGATCTCTCGAACCATCAATAGGAATTTATATACAACATGATTGGTAATATGAAGGTATTCCGAAAAGACGTTATTGAAGCTTCATGTATATGTACAATTAGTAATAATTTATTTAGTTTTAATTTAGTACTAAACGAACATGTGTTTAAATATCCTGGTAGACATTTAAAAAGTTGTTCATTGAATTTTATATAATTATATATCACTATTATTTATTAATCAGCAAATATATACTATTATTATTAGAAACAAATTATGTAGTTTAAATCCCAATATTTATCAAAGCTGATATAACCTATGTAGGGTAGAAGGCTCTGGTATGAGCTAAGAAAATTCAAAACGGCAAACAAATATTTTTCATTTGCTTTAAATCGCTCTTGCTGAAAAGTTTGCCAAAGATTTTTTAATTCTTCAATTTTTTTCTTCAAATAATTGGATGTCGCTTGGTGACGTGATATATTTCATACAATTGGTTGATCTGCGCATTTCTTCACTATAAGAGATGAAACGTTATTGGGGTCCATGATGCCACTTGAATTCCTATGTTTTGTATTCCTTTTAGACAGACTTTCGTTGATAGTGGCATGGAGGTACTTTTTGCTATTAACTAATAGTTAGATGTTGAATGATTGGAATGTACAGTATCTTGTTAAGGAGTTCTACAAGTACATAGTATTCTTTAGTTTTTATAGCGTTTGTTTAAGCGTCACGCTGCTTAATGGTTATAGCTTCAAAATGTGTAGGTGTTGAATTATTGAAGCAGTCGCGATAAAACTTATGCATTATCTTGCTCGTACGCATTGCGTTCACGGCACTCACAGGCCTGAAACCTGATTCTAGCCGGTCAAAATTATTTTATAGGGTTAACTGAAAACAAATAACTGGAATAGTATAAATATAATAAAATAATCAAAAAAGAAATTAAAAAAAATCTTTTTCGCCACTAGAACTGGACCAGTTTGATACTTTTATACTTTTCCCGAGAAAAAGTTATTTACGTAATTATGTTATTAAAAAATAAGGTTAATACGTAAAATAAATAGCATTTACACGAATTCTTCTTTATTTTAAGAAATATTACAGAACTTAAAATACTTCTTTAATATTTAAATGAAATAACGCTCAAAAATTGTATTGCTAATAGTTTAATAACTATCCCTTTTCATTTCTATTGTATTTCAGTACATGAGTCATTCCACATGTTTATTTTTAAATATGTTATTCTTTATGCTATAGCAAAAAATATTGAAAATACAAACAAACTACAAATACATCTACATCAGTTTGGCGCCTTTGGAAGTGTTAACACTGAATTGCACCTTACCGGAATTGTCGATATTTTATGGTTATTGTTTGCCGTAACGGCAGCTAGTTACGAGTTCGCTAAGCTTTCTACTAAAATACTATTTCTTAGAATACCTTTGATTTTAACAATGGTTTTTGGAGTTTTGACCAGATAGAATCAGGTTTCAGCCCTGCGTGCGGCGCATACATTTTATCACGACTGTACCGCACATACATGATACCTAGGCCTGATAGAGCTGAATCATACCGGAATGATTACAGAGCTGCTGAAGGAAATTATCAATAACAACGAAACTAATACTGGACTATCAATTTGGATTTAGATACCAACAGTCAACAATAAAGCAAGTGAACAGACTCGTTGATATTATAAATACATACTACATATGAACAATTGTTAGTACTCAGCAGCCGTCTTAGATAAGCCAGCATTTAATAAACTCCAGCACAAGGGTTTGCTATATAAATTAAAACAATCTCTTCCATATACACAGTCCTAAAGTTTTATATCAAAAAGAGGTATTTTTAGCTTAAGAAATCACCCTATAGGAGTTGGCATCCCACATGATAGTATTCTGGGTCCAATCTTATACACTACTTACTGGACAGATTTGCTAAGTCTCTCTGAGTATAGAAATGGTAACGTTTGCTAATGACACGCCATTAGCAAACACATTAGCAAATTTTGATCATTGAGTGGATAGAGACTGCTAGATTGCTGCACCTAACCTTAATATGTAAGATTAGTGGCCAAATAAATGCCGATTTAAATTAAACCCAAACAAATCAGTGCATGTAGTATTTACTTAATTTCGCCAAAATTCCCCCAAATTTTTATCATGGGATAACCAATTTGCCAAGAGGATAACGCAACATACCTACATTGAAATCCATTTAGATAAGGGGCTTCCTTGGCATACACATATCTTTAAAAAAATATCAAATGGGCGTAAAACTCCATAAATATTACTGGTTACTAGGGCACAAATCGGTGTTACCTCTTCGTAATAAAATGCTTGTGTATAAGGTGGCAGTAAAACCTTCGTGGAGTTATGGGATTCAGCTTCAAATGTAAACACTATTTTTGGATTTTTCTAATAATTTTTGAGTTCATTTCAGCGTTCGAGGAAGACACTGGTCCGTTTTAACGACTCCTTCTGCATCCGGGACTGCACGCTTCTGCCCCTAAAGCCGCTCCCGTCCCGGAACATAGACATTAGAACATTTTCAATCTAAACTTCTTTGGCGCTATAACAAACGCGCCACATTTATGCCAAATCAGAAAATTAGAGGAGATTTAAATATCGCAATATATGTGAAAAGTGAAATTGTGAGGTACAGTGAATAATACAACAGAAAATTAAAAATGCATCAAACTCCGTTAGTTGTAAACTATTAGACAATTCTATAGACGGTTCCATTAAAAAAAAGTCGAAGACGTCGTAGGTCCCACAGTAGTAAGCTAAAACATTAAAATTAACGTCCATAAAATCCACAGGAAAAAAATTAAATTGACGTGACTCAGCTTTTCTTCCAAACAGTAATAATGCAAAAAATATAAATTTTATATACAAATACATACAAAGCATATATAAATAAATGCCCGTTGAAAATGTTTTAATTCTTTGGATGGATGAAAGTTATTCCTCTTATTTTCCCAGTAATCCTTTTCTCACTATTTTTTCCCATCGTAGTTTCACGATTGTCAAACATCTTCCTTTAAGTATTTTTTCCGCTTTCTTAAAAGCTTCTTCTATGTTTCTACGTAGTTTTTTAACTCTTTTCTAATCTAAAATGCCTTAAAAGCAACATCTTTTTCTAGATGGAGGGACATTAGACATCAAACAAAGACGCCATTTTTAACGTAGGACAACAAGAATGAGATACGAAAAATAGTGGAAGCTGTATCCACTTTGTTGTATATTTAGTCGCGGATTTTCGTTACTGCGGAAGTGAGTAATTACCACTCCACAAATGACAAAAACGTGTCTAGCGTCAAAGAGGCAGTTAGCATCTACTGCTGAAAGGAAGACAGGGGTCACCTCGGCATTATACTTACACGGGCTTAATTACAACGCCCTTTCCCATTCTGGGTGTAAGTTGGCGGCGTAGGTGTGTTCAGAAAAATATATTATACGGAGAAAACTTCTTTTTTTAGGAAAATATTATTAATGAGCAGGTATCACTTAAGAAAATTTTCATTCCCTAACCCTTCCAAGTTTAACTCTACGAGTCTTATATAAGAAAGAGATGTAAATTCTACTAGCGCTTATCTACCCACAAATTTGTTAATTTTCAATACCATCAAATAAAAATATTTCAAGGTGAGTCTGAATATAAAAGTTGACTTAAAGACCATAATTTTCCAACGCTTATAACTTCAAAAGCACGATGGTAGTTTTGCGTCATCCCTACTCCTAATATTTAACTTGTCTCTTGCGAGTAATAAGTTCCCTAAGAAATGAAAAGTGGAGAAAGTTTGTCTTGTGACTAAGAATGGCAATAAATCTAAGGTATAAAAAGGTACCGTCAGTTTAAAGAAAATCTGTCCAGAATAAAAATTAATTTTTAGCTTAAAATTATGAGAGAATTTGTATATTTCCTTTGGAAATAAAAATAAAAATGAGCTCCAGAAATGTAATTCTTTTCATAAACTGGAAAAAAAGAGCTTCGGATAATCTACATTTTGATGCAAAAAAATGTTCTTTATCCGAAAGCTCAAAATGATTGCTTGCATTATTTTTAAATTTTGCGTCTAAATATTGGGGAAATGAGGCCAAATAAGAGAAATTTATGATGCGGAAAATTCGCGCTTTAAGATCTCACACAAAAAAGAACTTTAGTTTTATTAGTGATTTTTTTCTTCATAAAAGGCAAATGTTTTCTCACTATATTTTCTTGTTAAGAAAAGAAAACTAAAAACGGATATAACAGATACTCTTAAGTATCTCCGGGATGTTTTTTTAAACTTATTTAATCAATAATATAATTTTGAAATAATTTAACAGTAAATTTAAAAAAATATTTTTTAAATAATAGGCATATATACATTATATACCCACCTATAGTGGGATATAGCGATATTTAAAACAAATTTGATAGCCAACATAATTATTAATTTACCTATAAATAAAGCAAATGTCAAGAAAATGAACTGTGTAATACTTGGAATTCAATTTTATGAAATGTTCTTAATCTTATTTAAGATTAAACTAGTCATCGCTACGTACCTGCAACTACCGGTGGAACTATTAAGTATTTGCCACTAGTTACAAGCACGTAATTGCTACGGTTTTATTACGTGCCTGGAACCAAAATGGAGAGCATTTTTTAGGTAGCAGATACGTTGCAGCAACCTCTCTGGAATTTGTCCAGTTACGTAGCGGGAACGTGGCGGCTTAGTAATTGTTACTTTCGTGTAACTTCTTTTCTCTTTGACACATCGTGTCGCGTGGTTGCTCTCTCTCACGCTTGCAACTTAGCAAATATTCTATCATTCTTTTATACTAATAGTGCGATCGTGTCAGAAAATGGATTGCTATTTTATTTTTAATACGTATTTAATAATACAAAGAGCGATGAAATGTTTAATTATTTTGTCATTCCAGTATACCAAAATTATAAACCATTGCAACTTTTCTGTTAAATGTGATGATGATAGATCGAAAAATATCAACTAACAACTTCTTTAGATATATTTTTTAATAAAAACTGTCTTTAATAAAATATGACAAAAATATTTATAAGTTGACACACATGATAGAAACCATTTTTATATTATTCCTAAGGCACAATTTGTTATTTTTATTGAAGGTTATATAGTAAAACATCTATTAACAATGATAACAAATTGATTAATGGCCTCAAACATTTAACACACACGTTTGTCACAAGTAAATACGGAGATTTTATAGTTTACGAAAAAGCACTTTAAAGTGATTCTCCTGGGTAGCAAAAACGTAAGTTTTACTTTCAATACTACTGTAAGGTTCCGTGACTTTAAACGGCTAAGCAATGGTTTTAAACTGGTGGCAAAAACTTTCAGTACGACTTTAATGTAATTATATTTTAACAATGGTACCTTACAGCTGTCGTGTCGCTGATTTCAAAAATTCTTTTTTTAAATAAAAGTAAATGAAAAAGTAGAAGAATAAGGAAATACGTCTTTCTGCATTTAATCGAATGCGGCGTATTTAAAAAAATAACAAATTAACACAAACAAAACGCAACAGACAGGGTAGTTGCTGGCTAACGTAGTGGCTTTATGTAGTGGTCCGCCTAACGTTCGATTTCCACTAGCGGCACTAGCCCCATTACTTTTTCTAAATTAGTTTTTTAGTAAAAATGCATCCCTGTTTATAGTTAGGCTTTTCTTAGACTTTTAAATAATTCAATAAAAAGTATTACGATTATATTGCGTCATGTATTGCCTAGATTCTAGATCGTAATTGTAACTCTCTCTAATTATTATGCAGAAATTTGGAACAAGAACCTACGAATAATATATAGTTAAGCGTTACCATACGTTTAATTAAATGATTTATACATATTCGAATAATTGACATAACGTTTAGTATTTATTTCTATTTGAATAATTCGTCAACTGTAAGGTCCCCTTGTAAGTGGTAATACCGTTACACATACTTTAAAGGTTACTCAGAAGTAATGGAACTACATAGTTCCAATAAACATTAGAAACAACTACATAATTACTAAAATAATCCGAACTGAAGTAATTAAAACTATAAAGTCATAAATTTAGTTGTAGTTACGTAACAACTACTCAATCAAAGTTCCGATCTCAGTTACTGCTACTTAGATGCTGCTTGGGATATTTATATATTTTTAAGACATTTGGATAAAGTATAATATTAGTATTTTTCAAACAGTTGCTTATGTCGTCAAGAATATATTGTAACGTTCTTTTCAAATAATACTAAAAGTGCTCTTTTAATCGTCTATTAACAAAGGAAAATATTTACATTAACACTAATTACAACCACTATAATTATAAACTGTAACGAACTTAAACTAGATTATTTACAAACCATTTATTTACAATATTTATCTTTAACATTTATCTTGTACTGCACATTTATATTCTACTAATTTACGATGCGCGTATTTATTTAACTCGTTGACTAATGATTCCCCCATCCTTGCGTGGGGGCTTTATACATGCATACGGAAATGTGGAACGTACTAGAAATCTCCAGTACACAGGGGCTCGTTCACCCGAGCGGCCGTCGATGTGTCATATTCATCTGAATAGAATAGAACGTTAATTCAGGAATGCTGCAGCAGCAAAATATGAGTACCTGCAGCAAATATTTTACGTCAATATAGCCTCAGCAAATTTATTATTTGCATATACCAATCATTTATGCCTAATAATCTTAACTAAAAATACTTACTGCAGCAAATTCCAATTAGTAAAATATACAAACAAATATTCAGTCTTTGCTAACACCAAATATGCTGACTTTACTAATTAATATGTTCTCATAGCAAATTTATAATTTGCTAAATTTGATAGAATATTTGCTGCTAAGATTCGTCCTATAAGCCTTCATATCAAAAGCATAATTAAAGCAATGAGTAATAAATGAAATACGTAAAAGGATAATGTATTTACTACTTCAACGTTGCGATGCAAGAACTGCTGAATGTTGACGACATAGTATTAGTCGAGGATAATCAATGCGAAATACAACTGTTAGATATATTTGTGGAAGAAATAGAAAAAATGAAATTAGAAATAAACATCAACAAACGTAAGTACATGAAGATCACTCAAAAAAAAACTAGAGGAAGGTAATATAAATCAATCGAGTTGCAGAGGACAACAAATAGAGAGAGAGAGTGGCGGCATACGAATACCTAGAAGTAGTGATACTTAGAAATTGCAAACAGTGCCAAAAAGGCATCAAAAATCTACTACGCACTAAACAACACAGTGTTTGGCATATGGAAAATAGGACAGAAACAAAAATCTACGTATATGATGCAATCACAGTACCAACATTGATATATGCAAGCGAAAAACACAAAAGTACAGTAAATGCAGTAGAAATAAAGTAATTGAGAATGTAGCGGAAAAATCTAAAATGGATATATGTACAAGTGAAAACTTAAGGGGAAAACTAAAACAAGAAGCTATAGAAATAATAACGAATAAAAGAAAATTAAGCTGATACGGACACATACTGAGAGTGGAAGAAAATAGATTGGTGAAGAGACTCAAGGAGGGTAAAAGAGGCAAAAGAAGAAGCAGGGGTAGGCCTAGAAAAGAATGGTTAGTACAAATAGACGAGATTAGAAGGCAAAAGGAAAAACACTCAAGCAAATGAAACGGATGACAAGAGATCGGTAGGATTGGAAGAAATGGGTGAATGAACACATACCTCCGACGTTTAGAGGGGCAGAAGGAGTTATGAGAAGAAGATTTGTAATAAAGAATAATTTTTTACTACATTGTAAATGTTTATTGTTTTTTTGGAGATCGGCTGGGAAAGGGGTAGTGACAGTTTGGCTTTTGCAGCTAAATTTTAATAAAAATTAAAAGATATTCAGAATATTTGGAATAAAGCAATGCAAAAAAGTGTATTTTTTCAATTTGTTTTAAATCTAGATCTTACATATCATGATTGGTCATAATAACAATATAGAATATTTGAATGTCACATTACTGAAATAAAATTTCTTTAGTTTCGTTAGGTTTAGGAAATATCTCCATTTTAGATTCTAATAAATTTAAATGATCTAAATCTATCTCCTTTTGTATGTTAAAGTAACATCTAAGATAAGACGTGCACTACGTATGGTGTGAACACTAGAGTCTAGAATAAGTCCTTAATCTAATCTTATGATATCTACTATCTGATCAAGTTTACAAATACAAAATGATCATTCTTTCCCATTTCATTTTATCCATTCTTTGAAAAAAATGCTCTTTTGCATTACACAATCTGTTTAACAGCTTGGAGCTTTCTGTCTTATTATCCTATAAAGAAAGCAAAAGGGCGGAGTTAGATATCCAAATAAATTTCCATATTAAGGCAAATAGGTACTTAAGTATAAGAAATAATAAATAATAAGAAATAGTCAAATTTAACTCTAAAACCTTATTATTACATGTTCTACACCATATTCTTTACCATCCACTAATAATAATTTCCAGGTCATTATAATTTTAATACTCACGATGTAAAGTCTTACTGTTCCATCAACGTTACTTTCCTTTGGTTTACCGAAAAGTAATTAATAACTGCTATGACCTGTGATAACTGTCAGTTTAGCACTGTAGTTGAGTGATCACTGAGTACCAATATTTTTTTAGTAGGACCTTTGGATCACTCATCAACGCCGAACGCAATAAGAGAAAATAACGTTATCAATATTCCAGTTTAATCATGTTATCACGGAGGTTACGAGGTGTCAAGAGCAATTGAATGTAGAAACTATAGAGTAAGAACTACATAGGTGCAAAAGTAAGATTAATTTCAAGTTCAATACTCAAAAGAAGCTGCGTACCGAGCTAGTGTCTATGAGCCTGGAAATGACTCAATTTTTTGTTGAATTCTTTCGATCATATCCTTATACAAATTGTAATAAGGAAACCAAATAATTGAAGCGTATTCCAAATGTGGTCTAACATACGCATTATACAAATGAATAAAAGAAGATACCCTATCAAATCCAGTTGAATTACGTATTATGAACCCTAGAATCTGATACGATTTCTTCACACAACTCAATATATGATCGATGAAAGTCAGTTTGTGATCAAAAATAATACCTGGATCTTTAACTTGACTTACTCGGGCAAGAAGAGAATTACCAATTCTGTAATCATATCTCAATGGTGATGGTTTTCGAGAATACGTAATGCACATACATTTACTTATATTTACAGTCAATTTGTTCTCTATAGACCATCGTATAACTCTATTTACATCTTCTTGTAGTTTTATGCAGTCGTCGACGGATGAAATTGATTTGAATAATTTGAAGTCATCTGCGAATATAAGACATTCCGAATGTACAACTACTGATGGTAAATCATTCTATAAACAACCAATTTAGGGAAAGGAATTCTTTTCAGTAAAAAAGTATCGTTAGGTGATGCCTGACCATACCATCCATAAGGTAAACTTGTATTTTCCATTTAATGATATTAAAAACGGTGTCGTTCTGAAATTTTCTATTTTCTTTATAAATAGGTGCCAATATTTAACAACTAATACGAAATAATAGTCTTCCTAAAGACCTAAAAAAATGTTTTTACTTAAAAATGCATACTGAAGTATGGTCTTAATCACTTTAACAACCAGTCGTTTTTAACAGGTAAAGATTTTGATAGTATTTCTAATGACAATAGTGTGCTTTCAGAGTTAAATTGCGTATAGTATGTTTTTACTACATTTCTGAATTTATTTCGTTTGACTTAATTTATCGGTAGGTTCAAAACCAATTTTCTTTATTTTTTAAAATAAATAAAATATTTTCTGTTTAGCTTCAAGACGAAAATAAAACAAAGCTTAGTTTGAAATCATTTTAAAAATGTACAAAAGTAGAAACGTCTAAATATTGTCTAAATTAATTTTCGTGTAAGGTTCGTATTCTAGCGGGCTCGTGGCATTTAAGTAGAATGTATGTACGCATCGTATTTAAAAAATTTTTTATAAAGATAGAGAAAAGAAAAAGAAAAATTAGACTTAGAAATATTTTGCAAAAAGGGCATCTGAGTGAAATTGTATGTATTTCAATAGGTCGCATAAGCGTTTTCCAACAGACATGTTTAGGAAATATTTATCAACACTAATATTTTTTTTTAAGTTTAGAAACGGTAAATTACACTATAAACAACTAAGACAGTCTGCAAAAGTTGATAAATCTACAGTCTGTTCACATTGCTGTTTGTTTAGTTGTATAGATATTTTTTTAAATTTTATAGTAACTTTTAATTTTTTGTGACATAATTTCCGTTTTGCATATCAGTAAACTTATCTATACTAATATTATAAAGAGGAAAGATTTGTATGTTTGTAACGAATAAACTCAAAAACGACTGGACCGATTTCAAAAATTCTTTTACCATTAGAATGCTACATTATCCCTGAGTAACATAGGCTATATTTATTACTAGAAAAAATTAGGGATCTCCTAAAACTTAAATACTGTAACCCAAGGTGTACAAATATTAGCCATAAAATGTCTTTCATCGCATGCTCTGCGGAAACTATTGATGATAGAACAAAAAAATGTTGTGCAATATTAAGGAGCATATCAATATCTACAAGAAACTTCGGATACCGTATGTCCAACTATTGTAGTTATGTCAAAAACGACTGGACCGATTTCAAAAATTCTTTTACCATTAGAATGCTACATTATCCCTGAGTAACATAGGCTATATTTATTACTAGAAAAAATTAGGGATCTCCTAAAACTTAAATAATGTAACCCAAGGTGTACAAATATTAGCCATAAAATGTCTTTCATCGCATGCTCTGCGGAAACTATTGATGATAGAACAAAAAAATGTTGTGCAATATTAAGGAGCATATCAATATCTACAAGAAACTTCGGATACCGTATGTCCAACTATTGTAGTTATGTCAAAAACGACTGGACCGATTTCAAAAATTCTTTTACCATTAGAATGCTACATTATCCCTGAGTAACATAGGCTATATTTATTACTAGAAAAAATTAGGGATCTCCTAAAACTTAAATAATGTAACCCAAGGTGTACAAATATTAGCCATAAAATGTCTTTCATCGCATGCTCTGCGGAAACTATTGATGATAGAACAAAAAAATGTTGTACAATATTAAGGAGCATATCAATATCTACAAGAAACTTCGGATACCGTATGTCCAACTATTGTAGTTATGTCACTATAACTACTTTTTTACATTTTAAAAGTTGACAAAAATGCCGACCAAAATCAGACCATGTTATCCATACCTTTGTATTAATCCTTATCCAAACAAATCATTTCAATATATTCAAGACTGTTTCAATACCTGTAGATTACTTTTTGAATCATTCAAATAGGACATACCATTCAAAAGATATTACGAATTTAAAAACGTCAATCTAAACAAAATACTAATAGTAAAATAAACGGCGCCGTGCCGTGGCCGGTGTGGCCCCACGCAGAGCAGCGGCCAACACGGCGATGGAGGGGGCACCGAAGTGCGGGAGAGGGACGTGTACATATACGAAATAGGTATTTCAACTTCATAAGAGGAATATAAATAGTAATTTGAAAAAAACTACTTATGTCCTGCATACAGATACATTTACTCTACGTTTATCCCAAAATGCTTAAAAATAAATGTCCACCCGTGCGAAGCCGGGACGCTAGTCTATACATAAAATTCACTTACAAATGTTTAAAGTTTTGTATTCACCTTCTTAGCTTTCCTTATTAAACAAACTTATTAATCCTATTATTAAAATAAATCATAATATAAAATTTTATAGAAACAACTAATAACCTGAAAGATCTCTATTAACATATTAAACGTGCAAAGTTCAGATACTGCATAGTGCTAATAAGCAAAGGAATTCCTGTCAACTCAACATACCGGCCGACAAAAAATGTTAACTTTGGCTTTGACTGGAATACTTAAATAAAACAAAGGCTTAAAAGGTAATGGAATTGGAGTAATATAAAAATAGGTACAAAATACGTAAAGCTTATTGCTAATTAAATTGTATATTAATAAATAAAGTACTCACAAGGGGACCTTATAGCTGACATGTGTTGCTGCAATTATTCTAATGCAACTTATTTAAAAAAATAACCGCAACGTATTTACTTGGAATAAAAAGATTACCTGCAACAGATACGGTGGCTGCGTGGTAGAGTAGTCACTTTACAAATGGTTGTCGACTACGATTCGCACTAGCTGCATTACTTTTCTTTTAGTTTTTTTTTAGACTATTTCGGTTTATTTTTAGTAAAACTACATCCTATTCACAAATGGGTTCTTTTGTAAATTTAATTCAATAAAATTAGTGTTTATTTATTTCTATTACTTTTTGTGGAATTGATTCTAGACATGTAACGGTGTTTATTCTAAATTCCAAAAATAGTAACAGAACTAAATAAATACTAATTTTATTAAATTAAATTTACAAAATAATCCAATTGTGAATAAAATGTAGTTTTACTTAAAATAACCAAGAATAATCTGAGAAAATTGAAAAATAGTAATGCAGTAGTGGGAATCGAACGCAGGTTAACCTGTTACAAAGCGACTACTCTACTACGCAGCCACCATTTGGTGTGCGGGTAACATTTTTATTCGAAGTAAATACGTTGCGTCTTATTTTTAGAAATAAATCGCATTAGATTTAAAGGTCTCCTTTCAGTAATACGTTTATTAAACCTTATAAAAATGTATAATTCATAAAAAAAAACTAATCATTTTTAGAAATTTTTTTAAAGATCAGACAAAAGTAGTAAGTATATTAAAGATTAAACAAACTTGTCAAGAGCTTCTTGGTTGCTTATTTGCTGTTAATTATTATTAGTTATAGCAACAAAAATCTGGCCCACGTTGGATCGTCAATTTATAACACTCAAAATCCACAAACGAAATACAAATTATAAAATTATCATATTTACGAAAAAAATACTCAAAAATTACCACAGCTTGAGATTTAGCTCTTTCTTACAAATTTTTAAGTTTTTAGGTGGCAGGTGTTAACCCTAAAAGCTTCTGATATAATAATGGATTCAGGAATAAATGATAATATGTTTGGGCGCCACCAAAGCTGAAGATGTTTTTTATAAAACATAAATTTAGAAAAAGTGAAGGTTATCAGCTAAGGAACTAACCCCCTTATTAATTTCGAAGTTAATTTAATTAAAACATTAGTCAAACAATAAAAGATTTTGATTAGCCAAAGAAAACAAAAACATCAGCAGTCCGTTTAGCCAAACCATGTCAAATAATCATTTAAATTTGAAATCTGTATATTAAAAACAAAACAACAACTGGTACATACAATATGTTATAAATCAAAATAATTACACAACAATAAAAAACAAGTTCAAAATACAAAACACACCAAAAATATAATTATGCAATAATGAAAATTTTGTAAATTCAAGAATATAAAACCATCAAAAATATAGTTACACTAGTAAAACTATTTGTAATATCAAAATATAAAACTATCATGTTTGAAATTATTGTTCAAAAAAAATGAATGAAAATTTCGGGATCCCAAATGATACTAAACTAACAATACAATATAACAATGTTAAATACCTTAACCACATTTTATCGTCCAACCAAAATTCCTATTGTAAACTGCGTAGGATGCGACTTTTGACAATCGCGCGCTTTAAAAACTTTAAAACAAAAGCTGCAATAACAGACTGCTGGGCATAAAGTTGCGGGAGGGGTCTTCTTGGATTCTGAACTACATGTTTTCTATCGAAGTTCACCAAACATTAACTTAATTGCTTGCAATAACTGCCTTAGATAATACATTTTTAATTATTCTTCTAACTGGAACTATACTGGAGATTACGTGAATGTTAATAACTGCCAACATTATTATAATTCGGCACAAACGATATAACGGTAAGAAAATTCCCTCTTCTTAAACATGGGAATTAACACTATATTCTATTTAACAAGTGTCCAGTAACTAAAACATTGTTCAATAAATGAAGAATCACGAAATGACTGTAATTAAACTGTACTGTAAACTGTATTTATTTCGATCAATTCGAAAAACGAAACGGCACTTCAAATTATTAATTTGTTATTTCACAATAGACAAATTGAACGGTACGAACCCATACTTAAACGGAAGATTATTAAATTCCCATAAAACTCATCAACGGAATTATATATTTGTGCCTTGCCGAGGCCCAAGGCACGACAAACGAAAACTTTAACCGGACTGTATTTTAATTAACTAAAATAAAACGATAATTCAATAATATCGACCGGAATCGACCGTCTTCTGTAGAAGCCTGATCAAAAGTGTCTGTCTGTACCACCAACCCAAGACAAGTGTTTTTAGCGTCAAAACCCCTGTTTTAGCGCGGAGTAACTATATTTTTATATACAATAAGGAAATTTCTACTAGCATTCACGCGTGATTCTCGACCTAACAAACAAAAGTAGAGATCGAAATAACGCGGGAACAGCCGCGTCAACATGTGCCGACTAGACTTGCGGATGGTGCAATTTTCAAGTTAAATACGCAGAAAAACCAAGTTGGATTTTGAACACGTGTAAATGTCACCTTTCGAACAAAGAGAAAAGTTGATCTGTCACTAATACATTCCCAAAATGCAGACGAAAATGTTTTTATAGAACGAGATGACTTGAATACATCCATTTTATGTTTTATCAAGGTTCCCAGATTTTTTTTAGCAATGCCACCATTTCTACAGGTAAAAAACAAAGCTCTAAAAATATTATTTATTACTTCCACGTCCTTTAAATTTATAGAAGTTCGAAAACAATCTTTTAAAGTATTCGTTGTAAATGTGTTTATGCGACAAAATTTTAGCTACAAATAAAATATAGTTTTACAGAACTGAACTTTAAATTTTTCAATAAAAATACATGCAAAATTCACATATTGAAAACTGATAGAAAATATACCGTTACATAGTTTAATTACTCATCAAACTCTACAGACGTCTCTATCGTTATGTCTCTACTTTAATTGTAATTGTTCTTATAATACACTTTTTCCTAATTTGGGATACTGCAGCAATAGAATATAATATAGTGGCTTTTTGTAATTTCGGCTTTCAGATGTGAAACTGCTAAAAAAGGTAGACGATATTCAATTACCAGATTCTGAAATTTCGATCTGCATTTCCATTGATTTTTAATATCTAAATTTAATTTTCAAAATATATTTGGTTTATATTGCCTTTCTATTATCCTTATTTACGGAAACTGCTACATTAGTCTAACTGATTTACAATCAAGGGGTATTCATTCTCGTTTTTCAAAAACCTTCTTTAACATCAATTCAGGTTGACAAATTGTAACACGGGTAACAGAAAAAGGCCTATTTGAGCCGTTTAGACTTTACTAAAGGTTTACTAAATTGCAGCCGTTTTAGAGCCCTGATGTTATAGTAGAATTTATTCTGGTTTAGCTTCGGTAGTAAAATACAATGTAAGGGCAAAATGCGGTGTAACAAAATTGCAATTATAACATGAATTCACCCGAATGTGGACAACAGCAATTTCAAAGTGCTAATCGCGCTGTGAACTGTGAAATTCAGCGATGAAACCTGCACTAATTTGGCTTAACTAGGTTATGTAATGCTTAAAATTAGAACTTTTTTTGTTCATTTTACACGATGTAAATTTTATACTGGAAAATCTTTTTTTTGTAGTGTTAAAATCTGCAATGGTATGTATGCAAGTATAAATAAGAAGCAAGACGAACTAACTTAAATCCCAGATAATTATGCCAAAGAAGGGTTCTCTTGAACGTGCTGGGAGCTTTCACGTATTCAGTAAAAGAGTAAGATGTAACCACTAGACTAATACATGTGCTAGATAAGGCTAAGAATTCGTAGAGCAACTTAATCCACACGTGACAGTGCAGATCTTTGAATAGTTGAGCTTGGAAACGTGACCTGAATTACATTTTACATACAAGGAAAACAGTTTCGGCAAATTCCTGATGTTCAAATCGGGAAATTCAAAGTTCCGCATTAGAGGGTTTGACATGTAAATGTATAAAATAAAAATTTTCCCTATTCCCTATTCAGAGATCAATATCTAGGGAATGTTAAAATTGTTTTCGTCAACGAATTCAGAGAAAAGTCGTATAAATATTTTATGTAAAAAGCTATAAACTAAAACTATAATTAATTTTATACCCTCAGCATTTTAATAGAAGGCAATAAACATTAAATTAGTATGACATTACTAAATATTTTAATTGAACGAGTGTTACAGGTATATCTTGTGCTCCCTTGGCTATTATCCGTTATTAGCAACGACTCTCGAGGGCTCCATCTGTCATTATAATCACCGTTCTAACTTAAAATTTGTTATTAATTATTTAGTACTAATTCAGAAAGTAATTGAATTTTAACAGTTTATAGAATACTAAAGCAAGTAAGTAACCAATTTAGGTAGTCTCACTTTGTTGCGATGAATATTCCTTATTGTTAGAGACTTTAGGAAATTACCTAGACTGTATGTTTCAAGAGAATTTATTTAGAATTATTTAAGGTGTGTTGTTTGATAATAGATTGTTTTACATTTTGTTTCTTTTTTGATTGAGGTGGAATGGGTCGAGTGTAAAAGTAGTCCAAACATAAATATATTTCTTACAATGACATTAAAGTCAATAAGTTTTATTATATATTTAGTTATTTGTTTAATTTTAGTTTTAGTTTTAAGAGTAGTTTAGGTACCCCAAAACTGTAACAGTTTTTAAAAGTATAATAAAAAAACACGACGTAGTATTAATCTATCTCTAATAACACTGTACAACAAAATTGGACTTTAAAAAAATTTCCAGGTTCTAATACACTTTTTCTAGAGGTTTTTAAGATGCAGATCATGAATCTGCTATGTGTTTTTTCGGGTCAGGTCAAATTTTAGTTATATTCCAATTTGCTTTCAAATATGACTCGTTTTTAAATGCACGAGAAGGGTAGGCAAACTTTTACGTTTAACAACACCCTGTATAGCTACCTGTATCTACAGGTACAACATCATACCTATACTTGTCTTAGTAGATACGATTTGAAGGTTTATGTACAACTATACTAAATACCTGATACAATACTTTGTCTGAACTTCTAAATTCATGTTTTGTGTTAAAAGTGTGTAACTACCACATTTAACAATTTTTTAATCCTGTTCCCAAAGGCTTCCCAAAATGAAACTTTCACCAAAAAAAGTCTACACCTAGTTGTATAACATACTGTATTTCTAAAGAAATTGAAGCTACACTTTATTAGATATTCAAGGTCAAAGGTCACATCATGCAACCTTGGAATTAAGAATTCAATATTTTTTTTATAAACAAATTTTTATGAAAACTATGCTCTTTTAGCTTTAATACAGGCCTAAGATAAAAGTTATACTATGATTACAAGCAAAGTTATGAATTGTTTTTGTTCACCTTGCAAGCGTAAATTTTACATTTTTTATCATATTTGTAACCCTGCTATATAAATACCGTGTATCACTGAGGGCTATAAATTTACATACGTAAGTTACTTGATGGCCTCTCCCATCCTCCTAAATTTCACGAAAATCTGAGACGGTCGGGTTGAAAAGTTCATTTTTTTGTGATGATTTGGCATGGAATGACCCGAATGACTTCGAAACAACAGTATTTGACCTGACCCAAAAAAACCAATAGCAGATTCGTAATCTTCATACCAAAAATCTGTAGAAAAACCATATGAAAACCTGGAAATCTTTTTTGTGTTGCACATTGTAATTAATCAGCGACCGGTGGGCTACATTCTGCTCAGCCGTATTGCTTGCAAATGCAATTCAGTGGAAATACAATAAAGTTTAAAAGTTATATATAACTTGATTAATATTAAAAATATAATTGAAGATTGATTTATATATCTATCTCAAGTTTAAGATATATTGTTAGAAGAAATATACCTTGTCTAGCCAACAAAAATAGTAAAAAGAGGTTGCCTCGTTAAATTATCCTATAATTACTTTATTTTATAACTTTAATGAATTTTTACTTTCTATAACAACATATTAAAATAATTGTAATAATCGTTTCTTAAAAAACGATTAATATCAGTTATTGAAAAATAAAAAATGTATAGATACTTATAGGAAACTTCCATACTAATTAGCATCGCAGCTCTCAGGTTGCGCGGCGGCAGATGATTTCGTTGATAGTTACAGTTCTATGTTATCAGATATTTATTTAGTTGTTTGATTTTGCTGTTATTTTACTTAATTTATCTAAAATTTTAAAACTTAGTGCACATTTGTGTATATTAAAGCACGTACTGAAAAATTAATATTGATTAATTAGTCGGATTAATTAGTCTTACACATACTATAACTTTTAATGAGATAATTTGTAAATAATTTTTAATAATATTTTGTTGTTATAAATAAAACTATACCTATACATATTATTTTATGATTATTATTATGATTGCAAATGAGTATTTGACAGTTTACACTTATAAACTAGACGACTTGCATTAGCAGGAATGCACTTTAAATCTATTAATAACTATGATCAAACATAAGCTAGCTAGACCCAAATGGCTTCAAAACTTCATAGAAAAAACTGCTTTCTTTTACCAAATTTTAGGTTTTTTTAAGTGAGTATTTTTGATTGTATCAGGTTTACTAGTCCTGTGTCTAATTAATTCTTTCACAACAAAATTATCTGATAACTAGTTTATTTTATAACTTTTTTTATCAATTTTTACTTTTTATAACAACAGAGTAAAATAATTGTTAGAACCATTAATTAATAAAAGAATTTATTAGCATGCGAAACTGGCATTTGCGCTCACTGTTCTACGCAAGCATAAATTTATGGGTAGTGGCTTTATACAATGCACTAAAATTAAGCATTTTAAAAATGCTTGCGAAAAGAAAGAAAAGAACAGATAAACGTTATAAAAAATAGAAAATTATAAAATACGTATTGTAAACGAATCTATTACTGTATGAAAACATTAAAGAGTAATATTTATGTATGTGTAGATTTTTTAGTTTTTTATATTATTTATTTATTCTTCTCTTTCTTACTTTAATTAAGATACTGTTAGTCTAGCGTTCTCAGAACTATTTACGATAGAAATAAGTATTTTTGAAGTATTTCTTGGGTATATTACTTTATTGTAAGTTGTTTTTTATCTGAAGTAAATAATAACAGTGGGTTAATGTCAGCCATTCTGAAACCGAACTTTCTGAAATAGAAAACTTATAAATGACTTATAATTACGAAAGTATTATAGGTCACTACATTTAATATCGCGGATTTTTAACTTTTTTGCAGTGCAGTGTAAAGATATTTCAATTCGATGATACCATCATCTGCAATTAAACCATCCGGTGATGCTGCCAAATATTTTTATCATGATGAATAAATAAACCACTTTTGAATTATTATTCAAAACATGTAATAGCGTTGTCTTCATTTTTCTACCCTAATCCAGGGCTTTCCATTTTATGTGGGAAGAATATAATCGCCTTTACCATATTTTTTGCCATCTTGGATTACCTTTGTCATTGTGTTTGTTTTGTGATTGGGACCCGCCAATAAATATAGATGGCGTTGTGCAGTAGCAAAATTTAGAGTCACTGCATCTAGTTACCTAGGCCAGCTGGTCGACCAGAGTACCGCAAACCTCCGCGCACACGAAGCACGAAATTGTTCATTATTTGTTCTGTATTGAATTTAATCAAATCCACATTTACTTTAAAAGGTTTTTCTTATTCTGAAATTTCAAACCTCTAATATGTCAAACACGTAAAAAGTTTGTTTTTAATTTTTCCATTATTAAAAATCACCCTTCTCTGCCCTAATATGGGTAAGTTCGGCATTCAGATCTATTTAACTCGAAGAGCTCGGTTCCCATAGTATCCATTATTGCAAGTAATTGTAATTATGACAATAGAGCTTTTGGAGCAAAAAGAGTTACAATGCCGAACTACCCTATGGCGGCGGTTTGCGTTACTCTGATCGACCAGCTGCCCTAGGTGTCTAGATGCAGCGATTCTAGCAAAATTAAGAGTTACAACATCTAGTCACATCTAAGTCGCGCTGGTCGATCAGAGTACCGTCAAACGCCGCGATATTGGGGCAGAGAAGGTTGATTTTTAATAATGGACAAATTAAAACCTCACAAAAAAAGTAAACGTAGATTTGATTAAATGCAATACAGATACAAATAATCTACAATTTCGTGCGCTTTTGCCCCAATATGGCGGTGTTTGCGGTACTCTGATCGATCAGCGCGTCCTAGGTGACTAGATGTAGTGGCTCTAGCAAAATTTAACAAAATGACGTCGATATGCGGTATGACGGTGATCATGTACGTAAGCAATGAAACGCAAGCTTTAGCTGTAACATAACCTTCGAATCTTCCAATTTGACAACTACCCTACCGCAGAATTGCATTTAATAAAATTCCGGTAGAATGCAGGTTAATCTTTGACGCCATTAGCATATTTAATAATACTGCAGTACCAACATACACAATAAACGGAACAAAGAGATCAAATTTTACTTTTAGGTTGTCAACTGTTACGTATAACCTAAAAGGTACCTTGGTTATTAGGCAATCCAACGACCTGCCAAATGTTGTTATTGTGATGGCGACGGGAATGTTTTCTCGCAGTGAGCATTTTGGTTTGGATTGATTAGATCGATTAAGTAACCCAATGGTCTGCCAAAAAGTGATTTTATGGCGCCCACGGGAATGTAATCGTGTGTTTACCCTCAGCGACCTTAATTGTTATAGCAGATTTAATAATTCTGCTGCAACAACCTATACAATAAATAAAACAAAAATATCAAATTGTACTTTCAGGTTATGTCAACGATTGCGTATAAACTAAATGTTATCTTTGTTATTAGACAATCCAATGACCTCTCAAATGTTGTTATAGTGGCGCCGACGGGAATGTTTGCCTACAGTGACCATTTTGGTTGGGATTGTTTAGACCAATTAGGTAATTCGATAGTGATTTTATGCCTCCGACGGGAATGTAATCGTGCGTTTGCCTTCAGCGACCATATTGGTTTGGATTGCCTAATTGTTATTGGGAAGCGCCAATAAATATAGATGGCGTTGTACAACAACAAAATGACGTCGAGGTGATCGTGTATGCAACCAATGAAATGCATGCTTTAGTTGTAACATAACCTTCAAACCTTCCAGTTTGACAATAATTTATTCCATCGCATAATTGGATGTAATAAAACTCCGCTAGAATGCAGGTCAATCTTTGGCGTGGCCCAACAGCAGATTTAATAATATTGCAGTACCAACCTATACAATAAATCAAACAAAAACATCAAATTTTACATTTAGATTATTTCAACGGTCGCATATCACCATCAATCACCATTCGATTGACTATTTGATTACCTAATTGGCCTAATTAACCCAAACCAAAATGGTCGTTGTGGGCAAACTACCTGTTGACACCGCAATAACAACATATGACAGGTCGTTGTATTGCATTTACCACCGGTACCTTGGATAATTTGTACTATCCAAGGCAGTAAAATGTAAATAAAGAGTCAGAAAGAATTCATAAACCAAAAGTCAAAGCATTCATTATCTGGTCTTTAACAGTAAAAGAATAAAACTTACACACCATAATCCGTCTTTTACTTCACTTAACACAGAAGATATTACATGTGGTGATCCCGACGTCAACTTGACGCTATCGCTGTCTCGGCCAACAATGTATCGCCCTTAACACACAACTTAACTACAAGCTAGCTGAGTGTACCATCCTTAGCCAAAGATCCAAATTGGATCTCAATCCTACTACAGGATTCCTATTTATGAAGCAGATGTCAATAAATCAACTAGCAAAATTCCAGTAGAGCATTAATACTTTTTCAGCACCACCACTACCAGTACATAGAGTAGTTTCATCGCTGAATTCATGATATATCTGAAGTCACGGTTGTATAATCTATCTTATTACCTCAACGACATTCTAAATTTCTCTGTCATCAAAGCAGACCATCTACCAGCATTTGAAAAGTGTATTTCAACACCTATATCACTACGGTTTACCATCAAATTTAAAAAACCAATCTCTGAGCCCAAAGAACTAACTTGTGTCGTCCACACAGTAAACAGTGATGGGGTTAAGCCGCAAATTTCAAGAGTAAAAGCTATTAATAACTTTCAAATCCTTAGAATGCAACATGAGTTATGCCATTTCGTTGGCATAATTGTTTTAATCAATTGTAAAACCATTTCAAAAAAACGCAGTTTTTTACATATCTATCAAGTTACTTTACATTCACAACCCCGCCTTATGCGTACATTCACCAGTTCTTCCCAATCTTGCCCTCATAGCAACCTGATAGAACGTTTTCTGCTAGGAAAACTCTGAACAACAAGGGGGGAATAAATGTGGTGATCATCAGTGCCTTGGATAATTTGTAATATCCAAGACAACAAAATGTAAACAAGAGTCAGAAATAATTCATAAACCAAAAAGTCAAAGCATTCATTCTCTGGTCTTATCAGTAAAAGAATAAAACTTATATACCATAATCCGTCTTTTACTCACATTTTAAAATATTGCATTAATTTCATCGGTTTCATAGGTAATCGTGCTTCAGACGGAGAGACACTGTGTTATTATAAAATAGTTCTCGCTACTTAGTTAATAACAAATTTTATTGCGTAAGCTCTATTTTTTAAAAAACAGGAGAACATTGAAACAAAAGTAAAATAACAACAAAAAAATAACGTATTCTTTACACAAAAAAACTTAAGCAAACTGTACAACACAAAATATTTAATACTTACTGTACAACTCAAGATTGCCTCGGCTTGAGATATCTACACTACAAATTTAAATTCAGGTCGCAGGTATTGTTTCCACAGCTCACAAATTATAAAAGAAATGGGTTATAGGTTTAAAGACACAAGAAAATGCATATTGTTGAGCGCCATCTGTTTAGGAAAGTCCAGGAATTTTATAAAGACAATGACCGGATGCTCGCAAACAGAAATCGACATAAGATCTATTAAATTTAATTCGAATATTAGTCATAATCAGCTATGTCAAAGTTAGGTTGAATAAAAAATATTTAAAGACTTTCATAAATATACCGTCCTATAATATTCAGTTTAGTAAATTTTAATTATAGGTTTATTGATAAATGAAAATAAAAAAAAGAGTCTCCAACTAAAACATCGTTACAAATTTAAATATAAAAATTGATACCCAGATAAGAATTCTTAACAACAGGAAATAATGCAAGCCAAAAATTAGTCAAAGATATTCGATAAATAAAAATAATGGTTCAACTTACATTAATATTAACAACATAAAATCCATTAGGTCACAATACCTTATTCAAATAGTTCAATCCAACTTCACCTTACAAAGCAATTGGAACAATATCATTCTATTTCTCGAAAAATAAGCATTTGGTTAATGTGGGAACACCTTAAAATAAACACTCGCATCCGTAAAAATTATGCTAAAATATATGGTATTGCTTACGAATATGTTTCTAGGTGACTCTTTTGTACTTGGAGGAAGCATTATTTAGCTTAATGTAATATTTGCAGTTCCGACATAATTGAATTTTACTACACTGCCAGGACCGTACTGGGAGTCCTTTAGTATTTATTAGTTTCAAAAAAAACGTAACGTTACAACATTCCAGGATACTACTACACGTCGGGGTCACCATTATAGCGTACTGGGGGGTGTTTGCCATTAGTGATACTGTTTTAAGAAGTTATACCCATGTAATATTTGCTTGAGTAATAAAAGGCATGTGGATATATGAAATATTTATTTAATTACTGTTGTTTATCTCGTTGCTATGGCAATCCCTATGATTCAATGCCTTCCTGTTGGAAGTTATTTATGTAATGATTGATTGTGGTGATCATTGATAATCATGTAAATGGCAAGATCATTACAGTGCTTTCGAATGTATAGCTTATTGTACAAAATAAAAACTAGAAGTGATCAAAATGTATTTTCCAAAATTCCATGTGAATTTCTTTCTTGTAGATCTAAGAAAGATTACTTCTGTCCTCTTTGTTACTTCATTATACAGAAAAACTTTTTTTACGTGAACTACATCTAAACAATTTTATTTGCTGTACTAATTTTTAAACTCACTTTCTATGATCCCAAGAATCCGTTCTCTATTTTTCACAATTTAATTCGACTGACTTCTAACGGTTTATGTCATCAAATAAAATTAAGTAGATTTTAATGCCCATTTAACAAAATTACCCACTAAAATTTAATTTTCTACAACTAAGTTTCAAATGTAACTAAAAATCTTAAAAGGAAGCTTAATGCCCTTTAATGCTTTATGAAGCCCTTTAATGCTCAATTTAAAATTTTATCTCTATAACCAAACATTATGTAGAACATCAAACCTGCATCTTTTTTTATTCATTTTTTCTGTATTCTATACCTGTACCTTTACTATATTAAGAATTTGATCACAGTCTTGAACTTAAAAAGCCAGCATCAAAGATTCCTTTGCAAAAAATTGCCACTATACGACACCCTTTTCAAACGTAAAAGATGTTAAAGAGTGGCGCCCAAGAACGATTGAAACTTTATTATGCCGATATGTTTCTCGATATAAAAAATAGAGCATAGTTGAACCCAGCCGTATTTTATTTCTTTCGCATTCCTTTCTTTATTCCATTCGGCAGGTTCGAATTAAAATATGTGAAGCATTAGTTTTGAGTTTTTATTTTAGTCACGTAGAAGGAAACGGATTGCTTCTAAAAGCCGCGGTTTTTCTTAATTAAGCCATTTGCAGACAAATCTCCATTTGGATGTAAGTAAGAAGCAGTAGAAGAACTAAAAGTAGTTAGGGAATTCCAAAAATAGATACGACTATATAGAACTAATTAAACTTGAACAAAATAAAAGAACATTTATTTAACTATTAAAAATAATTTGAGTTGGAAATAATACACAAAAGTCAGGTTAATGCGAGTCCTTTGTATTTTTAGGTTCCACGTGAGTAGCCTGAAATATAATAGATTTCCACTTATTCCGTCTATAATTGTGTTACTTGTAGATTATGTAAATTGGCAGGGGCGTCCCTAGCGGTGTGCGAAGGTGTGCACGGCACACGGGCAGCCGAATTTAAAACATTTGTGATTATTATAAACGAAATATCAATGCTCTCAGTGCAGCTCTATCTTGTTTAACAAAATTCAACAACGTATTCACTTAACTAAAAATTAGAAAAGGTATATATGTCTATTTTATACAGTCCCTAATATCAAGTAACGACTAAGACTTAACAACTAAAAATTAGGATGATGTTTACTCTAATAGGTCCCTACAACTCGCTAACAACTATATATGTAACTATCATTAACTACAAATTATGAATTGGATTAATTTTAATTTTTTTGATAATTTATTATTTAACGACAACCGTAAGTGCGCATGCCTGTTGGAAATCGAAACAGGCTAGCCACTACATTATCAAGAAGTTGACCTAGAAAAATTAAAATTTTTATGGCGGTATTGCGAACACATGGCAATAGTACTTTATAATTGATGTATAAAGGCTGATTCACACTATACAGCAGGCTACCCACAGTCACCGGACCGACAAAACATTGTACTGTACATTTTATATGGTCGTGACGGTCCATGTCTGTGGTGGTTGATGTGAATACCTTCATATAAAATGTACAGTACAATGTTTTGTCGGTCCGGTGACTGTTGGTAGCCTGCCGTATAGTGAGAATCAGCCTTAAACCGGCCTAATTTTATTGGTTATTGATTTAAGGTTAAATGATAATACTTAATGATTAGTCTTTAGTTGTTAGTGACTGTATAAACCAGGCAGTAGTTATATGTTTTGAATGAGTTTATGAAGTTATCAACGACGCCTACAGATGTATATATCTTTGTACGATCAAAAATAAATGCAAATAATTGAAGAAACATAGTAGGCCTTATTTAATCGGAAAAGTCGGTACGAAAATTTTTTCTGGACCACCTGACAATCATAAAACCAAATTTTGGTTAAAAAATTTTGAATAATAAAAGAAATGCTAGAATTGAACTAAATAATTCTATTTTTATTTAAAAGATTTTTAAAATTTTGTTTACTCTAAAATGTTTATTCATTTAAGGGCCGGTATTATCAAACTTTTTACTTCCTAGATAAAATTTACTTTGCGAGTAAATTCATTTGTTCTGTCAATTTCATATACAAATTGACAGAACAAATGAATTTTTTCTCCAAACGTCATACAAGTGACATTTTAATGACAGAATTCTGCTAGTAGAAGTTTCATTTATATGCTTAAGCACATAAAGTACTTTATGTGCCTAAGCATATAAAGTCTAAGCTACTTGATTTAGTAAAAAAGGTAAGTATGTAACTACCAATAATTATCATTTTATTGTTAATTTTTATTACAATTAATATTAATATTAAATGTACACTTCGTCGCATACTGAACAAGAGGCTGTTTTGTCATTTCTTCCAAATTGCTGTCGCTAACTACATGTGTAGAATGCAGTTCCAATGAGCTAACATTTTCTTTACTCGTAGTGGGACCATAATCACTTTCTCTGATAAGAAAAGAAGAATTAATTATTAAAAAATTAAACTCAAAAAAACAAACCTGCTACTGGTACTCGACATGAGAATCCTCCTGCTAATCTCCTTTTTGTTTTCTAAGTATTCCGCTATATATCCTTCTGCAACGGAACTAGACTTCCAACAGCCATGTTGCTTGAGGGTAGTAATGTCAGCGCCAGTGTCGACAAGCAAGGTCGCCGAAGTCCTTCTTAGACAATGCCCTGTATACTCGTTACAATAGGGCAGTTTTAAATATGTAGCCGCTTCCTTTACTATGTTTCCAATTTTGTGGATTCCCATAATCATCCGATAGCATCGTCCATTCTGATATTTTATAAATAATCTTCTTTCTTCAAATCCTTCAGGCCTCTGGGAGACATATTTTCTGTACTTATTTATATACGACTCGCCAACCACAGTGAAAGAACGACTTTTATTTGTTTTGCTGTCAGGGATTTTTACTAGCAATATGGAGCCCTGTTCTTCGACATCATCCAGCGTCATCTTATATAGCTCATCGCATCTGCATGCTCCAGATATTCCGAATATTAATATAACCTGATAAATTATAATTTTTAATTATTTTTGTAATAAGAACTTATATATTTACCTTTGCGGCCAAGTATTTTTCATCTGGAGCGTTAAAGATGAACATATTGAATTGTTCTTTGGTTAGAACTCTTGCTTTCTTGGGAGAATACCCTTCGTTCTTCTTTTTCAAAAAGGCACGCAGCTTTAAATATTTTGAGATATCAACATCATGTCGGAGATTTAACAATGTCCTGATCATCGAATAATGCGACCATAAGCTTGAACTTTTCATTCTTTTGGCCATCTTTGAAAAATACGTCAGAAGAACACTTTCTGAATAAACGGATGCATTTTTTTCCGAACACCATGCGATGAATTTCTTGAACGCTGCTTCATAAACAGCGCTTGATTTTGTAGAAAGAAGATTTTCAATTTCAGCTCTTGCTGCTTCGGCTATTTCTGGCGGCGTCAACTGAAATTCACCTGAACTAGACATTACCACAAAATTCTTCAAATTATCCACTTAAAACACTACTATTTTACTGCGTAATTCGTGGACTGACTTTTATTTTCGCAAAAAAAATCTTGTTTGGTGGGTTGCTACGGTAATATCTAGAAATTGTCTATCAGGCGTTTGCGATTTTCGTACAAGTGTAATGTTTTCCGAAATAACCTCCGTAATTAGATCTTTCTTTTTGTATTATAATTTTGCACGTTTGGAGAAAAAATCGCATATATTATTCGGAGTATAAGCGATTTATGTGCTTCAGCTGATTTGGCTGCCTCACTCCGTTCGGCAGTCAACCTATCAGCTTCAGCACATAAAGCTTCACTTATACTCCTAATAATATAAATAACTATACTTTCAAAGTAAATTTTATCTAGGAAGTAAAAAGTTTTATAATACCGGCCCTAAGTATCATAGCAAGTTGTGTTGGTGTTTTATTTAACAAAATGAAATTATTCGTCATTGAAAGGGATAAACAGTTCGTTTAGAACTGTTTCTCCTCAACCAAACGATGAATAAATAATGTCTGCTCTGTTTTATTACTATATTATTACGAGCATGATTAATCAAAGGGGTGGGGGTCAACATATGTAAAAATTGGGGGCAGCAGTAATAATCTTTGCACAAGGGCAGCCAAATATGTAGGGACGCCCCTGTAGATTGGTTACTTTGTATGTAAAGATAATTTTCAAAATGGAGCAAGGTCTTTATAATTTGTATTTGAAAATAAAAATGTTAATTAAGAAGTTATTTGATTGAATAAGGAAAATACAATTAGCTACTTGTGTATTAAGAGCGCAAGCTGGTAGATTGCCGATCGAGCAAGAAAGCTTGCGCGCGACATAAAAGGGGATGCGGCTGCCTCTTAACTAGCTGTCTCCTTTAGTATTAACTTAATAACTACTATGGACATATTAAGGAAATATTAAAATATCTGAAAGTAGCACATTAAAAGCGAGCAATAGTAAAATTAAGCCACGTTGTCTTGACAAAGCAATAAAAATTAACATTGTTGTTTTCAGCAAGGAGAAAAGACTTTTCTGCGCATTGCCATTTGAGAAAAGTGACAATTCTGCTTGTTGTTTAGAAAATGTTGACCTTCAATTTGCGAAACTTTTAACTTAATAACCGAAAAAGTCTACTTTTAAATGCTGGCGAGGAATAATATATTTACAGAAATATATTTACTGAAATTTTACAGAAACTTACATGATTTTTAGAACAACCTAATTTATAACACTTTAATTCCAAGTGCTTAGCCTAGATGGTCAAATAGAATTGTTTTATTATCAATGGTTTTATTAACAACCTTAGGTAGATCGACATATATAATCATCGGTGATATACGAGTATATATATATAAACATTCTGAATCTATCTTTTTATAGAGAACTTTCTTGGTAATTCAACTGCCTGTCACATGTACAACTTTCAGGGAACTAAAACTAGAATGTTTGAGCCTAAGGCATTTGAATAACAAACTACAAGTAAAACCCAGATTATACCTAGCAGCATATTGTTACATCTATTGTTAGATTGCCTTTAAAACATATAGATAGTGTAATTTCCAATTTGTTTTCTTCGCTGAAAGTGAAAACGATTTTAACCAGTTGTTGGTTCAAATAAAATATTGATTAACTAATATATATTAGTAATAATTCACTCTAAAATCTCATTTAGCACTTACATTAAAAAAATAATTGTTCAAGTAATCAAAAGATAAAGAGACATGTTACCATGTTTAGAAGGAATTAATCTCCAAATGCTAGTATGTTATATCGTAACAAAAATCTTTATTCTTCAAATGGTTGATTCTTCGCAGATGAATCGACATATTTAAATATTTTCTAGAAATGTAGTGTTAAGTAATAAAAATCATGTCTTTCAAAACTCACTTAAAAACATAACGTAGTCAGGTCGCTTGTACGTTGTTATCTGGAATGAGCCAAATACAATATTCTATCTTATTCTCCGAATAAAATTGGGTGTGAAGTCACTTAAAAGTATCCATCTATAATATAATTAGTATTTATTATACCTTATACGTATTCACCCAGAATGTTCCAGAATTATCCAAACTAGAGGTGCTCAGCGCTCTGAAACTCGCTTAAAAATGAATTATGTAGGGGGGTCTCGGGGTTACAAGCTGAAAAATATACCGAATGAAGCTTAGGTCCTAATGGTTCTGAATTTGTTAAAAATTGGACCATGGAAAATGGCACTAAACTCGAAATTTGACATACGTTACTACATGGCCGTAAAATGAAGAAAAAAGAAGCATTGTGTTGTATGAAATTCAAAAATAATTTTGTAGCGTGTACGTTTTTATAATGATTTGAAATCTTAAAATAACATTGGCGCATATGGGACGAAATACTACAAACAAGTGCATATCTCGGTTCGAACTGCCTCGAAATCCGTTGGGGGGGGTTATGTTATTGAACAATTTACAAACCATTACACTCTTTCAGAAAATGAAATTGTCATACGTTCTTTAGGAAATGTGACAACATTAATTAATTTGAAAGTTATTTATTCCCGAAACATGATAAAGTACTGTTATTTTTTTGGAGCAAATTCAATTTAATAAAATAACTAACACTGAAAATTTGAAACTGAAAACAAATTAAAAGAATGCCGATAGAACATGTTCATTTAAAAAAACGATACCATCGAGCGAGATGGAGCTGCGTAGGAAAGTGAGATGCACGATAGTGACACGCGGACTGACCAATCGATAGCGTTGTTGTCGAAAAGTAACATTTTGTACATTTAATTGAATATTTTCTTTACAATTTCGCGTAAAAATATAATTCACTCTTCATTGTCTTCTACTTAGATAGGCCACAATTTTATAACTAACACTTTTAATCAATTTATACTTTCGTTTCGAAGATAGAGCGAGTAAATTGCAGATTTATTAAAATTGAAATGGATTTCGAGGCAGTTCGGACCGAGATTTGCACTTGTTTGTAGTATTTCACCCCATAATCACCAATGCTATTTTGAAATTTCAAATCATTATAAAAATGTACACGCTACAAAATTATTTTTGAGTTTCATAGACCACAATGCTTCTTTTTTCTCTATTTTACGGCCATGTACATATCTCAAATTTCGAGTTTAGTGTCCTTTATCATGGTTCAATTTTTGACAAATTTCGTATTTAGAATCTTTAGAACCTAAGCTGCATTCAGTATAATTTTCAGCTTGTAACTCCGAGATCCCCACGGATGTTAAAATAAGTTCCGCCGAGCACTTCACTAAACCCAGCAGCGATATTTAAAATAAAAATTTTAGAATGACTGCTATAGTTAACTACTTCTATTAATACAGAAGAAGCATTACTTAAAAGTCATTCGATTAAACTGAGCAGAATTAATTTAACAATTAAGCATTACATTAGTTTCAGTTATTCAAATTATTCCAGAATGCGATTATTTAATAATAAATCTTCAAACACATCCTTCTACAAGATTGACTTGAACTTGAACTAACACAATTAGATTTGATTGACTATACAATAAGGTTTGGCGTGCAATTTTTTTCAAATCTTTTTATTATCTTCTCTAATTATATACTAAAGATATTCTATAATACTGCAAAGCAGAGGAATAAGGATTAAATGATGCCCATGGTTACGGATATACTTTGATTGCAACCAGAAAAACTAAAAGAAAATAAAACTTGGGACAGAATGTAACCTGACTATCAAGTTCGACTATAGTTTTATTTTTTATTAATAATATAAAAGGAATTTTTGGGAATTTCCTTTGCTTAATGCTTTGAAAGTTACGTGTGGAGCTGTTCAATAAATTCCAATAGTCGTATTTTTGTCGGGCATTCAAATCACTGGCACTGATCCAGTACATACAATTTTATCGCCCAATAGTAGCTAATATTACTATACAACGTACGTTGCAGTAACCTCTCTGGAACTTGTCCAGCTACGTATCGGGAACGTGGCGACGCACGTAGTAATTGCTACTTTCATGGAACTTTTTTCTCTTTGGCACATCGTGTCGCGTGGTTGCTCTCTCTTACTCTTGCAACTTAGCAAATATTCTATCATATTATATACTAATGCTGCGATCGTGTCACAAAATAGAATACTGTTTTATTTGTAATACGTACTTATAATAATTCTTCTTTAAACATATTTTTTAATAAAAAATGTCTTTAATAAAATCTGACAAAAATATTAAGTTGATACACATGATACAAACCATTTTTATATTATTCCTAAGGCACAATTTCGCCCCAATTTATTTTATATTTATTGAAAGTTATTAGTAAAACATTTATTAATAATCATAACAAATTGCAAATTGAATAATGGCTTCCAACATTTTACAAGTAAATATGGAGATGGAGAAGTTTACGAAAAATCACTTTAAACTGATTCTCCTGGGTAGCAAAAACGTAAGATTTACTTTCAATACTACTGTAAGGTTCCGTGACTTTAAAGGGCTAACTTTCAGTACGACTTTAATGTAATTATACTAACGATGGAAACTTACAGCTGACGTGTCGCTCATTTCAAAAATTCTTTTTTTAAATAAAACTAAATCAATAGTTAATCAAAAGTAAAAAAATAAGGAAATACGTGTTTCTGCATGTAATCTTTTACGGCTTATTTAAAAAAATAACAAATTAACACAACGTGTTTACTTGGAATAAAACGTCACTCGCAACAGACAGGTTGCCCGCGTGGCTAACATAGTAGCTTTATACACTGTCAGCCTAACGTTCGATTCCCACTAGCTCCGTTACCTTTTTTAAATTAGTTTTTTTAGTAAAAATGCATCCCTGTTTACAGCTGGACTTTTCTTAGACTTTTAAATAATTCAATAAAAATTATTACGATTATAAGTCGTGTATTTCCTAATACGTAATTGTACCTCTTTTTAATTATTATACAGAAAATAGGAACAAGAACCTACGAATAATATATAGTTAAGCGTTACCATAAATTTCATAAAATGATTTATTTATGTATATATTCAAATAATTGACATAACGTTTAGTATTTATTGTTTTTTAAATTATTCCTAAAAAATGAATCAAAAAACTGTAAACCTGCGAATTTACATTTTGAAATCGTATACACGTCAACTGTAAGGCCCCCTTGTAAGTGGCAATACCGTTCCACATATTTAAAGGTTACTCAGAAGTTATGGAACTACATAGTTACAATAAATAGTAGACAGAACTAACATACATAATTACTAAAATAATCCGAACTGAAGTAATTAAACCTATAAAGTCACAAATTTAGTTGACATAACAACTACTTAATCAAAGTTCCGATCTCATTTAGTGCTACTTGGATGCTGTTTGGGTTATTGCAACTCCTTTAAATATTGAAATTGAAACTACATCAATTATTTCTAATCATCAGTATATATTTCAGGATTAATATACAACAGTGAAATATAATTCCATAAAATCTAATTAACAACTTTTGACATAAGTTTATTAGGCTACTTAAACATCATGTATATTTAGCATTAAATTAAAAATAAATAATTGTATATAAACTTCAAAAACGTCCTTTTGGAATCACATCAAATTACCAATCATGTTGTATATAGATTCCTATTGAAGGTTCGAGAGATCCAGTTAGACCCAATCTAGTGTTTTCATCCAAATTGATGTAAGGCTTCAGATTGTCCAGTAAGCTAGTTTCGGTGAGTTGAAAATGCAATTTACTGGGATCTAATAAATTAAATTAACTATAATCAGTATTAAGAGAATTATTATTTGACGGAACTTACCAAATGCTGTGTTGCCGTTAGGAGGAATAGGCTGAGAGTCATCTATTTAAGGAATTAATTTTTCATTATTTATCTATCAACCAATAACAATTGAATATCATTACCTGGTTGTGGGGCAGGCGCAGCATAAACTTGCAAAGAGAACATAACAACAAGAAAATAAATTAAGAATTTCATTTTTAGTGTTTTGAAGATTTTTGAAATCTTAGAAGTTGCAATGGTGAAGGTATGAAAGTGATCTGAATATTTGGATGCTGCTACCTATCTTATATACCAATTTAAGTCGGGGGGAAAAGAACTAAAACCTGAGAATTGTTTTGGGTAAATAGGATTTTACGCTGCATGTTGTGTTTAAAAATTTTTATGCTATGTCAGATATTTTATTAATGAGCCACTGCAATATAATCAAATAAAATTAATGAACTTGAACAAATTACATACAATATTTTATAAATAATTAATTTTATCTCATTGTTGTCATCATAAATGAAACAAAATGTATAAGTTTATTGTTTATATCAATTTATTTTAAGTAAGGGGAACTACTTAAACCTACAGACAGTATGTTCTCAAGTTGATACTTCATAGATTACAACAGACTTTTCGTAGAAACGTGCATTGAAAGGCTTCGCTGTAAAATTCTAATAGAAGTAGCACTGTTATTAGTTATTGCTAATTACTTTACCAAGATAGAATAATTTCAACTGTGATTCCCCGTGGGTTATCGTTAAAAATGTTTATTGTCCAATGTAACGTTTGAGCAAAAGTAACTCCATCAAAGATGCGTTTTGAATTTTGAAGCCGTGTGTATTGTAACACCAGAAGATTATACAAAATAATTAGGGTCTTTTGACAGTGGCAGTTATTAAAATTTTTTAGTGTTATAATTAATAGGTACATATTAGTTCAGAATTCCACAGGCACCTTTGATGGAGGTATTGTTTGCTGATATTCTAGATATGCATATGTATACCTGTCATCGTTATTAGTTTGATACGAAATATTTTTAATTTTACATAAACAATTACTATACTCATTTCCGAAAATTGTCTGCACCTTGAAAAGTTTCGCAATATTTTCCCATGACATAAAATTTTCTAGAATAAATAAAATTGTTAAAAATATCTAATGTGACAAAGTCAATGGTGAAACGGCATAAATTAAGAGAGATAGATTTATTATTTGAATCAATTATTCGATGCTTTTTGAAGTGACTTGATATGAAGATAAATAATCAAGGAAGAAAGTTGAGATAATTATGTCAGTAATATCAAAACTTTAAATTTTGGGAAGAAATGTCTACGTAGTATGTAGTAATATATGAAGTTCTATTGAACTTCTATTGAAGGTTTAAGTACTTCCCCTTACTTAAAATGAACTGCATTTTATTTACAGTTGTTGCAAAATTTATTTCAAATAATCGCGATACTGTGATATAAACAACAAATCTGAAACACATTTTGTTTCAATTCTCTATTTATTATGACAACAATAAGATAAAATTAATTATTTATCAAATATTTTATGTAATTTGTTCAAGTTCATTAATTTTATTTGATTATATTGTAGTGGCTCATTAAAAAAATATCTAACATTGCAGAAGTTTTTTTTAACACAACGTACAACGTAAAATCCAATTTACCCAAAACAATTCTCAGGTTTTAGTTCTTTTTTCCCCCGACTTAGGTGGTATATAAGATAGGTAGCAAGATCCAAATATTCAGATCACTTTCATATCTTCACCATTGCAACTTCTAATATTTCAGAAATTTTCAAAGCACTAAAATGAAATTCTTAATTTATTTTCTTGTTGTTATGTTCTCTTTGCAAGTTTATGCTGCCCCTGCACCGCAACCAGGTAATGATATTCTATTGTTATTGATTGATTGATAAATAATGAAAAAATAATTTCTTAAATAGATGACTCTCAACCTAGTCCTCCTAATGGCAACACAGCGTTTGGTAAGTTCCGTAAAATAATATTTTTGTTACCCTTCATTACAGTTAATTTAATATATTAGATCCCAGTAAATTGCATTTTCAACTCACCGAAACTAGCATACTAGACAATTTGAAGCCTTACATCAATTTGGACGAAAACACTAGATTGGGCCTAACTGGATCTCTCGAACCATCAATAGGAATCTATATACAACATGATTGGTAATATGAAGTAATTCCAAAAGGACGTTATTGAAGGTTCCTGTATATGTATGCAAGTAATTATTTATTTATTTTTAACTAAGTACTAAACAGATATGATTTTTAAATATCCTGGTAGATATTTCAAAAGCTGTTAATTAAATTTTGTATAATTATATTTCTTTAGTTATGTTAATCATCAAATATATATATTAATTATTAGAAACAATTGACGTAGTTTTAATCTCAATATTTAATGGAGCTGCAACTGCTTATTTAAGAGTAAACTAAGAATAATCGAAACGGCGAAAAACAAATGTTTGCCCTCCAAAAGTACTACTATTTGTTTTTTGTCTAAAGGTCTAGACGATATTCATAACCGAAAAGACTTTAAACTGCTGTGTTTTATATAATAACGAAGGTATCTAAAACAGTTATATACCAAAATGGACGCGCGGCATGCCAAAACTGCGTTTGAGCAGTATTTATGGTTTTTTAGATAACTCAAAAAGTAATAAAGATACAAAAGTCTAAGTAATCTCTTTCTAAAGCTTTCATTTTAAACTTTCAAATGATATAAAATAAATTTCAAAAAATCATTTGACAAATTTAGTCAAATTAGCTATAGTCCAAGAGATAGGTCCCAAAATGATTCTCGTAGTTCCGTGACCGAACACACTTACCTGGTGGCATGCAGATTCTCGTTGACTAGAGATTATCATTCCCCCCCTCCACAGCCGGGATGAACCTCATTAGATTCTCCTCAATCAGACTAAGTCTGTGGTGAGAATCAAATCCTCTCACGCCGGTACACATGTTTTATAGAGCTTTCTCCCCAACGTTGATGAGTATTCGAGAAACGCTTGACGTGAATTTCTACCACACATTAATTCCTGACTATTATATCATCCGTTACCCACGTGAGGCAGGGGCCCCCTCAGGTCTTGGCTGGGATACTAGTTAGCCTATCTATCTGACACCTCAAACGACGGCCTGGACAACCACCACAGATCTCGTCTCAGGTCCTAGTGTTAAAGCGAACCACCCGACATCTCAAGCGACGGCCTGCAGTCCGTCTTAATTCTTAAACTGGGATTTGATAGACTAATACCGTCAGTTTTATGGACAAAATTTTGTGTGATCTGCACCCGGATACTAGGCAAGTCCGACATCTCAAACGACGGCCAGGCGTCTGCGACCCCTGGGAGTCAGATCCTAGACAGGTCCGACACCTCAAGTGAAGGCCCGGACTGACGGAGACTGGCTGAGTTCTTTTTTTGGATAAAAGAATACCTATTTAACAATGTTCAAAAAGTTTTCAAATAAGTCACTTTTTTGTGACGCTATGTCTTGGACTATTATCGTAAACTACTACTCCAAAATTAATTTTCTTCCTTCGTTCGTCCTCTAATAGCCTTGGTAGTGTATTGTCTAGCGTGCTGGACTATCACTAGAGCGGGCCATGTTCGACTCCTGGCACCGACAGATCTGGTTAAGGTTTTCTGCAGTTTTTCCTTAGCTGTGACACAAATGTGGGATTTGCGCTGTTCCAGCAGTAAGTCTTCTGCAGCCGCACGTGGGCCTACATAATAATCGCCCACTCCCCCCCGCACAAGCTTCATAGCTTCTGGGGCCTGGTTATGGATTGTAACAATTATTATTTATTATTATTATTACTATTTTAACCTGCGGTAGAATTGGGAAAAGGAAACAAAATGACCTGGTTTTAAATAATTTAGGCACAGAAGAGTTTATTAATATTAGGAAGACGTTAAAATTTTCTTTTACTTTTCTCTAATAAAGGCTTAAAAACGCACTTTTAGTAATAAATGACAAGTACGTGTCAAAATGACAACATGAAACATTATTTTCATGTGATAAAACGTATATGATTTAATTAATAACATTACAATAATTAGCCGTATAAGATATAATAAAATTTGATAAAGAGGGAAATCTACCCTCGAAACGTAATTTTTTAATAAAAAAACTTACTCGTTTCATTCATCGAACTCAAGAACCAAAGAAAAAAACATTAAAAAAAATCAACATAGTTCAAGAAAAAACAAGAAATAATAATGATAATATTGACTTTCCATTGTCAAGATTTATTTAAAAATTGCATATTTTATTGCAAAGTTGCAGGACAATTAATCTGATTCTTTTTGTTAGTAATTAGAGATCAGGAACATCCCCTCTTATACTCGTATTTACACAAGTTGCACTTTTAGTCAAAGGAATGGGCTTAACTCCTAAACTAAGAGAGCAAGTTTTAATTTGATAAATTAATTCTTACAAAAGAAAAACCGGGTATTTTACAATAAGGTAACTTGTAAAAAGTTCGAAGTTAAGCCCTCGTTTAATTATTATAAGTTTCTGCTACTTCATTGACAATTTTCGTTAAGACAAGAAAATTAAGCCTTTTCTAAAAGTCTTATAACAAAAGTTTGTTTTAAACGGTCTGTAATTTTAAATGTAAAGTTTTCAGAGTAAAGAAAAGTTCTTAGCAAGTACCGGAACGTAAAATTTAAGTTATATATCTTTTCGTTTTTTCTTTTCCTTTATTTCATTAATTTCTTTGTAATTTTTAATGAAACGTATAAGAACAAAAATAACATTTATTATTTGGACTCTGGAATTAACTCATTAATTTTGTAAAAGATAATTTAAGTTTTCCTCCTTATAGCTGTATTTCTTCATTATGTCTCTGCAAGTAAGTGAAAAAAAATCTCCGAGTGTTATATAATAGAAAATCTCCTGTTAGTTTTAGTGTATATCTCTTATTGTGACAGTGGATGTGGCCTACTACACGCTCACAAATCCGTTGAAATGGAGACGAATGGGTTGTTGTAAGTCGAAGTAATGCACCGTGCATCTGGGGTATGTAGATAAAGGTATCCTGCAGAGATTTCTTATTTCACAAACGTTTTAAAGTTGATTTATTTAGTTGCTTGGCTTTTAGAAATCACTTTGCGGTTTATTTTAGAAGATTTGTGATGAATAAAGAATGACACAGAGTTATGCATCACGAAAGAAAAATGAACAGAAAGCTGAGAATTTGTATTAAATTTAGAAACATCGGTCTTGAAAACTTGAGATTTTCCGTGAAAAATTCGTTTATTTCTTTTCATGAGAGTCGGTTAGATGCTGAATGAACATGAAAATGTTTGGCATTACTTAGTTCTTTGTGAACAAGGAATTATGACAAAATATTAAACATATTTAAGATAATTAGTTAATTAAAAATAATTAATTAATTTTTTCTACGGTTTCTTATTAAAAGATTTCTGAAAAATACTTTGAATCGGAAGACCCTTTTTCCTATACATTAGAGTAACGATTATTAAATAAAGTGAATAAAGAAAAAAATTAGTTGGAAGGTGGAAATTGGTAAATACCGAAAAAACGAAGAAAATCTCGATCTTTTTTTATTTTTACAGAATATCTCTGAAACGATGTGTTTTATGGCAAAAGTAGACTAAATTTGCTATACTTTGAGTGTCGAACGATGTTTTTAAACCCAAAACTTGCCGAGATACAGCTCTTCAAAGTATGGGTAGTTTTATAAGCAATTGGTTTAATAGCAAAAAAAGATTATAATCAAAATACCGGGTGTCCCATTATATTTTGAACTTTTGTAAACATATATAACTTTTGAACTAATTGAGATAATGAAATGCAGTATTCACCCGTTTTCTTCTTTTTAAGATTTTTCTGAATATCTTTTTAACCGGAAATGACAGCGTATTTTCGAGGATAGGGCAACTTTCTGATTTCAAATAGAATGCTTTGTATATTTCATCACACTTGGAAAGCCCATTGCTTCCTCTTTTGAAATGTGCCAAACATGTCATGGTTATTATATAGAGTGATGGTTTTATAAGCTCTTAAAATGAACACTGCATGTTATTGAAATGCTACGAAAAAAAACGTCTTTAACAATATTACCCCCGAGAAGTTAAGTAGAAGCTATGAAAACTTTGTAAAGCGAATAAATAAATGTATACAAGTTGATGGAAGACATTTTGAACATTTATAACTAACTATAATGTTTAGTCATTTGTTTATCATTTTGTAATTGTTTAATTTTTAATAAGTATCCTGTTACATTTTGTTAGATCGAGTTTCATATTGTTGTAATTATCAGATTGTCAATAAAAAAAAAAGAAATTAATTGTAGTGAATAACAAATCTTCCAACACTTGATGAAAGATGAAAGGTTATAAATTGCGAAATAAATCTGTTATTGTTGAAATTCACAAACACAAAATCATGGTAAAACAGTCTGAAAATCTACACAATTAAATATCACTTACCTTTATATAAAAAAATTTCTCCGGCTATAATTTCTAAACTGGAAAACAAGTTCCACAAATGCATGAGACGAAATTAGGCGGGTCGCTAATTAATTAGGAAGCTATTTAAATTATATTTGTAAAACGTTGTTAATGGACCAGACAAACAAATACACAAATAAATTTCTTTTTAAACATTTAAATGGATAATTTTATTTATTAACACAGAAAAGAAATAAAAATTTAAAATTCCATGAAGAGAAAAAGAAAACAACTATTAAAATTCAAAATTAAAATTAAAGAAAATCAAATTAAATCTCGGTGTCAAATAGATTTAACAAAATAAGAATTAAGGGAGATTCTAATTCTCTTTGTCCTTTTTAATTCTTATTTGATCAATCCAACAATCTTAAATAAATATTAATAAAAAAAATTGAAAATTATTTTAAATTTTAAAATTATTTGCGCCACACAAAAAAGTTAATCACCCTAACTTGAAAGTTAGCAGATTCCTGTTATAGTTGGTAAAATTACCTGCTTATTTGTTGATAAGATGTCCATATTTCATGTCATCCTTCAAATGGATTTTATTTGTGATTTTTTGAAGATAATTATAATTATTTAACATCCAACATGTACCTTCCATGACGTGAGTACATAAAATAATTCGGTTATTTGCAAGATTCCATTAACTTCCTTTAATTCGCTCCATACAAAATAAATTTCCAAACATTTCTCCAAATCATAATAACAATCTGAACACCAAATTTAAACACTGCACTTTCGTTTATTTCACTTTAAGTTCACTTTTGTTGTTCATTATAATTATTATTAATCAAATTAGGAGGGTAAATCAAATATAAACGGTAATTTTTCTATTCCGCTTAGAATGCAGTTCCGAGGTAGCTGATGTTGTGTAGAGTAGATGTTTGGTTTATGAGGAGTGGGGAGCCGGCCGGGTTCGCGCACATCCTTGGCTTTGTCGTCAGTACAGCCATGACCGAGCAAGAGGTACATTCGTCTGTGGCGCAACGGATTATCGTAAAGTTTTTAACCAATGAAGGCGTTAAACCGCCAGAAATTTTAACTCGTTTGAAGGCACAGTTTGGGGACAGTACACTGTCTCAGAATCGTGTGTATTACGAGGGCGAGAGAATTTAAGGGCGGACGAGAACGTGTTGAAAACGAAAGTCATGATCGATGCCCAAGGACAAGCCTTACAGATGACAATACCCTTACCGTTTGAGAGCTTATTGAACGTGATCGTCGGTTAACCGCGAAAGAAATTTCATCAGAAGTGGGTATCAGCTATGGAAGTGTTCAATCCATTATAACTGATCAACTTGGTTTTCGAAAAATTAGTGCTCGATGGGTTCCGAGGTTGTTGACTGGAAAGCAAAAAACGGTTAGGTCGGAGATCGCTGAAAGGCTTCTGAATCGATTTCAGCGAATAGGGGAGGCCTTTTGCAGGGCATCGTGACATGTGATGAGACGTGGGTACATCACTACACCCCCGAATCTAAAATGGCAAGTAAGGAGTGACTAATAAAGAATGAAGGTTGCCTAGTGAAGGCCAAAACTCGGCATTCAGCTGGAAAAGTCCTTGCAACGATTTTTTGACTCTAGGGGAATTTTACTGATCGATTTTCTACACGATCAACGTACAGTGAATGCGGCTTACTACTGCCAGTTGTTATGGTCGGCAAAAGCCGCCTATCGAAACTAAAGACGAGGCATGCCCATCAGAGATGTCATTCTCCTCCATGACAACGCCAGGCCTCACACCGCGGCCTTGACAAGGAATACACAGGAAGAAATGGGCTGTGAAACCGTCGAACACCCTCTGTATAGCCCTGACTTGTTCCCCTATGACTATTTTGTGTTCGCGCCTATGAAGGAATCACTGCGAGGAAAACGATTTGGAAGCAATGAAGAAGTCGAAGAGCACGTGCGCAATTGGCTTACAACTCGCCCTCAAACTTTCTGTAACCAGGTAATACCGAAACTTCCAAATCGGTGGAAAAAGTGTGTAGATCACGCAGGAGACCATATTGAAAAATGTTAAAACAATGATTTGTGTATAACGTTATTCAATAAATGATGAAAAGAATTATCGTTTATATTTGATTTACCCTCGTATTAAGAGCTTATTAAAAAATTTTTTAAAACAAGATGACATTTGTTATAACCTCACTTTGTTGACATTTAAGTGACATAAAATCCACCAAAATAACCTCGGATTTTTATCAAAATAACGTACAAACTGACATGACTTCCGCTCTGTATGAAAAGTCAAGAGATAGTAACCAAATTATCTTGCTGTTTTTATAATAATTGGAAAACAATTGCGAATCGCTAGTGATTTTCCTAGTTCGGAACTAGATTAGTCTGGTTTCTAACTAGAAACAAAACAACATCTTTCCCACCAAAAACTTTTTTAACCAAATTGTTGATAAAAAATTAAATTAATTGTTTAATTGCTTAAATAAATGTTATAAAATGAAAGAGGAGAATTATTCCTTCATTTTGTGAGTTTCGTAAGTAAAGTAATAAATACTTGTGTATACCTTCTCATCTACGCCTTTAATAATTTTCAGGTGGAAACATGCCATAAAATGGCTTCAAAATATCTAAATGTCAAAATATCAACCAACGACATAGGATCGTCCATCATGAAATTGAGTTTGTGAAATTCAAGCGAAGAATCCGTTTAAAATTTATCCCTTATCACCTCACAGTGTTGTAGTGTGTATCTTCAACATATTTAATAGAAAATTTTATTGTTTTTAAAATAAAAAAAAATGTGAATTCCTTTTGCCTGGAAAATAGGCAACACATCGTGCATACATGTTATGCGGGATGCCTATATCACAACAATATGTACACTTTTAACAATTGATAATTATAAACTAATTTGATGTTTACAGTAGTGTTTTCTTTAATTTCCATAGTCTACGTTGTGAATCATTATATTTTTTTGTAGCCTTTCAATAACAAGCAGTGTTGATTTTAAGAGCTTATAAAACCACCACCCTGTATAATAACTATGTCAAGTATGACAGTTTTGAAAAGGGGAAACAATGGGCTTTCCAGATGTGAAAAAATATATAGCTTGTGTCATTTGAAATCACAAATCACTTCCTTATCCCCGAAAATACGCTATGTCAATTCCGGTTAAAGCGGAAGTGGGCAAAACAACGGATGATTAAAAGAAAGCTTTAAAAAATAAGTAAAAGACTGATGAACACCGCATTTCATTATCTCTATTAGTTCAAAAGCTATTTAGGTTAATAAAGGGTCAAAATATGATGAGGCACCCGGTATAACAAAAACCACAGTTACAGAAAGAAACCACAAATTTTTGTCGATTGGAAACACCGGGAGTGACTTATTCAAGTTTTCTACTCAGCTATCATCACTATCATCCTCAAGCTGTTCAATTCTGAAATCATCGCTTTCTGCTTGCTCATCTATCATTGATCAATCATTGATGGAGTGTCTACGTCTTCGGTGTCACTATTGAGAAGTACTTCGGGTACGTTTCTGCACGATTGTTCTTTGCTAAATGTGTATTAATAAACCGTTAAGTCCTTTTTTTTGCACCCACTTGCACAACTTCATCCTTTTTGCAGCTATATGAAATCCATTTAAGAGGGATTCAGGTGTTGGAACTTTTTCTGTTTTCTAAGGAGAGTACCGAGTGGGGTGCACATCCAGCCCCATTCCATAGAATTTTTTCATAAGACATATCGTTTAGGATATATTCTGCGAAACCCGAAAAAAGGTTGAAATTTTTATTTTTTTCCCTTATGGCGGTCGGTCAAAGTAGAAAACTTAGTTTTCCGCGGTGGTTCGCCAAAATCGAATATTTGGATTTTTAATGACCCCCAACATACAAAACATATCCAAAAATCAGAACTACCCGAGCTTTTGCAAGGTAAGACCATTTTTTCAAACAGATTGACTGAGGTAATGGAAGTTTGCTAATATTAAATCCCAAGTTGTGGAGTGTAATTTTTGGAAAACATGACGGCATAAATGAAAATTTCTAAATAACTCGGTTTTGAAAGTTTTTACGTAAGAAATGCAACAGAGCTTCTTTATTGGTTGTAAAATTTCTCACTAGTTGATTCTTTTTATTTAGCTACGACTTATTGCTTCGGAGATATAGCATCAAAAATGTAAAATGTAGTTCACACAAGAAATGCATAGAATGAGATTCGTATAAATGGTTATGAATGTTCAGTTACACAATACCTACGCAAGAAAAAAGAACCTCACAACAACTTTCAGGCGTAACAAAACCTACAGCTCACTAAATACGTATAAGCAAAGAACTAATAATGGGTATTTTGCTTTTGCTGGTCATTATTGAAATACTGTTCATGCTACAAACCTAAATTTAGTATAGGAGTAGGCATAAGAACATGTTCTGATTTATCTCTCTGTATTACAATTCTGTTCTCTCAACTTTTTTACACATACAGTGAAACTTAAAAGTCGCGGTTATGGCAATATAACAATTTCTATCGCTATTGATGGCACACTAGATGTACGAGTGTATTGGGGAATTCTACTCCGCTTTTGATAAATTTTCAAGTTATCTTTGTGTACTATACAAGATACGCATTTTATTGTTTCCAGCTTGCTGCTAGTTGTTGTTCCTTTATTGGAATAGGGTACGTCTTGATTCATGATAATGCAGATTTACGTGACATACTTTTGAGTGAGAGATTGAGATACGCCTTAACAGCGTGTCTCTAGGTTTTGTCAGGGCATTCAGTTCACAGTGTAGTGGGAGCGAGGTTGCTCTTTCCCTAGGGAGTGACTTTCCACTTTCCACTTGCTCCATCGAATCCAAACCCCAATCAAAGGGCCCACTACTACATAAACTAGTAATGTCCAGACTAGGACTTATACCGACCAACTGGGTTTCTCGTTGGTCAGTGACCACGGATCTGCTGACTGGGATAGGCTTGGCTAGTTTCTATGTACTGGATCCATGAATGTTCAGTTACACAATACCTACGCAAGAAAAAAGAACCTCACAACAACTTTCAGGCGTAACAAAACCTACAGCTCACTAAATACGTATAAGCAAAGAACTAATAATGGGTATTTTGCTTTTGCTGGTCATTATTGAAATACTGTTCATGCTACAAACCTAAATTTAGTATAGGAGTAGGCATAAGAACATGTTCTGATTTATCTCTCTGTATTACAATTCTGTTCTCTCAACTTTTTTACACATACAGTGAAACTTAAAAGTCGCGGTTATGGTAATATAACAATTTCTATCGCTATTGATGGCACACTAGATGTACGAGTGTATTGGGGAATTCTACTCCGCTTTTGATAAATTTTCAAGTTATCTTTGTGTACTATACAAGATACGCATTTTATTGTTTCCAGCTTGCTGCTAGTTGTTGTTCCTTTATTGGAATAGGGTACGTCTTGATTCATGATAATGCAGATTTACGTGACATACTTTTGAGTGAGAGATTGAGATACGCCTCAACAGCGTGTCTCTAGGTTTTGTCAGGGCATTCAGTTCACAGTGTAGTGGGAGCGAGGTTGCTCTTTCCCTAGGGAGTGACTTTCCACTTTCCACTTGCTCCATCGAATCCAAACCCCAATCAAAGGGCCCACTACTACATAAACTAGTAATGTCCAGACTAGGACTTATACCGACCAACTGGGTTTCTCGTTGGTCAGTGACCACGGATCTGCTGACTGGAATAGGCTTGGCTAGTTTCTATGTACTGGATCCACACTTAATCGACCACCAACCATTCACAGAGTGGTAAGGATTCGAGAGCAGTAATTAAAGATTGACGTACGTAGTTACCATAGACTTGCCATAAATATCATTGGCAACTACTACAATCACGTATACACAACGTTAACGTCTCACTATATAGTGCGAGTGTAAAGTCTGGAACTATCGCAATAAATCGTTTATTAAACGTTTTTGAAAAAAATCCTCGAACACGTCTATTCTTATCTTAAATGAGACATATTTTACTGTAATCGTCACTTAAAGATCGTCTTTTGTTTTTGAGTTATGACGTAAGCGATAATTTTTTTAAATGGAAACCCTAATGTTTTATGATGAATTTGGAAAGAGCATGAAATTCAAAGACCAAATATGCCGAAAAAGTATAGTACTGTATTTTGAAATTTTCTAGATAATTGCCGTTAAAGTTTTAAAACAAAAATCTAATAACAAGCAAGAGTTCCAAGTTTTAATAAAAAAATCAAGTAGCCATGTAACAATTGACAGCGTTAAAATTATGACAGTTCTTTATCAGTTTGTTTATCTGTTTTTATTGTGGGCCTTTTTACGTAATTCAGTAAATAATGGTGCGATATTTGACTGAAAAATAGCGAATTGAAATTTTAATATTGAGGGGATGTGGCGACCGTACTAAAACACAACAAGAGGTTTGTGAGATATTGGAGCGGTGAAATATCGATGGCGACTTTTCAAATCGCATCATTTTTTCTGATGAAGCAACATTTCACCTTAATGGAACAGTGAATCGTCAGAACTATCGATATTGGGCACCTGAAAATCCGAGCTGGATGAACGAGACGCACACGCAGTTTTCTCAAAAACTCAACGTTTGGGCAGGAATTGTAGGGGATAGAACTCTAGGACCATTTTTTATCGAGGGTTCATTGACAAGTGAAAAGTATTTGGATTTCTTAAGATACGATTTAATTCCTGCTCTTGCGGTGCTTTATCCGAACAATGAAGAACCGGATCTACCAAGCGATACATTATGGTTTCAGCATGATGGTGCTCCGGCACATTTTGCTATTGGTGTTAGGAATTATTTAAACGAAATTTTTCCTGGTAGATGGATAGGCAGAAGGGAACTCTTGAGTGGCCTCCGAGATCACCCGACCTAACCTTGATGGATTTTTTTTATGGGGCTATCTAAAAAGTAAGGTCTACACAAACCGCCCACAGACAGTAGAAGAGCTACAGCAAAGAATTCGCACAGAAATAAAATTAATTCCACCCGAGACTTTGCGTAAAGTTCGTGACGAATTTCAGTACAGACTCGGGTACTGCTTTGCACAAAATGGTGGTCAGTTCGAACATTTAATTTAATTGTTTTTCTTTACTTTGTTATTTATTGTTTCTTTTGTAGTTCATAATAATTTCAATACATTATACGCAATGAAACAGTAAATAAGCTATCAAATCATTGACCTATTTGACGTGTTTTCAATTTTTCATTACTATTATGTACAATATCTTCCAAATAGAAAAATACAATATCACATTTTTTTATCATATTTGGTCTAAGAATTTCATGCTTTTTCCAAATTCACCATAAAAAATTAGGGTTTCCATTTAAAAAAATTATCGCTTACGTCATAACTCAAAAACAAAAGACGATTACAGTAAAATATTTAAGATAAAAATTGACGTGTTCGAGGATTTTTTCAAAAACGTTTAATAAACGATTTATTGCGATAGTTCCAGACTTTACACTCGCACTGTATGTGTAAACAGTTCATATAATCTGCACAAGAATGAAAAGAGATGACAACCACATCTGTAAATATAAGTCGTAAGTTGATGAAAATTCTAATGAGAAGAGAGAAAAATAAATTATTTTTAGAAATGCAAAAAAGAAAGGATGCCATTTAAAAACCAAATTTAGTTGCTATAGAAAAAACAAAAGATACGAATAAACTAAAATCGTCGCAATATGCATCGGGATAAACGAAAAAACATAATGTTAACTTAGCATCCGAAGCAGCATCTAAGTAGTAGTAACTACAACTAAATTTATGACATTATAGGTTTAATTACTTCAGTATGGAATATTTTAGTAATTATGTAGTTGTCTCTACTATTTATTGTAACCATGTACTTCCAATTTTTGAAGCCATGGTAGCTCAGTGACTATGGCACTTGACTACCAATCTTGAGGTCCTGGATTTGAATTCCAGGAATGATACGTTAGAATTTTTAAATATCTAAGGCTTCCAGGTCGATTCAGCTTGTAAAAATGAGTACCTGGGAAAGCATTTCCTGGGGTAATATTAGGCGGTCGGTGCATAAATCTAGCCACTTTACAACCCTTGTGTACCGAACGGCTCGAGTAATAGCAGCCTACCCTGCTATACTCTGACTATATGGTTACTATAAAAGGGAACTATTATCATGTACTTTCATTACTTCTTAGTAGCTTTTAAAGTATGTGGGACGGTATTGCCACTTTGCATAATTACTTTAAAGTTATTGCAACTTCAAAGTGGTACTATGATTGTAGCAGTAACTTATCCGTAGCTACTTTAAAGTTTTGAAAACTTTAAAGTAGTAGTGAAAGTCCCTGCTACCTGTCTGAAACCATTGCTTAAGCTTTAAAGTGACGGACCCTTACAGTAGTATTGAAAGTACAGCTTACGTTTTTGTTACCCAGGAAAATCACTTGAAAGTGATTTTTACTACTTGTTTGCATCAGAATTATTACAAAGTTCTAGTTACTATTACAAATTTACAATGAAGTGACATTAACTTCTATTATAATGTTTACCTATGTTTGTACATCAAGACAGCTATTTGCATCCGACCTTAATAGGTCGGTCTGAAAGTTTGTGAATCCTTGAAGTAGAATTTGTTTAATTTCCTTTACTGGCCATTAAGTAACGCAAACTTTAGACGCGTATTTTATAAAGAATACTACTTTAAGGTGATTTTTTTGGAATACTGCTCCATATTTACTTATAAAATGTTGAAGGTTGTTAATCAATTTGGAATTTGTTACAATTGTTAAAAAAAATTTACTATAACCTTCAATAAAAATAACAAATTGATGCCAAATTGTGCCTTAGAAATAATATATAATTGATTTCTGTCATGTGTATCAACTTATAAGTATTTTTGTCATATTTATTAAAAAAAATTATAAATAAATATATTTAAAGAAGGCACATTGTTATTTTTCGATCTATTATCATATAACAGAAAAGTTGCACTGGTTTATAATTTTGGTATACTGGAATGCCAAAATAATCAAACATTTCATTGCTCTATGTATATTGTATACTAATGATTTCATAATGATCTAGGACATCCAGGCTAATTTGATGCTATTTTATTAGTTTTTTCAGTGTAAATACATATGATAAAATAATCAAAAACAGCATCATATTAGCTTTACTGTCCTAGATCATTATGAAACCAATAGTACTTATTACAAATAAAATGGTAATATTTTGTGACACGGTCGCAGCAATAGTATAAAAAATGATAATAGAATATTTTTTAAGTTGCAAGAGAAAGAGAGAGCGACGACGCGACACGATGTGTCTAAGAGAAAAGAAGTTCCACGAAAGTAACAATTGCTACGCGGCCACATTCTTGCTATGTAATGTTAACATAACCGAAACGTAACTAGACAAGTTTCAGAGAACGTATTTGCTACCCAAAAATTGTTCCCCATTTTGGTTCCAGGTACGTAATAAAACCATAGCAATTACGTGCTTGTCACTAGTGGCAAAAACTAACACTTTTTCATTTTTATTTAATGCTAAAAACAGAACACATGATATCATGAAATCGGGCATTTACCGTTTAAATTGTTCTTTTTGTAGTTCGGTATATATTGGACAAACACTCTGAAATTTTGACATAAGATATAAAGAATACGTACGTCATTACAAAAATAAACATCCTGAAAAATCTAATTACGCCAAACACTTTTTAGAACAAAATCACACAATGACTCCTCAAAATAATATTAAATTCCTACATTTTTGTAATAACAAACGCCAATTAGACATTTTAGGAGCCTTTGAGATATACAAACACAAACTCAGGTTACCTTTAATGAATGAACAACTTGAGCTCAGTAATTCTCCGTTACTAGAAGTATTAGATATTTAATTCTGATTATTATTATTATTTTATCTAGTTACCTATTTTTGTATCTACCTTAGCGACGTGTTTGTTTATAATTATATTACCTTTGATAATGACAGCATAGCTGTCGAAACAATATTGTCAGGTTGTATTTTAATAAAACTGTGAAACTTTTACTAATCTTTATTTATTTCATGACCATGAATAGTGGTCTGTTTAGAAAGATGCAATAATTCCAGAGCGATAGCCTTTATAGGGAAAAAGCTTTAAAAGCAAAAAGTATATGTTACGTTCAAGGAAAGTTCTTGTACGTATCTACCAAAACTCAGGAGAATTGGAAAATATTGAGTCGTTGTAAAGCGAAACTAAAAAAATGAAAACAGAAAGATAGTAATTCAATTCTTCCAAAATAATGTGTCAAAAGATTCTCAAAAGTTGAGATGGATCTTTAATTGAAACGAATTTAAACAATAGGTTAAGGAAACGTATTAGGTACGTTATTACAGATTATAAAAGTAAAGTAAGTAGTAAAAAGAAGCGTTAAAAAGTAGTAAAAATACGTATCTAGTGAAATAGTTCATTTTAATAGAATTTCATTTCACTCCTATCTCCGAAAAACAAACATTTAAATTTGCACACCTCATTGCAGAAGCAAGTTAGCAAGGCCTAGTAGCTATCGTGTAAGACGTCCATAATTCTTAAGAAACGATTCTCTCGGGTGCTGTATGTGGATGTGTTCGATAAGTAGACTGTATAGGGGAAAAGTAAAGTATTCCTCGCAAGCCAGATGCATCAACAGCAGCAGTCAGGAACGAAGTAGTTGCAAGTCCCAATACTCCCAATACGTCGGCCAAATATCTTCAAGGAACATTCAGTAACCTTTACGATATATATAGAATTTACCTTACTCTTATTATTTGAATTGTATTAAATGGACTTAATTTGTAACTATTTTGAACAATTTTATTTTTAAGAACTAAATAGACTATTTATTCTTCACTACTTTTGAGATGTTTGAAGCGAAAATAATTCCTTATTGTACGTAGAAGTTTTAAACTATCTCATAACTGAATTTCATTATGTGTACTGATTATTATTATCATGACTTATTCGTCATATATCTGAGTTATAGAAAGCTTTCGCGAGTTACAACGTAAACACCCTTGAATCGTACATAATCATTGCCCGAGAACTTTCTGGAATTTATAACGCATATCGTAGATGCAAGAAAGTACTAGATGTATTAGCTTTATCTACAACAATACATTTTTAATTTGTAAATACTACTGATATAGTAAAGTGAGAATAGTGGATCTAAGACGTAAATTTAAAACAGTTGATCAAGTGCGCGAGTGCAAAAATCAAAAATGGAGACGGCCTGGACATATTTGCAGAACGAGTGACAGACAAACACATAAGAAGAGGCAGACCAAAAACACGTTGGTCTGACGAACTAAGACAAATTGCGGGCGAAAATTGGATGCAACGTGGTAATGACAGACAAAAAACCCTGGAGGAGGCATTTACCCAATAATGGAGTCTTATAGGCTATGGTAATGAATTAATATTCAAACCGCTAGTGTAACAATAACACATCAGATCCTACAGGTACAATATAACCTGCAACCAAGTAATACCTACTTTTTACAAATACTGTAACTATGAGCATGCCTTCTCTTAAGAGCGAATCTCGTTCAAAAATTGCGATAATGTAGATTGCAAAGGTGAGAACAAATTATTAGCAAAAAATTAGCGTGTTTTTAAATAGACATCAAGGGGAATGTTTGTAATGTATAATACACAAGGTGTTTCAGTTAACTTCAGCATGAACTTAATGTGTGATACGACGCGAGTACTACTCGTCGATAGGAACAAAGATGTCATTTCTGATTATACACACATAGCAAGAAAATGCTAAAAAGGTACTTTTTGGGTACTGCTGGAATATGACAAGACCTACCTCACATACAAGATTATATACTGGGTTTGTCAAGCTAAGGAGTAGACTTATAAACAATAATTGAGCAATTATATGCAGTGACGGAATTACATTTAATTTTGTTTGTAATGTTAATCTGTGATGAGATAACAAAAAATCGAATGTTTACATTCGCATACAGAGTGATTCATTTAAAATGCACGCAGGTTTAAGGGGCGAAACATGAAGGTGGATAGATCACAGAAATGTAAAAATGTTTTCTATCTAAACAAAATTTTTGCATTAAAAGTTTTAAGGCACCTCAATAGTTCACCGAACTTGAGCCGGTCTTGGCAGTCTGATTGCTTACTATTAAATAATACACGCTAAATAATAGCAGATGTTTGTCACTTTAAAAATACTGTAATAAAATACGAGTGTTTATTGAAGGTCATCACTTTGTAATTAAGTATGAGAGAAATATACGCATTTAAATTATGTTATAAAACATCTGTTTAAGGAGAGATTCATTATCATTACGTACGTAAATATGTGCCGTGTTTTCGATAATTTTTCGTAAAATAATTTTCGTTACAATAATGAATGGTACATACATTTGTAACTATAAGAATGTTTGTAAATTTGCAAACCAGAGACGCAGATTATCTGAAAACATTTATTGATAATACACATTATTAAGCTGTAACGGTGTAAAACACTTAATTATGCTAAAAGATACTTTTATTGATGACATTATATGGGTTAATACGAGATACACGAAAGTTAATGGTTACTATACAGTTAAAATTAGGAATTCTCTTTTTTAGTTTTCATCGAGTTGAAGGTGAAAGTATTATTAATTAATGACTTTCAAGCATGACTTTCAATTCCAATAAGAACATACTGTTAATATTCAAGTTTTATAAAACAAATAGTGGTTGTTATTAAATAACAAAGATTCTGATAGCCCGTTATAAAATGGTGACCGTGAACTCGATAAAAGTACAAACACAGATTTTCTAGTAGTGTCATTAAACCATAAAACAGTAAAATACTTCAATGGATGGGGGGTTCCCCTTTATTTTGTAGAATCAATGCGTCAGAAATGAGATCATGCAGATTCCTTGTGAGATTGAGGTAATAGAATATGACCTTACAAGAATATTGTGCAATATACGCGTTATCATTAGTTAATAAATATTTAATTAAGTTTCAAAATGTACCCGTATCCATCATGATGTATTTTATTTTATAATTTTTGGTCATCCCACTATTCTAATAATATTATCGTAATCGTAAATTCCTCGTTACATGTGTTAGCTGTATCCCGATAAGCCAAGAGGTGACTCAATACGAGAAGCGGGCATGCGGTGCTAACAGCATCCGATAGCTTACGAGCACCTGGAACTTGCTCGAATGGGAATTTTGTTTCGATTCAAATAAGAACACAATTTGCTAATATTCAAATTCTTTAAAAGAATATGCAAATAGTAATTCTTTAATAAAAATTCTCCATAATATTCCATTATAAAATTGTGACCGTGAGCTTGTGAAAGTGCAAACACATAAATTTGCTTGTAGTGTCATTCAACCTTAACATAACAATAACAAACTCCGATCTTTTAAGTTGCAGACAAAACAGATCATATTTCTGTTTTTAAAAACAAGACTGCCTTCCGTAACTAGTTCAGTTACGAATGTCAGGACCGGATTCAAAATTCAATAAAACTTATTTTCTAGAAGACTATTTGTTTTTGACCTATACTTGCGTGCGACCTTCTATTCTCAGACTGTTTGGGCTGTTAAGGTTAATCTTAATGGCAGCATTTGAGCTTTAGGTAAAGCAAAACTTTAAAATGAAGAAAAGTGGAGAAAACATATGCATTATTCTTCACAAATCATTTGTAGATGTAGTTTTACACTTTGATAGTAAGAAAGACAACGATACTACAATAATTGCTGCGGCATTTAGTTTGTCGCAATTTTGTCTGTTGGAATCAAATCTTGACAAACGCTTTTCTTTTGCTTTTTTGTGTTATAAATGTTCTTTGGTAGATCAAAATATAATTTTTTTAATTCATTCGGTTTTGTGTCATAATTTAATAAAGATATGTGGTGCTTTACTGCTTTATAATAGATACCACTACAAATACCCAACTGTTTTAACGTTTTAGCGAAGCCCGCAAATGATAATGTATGCGATTTAATAAAGTGCGGAAGATAAATGAGTAGTGCACTTATGTATAATTAGATGGAGAATAATTTAAGGGTATTAGGAAAAAATGGGAATGTCACACTACTTTGATTAGATGAGATATTTTATTGCTGTTGACAACTGCATTATTTTAAAGGTAATAACTATAACACTGTAAAAATCAGTGGCGTGCGGTCCATGGCAGCAAAGGAAGCAATGCTTCCCTTAAGAATTTATTAAAAATAAAAACCAATGCTAACAAAAATATTTTTATAAAATTATGGTTATCGTTTATTTAAATTTGTAATATTTAATCAACTTAAAGTTCAATATCAATTCCGTACAGCAAAAAGTATAATTAAGAGTACTATTTTAAATTAGGCTCATTAAACTTGCGCGGGAAGGTAATACTGATTCAAATGTGTTACATACACTGCATATAAGCACTGATTTCGTTGCTTACTGCTCTTCTTTTCGCCTTGTCCATGCTATCGTTAGCGAGCGAGGTCATACGGTTGACATCGTATAACATCGTTATTTTTAGTGTGCTCCGTGCCCAAATGTTTATTATTTATTATAATGTGGCTTATTTATTCGGTTTTAGTGTTTTATAAATGTTACTTAAGTAATGTAAATCTGTGAACGAGATTGTATTTTGAAACATTTTATTATTTTAATTTATATAACTGGAACTTTTTTAAAGACAAATAATTCTATATTAGTTTGCTCTGTAAACAAATTTAAAATTGCATTATCGTCATGACTGCAAATTCAGCTGCTTCGGTGGAAGGTTCAAGTACTTCCGATACATCCGAATCGTGACAATTTTGTCGTTCAGTTTGTAATATAAAGAATTGTAGATAAACTTTTAGATTTTTCTTTGGTTCTTAAGTTCATAAATGAAAGGAGTAGAATTCTTATATTAAAATGACGTTTTGAGGGTGGACTTTTCTCTTTATCAAATTTATTTCGTCTAAAAATATATTATAAAATCTTATATGTAAATCACAAAAACAAAAAACAATAAACATTAAAAATTAACAAAGGTACGTACCATAGACGGCTCATTATTGTACTATATTGTAATATTATTAATTATTTAAATTTTTTCATCTCATCTGATCATCTGTTTTTATTGGTTGAACAATAAGATGGTTAGTTTTGTCATTTTGACGAGCAAGGAAGGAATAGTTCAGGTTTATTTTGTGAGAATGTTATCATTTGTAAAAACTCAAAGTAGGAGGAAATAAGTATTGATGGACTGAAGTAGTGGTTATTTTATAAGTATTACAGAAATTGACAGAGAATCAACTATTCAACAAATATAGTTCAAGAAAAAAAAATCAATTATTAGAAATTGTTGAAAAATGCAGATCAAAACCAGAACTTTAAAATTTAACAACAAAGATTAAAACCTGCACCAGATATTTTGCTAAAAAATGACCGGAAAATCGAGTTGCATTATAAATACATAGTAGTTAGTAGTACTTTTTTAAAATAAAGAATAATAGTCAACAAATTCCACAAGTATAAATTGTAAAAGTTCTTCTTTGAAAAACTTTTAAGCTTTAATAATTATAACACTATTTTTTATATTGTACCTAATAGGTATATTAAAATCAAAATCGTGGTTGCTTCCCTAGCCTAGATTCTCACCGCACGCCACTGGTAAAAATGCTTGCCATGGATTATAGGCATGTTCTTTTCGCGTGGTAGTTTGTATACTAAATAGTCACTAATAAGTGTACACCGTTATGATTATGGACAATATTTGCAGGATTAATTTTATGTTTCCACGCTTTATAACGCTTTCGTTCTTTTTCTTTTCTAGAGAAATTATGAGGCGACACTGATGGATTTTTAAATGTTATTATACCCAACAACGCAACAGTTAAACAATTTAAACAATAAACTACGCTTCAAGTAGAGGCAGTCGTGTCGGTATGACGTCACACGCTAAACACCCTATTCTTTAGGAGCCGATATCTACAAATCTATTATCACTAGACAAGTGCGGTTTTCATTTTCATTCTTAGAATTTTTATTTTCAAATGATAATGAAAAAAACAGATTTTTGCACTACACCCCCATTTAACGTTACACCGCAAGTTTTATCCCGAGATTTTTTTTTGATCTAGGAAGTGAGTATTTCTGTTGTTAGAAGTGAAGTATTGCACCTAGCCCATGCGAAGTTTCATGAAGTTCTATCAAGGGGTTGTTTTACACGCTTCTTGCAAAGTTTTTGAGTACTTTAACTTCTGAGTGTCTCCTGATTTAAATATAAAAAATAAATACCTTACAAAATATACAAATAAATGAATTTATTTGAACCTAACGTACCCGATGAAACTATAGAGGAATATCTAGACGTTCCGTGTCAGATGTCTCTACCTGTTAACCCATTCTCACCAACAGATATCCAACTGGAAATTAAGAAACTAAACAACCATAAAGCACCTGGATATGACCTGATTACAGGTCAAATATTAAAAGTACTCCCTAAAAAAGCAGTCGTACTTTTAACCACTATTTTTAACCGCATATTGACCATGTCTTATTACCCCATACTATGGAAGTATGCACAAATAACAATGATCCCCAAACCTGGTAAGGCACCAGAAAATGTAACCTCATACAGGCCGGTTAGCCTCCTTCCTATATTAGGTAAACTCTTCGAAAAAATGTTTCTTGGAAGGCTTCTGAGTAACACAGACTTAGCATCGCACCTGCCCTTACACCAGTTTGGATTTCGAAATGGACACTCCACCACGCAACAAGTGCATAGGATAGTGAATGAAATTGCACGCAGCTTGGAAGAAAAGAAATACTGCACAGATGTATTTTTGGATGTAGCCCAGGCTTTTGATAAAGTCTGGCACACTGGACTACTTTACAAATTAAAACGGATACTCCCAAGCTACTATTACCTCCTCCTTAAATCCTATCTGACAGACAGACACTTTTCTGTCAAGCACAACAATGAACTCTCTAGTTATTCTTCCATAAAATCTGGTGTCCCGCAAGGTAGTGTCCTCGGCCCCCTCCTTTACCTCATCTATACTGCTGATATACCTGAAGATGATTCCACGGTTATTGCCACTTTTGCCGATGACACTGCTGTTTTATCCACTCATGAAGACCCTGTGATCGCGTCTGGGAATCTGAAGCAGCATCTAAACCTTATTCATGAATGGTTTATTAAATGGCGTATCAAGATCAACGCAACCAAATCCGTCCAAGTAACATTTACGACTCTACTTGACACATGTCCTCCAGTTAGCCTAAATAATACTCCAGTACCTGTCAAAGCGGAGACCAAGTATTTAGGATTACACTTGGATCAACGCCTAACCTGGAACAAACATATCCAGGCCAAGCGACAGCAACTGAACCTAAAGTTTAGGCAAATCTACTGGCTACTTGGAAGAAGGTCAAAACTGTTCTTAACCAACAAAATACTACTATACAAAACCATACTCAAGCCCATATGGACATATGGCATACAACTCTGGAGATGTGCTAAACCATCCAGAATAAAATTGATACAACAATCCCAGTCCAAGATACTCTGAGTCATGGCGGATACACCGTGGTATGTAACAAATCAAACCCTACATGCAGACCTCGGCATACCATTCGTCACGGAAGAAATTAGCAGATTCTCCCAAAACTACTTCAGTCGACTTCCACACCAACGAATTGATTCATCGGCTGTCCACTGTCCATCCACCCGGGCGAAGGTTGAATAGAAACTGGCCACACGACCTCCAAACACCATAATAAGAAATTATTTTTACAGGAGTATCACTGATGAGTGATTTCTCCTAACACTGCCTATTCATGTTATCATATTTACTTAATACTCCTTGTAGAGTAGATTGTAAATTTCCTATAAATAAACAAAAAAAAAAAATTTTAATATACCGATATGATCTGCGTTTATAAACCATTTTATATTATAAGATACCTATGCGTGTTCATTTTGTGGGGGTGGGGGGGTATTAATTTCTTATATTTTAAATCAAAGGACTTCCAGAAATCTTCATCCCGAGTTTTTCATGTTGTTGGAGTGAAATGTTACTCTTGCACCTACTCCTACAAACTATGCAGGAATTCATGGAGAGAAATACTTCACCTCTAGCAACAAAGAATTGTCACGTCGTTGACCAAAAAAATTTCGGAGTAAAGTTTGTGGTGTTACTTGTAACAAAAATAAAAGCAGTGGAACTAAGATATGGTTTTAGGCCCGTATTTTTGTAAGTTCTACACGGCATTTCAGGACAATAAACGCATCTTCATAGGAATGCCAGCTTTATTTCACGATATGTAACTCAAAGTGCATTTTTGTGGAAAATGGGAGAGTAAACAAAGAAAACACATTCACAGACACATTCATTGGGGTGATTAATGCTAGGAAATGCTGCGTGCGAGGAATGCTAGTTATATCAGTTACTAAGATTTCACTATCCTAAGTTCCTTTTAACGATTTTAGTCATCTCGTTTTCGTGATCAAATTTTTTAAAGTTGAAGCCCCTTCTCCCTAAGAAGTGCTCTAAACTGAAAAAAGATCATTTTGAGTTATTGACTATATAAAAGTCAAGTCAAGAGTCTACAAGACTCAAGAGTCTACAGTAAGAGGTCATTCTGTAACCAAGCCTTGTAACCGTTATTAATTAATAATAACCCAAATACAACAACAAATGCATAATAAAATACTGTACTTACTTTAAAGTTTATATTCCGGCAGAGACGGCGCATTAATTCAGATTACGCGCAGGCGTTGGGGGTGTTAATTGCAAAGGCTTACCGATAAGGAATAGAACGCGGGAACAAATAATATGATAGAGGGCGCCACTCAAATCTTATGATGTTATGAAATAACTAATATTCACATATTCACATCCAGTCTGTTTCGTTGTTGTTGCAGAAAGAAAGGTATTTAATTTTTTATCCAACACCGTGAGTTATTAAGCCCATAACTATAGTGATTTTAGCAATTTAAAGTGACCTATAAGTCACTAGTGAGTTATAAACCATAAGTCACTCTTGCCATGGTGATCGCGTCACAGCCTTCCCATAAATTGAACTAATTTTTTCTCAAATAATTTGTCAAATAAAAATGTCACAACTGTCATCAGAAAAAGAATGCGTTTTAACGAAATTCTGACGGTGTTGGATAAAATTATGTATGGAACTCGTGTGTTATCGGTCCTAAGTCACTCTAAAAAACAAAGCCACTCGCACAAAGTGCTCGTGGCTTACCCGTTTTTTCTCGTGACTTATTTCCCTTATAACACACATGTACCATAAATAACTATAGTCTAATAATGGCCAAACCTCCCCTAAAAATTGATTTTAGGCTATCGATAAGTAACTCTAAATGGGTTACCTTGACACTCTTGTTCTTCGAAACTTTTTGGATATTAAATAATACAATATTTCCATCTGCGAACTCGAGCATGCCGGTCTCTGCTGCTGCATATGCGCGAGATATCCTTGCGTATCTTATAGACGGAGAGCTAGTGACTAAAATAGTACCCCAACGTAATTGTTATATGAAACTTATTGTGGCAACTTTTTACCGTAACATATTCTAAATTGGGCCATGTGCGATAAGGGCCCATCGTCGATCGTCTAGCTTTCATTCATAGTATCGCTTTAAAAGGGACTGGAATAAAATTTAAGTTTCATACAACGATTAGTCGGGGTTAGTTATTTTAGCCACTGGCTCTTACACTATTAAGTAACTAGGGAAATTTTATCCTTTATTGAGAGTTTTTAGGATGTAAAACATTACATTAATGTAAGCGCTCGGTTTTACCTTGTTATCGTGATTAAAGCTGAGGAGTGTCCAAACCTGCGACCTTTAGGTTAGGTGATCTACGGAGGCGGTTTCACTACAGGTAAATGCCAGTCCGATTCAAGTTTAGTTTGCGTGGGCAATACAAATACGGAATAACGTTAAATTAATTTTTTTATTGGAGACGTGAACATTTCTAGCTTTATTTGGATTAGCCTAGAGCTTTGAAATGTAATATTTTTGAAATATTATCTATTTCATAAAGTAATGCAGGTACTATAACAGTATTAATAAAAGTAATTGGTGGCTTTTCAAAAATGGAAGCAATAGCATTGTCATTCAAGGAAATCCTCTAAAATTAAAAGAACGTTGAAAATTTTAACGTCCTGCTTTAGTGGTCTCGTTATCCTTCATGATTAAATTCCAGCTATAAAGCATTTATCCTTCTTTCTTCGCTCAACCAAAACGAAATTAAATTACAAATTCGTTATTAATTTAGAAATGTGCAATTGTATATTTTTACGGCTGCTTTTGAAGTCGATGAAAGGAAGTTCTTCTTCTTAAGGAGTTTCCCTATTATCCTTAAGTCGTAAAGCATTCCTCTGAAATAGTCGAGCCGGTTACTTGGTTACTGCAAACTTGTGGGAAAGGCGAAGGTACTTTCAATAATGATAATGGCTTCGGGTCTTAATTAAAGCCTGTTTAGGCATGCACTGTACACAACCCTTTGTCGTTTCAAACCACACTAACGGCTTTTGCCTGTCATTACCACTATGGAATTCGTTGTGAAGTCTAATTCTGAGGTTTCAGGGTTGGCTTTATAACAACACTTTAAACATGTGTAAGTATGCAATAAAGCACTACTAATAATAAACAAAAGTAAAACAATTACAATAATAAGAACACCCTTGCTGGGTTTTTAGGGAATTTTATATTTATGCTAGAATATGCGTATGTGTTGTAGAAAATATGGAACAGAAAAAATAAAAATGAAAAGCAGAATGTAATGCTTCAAATGTTTGTAATGCCAGTGGGCAGTGTGTGTGTGTGTTGAAATAAAAAGAAAAAGAAAAATTAAAGCAATTTATTTATCTAGCGCGTTGTGTTACTACACCAAAAACTAATTTATTTTGTAAATTCCAAAACAGCAACGGTCAAGCTAAACCTTTAGGTTATTGCGGAAGTTTGCGTTTACAGACCTATATAGTACCAACTTACCAAAACATTAATATTAATGAAATAAACGATAAAAACGATGTAGAATATAATGTTCGTGATAAGCTACAGTTATGAACTTCCTAAAATATGAAGGGAAAACTGTTGTTCTCTACAATATTTAGTTAACTAACGTGAAGCAAATGCAAATTAGCTATTTAGAACATTATAGCTTATCACCACGCACTCAACCGAGCATGTAACAGTGCAGATAGCGCCGTCCCTGTTAATTCTCATGATGCACTCACAATATTATTATTGTAGGATATATTTTTATAATTAAATTTAAGCGACGTTGCTAGCTGAAAGGAAAATATATCCTCAAAAGTTGGGGTTGGAAAAAATTATGTTTTCTAAATTTAATAGGTTATAAATTATTAGTAATAAACATCGTTATAGAAAATGAAACATGCTAAGTAAGAATTAAACTAAATTTTAAATGCCAGAAAATCAGAGTTAAGCACATACGGGGTGTTTTAAACAGAAAAGTTCCCTAATTTGGTTATTCTGATTAGCGATTAAGCTAGGCCTATAGGTAGAGATAATAATAATAATAATAACTACTACAACCCATAGCCTAAACCAAGGCCCCAGAAGCTATAAGCTTGTGCGGGAGGGAGGGGGCGATTATTATTATTATGTAGGCCCAATGTGCGGCTGCAGCCGACTTACAGATGGAACAGCGCAAATCCCACATTTGTGTCACAGCTAAGGAAAACTGCAGAAAACCTTAACCAGATCTGCCGGCGCCGGGAGTCGATCGCGGGCCGCTTGGGTGAAAGTCCGGCACGCCAGACATTACACTACCAAGGCTGTTCGATTATATATAGGTATACGTAGATATAGGTTATAAGCTAAAAAGTATACATAGGTTACTTATACTCCAAATATATAAACAAACTAATTATTCATTTCAGTAAATTTCAAATATAAATGTTATTTACTTATATACATAATATAACTATTTTTCTTAATTTTTAAATTTTACTAAAAACATAGAAGGAGGATAAGCCTAGTTTGAGATACTAATTAATAAATCTTCTACTCGAAATTATGCTATTATTGTATAAAGTATATTCTGATACTACGTAACGATCTTTAACTTTTCTGATAGTAGCTCTCTTCGCCATTGTTGCATTCTTATAAAAAAACCTTAGATACACCCTGTATTAAAAAAAAGTATAAGAACACGCGATGCCAATTTTCAGCCATACCGTAAATTCCATATGAAAATAAAATTGGCTTATCAAAAACAAGCAGTGCCGCTACTACTCGCAACATTAATACACAGATATAGCAAGTTGAGAATGGATTGAGTCATGCGATGGGCGAAAAAGCGTGTGTATCTCTGAACGTTTCATGTTACATGCAATATTTTGCATTGCGAGTATTATATTTGTGTTTTGACGATAACAGAACAACAAAAGCCGCATATAATAACGTTGCAATGTTAATTGTATTAAACATTTTTACAACAATTACACGAGCTGTTATCATGAAGATATATGAATGTACCCTGACGTTTCTATTTAAATTTAAAAAAGAAAATACCCGAAAACATTTTCCACAAGTAAAATAACATTAGGGTCAAGGAAATATTTAAATTTAATGCTTTAAAATGAGCTAACGTCTATCATTTTCTTTTAGAGAAAAATACATAAATATGACGTTAACTTTCTCGAGATAGGCCGTTTTTGACATACACTTAACATAAAAAGGAAAAAATCAGAAAAATAACTTTCATTTTTTTTTTCTTCTTTCAGATCACATTCGAGAGTTCGCTTGCGGGAAACTGTATTATAGAACCCTTTATCTGGACAGCAGAGGAGAAGCTCTTTATGTCGGTGCCATGTAAGTGAGGTTAATATCTGTTTTAATATGGAAAAGAATTTAGGCCAAAACGTTCTATGCAAATTTTGTGCTTATCACTGAAAAAGAAAAGTATCCTTGCAAATATCTTGTTTCTTACTTCTTTCTGCTAAATTTGGCTATAAAAACAGATTTTTCAAAAATTAAGTAATTTTCATTCTCATTTTAAAGCTATAAAATCTGCTACTTAAGAATGCTTCGGAGTTTCAATTGATGTAGTACTAGATTTTCAAATTTTATTTTATTCAATAGTTGACTCGAAATGTGCCAACTTACATTAGCGTACATTCTGTTGCATGCATAAGTACAAGGTGTGATGATCTAATTTCCGGGATGCACACGTAAAAACAATATTTATATGCTTATCTGTAACTGAAACTCAGATAAGTTGAGGAGCAGTGAAGCCTCGCTACACTTGTTAAATAGAACGATCCCATTACGGGGTCAAAAGAAGGAATAGAGCAAAAGCAGAGGGGATAAGAAGGGCATAAAAGTTTAGAATTTGCAAATGCATTTACATTACAAGTTAGGACAAAGTAGATTATTTTTTTAAAGGCTGTTGATTTAGTATGGGTCCTATTATTATGAATAATCGGGTATTCTTGCAATATTTATAATGCATTTCCTTATGCAATAACAAGAATGTCTAGAAATATGAATGTGACGATGATTTAATGACCTACGTGATGTGTTAGTGGTATAAATATTGGTTTTAAGTGATTATTTAGCGTAAGTATTGGAAACGTGAACAACGCAATTTCGTTCTAATAGTAAAGTGTACTCTGGTTATGTAATAAAAGAATTAATATTTAGAATAAATCGTATCACAACTGGAGAAAAAGTCTTAAAGGAGAAGGACTTGCCACTTACAAGCCTTGCCCAAACATGGCTCCGCCGACTGTAAGGCTCGCAACAAACCAAGGCTGCCGGACTTTCTGCATAACAAGTCGTCGTATAAGTCAACTTTGCAGTCCGAAAGTCCGGAGTTTGTTTGGACTAACTTCTTTATTGGTCGATGAAACTCATCATGAATCCAACGCAAACATTCCGCCCAAGCTCTTAGATCCAAGGTTTGATTTAATCTCTGACTCGACTTCCCATCAGAACCGATGGGTAGAAAACCCCTATGTCTTATGTGGAATCCATAAATCAAACAACATGGAGTTTGTTTATAGCCTACAGAATGACAAAGGCTGCTTTTACATATATATAAATACCAAACCTACCAAAATATAGCTGTGCTGGAAGTATCAGCTTGACCTAAATAACACTACTTTAGTTTTTGCCGGCTAATCCCAATAAGTCGGAGAGGGGCAGGGTAATACAAGATATACAAGATAAAAAAAAACAAGCGCCACTTCGTTTTAAAACAATTTTTATTACTAAAGCTTCAAACTTCTTAGATAAACGAAGAAATAGACCTTTTAGTAACGTATATACAACTTCCACAATTTCGTAATAAATAAAACACAAACATGTAGTGAAATGTAAACTTTCTAAGCAGGGCTTTATTGTTTAATGCAAATTGCAAACGGTAATTATACTGATTAAGGATTTTAATGTCTAGTAAAATTAACAGAATGGTGATTGTATCACAGCTGGTTGTAAATCTTAAAAACTTTACCCTATGATAATTTCACTGCTCGAGATCTCGTGTTAACTAGTTCTTAAAACTAACATACATAAATAAATAAATTATATAAACGTTTTATAAATATTTAGACACATAAATGACACATAAAATGACACAATATATTTATACATACAGTTTCAAACAAACATCCCACCATTCGATGACCCTCGGGTGATACGGTACGGTTTTAAAGCCTTGCTTAGGGTTTTTCGTTTCACCCTCCGGTATAGTTACATACAACCCTGTACGTATGTGTGCAGGTACGAACCCAAAGGGGAAGACCTTCAAATTAAACCACCCAATCCAAAGTCAAAGAGGCAGGAAGAGGGAAAAAACAACGAGCAACGAAACCCAAAAGATAAAAGGAAGAAAAAAGACATAAAAATAAAACACCGTGTATGGGGTATTAATTTGAAATATTTGAGCAGAATTTTACCTTTCGATATACTGAAAGGTCTTTTATTACACTATTCCTTCAGGGCAATTGATAGGGAAATATTACCTAAAATAGAAAAAGATTTTAATGAGATTTAGCACATGGTGGAAAATAAAAAAGTTTACCTAAATGGTTAACACTAGAATCTACTCCGTCTAATTGACGATTGATCACATATAAACAATCAGATGATCATTTTGCTGGATGCGAGATTTTCTCCGCTAAAGCGAATTATATCCAATCAATTTACTATTTCATCACACATTCAACTTCTAATGCAAGCCAACCATTTTGTTATATCAACTGCCCCATTGAGAATGCGCTTGACAGCGCTGGCGCGAACTTACGATCAAGAGAGGAAAATGAAAACCAGTGGACAGTGACCGTCAAACAATCAATGGGTTGTGAAATTTGGCGTTATGTTTCTTAAATTATCGTACAGAACTGTAATACGTTTATATACCTATATCGTATAATATAACTATATAATATAATATATAATCGTATACTTTGTTACGTGTTGATTTAGTGACGCCCTGTATCTCATTGCTATTGTGCCATCCTGTATAATTTCTTGGGAATTATTGCATTCTCTCTACTTTAGTTGCCGTTCTGAACTTTTCTAAAGTCAATTTCCTATTTTGATAATTCAGTACTACTTCTTTTTAATCGCTGTTGTTTCGTTAGCTACACAAGAATTTTCTAGTGGAATTTCCTGTCCAAGTGTCCAATTGTACAATGAAGATGAACCTGTAGACGCGATAACATTCCGTGAACTTTTGTGCTGTCCTGATTTAATTTTTATACATAAACCAGTTTTGAGTAAATATCCCACACGTATAAATTCATTAGCCTCATACTTTTGCTTGTACAACCCTATTCCGTTAAACCTTACTAAAGTTTATTTACAGCTTAGTTATCCTTGTAATAAAGCATTTTATATTTTATTTAGTGACTTATTATTTATGTGTAATATTTGTGGTTATGGTTTTTGCAAAGAAAACTTTCAGCTCTTTAGGTATGTACATTATATTGGGAAGAGTCTACCACATTGGAAGTAGTCGCAAATGTGTAGATCTTTACAGATATTGTCGGCAGTACACTCTGGAGCTATTTTAGTCGACTCTTGGTACACATAAGCATAAAAGAAATGCTGATAGGTGCAGATAAGGTTTATGATCCCTTCCTTTCAAGGTTTTTTGGTCAAATGCTTATACTGTTCAAAAAAGAACTACAGTCTAGTGTGAAAGTTTTGAAAATAGTTCCAAACTTATTAGCGATCTTGAGCAACAATCTCTGATACTTAAACCTTGATGTGATCTGAGTTAGTAAATTACTAATCGTTTAATACCTATATACATTTGTGAAATATAAGAATACTTTACAGTTAGCCTGTTAGAAGAGATCAAAGTTGAAGGACTATACGAGTAACAGCCTCAGAAATCATGAATTATCAGAAATTTAGGAATTCTGCAAAAAAAATTAAAAATTTCTGATTTTTTTTAAATGTTAGAAATATTTAAAATAGTGAACATTTCATCACCGACAAAAGTTAATCGATATAATTAAAAAAACAAGAAACGCGTATAAATCGATATACCTAGCAAAGTAACGGAAGCTTTGCGAGAATTTTTTTCTAGACTGGTTGTATTCGAACCACGCCCATTTACAATAGATCACGTTTCTCTGAGAACCTTAATACCAAATTTAGTGAAAATTGATCATGTCTGAAGAGAGTCATCATGTTAACAAAAGCCATAATGTAGCTTTCGCTCTTCCAGTAATTATTTTTAAATTGAAAATCTATGAACCAGTTTATCCGAATTAAGTTTTCACGAATTAAAATGTATAATAAAGTATTTTCAGTTTTTTAGTATCTTTTTAGATGATAGTGCTGTGTATAAGAGTACATTCGAGTACATTACGCTTTCAAATTGCTTAATTTTTTTAAATAAATAAATTGATAAAAGCTTTTAACATACTACATAAGATTTGCTAGATATTTAGTTTTATCAATCAGCCACATTTAGAATTGTAAAATAACTACCGGTAGCTAGTCCAGTTACAGATTCAGTTCTTCTAGTATCACCTTTAATAATAATTGCTTTTTGATGCCTCTGTTAATTTATTGATGGTATTGAAATCGTATATAATTAATTCCTATTAGGTACATTTACAGTTGTAATTAATTACTACTTCTACTTCATGTTCATTTTTCATGTTTTATATTTCAATTGTTAACAGAAGTTATGTTTAGCTCCCTTTGCTTGTTTATTACTCTTTTATTTATATCACGCTCATTTCGCCATAAAAAAGTACATGATATTTTTGTTGTTGGTATCAAACTGATTTGATTTACATTTTCGGCAGCCGTTCAAGGATACTGTGTACATTAGACTATATTAGATTAAGTTGTTAATATTGTTAATGTGCGTTTCATGTTGGTTTGAAAATTTTTTGTCAATTTTATCTAGGAATAAAAGAATTTAATAATATTTAGTTACTAAAGATTTTATCCTCGAAAGCACGCAAAAGCCTGATGAAGTTTTTTTTATCAATTTTTTATATTAATTCGATATAGTCGCCTGTATAATTCAAATTGTAAGCGACCTTGTACTCTTGTATTTTGGAATTTGCCTTTCGTGTTGTCCTAGAAAAACATTCGTCATTTTAAATGTTCAGTTTCGTTTTTTGCGTGTAATCTTAGGAAAATTAGCAAAATATTATATTTATACGAAAAGATTGACAACAATCTACAAAATTAAGGGATTGTTGATCCACATAGGAGCTATTTTAGATAGTGTAAGATTTTAGAAAAACTAGAATATTTTGAGAGATATTTTAAAAATCGGTGTATTTTTGAACTTCAGGAACGAGCACAATTATATGACTATTTTAGAAGTTAGAAAATTATTTCAGGATCAGTATATTATTTCCGGATATAAGTATTTAGACACAGTTTATAAATAGGCCCATAGCTATATGCGGCAGCTGTATATGTAAACATACATTATATGTAACGATTTTTGAATAGTCGTTATTTGATTATTATAAATTCCTGAATTTGCATTGAACCTCATCCTGCACATAATATCTTAAATATTGAAGCGCTTAACGACGATACTTTAAATGGAATTTAATTAGAACATCAGAGTGGTTGTATGACTGTTCAATGGTTTACAAAAGTAAATTTATGAAAAACGGACAGATAACGTGTTCTTATTATGGAACATCTATTTTGTTTATGCAAATAAGCATCAATTCAATAGTTGATGAGAATGGGTTGGTGTAACATACATATAGAAAATTAAAAATGAAAATTATTTACGTTATATATAACGTAAATAATTTTCTGTTTTAATTTTCTGTAAAAGCTCTAGGTAAAAGTATTTAAACAAACATTAAAGAATATAAGAAAATAATAAACCAGTTTATAACTGGCATTTATAAGGTACAAAAGATAGACATTATATAGAACGTAAATAATATAAAAAATATATTTTATACAATGTAAAGAAGGTAAACATATAGAAAACCAATAGTATAGAAAGCAAATATATGTAAAACAATTATACAAAAAGAAGAAATATAAAAATTTTTATTTTTAATAATTATATTTTTATAAACATTTATTTTTAAAAATTAAAAATAATTCAATTTTATAAATATAAATGATATAATTTAAAATATATTGTGTCGTTTTTTAACTTATTAAATTGAAACGAATTAGAAAATATATACTATTATATAGTAATACAATTTCCAATTTCTTTATAATTATGCCATAGAAATATTTTTTATGATCTGCAAGAGATTAGATAGTTAGTTACATTAAAAACTTACTGTACCGTACAAAATGTTTTTTATAAAAAATAGAACATTTTAATATTTTTTTTATAACAACAAATATATTTTATTGCTAATACGTATTAGATATTTTTATTGAAATATCCATAATGCAGTAATATCCAAGAATATCCGTAATACAGCATAGATATATTGGAATTGAACCCAATCTTATTGAGAATTAGTATGTATTATAATAAATTTTATTTTTATATTTTTGTGGTTCCATTAAATTACTATTCTACATTTTTGCTTTTGTATATTATTGATTTTATATACTTTTACATTCTGCCAATTACCGTAAGTAACGTTAACGTACCAATTCCGTTGGCGAAAAGGAGATTTCAAATTCCGAGAACCAACAGGTAGAGACACTATATATACATATTTATATAGCTTAATGACTAATATCTAAATAAAGAAAACAAAACGCCTCATACATAGTGATACGATATTTATATATGGGGTTATCAAAATAAATTCGAGTGGACTTCCCAAAGACACAGACAAAAAATACAAATACAAATTTCAACTTGCGTACATTTAATTGAAACTAGGTGCCAACTGCTTACCCTAATTGGTAAGCTTTAGTAACTTGTTGCTTTTGTTGAAATACAAAAAAAGAATTCAAGCTCGGATCCTCACCTCTCTTACATCGCGTAGTTCAATAGGGTTTGGGTCATCCAGCGCTAGGTAGCGCTGGCTGTCTCGACGAATACCGAGACACATGAATGAAAACACAATGCTTGTACTTAATAATTTAAGGATAATACTCCGGCTAACTATAAAGTAGTTGTGAAAAACCCCACTTTCCCCCACGAAAATTCAGACTCTCTCAGGTGGGCCGCTTCAATAGGTAACTAAATTATTATAATTAGTTATCTTTAGTTATTCTTTATAATTTGTTTACTATTCTATATGCCTTTTTGATATCATCAAAATTTTTATATTAAAAATTAAATTAAGCACTACAGAAAAACTCATGATTTTTAATTACTAAGGTTGAAATCCTTTCCTTGTTTTAAAATTGGCGATACAAGATTACCAACTTAATTTTTTCTATTCCCCTAGAGTCAGCTGTCTGCTTTCATTAAATAAATAAATCAAGAAACATGTGTCATTGATCTCTGCATAATTATTTCCAATTAAAAAAAAGTTTTACAAAATTGGAAGATCAAATCCATTTAATTCTTTTAAAACCATGGTAAGAAAAACTTTATTTATTTATATCCAAATCCATTTAATTATTCAATAATTTCCATAAATTTTTCTTGCTAATTAAACATTTTGAATTAAAAACTTTTTGAATTTTATACTTTGATGTTTAATATATAAACCTAACCTCAAAACTTTGACATTTCATTATTAGGCCAACATAACCTTAATTATTATTAATCTAAACAAGGCATGTGTACTTTCTGCCAGATGTAAAATGAAAGAGAGTTTGTTGGAAAAATGGCTGTCTATTTATATTATTTGACTAAAGCAATTACCTTCTATACAAATTTTGGACAAAACAAAAGACTGTTGACAGGGATACAATAACCAAATTCTTATTTACAAATTTTCATTAAAGAAAATACTATTTAAATAATCTTATAGTCTATTAAATAGATTATATGAACAAACAAAATTAACTTTATCATTGAATGTCGATGGCACACAATTTGTTTAAAACTATTTATTGACCTAATTACCCAAAAATACCTTTTCACACCTTCCCCTCTTCACAAATTTAAACAATATAATCTTAATAACATCATTTACATGTTTTTAGATGACAGGAAATTCAAATAATAAACCATGTTGTTATATCAGCAACAAAATGCAGCCCATACATTTAAGATTGTATCAATTATGTGGTAAAGAAGCAGCTTTACAAACCTCCACCAAAATAATTCAACCAAGACTTTTAATATACTTTATTTTATTTCGTATTTCAAACAATTGTTTATATACCACAATTAGTAAAATAAAGTATATCTTTATCTCCGTTGTCTATGACACCGAAGTTCAAGACTTTCTTGATCTCCGTTGTTGTTGGCAACGTAAATCATTTGATGTTGCATAACAGCCACACGTGACATGCTGCTTTTCCTTGGTTACGAGTATGACGGACACAGACAAGGCAACTTGCTTCTTTATACAATAAATTCGGATGAATTTTAAAAGGGAGAAATTAGGATTGAAATACGAAATAAAATAAAACAACTTATGCAATACGGAGTTCAAGCTTCTTTAAATCCTTGAAGATGTCATAACGCTTTGGCTGACGCCTCGGCGTTATGATACATCTCGGATTTAAAGTATCGCTTGATCTCCTAATTACATAATATATATTAATTCGTAAAAGAAAAATTACTCAAAATTATTATTTTGAAAATTGAGGTTAGGCAACAAATGTTTTCTATAAGATTTAAGTTCGAGTGGTACGGCTGTAATCTTAAAGCAATATGACCTTGTTCTTGTACAGACTGTCTTTATATAACAGGTTATCACATTTGCGTTGTTGTATAATTTCATATAAAGTAATTGTGGTTTTAACATTGTTGGTGAAAAATGAGTATTGCTTCTACTGAGTTATCCAGGAATTCATATCTCATTTGTTGGAATTAATTTGCACATTGACATATGGAGCTTTGGCGTTACCACAACGAAACTGGAAGGCAAATTGGGAGTTAGTTTTTCTTTCAGACACTTTTATAGTTTGTGGAGTTCATCTTGTCGTGGTAATCCTGATTTGATTCCGATGTTAAAAATTAAAACAGCGTGCGGAATGAAACTTATTTCCCCACCGGCGTGAACGAATGGTCCCTTGCCAGTGTCATTTGTCCTGCATGCACATAAGTTTCCCCTATATAGACAGTCGGCCGACCTAGGCTTCGGTAATACTTCATCGTTTCTAAGTATGTAATGTTCAAACCGCAAATATCGTTTCGTTCGATTAGTGCACTCCTAATATCTGTTTTTTTTTCATTGAGATCTCTCTTAATCCTATGAAGGGACGTAGAACTTTCGGTCCACTCCTCCTTTTCCAGTTTTTGTTGCATACGTTTTATTGATTGTTAGCAGCTTGTGAAGATGCTGTTGTTGATATCGATAGTGATAAGTTCTGTAAGGTAGATTAAATGCACAGCTAGCTTTTGCGTTTCGCTTTGCTTTGCGTGGCTTCAGGCGTTTCCTGGCACTTGGATTCCGAGCTCGGTGGCATAAGTAAATTAAACAGCCACATCAGTAGCTAGGGTTGGCAGGTGGCTGGGACAGAGCTGCAGTGCCCAGAAATTCTAAATAATGTTCCGTCCCAGTCCCGTCCAGCGAGGATTTTGTCACGCTATACAGTAAAGGTTATGCATATTTAATTATTGACATTTAATATGCAAAAGCAAGACAAACGCAGCAGTAACATTCAGTGGGGGTCAGTGCAAGGGATAGGCATACGAAACTGGCACTTGCTCTATTGGTTTAATGAATAGCCGGCGTTGGAAATAGGGCGGCAACCTATAGAAATGCAACTCCGAATCTTAGCGAGTTAGTATTCAGCCATTTAAATAGTTTATATACTAAAGGGAGTAAAAGAGGAACCGAATGTCATTTGATTTGTTTAAGGCTGAACTACTAATTTAGTTAGATTTTGAAAACCTGCAGCCATTAGAATTATTTTTGAATAGATAAAGGTGTCAAATTAGTTGATTCAGATAAATCAAACATCAAATATATGTGGCAAAACAATATTTTCTGGTTTATTAGTTTAATAAACCTATTAATATACAATGTTTTATTCAAGAAACAGCTGCCCATCTTTCTGACTTGCCGAATGATTCAATGATAATCAAGTGTAATTCTGAATTTTCGGGGTTTTGTGTTTGCTATGGATATCACACTCTGTAAAAAGCAAATATGTTTGCTCCGAGTAAAATAGGGAAATGAGCGTAAGATCGGTAGCAGATGCAGTAGGCGTTGGGGACTCCAATGTGGCAAGGATTATTATCCAAACTGCACGAAAACATGGGCTCCGAGGGCAAACCAAGAAAAGGGCGAAAAGAGAGGAAGAGAAATACTACGTTCAGGGATGTTGCCCTTATCCAAAGAATCAGTATTATAGCCCCAAGAAAGACTAGGGATGACATCATAAAAGCGATTCCGTTTGATGGGGTGATTATGAAGATCGTACTTCCACCGTTTATATACACTATGAAATATAAGGACTGGCAGTGGAAGAAAGTAGTTTTTTACACATTTTAAAGTTCACGGGTATAGCTCTAATCTCGTCCGGCGCTCACTTGGGAAACCTCTTCGACCTGGCCACATTCAGCAGACACCTACACCCACCAAAGAGGTTGTTTTGGGTTGTTTTACAGCTTCTAGATCAGAGGCCCTTTCCCCCAATTAAAGGAATGATGGATAGCACGAGGTATCTCGCTGTGCTACAGAGGAAACTAATCCCAACAATACATAAGCGGCTTCCTGACGGTGACAAGCTCTTTCAGCAGGATGTTGCTCCTTGCCGAAGCTGCAAGCTCACCAAGAACTTTTTCACTAAGGAAAAGTTGGCAGTGTTGGACTGGTCCGGAAATTTACCAAATGTATTAGAAATTTGTAGGCCATTGTCATAACTGCTCCACCAAAACAAAGATGATCGACTGTTTCGTCAAAGTCTGGTATCGTTATTCGTGACCCAGAAGTGAAGGAAATGTACGCGAAGTTCTTTGATTCAATAGTTCCAGTCATTTCATTAGTTAGATCAGCAGCAAGTGCTTCATGAGTTTTTAAACATACTTATAACGGTCCTAACTTATAGTTAGATAGGGAATTTAATTACAAATCTAACGATATGCATCATGTATGGCATCATATTCATGTAAAAGTAAATATTAAAACATTTATTCCCTTAAATTATGAAATATAAGAAAATTAGAAGTAAATATGTTTTTGGAAAAGTTAAGAAGTTATACAGAAGTTAAATATACAATATACAGGGTATTAAATTTTAAAAACTCAAAGTTATTGGTATTTTCAGCGAAACGAAAAGTCGGCCATTTTGACTGTGTCAAGGTTATTCAGTAAATCTTAAATTGCGTACCTGTCGATACTATTTCACACATATCGGTTTATACATAATCGAACTTACCTAGCTGTAGCTTGGTCCTAGTTCTATTGCCATCTGGTGTTTCTATTAACGATATACAGTGTGGGATTAAAGTATGGAATATTAAAAAAAAGCGAACTCATCCGGTTTTTCTAAAAATGCTGAAACACGTCGATTTTATTTTTTTAAAATACACATTAACATATGCGAGTCACCTTCCAAATTTCATTTGTTTGTTAGTTATGACGTCATCATAACTTTATGTTTATGCAAAATAAATCATAAGGTTGCATAAGAAAAATTCTAAGAAAAAAAAAGAAAAGTCGATGGGTAGCATTTTGAACTTTTAATTTAATAGTGTTAATTTTATTATTGGCTTTATTTTCATTGTTCAGTTTAGAATTTTTTGTTTATCATGTTTTAGAAATCATTATTTTCTTAGAAGTACGATAATATCAATATTAAATCTTGTTTCCAGCCTTACTTTGTGGAACTCCATAATCATGAAATAAATAAGGATTAGTAAAAGTTTCACAGTTATAAAAACTGTGAAACTTTTCTTTATCTTTATTTATTTCATCAATATTAAATGTTCAAATCGATTTTTCTCAGAATTTTTGCTTGTAACCTTATGAATTATTTACTTGATCATAAAGGGAAAAAATCACTATCGGTTTCTAATACTATATTGTCATTTAAATCTTTTGTGATGACGTCATAACTAACAAACAAATGAAAGTCGGAAGGTGAATCGCACATATTAATGTGTATTTTTAAAAAATAAAATCGATGTGTTCAGCGTTTTTAGAAAAACCGTTTGAGTTTTTTTTTAATATTCCATACTTTAATCCCACTCTGTATATAAACAATTATATTAGGTTTGTCGAATTTTTTGTAATTATTTGTTTATCGTTTTTTTGTAATTTTCTTAATTGTAAAAATATTTTTTCTAAAACCTATATACATATGCAATATTGACATTGTGTACTTCCTATCAGTTGCTAAAACGTCACATTTTATCACAGCGTTTTTAGAAAAACCGGTTGAGTTCGTTTTTTTTTAAATATTCCATACTTTAATCCCACACTGTATATAAACAATTATATTAGGTTTGTCGAATTTTTTTGTAATTATTTGTTTATCGTTTTTTTGTAATTTTCTTAATTGTAAAAATGTTTTTTCTAAAACCTATATACATATGCAATATTGATATTGTCTACTTCCTGTCAGTTGCTAAAACGTCACATTTTATCCGTGGGACTAAATATTTTTCTCTGGCTACGCGAGGGAAGTCAAATATTTAGTCTACTATTCTAAAATTCATATTGCATTATTTTATTAGTATATTTAACATTAAGTATACACTTTTTATTAAAATATATTATAATATTTAGTAATGGATGTGAATTCAAGGGATAATTAATTTATTGTAAATCTGGATGTTAACTTGAACATATGTCAAACTAGGTACTTAATAAGCAATAATATTTATATACATAGTATATTACAGGATGAGTTGGTAAAGGACATCTTTACAAGCCAAGCGCCAATATCGCGAGGCTTGGAAACTTTACCAACGAAATATGTATACTATTTTATTCACAATCATTAGACTTAATCAAGAATAAATAATCAAAATAGCCATCTATCGACCAAAATAAATTTTAAGGAAGGTTTCAATACTTGCCGCTAGATGTATGTTCTCGGTATTTTAAAACACGGCCTACTAGATTCATATAAGCAAAGCTTATATGAATCTAGTAGGCCGTGTTTTAAAATTGGAAATTAATTGATTCCATGGTATTTATTAAATATAAAATACCGAAAAATAAAAGTAATATGAAATAAAAAACATATTTTTAGCGTTAAATAGATTTCTAAAAATCTAAACTTAAATCCGATAAAACGTCTTGTTTTAAATTATTTACAAATAAAAGTTGGTAAAGATATTACTGGTCAGTTTTACTGGCCACTTCCCCGCGTATCTGTGCTAAAAGTATTTTAGTTCCAAGAAGTAAAATGTGACGTTTTATTTGTAACAGGCATGAGGTAGAAAATCCTGGGTTTTCTTAAATGCACTAGATTTTTTGTGGGGCCCTATTACAAAAATCCTAGTTATGTCACTGGAGACAATGGTTAAGCTAGTGATGGGCTCAAAGAATATCCAAATCAAGCGCCCAAAAGATTTTAATTAACTTTAAAATTATATCAACAGTTCCACACCAATAATTAAAAAAGGCATGTCTACTTGAAATTTTTTGTATCATTTGTTTATAATTGTCCATATAGAGAGATTATAAATAAAATATAAGAAAAAAATGCTAATTAAAAATTTTTTTTGTGTTAGATTACCAGTAGTAGTATTTTATATAGTATAAACAATTTGAGTTCTGTTCATGTCTGATTGTCATCTAGATTTTTTTACTTTCATTACTTTACATTATTTTAAGTGCAACGTAAAAAATTGATGTTCTATTTCAAAATGATTAATTGTATGTTAAAAAAGTAATTAATATTAACATTATATGGTTCTTAAATTAATAGAGCTAGAAATAAACAATAAAAATACAAAAAAAATTAAAAAAAAAGTTTGGAGGTGCCGGGCATCGATCCCGGTACCTCTCGCATGCTAAGCGAGCGCTCTACCATCTGAGCTACACCCCCTTGCTTATTAAAGAAAAAACGTGCACTACAAGGACATTCACTTCTACACTTTTTTTATAGTAATGGTTTAGAAAAGGTATAATAATGATATCGCGTGACCCAAATAAAACGTGCCCCAACTAATTAATTAAAAAAAAACTATATTTAAGGTAAACAAAATCAGTTTTAAACAATGTAAACAAACTTATTCTGTAAAATTTTTATTTTATCCTTCAAAATCTAAATGCAAATGAAATTAATAAACGTTAAGGTGATTTTTTTAATTACCTAACGGAATGATTTAAAACAGCTTTAATAATTAATTCTTTTTGGTACATACACTGGTATAAATATTGTCTTCTAATAGACAAAAAGTTTTATATTCATGGGGCTCAAAAAAGCTCGTAGTATTTATGACATATATTATACACAATAAAGCACGACGGTTCGCGAAACCATTTTATGTAGGAATGTATTTCAAATTAATTAATCTTTGCGTTAAATACGTTGTGGAAATGTCGCATACACGCATTTTCGTGCGACATCAAAATTAAAACCGCAAATGAATTATGGTGAATGACCACGGGTCCACACTCGTAATGTGTTTTTCAGAGGAAAGTTCATTAATGCTAATGCTGTTATGCAACACGGTTGGGTGTCTTTTTCCCTAATTTTTGCCCTGAATTATGAAGGGTCAGTTTGGGACTATAAAGTAAAATTTTTACATTTTAATGGTAATTTAAAATTAAATTCTAAAACTCTTTTTGTTAAACTAGCAAAAAGCGCTGATTCTTTTCGAAAAGTACAATATACCTATATAATATGCATACATATATATATTTTGGTTAATATATTTCTATAAAAGACTTTTTAATTAGGAAAAATAACTGTTATTAGTTATATACACAAAAGAATTGTTTTGCTAACATAATAAATACTACCATTTCCTGCTGCATACGCAAATTCGTGTGCAAATTTCTCCAAGCGGAAACTCTGCTAGCGTTCGCCAGAGCATGGTGCGTAAATGTGCAGTAACGAGTAATTTAGCTAGGGACAAAATGAAACTGTCAATTGGTATTACCAAGAGTTCCATTATATTAATGAATGGAAATTTATAGCAACTCGAATGTTAGAAGTTGCAAAAGTAAAGTTTGTTTTTGGGAAAATAAAGAGTCTTGCTTTCTTGGATTATACGAAATGTAAATGCTTCCATGCAGCTCATTTATAAAATAAAGCTAATTAAGAGTTCTCTTGTGGTGGTATTAAGCATAAATGTCTAAAGACATTTATTTTATATTAACCTTTAGCATTTGCTCTTGGAACTTTACATTTTATTAAGTTAAGAACTTTGCTGAACTTCTCTAATAATGGCATATAGGACATTTATACACACACAGCTTTAATAATAATTACCTTCAAAAGTAATAAAGAATGCCATATAACACCAAAAGTGCAGTTTATAGATTTTCATTTAATCCTGAAAAAGACAAAGTTCAAAATATCCCCTAATCAACTAATGCCACGGCTAGCATTGAAGTTGAACAAAATAACTAGACGGATTCCAAAAAGGTATGACCTTTATAGGGAATTGAAAGTTAGAATGAGTTTAGGACGTTTGTTGAGCGCCACTGGGTTCAAAACGATTATAGAATATTCTGAAAAATTTGAAACCAGATTTCCATTGGTAAGAGTGTTAACATAGTACTAATAATAATAATCTTAATAATAACGATATGTCATCAAAATAAAGCTCAGATTCAAGATTATGCAAATATCACCATAAAGTTAAGCATGTGAATGCGGAACTATCCTAAATCTTGAAGTTCTAGTAAATAAAACTGACTGAATCTTCTGAATAGAACTGTATACAGAAATGAATTAAAGTTTACAGTTTTTGATCAGAAATAATGAACCTGACTGTTGTAACCCACTGCAAGACATAGACACGATTTTTTCTTTAAATTTCTCTATGACTTTCCGTAGTGAATAAAAAGTGTTTTTGTTAAAAACAAAACTTTACGCAAAATTGGTAAGTTGCACTAGAAAACTTTTAGTGTTTCCTAGAAGGGATCAAAAAAGTTGTTTCAAAATGTACTGCAATGAAAAGTTACGAGAGGGCCGAAATATCAAATAAAGCCGAGAGATGCCTTTGCGACAATAATATATTGGGTATTGCATCAAAATTCACAATAAATTCTATTTCGATTTACGTTTGTGATAACGAGTACGTTTTTGAAAGAAAATAATAGATATTTATTAACAAGTACATAATGTAAGACTTTATGGATGAGCCCATTTTATGGTATGGCGAGCGAAGTAAGTAAGGCCTATCAAAAACACAAGTCTATAAAGTCCGATTATGTACGAGTTGCTTACAAAGTTTTATGTTGCACTGCTAAAATTGGCTCATTATAAAAAAATATTTTATAGATTTGACATCAAATTCTTGACAGAAGAAAGATTATGTAGTGTGCTTTTGCTGTTGCTATACTTTATTTTACTAGTATTATAAAGAGCTACTGTATAGCCGCAAAACCATTTTATAAACGGTACGTTATAATGCAGTCATACATAATAGTTATTTATGTATTAAGGGCATAATCTATTAGATTATGGCGTGAGAGAATGTTTAAAGCCCGACGAAGGAGGGCTTCTAATTTCTCGAGGGCCATTATCTTGATTATGCCCGTGGTACATACAACGTTTTATTTTATTTTGCTTCATGGAAAGGATAATTGCAAGCAATTGCACATTTCATTTTGAAAAAATGTAATAGTTATAATTATTTATTAAAATTGTTAGAACTCTATAGAAACGTTTTCTTTGTATCTTAGCAACTTTATACGCCCTCGGGCTAAAAAAGCCAAATTACGCCCGCAATTGAGTGCCAATAAAGACGATTATCATGTCAAAATAAAATAAATGGCTTTTATGTGTTACTTGCATATTATTCGTTGTTTATATCTGTGATACGAACTATATAAACGACTCCGTAACATTATAAGCGGGCGTTATAGTCTACAACGCCCGCTCATCGTGTACTTTGCAAGCGGAACCGACGTTATGTTCAATAGTAATTTAGACCATTAGGCAAGAAGCTATACGTTTGTGTACGAGTGTTTTGCAACACAACAAATTTGTAATGTATTTGTAACGTAGTTTCTGGGCGCGTGATCCACGATTCTTTTGTGCCGACTTCTGCAGAAATTTCTTAGATGAAATTAATAATTTATTCTTTAATGACATTGTGCTATTAGAACCTTTTTTGTTGTCATACTGGTAACAACCAACAACAATAAGATTTCTAAATTTAAAATTTCATATCTGTTTGACTTTTGCAAATTTAGTAAAAGTTGTTACCATCTGACAAACATAAAAATTCCTAGTTTTATAAATATAAACAACGTCTTTGGCAACCACAACAATTACAAATTAAAACTAATTTTCTACTTGTACATATTCTTGTGAAAAATAAAATCTTGTATGCACAAGCGTTACTAGATGATAGTGTCCTGAGGCCCTTTAGGACCTTGAGCTCGAACATCGTCGTCCTCCTGGCATTATCATTATATTAACACCCATAATTGGTACATAAATAAGAATTATAACGGCCTCTTTTATAATTCTTTACATTTAGGATTTCATAGCACATTTATTTTTTGTGTTGTAGCTGTCGAAACAATTATCAGGTAGATTATATGATTATAATAAATTTGTAAAACTTTTTACTAATAATTTTGATTTATTTCAAGAAATATAACCTTCGCCATTTTTCCTTTTACGTTTGCTAATATTTTGGTCCTGTTAAAATTTTAAATCAATGATAGAATTGAATGAATATCTACGAATTTATTCGCCTCAACAAGATTTGCTCCCAATTATCGAATACAAAGAAATTCAAATTGATTAAGTGCATTTTTAGATAGTATCAGCTCAAAATTAAATTACATTTGCTAAAGTTCGTTCTTTATTACAGCATAAGCGAACATGGATGGGTTTTTATTGGGGAATTTGAACACCTTGCAAAAGGAATTAACATCCCCATAAAAATTGTTACTATAGAAGGCTCTTATCGGTCGGCATAGTGTTCACGGTCGGCAAAAGTGTTCAAAATAGCCAGTCGACTTAGTGTCTACGGCCGACTATGTATAGACTTACTGTAACTAGTACCATGTTTGAACAACGTAAGGAAATTATAGATCGCTTGAATAAAAATCAAAAATAACTAACAACTCAACTCAAGTAGAGACATCTAAAATATATCTAAAGTGCATAAATTGGTAACCCTCAACGATAATGAAAAAGACCATAACAGATAATGCTCCACATTACAACAAAATGTATACTATAAACAACTAACTAAAACTAACAATGATCGAACAAATGAGACACTACCAAAATCATACACTGTATGACATACAGAAAGTGAAACATTATGCTTACAATCATAAACCCCCACAAACAAATCGAGGAAACCGATTATGTTCAGAAATGCTGATACCAACTATTTAGACTATTCATAAAAAAACAATAAGCCAGCTTTTCTATGCCTATCTATACCTTTTCTGGTCGTTCTAAGTACTTCTTCAAAAAAAAGTTTCAATAGACTGAAATGAATACAAGAAAGAAAATCTATTTTAGGTTTCCGTTTGTATGCTTTCAGAGCTACTTAGAGCTTTCACAATTTCTTTCTATGCCCTATGGATATACTTGTTTAATTAAAAATACTCATTCATATCCTTTTTTAAGCTTAATGCTTTTCAATTAAATAGCTCTAGCAATTTCTATATTGGTGAAATTGTGACAAAGACGAAAAACGTATTGTAACAGAAATGTAAAGCCTTTCATATACTCTACACTATACTATAGATTATATTCTCAAGTAACAAACAATGCTACCAGTATTTCTATTCTTTGTACCCCGTTTCGACATGGGAGCTTTATTTATGCCACAAATCAAAATCTTCTCTGGAAATTAAATTAAGACGTTCTACTCTAGAAACTTGTTAGGTGAACGTCAATTACCTAAGTGCTTTGAACTTTTGGCATTTCGGCTACATTTATCGCGATTTCTGTATAATCTGATTGAATATAAGCTGCCTTCCAATCGCAAAAAAGGTGACCGTCTTTACATAAACTTCTTAATATTCCATCAGCTTTTTTTAAGTGTTTTAAAACTTTTTAAACATAGCTTATTCAACTTTAAAAACTTCTGCTTAAAGACCAAAAAAAAAATTAAAATTCATGAAGTCAAACATAAAAGGAAAATATTCCTGAAAAAGGAAATCAATTTTTAAAGTTAAAATTTAATGTATTGGCATTAAATTTAGCCTTTTTGTTTTTAAATAAGTAAACTAATTTAAAGTTAATCAAGAGATAAAAACAGAAAGGTTTGTAAAGGGAATTACGTCACGGATGGGAAAACTATGTGTATGAAATTGGAGTGCTATCCATCTTCCATTACTAATAATTCATACTGGAAATTTGAAGGTGTCGTATATTGCAGCAATAACGTTAATCTAGTTACACGAAAAGCTCTTAAGCTCACTCTAATGCACTAGAAACCGCGTACTAATTAACGTATTAAGCTCCATAATACCATTGCAGAATGTGCCTTTAGTCTAAGATTTTAGCTGATATGGATCTAATATTGTACTTGCTGGATAAAATATTATTCTATGCAGTAATTTACAGAGAGGCTATAAATAACTTAATGTGTAATATTTAGCATGAAAATGGATTTTCTGATTTTGCAGTCTTGCTTTTGTCTGTTACTTTGTTAGTGTTACGAGAGAACATCTAGATAGCAGTGCGTAGTAGTTATGGCACTAATAATGACGATGATATATCAACAGAAAACACAAATTAACCGTATGAATTAGCAAAATCGAAAAACAAAAAACGAAAAAGCTATTCACGAGTGAGTGATTGACTAACAAACCTTAATTAAGCCACTGCTGGTGTACAAATACATTTTATTCTCATTAAACTTTTTTTTTAATTTGTGTCCCCTTTTCATAAACTAGGATTATAGGTAACACTGTGGTAATTAAATTAGAAAGTAGATGATATAATAGAATTAAATGCTAAGCTGTAGATGACCTTAATAAATAATATATATTTTTTAAATTTGTTTCAATCAGGCCAAGACGTTGATTTAGCTTGTGCTTGCTGGGTGAACACAATTTTAAGAACTGAATTACAAAAATGGATAATACCAGGAAAATTGTTCAACACTGTAATAGTTAATAATAGAATGTAATAATTACGTTACTGTGATAACGTATCAAAATCAAAACCAATTGTGAAAAAAATTTGTTTAATATTGCATACCTCTATAATTTTTTAATTTTCATGAGACAGTTGTCGTTAGAAGAGCCACAACTGCTCCTGTAGCGTTTAAACAATTTTTTTTTCATTCATGTGACAGCGGTATGCTATGCTATTTACATCTTTGATAGGGTTACATGAGGTCAGCAAAATTCTTTCCTAAAATAGGGCTTGCAATTGTGGGATGATATTAGAAATAATACTTTTATCTACAATATCCTAAGCAGCATTTTTAGTTACCGCTACGTACCAGCAACCACCGGTGGAACTATAAAGATTTTGCCGTTAGTCACAAGAACGTAATTGCTGCGGTATTGTTACGTGCCTGGAACCAAAATGGGGAACAATTCTTGGGTAGCAAATACATTGCAGTAACCTTTCCGGAACTTGTCCAGCTACCTTTAGGCTACGTAGCGGGAACGTGGCGGCGTAGTAATTGCTACTTTCTGTTTTTCTTTTTGACACATCGTGTCGCGTAGTTGCTCTCTCTTACTCTTGCAACCTAACAAATATTCTTTCACTTTCTCTACTAATGCGGTCGTGTCACAAAATGGATTACTATTTTATTTGTAATACGTACATAATACATAAAGAGATGAAATGTTTCGTTGTTTTGTCAATCTAGCATACCAAAATTATAAACCATCGCAATTATTCTGTTAAATGCGATGATAATAGATCGAAAAATAACAACGCGCCTTCTTTAAATATATTTTTTAATAAAAAATGTCTTGAATAAAATATGACAAAAATACTTATAAATTGATAAACATGATAGAAACCATTTTATTTTATTCCTAAGGCACAATTTGGCATCGATTTGTTATCTTTATTGGGAGTTATAGTAAAACACTTTTTAACAATTGCAACAAATTGCAAATTGATTAATAGCCTTCAACATTTTACAAGTAAATATGCAGTAATTTTGAAAAAGTCACCTTAAAGTAGTATTAACTGTAAAATGTGTGTCTAAAGTTTTTGTCACTTTATAAACAGTAACGGGAACTCAACAAATTCTACTTCTAGGTTGTCGTTACCACGAAGTATAAAATAAGTTAAAAAATTCTGGAACTTTTAAGTGACTCTTACTATAAAACGACGTCAACGTTTCCGTAGCCACTTTCTAGCTCCTGATGTCACTGCAAAATTCCTATTGGAACTTAACCTCAAATTTAAACGTCAATCTTAAACAAACAACCAATATTTTTATAGTGATTGCTACTTAATAACAATTATTATTTAATTATGGCTTATTTTAAAGTTGTAGCGACGAAAGAAAAAAAGGGGAATATATTTCACCCTTGTTTACTACATGATAGTTTACCAGTGATCTCATCCTTATTTTTTTCTATTTTGTATTGTAAGCAGTTGATTGTGTTTCCACTGATTTCACCTAACTGCTGTTTTAATTTTCTATAAAAGGTGGACATATATCTAAAATTCTTCTTTTTTGTTATTGCATTTGCCTTTGATTTTTACTAAAAACTTGCAAAACTGCTACCACTGCAAAAGCACAATTAACCTCCAAATTCCAAACTAACCTACAGGAGATATACCTCTTTCGAAGTTACTGTCACTTTATTGTAATTTTTTAATAGTAACTGGAACCTTCTAGTAATTCTGATGCAAAATAAGTAGTGAAAATTACTTTCAAGTGATTTTCCTGGGTAACATAAACGTAAGTTTTACTTTCAATACTACTGTATAGTTCAGTTACTTTAAAGGTTAAGCAATGGTTTCAGACCGGTGGCAGGAACTTGCGGTGCTACTTTAAAGTTTTAAAAACTTTAAAGTAGCTTCGGGCAAGTTACTGCTACAATCATACTATCACTTGAAGTTGCAACAACATTAAAGTAATTATACTAAGTAGCAATACTGTTCCACATACTTTAAAAAGCTACTTAGAAGTAATGGAGCTACATAGTTCTAATAAATAGTAGAAGTAACTACATAATTACTAAAATATTCCAAATTGGAGTAATTAAACCTATAAAGTCATAAATTTAGTTGTAGTTACGTAACAGCTACTCAATCAAAGTTCCGATCTCAGTTACCGCTACTTAGATGCTGCTTGGGATGTTAATTAAGTATTAGTTTTAACACAGATATTAATCAGTCAGCAAATGTTCCAATGTATAATTTAACAAGACATCATTGCCGCAAGGTCAATTGGTGCCAACATTGGTATTTTACCGAATTTGCGTCAAATTCAAACAGTTCTGGCTCGCACGGTATAATACTTAAGCATTCTATTGTGATATTATTTTTATAGTAGGACTCGGCAACCTGCGGTCCGCTGATTGCTTTCATACATAAACTTCAACTGATAGTTGGTATTGTGGCAGCTCTCAGCTCTCTAGCATCTGCCAGTACGCTGCAGCCCAATTTTGTTACATACAGTATTGGCAAAACGCTTTGGATTTCGGTTTTCATGTTTGAGCTAATGAAAAATGGCGAATACCAAGTCAACTGAGAAAGACGTCATCGCATACTAAGCTCCACAATATAGTAACTTTATTATAAGGTTGTTGCTATAGATAAGAATTTTTAAATCCAATTGACGTTTGCCATTTTGATACAATAACCCAAATTTTGTTTGAAACTTTTTAAAGTCAACAATCCTTGTACGTTTAGTAACTAACGAAAAACAACTGATAATTCCGCTGCACTTGCAGAAGAACAGTACAATTTTATAAACTATGGCCATGGTAAATCTTAATTACCAGTTTTCAGGTCGCACTAGCACTTATGAGATACATATAAGCTAACGACTATTATTGCCGCAATAGCAATACTGGTAACCAGAACCGACAGCTTAGTATGGCCTCTAAAGCTATAAGGCCTCGGTTGCGATTTTTCAAGTACAGAAATAACCAGTCCAACATTTGACCCGGACCAACGCTATTTCTGTAATTCTATTATTATGTAATTTTGAACACCGTTTGATCAGTTTATTACTTCGTTTTGATTTTCGAGATCCAATTGACCTATATATTTATTTATTTAAATTTTTCATGTTCCATATTTCCAACAAAGAGAAATTACAGTTTCCGTCGCTTGGAAGACCGGAAATGACCTCTTCAAGTTCTCCACTCACTATATATCCTCAAGCTGTTCAATTTCGAAATCATCACTTTCTGTTTGCTTATCTACTTAATTTCTCAATCACTGATACGTCTACGGCTTCGGTGTCATTATCGAGAAGAACTTCTGGTACATCTTTGCATGATTTTCCAATGCAAAATATCAGCATATTAATAAACCGTTGGGCCTGCTTTGCTGCACGCACACGCACTGCTGTATCCTTTTTCAGTTACATGAAATGAATTTAGGCTACATTCTTTACTGTCTTCTGTGGACAGAGGCCGATATTGGGGCGCACCCAGCTCAATTCCAGAGGATTTTTCAACTTCCATTTACTTCTGCACTTGATGGTAAGAACACGTGACAACATGTATTATCCTGAGTTGGAGACAATTTGGCAAAATTAAATTTAGCTTTTGTTACGCGTTTGCAACTATTTGATATCGTATAACAAATAGTAGGTCGTTAAGGTCTGAGTATAGTTCTCAGTTCTGATTTAGGAGATATTCTACAAAAACCGAAGAACAAGTTATGTAGCTATAGTTATGTGAGATATGTTGTTAAATTATATATGATTGATGATTTCTGTCTTAAAAAAATAGTAGATAATAATTATCAATATTTTACAAACAAGCAGCTCGTATTACATTAGAAGCGAGAATTTTTAATTATAAAATTTTCGATACTGAATATCGTGGATTTGAAAACTTATAATTTACAAAATTTAGACATTTTTATTTTTTACTTAAGCTTCATATGCTCAAAAATTCTAAAAATAACGTAATCTTAATAGTTCCTCAGTTATTCTTAAAATTGTAAATTTCCATATTTATAATAGAGATTTGGAATACCTAATATTCTAAAACTTCTAGTGCTTCTAAGTACCTTATAATAATTAAAGTTTTAGCAATGCAATAGTAGGGGACTCGTAGCGAATCGAATTTCACGCTTTCAAGAAGTATGATTTTTAGTTTACAAATCTTAAAAGTTCAAGATATTTCGGTTTAGAGCTCTGTAGATCAAGCTCAACGCTACAAGTTTACGTCGTTGTAAAATATTGAGATTTGTAATTTACTAACATTTCAGTTTTGTACTTTCCAGAATTTGAAACCTCCAGAACTTTTAAAATTAGGAAGATTTGGGAACTCAGAGTTTTTGAGATACATTGTTGAAAGTTTAAAATTCGACATGTTATAGTACATAAGGTCTAAAACATCAATGTTTAAAAATAACCGTTTAACATTCTAACTGGTAGGTACTATTGGTTTCATCATGATCTAGGACAGCAAGACTAATATGATGCTATTTTTTATTATTTTATTTCATTTCGTATTTCAAACAATTGTTTATATACCACAATTAGTAAAATAAAGTATATCTTGATCTCCGTTGTCAATGACACCGGAGTTCAAGACGTTCTTGATCTCCGTTGTTGTTGGCAACGTAAAAAATCAGTTGATGTTGCATAACAGCCACACCTGACATGCTGCTTTTTATCTCCTTGATGGTTACGCGTTTGATAACACAGACAAGGCAACTTACTTCTTTATACAATAAATTCGGATGAATTTTAAAAGGGGAGAAATTAGGATTGAAATACGAAATAAAATAAAACAACTTACGCAATACGGAGATCAAGCTTCTTTAAATCCTCGAAGATGTTATAACGCCTCGGCTGGCGCCTCGGCGTTTTAATACATCTTCTCGGATTTAAAGTATCGCTTGATCTCCTAATTACATAATATATATTATCCTATATGCTATTAATTATATTATAAAATACGAGTATTAGTTCTAAAGGAGGTAGAAGGCCTTAGTGATGACGATTTTAATCTTTGCATGTAGATAGTCGCATTCTCAGGACCTATGGACGACTAATGTAGTAATAATTGTAACCTATATGAAATATTGACATTTTCTACCTCTTATCAGTATCTAAAACGTCTCGTTTTATCCATTAGGAACACTCAAATACTTCTCCCCATAATACGCGAGGGAAAAGTAAAACTTTTAGCCTACTATTCTAAAATTAATCTTGATTTTCTCAGTTTGCATGATTTTATTTGGTAAATATTTTATAGCGGTTATTAGGTTATAGAAAAAAAATATTAGTATACACAGGAAAATAGGAAAAAATTACTATGATGATGAAACTCCATTATGGTATCTGAAAACCAACCTCTGAACCTGTAAAAGTTAAAGTCATTACTTCTTTGATGGAGGCGTGGGGGGGGGGTACAAAAAGCTTTTTTAAATTGGTAATGTGTATTTCTTCTTAATTTCTATATCCCTCCTCTTCTAGATAATAGCCTACTTTACGAAAGTTATTTTTAACAGTATTTTTTAGAGAAACTAGAAGTATTAAGTTAACACCATGTATATCATTTCGAATAATAAATATCAACTATAATGGCATTGTTAACAATCTTTTGACTAAAAAATATATAAATTAGTCTATTTATCTCTTCTGTAATAAAACGCATTTGTTATCACTTTCAGATGATTCAGTTTAATTCATTAACATGCACTTAACCGACTTAACCCATAAATCTGAAGTAGGAAGTACCCACTATGAACCCATGTTATACATTATCCGGTGTACAAGAGGCGGAGTATATGGCATGCTTCCAATTACTTTATTTACTTATTTTTGAATTAAGCATATGCAAATTTTCGTAGTAATGGTTTTTGAACGCGTGTTTTTCTACGTGAAATATTACTCAACCATTGTATTTTTGTTAATTATTTATTATTGTCTAATATATAAACTCTCATAACTGATCATTCTCATTTTTTCAGGGATCGAATCTACAGATTAAGCTTAAGCAACATTAATCAATCAAATTGTGAGGTAAGTACTATTAACAACTTTCCAAAAAGATCGTCTGGTTGATTTAAACTTCAATAATATCTGGATGTAAAATATGTGTTTGAAAGTTCCTTTCGGTAAATTATTTTGGAGAATGGCTTTAAGGGAAAGTTTAGGCCTCTGAAAAGTTACACGCCGTTCATTTTCAAATTATATTACTTGGGTTAGTAGCCGCAGAACTGTATAAATTGCTAAAGGAGGTTGAAACCAAAATAATGTCACGCTTGGATATGCATTCCCAACATTCCACCATTTTCAAGGGGTAATTTCGAGGGCAGAAATTGATCAACCTGATAAAGCGCACCCGCACTTTGTTTCAAAACTATAATATTAACATTTATGATATTATGTTTTCTTATCTAAGATTATATCGGCTGAAAAATGTTAGGGTTTTTTCTTAACTAAGAATAACTGTAATATTAAGATTTAATCAGTGAAATCAGTTAACGAGGAAGAATGAAAATTTTTGCTAAATAAGAACATTAATAATAAACAATTTTGTTTTTGTTATTTTTGTATTTAGGTTAACTAGTTTGATTATTATTATCGACATAAGTTTTTACTATTTATTTAAACTTCCCATATTATTTAACAGTTTGTCTTTATTTTTATTTTTTAATGTTATATTTTAAAACCGATGGATGAATACTGAATGAGATCTAAAACAGATATCTCCAATTCGTGTATGTATATATTTAGTAAATAAAGCAATTTATCAATTTAAATGACTATACGAGCTCACATATTTATAATTTAATCTCATTTAGCAATAGAACAAAAACTTACAGAATTTTAGTACAAAATTTGTACATGTGTGTTCAACGGGGTTAGAAGTTGATTAAATATAACAAAAGATGTACGATGTCATACTGAACTATACCTAGTGTTTATTTCCGTGCATTCGTATAAAATAACGCTTCATATTTTTCTTAATGTCTTAATAATATAGAAATATACAGGATGTTCCGGATAAACATGCCATGCTTTAAGGGGGTGAAAGGTGACCATATAGAGACCCAAAAACTCATAAAATAAAAATTAAAAATTAAAAAAATTTGGATTTTTCCGTATTTTTTGCAAAACACGAGTCGACTATGGATTGTTTGTAAGATTCTAACCCTGAATTACTGATAAAGCAAACAATGATCTCACATCTTCATTACTAAATTAATAACTGACCTCCGCTACGTACGTATCAATTTACAGAAACAACAGAATTGAATTTCAGCAGCGGTTGCCGAGTGACTCACTAGCTTGATGACTTGTTCATTTATTAAGGTCGGTAAATAAAATGTAACATACGTTCATTGACCTAATTGTGATGCAAATTTCATTGCCTGTTTTTTATTTATGAATGTCATTTTAACAAAATGAGTAAAACTAACCGTTTAGATGCAAACAATGTTGGTAGCATGTGTTCAAAAACTCCTGTACCTGTCGATCAAAGTGTAGTGGTGCTCAATAGTGGGAGTCCGTCGAACACTTTATTGTCCAGAAAATGTAGGTGCCAGAAACCGGTTAATCGTTGGAGCAGAATAAAATGTCTTATTAAACGGTTCTGATAAATTCCCGCCCACACATTTACCGCGAAACGCCTGATAATAATGTCTTCGGACAGCATGCGGATTCTCGTCAGCCCAAATATGGCTGTTGTATGAATTAAAAACCCCCGCCCGAGTAAAACAGCATTCGTCTATTCACAGAACATTTTGTGCAAACTGGGGATTTTCCTGTTTGCGTTCCAATAGTCATTGGCAAAATTGCACTCGCGGTATATGATCTGCAGGTTCTAATGAGTGTACTTTTTGAAAATAATATGGGTGTAGAGAATTTTCTTTTAAAATACGCCAAACGCGAGTAGAAGGTACACCAGTTTGTGCTGCTAAGGTACGCACGCTAAGAGTGGGATCCTCTTCAGCTAACTCTAGAAGGTTTTCTTCCTCCGCGACATCTCCGTGGTGCGAATAACCAATCCTGTATCGAACATTCTCTGTATAGCCTGTACGATTGTACGTGAATTTGGATGACGGCGGTTGGGAAAACGAAGGGCGTACTCTCTGGCGGTGGCAGCAGCATTGCGATGACATCCGCTGTATAAAATAATAAGTTCCGTCCATTCAGCAGGTGTGTATGGTTCTGCCATAATTTAAACAGTAACTAAATACACTTAAATAAACTACTTAACACTAAAACAAACACTTAACACTACCTAATGCAAGTTAATAATTTAAAACGTGTATTAATCGAAACTCAAGTTTACCACCACCTAACACAAAGAAAGTTGGCGACAAACTGCATACTGTAGATTACAAATCTCAAAGATCTGAGTCATTAACAGTTATTACAGATGTTCAGAATGAGTGTTATTATTTAGTTAAAAACGTTTTAAGAGCACGTACTCTTATTTGGTTTTGATTACAATTTTCGAAGAATTTATTTATCCGGATACCTGTTGGGTTTATTTTATGGTTCTTTTGTTGATGACCTTTAAAAGTATTTACTAGTAGACACAATTTTCTTTTCATACAGTTTTACCTACTATTTTGCAGTGGCGTGCCTATTATTTTTATAAGGGGGGTTGTCATTTCAAAGGGGCATTTCAGGAAATTGTTAGTAAGATGTTACTTCACACATGTTTCCCTATTGCCCTTTAACGTGACGCGCATATTTTCCAAAACACTCTGTATATCTACGGCAACACACTACTACACGCAGGGCCAGTTCTACACCAACGGTCGTCCTTAGGTCGTAAATATAGTCGTAAAAATAGTTGACCACCGAATTTATTTTCTTATTCTAACCATGTAACCATAGTAGGATGGTTACCTTGGTCATGGTTTTCGGCCACCCTTTCGCTATGCATATAACATTTTTTAATATCTTTATTAGAAACAATGGAACGTTTGTACATTTTGGACAATTTCTCATCGTCATAGTTTGTACTTCTAATATTTCTGAAATTAAATTTTGGAAAGAAAAGAAAATTAAAAACACTTTATGTATATTCGAATACCAACAATGTGTTCGTCACGTCTTAATGACGTCTTAATTGTCACCTTCCTGACGACGGCGTTGTAGAAACCATACAAGACAATATAATGACGAGCCGTGATCGTTTCGAGACATATTCGGTCATTATGACCGAATTGGCAAGAAACTAGTTAAGTTCGTCGCACACTGCATTACAAAGAAATTCTTGCCATAGCTCATGAGTTACAAGGTTACAACTATCACACCTTTGAAGCTTTTTTTACAAAATCGTCTTAGCATATACTTGCCATGATTAACAAATAAAAGGGTGTGTTTTGTAGTTATAAAAAGGCTTAGTGTTTACAATGTACTTACGTAATCAGACAGTGCAACACTATTAGTTGAATGATTTTCTCAAGTGGCTCAGTTCCATGAAACAATGAAAATCATTATTTTAGACCTCTTGAAAGGACAACCCTATTTGTCAAACGAGTTTCAAATTCTAATAAATCTTTTAAAGCAGTGAGATAGAGAAGAAAAAAGAGCTGGTAAATATGACAAAAATGCGACGCAGTCATTTCTACAAGGGTACAAGTCAATGCACAGTCGTCTGTCAAGATCTGCTTTTATCTACAAAACTATCCTCTCCAAATCCCGAAAGGTAGCTGGAAAGATTATACCTATAAAAATGATGAACTTGAGCACGTAAGGTTTAGAATTGAGATTGAAAAGTGTACCTATAGATGACTATAGTTATGTTGAAAAAAGCCATGGCTAAAGAAGGAGATGGAGCTTGTGCAAATTCCAAGTTTAAAGTACAAACTCTAGTTGCCAAATCGGGTATCGGAACCGAAACCGATACCTAAGTTGAAGTACTTAACTAAAATTAGAACCCAGCAGATAGAATAGAAAGTAGAAAATGAAATAAAATGAAAAAAAAAGTATCTCAGTTGATACTTCATATTATGTGGCACATGTGTGTCTTCCTTAGTAAATTATACTTTCACATTTTTTTGGACAGGGTGTCCAAAAAAATGTGAAAGTATATACAGGGTGTATATCACGTCATTATTGATATGTATTTTTGGTGTTTAAGTTGAGAGCTTTCAAGTCTTGTGCAAAGAAATCGCAGTTCTCTAATTTTGGGACAAATGGAAAGCGTGGCAAAACAAGGTTTTACAGATTTTATAGACAATGACGTCATGTAAAGTTTAGAAACTTGGAAGACTTATGCTTATCATATTCTGCTCGCACCTCTAATACATCTGACACCCTCTTTTGTTATTATTTTATTGACCTTTGAAAAGTAACAAAACTATACCATTTACAATGTGATTTTACACATATGAAATATGATTTCACATGAACGAAAACTGATTTTATATAAATGAAAACATAATTCATAATAACGAAAACTAATTTATCATTCACGATTTATGATTTTGCAATAATGAAAACAGAATTTGCAATTTGAAAACTAATTTCAATTAAATGAAAATAGATTTTGCATAATAGGCAATAAATTGTAAAATTTTATTATAAAGACAAATTTTGTTTTCTATACCAAAAATGCCTCTTGGCAAATACAACAAAATTTCGCCGAATAACAGAGCTGGATTGTTCAAGAATATATGATGAAGGCAAAGATTGGAGAAGAATACCAAAGCTTTATTATATTAGGTGTCAACGTACATACAGCGTATGTTGTCGGAAGAGGTTGTCCTTTTTTCAACTATTACAACCAAGCACCAGCCATTTCCGAATTTGGAATGCATATTTTGGAAGATATTGTCAATGTTGCAATTTAAGATATGTCACATCTCTTGTATATGCAAACCATGTCGAACAGTATTATGCTGCATCCTGCATCATTGTGGGAGGAAGACATTGTTGAAAATTAATTAAACTTAATTTTCAACTTATTCTTGTTTATAAAAATCTTGTTAAATCAACATTATTTTCAATGTATTTATTTAAAAAACATTGTAACATTATAGGGAATAAATACAAGTTAAAATCTGTTTTCATTTAGATGAAATTGGTTTTCAAAAGTGCGAATTCTGTTTTCATTATTTCAAAATCAGAATTCATGAATGATAAATTAGTTTTCGTTACTATGAATTCTGTTTTCATTTGTGTGAAATCAGTTTTCGTTAATGTGAAATCATATTTCATATGTGTGAAATCATACTGTAAAAAAGGTATAGATTTTCTGAATCTTAATCAATTATGTTGTTGAAGGTTTTTATTATTATTTATAATTAGTTTCACCCTGATGGCGGTAAGGTAAGGTTGTGATATAGAGGAAAGGATTATGGCGTTCTTAGAGCTTTTATGATGTTTAAAATATACATACTTATCTGCAATCGCATACTTGGTGCTTGTTTAGTTTTAATATAAATCTTCAAACATACTCCAAGAACCCTAATAGCACACCGACGTCCGATGGACGTTTGAGCAATGTCCTCGGCGGACTTAATGAACGTCCAACGGACGATCGGATATAGTCCGTGGGACGTTATATGAACGTCCATGGGAAGCCCAAATGTCACAAAGTTGGACATTATAAAAACGTTCCAGACGGACGTTTTGCGTACGTCTTCCAAGAACTTGACGAACGTTTTAAAAACGTCCATATTATGTCCAAGGGACGTAATAAACGTTCGATTTATACTACGTGGGACGTTATATGGACGTCCACGGGAAGTCCAAATGTCATGAACTTGCGACGTTCTTAAAATGTCCCGAGCGGACGTTTTGCGTATGTCTTTGTATGTCCACGGAGGACTTAATGAACGTCCAACGGACGATCGGTTATAGTCCGTGAGACGTTATATGAACGTCCATGGGAAGTCCAAATATGACAAAGTTGGACATTATTAAAACTTTCCAGACGGACGTTTTCCGTACGTCTTCCAAGAAATTGACGAACGTTTTAAAAACGTCCATGGGTGGTAATAGACGTTCGATTTACACAACGTGGGACGTTACATGGACGTCCACTGGAAGTCCAAATGTCACGAACTTGCGACGTTTTTAAAATGTCCTGGGCGGACGTTTAAAAGCCTCCATTATACGTCCAACAGACGTAATAGACTTTTGATTATACTGGGTCGGACGTTCTATGGATGTCCATGGGAAGTTAAATCGTCATAAACTTGGATGTGCTTAAAACGTCTCAGATAGACGTTCTGCATACGTCAACCGAGGATTTGCCAGATATTTTAAGAGTGTTGAGTGTTAAGTCCAAAGGAGACCTAATGAATCCTCGACTCAATACCCTACACCACATAGATATTTGCCGCCGACTTGACGAATATCCCAAAGATGTTTTACAGTCCTCCAGTGCACGGATCTAAAATAAACAAACCACACAAGAGGAAATAAAAGAAAGTTATTTTTAAACGTCATATCCTGTACACAAAAGTAATTTCGATTCCTATATAAGGTTTCTCTTTCAAGAACGAACTTTTAACTTGGGACTTCAGTCCCAAGTTCTTCCAGTCCAACTATTCATAGTTATTTCACTTTATTTAATAAATAATTACAGGTTGATTGGTATCAAAAATAAATTCTTTAGAAAATAAACTGGAATTAGACATTACAATTTTAATTCTAGTTTACTTACCATTCCTTCCAGACTGATCTCTTGCACCACTCGGGTTCATGCCTTGAGCCATATGTAGTTTGGGGAGTGAGACCTACATGGGGCGACTTTATGAAGGGACAAACATACTGACAAACAAATTTTGGATTTTAGTATATAGATTTTAGATTTAGGTAATAAATATTTTAAAAATTGAATAATTTTTCGATTTATCTAACTACGTTTTTTATCAGTATACATCCTTTTTTTTAGCTATGTTACAATATGTACTTGATAATAATAAAAAATTATAAAACTGTTAAAGGGATTTAAGAACGGCTTTCGTTGGAAAAATCAAGTTTTGTAATTTCATTTAGAACGCCAAAATCTACAAACTCTCAAAGTTGCAAAACTTTCAGGTTGTTTCGAATTATATAGGAATCTAATTAATGGCAAGCTAATTATTGGTAAAAATCAATTTTTTAACAAATATAAATGCTTTTTCTACAATAATATAATTATTACATAGATTATATGATGTTAACATACAGCATAAAAACTTAAAATAAAAAGTAAATTCAACTGTTTGGAATCATTATCAAAATTTAAGTTCTTCTAACTTCACTTTTAGCTACTTCAGAGGTTCTTTTCAAGTATCTTTTGAAAGTGTCTTCTATTTTCTTTTCGGTGCAACTTTTCAGCAACGGTTTTAAAGCAGCATCTAAAAATAAATGCAAATATAATTAATATATTGTGCACATAGCTTTTATCAATGCAATACCAGCATTCAAGATTGAAAAATGCCATATGCCTAATCCAGTGACGGTTTGTACACTTTTGGATGTTCTGTTAGCAGACGGCAAGTATATATTAACTGGTTGCTTAGCAGCCGATTACACGGGTTGCATCCGTGATGCTAACAGAATATCCAAAACAGTACATAGTAACCTCTGCTGGCATCGGGTCATACATGGATTTATTTAAAATCCAAAAATACAATATGAAACTCAGATGTTTTATTTGAAAAACATAAATCTTAGATCCGTAGCTTTTTTTGGCAACTTTGTTATTATTAAAAATATGAAATCCATTAAATTAGCAAATACTTTTATTTTTTCATGCTAGATTACGATAATAAAAAAAGATTGAGCAGTGTGCTACTGTTATATCACAGAGACTTGCACTTTAATGTTAATAAGTTACCCTGTATATTATTTTGTTTTTGAATTCCTACTTTACGATCTTTGAACGACCACAAAGAGAAAACTGTTGAATCATCGGGAAATGAATGCCCCTCCCCTAGCTTTTCTAATCCTCTATCGGCAGGTGCCAATTTCCAGTCTGTTCAGAACTTTAAATTTTCATACTATATTTAGTTAAATTGAAAGGAGCACAAGTGAATAGAAAATTGAGATAGGGAAGTAACATTCTTACCTCTACCTTGGATTTCTGAGAAAACTGAAAATTTTAAAAATTTAAATCTTTTAGAAATCAATAATATGCATATTCCCTATGTTAACAACTGCTTAGCATCTACTCTGTACATTTATTATCATCTTTGATCATAAACAGAGCGAGGCAGACCTTGCTAAAGGGCAGTTATCTACGCTATCCTGTGCAGCTGTGTCTATAAAATTATGATGTGATGGTCGCTCTTCCAGATTTTATACGTGCGACTGCCAAAATTGAACATCAACTATACATTTGGCAAGGTTACGCTTTCCTCTTATCATGATACATTAAAAATGTTGCTTACCCTTAATTAGCGTGGCCATAAAAAGAGCAGAAAAGTTCTTATGTTTGAAAACTATTCAGAAATATTTCATTTATTATCATGATTAGTCAGCAATCTTTTCCAAGCTCTTTTTACAAATTCGTTCACATTGTCTCCTCCAACTTTGGAAAGCAGATCAGTCTAAAAAAAATCAGACACTCAGTAGTGTTAAATAAATTTGTGCTAAAAAGAAGAAAGAATTATAGAAAAACGAAAAGGTCTGTATGTGCAGGTAGTTATGACATGATATTGCGAAAAAAAAAATATAAGACACCCTACACATCAAACTCTCACTAATAATATCATTGTGCATTGATTTTTTGAGTAAGATTTCTGCAACGTTGCAGAAAGTAAAATTTACAAAAAGAATTAATCCTCGAAGGCAAATTCAGTATCATACGGCAAAATAAGCCAAAACACTTGTTTTTACACCAATGAACGATTTCTGAAAAGATTTCCACCAGATTTTTTTCAGGTAACATGTACATAGATTTTCAAAAAAACTGCTGGTTGCCATAAACGCTATCCAAAGAGTTTTTCTATTGACTTTGTACAGTGATATTCTAAAAAGTATTACTTACAGATTTTTGCATATTTAAGGGATCTCCCAAAAACTGTTCAACTTCCAGTAGTTCATTATTTTCACATAGTAAAGGTAAATTCAAGTTTTCCCATATATTTTCTGATTTCTTCATTATGTTGTGTTTTTTATATACCTTATATTTCATTTTTCAAGTGAAGAGATTGTTACCAACAAAATGGGGACTGCTTATTGGGAAACGGTAACAACCTTTAACCGCAGTTAAATCTGTCGGCTGCCAGCTAACTAGTGGGAGGTCGTGGGTCTCACTAAAGGTCTTCTGTAATGGGCGCCAAGAATCGTCTAGGATAGCTACAGTATTGACCGACAAAATCTGAAAAGAACAACACATTTGCGACTACTACCAATGTGGTCGACTTTTCCCAATAATGACTCCTCGATTGCTGAAAATATAAACTCCAAATACCACACATATAAATAATAGATCTTCAAGTAAGTTATATACAGTGCTTTATTATTAATTAATTCAAATTATCAAGCAAATTATTTAATGTGAAATAACCTTGGCAAGAATTGAATGGTGGTTATTGAATGCTATACACAAATTGCAAGGGAAAAAAAAGAGATTAATGCGAGCGCGATTACTTACTCTAAAGTTGATTTAAAGTCACAAAAGCAATAAGCAAAGGGCACGGTAAATTTAACACGTCTACAGGTACCAATCAGATTGCGCAATCATCAGCTCCAGTAGTGAGCTATTCATCTATTACGGAGCAAAGACTTACGTACACACTCGCAAATAGTCCTGACAATATCATACAATAAATGGTATGCGATAGAATTATAAATATGAAGCAGATATCTAGTAATGAGTGCTACACGCACACTGGTGAAAAACCATTTAACACAAAATCATAATATACAAATATACATAAATGTTTTATATACAATAAAGAGTTGTCAAACGTTATTGTTGTTGTAACCAGTTGCTAAATTATAACCAACTCACGATACGGTGACTGTTCTTAGAGCTGAAGAGGAACGTCTCCAAAGCTTGAACGTAACGTGATCCCGACAACAGCAACCAAATCCGTGTAACGGTCTTGTACCAATCCAAACATTCAACGTATACTTGTTATACAGCAAGTAATAAAATGAGTAAAGGATAAACCCAAGATAAAAAGGTCTGTAACAAATAAATCGCAATAACAGAATGACCATCACAACACTTTATAAATACCTTCGATGGAAGTTGACCTTAAGAGAGATTTATATCGCCTCCATATAACGACGATTATACATAAAAACCTATCGAAAGAGTTAAGTATCAGAGACTGAATGATAAAAAAGTTAATCAATAAACTTACGAAAAGGTGTGCTTCCATAACCTCAAAAGAACAAGTGGAAATACATCCCATAAACGGCTTCCAATAAACTAAATCGGAAAACTAACGCCACAATCAATCATCAAATCTGCACTAAGGCAATTCCCATAACTTAACATAAAGGAAAAGATTAATTAGACGGCGATGTCCACGAAAAGGTTCTTCAAGGAACTTCTAGCTTCACAAGCGGATCAAACAAGAGTGACAATCTCTTATCAAACAGGAAATAGTTCCACCACAAAATGGCAACTACAAGGAGAGAAAATGCAAAAATCCCTAAACGCTATACAACTTAATATAAAATACAAAGCTATACAGGGTGCTACAAAATTAGCACGTAACAAATCCCCCCCTCACCAAAAGAAAATCGAACACGGAGAGATTTTCTCCAAATCAGAAGGTACTATGCGAAAGCGAATACTTGCCAGTGCAAAACAAAAGAGGAAAAGGCATAAGGCCAAGATACGACGAAAAGCCAAAAGGGCAAAAAGGTAAAAACCACAAACCAACCCAAAAATATGTACACAATTTACTAGTTGAAAAGACAGCTAATAAATTTGCCAAAGACCAATAGGAGAGTGTTCAAGTGGTAGCAGTAATAGGAGTATACATTCAATACCAACCACGGTCGCATGCCGAAATGGAAGGGCTGCGTCGTCCGTTATGACCACCAATGGTCCAAAGCACAATTAGTAGCAACGTATCTCCTAAGACTGTAATCACATAAACCCTGTTCACCAAAGTTCATAGCAAGTACCCCTCCCCAAAAGAAAACCCTCACAAAAGGACAACACAACCTTGGACTAAGGCGCCAAGAAGCCAAAAACCAAACCAACCCACAACAACCAATTTACTAACTGAAACGACACTTAATAAATCTGTCAAGATTGTCAGGAGAGTGTTGCGTAGGTAACAGCAATTAAAGAGTACATTCAATACTGGCCACGGTCGCAGCAGATGGAAGTGCACGCGTCGCCCGTTACAGCCTAAGGCCCAAAACACAACCAGTAGCAACATACCTTTAAAGGCTGTAGCCAACCCAAACCTGATCACCAACAAATCTGAACAAGTTGACCCCCCCAAGAGAAAGAAACCCCACCTAAAAACTAATAAAAACCAACCCCCCCCACAAAGCCAACGGACCCAACCCACAAACCCTAACACAAAAGACAATACAAACTACGCCAAGGTAGCTCTCCTGCAGCACAGGTTCGCGCCAACGGCAATAGTCACAACACGGTACAAACGTCAATAGAAGCACAATTAGAAAGGGTGAATAGAACAACCACCCTTGCTTCGAAAGGAATGCCCGAGAGTAAACCTTCCTCGGCAAGGAGTTGAACCACCCCCCAAACTAACGGCCAGGTGTCAATCTAACACAAAAGGCATTAGATCAACGAAAAGAAAAAGAAGAATATAGGATAGAAGATAGCAAAGCGGAAAAGCTAAAGGCGAAAAAGGGACATTCACACACAATTACACAGCAAGACACAAAAGAGTACTAGCACAGATAGGAAGATAAAAGATAGAGAAGGAACACAAGACCTAGATGGAAAAGGTCGAGTAGTATGCCCGGAAAAATAAAAGTGGACATACCCCCACACAAGTGCCAACCAAAACACACCCAACCAACCACCCAAAAAAAAGTTACACAAAATTGAAAACCCAACAAACCGCAAAATCTAACGGTAGCTATATGGGATATAAAATATTGTGAAACGATGTACGTGGATCGATGACGTCGACGACTAACAGTCGGGGAATCAAGATGAAAACGATCCCAAAAAGCGGCCCACCAAAACGCCCTACCAACCTACCCAAAAAAAACGAGATCTAAGAATCGAAGTCATCAGATAAGGCGTTGTTAGGCTTTAAATCTTTGACGTGCCAATTGCCAAGAAGAGTCCCATCAGGGTCTTTAAGTTGGTACACAAATCTGGATAACTTTTTGTGTATAATAAACGGACCAATAAACTTGGGTGCAAGTTTCGAAGTAAAATGTTTCGAAGCGTCAGAAAGTACGAAGTTTTTACGCCAAACAGATTGACCAGGTTTGTATTCAACAGGTCGTTTGCGAAGATCATAACGAGCTTTAGCTTTTTCGTAGGCTTGTTGTAATTTCTTTTTAATACTACCATATAGTTTTTGTAACGCATGACCACGTGTGGTTAAATCTTCGGTACGTTGGAACTGCAAATTGTCATTAGGTTGAGAATTTACAATATGAGAAGTACCATGCTGAACCATTTCACGGCCAAAATTAATAAAATATGGCGTATAACCAGTAACATCATGCTTTGCGGTACGCATAGCGCAAGCAACATGAGGTAAATATTTATCCCAGTCACGCTGATCTTCTTGAACGTAGGCTGTGAGCATGCATTTTAAAACTTGGTTCACACGTTCAGCAGGATTAGCTTGAGGATGGTAGTTAGCTGTAAAAGAAATCTTGCATTTGTACGAATTCATCAATTCAGAGAATTCCTTACTACGAAATTGAACTCCGTTATCACATATAACGCGTTTGGGTACCCCAAACATAAGAAACACATGTTCTTCGACATGCCGAGATACAAGTTTGGCTGTAGCGCTTCTCAAAGGATACAGTAGCGAAAACTTCGAAAAACAATCTGCAATAGTTAAGATGTAAGTATATCCACGCTTCGAGCGAGGTAAAGGTCCAACTAAATCTAGACAGATGACTTCCCACGGCTTAGAAATTAAGGTATGGCCACCCATAAAACCAGGAGAAGCTTGACGGAGAGGCTTGATACGATTGCAAGTTTCACAACGTCGAACATAATTAGCGATGTCATGGCGCATCTTCGGCCAGTAGTAATAACGAGCTACACGGTGAAAAGTTTTACTTACGCCTGCATGACAAGCGGTCGTAGAATCATGACATTGTCGTAGTACTTCATTTCTTCTAGCTTTAGGTAAGACAATCTTCCAAGAATCTTCTTCAGAAGTCAAATCAGGAAAACGAGTGGGAACATACTTAAATAATCGATGGTTGTCAATACGCCAGGAAGAATAATCATTTGGGCGGTTCTCCACAACATCGCACATTCGTGCATACCAACGATCTTCAGTTGCATCATCTTTGGTAACTTCAATAACATTAACATTGGCTACGGCACGGGAAAGAGCATCAGGTACAATATTTTCTTTACCCTTGCGATGAACCACATCAAAATCATATTGTTGGAGTCTGATGGCCCAACGAGCGATACGTCCGATAGGATCTTTGATACTATGGATCCACTTCAAACTATAACAGTCGGTCATGACAGTAAATTTCGTTCCCTCGATATAGGGTCGGATTTTCTCGATGGCAAAGAGTACAGCTAAGCACTCACGTTCCACAGCACTAAATTTCTTTTCATGTTTATTCAGAGAGCGACTGATGTAACAAATTACTTTTTCACCATCAGGGCAGTACTGGGTTAACACAGCAGAAATTCCATAGCCTGAAGCATCTGTTTGGATGACGAAAGGAAGAAGAAAGGAATTATTTCAGTCATGTTCAACCTTCATATAATTTGCTTTAGATATTCTGAAAATAATAATAAATCCTTATTACTTGACAATCTAAAATACTATAATACTGCAGGTTACCATGAATATTTTGCTGGTGAGTTACTCATTCAACTATTTATTACCGTTATTACTGCACAATAATAATAATAAACGAATGAAAGGAATGTGATAAAATATTAATAATCACCCTTGCACTTCACACTATTTACTAAAAACACATAACGTAAAAGACTGATTAAATAGATGTTAAAAAAGCATATATAAATAATTGGTTCAAACATAAACTGCAAGAACAACGATGAAAACAAATACCGAACAACCGAAAACCGAATGGCGGCTTATAATGGCTTTACGGGGATTTACTGTTGGCACTGAGTTTGCGTAGTACGTCTTTTATGATCCGTGCATAACATGCTGTCTCATTTTTATATTAGCGGAGAAATTTAAATAGCTGTATTAATTAAAAAGAAAATATTTTTAATGAGTTTATGATGGTATGAACGTATGAAATATATAATAATATAATAATAATTGCTACAACCCATAACCAGTAAACCAGGCCCCAGAAGCTATAAGCTTGTGCGGGAGGGAGGGGGGCGATTATTATTATTATTATATTAATATACTTTAGTATATTAAAGAGTATTCCATAAAGTACAGAAAATATAATTAATTTAAAACACGGGAGAAGCAATTTTCGGATATTCCATAATAGTTTTAATTCTTTGTTTAGAGAACTACATAATGTAGTATTTAATAACAATAAGAAAAATGTGCATTCATAGAGGTCCTTGTTAAGCTCTAAAAATTATATGTACATGTAACAGACTATTCTTAAAAAAAGATCCTTATCTGAAGTTCAGACCGTTTTTTTTTATGACTTTGAAGTCACGGGCCTACCATGATCTAAACTGAACGTCCAGTGGACATCTTTTGTTAAAATAGATTTCTAGAATAATTGTTAATCTTAATCTAAAAATTGTTTGTTTGTAATCATTTTGTAATTCCTATTAGAACGTATTATGGATCCAAATCGAACGTCTTCCGGACATGTTTTGTTGTAGGTACTTCTGTAAAACGTTCCCCTATGAACGTCCTTTTATGGACCCAAACCAATCGTTCGCTGGACGTCTTATGCTGTACTTCTGAGAAACGTTCTCATGTGCACGTCCGCCAGACGTCTGTACCATGTCCTGGGACTCAAGGGCCTGTTATGGGCCCATAAAAAACGTCCGTTGGACGTCTCTTGTTGCACTTCTGAAAAACGTCTGCGTGTCATGTCCGCCAAATGTCCGTATCTTGTCCTGGGATTAAGGGCTTAACTGTGGACCCAAAACAAACGTCCGCTGGACATCTTATGCTGTACTTCTGAAAAATGTCCTCAAGTGAACGTCCGCCAGACGTCCGTATCATGTCCTGGGATTTACGGTTCTACTATGGACCCAAAACAAACCTCCGCTGGACGTCTTTTGTTGTACTTCTGAAAAACGTCCTCGTGCAGCAGACGCCCATTTTACATCCTCGGACCTACAGTACCTACAATGGACCTAAAAAGAACGTCCATCGGGCAATGTGTGCTATTAGGGAAAAAAGAGCTGCATGTTTTCTTTGGAATATAACTATACACAAAACAGTTAACCTCATATTGGCTGACAAAGTCACCAAGTGCAGCAAGCAGTTGCCAAGTGCTAGTATTTGCGAGAAAACAAGCTTCTGACATATAAGTGTAACCAATGATATAAATCTGTAGTGTGAACATTAAACGAAAATGCATAGAATATCTCAGAAATATCAATATAATTAATAATATAAGAATATTCAGTAAAGATTTTTCCTTAAGAAAAATTAATATCCTTAAGATATTTCTTAAAGATCTGTCAATAATATTGAAGTATGTTATTCATAGAATATTGTAAAATAGTCATTTAATATTTTGAAATGTATCAACAATATTTCTTGTAAACCTGCTAAAAATATTCATGTAATCATATTCATGAAATGTACATTACACATATTATCAGGGGTGGATCCAGAGAATTTTTGGGGGGGGGAATTTTTGAAAAGATATATATATATATATATATATATATATATATATATATATATATATATATATATAAAATCAATCCTTATTGAACCCTTAGGTGTAAGGTGTGTAATGTCCATTTACTGCTCATCATAGACAAACTTCCTCCACTTCTTTTTATCTTTTGCCAACACCCAAGCAGCATTTTTAGTCACCACTACGTACCAGCAACCACCGGTGAAACTATGAAGTTTTTGCCGTTAGTCACAAGAACGTAATTGCTACGGTATTGTTACGTGCCTGGAATCAAAATGGGGAACAATTCTCGGGTAGCAGATACGTTGCAGTAACCTTTCCGGAACTTGTCCAGCTACCTTTAGGCTACGTAGCGGGAACGTGGCGGCGTAGTAATTGCTACTTTCGTGGAACTTTTTTTCTCTTTGACACATCGTGTCGCGTCGTTGTTCTCTCTTATTCTTGCAACTTAATAAATATTCTTTCACTTTCTCTACTAATTCCGCGGTCGTGTCACAAAATGGATTACTATTTTATTTGTAATACGTACATAATACATGAAGAGATGAAATGTTTCATTATTTTGTCAATCTAGCATACCAAAATTATAAACCTTCGCAACTTTTCTGTTAAATGCGATGATGATAGATCGAAAAATAACAACGCGCCTTCTTTAAATATATTTTTTAATAAAAAATGTCTTGAATAAAATATGACAAAAATACTTATAAATTGATAAACATGGTAGAAACCATTTTTATTTTATTCCCAAGGCACAATTTGACATCGATTTGTTATCTTTATTGAGAGTTATAGTAAAAGACTTTTTAACAATTGCAACAAATTGCAAATTGATTAATAGCCTTCAACATTTTACAAGTAAATATGGAGTTGTTTTGAAAATGTCACCTTAAAGTAGTATTAACTGTAAAATGTGTGTCTAAAGTTTGTGTCGCTTTATAAACAGTAACGGGAACTAAACAAATGCTACTTCTAGGTTGTTGTTACCACGAAGTATAAAATACGGTTTCCGTAGCCACTTTCTAGCTCCTAATGTCACTGCAAAATTCCCATTGGAACAAACAACCAATATTTTTATACTGATTGCTACTTAATAACAATTATTTTTTAATTATGGCTCATTTTAAAGTTGTAGCGACGAAAGAAAAAAGGGGAATATATTTCACCCTTGTTTACTACATGATGGTTTATCAGTGATCGCATCCATATTTTTTCTATTTTGTATTGTAAACAGTTGATTTTGTTTCCACTGATTTCACCTAACTGCTGTTCTAATTTTCTATAAAAGGTGGACGTATATCTAAAATTCTTTTTTTTTCTTATTGCATTTGCCTTTGACATTTTTATTAAAAACTTGCAAAACTACTACCACTGCGAAAACACAATTAACCTCCAAATTCCAAACTAAAATTACTTTCAAGTGATTCTCCTGGGTAGCATAAACGTAAGTTTTACTTTCAATGCTACTGTATAGTTCAGTTACTTTAAAGGTTAAGCAATGGTTTCAGACCAGTGGCAGGAACTTTCGGTGCTACTTTAAAGTTTTAAAAACTTAAAAGTAGCTTCGGGCAAGTTACTGCTACAATCATAATATCACTTGAAGTTGCAACAACATTAAGGTAATTATACTAAGTAGCAATACCGTTCCACATACTTTAAAAAGCTACTTAGAAGTAATGTAACTACATAGTTCTAATAAATAGTAGAAGTAACTACATAATTACTAAAATATTACAAATTGAAGTAATTAAACCTATAAAGTCATAAATTTAGTTGTAGTTACGTAACAGCTACTCAATCAAAGTTCCGATCTCAGTTACCGCTACTTAGATGCTGCTTGGGCAGTCTTGCTCTCTGTTGTGTTACGCCACGATCCTCTAATATCTTCTCCACACTTTTGTTCCATGACTTAATTGGCCTCCTCTCTTTCTCGTCGCTGGTATCCTTGCCTCCCATATTCTCTTCAGCGGTTTATCATTACTCATTCGCACTACGTGACCATACCATCTCAACTGGTTCTTTTCGATATTTTTAGCAACTGGTTCTATTTCCAAGTGATCTCGTATTACTGTGTTCCTGATCCTGTCTCTCTTTGTTACTCCTAGAACTCCTCTCAAGTATTTCATTTCCATACTTTGAATTCTGTCTTTCATTCTTTTACTGAGCACCCAGCTTTCGCAACCATAAATTAGGACTGGTCTAAATATAGTTTTGTATTCAGTCATTTTAGCTTTCCTAGGTATTTCTTTTTTCCATATGAGTGTTCCTTAATAAGTGGTACAGCTTTGATGCGCTCTCTCTTCTGCTGGATATTTCTGTTTCTTGCGTACCGTCACTATCTATGTTCACTCCTAAATATTTGAAAGTATCAACTTGTTCAATCATCTTGTTATCTATTTGTATGTTCAGGTTTATGTCTGTTTTCCCTAGAACCATAACTTTAGTTTTGTTTATGTTAATTTTTAGATTTTTGGTTGATAGTGTTTTTTCCCATTCATTCAAGTTATGTCTCAGCTCATTTTCGCTCTTTGCAAATATGACCAAGTCATCGGCGAACGCACATTCTTTTAAATACTCTGGTTCTAAGTTTCTATGTCCTACATACAGTGCGCGTAAAAAGTAAGGAACAAATTCGATAAAATCGCAGTTTTTAATTTTTGAAATAAATCCTTGGACAGGTCAATTCAACTTTTTAAAAACGCTTCTTTTTATAAGGTCGATTTTGCTTGACGTTTGAGTATTGACGTCATCGACATTTTTTTTAAATGGCAGCATATGCTTTTCTGTCCATTTTATGATAGTGTTTTGAATTCTCTTTTCAACGATATAAAATTTTGTATAGGTCACATGACAATATTTTTGAGGAAAAAAACATTAAAATATAATATTTGATAAAATTGAAAAACAACAACAAATGCAAAAAAAATTAAATTAAATGCTCAAAATGCCTTCCTCCTACTTCTTGACAGAAGAAGAAACTCTTGCAAAACTTTGTTAATAGTTTCCGGTCGTATTGATCGTATCTCAAGGCGAATTCTATCTTTCAGGTCATCCCTGCTATTTGGTCTATTTGCATATACTTTGCTTTTTAAATATCCTCATAAAAAAAAATCTAACGGGGTTAGATCGGGAGATCTAGCCGGTCACTCTATTGGTCCCCTTCGACCTATCCACCTGTTAGGAAAACTGTTGTTTAAATAGTCCCGTACCGCTCGTGCAAAATGGGGCGGTGCTCCATCCTTTTGGTACCACAAATTATTATTTGGTACGTCAGGATCTTGTTCGTTGGGGTACAACACAGCAAGAGATGGGATTAGGTCGTTTTCCAAAAATTCTAAATATCGATCCCCTGTGAGATTTTCGTCAAATAAAACAGGTCCTAAGATTCTACCATCCATTATTCCCGCCCAGACGTTCACTTTTTGAGGAAACTGAGAATGAACTTCTATCATCCAGTGTGGATTTTCAGGGGCCCAGTATCTGCAATTTTGTCTATTCACGTGGCCATGTATAGTGAAAGTTGCTTCGTCCGAAAAAATTATGTTGTTAAGAAATTGTGGATCATTATTGCACCGATTCATCAGATTTTCACAAAACTCAAGCCTACGATCGGGATCGTCTTCGTTGAGCTCGTGAAGTAATTTAATTTTGTAAGGATGCCACTTACAGAACACTGTTCTGCGAAATCTGGCACATTAAAGCGACCTCCCGGCTTGGTGTGTGAGGATGCTCTTGTAAGTTGAGTAATATGTCTAACTGAGTATTCTCTCGAACTCTAGGACGACCAGCTTTGGGACGATCTCGCACGTTACCAAGCTCGTTAAATTTTTGTTCCACTTTGCTAACGGTTGATCGTGTGATAGGTGCTCGATTGGGGTATTTGTTATTAAATAATTCGCAAACTTCAAATTGTGTTCTGACCCTGTCTCCATAACCAATCATCATCAATATTTCAATACGTTCTCGTTCACTCAAACGTACCATAGTAGTAAAGACGACCTTCAATCTCTTAATAAAATTTCTAATTACTTAATAGGAAATGCTAACTTTTTACTAGCTTACTTAGTTACTTACTTACTTTACTTAGCTATGACATAAGTCGTAATTTTTATAAATCGGTCACAGCCTGCTTTCAGCAGTTGCGTTAATTTTTTTTGATTCTGTTCGATTTTTTTGATGGGAATATTTGACAAGCAAAGTCTGTGCAAACCAAATAGCATGGATGAGGCTATTTTCCAATTTTATCAAATATTATATTTTAATGTTTTTTTCCTCAAAAATATTGTCATGTGACCTATACAAAATTTTATATCGTTGAAAAGAGAATTCAAAACACTATCATAAAATGGACAGAAAAGCATATGCTGCCATTTAAAAAAAAATGTCGATGACGTCAATACTCAAACGTCAAAAACTGTCAAGCAAAATCGACCTTATAAACGTATAGAAGCGTTTTTAAAAAGTTGAATTGACCTGTCCAAGGATTTTTTTCAAAAATAAAAAACTGCGATTTTATCGAATTTGTTCCTTACTTTTTGCGCGCACTGTATATTGCTTTGGTTTTTGTTCTCGTTTCTTTAATAGCATCGTCCATTACCATATTGAACAATATTGGGCTTAATACACCTCCTTGTCTTAATCCCATGTTCACATTGAATTCTTGTGATTCCATGTTGTGTGTTCTGACCACGTTTCTATTATTTTTATGTATTCTTAATATGGCTCGTTGTAGCTTTCCTGTCACTGCTCTATATTTTAAGCTTTCTGTTATTATATCTCTTGGGACCTTGTCAAATGCTTTTCTAGATCTAAGAAAGCCAAGAAATAGTTTTTCCCGTATTTTCGAGTACCTTCTTGTAGCTGTTTTATAGTAAAGATGTGGTCCTGGGTACTTCTCCCTTTTCTAAATCCACTTTATGCCTGTTCCATATTTGGTTCTATTTCTTCCCTTAATCTATGTTCTAATATTCTTTCGTAGACTTTTGAAGCTATGCTTAACAGGGTAATGCCCCGATAGTTTGTGCAGTCATGTTTGCTTCCCTTTTTAAAAATCGGGATGTTGATACCTACTTCCTAATCCTTTGGTATTTTTCCTTCGTTCCAACATTTATTACATATTTTGGTTATAAAGTTCAGTTCATTTCTTCCTAGGTTCTTCAACATTTCTCCTGCAATTTGGTCGTATCCTGCAAATTTTCCTTTCTTTAGCTTTTTTATTGCTTGCGTTACCTCTTCTTCACTTATATCCTGTCCCTGGAGCACTTCATTTTCCATTTCGTGACATGTTGTATTGCTCATTGCTTGTTCCGGGTTTAGCAGTTTTTTAAAATACTCCTTCCATCTTTCTATTATCTGTTCTTTTTCGCTTAGCATTTCTCCTTCTAGATTCTTTATTTGTACTATTGTTTGTTGGCTTTGTTTTCCGGTTCTTGTATTTTTTAATACTCGGTAGAACAGTTTTTGGTTGGCATAGTAGTCTTCTTCCATTTTTCTTCCGAACTGTTCCCAAGATTTTTGTTTCGCTTCTTTGACTACTTCTTTAACTTTGTTATTCTGTTCTTTGTATTCCTTGTAACTTTCATTTGTTCCTTTCTCAAGGTACTTTTTCCATCTGCGTTTCTTCTCCTTGATTTGTAATCTTATTTCGTCACTCCACCAATCTGTTTGCTTCTTGTTTTTATTTACTTTTGCAATGCCACATGTGGTCTTGGCTGTTTCTATTATTATGGTTTTGAATGCTTTCCACATTTGTTCAAGGCCTATATCTTCTGTTGATAGTTCTTCGAACTTGGCTTCTACTTGTCTCTTAAACTCCTGTGCTATTTCTTTATTGTTCAGTTTATAGCTTCTGATTGTTTCTTTTATTGGTATTGGTCAATTTCCTATTTTTTCTTGCTTGTTATTTCTTTTGTTTATTCGTATGCTTGTTTTACTCTTTAATAGATAGTGATCGCTGTTGATCTCCGGCCCTCTAGTAACTTTTACATCCTTGATGTCTTTTCTGTAGGGTTTGTTTATTAGAACATTGAAAAAATAATTGTTTTAATGCATAATAATTAACCAAACATTATTTGTTTCTATCCTGTGTATACTTATTTATACATTTTGGGGTGGGGAGATTTTCCCCATTTCCCCCCCCTCCGTGAATCCGCGCCTGATATACATATAATATATCAATATGTACGACTGAAAATAATATTCTATGAATATTTAATGCAATTTAGTATATAATTAATAGAATATTTCCTGAAGACCTGTCAAGAATATTCATCCATAATATTCGCGGAATGTACATAGAATATTCAAACATATTTATTTAATATTCCTTGTAAATCTGAAAAAAATTTTGAATGCAATTTTCACCGAATGTAAAATAGAATAATCAAAAATATTTTTATAATATTTCAATGTCTATTCGACATCTGAAACCGATAATGTTTTATGAATATAAATAATATAAATTATATCCCGCAGGGTGGCTGAAAGCGGGCAGGCATTGGGGAGTAGCGCGCCCACGGGTAACAGCTCAGTACACCTCGTTCCAACACACATACCTGCCCGTAAACACAACCATATAAACACACAGTTTTTCTATTTTAACCCAAACACACATACACTACACACACGTACACTGCATACGGGCAGGTTACCAACACGCACACTCATTCCTAGTTTGACAGCGTGGGGAACTAGTAGCAGTCTGAGACTTGGGCTCGCCTGCTGGAGAGTACAGCGGATAAAACTGGGTTCCGGAGTGTGCACTCCCAGGCTGCAAGGTAGTACAGGGGCCCGGGTCGGTCTAGCCAACATGACCTGGCTGCCCTATCAACTTGCGAAAATCTCGCTTATGCCGTAATGCCAGGTGGTGCCTGGACCGGGAACCTTGCGGTATAATGCGGGGGGCTCCGTCGAGGCCACCAGAGTCGGGTTCATAGGAATCCTTTTGCTGTTGCTGGTTCCTTAAACTGTCAAACACATAATGGAATGAAAACTCTCACACATTGTACTTACACCCATACCTAAACATTAAATAAAATTATGATGATGAGTAATAACAATAATAACGTGTTAAAAGTGCCCCTTGACGAAACGGAGCTTCCCGGCTCCACCCCCTTTACCCCAATCCCACCCACCCCTTCAATTCCATCCCTTACCAATACAGATTTCCCCCCTATAAGAGATAGTTTTCGACTTAGTGAGACGGTGGATTCTCCCCGGTTCCTAGTCATGGAAAAGAATGAAAGTGATTTTGCATCGACTAGTCCGTTTGTTATATCGAAGGTTATTTATGGTTTAATAGGCAGAACGAAAATCGTCAAAAGAATGCAGGGAATGATATTGATTGAAACTGTATCGAATGCACAGTCGCAACGGCTGTTGGGGGTTACTCGTTTTGGCGAATTTGATGTTAAGGTGTATGTTAACAGCCTTGGCAGTGTAATGTCTGGCGTGCCGGACTTTCACCCAAGCGGCCCGCGATCGACTCCCGGCGCCGGCAGATCTGGTTAAGGTTTTCTTCAGTTTTCCTTAGCTGTGACACAAATGTGGGATTTGCGCTGTTCCATCTGTAAGTCGGCTGCAGCCGCACATTGGGCCTACATAATAATAATAATCGCCCCCTCCCTCCCGCACAAGCTTATAGCTTCTGGGGTCTTGGTTTAGGTTATGGGTTGTAGTAGTTATTATTATTATTATTATATTATTATCCTCACATGACGCTTAACATATCTAAGGGAGTAGTGTATTGTCGACATTTTCTAAACTGCAGTCTGGAAGAAATCAAGCAGGGCTTAAAACACGAAGGTGTTGTTGAAGTAAAAAGAATTAGAAGTAGAAGAAATGGCTTATTGAGCTTATTGACACCCCTAATCACATTCTTACTTTTAACACACCTAAGTTACCCAAAAGTATCACTGTGGTATTTTAGTCTTTAAGTGTAAAACCTTATATTCCACCACCCACTCGTTGTTTTAGATGTCAATCGTTTGGCCACGTATCGTCTACTTGTAATAAGTCGGAAGTTTGTATTTGCGGTAATCCTCCACCTTGTGGACAACCTTTTATTTGTTCTAACTGTAAGGAGAATCATACGGCCGTTTCAAGATCATGTACTGTATACCAGCAAGAAACAAAAATTCAGGAAATTAAAACTATCCACAGGGTCTCATACACTGAAGCGAAGCGGATGTCTAACACCCTTATTGTGCCTTCTCGTTCGTATGCTCAAGCTACCATTACTTCAGAAGCGACAACACTTCGGTCGCTAATTCCTGAAATTAGAGGAATAATTAAAACTGAACTGGCTAAATTAACCAGCGTTCTTTCAGTTAAACGAAATACCTCCCTTGAGACCATCAGTGATAGCGAGATCACAATTAATAGTCAAACACCTATTCCTAAAACAATTAAACCCATAGTACATGCTTCAACTAGTAAAGAACCTGGTGTAAACATGACAACTGAATATACGGCAGATAAAAGAAAACTCTCTCAAATTACTAATAACTCCGACGATGAGCGATCTAATGAGTCTAGTCTAGAATCTATCGATCGACTGATTTTGAAGAAAGTTACCAAGAAGAAAAGAGGCTGGCCAAAAGGTAAGTCCCGTAAGGGATATCCAAGATAATTCTTTTTACATATAATTTTTTTCAATGGATAATACACTTATCCTACAGTGGAATTGTCGTGGATTTTTAAGTAAGTTGAGCTCGATACACCTATTAGTTTCTGAATATAACCCCGACTGCCTCTGTATACAGGAGACTAAATTTAATGCTACTCATAAATACAAACTTAAGAACTACAGCTCTATACGAAAAGATGTCATAGATGGAGAACGTGCCCATGGTGGTGTTGCTATATTTATAAAAGAAAATATACCGTTTAGAACCTTACCGCTCGATACTGAACTGCAAGCTATAGCAATATATATGACACAACCTAGACCGATAACCGTCTGTAACATATACTTTCCTAGCATACCGTGGAGTATTGAAACCTTTGAAGATCTGGTTAGACAATTGCCTCATCCATATGTGATTTGCGGAGACTTCAATTCGCATAGTCTTACCTGGGGGTCTTCTAAAAATGATTGTCAGGGAAGGGCTGTTGAGAACCTGATTGACAGACTAGGTATGTGTCGTTTAAATAATAGCAACCCAACTCATTTTAATGTATCTACTGGGCCGTTTAGTGCCATAGATCTGACTCTTTGCACTCCATCCTTATCAACTAGTTTAGATTTCTTTACTGATTCAGATTTACACTTTAGTGATCACTATCCGATCATCATTAATAAGATTAATTCTGACAACTCTCCCACGACAGTTCCGCAAAAATGAATTTTAACTAAGGCCGACTGGAATGCATATAAGAAACACGTTGATCTCCTCGTCCGATACGGTGTTAATAATGTCCGATATTACAAATATCATAATAGAAGAGGCAACAAAACATCTTCCAAAAACTAAACGTGTTCCTCATAAACGAGTAGTACCGTGGTGGACCGAACAAATCCGAGATATTATTGCTGCAAAGAAACGCGTGCTTAATCTCCTGAAAAGAAATGCCACCATTGACAACCTAATCCAATTCAAAAGAGCACATGCGATATGTCGGAAAACTATACAGGAGGCGAAAAAGAATTCTTGGCGTGAATATGTTTCCACTATGTCCACTTCTACCGAGGTTGGCGAAGTGTGGAAAAGAATACGTGCCATTACTGGAAAGCGTAGTTGCTTTAATGTTGCTTTAAATGTAGATGATGAAATCATAACTGACCAACGAGACGTAGCTAATCATCTAGCGCAGCACTTTGCGCAGTTATGCAACATCGAAGATGCTGAAGCTACTAATATAGATTTCATACAATATGTGTATTCGATGTACAAAGAAAACACTAAGAATATTCCTTGTAAATGTATCAATAATATTCATGCATAATGTTCACCGAATGTAAACAGAATATTTGAGAATATTCTTATAATATTTCAATATGTATATTCGACGTACGTTTGAAAATAATATTCTATGAGTATTTAATAGAAATTGTTCCTCAAGAAAACAGTCTAAGATTATTTCTTATAGTCCTACCAAAAATATCCATGCATGATATACACGGAAAGTAGTTAAGTATTTAGGAAAATTCATATTGTAATGAATGGGAAAACCCCTATCCAGAACTCGCCGCGAATTATTCCAGTACATCGTAGAAGCTTCTGTGGGAGATATAGTAGCGCCACCGCAGGAAGAAGCAATAATTAGTCAACCAGTGAATTGTAGGCGAACATCGTGAATTAGTACTTAGAATATAAATGTTATAAATATGTATTGTAAATAAATAGTCTGTAAATATCTAATTTAAGTTCGTTAATACTGAACGCCTAATAATGCTACATAGTTTAATTATGTAGAGTACAAAATTTTTTCCAAAACTATAAACAAAAGCCTTTTTATTTTTTAACAATAACAAGTAATTGCTAAGATGATTGTAATAATTATAAAAAATGTTTTAGAGGTGTGATAGTTGTAAATCATGAGAAACGACAAAAATTAGTAAAGCGCAATAAAATTTGCTTTGAGTGTCTACTAACTTTCTACTCTGCAATATTTTGCAAGTTTCTTGGCGTATTCTGAATGACCCATGATTAGTTTTAATCTGATACCCGGATAATCAGGATTAAAAAATAAGAGACTTATGACGTGGAGCATGGAAGAGCAGCATTTAATTCAAAATTCTCAAAATTGACTTCGATTTTCGTCCCAAAAAAATCTACAAAAATTAATTGTCATTTCATATGCGTCTATGCAATGAAAACAATTGACCAAAATATGAGACATTGAAGCACGGTCATGAATAAGTGATTTGGCATATTCGCCTTCTATTCACGGTTCTGTCTACTTTAGCAGTTTCATTCTTCACACTTTGCAACTCAATAACTTTTACATATGCATTATCATGCATTCACAGTGCTTCACTAATACAAAACAATAACACGATGGAATTTTCTATGACAAACGAAAAGTTGTACTTGATATGTACAACACGCAATTTTAACATGGAATGCCAACGGAATTTTTGCAATGTATTAAAAAGGGTGATGATGCATCTGTTAGTACTTCACTAAAACTTAAGCCAAAAATATCAAATTTTATATATTAGTGGCAGATAATTCTGGTTCATAGCCCAGAAAAACGCAGGAAGGGTCATTTAACCAAAATATATCAAATGATTTAGATCGATTCATCAAAATGATTCATATGTATTTCACTTCTTATATATATACTAACAATCGTCAGGTTTATTCAAATTTTCTAAGGGTAACATTTTATTTTTGAAATATTTTACTATATTATATGCTATTTTCAGATTTGAATTCAATTCAATAGGAATGCAAAAAAATGTTTTTCTGTCAAGTTGGAATATTTTTATAGCCTCCTTCTAGATCCTTATGCTTATTTGATTTATCTGATTACCATTTATTTCGCTTTGCTGAACGCCCTATATAAAAATCTTCGTGAGATAAATTGAAATATCTGGTGTTTTTGGGATCATTCATCATTTCGTAGTATAATTTTAAAGAGGACCTAAGCTGTCTATTATATAATTTATTAAAGTTAGTACTTTAGTAAAATATTTTGCTAAAGCCGTATCTCCAAACTTTTGTTCCTATTAATAACAAATATTAAAACTACCTAAACATTATGTTTATTATTGTCGACTAAAATGATCTTTACTTTTTTTTGCAGAGAGATACCTTAATTCTTGAACCCACTCACGTTGTAAATTGTGTTTCAAAAGGAAAATCAGAAGTAAGTTGTTTATTTGATGTTATCTGCTTTAATCGTTTTGCTTGTGCTATTTTAAAAAGTGTTGTAAATCGTATTATCCCTAAGGATTTTAAAAGTGGAATACGGTGACGTTTCTCAATTTTGCTGTTGTCAGAAATGTAAATTTAAAAGAGAATCTTTTTTCCGCGAAAAAAGGGTTAATTGCAAAAAACGTCAAAAATAGTATAGAGTTAATTAGTTAACAAGAAAAACAGGCATTTTATGAAAATAATTAAATTTTGTAAATCCATAGAACAATAGATTTAAAAAACTACCAAGACTAATGTCGAAAGATAGGATCTATCAGAGGTAGGTAATGAAGATCTCCAAGTAATGAAAAAGTCAGTTTTGTGCTTTCGGTATTAACTTATGACGTTTTTGATTGATATAACTTCAAAAGAATTGAAATTATCAATTAGTACCAAAGAAAAACTATTTAACAGAATGATTACCTCCATTTTGTCTTAATTACAGTATATTTCTGCAATTAACCCGTTTTCGCTATTGAACTATAAAATTAACGGAGTCTTGACATCCATAATTCAATTTCAGATTAAATTTTTGTTTTTTACACAAAACAAAAATGACTTTTGTAATAACGCGTGGAAAAGTTTAAAGTTTTCCGAAAGGAATTGCATAAAATTCCGATCCTCCTTGATTACTAGGATCGTTCTGAAAAAGATCAGGCATCGATATCTGCTACAAGTCCTATACATTGCTGAATATAAATGGATGAAGCGACAACCCCTAACTGCAAACGCCCCGTATTCCATTTCTCCTGCTCGTAAAGCTTATCACATGTATATCTTCCTATATTCACTTAACTCCCTTTACAGTTGGTTTGTCACGAGGACTATTCGAGGGTGAAATAGAATTTGGCATTTCTTTTCCTTTCTTCCTTTTTAGTTTTTCTTAGTCATTATTGTTTATGATAATTTATTTTTTAAACTTTACATTTGAATCCCCATCTCCATTTCCTTAGAAATTTCCATTAAATCTTGCTTTAAATACATTAAGCTTCTGCTGCTGTGTATACTATGGTATTATTTTGTTGCTTTGGAATTTATGTCCTACGTGTCTGTTTTCAGCATTTCGACTGCCGCAATCACATTCGCGTTATTCAGTCTATAGGGGATGGAACAAGGCTTTATTTGTGTGGAACGAATGCACACAATCCCAAGGATTGGATAATTTATGTATGTGTTTGGTAACGTAGGCAGTAAAGTTTTAATCAGAACCCTTAAATTTCTGAAACGTATCAAAAAGTTTTTCTTTTTTTATGACTTTTTCCCTTCTTAGCTGATATCAGATCAGATTAAACAACATAAAACAAGCCAATAACATTCTTTCTGGTTTTGTTGACCTTCTAGAAAATCTACTAGGACAAACCAAACACTTTTAAATCCATCTTTCTTTGTCTTATTAAACAATTGTTTGTTTCAGTCGAATTTAACCCATCTTAATCGCAACACCTTTGTTCCGGGGATTGGAAGTGGTATTGCAAAATGTCCCTACGATCCGACTGACAATTCAACGGCTATTTGGGTTGAAAAAGGAAATCCGGGAGATCTTCCAGGATTGTATTCTGGAACAAACGCGGAATTTAGTAAAGCCGACACTGTTATTTTTAGAACTGATCTTTATAATCTCACTACAGGAAGAAAAGAGTACAGCTTCAAAAGGACTCTGAAATATGATTCAAAATGGCTTGATAGTGAGTATGTGATACTTTTACTTTTACTAATCAATATTGTTGTTTTTCTTATTATAATTTACAAATAATAATTGATTGATTTTTAACATTACAATTTATATGTGCATTTCAATAATTATTCGAGTTTACAATTTCATTGTTACTACAGAAAAAGATTAGCATCGGAAACCTTAAATACTCACGAAAGTATGTAGTTTGAATGTGTAAGCGTGCAGAAATAAAACGCAGACTCGCAGAAATAAATCTGCATTAGGTATACATAAAATGCATGAAATGCAAATAGCATTTTTCTGGCTTCAAGCATATTTTTGTTTCACTTTAATTTTTTATAAATAAATTAATTTCGTCTGACTTTCATTATTATGGCGGAAATATTTATCACTTCTATGAGAATTCTTAAGAGTTCTGAAGAACGTTTCTATCTTTGTGGTAGTTATTTAAATCGATCTGATTGTACTGGCTTAGTATTTATTATCAGAGTAATTAAATTTTAAAGACAAAATGAACTTAAAATTAAAAATTATTTGAAGCAAAATGAAGGTACACAAATTTATTTTTAGAAATTACTTCTAATGAATTCGTGATGGTAAGTACAGTAGCTAAGACACTTCCACCTAGTAGAGGTGCGACTTGTGGAGAAATTTTTATACAAATCCGATCCGACATGCGCAACGTCGTATCCGATCCCAAACCGTATCGAAGGTTAAATCGAAATATCCGAATTTTACCCATCAACAAAATTTTTATCGTATTCGTAGTTGCACGCATAATAAACTAGTGTATCATTTTTAGCTTTTGTAATTCTTGGTCAATCAAAACCTGACTTCCTTTTTTGGATGGTTTTCTCATTGCTTCTTGGACTTAAGCATATCTATTTCGCTTTAATCCGTTGCCAACAGCCCAGTTTCCTTTAACATCTCAAAAATTGTAAACTGTCACGATACCTTTTTAATTACCTATTATATATTTTTTAGAAGAATTTCACAAATGTCGTTTCCATAGCAAATAAAACAGATTTACAATATTTAAACAATATTCACTGCTCCACTTTTCATTGACGATAATGCTACATGGAAAATCGGAAAACTATGAAAACTCCTAAATCTGATACTAAAATCAGATCTCTGCGAAAATCCTGCAAAAACCTCTGCATAAATCCGTCTTATGTCTAACAGGAATTTTGCAGTTTGGAGGCAAGCAGTACTCCTAAGCAGGAATGTCCAAGCCAGGCAAACGACATGATAACCTAACGCACTACCGAGCTGTTAATCTACTGTCCTCAATATTTCAATTCTAGAGAAGCTATACATTTATTGTCTAAATAAATTCCTGGATAAGATAAGATAACAACATACTTCCAAAACTTAGAGTTTGGGTTCATAACTTCTTACTCTACCACAGATCAGATACTAAAACTTACTAAAAGGATTGAAGAAAGGTTTGAAAACGTTCATTTATAGACGTGGCACTGGTTTTTGATAGCGTCTAGACTTTATTCACAAAATGATAAAAATAAATATACTTTCTTACTTGCTGCACATAATCACATCATTACTATCTGAAAGATTTGTTCAGGTAAGAGTAAACTCATACACCTCTTTACCCCCACTGTATCAAGCAGGTGTTCCACAAGGCTAAATATTAGACACCGTCTTGTTTAATATAAATATTTACTAGGGAAACCTCGTCAAGACATGACGGTCAAAAGCATTGAAGGATTTCCGTATATACAACATTCGATGTGTAATTACAATCCTTTGGATTTTCATGAGTGATTATTTAAAACGCAACCAAGCATAACCAGTTGAAAATTCTAAGCCTAGCACTCCTCTCTCCCAGCTTACCCTCCTCTCTTTCGACATGTATTCCTCTCTGGCTTATCCCTCCCTGCCGGTTTATTCTACATAAATACATACATACGGAAATTCTACCTTACGAAATAATAAGAATAAAATCAAAAATCGATCTTGTTTAAAACATTCTTGAAAACGTCTATAAGTACATATTTCAAAAACATGACATAAACATAGTGTTGGCAAATTTCCTGCCTTTTATACAAACAATATGAAACTACTCTGAATAAGCAATTGCCATCAGCTATTATTTGTATAATTCGTCTGTTCATAATTTTCAACTATGCATGTTTTGTCTACGCTTATTAATGATGGAAGTGGACGGCTGCATCACCCCTTATATTTATAAGCAAAAAGTACTTACGAAACTCACCACCGTGGAAGGTGAGAGGGCGCCCCTAGTGAATGTCCGATTCGCCCGTCTCAAATTAAGATACATTTTAGAGTTTTTCCAATTAAAAATATAAACATTAAGAATATAAAAATTAAAGTAGTGTTGACTAATCTACACAGCGAAAGCTTTAATTTAAAAAAAGAAACGCGTAAATCGGCCTGGTGGATCTCTCAAACGAACTAGAACAAGAATACGCCTTGTGTTTTAAATATATAGATGTACGATGTTCGCACAACATCCGGAGCAGATCTAGCCATGTACGCAGTTGACACATCGATCTTTTCATCAATCAATTAATCAATCTTACCAAAACATTATAACCATAACATGATTGACACTTTAATTTCACAAAAAGATTACAGATTAGCTATCAAAAAGATATATCCAATTGCCACTCAAATACAAGACACAAACTACATAAATATTGTCATGATATTTAATGAGTGATTAGAAAATATAAGCATCACTATGCACTACAATGTTGGTTGGGTTGTATAACTTCCAAGGGAATTGATTTTTTTAAGACAAATTTTAATTACTAATATAATTTAAATAGGTTTCATTTCTAAAAGAAACACTTTATAATACACTAAATAAAAAAAGGATAAATTTTAAACTTGAATTTTCTCTTAATGTTGGTAAATTTTCTTGGTCAGCTGGCGATTAACTATCCTTACGTGATTTGTGTAAATAAATAAGTATTAAAACAATTTGTGTGTGTGTGAAAGGTAATTTAGCATCGGACAAGAGTCCATTTGCCACAGAGAATGTATGATTGTATGAATGTATAATTTAACTTTGTTTTATATAATACTATTTATATGTAAAACGAAGCGAATGTTACTCAAATCTTTGATAACTCAAATTGATGTACCCGACTTCTTAACAAAATCCACTAAACAATCATAAATTTTTCTATCATTTGTTCCAAGGCGAGATATTATATCGGTAGGGAGCACTATCTTAAGACTTAGTAATTTTTGCAGAAGTTCTGTAGAAAATTGAGAATTTAAGGGACAGTTAAAGAAAATGTGATTCACATCACCAACGTAATTCTTGTCGCATGGACACAATGGGGATTCAGCCATTCCAATTCTGAACATATGTGAGGGAAAGCACCCATGATTAAATCGTAACCGAGTAATGATGGTAGAGTAGTTTTTACTAACAGCAAATTGTGATATATGCGGTATAACTTTAGGCAGGACGTGATAAATTCTACAATAAAAGTTAGTAGAACCTTGGCAGTAATTAGCCCAAACTGCTTCCCAAAAAGCCTTTGCCCAATTCTTGACCTGATGGACTATATCAGTAAATGATATGGCTACATCTATTTCAGAAAGACTACAAGCTTCCTTTGCTACCTTATCAGCAACTTCATTTCCGTGTATCCCAACATGACCCCTAGACCAGATAAACTTGACTGTACCATTATTGTTTACCACCTGATAAATATACTTTCTTATATTTAAGATATGCATATTGTAAGCATGTCTAATTGGATGACTGCTAATTGCTTTTAGGACTGACATGGCATCTGTTATAATGACTACATCTTTAATAGTATTAGCAATACACCACTCCAAAGCACGTTCAATAGCAACTGCTTCCGCTGTAAAGATCGAACAAATATCGTCAAGTCTAAATTTAAAGATATAATCAAGATTATTATCAACAAAGATTGCACATCCTGTACCGCTATTCTGCTTAGAGCCATCGGTATAGATGTGTACGGCATTGCTATATTCTTCAAGGTAAGATTTCAGGATGAGGTTATTTACCTGCGGTACAATATTGTACAAAGGATACAATATTGTAGGCTTAACTAAAAATATTTCGTAATTGTAACTGAACAATAAACAATTTGAGTTGGTGTTTAAATAATTTGCTAGAATACTGGTGTCGGCAAATGCCGTAACTAACGGAGGCGAGACCTTCTTTCTCCAATATTTATTTAAAAGGTCCTCTATAGTAAGATCACTTAATCTGCTTAGTAAACTTGCACGGAAATACCTCAGTTTAAATATAAATTTATTGGCTAGATACCTTCTGCTTGATTCTAAAGGCGGCTTTTGGGCTTCGACAAGAACGGCTTGACAGGGAGATGATTTAAATGCACCCAGGCAAATTCTAAGTGCTTTGAACTGAATACGGTCAACGATCAACAGATTGCTTTTGGATGCAGATCCGTAAAGAACGCATCTGTAGTCCACAATAGATCTAATGTACGATCTATAAAACATGATCGCAATTTTAGGGTCTGCGCCCCATTCTTTCTTCGAGATACATTTAAGCATATTAAGACCTTTTTCACACTTGGTTTTAATATAAGCAATGTGCTTAGTCCAAGTAAGCTTTGGGTCTAAGGTTATACCCAAATATTTATATTGAGTAACCATTGGGAAATCTGTACAACCAATGTGAATAATTGGTTCTGTTTGAAGTCTGTGTCTAGTAAAAACCATGACAGCAAATTTTTCAGTTGATATAGTAAATCCCAGAGTTGATAGACGCTTCATGGTTTGTGTTAAAGCGATATTGAGATCTGCTATACACCGATCGTATGAATTACGGACAGCATATATGCAAATATCGTCAGCAAACTGAATTATTCTGACATTACATTCTTCCAAGTCATGCAGTTCAGTCGTATATAAATTGAATAAAAGTGGACTCAAAACCGAACCCTGAGGTATACCGGCATTGACTAGTCTAGGACCATGCAAATTATTATTATGATCACGAATATAGAGTTTTCTATTCCTGAACAATTCTACAATTCCAATTGCTACATGCAACCCAACACCAGCGCCGCATATCTTTTCTCTCAATAAATCAAGATTTACTTCATCGTACGCACCTTGAATGTCGAGGAATACACATACCATATAGTGGTTCTTAGAGAAAGTCAGTTGCACATCAACCGTCAAATGTGCAACTGCTTCCATAGTTCCAACGCCTGTCCTGAAACCATATTGGGTATTTGGTAATATCGAATAGTACTCAACAAACCACTCCAATCTAATTTTAATAAGCCGTTCAAATGTTTTAATAACACTTGACATTAACGATATAGGTCGATAGGATGATGCAAGAGAGAGATCTTTAAAAGGTTTAGGTAACAAGCAAATTACTACTCCCTTAAATATATTAACAAAATCATGGTTGAGCCACCAATCATTGAATATACGTATCAATATCTGTTTTGCATTTAGTGGTAAATTGTTAATCATTTTATAAGTAAAACCATCCTTGCCAGGAGCAGTATTCTGCGAATTCTTTATTACCATCTCAAATTCGACCAATGTAAAATGTTTTTTAATAACGGTGTTGCGGCGTAAGGAAGCATCCTCTACCCTTTCAATTGGACCATTAGGTACAAACGGGGGCGCCAATCTATCAAAATTATTTTCTAATAGCTCTCCTGTAATAGGCAATTTATAAGTATGTTGAATTATTCCATTATTAGTCTCTTAACATAGTTCCAAATTTTAGTCACAGGAGTACTCTTATTTAATTTGTTTAGAAAGTCCTTCCATTTGCTTCTTTGTTTAGCTTTAGCAGCTATCTTCTGGTACATTAAATAATTAGACAGGTTAGACAGTCGTTTATAAGTAGATAATGCTTCCTTACGGCGCCGTACGATATCGTTACATTCTTGATCCCACTAAATAGGATTCATGTTAGTCTGATTATGTGGTTTTTTTAATGGTATAGCCAAGTTCGCTGCTTCTCGTAGGGTATTAGTGAAAAAGGTAGCCCTTTCTTTATTATTAAAACTATTAACCAACTGATAGTCGGATAGCTTTTCTATTAAATAGTTATGGAAAACATCCCAATCTGCCCGAGAGTCGTTCCATACTCTAGCTGGCTGAATACTAGACATTGCATTGTAATCATAACCCGATATGATTGATAAAATTGGATAATGGTTAGAACCGATTGAGTCATCAAGGACGGTAGCAACGATTCTATCAGCGAATCCAGGGGAAACTATAACTAAATCTAATACGGATGAGCATGCGTTAGGTCGAGGCATCGTTGTATGAGTACCATCGTTTATTACAACCACTTCACACGAATCTAAAGCTTCCTGCAGTTTATTACCCTGATTATCATTATATCTAGATCCCCAAAGCGTGTGATGAGAATTATAGTCACCACAGAAAATAGCATTTTCATCTGTTTGTGTAAACAGAAGTTCCCAATCACGTGTTGACACGTTAACATTAGGCGATTTGTATACAGAAAATATGGATATATTTCCATAATTCAATTTAATGGCACACACTTCAATAGTTTGGTTAAAATTACGATTTATATTGATTTCGGAATAAGTAATATTTTGAGCTAAAAGAATACCGACACCTCCATAACCATCAGGCCTGCATAATTTGACAAAGTTATAGCCCCGAATCTTGAAAGTAGAATTGGGGTTTAACCATATTTCAGAAATCACGATAATGTCTGCTTTTTTAGTATTCCATAGTTGCATCAAATTGGGTTTGTTCGCAGAAATAGATCGAGCGTTCCATTGAAGTATACTAATTTTGTTGTTGGTGGTCTGACTCGCCATCGCACAGTAGTTGTAATAACCTCTTCTGACGTTGTATTATTACTACTAAAAAGGGAGTCTATGTAACCCCTAATACTTGCTTCAGTTTGATACTGCACATTCTTATCATTACTCATTAGCAACTGTTCAGCAAACACAGATAAGTGACTTATTATCTTTTCTTTGTATTGTTTAAATTTATTGGCGTAAGGGTTAGGGATGACAGGATGGGAGGAATGATCTTTTTTATCTTGGATATGTATGGGCGTAGAGGGCGGCGACGATGCCTTCCGCTTTTTTGGTCCGCCAGGTTGACTATTATTAATTTTAGGTTTTTTAATCCAAGAAGTATTACAGCTTGTTGTGGGGGATAACTCAGGAAAATTATTCAAATCTTTAAGTACATCAAATCTATTGTTAGTAGAGATTTTGGCATATGAGGGATTGTTGGCGATGTATTCTGCCTCTTTGAATGGTATATTTTCAAAAGCCATAATTTTTTAAATATTTTTTTGATGTTTAAATGACGGACATTCCCGTGATGTGGGTGAATGGTCATCCTTTACACAATGTCAACAATATTGTAACAAGAGAGAAAAAGAAAGAACCTCTTCTCGAACAACAAATGGAATATTCTACGGCATTCGAGAGAATGACTCATCGCACCAAGCATGTGAACGAGACGCGTTTATTCTAGAAATATATAGTAGTTTCTAGCGGCTTCTAGTACGTTTGTAGGAGGGTATATAACCGACTTCGCCGATAAAAAGAGGCAGTCAACAGCAAGTCATTAACTGTGTATCACAAAATTAATAGTGAATGTAAAGATAAATGTTGTATTAGAAATTCATAGTCTGTAAATAATAGTTTTTAATGGTTTATAATCATAGCGTTAATTTATAGTGTATTCATTAGTGTTTGTAAATAAATATTTCTTATTAATAGACGATTTAACCAGCACTTTTGTTATTATTTTAAAAAGAACGTTACAGTGTTGTCAAGTGTGGAGATTTAAAATAAATAAAATCGCGTAATAGTTAATTAAAGTGCTGTGAGAATAAAATTTTTGGTGTTAAAACATAATTTCAACAAACAATTAAAATGGTGATGAAACTATTAAAAGATCTCAAAGTAATAGACTTAAAACACGAACTTGAAGAACGAGATTTAGACACAACGGGCCTTAAAAGTGTGTTAATACATCGGCTAAGAGAATGGCTTTTGGAGCAGCAAGAAGACCCTGAAAGTTTCCTCTTTGAAATACCTGGACCCGCAATTGATACTAATTTGTTATTAAGTAAAATGGAAGAAAATGCTAGAAAGTCCGAAGAGAATTCTAGAATTTTAAAAGAAGAATTACTGCAAAAGTCCGAAGAAAGTGCTAGAAAGTCCGAAGAAAATGCTAGAAAGTCCGAAGAGAATTCTAGAATTTTAAAAGAAGAATTACTTAAAAATACTAAAGCACTGGAAGAAAAAGTTTTTGAAAATTCTAAAATGCTTAAAGAAGATTTACTGGAAAACTCTAGAACGCTTAAAGAAGAATTACTAGAAAAGTCTGAAGAAAGTTCTAGAAGGCTTAAAGGAGAATTGCTGGAAAATGTCAAAGCGTTGGAAGACAAAGTTTTCGAAGAATTTTTTGAGAATGCCAGCGCGTTAGGACTGTTGGAAGGTAGATTGGCGGAACATGATAGGGTAATAAAGATGGTAGAAGAGAAAATATCCCAAATGCAATTACCACCAACAACTAAGAAAGACGATATGACCGAAATGCTGGAAGATAGAATGAGGCAACTACGGTTTCCCTCAACTTCTGAGTGGCCGTTTCATGAAGTAAAGAAACAATTTAAAGAAGAAAAGGTTCCTGCCGTAGGGATAAAAGTAAAACCACCCACGTTCGATGGAAAGATACCTTGGTCCACCTACTACAAACAATTTGAGGCGGCCGCTGGGGCCAACGGATGGACAGGCAAGGAAAAGGCCGTTTCTTTAACTGTGGCTTTGCGTGGAGACGCGTTGAACGTCCTGCAAACAATCCCAGCAGGACAGGAAAATGATTACCAATTGTTAGTGTCTAGATTAGATAGAACAAGTGTATCACACGCAAGTGAAGAATCGTATCCAGAAGAATGGAGAAAGCCTGCAGGAGTTTGAAGCCGATGTTGCGCGGCTTGTCCGATTGGCGTACCCTACGGCACCCGATTCATTTCTGGGACAACTGGCTGTGCAGACCTTCATTGATGGGTTAAGAGACGGAGAAACACAGCAGTCCTTAAGGCTGGCACGACCAAGAACAACTGATGATGCGCTTGAACACGCCTTAGAATTTGAAGCTGCAAAACAAGCGTCCCGAGGTCACGGGCGTGTTCGGGCCGTTGTGGAAGAAGAAGAAGGTTCTAAAGATCATCTAGAGGAGTTAGTACTGAGAGTTCTTCGGAAGGAAGAAAGCCGTAAGAAGAATCATCAAGAAGTTCGAGGGCCTCGTTGTTGGAATTGCGGCGAACACGGACACATACGACGTCGTTGCCCTAAAACCAAAACAAGTTCAGCAGTCGGAAAACTAAAGGGGGTCGACGAGAGGGGGCGAACGTTGACCTTGAGTGGAGATGCCCCGGAGATCACCATCCATGCCGTAACATCAAAGAATAGTAACGGCAGTTTGTTTGTAGATGGGAAGATTGCTAACCGAACTGTTTCACTACTTATTGATACGGGGGCGACAAAATCCATCGTACGCCCTGATGTTCTACGAACACGTATGAAGCTGTTACAGACAACTATTCAACTCCGTACAGCAACAGGTGAAGTGATACCAACACATGGAGTGGTGAAGATGAAGATTGGCATTGGAAGTGAAGAACGTGATCATGAGGTGCTGGTAGCCGATATCACTGACGACTTCATCTTGGGAATGGACCTCCTGAGAAAATTTGGTTTTACGTTGGATTTGAAAGAAGGTGTTTTGAAGGTCGGTAACGAAGAACTTCCGTTGCACCCACGAGAAGACCCGGTTGTAAGGGTTTTGCTGACTGAAGATGTCATATTGCCGGGTCAAAGCGAGATGGTTGTCGAGGCAGGTTTGGATGGAGATCTTCGGGTAGGATGTGTACGAATGATGGAGCCTGTCTGTGATAAGAAGATCCATAGTGGCATACTGGTGGGAAAAGCGCTGATCAAGGTTGGAAAGATAGTACCGGTGAGAATTATGAACGTTAATGTGGATCCGGTGACATTGAAGAAGAGTACCCTTGTGGGACAGTGTGTGCCAGTATTCCGAGTAGCCAGGTGTATGGCTGATGTTCCAAAACCAGTTCCCAAAGACCATGGTGAAAAATTAGTGGGTATGGTTGTCAGTTCGTGCGAAGACCTAAATAGAACGGAAGTGAAAGAGGTACAGGGTTTGGTTCACCGATACCAAGATATCTTCGCTCTTGACAATAGCCAGAAGGGACGAACAGATATAGTAAAACATAAAATCAATACAGGCAACTCTATGCCAGTCCGTCAGCAGCCGAGGCGTCTACCTCTAGCAAGGCGAGCAGAAGCCGAGAAGATTATTACCGATATGGAAGAACAAGGGGTCATCGAGCCATCCAGCAGTCCATGGGCATCACCGGTGGTCCTGGTCAGTAAGAAGGACGGGTCAACGAGATTTTGTGTGGACTATCGGCAGCTCAATAACGTGACCAAGAAAGACAGCTATCCCTTACCACGCATCGACGACACGTTAGATACCCTGTCTGGTTCACGATGGTTTTCGACTTTGGACTTAAAGAGTGGTTATTGGCAAGTTTAAATGGAACCTGAAGACCGAGAGAAGACTGCGTTCACTATTGGTTCCGGACTATGGCAGTTTACAGTTATGCCATTCGGTCTATGTAACGCTCCGGCCACCTTTGAGCATCTAATGGAGACCATCCTGAGGGGGCTGTCGTGGAAGACTTGCCTGGTCTATCTGGATGATGTGATCGTAGTTGGAAGATCATTCAGTGAACATCTGGAAAATCTGGAGGAAGTGTTCCGGAGACTGCGTACAGCTAATCTGAAATTGAGTCCGAAAAAGTGCCACATACTCCGGAGGGAGGTGAAATATCTCGGGCATGTCGTATCACAAAATGGAGTGGCAGCCGACCCCGATAAAATCCGTGCAGTCCAAGAGTGGCCAACCCCAAAAGATAAACACCAAGTTCGTAGTTTTCTTGGATTGTGTACCTACTACAGGCGTTTCGTTCCTGGGTTTGCCAATATAGCGAAGCCTCTAACAAGGTTAACTGAAGATGGGCGCGAGTATGTTTGGAGCGGAGAGTGCGAAACGGCTTTCCAACAGTTGAAGCGTGCCTTGACAACAGCACCAATATTGAGCTATCCACGGACAGAAGGGAAATTCATACTTGACACAGATGCAAGTAATCTGGCCATTGGGGGTGTACTTTCTCAGGTACAGGATGGACAAGAAAAGGTCATCGGCTATTTTAGTAAGGTTTTGTCGAAAGCCGAAAGGAATTATTGTGTGACCAGAAAAGAACTATTGGCCGTCGTGAAGTCCGTTGAGCACTTCTACAAATACTTGTACGGACGGAAGTTTTTATTGAGGACGGACCATGCAGCGTTGAAATGGCTTCTACAATTCCGTAATCCTGAAGGCCAGGTCGCAAGGTGAATCGAGCGACTACAAGGATACGACTTTGACACAGAACATCGAGCGGGCACTAGTCATCGAAATGCCGATGCTCTTTCAAGAAGACCCTGTCCAACGGATTGCCGTCATTGCTCTCGCTTGGAAGAGAGGGTTTGCCAAGTATTAAGAACTACCATCGTCAACGACAATTGGTTGCCGGAAGAATTGCAACGACAGCAGAAGGCTGATCCCGAACTAAAAATGGTACTGGAATGGAAGCGCGTGGGAGAAAGGCCTGCCTGGGAGGCCGTCAGCCCTTTCAACAGAACGCTTAAAGCATATTGAGCCCAATGGGAGTCCTTGAAGGTGGAAGACGATCTCCTGAAGCGAGTACTGGAGAGTGAAGATGGCACCACCATTAGGTCTCAGTTCGTGGTTCCAAGAAGCCGAGTGGCTACAGTATTGCGACATCTCCATGACGGTGCCTCAGGAGGACACTTCGGTGTGAAGAAGACTTTGGAGAAAGTTAGAGAGCGTTTTTACTGGGTCAATTGTAAAGAAGACGTGAAAGAGTGGTGCCGTAAATGCGAACTATGTGCCATGGGTAACGGACCCTTGGGGAAGCGAAGAGCACCTATGAGGCAGTACAATGTGGGTAGTCCTCTGGAAAGAATAGCTATAGATATTGCCGGACCATTTCCCGAAACCGACGATGGGAATAAATACATCTTAGTGGCAATGGACTATTTTACCAAATGGCCAGAAGCATATGCCCTACCAAACCAGGAAGCTGCGACTGTTGCTGACGTACTAGTCAAAGAGTTCTTCAGTCGCTTCGAAGTGCCTATGGAGCTGCATTCGGATCAAGGCCGCAATTTTGAGTCTGTACTCTTTGGAGAAGTCTGTCGATTGTTGGGCATTCGCAAGACTCGGACCACACCGTTACATCCGCAGTCCGATGGAATGGTAGAACGCATGAATGGGACAATGGGCAAATATTTGGCCAAGGTTGTCTCCGATCATCAACGAGACTGGGACCAATACCTGCATTTATTCCTAATGGCTTATCGTGCATCGGTCCACGAAACAACCGGTCAGTCACCAGCGTCTGTGATGTTTGGACGCGAGTTACGGTTACCGTGTGATTTGGAATTTGGGTCTCCACCTATAGAGCAGGAGGTAGCCGGCAATGATTATGTCATCAACTTAAAGAAGAAGTTGGAGGATATTCACGATCGAACCCGAAACAATAGTCGAATCGCGAGTGACCGGATGAAGGCTACGTACGATGTGAGAGCCCAAGAAGGAGGGTTTCAACCTGGAGAGCTTGTCTGGTTATACAACTCGCAAAGACGTCGTGGCTATTCTCCAAAGTTACAGCGGAATTGGGAGGGCCCATACCAGGTGAAGAAACGAATAAATGACTTGATTTATCGCATCCAGAAATTGCCAAGAGGGAAACCAAAGGTGATACACTCCAATCGTCTGGCGCACTATGAGGGAAATAATGACGCAGTCCCGGATCGGGAAGATGAGGCTGAGGTGGCTATCAATACCGTAAGGCCTGGAGATGATCAGCCAACCTTCAGAGAATTTATGGCTGCGTTTTCTGGAACTAGAAAAGCGCGATTCGGAGTCACGACTGAGATGCAACAAGATCTCTTCCGGGTCCCTGGTGATTATTCCATTGCCCACTGTGTCTCCGAGGATCTCCGTATGTCCAGGGGGATCGCAGTAGTGTTTAGAAATAAATTTGGACGGCTGAATGAACTTCGAGAACAAAATCCCTCTGTTGGGAAATCCTTACGCTTGCCTGATCATGACCGATCCATTTACTACTTGGTAACCAAGCAGTTTTACTACCAGAAACCGAGTTACGCCGACTTGTGGAGGGCATTATGGAATTTGAGGATCGAGTTGCTTACCAGGGTTATTAACAAAATGGCAGTTCCCAAACTCGGCTGTGGGCGGGACCAGCTGGATTGGAGAATCGTTAAAAACATGTTGGAAGTTGTCTTTAGAGGTACGGACGTCAAGATCTTCGTTTGCAGTTTTGATCCACAGCCCGCATTAAGGCCAACGAAGAGTGTAGACTGTTACTTCTACCGTAATGGAACGTGTAGTCGAGGTGAAGACTGTCGATATCGTCATGACCCGTTCTACAGGAACCAGAGCATAAAACCTGTTCTGGGGCAGAACAGACTTGAAGAGGGGGGCAGTGTAACAAGAGAGAAAAAGAAAGAACCTCTTCTCGAACAACAAATGAAATATTCTACGACATTCGAGAGAATGACTCATCGCACCAAGCATGTGAACGAGACGCGTTTATTCTAGAAATATATAGTAGTTTCTAGCGGCTTCTAGTACGTTTGTAGGAGGGTATATAACCGACTTCGCCGATAAAAAGAGGCAGTCAACAGCAAGTCATTAACTGTGTATCACAAAATAAATAGTGAATGTAAAGATAAATGTTGTATTAGAAATTCATAGTCTGTAAATAATAGTTTTTAATGGTTTATAATCATAGCGTTAATTTATAGTGTATTCATTAGTGTTTGTAAATAAATATTTCTTATTAATAGACGATTTAACCAGCACTTTTGTTATTATTTTAAAAAGAACGTTACAATATGAACTGTTAGTACAACCGTTTGCGGTACAATTTACATAAGAGCAATTCCGACATAGTTTTTGCCTTACATTGAGTTGCTGTATGTCCATATCTTAAACAATTAAAACATTGAACAACTGGATGTATATAAGGCTCAACTGGGAACTTAACTAAATTAATTTTAACATAAGCAGGTATAACATTTCCTAAAATTGTTACACACACCATTTGTCTGTTAACATATTCAGTTTTATTTTCATTATTCACAATTTTCCGTTTTAATCGTTTCACTGATACTACACTAACGTTAGAATTAATAGCATTTTTAAGGTATTCCTCTGTAAAAGTTGTATCAACCATACGAAGAATTCCTCGTTTCTGAGTAAAAAACGAAGGACTATAAGCAATAAGATCGTTTTTGACGATTATTTTATGATTTATCAAAGAGTTTGCTACTTTATAACATTTAAAGATAACTTTTACTCTATTGATACCTACGGGTTTTATATCAGTTATATTAGCCTTAAATGCTGTATGTTCTTGTAAAAAGTGGGCTATCCTAATAGGAAATAATCTACCAATGTTTTATTTTTATGTTCAAGAAAAACAACGTATGGACCAGCATCTCCACTACGATACAAATTGTTAAAATCATATTTATTAGTATCGATGCTTGCAGTTTGCGAAATAATGTTATCGGGCGGCTCACGGCCGCCCATGATATCATTCATTCTCTTTTCTGAATTAGAGAAAAATAATAAATAGACCAGAAAACCCTATCCTCAAATTAAAAATATACTAATATTAACTATTTCTATAAATTCTAAATACCTGCAGTGCGCTTTCAATAGCAAAACGAAGATTTTTACTGTTCACCTACATTTGACAGCGTGTTTAAAACCATCCACACTCGATAATAGTTGAACGTAAACTGATTAAAACAATTTCAAGGTTTGTTTTGGCCTGAAACAAACAAGGTGCATGTTAGTGAAGATGTATGCAACGACTTATTACCTTACTTGCAAGTTTAATTTGTAAAATAATACAAGAATTTCTTGATACCTAACGATAGAGGCAGTTTCATAATAATTTTGTTATTTTTCAACATTAAGAAGTCTCCGGGCTTATATATTTCATTATGATGTATGAGTAGAAATGTCAAAGTTAACCAAACGTCAAAAATTTGAGACTATATTTTGATGTTACGTCAAAATGCTTTTGTATCATTAGTTTTTGAATTTAAGTAGTGCAAATAATAATAAACAATTTCAATTAAATAAATAAATAATGCTGTGATGTTAATTAGCGAATTAATTTTTTTTGTGGAAAGAGAATTTTTTATGGTAAAGATTGATAATGATCCTTGGAATTGGGATGGAATTTGGAAATTAATCATTTTATAAATTTAAATGGCTTTAATTTTTTTATAATTAATGGCATTTCAATTTTAATTTTGTTTGTTTATTTTTTATGTCGTATTAAATAAATTTTATCATGTAAATATATAAAAAAAAGGTAACCTTTGGTTTATTTATTTTATTCGTGTGTGTAGTTAATAATGTTTTATAGATTCTTATTTATGCATCGCCTTATTGAAGCGACTCGCCTGGTAGAGTCTCAATTGTGACCAGAGAGTAGGTTCACAATTAATTTAATTTAATAATAGCCGGAGCATTTTTCTTTTATGGTAAAGGTTAGTGGTTTATATTTTGCATATATCTTCATTGTGCTTTTACCGAAGTTTGTTTCATATATGTGTGTATTCTCAATAAAACAAATCAACTTAATTTTTATCAACATTTAACCTTCAACTACAGAACGACGGAATATATATTATTATATTATTACAGCCTCCCCCCCCCTTGAATAACATATGAATATCAATACCATACTTAGGCAAGATAAATATCAGAACAATTGCAAAGAAGTATAATACGAAAAACCAACAATTACAACAACGACCTATAAAACTAACATCAACACTTTTTATTTTTATTCAATCCTAAAGACATAACACACGATATCATGAAAATTGTTATTTTTGTAACTCGGTTTATATTGGACAAACTCTTTGAGATTTCGACATAAGATACAACGAACACGTACGCTTTTATTAAACTATAATTATGTCAAGCCCTTTTGGAACAGAACTAGCTAATGACACCCCAAAATAATATCAAATTCTTACATTCTTGCAACAAAAAACGCAAATTAGACATTTTAAAAGCTTTCCAAATAAACAAACACAAATGTACAGTACCTTCTATGAATGAACAAATTGAACTTAATTTTCCTTTATTGGAATTTTTAGATATTTAATATTTGTACGTATTGTATCTGGCAGTTACCCATTTTCTGTATTTATTCTTGTGTAGAACAACTTAAAAGAGATTTGTGTGTAAATAGAAACGCTATTTAGTATAATCCACCAGCATACTACGACCAAAAATAAATGCAAATAATTGAAAAACATAGTAGGCCTTGTTTCATTGTAAAAGTCGTTGCTATACCTCGACAAACAAATGGAGAATCTAGGTCATCGAAATCACGTGGGTAAACATGTAAATTGCACCGCGAATCACGCGACGATCACGCGGTGAGTATATGGTCGGCTCGAGTAATTTAACTGATAAGAGAAACAGGAGAACACGGAAAACAATCATTCAGTTGTGTCAGAAACTGATTTTATTTAAGAAGAGCTAACGTAATGCTTAATGTATGTTCGATTATAATCGAATATACGTACCAAATAGGGGAAATGAAATCAATTTACACTATAATGATTATTATTATTAACGTCGACGTTAAATTATTCTATTTCACCTAATAATACTAATAAAGTTTATTTTTATCCTTATTAAATTGGTTTTTTTAAATGTCTTCATTACTCTATGACACTTAAATCGTAATGAAATTTTTAATTAAAACCCGTTATTAGGGTGTATGTATTCAACAATGACAAACGAAATGTTAAAAAGTACAATCCTAACGTACGTTGCTGACTTCTTTTAACAGCCCGGGTAACATAAGATACTTCTTCCACTCTTATTTTATTTTACTGTGTTTCACAGCTGTTGATCATGAGGTGACCTAGATGCTTCTCGTGTTTGCTTATAGTAGTAAAGTTCGTTTGGTTGAAAAGAAACAGTCCCAAAAAACTGTTTCTCCATTTTCAACGACCACATTTTATTAAATAAAATACCAACACAACTTACTAAGTCACTTAAATGAATATGCACATTTAGTTAACATTTGAGAGTAAACAACATTTTGTTTTGTTTTGTCAATTTCCATGGCACTCTTTTAAATAAAAATAGAATAATTTTCAATTTAATTCAATCCCAATAATGCATTTAAAACGATTATTAGTTAAGGCCTTTTAACCAAAATGTGGTTTCGTAATTTTCAGCTCGATTTTTCCGATTAAACAAGGCTTACTACTCTTTGAAGGGATTGTATACCTGATAAAAATTCGGAATTGATTTGATTATAAATCACAATAATATAGGAGCTGTCAAGCTCTAAAGTGGAACACACTGTATATGGTAAAACGGTTCTTGAATATTCTGTATGCATGTAACACTGATATGATTACAAAATCAATCAATTATTATAATCAATGTAATTTTATTTCTCCTCTGATAGTTTTGATGTTGTTCCATTTATTTCTTTTGTTGATTTTTACGATACAACCCGATATTTCAGAGCCCAATTTCGTGGGTTGTTTCGATATTGGAGAATTCATCCTGTTCTTCTTTAGAGAAACAGCAGTTGAATATATAAACTGCGGTAAAAGCGTGTATTCCAGAGTAGCACGTGTTTGTAAAAAGGATACAGGGGGAAAGAACATTCTCGCACAGAACTGGGCTACCTATACGAAATCCAGACTTAATTGTTCGATACCTGGCGAGTTCCCTTTCTACTTTAACGAGATTCGTAAGTTGCCACCCCTCTTCCAAACAAAATATTTTAAGAAGTAATATATATTTTATGAATTTAAAGAGAGTGTTTACAAAATACCGGGAGACGATTCAAAGTTTTATGGAATTTTTACAACTTCCGCCAATGGCCTGATGGGTTCGGCTATCTGTTCGTTTAAGTTATCGGATATCGAGAATGCATTTAACGGAAGATTTAAAGAACAAGCTTCATCCCTTTCAGCCTGGCTGCCTGTACTATCTAGTCGTGTACCGGAACCAAGACCAGGAACCTGCGTTAACGATACTGAAACGCTACCTGATAGTGTTTTAAATTTTATTAGGTCTCATCCGCTTATGGATTCGGCTGTTATGCATGAGAATCACAGACCTATCTTCTTTAAAAGGGATTTAATTTATACGAAATTAGTTGTGGATAAAATTAAAGTCGATATCGGAGGCGCTATAATGGAATATACAATTTATTATGCAGGCACAAGTATATTCAATCTCTTCCGTGCTTTTTAGGCAATTTAAAAAAGAATCTTATTTTAGATGATGGCAGAATATACAAGATAATGCAATGGTATCATCATAAAGATGAGTTTTCTTCTATTCTTCTGGATATATTCGATGTAACCCCTGGGGAATCTATACAAGTGATGGAGATATATCAAGATGCTAAAGTTTTATATGTTGCCTCCGATTATAGAATTAAACAAATTAGTCTTGTTATGTGTAGTCATAGATACGATAATTGTTTAAGATGTGTTCACGATCCTTATTGTGGTTGGGATAAGGATGCGCACCTTTGTAAGCCATATTCACCCGGGTAAGTAAGTATTATACAGTTCTCATTAAATATACATACACGACATAATGAAATAGAATACAGTACACACCCTTAACGGCCTTAACACAGACTCACGTAGTTGTTATTCTTTATGTAACATTTAGAATTTAATAACGTACACATGTAATCTACTTCACTTTTTATTTAGTTCAATTATGACGTTAACTCTAAAATATATAATAAGGTGATAAACCTTAGTTCTTTAGCAATTTCTTAAAATTCTTTTAAATAACTACTACCCAATTATTAAAATTTTTCCTAATTTATTTTTCTTTTTAAATTCGCGAAAAAAAAGAACTTGTAACGCAAGGTATCGTGAGAAACAAAGATGGTTTTGTTTCTCCGTGGGGATGTTTGTGGGTGTCAAATAGATACGAAAAATGATCTTGACAAGCAATGAAGAATGAGTAAAATTTGTTTCAAGATCAAGTAGAAAGACACAAACATTCTCGAAATGAGTACCACTACAGACTATAAACGGTAAAACATTAACCGATATAAAACAAAAAGTTAGAAGAGAAACCATAAAAATGTAGCTTAGATCTAACCTAACGCACGATAGTTTGTAAATTTTTATTTCAATCGTATGGGTGCGCAAAACAAAATACTTATACGAAAGAATTTAAAAATGTGCCCGTTTTTGATAGATTAACAGTACCGAAGTTTGCTACTGAATACGAACCAGCGGGCAAAAGTATTTAAAATACTGAATAATTTTGAGGAAAAATATATGAAGTTTCAGAGAAAGGCATTCTTACGTTATATTCTGTTTGGATTTATTTTTCTGAAATTGTTTTGAAGTGTTCGTAAGACCGCCCATTAGTGCTAGAAGATCTGTATTAAGGATTATTCCTTTTTTTTAATATTTATATGTTTTTTTACGAAACTTCAACCCGTAATCATGAAACTTGTACTGAAACTATATAGCTGATGAATTATTATAAGTACATATAATAAGTACACTAAACGATGAATACCGAGATTACCTGGAGACGAGCCTATACTATACAGGGTGTAACTATTATAACTAGAAACCTCGTAATAAGGGATAGCTGTGATGATTTAGAACATACTTATCCTAAGAACCTTATCAACATGTTGTCGCTTCCTGCCAGTTTTCGAGAAAACCGTATTTTAAATTTTAAGTTGTACTCAATTTACATTAAAAATACTAAACAATCAAAAAAATGGAAATGGGTTGCTTCAATTATTTTTTTAACAGCAGCAATAATTTTTTTGGTAACAGCTGTGGAAGGACATCCTGCTCCTTTTTGATGCTGAACAAAATTCCTGTTGCGTTCAAATTATTGTAGCCAACGAAGGAGCTTGTTCACTAAAAGCTGAATTTAAACATTATTTGCATTCATAAGCGCTTAAACCTTTTTAAAATTCACAACAAATCATGATTCTAAAATGTTCTCTGATTACTTCAATTTTTTCCTCATGTAATGTTACTTTAAGACATTAATAACTCAACAACTACACTTCAAATGACAGATAACGAATTGCTTTAGACAGCTCTGTGTGTTTTGTTTTTCATGGTCCAATAGATTATCTTATTCGCATGGAATTAGGACTGACCCTCCTATTAAACAAAAGCAAACAAAGGATACCATGGTGTGCGTTAGCAGAATCTTACATTATATCCCAATTGAGCAGGCAAGAGCGAGTTATATCTAGAGTCCAGAATGTAATATTCATTCCCTACTGGTTCCTAGAACCAAATATGTCAATATGTCAAAAACGATTCACAGGTCAAGAGTCTCACTTTATCGTTGTTCGTAAGATTTTGATTAACTCTTAGAAATCACTTCTCTTTGAAACATGTACACAATGAAACAACGAGATACTTGGTTGGTTGGTACTTGGGTCGTCAGTGTAACAAAATGTAACAAATTTTTGTTTTCAAAACCAAAAAGGTCCCGAAGTGGTGTGACGCGCTTTCCTTTTTACCGTAGCTGATAACGAAAATAGAGTGTAACGTAAGTGTAAGTAGAGTAAGTGTACCGAGTGGGAATGTCTTTATTCAAAATGCCTTTTATCTATTCTTTTCCCTACTCACTCTAAATCCCACAAAGGCATAAGTAATGTTTGGCTACATTGCAACAGATATAAACTGCTACAAGATTGATTCTTTGTTGTCAAGTTGCGCTGTTCTAATTAGTTCAAGTAAGATTTTAGAAGTGGCATAGACGATCGAAGAAACTAGTAAGAAATAAATCGTGAACATGTTACCGTACTTGTCAGTTCAACTTGTTTGAATTATCTTCCTTCTTTGGCATGAGAATGAAAAGTGTAGGAATGAAGAGGCATAGTGAACATATCATCAGCCTTTTTGTATAACGAGGAGGTCTTGTATGACCTTAACATTTGTAAAAAGAAGAAGTCTACAAAAACACAATCATTAATCTCATAGGAAATTCACAGTTTATATTTATCGGTTATTATAACTACTATACATTTTGGAGATTATATATTTTCTCGAGCAAGAGCGGTAAGATTTAGGATAACGAGAACCACAACGTCAGTAACGATAATTTGTTTTTTCTTTCGTCACTTTTATCAGCATTATCTGATAGTTAAAATTAATTATCATAAAATTCAAAGGACTGCACAGAACAAGTTTTGAAAAATTTAGAATAGATCACAAGGTCCATTATTAGACCTTGATACCGTGCATACGTAGAACATTTACTTATACCTCTACTAGCTATATCCAGGCTAGTACCGCAGCTATTAACGTGCTCACCCGTCAGGGTCTATCCTAAGGGACGAACCTCTCGTCCAGCATTAGGACTACTCCCACTACATACGACTTCACTGCTCGATCGAATTCAACCTCAGATGTGACGGGACTTGGTTTTGGTTTTGCCCACCCCACCTACCATCTCCCACCCCGATCCCCTAGTTATAGGCCTGGTGTACCCCTGACAGAGATTCTTTTAGAGTCTACCGAAGTAAAATCCGGTATGTGCCCGTTAAGGTGAAGATGTCTTGAACGTAAGAGGCTATATATTTGCATCAACGCCTCTTAAGCCTAGTGCTCTAGAAGATTTCTGAGGATTAGACGGCTGGAACCACACAGCCAAAGCCTGACCACCATACTGTCATCCCCGAGACACTACATGCAGTTTCCCATAGGTCAGCGGGCACATCCCATGGCCGGAATAAACCTCACTTTAACTCTCCTTCATTCGTCTAGGTCAGACAGCGGGTAACTAGTACCATATCAGACCCTGCCTCAGGCACGAATCAAATCCACCCTCACCGGATCCTCATGTTAGCAGAACGTGTAACTCATTACCACACATTATTTTCTGACTGTGTCATCCGATGTACAGACAAACCTGGAATTGGGTAGTGGGACTGGCCAGTTCTACGGGTGGACGCCGTGTGGTCTGCACCCAAGCTAGTCTCGGATCCTAGTCATGTCCGAGACCTCAAAGTACTGTCCAGTCCTCTGCCATACTGGGCTTGTCTCGGATACTAGTGAACCCATGACCGACGATGATGATGAACGGCGTTACTTATAAACACGACTTACGGCCTGAGTCAATGGCCAAAGAATGATTGAGGTAGAATGATGACATTATCATATCGAGAAGGACGAAGGAACTCAAAGTTTCTCCCGCAATTGTATAGGGCTTTTCAGGAGATTAATTAAGAGCGCTTAGGAGAACATCTGCAAAGAAACGACACAAAGACCGAAACAAATGCGTTATAAAATTAAGCAATAAGGAAGAGAGAGATCAGTATGACATGATATTACACAGACTCAACATATGAACAATGCCAGAAGTGAAACTCTTTTCAATATGACAGGGTCAAATCCAGAAGTCGTTCTTTATGAAGTTTTACTGGTGATAGTTTCATATAATGCAATTCCAAAACATGCATTTGAGTTACATGTGTGTGACACATCTACATATAAATTGTAGACTACAATGTTCTTCGCAAGAAAACTAACCATTTCATAAACTATGGACCATTGATGAGATGATTCCTTTATAGTGGGATAGTGTTAACTTCGAAGAATTCCAATCTTGTAGAGAGAGGTTCATGAAATGGAGTGAAAAACTAAATATTTTGTATGAATAAATTAAAAGGTAATTGTGGTCGGTACCATTTTCATGAATTGGATGTGCATTTAATGAAATGGATCATTACATTAAGGGTATATGGATGTATAAAAGCGTTCTTTTGGATACCTTAAAAATGACAGACCTAGGCATTAACACTTTTAATATGAATACATTCAATTATCATTATACATTTTTATGTTAAGTTGTAATTCTTAGTAATTTCTTCCCAGAAATGTACTAATGTTGTTTATACTTTTAGTTTACTACAAGATGCTACAAATAGCACGATAAACATATGTGACAGTAGCACAATAAGAAAGAAAATGTTAGCAACTTGGGGCCAAAGTTTACATTTAGGTTGTTTTCTAACAGTGCCACCTGTAATGACTCTACAAGAAGTAACTTGGTACCATTTTTCTAAAGAGAAGGGACGTTACAGAATCATCTATAGGTAATTTAGATTTTTCATTGCATACCCAAGCTTCCCCAGTTTTAATTTTGTTTTAGATCAAATAAATATATAGAAACAGCCCAAAATGGACTTATAATTTTATCAATAAATGAAGGTGATGCAGGTCTATATGACTGCCTAATGGGACCTTCATTACTTTGTTCATACAATATCACAGTGGACTCAAGTCGCTGCACTCCACCTGGAAAAGCTAAAGACTATAAAAAGGTATATTCAGATTGGTGTCATGAATTTGAAAGGTATAAATATTCAATGAAAATATGGGAACAAAAACAAAATGTAAGTAACATTCCGAAGTTTGAGGAGATTTAAATATTAATGAGAAATTTAATTACCGGTTTTTTTCAGAAATGCATAACTTCACGTAACGAAACTGATTACAATAAATATTCAAATGAAATTCAGCGGACTCTTTAAAAGTGTGATAATGTGAATTACTATTCAAGTTTTAACATATTTTCATATGTTCGTATTTCAATATTAATCATTTTATTGTATTTTTTTAAATGGAATGTACTGATGTACTGACACTGCTATTTAAGGTTCGCGTATTGTAGAGAAGAAATAACTACTAAAAGTCACAGCTAAGATAAAGAAACAAACAATATCTTTATTTTAAGTTATCTGTTACTGAAATAAAAAGATGATATAAAGAAAATTTCATTTATTTACTGAATTATTCAGGATAAACTTATGCATTACTTGTTTATAGAAATTCATGGATTGTATAAAAATTTATATTGAATATATCTAAACAGTGCTATTAATTAAAAATGCAATATACTCGATACTGCATTTTAAAATAATCATCTCAAAGCATTGCATTTACTGTATGTGTATGCAACCAACAATACACAAACGCTCAAAATGCTCTAGCCGTTTAACCTCGTTCATTTTACTTGGGATAATTTAACACTAATGAATGTAACATTAAAAATATAAATGTAAAAAACAACATTTATTCTAAAACAAAAGATGCAATGGGGTATTTTATTATAACAAATCACGTCTGTTCGTGGTAAAATGCCAATGTATGCAACAACCAACCAATTTAACCTAATGCTTTAACTTGGTTATTTTCAAATGCAGTATAGAAATAATATAGTATATTGAATTTAAAATTAATAGTACTGTATAGTCGACAACATCGTGGGTTGTTAATTATTTTGTCTCAAAAAAACTTATATAAGAATAATATCATGCAAAATATACGTTAATCGATTATTTTATTGTGTCATTCCATGACTGAATAACTTTTCCTTATCTTACCTGTTGCTTTTAACAGTCATTCTTGTTCTACAATACGCCGCCTTTAACAGCTATATCTCTTTACCACATGTATTTACTTAATATTTGCTATTAATTTTTTAATATATTTAAAATAGTTACTCATAGATATTTAGGCACACAATGGTTCAAGAAAAATGTTACATACATTTTTGGCTGTGATATAGAAAATTGTAAATTATGCTTTATAAATATGTATAGACAACTAATGATAATGTTAATAACAAAATTTATATCTTTCATCAGTTCTGATGTAGTTAGTTTAGAAATAAGTAGAAGGTAAAACAATTGAAATTATAGAGTGATAAAACTAAAGTATTCATTAATGTTTTTAATATTTACCTAAGTTGCTTAGGCAGCCATGGGCAGCACTGAAAGGTTGCATAGCCAATTAAATCTGCAACTATAAATAAGGCGTTCATCACTAAAGTGATCTAATAAACTCAAAATTATACATAGTGAGTAAAGTATGAAAAAAGTCACAATTACAAAAGATAGTTATCATCATTTACTTGAACTAATAGCACGTATTATTATAAAATCATCAGTAGCGTAAAGTACAACACACAGTTTCAGGTTATCACACAGGGTGTCCCAAAAGTTACTAGGCACTGAAATATATGGCAGACATGTTTTAGTCGTATGGGAGACTTTTTTATCATCTACAGTATGCAGAACTGCAACGTGGTATATGGTAGTTTACTGCTCAGCAACCTTTGGAATACTTGTTGAAACTCAAATTTTAACTTTTTCAAATCAGAAAAATATAGAACAGAAACAGATAAACTGAATCATTTTCGATATTTATTGATGTGATAAATAGAATCACTGGATATAATATATTGCCATACATAATTTTGTACGTGCCATCTTTATCACATGGCTATTAAATTGAAAATACTGAAAATGCTTCGAGTTTTCACGTTTATACATTACATATTTACTTTGTTTTAAATGTACATACAACACAGTAAAGTGACAGCTTTTAATTCTTTGCTCTGAGATCATTGCTAGTGAACCCCCATCAGTATAATTCCATAATATATTTTCTTCCTTTTGCGTTCTCTAGAAGTAGTGTTTCTCATGTACGAGCAGGTCATTATGCAGTGTAAGAAAATAGATAAAAACAGCACAAATGAAAACAAATCCTACTATATGTTTGCGATCTATATATAGGTGATAATAAGTGCTTCTATTTATTTTTTCAAATTAACTATTTTTCCTTAAAACTTATTGTCACGCACAAAGCCTTTACAGTATAGTAGAGTTTGTTCTGTATTAGATCATGGTCCTCACATTGCTAAAAACTGTTGGAAATACAACATTAGGTACAAGAAAATCATAATTCTACATGAAAGGATATATAGTAATAAAAGTAAGCAAAAAATAATAAAAATAAATGTGATAATAAAATAATTTGTGTGAATCAAAGTTTATTAACTACAGTTTACGGTTAATGGTATTATAACAAAGTATAGGTAACTGTTATTTTTACAAACAAAAATTTGGTGGATAATAACAATGATAAAAATGTTTGTTGTAGGGATAAAAATATACAGTCTGTTTGATTTAAAGCGGCCCAGTTTGTAGCAATCTTATTTCTGGTAGAAAAATTATCTATGTTCTGGTTCTGAAAATTTTGTATTTACTAAATCGGTGTGAGAGTGATGACGTCATCGAACTTGTTTTTAAATTACATGGTAGGTATTTTTTACTAAAATTGATAAAATATTATTTTCTCTTTTCAGCCATAATAAATATTTAAACTCTTACATAAGAGGATTTTCAAGAAAAACGTGAAAAATGATATACAACTAATAGATTTTGTTAAATAAATAAAGATAATTTATTTATTTTATGATTATGGAGTTCCACAAAGTACGTCTGGAAACAATAATAGATTTTGATTTCTAATAAAACAAGATTATCTAGCAAGCTTAGGAAAATAACGAAACTTTAGTTATTCTGATGGCCTTTAATTTTCAATTAGGAAAATGTAGAACAAAACAGTACAAAAATAAATAATCAATACAATAGTTTGAAAAACTTATTTTAGAGTTCTACGAACTTAAATTAAGATTGAAGATAAAAGGTGATTTTCTCACTCATCTCAACTAACATTCATTCATTAATTGAGTTAAAAACTAAATAAGTACACATAAAGACCTTCGAACAACACTAGTACTAGTAGTAGAACTGTGTTCTACATTTTTCCTAATTGAAGATTAAAGACCATTAGAATAACTAAAGTTTTGATATTTTATTTAAGCTTACTAGATAATTCTTTTATTAATTGGAGTAACCAACCAGAATATAAAGCCTACTAGCCGCAAATCATTTTGCAAGTTTTTCTTGAAAATTTTCTGATGTAAGAGTATAAATATATATTATGGTTGAAAAGATAACACAATATTCTATCAAGTTCATTAAAGAAGTACCTATCATGTTATTTAAGAAAGATCGATGACGACATCACTCTCACACCGATTTAGTAAATAGAGAATTTTCTGGACCAGATCATAGAGAACTGTATATTGTTAAATAATATATTATTTTATACCATTTTGGACCAAAAACAAAGCTGTTACAAAGCGGGGCGCTTTAAATCAAATAGACTGTATATACCTACCTATGTATATGTATCTTTTTAATTTTTATATCTTTGGACAGTTGCAACCGATGGATTGCGTTACAGCGCTGTGTACGCTATTCATCCAGTTTTAAACCAAAACCGGGAGTTTTATAAACCTAGCGTAGAACCTCAGGATTCTGATGGTATTTGGACTATTGCGTAGTGGTTAAAAAGTTATTTGAAAATATAATAATTGTGTGCCGCAAAGATGAAATTTACATAGCAGGCATGTCAGTAAGTACCTACTTATATGTAATCAACTTTAAGGACTATAGATTCAACCATTAGCTGCACCTGTCCTTAGAAATCCATAGTACACTTTTTCACTACCTACTATTTTTCAATTAAATGTTTAAAACATTAAAATATAAAATGCAAACAAAAAATATATAAAAAAAAAGTTAAATTAATAGTCATTAAATTGAAGCAGATTGGAAACTTGGATTTACTATTTAGGTGAGCGATACTGCTTCAGTTTTTAATTGTTTTGGTTATTTCTGTATTTTATTGTCCTTAAACAGAACATATTTATAAAATAAGATATTTGAGGTTTTTCAATGGTTTATTTATCAAGGCACATAATTAGAAGTAATAAATGCGCCTACGCACATATTTGAGCCTTTCGAGAAACAACAGGTGGCGAGCGCAATCGGAAACTGTTCGAATTTTAAGTAGCGGCTACAATTAAGCTACACTCGTTCTTTTTAGATTGCATGTAATCAGATTGATACGTACAAGATTAAACAAGATTGAGTAGACGCAAATGTTACACAAGAAATAACTTAAAAATATAATATTTATATTACGCTACCATTAAAACTGCTACCTCTAAAATTATCGCAGTGATGTCATTCTCGGATATTTTAAATAAAAAGCATTTATACGCTTGGCATTTTTATATTTACTATTATTTCATATAAATTATTTTGTACATGCTAACGGCATACTAATATTTTTATAATATATTATCGTTAATTAGCACTTAATTTATTTACTTTTGGATGTCCTAAAGATACTGCGAAGTATAGTATGAGTAAAGCTCTGCCGGAACAAAAACAATTTAAAGACGGTCTTGTGGGCGAGTATGTGTGATACGAAAATTTCAAAAGCATTTCATTGTTTAGTTATTGAACTTGATATTTAAACATGTTTCTAAATAATAACAACTAACTTTAAGTTAAATATAATTTTGTTATATATTACAATAATATACAGGGTGCCCATTATGTATGGAATATAGTATATATCTCGGTAAATATCGACTTTATAAAAAAATTTGTTATATAAAAGTTGTTTAACATTTTATTTTCCATAATTAGATAGCATTCAATTGTTTTTATTTCAGAAAACAAATGAGTAATGAATAACACTTTAATTTTTTTAAATAGCAATGTATCCTTTAATTAGGCTCATTTGATAGAGATTTTTTTTCTCTTTTCGATGACCTAAAATCTTAGTACCCTTATATCAGAAAATTTTAGAAAAAAACATAAAAAATGTTTATTAATTTAATTTCACCAATAACATGAATGTAGATATCCGAGATCGTAAAGTATCTCGAATTATTACCCTAAAATAAACAGATGTGCATCTACATAATGTACAAAACAAAACAAATGAACAAAAAACAAAATAAAACAAATGAACAGAAAATACCCTAAAATAAACAGATGTGCATCTACATAATGTACAAAACAAAACAAATGAACAAAAAACAAAATAAAACAAATGAACAGAAAATACCCTAAAATAAACAGATGTGCATCTACATAATGTACAAAACAAAACAAATGAACAAAAAACAAAATAAAACAAATGAACAGAAAATTATGTACGTCTCTTATAAAGCTTGAAGACAAAACGAAATTAGCAATACAATGGTTTTCATGGCAATAAGTGTTCAAAACGTTTACCATTAACTGCAAGGCAGTGGCTCAACCTATCACGAAAAGCTTGAAAATAATTTCTGAGCGATCTGGGAGAAATTGCTGCAGCTTCATTTTGTATTCGTTGCTCTAATTCGGCCAGATTTTGGGGTCGGTTTGTATACACTTTTGATTTTAAATATCCCCAGAAGAAGAAATCGCAAGGTGTAAAATCCGGAGATCGGGGAGGCCACTCCACTGACCCTCTTCTGCCTATCCAACGGACCGGAAATACTACATTTAAATATCGGCGTACATCTAAATGATAGTGGGGCGGTGCTCCATCTTGTTGAAACCAAAGATCATCAAGATTTGCTTGGCAAGCTGGAATAATTTGCTGTTGCAATAATTGCAAATAACGGTCACCAGTTAGAGTACCACGAATAAAGAAAGGTCCAATTATGTGATCTGCACAAATTCCCACCCATACGTTTAATTTTTGTGGTGTTTGGGTATGATTTTGGATCATCCAATGGGGATATTCAGCGGCCCAATATCGACAATTACGCCTATTTACATTTCCATTTAAACAAAACGTAGCCTCGTCAGAAAAAAAATTATTAAGAAAATTTGGATTGTTGTTGATTCGCCTCATCATAAATTCACAAAATTCAACACGTCGATCGTAGTCATCTTCGGATAATTCTTGCAATAAAGTCGGTTTGTACGGATGTAATTTTTCTGAATGTAATATTTTTTTGAATAATATTTGTATTGAACCTTTACTTACGGCATGGTTTAAACTTAACTGACGAGTTGAAATGTTTGGATTTTCTTTGATTTCTATTAAAACATCGAGCTTTTTATCTTCATTTGTCGCAGACCTCTGCGGACCAGTCTTCACCAGATCTTTAACATTGCCAGTTTCCCTAAACCGTTTCAAGGTTTTGCTAACTACTGACTGGGTGATTGGTTCTCGATGTGGATAGCGCTCATTAAAATTTCACATACTTCTAATTGTGTTCGTTTGCGATCCCCATAACCGACCATAATTAAAATTTCTATACGTTTAGTTTCTGTTAAATGAACCATTTTTATTTTTCCATGTTCCAACAACTTAATTAAATAAACAAACTTCTGTCACAATAAAAGCCTACAATCAATTGTTAAGACAAATGAAAGAGATCTCGGATATCTAGATTCATGTTATTGGTGAAATTAACTTAATAAACATTTTTTACGTTTTTTTCAAAAAATTTCTGATATAAGGGTACTAAGATTTTAGGTCATCGAAAAGATGAAATCTCTATCAAATGAGCCTAATGAAAGGGTACATTGCTATTTAAAAAAATTAAAGTGTTATTCATTACTCATTTGTTTTCTGAAATAAAAACAAATTGAATGCTATCTTATTATGGAAAATAAAATGTTAAACAACTTATATATAACAAATTTTTTTATAAAGTCGATATTTACCGAGATATATACTATATTCCATACTTAATGGGCACCCTGTATTAATATATAATATAAACGGTATGATTTTATCTTATCAAGTAAAATAATATATTAATTTATTACATAATGTTTAAGATAATAAGTTGCAGGAAAGTAATACAGCTAATGTATACATTTTGTTTTTCTTACTTAATGGGCATTTACAATTTTAGCTCCTGTATGTGTGTGTAACCTAACCTCACCTGACCTAACCTAACCTCACCTGACCTAACCTAACCTCACCTAACCTAACCTAACCTAACCTCACCTAACCTAACCTGACCTGTATCTTTGCACACATCACGAACAATTAATGTCAACTTTTCATTTGTAAATTATTACCTGTAGGCATCATAAAATGCAATATGCTATATGCATATCATATTGCAATATGCAATATGATAATATGCAAATAATTAAAATAGTATATAATTAATATTGTTGGAACTGTAACATTTTAGTTTTTATATATTAAAACAAATATTGAAACATTATGTGAAAGATGAATGTGAGAAGTTTATATCTAGTGCATTATATAGTTAAAAAATACCTATTGTACATATTTATAAATTTATAATATATCTTATCGCTGCTTATTGAAATTATATCAATCAGTTGCTCATTTAAATACAAATAAAGTGCATTGAATCAATCCAAATAAACTGTACATTTAATTAGATTAACTAATGTTAATAGAATAAATTAGTATCTATTTTTAACACATTTAGATTTTTAAGTAGTTTCTATAATGACGTAGTTTATTTGATATTTTCTCCTGGGTTGTTTTAAACTAACACCCTAAACTGATACCTAAGTCAAGATTTATATAACTAACTATAGTGTAGTTAAATTATGTATTTTGTTAATGAATTCTAATGTAATTTGAAACTTTAACATTAAAAGTTATATGCAAATGTATCCTTCAATAACGTAAATATGTAATATTAATAATTTATCGTTTATGAATCACTTTCAACTAACAATTAAGTAATATGTATGTACATATTAATATACTAATTAAGACTTAGAAAATTAGTTTATTATGTAAAAACCTCTATTTTTAAGGATTTCTTAATAAATACATCATTTTAAAATTAATATCTTCTTTATTATTTTTAGGTAATTAGAAAGTTATCAAGATCTTATAATAAAATCAAACGAAATATATTTAAATAAATACCAATTAAAATTATTGTTTTGTTTAGTTGGAATTAACAAGGTTGGTTGGTACCTAATTAAAATTGTTTATTTAACCTACCTAGTGACCAATAAAACGACAACTGATATGTTAGCGTACGTGACATATACTTCACAACTCTTCAATCCTGGCTTAATTCAAAACTCTACCCAACCGTGTTCTAGGTACTCAAACTTTACGATTTAAACTCCGATCAAAAAGTCAGAAAAGAGTTAGCACCATATATGGAAGATTGAAATTTGATCTTTTTAATTCATTCCATCAATTTTGGAAAAGTGGCATTAAAATTTAATTTTCGTCAAAAGGGAAAAATATTAGTTTAGTAAGAATACTCGAAATTGATCCAAAAGGGAAATACGAGATGTAATGGGTGTAAATAATCAACCTTGAATCATCTTGAACGTATTGTAACGGGAGAGAAAAGGAACGAACCTCTTTTCGAGCGACAGGTGGTGTGTTCTGCCGCCTTCGAGAAAATGACGTATCGCACAAGCATGTAAATTAGACGTGGTTTATTCTAGCATTTTCTAAGAATACATAGAAGGTTCCAGCGATTTCTGGTGCGTTTATATGAAGATATAAAAGCGGATGGCGGAAAAAAAGAGAGTCAGTCAACAGCAAGTCATTAACTGTGTATTACAAAATAAATAGTGAATATAAATGTTGTATTAGAAATTCATAGTCTGTAAATAATAGTTTTTAATGGTTTATAATCATAGCGTTAATTTATAGTGTATTAATTAGTGTATAGAAATAATATTTGTTTGTGAATAGACGATTTAAACAGCACTTGTATTATTATTTGAAAAAGAACGTTACAGTGGTGTCAGGTGTGGGGTTTTAAAATAAATAAAATCGCGTAATAATTAAATAAAGTGCTGTGAGATTAAATTTTTAGTGTTAAAAATAATTTCAACAAACAATTAAGATGGCGATGAAATTGTTGAAAGATCTGAAAGTAATAGACTTGAAACATGAACTGGAAGAACGAGATTTGGAAACAACTGGCCTTAAAAACGTGTTAATAAATCGGCTAAAAGAATGGCTTATAGAACAGCAAGAAGATCCTGAAAGTTTCCTCTTCGAAATACCTGGACCCGCAATTGATACTAGTTTGTTGTTAAGTAAAATGGAAGAAAGTTCTAGAAAAGCCGAAGAAAATTCTAGAAAGTCCGAAGAAAATGTTAGAATGCTAAAAGAAGAACTACTGGAAAAGTCCGAAGAGAATTCTAGAATTTTAAAACAAGAATTACTTGAAAATACTAAAGCACTGGAAGAAAATGTTAAAATGATGAAAGGAGAATTGTTGGAAAATGTCAAAGCGTTGGAAGATAAAGTTTTCGACGAATTTTTGGAGAATGCCAGTGCGTTAGGACTATTGGAAGGTAGATTGGCGGAACAAGATAGGGTAATAAAAATGGTAGAAGAGAAAATAGCCCAAATGCAATTACCATCAACAGCTAAGAAAGACGACATAACCGATATGTTGGAAGATAGAATGAGGCAACTACGGTTTCCCTCAACTTCTGAGTTTAATGAAGTAAAGAAGCAAATTAAAGAAGAAAGGGGTCCTGCCGTAGGGATAAACGTAAAACCACCCACGTTCGATGGAAAGGTACCTTGGTCCACCTACTACAAACAATTTGAGGCGGCCGCTGGGGCCAACGGATGGACAGGCAAGGAAAAGGCCGTATCTTTAACTGTGGCTTTGCGTGGAGACGCGTTGAACGTCCTGCAAACAATCCCAGCAGGACAGGAAAATGATTATCAATTGTTAGTGTCTAGATTGGAGATGAGATATGGAGACGCACATCTTCAACAAGTGTATCACGCGCAAGTGAAGAATCGTATCCAGAAGAATGGAGAAAGCCTGCAGGAGTTTGAAGCCGATGTTGCGCGGCTTGTCCGATTGGCGTACCCTACGGCACCCGATTCATTTTTGGGACAGCTCGCTGTGCAGACCTTCATTGATGGGTTAAGAGACGGGGAAACACAACAATCATTGAGGCTAGCACGACCAAGAACAACTGATGATGCGCTTGCTCACGCCTTAGAATTTGAAGCTGCAAAGCAAGCGTCCCGAGGTCACGGGCGTGTTCGGGCCGTTGTGGAGGAAGAAGAAGGTTCTAAAGATCACCTAGAGGAGTTAGTACTGAGAGTTCTTCGGAAGGAAGAAAGCCGTAAGAAGAATCATCAAGAAGTTCGAGGGCCCCGTTGCTGGAACTGCGGCGAACAAGGACATGTAGAACGGCGTTGTCCCAAAATAACAAAAGTACAACCGTCGGAAAAGTTAAAAGGGGTTGGCAAGAGAGGGCGAACGTTGACTGTTAGTAAAGATGCCCCAGAGATCATCGTCCATGCCGTAACATCAGGGAATAGTACCAGCAGTTTGTTCATAGATGGGAAAATTGCGAATCGAATTGTTCCACTGCTCATTGATACGGGAGCGACAAAATCCATCATACGCCCTAACGTTCTACGAACAAGTATGAAGCTGTTACAGACAACTACTCAACTCCGTACAGCGACGGGAGAAGTAATACCAACACGCGGAGTGGTGAAGATGAAGATTGGCATTGGCAGTGAAGAACGTGATCATGAGGTGCTGGTAGCCGACATCATTGACGAATTCATCTTGGGAATGGACCTCCTGAGAAAATTTGGTTTTACATTGGACTTGAAGGAGGGTGTTTTGAAGGTTGGTAACGAAGAACTTCCGTTGCACCCACGAGAAGATCCTGTCGTAAGGGCTTTGCTGACAGAAGATGTGATATTGCCTGGTCAAAGCGAGATGGTTGTCGAAGCAGGTTTGGATGGAGATCTTCGGGTAGGATGTGTGCGAATGATGGAGCCTGTTTGTGATAAGAAGATCCATAGTGGCATACTGGTGGGAAAAGCGCTGATCAAGGTTGGAAAGAGAGTACCGGTGAGAATTATGAACGTTAATGTGGATCCGGTGACATTGAAGAAGAGTACCCTTGTGGGACAGTGTGTGCCAGTATTTCGAGTAGCCAGGTGTATGGCTGATGTTCCAAGACCAGTGCCCAAAGACCATGGTGGAAAATTAGTGGGTATGGTTACTAGCTCGTGCGAAGACCTTAACAGAACGGAAGTGAAAGAGGTACAGGGTTTGGTTCACCGATACCAAGATATCTTCGCTCTTGACGATAGCCAGAAGGGACGAACAAATATAGTAAAACATAAAATTAATACAGGCAACTCTATGCCTGTCCGTCAGCAGCCGAGGCGTCTACCTCTAGCAAGGCGAGCAGAAGCCGAAAAGATTATTACTGATATGGAAGAACAAGGGGTTATCGAGCCATCCAGCAGTCCATGGGCATCACCGGTGGTCCTGGTCAGTAAGAAGGACGGGTCAACGAGATTTTGTGTGGACTATCGGCAGCTTAATGACGTGACCAAGAAAGACAGCTATCCCTTACCACGCATCGACGACACGTTAGATACCCTGTCTGGTTCACGATGGTTTTCGACTTTGGACTTGAAGAGCGGTTATTGGCAAGTTGAAATGGAACCTGAAGACCGGGAGAAGACCGCGTTCACTATTGGTTCTGGACTATGGCAGTTTACAGTTATGCCTTTTGGTCTATGTAACGCTCCGGCCACCTTTGAGCGTCTAATGGAGACCATCCTGAGAGGGTTGTCGTGGAAGACCTGCCTGGTATACCTAGATGATGTGATTGTAGTCGGAAAATCATTCAACGAACATTTGAAAAATCTAGAGGAAGTGTTCCGAAGACTACGTGGAGCCAATCTGAAACTGAGTCCGAAAAAGTGCCACATATTCAGAAAGGAAGTGAAATATCTCGGGCACGTCGTATCACAAAATGGAGTGGCAGCCGACCCCGATAAGATTCGTGCAGTTCAAGAGTGGCCAACACCGAAAGATAAACACCAAGTTCGTAGTTTTCTTGGGTTATGTACCTACTACAGGCGTTTCGTTCCTGGGTTTGCCAATATAGCGAAACCTCTGACAAGGTTAACTGAAGATGGGCGCGAGTATGTTTGGAGCGGAGAGTGTGAAACAGCTTTCCAACAGCTGAAGCGTGCCCTGACAACAGCACCAATATTGAGCTATCCACGGACAGAAGGGAAATTCATACTTGACACAGATGCAAGTAATCTGGCCATTGGGGGGGTACTTTCTCAGATACAGGATGGACAAGAAAAGGTCATCGGCTATTTTAGTAAGGTTTTGTCGAAAGCCGAAAGGAATTATTGTGTGACCAGAAAAGAACTATTGGCCGTCGTGAAGTCCGTTGAGCACTTCTACAAATACTTGTACGGACGGAAGTTTTTATTGAGGACGGACCATGCAGCGTTGAAATGGCTTCTACAATTCCGTAATCCTGAAGGCCAGGTCGCAAGGTGGATCGAACGATTACAAGGATACGACTTTGACACCGAACATCGAGCGGGCACTAGTCATCGAAATGCCGATGCTCTTTCAAGAAGACCCTGTCCAACGGATTGCCGTCATTGCTCTCGCTTGGAAGAGAGGGTTTGCCAAGTATTAAGAACTACCATCGTCAACGACAATTGGTTGCCGGAAGAATTGCAACGACAGCAGAAGGATGATCCCGAACTAAAAATGGTACTGGAATGGAAGCGCGTGGGAGAAAGGCCTGCCTGGGAGGCTGTCAGCCCTTTCAACAGAACGCTCAAAGCATATTGGGCCCAATGGGGGTCCTTGAAGGTGGAAGACGATCTCCTGAAGCGAGTACTGGAGAGTGAAGATGGCACCACCATTAGGTCTCAGTTCGTGGTTCCAAGAAGCCGAGTGGCTACAGTATTGCGACATCTCCATGACGGTGCCTCAGGAGGACACTTCGGTGTGAAAAAGACTTTGGAGAAAGTTAGGGAGCGTTTTTATTGGGTCAACTGTAAAGAAGACGTGAAGGAGTGGTGCCGGAAATGTGAACTATGTGCCACTGGTAACGGACCCTTGGGGAAACGAAGAGCACCTATGAGGCAGTACAATGTGGGTAGTCCTCTGGAAAGAATAGCCATAGATATTGCCGGACCATTTCCCGAAACCGACGATGGGAATAAATACATATTAGTGGCAATGGACTATTTTACCAAATGGCCAGAAGCATATGCCCTACCAAACCAGGAAGCTGCGACTGTTGCTGACGTACTAGTCAAAGAGTTTTTCAGTCGCTTCGGAGTGCCCATGGAGCTGCATTCGGATCAAGGCCGCAATTTCGAGTCTGTACTCTTTGGAGAAGTCTGTCGATTGTTGGGCATTCGCAAGACTCGGACCACACCGTTACATCCGCAGTCCGATGGAATGGTAGAACGCATGAATCGGACAATGGGCAAATATTTGGCCAAGGTCGTCTCCGATCATCAACGAGACTGGGACCAATACCTGCATCTGTTCCTGATGGCTTATCGTGCATCGGTCCACGAAACAACCGGTCAGTCACCAGCGTCTGTAATGTTTGGACGCGAGTTACGGTTACCGTGTGATCTGGAATTTGGGTCTCCACCTATAGAGCAGGAGGTAGCTGGGAATGATTATGTCATCAACTTAAAGAAGAAGTTGGAGGATATTCACGACCGAACCCGAAATAATAGTCGAATCGCGAGTGACCGGATGAAGGCTACGTACGATGTGAGAGCCCAAGAAGGAGGGTTTCAACCTGGAGAGCTTGTCTGGTTATACAACCCGCAAAGGCGTCGTGGCTATTCTCCAAAGTTACAGCGAAATTGGGAGGGTCCATACCAGGTGAAGAAACGAATAAATGACTTGATTTATCGCATCCAGAAATTGCCAAGGGGGAAACCAAAGGTGGTACACTCCAATCGTCTGGCGCACTATGAGGGAAATAATGACGCAGTCCCGGATCGGAAAGATGAGGCCGAGGTGGCTATCAAAATCGTAAGGCCTGAAGATGATCAGCCAACCTTTAGAGAATTTATGGCTGCGTTCTCTGGAACTAGAAAAGCGCGATTCGGAGTCACGACTGAGATGCAACAAGATCTCTTCCGGGTCCCTGGTGATTATTCCATTGCCCACTGTGTCTCCGCGGATCTCCGTATGTCCAGGGGGATCGCAGTGGTGTTTAGAAATAAATTTGGACGGCTGAATGAACTTCAAGAACAAAATCCCTCTGTTGGTAAATCCTTACGCTTGCCTGATCATGACCGATCCATTTACTACTTGGTAACCAAGCAGTTTTACTACCAGAAACCGAGTTACGCCGACTTGTGGAGGGCACTATGGAATTTGAGAATCGAGTTGCTTACCAGGGGAATTAACAAATTGGCAGTTCCCAAACTCGGCTGTGGGCGGGACCAGCTGGATTGGAGAATCGTTAGAAACATGCTGGAAGTTGTCTTTAGAGGTACGGACGTCAAGATCTTCGTCTGCAGTTTTGACCCACAGCCCGCATTAAGGCCAACGAAGAGTGTAGACTGTTATTTCTACCGTAATGGAACGTGTAGTCGAGGTGAAGACTGTCGATATCGTCATGACCCGTTCTACAGGAATTAGAGCATAAAACCTGTTCTGGGACAGAACAGACTTGAAGAGGGGGGCAGTGTAACGGGAGAGAAAAGGAACGAACCTCTTTTCGAGCGACAGGTGGTGTGTTCTGCCGCCTTCGAGAAAATGACGTATCGCACAAGCATGTAAATTAGACGTGGTTTATTCTAGCATTTTCTAAGAATACATAGAAGGTTCCAGCGATTTCTGGTGCGTTTATATGAAGATATAAAAGCGGATGGCGGAAAAAAAGAGAGTCAGTCAACAGCAAGTCATTAACTGTGTATTACAAAATAAATAGTGAATATAAATGTTGTATTAGAAATTCATAGTCTGTAAATAATAGTTTTTAATGGTTTATAATCATAGCGTTAATTTATAGTGTATTAATTAGTGTATAGAAATAATATTTGTTTGTGAATAGACGATTTAAACAGCACTTGTATTATTATTTGAAAAAGAACGTTACAGTATTAATAGAATGTATGAAATACTTTGTGCATTAAAATTAATCGCATAGGTGTATAATTACGTTAATATGATCGTTTTTATAGAACATGATTTTCCAATATTAAATTGTTAATATTATTGTGGATGATTATTATTAAATCTAAGATCTATTACAAAACATAATGTCAAATCTGGCCACTTTCAATCTGGTAACTTTTGCTCTAGCAGTGGCGAGATCAATACTGGTCAAGTATTGAATGAACATCGCTGTTCATGAAAATAAAGGAGCTATAAGTATTATTTTAAGTAATTTATCATTCTAAAACTCGTCTAAGCCATCGTTTATAATCCTCAAAAACCCAAAGTACATGTAAGTAACCCACTAGTTCTGACAGATGGCGTTAGCATGCGAATAAATATATATTTATATATTTATTACCAAAGAGTAGTATATTATAAGAGGCGAAACTTCGCGCGGCGTCTTTGATCTCTCGTCATCAGTTTCAATGACCTTGGAACGACCCTTTAACTTAACAGAAATGCGCGCCAAATCTAAATATTTACCACGCCTGAACTCAACCAGCTAACGTCCAGGATTGTTAATTTCAGGTCTCTTAAGCTGGCTCAGCCAAAATAGCACAACACAAAAAGAAATATATAATGATTTAGTGCTAATTAATTGCTATTTAATTGCGCTAAATAAAATTTTATTGCTCTGTTTTTTTTTAAGAAACCATGGCTAAGCTGACAAAAACCGTGTGCTGGCTCAAAAAAAAGGCTGGAAAAAAAAAGGTAATAAATATTTTTTGATTTAGTGAGAATTAATTGCTAATTAATTGCAAATTAATTGCGCTAAATAAAAATGTATAGCTCTTATTTAAAAAAAAAATCATGGCTGAGCTGGCAAAAACCATATGCTGGCTCAATCGAAAATAAAAGGAAATACATATTTTTTTATTTAGTGAGAATTAATTGCTAATTAATTGCAAATTAATTGCGCTAAATAAAAATGCATAACTCTTATTAAACTGCATAAAAACGGCCGATAAGGCCGTCATATATAGTTAAATAGTGGGACTGGAATAGGTGCGATAGAATAATTAATTGCTCCAGCACAACACACTAAAATGTATTCTACCAAGTACTGCCAACTCTAGAATACTTAAAAATAAACTCTTCGATTTAATTGCTACCAGAAAACTGCATAAAAACCGAGGATATGGCCGTTATATAAGATTAAACAGTGCGACTGGCATAGGAGCGGTAGAATAATTAATTGCTCCAGCACAACACACTAAAATGTGTTCTACCAAGTACTGCCAACTCTACAATACTTAAAATTACACTCTTCGATTTAATTGCTACCAGAAAACTGCATAAAACCGGCGGATATGGCCGTTATATAAGATTAAACAGTGCGACTGGCATAGGAGCGGTAGACTAATTAATTGCTCCAGCACAACATACTAAGATGTGTTCTACCAAGTACTGCCAACTCTAGAATACTTAAAAATACACTCTTCGATTTAATTGCTACCAGAAAACTGCATAAATACGGCGCATATGGCCGTTATATAAGATTAAACAGTGCGACTGGAATAGGAGCGGTAGAATAATTAATTGCTCCAGCACAACACACTAAAATATATTCTACCAAGTACTACCAAATCTAGAATACTCTAAAATACACTCTCTCATTTAATTGCTACCAGAGATCTGCAGAGAAACGGCGGATAAAGACGTCATATATGGTTAAACAGTGCGTCTGGAATAGGTGCGATAGAATAATTAATTGCTCCAGCACAACACACTAAAATGTATTCTACCAAGTACTACCAACTCTAGAATACCCGAAAATACACTCTTAGATTAAATTGCTACCTGAGAACTGCAGAGAAACGGTGGATAAAGCCGTCTTATATGGTTAAACAGTGGGACTGGAATAGGTGCGATAGAATAATTAATTGCTCCAGCACAACACACTATAATGTATTCTACCAAGTACTACCAACTCTAGAATACTCGAAAACACACTTTTTGATTTAATTACTACCAGAGAACTGTAGAGAAATGGCGGATAAACCGTGATATATGGTTAAAAAGTGGGACTGGAATTGGTGCGATAGAATAATTAATTGCTCCAGCACAATACACTAAAATGTATTCTACCAAGTACTACCAACTCTAGAATACTCAAAAATACACTCTTTGGTTTAATTGCTACCAGAGAACTGCAGAGAAACGGTGGATAAAGCCGTCATATATGGGTAAACAGTGCGTCTGGAATAGGTGCGATAGAATAATTAATTGCTCCAGCACAACACACTAAAATGTATTCTACCAAGTACTACCAAATCTAGAATACTCTAAAATACACTCTTTCATTTAATTGCTACCAGAGAACTGCAGAGAAACGGCGGATAAAGCCGTCATATATGGTTAAACAGTGCGTCTGGAATAGGTGCGCTAGAATAATTAATTGTTCCAGCACAACACACTAAAATGTATTCTTCCAAGTACTGCCAACTCTAGAATATACGAAAATACACTAATCGATTTAATTGCTACCAGAAAACACAATAAAAACGGCGGATATGGCCGTTATATAAGATTAAACAGTGCGACTGGAATAGGAGCGGTAGAATAATTAATTGCTCCAGCAGAACACACTAAAATATATTCTACCAAGTACTACCAACTCTAGAATACTCAAAAATACACTCTTTGGTTTAATTGCTACCAGAGAACTGCAGAGAAACGGTGGATAAAGCCGTCATATATGGTTAAACAGTGCGTCTGGAATAGGTGCAATAGAATAATTAATTGCTCCAGCACAACACACTAAAATGTATTCTTCCAAGTACTGCCAACTCTAGAATATACGAAAATACACTAATCGATTTAATTGCTACCAGAAAACACAATAAAAACGGCGGATATGGCCGTTATATTAGATTAAACAGTGCGACTGGAATAGGAGCGGTAGAATAATTAATTGCTCCAGCATAACACACTAAAATATATTCTACCAAGTACTACCAATTCTAGAATGCTCAAAAATACACTCTTTGATTTAATTGCTACCATAAAAATTCATAAAAACGGCGGATAATGCCGTTATATAAGATTGAACAGTGCGACTGGAATAGGAGCGGTAGAATAATTAATTGCTCCAGCACAACACACTAAAATATATTCTACCAAGTACTACCAATTATAGAATACTCGAAAATACGCTCTTTGATTTAATTGCTACCAGAGAACTGCAGAAAAACGGTGGATAAAGCCGTCATAAATCGTTAAACAGTGCGTCTGGAATAGGTGCAATAGAAAAATTAATTGCTCCAGCACAACACACTAAAATGTATTCTACCAAGTACTGCCAACTCTAGAATACTGGAAAATACACTCTTAGATTTAATTGCTACCTGAGAACTGCAGAGAAACGGCGGATAAAGCAGTCTTATATGGTTAAACAGTGGGACTGGAATTGGTGCGATAGAATAATTAATTGCTCTAGTACAACACACTAAAATGTATTCTAGCAAGTACTACCAACTATAGAATGCTCAAAAATACTCTCTTTGATTTAATTACTACCATAAAACTGCATAAAAACGGCGGATAAAGCAGTTATATAAGATTGAACAGTGCGACTGGCATAGGAACGGTAGAATAATTAATTGCTCCAGCACAACACACGTTCTACCAAGTACTACCAACTTTAGAATACTCGAGAATACACTCTCTGATTTAATTGCTACCAGAGAACTGCAGAGAAACGGCGGATAAAGCCGTCATATATGGTTAAACAGTGCGTCTGGAATAGGTGCAATAGAATAATTAATTGCTTCAGCACAACACACTAAAATGTATTCTTCCAAGTACTGCCAACTCTAGAATATACGAAAATACACTAATCGATTTAATTGCTACCAGAAAACACAATAAAAACGGCGGATATGGCCGTTATATAAGACTAAACAGTGCGACTGGAATAGGAGCGGTAGAATAATTAATTGCTCCAGCACAACACACTAAAATATATTCTACCAAGTACTACCAACTCTAGAATGCTCAAAAATACACTCTTTGATTTAATTGCTACCATAAAACTGCATAAAAACGGCGGATAAGGCCGTTATATAAGATTGAACAGTGCGACTGGAATAGGAGCGGTAGAATAATTAATTGCTCCAGCACAACACACAAAAATATATTCTACCAAGTACTACCAATTCTAGAATACTCTAAAATACACTCTTTCATTTAATTGCTACCTGAGAACTGCAGAGAAACGGCGGATAAAGCCGTCATATATGGTTAAACAGTGCGTCTGGAATAGGTGCGATAGAATAATTAATTGCTCCAGCACAACACAATAAAATGTATTGTTCCAAGTACTACCAACTCTAGAATACTCGGAAATGCACTCTTACATTTAATTGCTACCTGAGAACTGCAGAGAAACGGCGGATAAAGCCGTCTTATTTGGTTAAACAGTGGGACTGGAATTGGTGCGAAAGAATAATTAATTATTCCAGCACAACAGACTAAAATGTATTCTACCAAGTACTACCAACTCTAGAATACTCGAAAACACACTCTTTGATTTAATTACTACCATAGAACTGCAGAGAAATGGCGGATAAACCGTCATATATGGTTAAACAGTGGGACTGGAATTGGAACGATAGAATAATTAATTGCTCCAGCACAACACACTAAAATGTATTCTACCAAGTACTACCAACTCTAGAATGCTCAAAAATATACTCTTTGATTTAATTTCTACCATAAAACTGCATAAAAACGGCGGATAAGGCCGTTATATAAGATTGAACAGTGCGACTGGAATAGGAGCGGTAGAATAATTAATTGCTCCAGCACAACACACTAAAATATATTCTACCAAGTACTACCAAATCTAGAATACTCTAAAATACACTCTTTCATTTAATTGCTACCAGAGAACTGCAGAGAAACGGCGGATAAAGCCGTCATATATGGTTAAACAGTGCGTCTGGAATAGGTGCGATAGAATAATTAATTGCTCCAGCACAACACACTAAAATGTATTCTTCCAAGTACTGCCAACTCTAGAATATACGAAAATACACTAATCGATTTAATTGCTACCAGAAAACACAATAAAAACGGCGGATATGGCCGTTATATAAGATTAAACAGTGCGACTGGAATAGGAGCGGTAGAATAATTAATTGCTCCAGCAGAACACACTAAAATATATTCTACCAAGTACTACCAACTCTAGAATACTCAAAAATACACTCTTTGGTTTAATTGCTACCAGAGAACTGCAGAGAAACGGTGGATAAAGCCGTCATATATGGTTAAACAGTGCGTCTGGAATAGGTGCGATAGAATAATTAATTGCTCCAGCACAACACACTAAAATGTATTCTTCCAAGTACTGCCAACTCTAGAATATACGAAAATACACTAATCGATTTAATTGCTACCAGAAAACACAATAAAAACTGCGGATATGTCCGTTATATTAGATTAAACAGTGCGACTGGAATAGGAGCGGTAGAATAATTAATTGCTCCAGCATAACACACTAAAATATATTCTACCAAGTACTACCAATTCTAGAATGCTCAAAAATACACTCTTTGATTTAATTGCTGCCATAAAAATTCATAAAAACGGCGGATAATGCCGTTATATAAGATTGAACAGTGCGACTGGAATAGGAGCGGTAGAATAATTAATTGCTCCAGCACAACACACTAAAATATATTCTACCAAGTACTACCAATTATAGAATACTCGAAAATACGCTCTTTGATTTAATTGCTACCAGAGAACTGCAGAAAAACGGTGGATAAAGCCGTCATAAATCGTTAAACAGTGCGTCTGGAATAGGTGCAATAGAAAAATTAATTGCTCCAGCACAACACACTAAAATGTATTCTACCAAGTACTGCCAACTCTAGAATACTCGAAAATACACTCTTAGATTTAATTGCTACCTGAGAACTGCAGAGAAACGGCGGATAAAGCCGTCTTATATGGTTAAACAGTGGGACTGGAATTGGTGCGATAGAATAATTAATTGCTCTAGTACAACACACTAAAATGTATTCTAGCAAGTACTACCAACTATAGAATGCTCAAAAATACTCTCTTTGATTTAATTACTACCATAAAACTGCATAAAAACGGCGGATAAAGCAGTTATATAAGATTGAACAGTGCGACTGGCATAGGAACGGTAGAATAATTAATTCCTCCAGCACAACACACGTTCTACCAAGTACTACCAACTTTAGAATACTCGAGAATACACTCTCTGATTTAATTGCTACCAGAGAACTGCAGAGAAACGGCGGATAAAGCCGTCATATATGGTTAAACAGTGCGTCTGGAATAGGTGCAATAGAATAATTAATTGCTCCAGCACAACACACTAAAATGTATTCTTCCAAGTACTGCCAACTCTAGAATATACGAAAATACACTAATCGATTTAATTGCTACCAGAAAACACAATAAAAACGGCGGATATGGCCGTTATATAAAACTAAACAGTGCGACTGGAATAGGAGCGGTAGAATAATTAATTGCTCCAGCACAACACACTAAAATATATTCTACCAAGTACTACCAACTCTAGAATGCTCAAAAATACACTCTTTGATTTAATTGCTACCATAAAACTGCATAAAAACGGCGGATAAGGCCGTTATATAAGATTGAACAGTGCGACTGGAATAGGAGCGGTAGAATAATTAATTGCTCCAGCACAACACAATAAAATGTATTCTTCCAAGTACTACCAACTCTAGAATACTCGTAAATGCACTCTTACATTTAATTGCTACCTGAGAACTGCAGAGAAACGGCGGATAAAGCCGTCTTATTTGGTTAAACAGTGGGACTGGAATTGGTGCGAAAGAATAATTAATTATTCCAGCACAACAGACTAAAATGTATTCTACCAAGTACTACCAACTCTAGAATACTCGAAAACACACTCTTTGATTTAATTACTACCATAGAACTGCAGAGAAATGGCGGATAAACCGTCATATATGGTTAAACAGTGGGACTGGAATTGGAACGATAGAATAATTAATTGCTCCAGCACAACACACTAAAATGTATTCTACCAAGTACTACCAACTCTAGAATGCTCAAAAATATACTCTTTGATTTAATTTCTACCATAAAATTGCATAAAAACGGCGGATAAGGCCGTTATATAAGATTGAACAGTGCGACTGGCATAGGAGCGGTAGAATAATTAATTGCTCCAGTACAACACAGTAAACTGTGTTCTAGCAAGTACTACCAACTCTAGCATACTCAAGAATACTCGAGAATACACTCTCTGATTTAATTGCTACCAGAGAACTGCAGAGAATATGCGGATAAATCCGTCATATATGGTGAAACAGTGCGTCTGGACTAGGTGCGGTAGAATAATTAATTGCTCCAGCACAACACACTAAAATGTATTCTACCTAGTACTACCAACTCTAGAAAACTCAAAGATACACTCTTTGATTTAATTGCTACCAGAGAACTGCAGAGAAATGGCGGATAAAGCCGTCACATATGGTTAAACAGTGCTTCTGGAATAGGTATGGTAGAATAAATAATTGCTCCAGCACAACACACTAAAATGTATTCTACCAAGTACTACCAACTCCAGAATACTCGAAAATACACTCTTTGATTTAATTGCTACCAGAGAACTGCAGAAAAACGGTGGATAAAGCCGTCATAAATCGTTAAACAGTGCGTCTGGAATGGGTGCAATAGAAAAATTAATTGCTCCAGCACAACACACTAAAATGTATTCTACCAAGTACTGCCAACTCTAGAATACTCGAAAATACACTCTTAGATTTAATTGCTACCTGAGAACTGCAGAGAAACGGCTGATAAAGCCGTCTTATATGATTTAACAGTGGAACTGGAATAGGTGCGATAGAATAATTAATTGCTCCAGCACAACACACTAAAATGTATTCTACCAAGTACTACCAACTCTAGAATGCTCAAAAATACACTTTTTGATTTAATTTCTACCATAAAACTGCATAAAAACGGCGGATAAGGCCGTTATATAAGATTGAACAGTGCGACTGGCATAGGAGCGGTAGAATAATTAATTGCTCCAACACAACACACTAAACTGTGTTCTACCAAGTACTACCAACTATAGCATACTCGAGAATACTCGAGAATACACTCTCTGATTTAATTGCTACCAGAGAACTGCAGAAAATAGGCGGATAAACTTTCCTGGAATACAATTAAAATGTTATAACAGCTCATTGAAGTTATCATTAATATTTAAATAAAGTAAACAAAAATCTGTAAGCATGTTTGAAACGGAAAAACTACAAATTTCCTGGTACGCACTATAGAAATCCGAGTATTCCGGACATAATTTCGAGTAATATCTATAAAATTTCTAGAATATTGTTCTATTTTCTACAAAACTGTGCATTTTTATTTAAAATCAAACTGGACTCATAAACTTTCCTGGAATACAATTAAAATGTTATAAAAGCTCATTGAAGTTATCATTAATATTTAAATAAAGTAAACAAAAATCTGTAAGCATTTTTGAAACGAAAAAACTACAAATTTCCTGGTACGCACTATAGAATTCCGAGTATTCCGGGCATAATTCCGAGTAATATCTATAAAATTCCCAGAATATTGTTCTAATTTCTACAAAACTGTACATTTTATTTAAAATCAAACTGGACTCATAAACTTTCCCGAAAAACAATTAAAATGTTATCACATCTCATTAACATTATCATTAATATTTAAATAATCTTAACAAAAATCTGTAAACATGCTTGCAACGGAAATATTACAAATTTCCAGGTACACACTATAGAAATCCGAATATTCCGGACATAATTCCGAGTAATATCTATAAAATTCCCAGAATATTGTTCTAATTTCTACAAAACTGTACATTTTATTTAAAATCAAACTGGACTCATAAACTTTCCTGGAATAAAATTAAAATGTTATAACAGCTCATTAAAGTTATAATTAATATTTAAATAAAGTAGACAAAAATTTGTAAGCATGTTTGAAACGGAAAAACTACAAATTTCCCGGTACGCACTATAGAAATCCGAGTATTCCGGACATAATTCCGAGTAATATCTATAAAATTCCCAGAATTTTGTTCTAATTTCTATAAAACGGTACATTTTATTTAAAATCAAACTGGACTCATAAACTTTCCCGAAAAACAATTAAAATGTTATCACATCTCATTAACATTATCATTAATATTTAAATAATCTTAACAAAAATCTGTAAACATGCTTGCAACGGAAATATTACAAATTTCCAGGTACACACTATAGAAATCCGAATATTCCGGACATAATTCCGAGTAATATCTATAAAATTCCAAGAATTTTGTTCTAGTTTCTACAAACCTGTGCACTTTATTTAAAATCATACTGGACTCATAAACTTTCCTGGAATACAATTAAAATGTTATAACAGCTCATTAAAGTTATCATTAATATTTAAATAAAGTAAACAAAAATCTGTAAGCATTTTTGAAACGAAAAAACTACAAATTTCCAGGTACACACTATAGAAATCCGAGTATTCCGGACATAATTCCGAGTAATATCTATAAAATTCGCAGAATTTTGTTCTAATTTCTATGAAACTGTACATTTTATATAAAATCAAACTGGACTCATAAACTTTCCCGAAAAACAATTAAAATGTTATCACATCTCATTAACATTATCATTAATATTTAAATAATCTTAACAAAAATCTGTAAACATGCTTGCAACGGAAATATTACAAATTTCCAGGTACACACTATAGAAATCCGAATATTCCGGACATAATTCCGAGTAATATCTATAAAATTCCCAGAATTTTGTTCTAGTCTCTACAAACCTGTGCATTTTTATTTAAAATCAAACTGGACTCATAAACTTTCCTGGAATACAATTAAAATGTTATAACAGCTCATTGAAGTTATCATTAATATTTAAATAAAGTAAACAAAAATCTGTAAGCATTTTTGAAACGAAAAAACTACAAATTTCCTGGTACGCACTATAGAATTCCGAGTATTCCGGACATAATTCCGAGTAATATCTATAAAATTCCCAGAATATTGTTCTAATTTCTGCAAAACTGTACATTTTATTTAAAATCAAACTGGACTCATAAACTTTCCTGGAATAAAATTAAAATGTTATAACAGCTCATTAAAGTTATAATTAATATTTAAATAAAGTAAACAAAAATTTGTAAGCATGTTTGAAACGGAAAAACTACAAATTTCCCGGTACGCACTATAGAAATCCGAGTATTGCGGACATAATTCCGAGTAATATCTATAAAATTCCCAGAATTTTGTTCTCATTTCTATAAAACGGTACATTTTATTTAAAATCAAACTGGACTCATAAACTTTCCCGAAAAACAATTAAAATGTTATCACATCTCATTAACATTATCATTAATATTTAAATAATCTTAACAAAAATCTGTAAACATGCTTGCAACGGAAATATTACAAATTTCCAGGTACACACTATAGAAATCCGAATATTCCGGACATAATTCCGAGTAATATCTATAAAATTCCAAGAATTTTGTTCTAGTTTCTACAAACCTGTGCACTTTATTTAAAATCATACTGGACTCATAAACTTTCCTGGAATACAATTAAAATGTTATAACAGCTCATTAAAGTTATCATTAATATTTAAATAAAGTAAACAAAAATCTGTAAGCATTTTTGAAACGAAAAAAACTACAAATTTCCAGGTACACACTATAGAAATCCGAGTATTCCGGACATAATTCCGAGTAATATCTATAAAATTCCCAGAATTTTGTTCTAATTTCTATAAAACGTGTACATTTTATTTAAAATCAAACTGGACTCATAAACTTTCCCGAAAAACAATTAAGATGTTATCATATCTCATTAAAATTATCATTAATATTTAAATAACCTTAACAAAAATCTGTAAACATGCTTGCAACGGAAATATTACAAATATCCAGGTACACACTATAGAAATCCGAATATTCCGGATATAATTCCGAGTAATATCTATAAAATTCCCAGAATTTTGTTCTAATTTTTACAAAATTGTACATTTTATTTAAAATCAAACTAGACTCATAAAGTTCCGAGAAAACAGTAACAAGTTATCACATCTCATTAACATTATCATTAATATTTAAATAAACTAAGCAAAAATCTGAGGTCTCTTAAGCTGGCTCAGCCAAAATAGCACAACACAAAAAGAAATATATAATGATTTAGTGCTAATTAATTGCTATTTAATTGCGCTAAATAAAATTTTATTGCTCTGTTTTTTTTTTAAGAAACCATGGCTAAGCTGACAAAAACCGTGTGCTGGCTCAAAAAAAAGGCTGGAAAAAAAAGGTAATAAATATTTTTTGATTTAGTGAGAATTAATTGCTAATTAATTGCAAATTAATTGCGCTAAATAAAAATGTATAGCTCTTATTTAAAAAAAAAATCATGGCTGAGCTGGCAAAAACCATATGCTGGCTCAATCGAAAATAAAAGGAAATACATATTTTTTTATTTAGTGAGAATTAATTGCTAATTAATTGCAAATTAATTGCGCTAAATAAAAATGCATAACTCTTATTAAACTGCATAAAAACGGCCGATAAGGCCGTCATATATAGTTAAATAGTGGGACTGGAATAGGTGCGATAGAATAATTAATTGCTCCAGCACAACACACTAAAATGTATTCTACCAAGTACTGCCAACTCTAGAATACTTAAAAATAAACTCTTCGATTTAATTGCTACCAGAAAACTGCATAAAAACCGAGGATATGGCCGTTATATAAGATTAAACAGTGCGACTGGCATAGGAGCGGTAGAATAATTAATTGCTCCAGCACAACACACTAAAATGTGTTCTACCAAGTATTGCCAACTCTACAATACTTAAAATTACACTCTTCGATTTAATTGCTACCAGAAAACTGCATAAAACCGGCGGATATGGCCGTTATATAAGATTAAACAGTGCGACTGGCATAGGAGCGGTAGACTAATTAATTGCTCCAGCACAACATACTAAAATGTGTTCTACCAAGTACTGCCAACTCTAGAATACTTAAAAATACACTCTTCGATTTAATTGCTACCAGAAAACTGCATAAATACGGCGCATATGGCCGTTATATAAGATTAAACAGTGCGACTGGAGTAGGAGCGGTAGAATAATTAATTGCTCCAGCACAACACACTAAAATATATTTTACCAAGTACTACCAACTCTAGAATGCTCAAAAATACACTCTTTGATTTAATTGCTACCTTAAAACTGCATAAAAGCGGCGGATAAGGCCGTTATATAAGATTGAACAGTGCGACTGGAATAGGAGCGGTAGAATAATTAATTGCTCTAGCACAACACACTAAAATATATTCTACCAAGTACTACCAATTCTAGAATACTCTACAATACACTGTTTCATTTAATTGCTACCAGAGAACTGCAGAGAAACGGCGGATAAAGCCGTCATATATGGTTAAACAGTGCGTCTGGAATAGGTGCGATAGAATAATTAATTGCTCCAGCACAACACACTACAATGTATTCTTCCAAGTACTACCAACTCTAGAATACTCGAAAATGCACTCTTACATTTAATTGCTACCTGAGAACTGCAGAGAAACGGCGGATAAAGCCGTCTTATATGGTTAAACAGTGGGACTGGAATTGGTGCGATAGAATAATTAATTGCTCCAGCACAACATACTAAAATGTATTCTACCAAGTACTACCAACTATAGAATGCTCAAAAATACTCTCTTTGAATTAATTACTACCATAAAACTGCATAAAAACGGGGGATAAGGCCGTTATATAAGATTGAACAGTGCGACTGGCATAGGAACGGTAGAATAATTAATTGCTCCAGCACAACACACTAAAATGTGTTCTACCAAGTACTACCAACTTTAGAATACTCGATAATACACTCTCTGATTTAATTGCTACCTGAGAACTGCAGAGAAACGGCGGATAAAGCCGTCTTATTTGGTTCAACAGCGGGACTGGAATTGGTGCGAAAGTCTTACGCGCAATAGAGCAAGAAGAGGAAAGTGACAATATAAATCTTTTTTATATGCCCAATTTAGCTGATCACTTATCAAAACATCTCAAATTGCTGCCTCTATGGTCAAATGTCTCGAGAGATGATTTCGGCTATGATCGGATACCAGCGACGTCGGCATCGTGTGAAAGCGAATTCAACAAAACAAAAAATGTTTTATTAAAACACGAATCAACACTTTTAAGGGTCGACATCTTCCTGGATAAACATTTACAGTATATTCAAGGAAGGTCAAAACTGACGATCCAGAACACTATAGATGAAAAATCTGTTGAGGAATCGCAGATGGGAGAGACACCCGAAAATGCTGAATTACAAATGGAAGATCTGACTGCGGCAACAGAAGAAGTATAATGTCCAGCATGTGCCAGAGGGGATTTCCCGACCGGTGCGCATGTTTGTATAATTTGTAAAAGAGCAGTCCATACACTTAATGAATGCTCTTCAGCATTCAATGACGAAGAGGGTTATGGCTCAAGGCGTCTATGCCGCACGTGTAAACAAGGCGACTCTGCGAGAAATATCCTTGCTTCACGTGAGATTGAAAATTGGAGGGGACAAGGCAAAGCAATAGCAGATGGAGATCGCAGCAAAGCTCTCTATTTAGGCCGGAATAAACACAAAATAAGAGACGCGTTACAGTGGGATAAACATTCGATACTCCCCGTTATCAAAAACGGAAATCATCCATCACTTCAAGCGGTGACTTTAGACAAAAAAATATCTCTGTAGGCAACACCTGTGCCTTTGACAGTCTGTTGCAAGTCATTTTTGTTACTGCTGTCGATAATGCTGTATTTAAACATGAGGTAAAATTTCCGACTTTCACATTACATATTTATTTTAACTTATCGCCATTATGCAGAGAGACTATTTAAAAAGTGAATTAGAGTAAGCTATATACGGTTTCATTAATCAGTTTGGGAGTATCTTATAAATATAGCATCAGAGATTGACACAAGCCTAGGCAGAACTTGCTCCAATTCAGTTTTTTAATTTCTCGGTACTAATTTGAATTAAATAGGTTGTTAATTTATATAGAATATAACAGAACCATGAAATAGTTACTCAACTGAAGTTCTATACATTTATTTTTCAAATACTAGGACAGAGATTTTTTTATTTCGGTACTATTACATTCTTGCTATTTTCATAATCCAGAGTTATCTTCTATATCTATTATTTCTTTGTACACGTGAGTAAGATCATGATCGTTTTTCTTATGTTTAACATTTAATCCATACAAAGTAATATTTGTTTTAATACACGTGCGCTGTTACATAAGTTTTCAGACGCAAACGCGCCATGAGAAGCACGGCGCATTAGCGGAGAGCATTAAAACAGGCTAAGCCTACACAAAAATTAACAGCGCACGCGTGATGAAAATATTTTTTTGTATTCTTTACACAAAGTTGTAAAAATAATTAATTTAATGTATTTCTAGATTAACTTTGACGGCTATATATTTGGGAAACCGTTAGTTCGATTTAAATCAAATTAGGTACAGGGAGATAAAAAATATTTTCTATTTCATGTTAAAACCAATGATATGGTCTGATTTACACTTTTTCAAAATTAACACCAAATAAACAGGGTGTTCCAAAACGATGTGTGAAATACAAAGTTTTAAATTTAGAAAAAGTGTGAATCTGGCAACATCGTCGGCTCAACCATCAAATTGAAAATATTTTTATCTCCCTATACCAAATTTAATTTTATTAAGACTATCAATATAATATATCTTCAGCCGTTCCGGCACGTTTGCCACATTCTGTATAGTTATATACCACTTTTCACGTTATGTATTTGACACGACAATAATATAATAATTTTATAATTAGGTTGAAAGTAACGCTCATATTCCGTTGTTCGAACTTGTGGGGGACCTAATAAATCATGGATTAAGAGCGCAAACTTACAGAAAGAGAGCAGTAATACTACTCGAATTTGGAGATATGCAAGAAATTTCGCCATCCCAAAAATTATATCGGCTTTCTTGCGAAACCAGCGCCGCTTATCTAATGGGACAACTTCTTCCGACTCAAGGAATAACTGAGGTATCCACTTGCAGCATAGGTTGCAAGAAAGAAAAGTAAGTGAAAATTATTTCATTGAATGAACATTACCTATTCGATCCAGATATTCAAAACATTATAAGACAGCAGTATCTCCTGTCTGCCAAAACACACCCTTGTGATTCCAAGAATTGTGAGGGTTTCATGAGCTCAAGCATACAGAAAATTGGTACGTATATCACGTTACAAATTAGTTTATCTAATTTTTCAACAAAAGTGTCACTTTTGAAAATTGACTAAAGTTCAAAATATTACACTTTTTGTAATTGATTAGGAAATGAAACAACTTCTGCAACAGGGATGCAATTCTTGAAATCGTGTGAATTGATTCCCATGTGACAGTGACGTCATCCGTCATTCCCATATCCTCATTTAGCCCCATCATTTAATAAAGAGGGTCTAATGAGGCTAAGGGAGAGTTAAATAAAGGCGGGGGAGGATCAGCCTACGAATGACCTTGAAATGCAAAATGAACCTTCATAACAAAATTCATTGGATTTTGCGCTAAAACTGTCTTAGCTTAATCTACTTTTATTATAACATAAATGTTTGGCAGTAATCATACAGCGTGGGGTCCATAGTCCATAGAAACAGTGGAAGCAATCGCGATACTCCGTATGCGCTATATGCTAATTATGCTCGTATGCAATGCAGACGAGAGCGTGATAACGCATAAAGGCTGATTCTCACTATACGGCAGGCTACCAACAGTACCCGCACCGATAAAACATTGTGCTGTACGTTTTATATGATCGCGACGGTCCGTGTCTGTGATGGTTGATGTGAATACCTTCATATAAAGTGTAGAGTACAATGTTTTGTTGGTCCGGTGACTGTTGGTAGCCTGCCGTATAGTGAGAATCAGCCTTAAGTCGTATGCAACTGTTTCCACTGTTTCGTATGCGCGGAATGCTGCTGGTAAGATTTAGCTACAGGATATTGCTCCTCCCTTTCCTTAGGATTACTTTATTTCTGAATCGATAGTTTCGAAATATTCCACAATTGAATTTTAAGCATTCTTAAGTAGTTAAGTGCATTTATCCGTTTACCGTTTAAAGATGCTAAACGTAAGTCAATCTCAAATTAGTATCCAGCACATCAACAAGCACATGTTTAGAAACATCAACAGAAATTAATTTAAGCAATTTTAGTCTTCTAAAATTTCAGGCCCGATTGTCTCTATCGAAATTTATGGTTTGAATAACACAAGATTACAAACTCCATTAAAGGATATCCCAAACGAGATTAGTAGTCCTAAGAGCGAAACAGAAAAATTAAAATTAATGGGGGTGGTTAACTACAGAGGACCTGTGAACTTGCAGCGATCTACCAATGAAATGGGTCACTATACTGCTTTATGTCGTAGGGGCAGCGTTTGGTACGAACAAGATGACATAAACGGCAGTACAATAAAACGGAAATCGACATATAAAATAATACCATCAGTAATATTATATACACACCTGTATTAGAAAAGGCTTTGTTTTAATACTCCCTCTATCAGAAACTAGTTGTCACATTTACAATATATCTTTTAATAATTTCTTATCATGACTGAAAACTAAATACAGACCAGTTACGATACTTACTTTAATTATAATAATCTTACATTCACATTTCATAACTACACTCACTTATACTGAAGGAGGATGACAAGACAGTCAAGAATACAAAATATTTTGGAAAAAAATAAAAATACATATAGAACAAATATTTAATTTTTGGAATTAAAAAATATTGTGTAAGAGCATGGCAGATTTTTAATAAACACATTAACTCAATCGAACATGGATTTTATTTATTAAATAACCCTTTTAGCCATCATAATACTTCGCAGATCACATTTCGTTCGATGTGTTGTGCTAAAGCTATTAATATTCTACAGCACTGTAGCCACCTTATCCACCGGTTTGCTATAGTTTTCGCGTGGCAATTGAATCGAACAGTATAATTTTTAGTATTCTAGAGTTGATAGTACTTGATAGATAACATTTCAGTGTCTTGGGCTGGGGCAATTAATTATTCTACCGCACCTATTCCAGACGCACTGTTTAACCATATATGACGGCTTTATCTGCCGTTTCTCTGCAGTTCTCTGGTAGCAATTAAATCAAAGAGTGTGTTTTCGATTATTCTAGAGTTGGTAGTACTTGGTAGAATACATTTTAGTGTGTTGTGCTGGAGCAATTAATTATTCTATCGCACCTATTCCAGTTCCACTGTTAAACCATATAAGACGGCTTTATCCGCCGTTTCTCTGCAGTTCTCAGGTAGCAATTAAATCAAAGAGTGTGTTTTCGATTATTCTAGAGTTGGTAGTACTTGGTAGAACACATTTTAGTGTGTTGTGCCGGAGCAATTAATTATTCTACCGATCCTATTCCAGTCCCACTGTTTATAACTACAACTACATATGACGGCTTTATCCGCCGTTTCTCTGCAGTTCTCTGGTAGCAATTAAATCAAAGAGTGTATTTTCGAGTATTCTAGAGTTGGTAGTACTTGGTAGAATACATTTTAGTGTGTTCTGCTGGAGCAATGAATTATTCTACCATACCTATTCCAGAAGCACTGTTTAACCATATATGACGGATTTATCCGCCTATTCTCTGCAGTTCTCTGGTAGCAGATAAATAAGAGAGTGTATTCTCGAGTATTTTAGAGTTGGTAGTACTTGGTAGAATACATTTTAGTGTGTTCTGCTGGAGCAATTAATTATTCTACCGCTCCTATGCCAGTCGCACTGTTCAATCTTATATAACGGCCTTACCCGCAGTTTTATGGCAGAAATGAAATCAAAGAGTGTATTTTTGAGCATTCTATAGTTGGTAGTACTTGGTAGAATACATTTTAGTGTGTTGTGCTGGAGCAATTAATTATTCTATCGCACCAATTCCAGTCCCACTGTTTAACCATATAAGACGGCTTTATCCGCCGTTTCTCTGCAGTTCTCAGGTAGCAATTAAATCTAAGAGTGTATTTTCGAGTATTCTAGAGTTGGTAGTAATTGGTAGAATGCATTTTAGTATGTTGTGCTGGAGCAATTAATTATTCTATCGCACCTATTCCAGACACACTGTTTAACCATATATGACGGCTTTATCCGCCGTTTCTCTGCAGTTCTCTGGTAGCAATTAAATGAAAGAGTGTATTTTAGAGTATTCTAGATTTGGTACTACTTGGTAGAATATATTTTAGTGTGTTGTGCTGGAGCAATTAATTATTCTATCGCACCTATTCCAGACGCACTGTTTAACCATATATGACGGCTTTATCCGCCGTTTCTCTGCAGTTCGCTGGTAGCAATTAAATGAAAGAGTGTAGTTTAGAGTATTCTAGATTTGGTAGTACTTGGTGGAATACATTTTAGTGTGTTCTGCTGAAGCAATTAATTATTCTACCGCTCCTATATCAGTCGCACTGTTCAATCTTATATAACGGCCTTACCCGCAGTTTTATGGTAGTAATTAAACCAAAGAGAGTATTTTTGAGCATTCTATAGTTGGTAGTACTTGGTAGAATACATTTCAGTGTGTTGTGCTGGAGCAATTAATTATTCTATCGCACCAATTCCAGTCCCACTGTTTAACCATATAAGACGGCTTTATCCGCCGTTTCTCTGCAGTTCTCAGGTAGCAATTAAATCTAAGAGTGTATTTTCGAGTATTCTAGAGTTGGTAGTAATTGGTAGAATACATTTTAGTATGTTGTGCTGGAGCAATTAATTATTCTATCGCACCTATTCCAGACGCACTGTTTAACCATATATGACGGCTTTATCCGCCGTTTCTCTGCAGTTCTCTGGTAGCAATTAAATGAAAGAGTGTATTTTAGAGTATTCTAGATTTGGTAGTACTTGGTAGAATACATTTTAGTGTGTTCTGCTGAAGCAATTAATTATTCTACCGCTCCTATGCCAGTCGCACTGTTCAATCTTATATAACGGCCTTACCCGCAGTTTTATGGTAGTAATTAAATCAAAGAGAGTATTTTTGAGCATTCTATAGTTGGTAGTACTTGGTAGAATACATTTTAGTGTGTTGTGCTGGAGCAATTAATTCTTCTATCGCACCAATTCCAGTCCCACTGTTTAACCATATAAGACGGCTTTATCCGCCTTTTCTCTGCAGTTCTCAGGTAGCAATTAAATCTAAGAGTGTATTTGTACGACAGCCTTGTTGTACGTCATAGATGAAATACTAGCTGCTAGTGACCAAAATAAAATAACGGTTCTCACATTGCTCGACTACAGCAAGGCTTTCGATACAATAAATCATAAAATATTATTATCTGTTCTTAATTACATTGGTTTGTCGGGTTCTGCGGTTTCACTCCTTGAAAGTTACTTAGCCAATCGCGTACAGTGTGTAGCAATAAACAATGAAATTTCTAGCTTTTTACCAGTAGTAAGAGGAGTACCTCAAGGTTCCATATTGGGGCCCCTTCTCTTCATAATATATACTTCCACTTTTCACACATACGTTAAAACGTGTAAATTGAAAATGTTCGCTGACGATTCTCAACTTCTGCATTCGTTTTGTCCAGTTAATTATCGAGATGCTGTACGTGATATTAACGCCGATCTCAATGCTATAAATATTGTGTCACAACAGCACTCTTTAATTATAAATCCTCAAAAATCAGTTGTTATCTTGTTTGGGAATAAAGACTTTATTGAATTTTTAACTGACAACATTAACGTAGCGATTGGAGGGATCTCTATTCCTATCAAAAACGAAGCTAAGAATTTAGGTCTTATTATAGATAATACCTTCCGATATGAGAAATACATACACACGCGCATAAATAAAAGTATTCAGGCACTGAAATTAATCTATCCCCATAGACAAATATTAACTACTGAAACAAAAACCCTGCTTTGTAATTCACTTGTTTTATCTAACTTTTTATATTGTAGCAAAATTTACGGATCCTCGATTACACAGGATACTTCACGTAAAATTCAAAGAGTACAGAACTCATGCTTGTGTTTGATATTTGGCATACGTAAATACGAACATATAACACACAAGCTGAAAGATCTGCAATGGTTAAATATGAAAAATCGACGTTGTTTGCGATTTGCTTCACTTTGTCACAGGATTATTCAAACTAAACAGCCAGCTTACCTACACAACAAAATTAAGTTCAGAACTGATGTACATACTTTAAATTTAAGATATAAAGGAACAATTTCTCCACCTCAACATAAATCGGCTTTGTTTGAACGTTCTTTTCAATTTCAAATTTATAAAATCTATAACAATCTACCACAGAAATTAAACGAACTTTCTCAAAATTCTTTTAAGATGCATATGTATAAGCATCTATATGAACTACAAACAGGATAATCGCAGTTTTTCTTTTTTTCATTTCTTACGTATTTTTTATACTGTATGTGGAACGATTTAGTATGTGAAATTACGCAGTCACAGAATATTTTGTTTTTTTTTTCTATTTACTTTAGTTTATAGCTTATATTTTAGAAATAGGCAACTATATTATTTATTTGTAATTATATTAGTAGGTTAAGGTGCCAATGGAAGAGCAAGGGTAGGAAACTACTAATTTGAATTGGCAGCCTTATGATTTCTCTATATAATTAGGTATACCTTGTTTTCTTAATATGTATTGGTTAAGTTGTGATAGAGAAATAAATTCATTTATTATTATTATTATTTATTATTATTTTCGAGTATTCTAGAGTTGGTAGTAATTGGTAGAATACATTTTAGTGTGTTGTGCTGTAGCAATTAATTATTCTATCGCACCTATTCCAGACGCACTGTTTAACAATATATGACGGCTCTATCCGCCGTTTCTCTGCAGTTCTCTGGTAGCAATTAAATGAAAGAGTGTATTTTAGAGTATACTAGATTTGGTAGTACTTGGTAGAATATATTTTAGTGTGTAGTGCTGGAGCAATTAATTATTCTACCGCTCCTATTCCAGTCGCACTGTTCAATCTTATATAACGGCCTTATCCGCCGTTTTTATGCAGTTTTATGGTAGCAATTAAATCAAAGAGTGTATTTTTGAACATTCTAGAGTTGGTAGTATTTGGTAGAATACATTTTAGTGTGTTGTGCTGGAGCAATTAATTATTCTATCGCACCAATTCCAGTCCCACTGTTTAACCATATATGACGGTTTATCCTCCATTTCTCTGCAGTTCTCAGGTAGCAATTAAATCAAAGACTGTGTTTTCGATTATTTTAGAGTTGGTACTACTTCGTAGAATACATTTTAGTGTGTTGTGCTAGAGCGATTAATTATTCTATCGCACCAATTCCAGTCCCACTGTTTAACCATATATGACGGTTTATCCGCCATTTCTCTGCAGTTCTCAGGTAGCAATTAAATCTAATAGTGTCTTTTCGAGTATTCTAAAGTTGGCAGTACTTGGTAGAATACATTTTAGTGTGTTGTGCTGGAGCAATTAATTATTCTATCGCACCTATTCCAGACGCACTGTTTACCCATATATGACGGCTTTATCCACCGTTTCTCTGCAGTTCTCTGGTAGCAATTAAACCAAAGAGTGTATTTTTGAGTATTCTAGAGTTGGTAGTACTTGGTAGAATACATTTTAGTGTGTTGTGCTGGAGCAATTAATTATTCTACCGCACCTATTCCAGACGCACTGTTTAACCATATATGACGGATTTATCCGCCTATTCTCTGCAGTTCTCTGGTAGCAATTAAATCAGAGGGTGTATTCTCGAGTATTCTAGAGTTGGTAGTACTTGGTAAAACACATTTTAGTGTGTTGTGCTGGAGCAATTAATTATTCTACCGCTCCTGTGCCAGTCGCACTGTTCAATCTTATATAACGGCCTTATCCGCCGTTTTTATGCAGTTTTATGGTAGAAATTAAATCAAAGAGTGTATTGTTGAGCATTCTAGAGTTGGTAGTACTTGGCAGAATACATTTTAGTGTGTTGTGCTGGAGCAATTAATTATTCTATCGCACCAATTCCAGTCCCACTGTTTAACCATATATGACGGTTTATCCGCCATTTCTCTGCAGTTCTCTGGTAGTAATTAAATCAAAAAGTGTGTTTTCGAGTATTCTAGAGTTGGTAGTACTTGGTAGAATACATTATAGTGTGTTGTGCTGGAGCAATTAATTATTCTATCGCACCTATTCCAGTCCCACTGTTTAACCATATAAGACGGCTTTATCCGCCGTTTCTCTGCAGTTCTCAGGTAGCAATTAAATCTAAGACTGTATTTTCGAGTATTCTAGAGTTGGTAGTACTTGGTAGAATACATTTTAGTGTGTTGTGCTGGAGCAATTAATTATTCTATCGCACCTATTCCAGACGCACTGTTTAACCATATATGACGTCTTTATCCGCCGTGTCTCTGCAGATCTCTGGTAGCAATTAAATGAAAGAGTGTATTTTAGAGTATTCTAGATTTGGTAGTACTTGGTAGAATATATTTTAGTGTGTGGTGCTGGAGCAATTAATTATTCTACCGCTCCTATTCCAGTCGCACTGTTTAATCTTATATAACGGCCATATGCGCCGTATTTATGCAGTTTTCTGGTAACAATTAAATCGAAGAGTGTATTTTTAAGTATTCTAGAGTTGGCAGTACTTGGTAGAACACATTTTAGTATGTTGTGCTGGAGCAATTAATTAGTCTACCGCTCCTATGCCAGTCGCACTGTTTATTCTTATATAACGGCCATATCCGCCGGTTTTATGCAGTTTTCTGGTAGCAATTAAATCGAAGAGTGTAATTTTAAGTATTGTAGAGTTTGCAGTACTTGGTAGAACACATTTTAGTGTGTTGTGCTGGAGCAATTAATTATTCTACCGCTCCTATGCCAGTCGCACTGTTTAATCTTATATAACAGCCATATCCGCGGTTTTTATGCAGTTTTCTGGTAGCAATTAAATCGAAGAGTGTATTTTTAAGTATTTTAGAGTTGGCAGTACTTGGTAGAATACATTTTAGTGTGTTGTGATGGAGCAATTAATTATTCTACCGCACCTATTCCAGACGCACTGTTTAACCATATATGACGGATTTATCCGCCTATTCTCTGCAGTTCTCTGGTAGCAATTAAATCAGAGAGTGTATTCTCGAGTATTCTAGAGTTGGTAGTACTTGGTAAAACACATTTTAGTGTGTTGTGCTGGAGCAATTAATTATTCTACCGCTCCTATGCCAGTCGCATTGTTCAATCTTATATAACGGCCTTATCCGCCGTTTTTATGCAGTTCTCTGGTAGTAATTAAATCAAAAAGTGTGTTTTCGAGTATTCTAGAGTTGGTAGTACTTGGTAGAATACATTATAGTGTGTTGTGCTGGAGCAATTAATTATTCTATCGCACCTATTCCAGTCCCACTGTTTAACCATATAAGACGGCTTTATCCGTCGTTTCTCTGCAGTTCTCAGGTAGCAATTAAATCGAAGAGTGTATTTTCGAGTATTCTAGAGTTGGTAGTACTTGGTAGAATACATTTTAGTGTGTTGTGCTGTAGCAATTAATTATTCTATCGCACCTATTCCAGACGCACTGTTTAACCATATATGACGTCTTTATCCGCCGTTTCTCTGCAGATCTCTGGTAGCAATTAAATGAAAGAGTGTATTTTAGAGTATTCTAGATTTGGTAGTACTTGGTAGAATATATTTTAGTGTGTTGTGCTGGAGCAATTAATTATTCTACCGCTCCTATTCCAGTCGCACTGTTTAATCTTATATAACGGCCATATGCGCCGTATTTATGCAGTTTTCTGGTAACAATTAAATCGAAGAGTGTATTTTTAAGTATTCTAGAGTTGGCAGTACTTGGTAGAACACATTTTAGTATGTTGTGCTGGAGCAATTAATTAGTCTATCGCTCCTATGCCAGTCGCACTGTTTATTCTTATATAACGGCCATATCCGCCGGTTTTATGCAGTTTTCTGGTAGCAATTAAATCGAAGAGTGTAATTTTAAGTATTGTAGAGTTGGCAGTACTTGGTAGAACACATTTTAGTGTGTTGTGCTGGAGCAATTAATTATTCTACCGCTCCTATGCCAGTCGCACTATTTAATCTTATATAACAGCCATATCCGCGGTTTTTATGCAGTTTTCTGGTAGCAATTAAATCGAAGAGTGTATTTTTAAGTATTTTAGAGTTGGCAGTACTTGGTAGAATACATTTTAGTGTGTTGTGCTGGAGCAATTAATTATTCTATCGCACCTATTCCAGTCCCACTATTTAACCATATATGACGGCCTTATCGGCCGTTTTTATGCAGTTTAATAAGAGTTATGCATTTTTATTTAGCGCAATTAATTTGCAATTAATTAGCAATTAATTCTCACTAAATAAAAAAATATGTATTTCCTTTTATTTTCGATTGAGCCAGCATATGGTTTTTGCCAGCTCAGCCATGATTTTTTTTTTAAATAAGAGCTATACATTTTTATTTAGCGCAATTAATTTGCAATTAATTAGCAATTAATTCTCACTAAATCAAAAAATATTTATTTCCTTTTTTTTTCGATTGAGCCAGCACACGGTTTTTGTCAGCTTAGCCATGGTTTCTTTAAAAAAAAACAGAGCAATAAAATTTTATTTAGCGCAATTAAATAGCAATTAATTAGCACTAAATCATTATATATTTCTTTTTGTGTTGTGCTATTTTGGCTGAGCCAGCTTAAGAGACCTGTTAATTTCGTATGTATACTAGTTGGGCAGTATATAAGGGATGATTTTAATAAAACTATACACCAATTGTTGTCTTTATTCAATTTAATTCAAATCTTTATTGCATATAAAGTTTTACAAACATAAAAAGCTTATTACTAGTGATTGGTAGATACATATATGGTATTCTCTCTCAACAATATAAAATATTTAATAATCAACTAATGATAACATTTCGCATGAATTGCAGTTCATTATAGAATGATATTTAGTGTGCATTTAGTATAGAAACTATAAATTACTTATTGAATGGTTTTTCACCAGTGTGAGTTAATATGTCTTTTAAACAGTAAACATTAGTAAACATTTATAATCAAATAGATTACACTCAAATGGTTGTCACCAAAACATGTGTGTTTTAAGACTAACACTTTGAGTAACTTTTGAAAACATTTGTAGTCACACAAATTACACTCAAATGGTTTCTCGCCACTATAAGTTAACAGGTGTGTTTTAAGATTAAATTACATATATTTTTGAGGTTAAAGAATTTAAAAAAATAATCTTAAACTAATACGGTACTTGAATACCACAATACTTCGTCTTTTAGAAATCGAAAGAAGTGAATGAATTTGTTATCCAAATAAAATGTATTCCTACAGTTCTTGTGAACACCCGCGGTGTTTACGTTTTTCTCCACTTATGTTTTGGTTCAACTAAAAATGTTCAATTGTTTGTTTATTTAACTCGCACAATCACCAGAAAACACATTACACATTAACTGTTTGTCGCAATATGGTTACAATTTCACGGAACACATACGGAATAACGAATTGACTTGACAGGTATAAAAGAATGAAAATAAGCATCCATCTTTGGCATTTCTGTGCTCCCATCCAATGGCATCGCAACAAATTAAGAGCGAGCCGAAAGTAACCGAGAATTCGCGATGGGCCCTTAAAAGTGGATTTGCTATTCTATCTCTCTCGGAATTGAGGTTTTTCTACCAACTTTCGCCTCCTATAATATCTATTATTTGTTATTACTGTATATTTACAGTGACCGTTAAAAAGTCTGCAACATATGGGAAACTTTTTTTATTTCCGATTTCTGAAAAAAAACCTTATTTTTAATAAAAGTTTCAGGTTCTTCTTTGAGAAGACACATTAGACAATAACATTAACATTGGAAAACGCTAAAACATTTGATCTCTCGATTTTGGTATAATCAACAGTAATATTAAAAGTGCATGTAAAATAGACGAATAAATTTTGACGTTTTGTGTCATAATATTTTGCTCAGAGATACGTCTACTGAATTTATCCGCGTAACAAAATTTTGGGACGAAAAATTTTCGAGGCGTATTTCTTTAGAGCAAGACATTTTGACACAAAATCATCAAAATTTAATCAGGCTGTTTTATATGCACGGTATTTGGTGTGATTAGTTCCTGCATAAATAGATATTGCTTGTAAATTATCTATTGGTATTGTAACGTTCTTTTAAAATAATAACAAAAATGCTGTTTAATCGTCTATTAGCGAGAGAAATATTATTTACATAAACCAATTTAATCTTAACTGATTATTTAACACTATAATTATAAACTATTTAATACTAGATATTTACAAACAACAATTATTAAACATTTGTTTATTCAATAATATATTTGATTACTAATTACACAAAATACATTTCAATACGCCGGTCGAACACTAATTCCCTACCGGGCCCATTGCGGTTTCGATATATACCCACACAAAAGTTTGTAGAATGCACTAGAAAGATCGGCCGACGTTACGTCATACACGCGACCCGGCTCGACCATCGTAGATTCTTCTGGAAATGTACGTCACCCGTGTAAAGGGGTTTTTCCACATTCGTTACAGTATTTACATTAGTACAGGTAATAAAGAAATTAGAATTTTTAAATGTTTCCATTTTCTGCACATTCACTTGTCTAAGCACCTTTGATAACGAGTTCAAAAATAGTCAGGAGCTATTAAATTTTGACAGAAATTTAATCGACTGTAATTACACGAGAGGTCTTTTTTTGTCCGGATAAAATTGATTTTTTTAACGATAATTTGGTTGCTTGGTAAATTGACGATACAAACCACCTACGATAAAAAAACGAGTCCGAAGGACGAGTTTTTTTATCTGGTGGTTTGTAGAGTCAGTTTACCAAAAAGAAACCAAATTAGAGTTTAAAAAATCAATTTTATCCCGGAGAAAAAAACCTCGAGCGTAATTCGATGAGATAATTTAATGAATAATAAAAAGGAATAACTAGGTAATTATGAAGAAGTCAAGAACACATTTATTAACTTGAAAATGACAATTATTAAAAACAATAATCAGGTTCGAGAAAGTTAGCCATGGAAGTTTAAACACATTTTATCCAGATGCAAAGTTAGGGCTAACTTTATCCGATGTCAAAGTGACAAATGTATCGCGGCTTATGGGATTTTTTATACATGAATTAAATTATCGCGGTTAAATTTTGAGTTTCAATTTTTTTTTCATTATTATAGTGACAGTGACCATGGTAAGTACACATTGTTATGTGTATAAAGGAGATAATGACTAGTAACAAATACTTAATATAACAAATTAATATTACAAAGTAACAAATATTATATATACCGGAAACTCCATATACTTTACCATATATGAAAATAAGCGACTATAGCCCCTTTATTTTCAAATAGTAGCGACAACGATTACAACGATCTCGCCGCTGGAGCAAAAGTACCAGAACGATGTTGGCGACATTGAATGATACCAGATGTAACATTCCGTCTTACAATAAATCTTAGGTTAAAATAATTTAAAATAATCATTCACAAAATATTCACAATTTCACATTAATTTGATAATGGACATTCATGTTCTGTAAAAACGATCATATTAATATGATATACGGGGACGGTCTGAATAGTTGAGGTAAGTAATACAGAAATGGCACCACAATGAACACATGAGTGACATTTATCAAATTTATAACCTTTTAGAAGACAGCTGTAAAAGTTGGAGCCAAATATATTGCGTCGTTTGAATTTTACAGTTATAAACAATAAACGAGATCGGTTGTTTTGTGAATATGGATAAAAAAGAATTTCGTGCTGTTATTAAACATTTTCATATTAGCGGGAAAATCCAAAAGAGATCAAATAGGAGTTAGATCGTGTTCATGGCGAATCTGCACCATGATTTAAGACAGTTTGTTTTTGGGCGAATGAATTTAAACGTGGTCGTAGAAATACCGAAGATGAATCAAGATCAGGACGTCCAAAAGGGGCTACCACTGACGAAATGATCACCAAAGTTCATGATCTCGTTTTAAATGATCGTCGATTGAAGGTACGTGTGATAGCCGACACTATTTGCATATCAAAAAAACGCATTGGTCATATCTTACATGAACACTTGCATATGAGAAAACTGTCAGCAAGATGGGTGCCGCGTTTGCTAACTGAGGACCAGAAACGAATTCGTGTAACCACTTCTGAGTACTGTTTGAGCCTTTTTAACCGTAATCGCACTGAATTTTTTCGTCGATTTATTACTACTGACGAAACTTGGATACACCACTACACACTCGAAACAAAAATTCAATCAAAACAATAGGTAGAAGCCGGTTGCAGTGCACCGAAGAAAGCAAAAGTGGTTGCATCAGCTAACAAAGTTATGGCCACTGTGTTTTGCGATGCTTGTGGTATTTATAGATTATCTCCAAAAGGACAAAACAATCACAGGAGAGTATTACGCGACGCTATTGTTGACGTTATTGCGTTCCATCACGTTAATGCACCGGCTGACTCATCGGCAATTGGAACTGCAAAATTAGTTAAATTACTATTCGAAATTATTCCTCTTGCACCTTACAGTGCAGATTTAGCTCCGTCCGACTTTTTTTTGTTTCCAGATCTGAAAAATTGGCTTGGTGGTAAAAGATTTTCATCAAATGAAGAAGTGATTGCAGAAAAAACGATTATTTTGATGCATTTAATTCGTCGTATTGTTGTGATGGGATTAAGCGACTTGAATATCGTTGGAACAAGTATATAGACCTCAAAGGAGACTATGTCGAAAAGTAGCATTAAAAAACTCAAAAAACAGTCTTCCTCTATGTTAGTTACCTCACTTTTCAGACCGCACTCGTATATCTCCGTAATTGTAATTTTGAACAACTCTTTATTGAATTCCCGCAACACCATGCATGTAGTAATTTTTTGTTTATTAAAGTTTGTGTCAGGTTTGCTCCACGATGTCTCTATTATTTGAAATAGAGTGGCTATATAAGCGACATTTTTAAAGTGCCATCTTCGCAGATGGCAGTGCAACTAATAAATGTTTTTTCGGTGAGAAACCTGCATCTAATTAAAAAATAACACTAGTTTTGATAGGCAGTGGTTTATTATTTGTATGTTAGCCTACATCAACCTTTACAACTTATCTAAACTATTTAATCTGCCATTACAATGACTATTTTTTAATTACTTTTCAAATATTTAAAAAACGTTAGGTTTAGTTGCACACCACACTGCAAGAGGTGCTATTAAATTTTGTCTCTCACTTTTCAAAATAAGTTTCCGAATTAATAATACACTCGAGGAAAAAAAACGCACCACTTGAAAACGCACCAAAAATACCACAATTTCAAACCGTCATAACTCGGCGGATTTTGGACCAAATGTCACGTTTAAGCTTTTCCGCTCCCCGCCATCCCGCGAAGAATAAAAAATGTCTTTGATTCAGAAAATGTCAAACTTTAACAGCTTGTACGGTGTACTAAAAAAATCGTGGACCCAATCAACCGCCAGTGCAATAAAGTTCAGCCATTTTTCTGTAGTGTTCTCAAAACTTTGGGTGCCTAAGATGACTTGGAGCGAAGTTATGAATTTTTGAAATATACCCTGCATTTTGTCGGGAGTCTTTCGTCTTCTGCCAGCGACATTATTATATTACCGATTGAGTTTGAACATTTTTTTCCCCAAATTCAAAAATTTTGAAAAATGTTTTTAATTAATAAAAACATATTTTTATTAACTTTAATTTTTTTAACGTGTAACCGCCGACATCAGCGTTACCCGATGTGCACCATGAGGAGGTTGTCGGTCGGATTTTACACATCGTGCGTGTGTGTGTCGCATGCTAACTCCTACCTCCAAAAGAGCAACAATTCGTGCACGTTGAATGCCCGTTAATTGTGGCATTGTAACGCTTCGAATAACTTTCTGATACCGATTAATTTCAACATTATAGTAAAATAAAAATCAAAACATTAATTTAGGCACTTGCACTTCAGGTAACGTTGTCAGCGGCTACACGTTAAAAAAATGAACGTTAATAAAAAAATGTTTTTATTAATTAAACATTTTTCAAAATTTTTTGAATTTGGAAAAGAAAAGATTCAAACTCAACCGATAATAATATCGCTGGCAGAAGAGGAAAAACACCCGACAAAATGCAGGGTAGATTTCAAAAATTCACAACTTTGCGCCAAAAAATCGTAGGCACTCGAAATTTTGAAAACTTGATCGATAAATTGGTCGATAGGGTCCACGATTTTTTTGATACGCCGTACAAAAGCTGTTAAAGTTTGACATTTTTTTAATCAAAAACATTTTTGTTTCTGCGGGCGGTCGCGGGGCGCGGAAAGGCCTTTACGTAACATTCGCTCGCACGCCCTTAAACTAGACACTAAACTTTTTACTACTCAAAGGTTCATCCATTTTCGTCCAAAATCCGCCGAGTTATGACGGTTTGAAATTTTGGTATTTTTGGTGCGTTTTTTTTTCCTCGAGTGTATTAAAGTATTTGCAAGTAATTACACGAAAGCTTTCTTTTTATCCGACAATCCAACTCGAAAATTTTTAACCAATCAAATTACAGAATTTTTCAAATTGGGACCAATGAAATTAGTTTTATAGTGACAATCCAACTCGAACATTTTTAACCAATCAAATTACAGAATTTTTCAAATTGGGACCAATGAAATTAGTTTTATAGTGAAAAAACCACTAGTGGTTTTTTCACTAAGAAAAAACCACTTGTCAAAATGAAATGTCAAATTTAATTAAATTAATATTAACTACACACGCTAAATAAAAATTTGCTCGGTGGATTGTCTAGCCGAATACAACTCGTGGTCTAATTTTTTCTTGCAAAATTTATCGTTTAAGACATTCGTAGCTTTTGCTTTTGGAAAATTACACTCGTCTCCTGCGTCGACTCGTGTAATTTTCGTTGCAAAGCTATTCATATCTGAAACGACAAATTTTGTCGGAAAAAATCAGACCACTTGTGATATTATATATGACTATTTCACTCAATGTTATACGAACCAATAAAAATTTATCCTGTGAACGAAATTCTCTCTATTCCGGCGACTATTTTTTGTTTATAAAATTTTCCGAACTTGTTCTACCAATGAAAACGTTCAAATAAGCAACCTACCCTTTATTTCACCGACAATTTTTTTGCTATAGTAACGATCCTACAAAAATAGTATACACAAACTGTACGTTTCATTGAAATAAATGTTAAATATTTTTATTCTTTGTGTTGTTTATTCGCGAAATAGTCATAACGAATAACATATGTGGTAAAATTTTGTCTTGGCAAAATTTTCTTTTTGATTTACTCGTGTTTGTTGCCAATTCATCTCGTGACATTGATCAAAAACCACTCGACTGACGTCTCGTGGTTTTTAGTGACAATGTCACTCGAGAAATTGCTATGCAACAAACGCTCGTAACAATAAGAAAATTTTGCCGACAAAATTTTACCACTTATGGTATTATATATGAATAAATTTCGAATTTTTAACGAAATTATTGTTGCTTGGTAACTGGGCGAAACAAGTTGCTCCCGATAAAAAGGTGAGTCATTTTATTTGGCAATTTGTTGAGTGCAGTTACTAAAAATTGGAAATTTATTCGGAAAAAAAGAAAGCTCAAATGTAATTTGGTATGATAATAATTTAATGAGTGGGTGCAACACTGCAATGAACACAGTAAACAAATTTTAAATGTTATTAAGTATGGATACAGTATATATAACAATCAGTAGTTTCACTTGCATGCTACACCATTCATTTTATTAATCCACCTTCGAATATCACGCCCATAAACGAAGTAGTGGACCGACGTTTATCGGCCGGCATCGCCGGTAAATAAAACGCAGAGCCGCATTCAATAAAATGTCTCGAACAAATATGTAAACAAAATCTCTTATTATATAATAGTATAGTAAAATATGAAGTAGAATTATGTGTAGTGAACCATTTGAATCATTTGATTGAAGTTGTTTTACTTATAGAATCTAATAAATAAAACGATAATCAATTTAGATATTTAAAACATTTATTAAACTAAGTTAGAAGAGTTGTTGCTTGTTACGTCGTTAATTACCAACTAAAGTTACATTATTCTTTCAAGCCATTAACCATATTCTTGCGCTGCAATAGTCATTTCATTTTATTTAGAAATAATTACGAACAAATGCATAGCTGTATACAATTTGAATACCTGTTCAACAAACAAAGGGAAAATCTAGGTCACCGAAATCACATACGTACAAAATAGGGGAGATGAAATCAATTTACACTATAATAATAATTAATAATAATAAAATTTATTTTCATTCATATTAAATTAAAGACACAATGACAAACGAAATGCTAAAAAGTACAATCCTAACGCACGCTTTGACTTTTTTTAACAGTTGATAGTAACAAAAGACGCTGTAGTTCACACCTGTTGATAAGGCGTTGACCTAGATTCTTTATTTTTGAACTCTTTTAATAATAAATCAGCATAAGAAATTTTATTATGTAGGATTTCGTAATCGCTTATTTGTTCTATTACGTGTTAGTAATTCAATTTTAAGCAATTGGTAAATATATACAAAAGTGAATTCTTAAATACGGTATTGTTTTTACGAGCGTATTTATTAAAAAATAATAGTATGTAGGAAAAAATAACCTGAAATCGGAAACCTGAAAAAACTAATTGTAGTTCTTTCCGAGGTATTATTACAGCCTTTGGCGGCACAACGACTAACACTATGCATTGTTTACTGGCACTAATACTGCACGCCGGTTCTGGTAATTTCGATACGTTCTGTTGCGTGTTTGAAATAGAACTGCTGTCTGCATACTGCCGACTCGCGCCAGCATGTAGTGTGGTGAATAGAAATTATTTGCGACAGTCACATTACTCTATGTTATATATACTGTGGTATGGCAAAGGTAAACAAGTTTTTATCCGATTTAAAAGTTAAAACAAACTTTATCCGCTGTCAAAGTGACAAAACAATCCCAACTTATATTATTTTCTTTATACATGAATTAAGTAATGTGTTAAAAATTTATCTTTTTTCTATTGTTACTTTGTTTATTCAAAGTAAACAATTCTTAGTCAATATAATTTACAGTACTTGAAAGTGAATAAACACAAGAACTAAAAAAATTTTGGAGGCGCCGGGCATCGATCCCGGTACCTCTCGCATGCTAAGCGAGCGCTCTACCATCTGAGCTACGCCCCCTGACGGACATTATTCCCTATAGATAGTAATGAATGCAACATAAGTTCGTGTGGTATTTAAATTTATTTATTTATTCTTTTTAAACAGGTTATAATGACTAAATTATAGCTTAAAAAACTATAAAAAAACGTATTTATAAGATATCAGAAAACATAGGGACATAGTCTAAATGCCGATCTCTAATTATGTAATTTATTAGTTTTAGAATTGAAATTAAAGGTATTTTATTCGTTGAGTTTTTAAATTATCTATAGAATTGTGTGATTTGTCTATTAGTATTTTGTTTGGTAAAATTGATATAGTGTTACCATCTCATTGAGTCATTGCAAACGATGTAAATTGTTTACGATTTTGTATCCAAACATTGCGATTTGTATTGAACGTCTCAGGAAGTTATTCTTATACTAGTATTATTAATTGTATTATTTGAAAGTGTGTTACTTGACAACGTACACTTTCGCTTTAGAGCGAAATATTTTTTATTCACAATCATATTGCTATATGTACATTTCATATGTTGTAAGAACCTTGGAAAGTAAGCTAGTAACGTACGTAGAATCGCACTATAGATAAGATCATGTTACATGAGAATTGCAAATTATAGTTTTTCTGCTAAGTCTATGTTATCTCTATGAGAACTTCTTTGGCATTCATTCTCTCATGACCATGAGAACTGTGTAGGTAGATAAGGTATAAATACCTCTGTTTTAATCTTAAGTCTTCAGTCTTTATTAAATATTCATTCAACACATAAGTCTTTATTAAATATTCATTCAACACACAAGTCTTTATTAAGTATTCAACAAGTGTTTATCCTGAGTGAGTATTAAAACTAGGTGTGGATTTTAAAATTGTCTTGCTAGTAAAAACATAAAGGCTCATTCGAGTTTTAATTAATTATTTTGCTTAATGTCATTTAAATGTGAATTCTAAAATTGATCTGTTAAGTGTGTTAATTCAAATCTAATTATTTAAGCTCGTCTTAAACTCGTTAAATAATTACAGACAAAGTAATATTAATATTTGTATTCTAAATGTTAAAAGAGATAAAGTTTTCTCTCGATTAAAAATAATAAAATATATTCTACGACTGCAAACGAAATATATAAATGTTTTATTATATTCAATAAATAAACTTTTAAAAAAAGCTTCGGCCACAGAATATAATCAAAACTAGCTATTGCTATAGCACCACCAAAGTGGTTAGCAATTTCCTTTACATGTCTGTAAAACTGACATGTATAGTTTTGGCCAACTTTTTTTCTGAATAATGTAAAACAGAACGTTTTATCCGATTTAAATTTAAGTTCTTATAAACATATTTAAGGCTAAAAACATATTTTTTATTTAATATTAGTTTTATTTTTATTTTTCCTTACTTAAAATTTGTTTTGGTAGATAGATGGCTCTGATTGAAATTATGACAGTTTATAAAAAATTTATTTTAAAATTTAAAATTACTTTTTATGTTGATTATCTTAAGTCTAATTATTGTGAATAAAATAGTATACATGTTTCGTTGGTAAAGTTTCCACGCCTCGCGATATTGTTTGACCTCGACGTACCGTCTCGGTCAAACAATTATCGCTTGGCTTGTAAAGATATCCTTTACCAACTCAACATGTAATATACTATTGTGCATTTCTGCGATTTATGCAGATTTGAGCAACGTCGTTTCCATAGCAACAACGAAATTGTTCACTATGCGCTAAAATAAAAATTTCCTTGTGTTATTTTTTTATGATTTTTTCGGTTATTTCAATAACGCTGTAGAAAAAACATTGTGTGCAATTCGTGCTCGAAACGACTTTGGTCATGCTTTGGTGATTTCGATTGAGATTTTCATTCTTTCAAAGACTTTCATTCTCGACCACCAAAGTAGCTTTTCGCGCACGAAATAACTATTAATCCATGGAGGAAAAAGTAAATTCTCTTTGAACAAACAAAAGTATCAGTTGGAAGGTCACTAAAGGTCACCAGTTATAATGGTAGGTGGTTTACCAGAAGTTATATTTAATGTTGGAGTAAATAAAATACGTGTTCATTCAAGATATATTTTATTACTTCTTATTTATTCTTGTAGCTATGGCAATCACTTAGCATCCAATGCTTTCTTGAGGAAATATGTATGTAATGACTGTTTTTATGAATGAATATCATTACATGACACCCCGGGTAAAAAAAGGCTGAACCTGTACCAAAAGAAATGAGCCATGAGTCAAAAGGGCAATTAATGCATTCCTCAACAAAAAAAAATAGCATACATCAATGTCGTACTTGTATGTATCGGCATGTTTAATGCATACTAGCTACAAAAAAATTGATGAAGTTTGCATCTTTTCAATAAATTCTCTACATGCTATGACAATAAAACTTATGCTAAGGGTTAGGTGCTAATAATCAGAAGAATTGAAAGTCCTTATTTTTAAAAGTGAAAAAAGGTATTGCTGAAGGCGGAGTAATATGACAAACTTAACCTTAGTAAAACAAACTTGGCAAATACACAATTGAACACTTGAATTAAAATTGAATAATTAAATTGAACATATAACACTAATTTTCAGCATCAGGTGCAGTTCATCTCTTGAAGGTATTCTTTCTAGAATGAAAAGAGAATGCGAAGGAAAATTTTATTCATCTAAAATAAGCAGGCTTAAGTCTGTCTATTGATACGGGTTGATCTAATCCATCTAGCATAAAATACTTTGCAGTTCTGTTTATCACTTTATAGGGGCCGACATAGGTGCCTTTAATGTTTAAGTCATGTGTATTATTTCTAACAAAAACATGTGTACATTTATGTAATTCTTTGGGAACGAAAGAATTTGATTTATATGTCCGTGTGAAAAAATTTCTGATTGTGCATACGATATTTCATTTGACGAAGAAATTGAGGTATGCTGAAATCTTCATCGGGTTTCTTTTCTTCAAAGAAATCTCCGGGTAAACGAAGTGCAGTTCCGTACAACATTTCTGCAGGTGAAACATCTAATTCTGATTTTATCGTAGCTCGTAGACTAAGTAATACCCATGGTAGGTTCTTTAACCAAGAAGATATACCACTGGTATGGCCTGTTTGAGTGTACGATTGAATCTCTCAATTATCCCTTGGCTTATGGGATGATACGCGGTGCAAGTAATGTGTTTTATCCCCAAGGTATTTGTGAAATGCTTCCATAAATGAGAATGGAATATTTGAGCATTGTCTGTTGTTATATAATGGGGGATTCCAAAGCGTGTTATCCATGTATTGATAAAAGAATTTATTACTGTAGTTGCCGTAGAATCCCTTAAAGGAATAGCTTCTATCCATCTGCTGAAGCGATCTATTATGGTCAATAAGTATTTATAACCTCCTGAAGGTGGCAAATGTACTAGATCAAGGTGAATTTTTTGGAAACGTTGATCTGGTTCTATAATTGGTTGTAGAGGAGCTTTTGTGTGACGAATCACTTTGTGGCGTTGGCAATCAGTGCAGGAAATAACCCATTTTTTATATCTTGGTTCATAGAAGACCATAGATAACGTTGGGAAATCATTTTCCTTGAAGCTCTGATACCAGGATGCGCTACATTATGTAGTTGTTGAAACAACTTATAGCGAATTGCTTCAACTTTTGTAGTTTGCGGTTTAATTCCGCTAATATTTACAGTGTGTCCCAAAACGTCAATTTCTGAGACACCAAATTTACATTTATCCACATTTACTAGAAGCCCATTGTCTCTCAATCGTGAAAAGACTTGTTGCAGATGGTCAAGATGTTGTTGAGCATCTTTACTAAATATTAAAATATCGTCTACGTAAAAAAATATAAAATTGTCTGATAGGAGCAGTTGCCTGTACATTTAGGGGCATTGTCTTGGAATCTAGCATGGTAGTAGCATAGTCTAGGTACCTTTGAGCTGTTAACACTAGTAACAGTATTAACTCGTGGTTTATAATTTGTTGAAACACGAGGGATTGACGTGCGAACATTTTGAATTTGCTTTAGTTTGCCAGAAAGGTTTTGTACTTGATCGGTTAGTTGGTCAATCTTATGTTGTAAACTTGTATGTAACTGATCAGGTTTTGGTGTCTCGTGTAATTCGTTGATCATATCAAGTCTTTCTACAAGATCTGACATAGGTAAATGTAATAAATTTATTGCTTGAATTTTCAAATAGTTTGGTAATTTCGCTATTAGAAAATCTTTGAGAATTTCATCATCAAAGTTCAAGTTCTTTGAGTGTTCTAATGTCAGTTACCAATTCCTTGACTTTACCACTGAATGTCAAACTAACCAGGAGTTTTGAAATTCGCGAAAGGCGTGAGCCTACATGAAAATTTTTAATGGCATTTTTCAAAACAGAATACGGTTGTCTGCGAGGTACGTTTACTATGAGATCTTGGTGGTTAGTTATAACATCATTTGGCAAGTTCAAGGTTAGAATATCATATCGTATGCGTTCATCGTTTATGTTGAGATGAATAAAGTATCGGTCCAATAAAGTTAACCAGGATTCTATATTTGAATTGTCAAATGTCGGAAATGGAATATGAGCAGCCATATATAATATGAAATTGAATTAAGTTATACTTATCTTGATTAAAAAAAGGTATATATTCCGATATTGGTTCAGAATCGATAAGCTAGCGATTGTCCAATCAATCCAATTGATGATGCCGTAGTTGGTTGATGCAGAACTAAATGCTGTTAGTTGTATGCAGAGGAACCGACTAGCACGTGTTGGAAACAGGACGCTCTATAGCTTGGATCAGATCTGCTGATGTGTTCGATTCTTCTTGTTGATTTCTTTTCGTCTAAAGGTCACCAGTTATAACGGTAGGTGGTTTACTAGAAGTTATATTTAATGTTGGAGTAAATAAAATACGTGTTCATTCAAGATATATTTTATTACTTCTTATTTATTCTTGTAGCTATGGCCATCACTTAGCATCCAATGCCTTCTTGAGGTAATATGTATGTAATGACTGTTTTTATGAATGAATATCATTACAGTACTACGATGGGTAAAGGAGATTTTATAAAACGCATTCTCCTATTCATTTACATAGTTTTCCATGAATTTGTAGACAGTCTATTTTATTTGAAGCAGCACCTACTGCAGCATTTTTATTTTTAATAATTCTAAAAAACTGATTACAAATAACATGGGTTATTTCGATTTTTTCGTCTATTTTCCACGGAAGCTTGAACCAAGAGCTGATCATGCCGATGTTTCGTTGCACTTATTCTTGTATCCTACTCTTTACTAAAACAGGCATTTCAAAATGGCACCAACATTTAAATAACAACGTTTACCATTATATGACAGCAATGCTAGAACTTTTCACTTGAACTGCTTACTATATGACAATGGTAGACGTCAAACTTATATAAATTATTTAGAAGTAAGAAGTTAATTATCAGTGGTATATTTAATATATTTACTCAATAGTTTTTTATGTAACATTTTAAATAATTATTAACAAGTGTACATTCGTATTAAATACATTCCAGTGTAGTGTTGAGTGAGAAATTCTGCATAATGCCTCCTGGAATGCTTGGATGCACATAGGTACGTATATAACGTGATAATCATGCAAATTAAAAGCTTTTCTTTGACTGACAAACTTACAGGAATACCGGTCTGATCTAAAAAATATGAATAGAAAGAAGAACTCAAAATATGTTTACATTTAAGAAATATTTCCGAAGATTAGCATTATAATGTCAAAATCCAGAGCTCTTAAATTTTTAATACTGTTACTTCTACGACTTTTGCGTGGTCACTCTATCACAGCGTTAGAATGCAAAACGACGAGAGAGATAAATATAAGATAAAGTAAAAAATGTTATCAATAACCTAATGCAGTTCAAGTCAAAATACCCCAGAATGTTAATAATAAAAATTGGGATAAAGATACTACTAAAATACATATTGGTAACGCAGTAACGTATTTTAAAAATACATTAAATGTAGTTTACATAAGTAAATAAATAGTTTTTGTAACCATGTAAAGCTTTCTCATTTTGGTAAGTTTCTAACACATGTATACTTTTATTAACAGCCTTGGTAGTGTAATGCCTGGCGTGCCGGACTTTCACCCAAGCGGCCCGGGATCGACTCCCGGCGCTGACAGATCTGGTTAAGGCTTCCTGCAGTTTTCCTTAGCTGTAACACAAATGTGGGATTTGCGCTGTTCCATCTATAAGTCGGCTGCAGCTGCACATTGGGCCTACATAATAATAATAATCGCCCCCTCACTCCCGCACAAGCTTATAGCTTCCGGGGCCTTGGTTTAGGTTATGGGTTGTAGTAATTATATTAGGGAACTAAATTCTGACAACAGATTCTAAAAAAATAGTCTCAACTTTTTGTAATGATTTTTAGGGCCATCTTGAAGTGATCCTCTGTTAACAATTTGTATAGGGTATGATTTTAGCTTCAGAAAAAAGTTATCTATTGCTTAACAAAAATACAGAATTATAAAGAAATATCAATTTATTACAATTATTCTATTTTATACCGTACTACAGTTTCTGTACATACTGCTATTAAAAGTATTAACACAAGCAGCTTTCAATTTAAAGTCTCTAGTAGCTTTACCAGGTTCGTATACGTTAATAAATTTTGCCTGATGATTACTTGCACAGATGCATTTGTGTAGTTGAGTCGATTTTCTATAAGTTACCGCCATTAGATTGGTTAAAAATATTGCAATAATAAGGATTTGGAGTTTCTGAAAAATATTTTGAAGGTAATAATACCAAATTGGATAGATTCCAGATTACTTACCATAATTTTTATATGTTGCATCAAACCGTATGCATTATTTGCACTATACCTAAATAAGAACTATAAAAAATATTTTTATTGGTTAACAATCATTAGATTATATAACACTATTGTTCTAGTTTATGTTTAGAAAAGGTTTTAATGCGTGAAGTAATTGTGTGTATTGGACAGCTTAGCACCACTAAGTAACGGTCGCCACTTGAAGGCAGTTATGAAAGTTTTTACGGGCTGCACATTAAAAGAATTGCATCATATTAAGAAGTTCGTTTTTCAATAACGGTTACAATTACGTCGTGTAACTGCTTAGTTGTAATCTGTATGTCAAAGTCGAAGGAACACTTTAAATCAATTGTTATTTTAATAAATTGTGTACGGTCAATTTATCACAAAATATGCAGAGGTTAAAAGAATATTGCTCTATGGACTTGAAATTTTAAAGTTAAGTTTAAATTAAGCTTGGCAGAACTTAGAAGTCTAAAGACAATAAAGGAACCAATAGGGTCACCAGGTGAACTATTGAATTTAGCCTAGCGTATACTACTAACAGAAAACTTCTTTTCACTTTATTCATGGAATCTAAATCTAAAATTCAAAAATTTTGTGAAATACTAAACCTTCAGCGTCAGAGAAGAATTAACTGCTTTGACAACGTATCCACTAAAGCCAATACAGATGGCAAATATCTTTTGGTTCAAATTAACCTCCAATATTACTCTGAAGCATGTAAAGTTTTCAGAAGTATTCCTTGCAAGATATGCATAATCAGCAGCAGTCAGGAATGAAGTCGGAGAGTTCCAAGTCCAAGTCCGAATACGTCGACCAAATATCTTCAAGGGGCGTTCCACACTAAACATTGAAGTGTAGAAAAATTTGGAGTGTACAGATTGCGATAATGTTCAAGCTGGTAGTGGGCGGTTGCAAACAAAATGCATCTCGCCTATTTTACCTCTAATATTATTATTAATGATTATAAATAAAATGCTATAGATTGGATTTACAACTACACAATATACTTATATGTTAATTTATATAAAGATAATGATCAGTTAGAAAAGTATTACATCGAAAATGTTTTAAATTAAAAAGCCACATTAGTTAATTGTACATGCATTTATTTAAAGTACATTCAGTACATGAATTAGGTTTGTAACCAGCTTGTTTTCTGCAACAAATTATAAGGCACCACGATTGAACTTGAAACGTTAGTTTTTCCGCCTAACTAAATAACAATAAAAATATGCCCCGCGATTCGGCGACAATTGAAACAAACATAAATCAAGGCCCACGTTGGACCGTCAATTGAAACGAAGGTTTTTCTGTACGGCAAAATAAACAATATTAATTATACTTACGTTAAGAGCCAGTCTCGGTGGATTAGTGGTTTGCATGTTTGCTTCATAATCCAAAGATCGCAGGTTCGATCCCCGGCCGAACTGGTAATTTTTCATAGCGGAGAAAAATTTAAAACATGCCTTCTTTTCGGAGAGGAAGTAAAACTGTAGGTCCCGTGTCAATGCGATGTTTGGCACGATAAAGATCCCTACTGGGGGTGGAATTCCCCCAGATTCGGCTAAATTCTAGTAGGGTCGGCCAAATGATCATAGCAATCGGTGCCATGAGGTACGACGGATGCTCCGCCATCCTGATTCCTCGCCCAAACACAAACAAACAAACAAACTTACGTTAAGAGATGCTCAAGATTACCACAGCTTGAGATTTAACTCTTTCTTACAAATTTTTAATTTCAGGTCGTAGGTATTGGTTCTGCAGTTGTCTAATTTATAAAGAAATGGATAAAGGTTTCAAAAACACAAAAACATACACAAGAAGGGCGCCATCTGATTATGAAGCTTAATAATGATAATTAAATAGATCAAATAGATCAAATGAATCTAACAAATCTGTCTGAAATCACTAATCAGAAAATGAAATCAGACCGATATAAATTTAGTGCAAAATATTAGTTATTATTTCAATAAATTCAAAATTTAGTTTAATGAAGATATGTCACACCAAACAGTCGTTGCAGACGGAAACTGGAATGTTAGTAGATTTCTGCTTTCCATTATTCAAGGATGCAATGAATTAACCCTCGTAATGTCTGTATGTGGTGAACCATTATTTACAAATTCACCCAATATAAAATAACTGAATGCAACCATAAACTTTCATGAGATTTGGTTATTAATTTAGTTTTGATAACCATGGGCAATTGTTTGTTGTTTTCATTAAAGCAACCCACTTATTATTTTAATATGAACTAGATTTATAAGGCACATAACTCAAGTTTTATTATTAATCGAGATTTCTATCACTGAAGAGAAAGTCTGTAATTATTAATTTTTGATCGGTATTTCGGTACGAGAATTGTTTAAACGAAAGTACGATACGGTAAACTGTATTAACGCTGTTACACTTTTAATAGGAAAAACTAGATTTCCCATTTTTCAAAAACACAAACATCCGGAAAAGTATTTAACTGTATAACGGTACTTTATCAACCGCAAATTCTTGATTAATATCCGGACACTTAATTAAACGGTATGATTATTAACTGTAAATTTTCTTAAATAACAATGCACGCCATCCGATACCGGCAATTGTACTATATCCAAACTTAAAACTGAAGTGCGTCTCGGGCAAGTGACTTCTTTTTACCGCAACTCAGAAGCAAGTAATTTGGACCAGCCACTGAACGGAAGTGTCCTGACTTCTTAAAAAAACCCAGGGTTCTTTTTTCGCGTAGGAATACATTACTAGATGCAAATCGAAATCAGCCAATAGCGGGGTCTCACTTCAAGAACAAGTATTGATTTTTTCTTAAAAGCTGGAGGTTGCATTATACAAATCGTGTACACCAATCAGCGGGTCGCGTGTTTTGGCTTAACGAATCAGAGCACAGCAACTAAAAAGCAAGTATTGATTTTTTTCTCTAAAACTACAAACGCTTCAAGTTATTATTTTTTTAAACGCTTATATGAGTAACCAAAGAGATTTTTATAATTCTAAGATTTGAAACCAACCTTTTTTAAAATAAGTTTTATGGGGTTGTTTATATCGAATGCTAACGCAAGTTTACATTATGAAAAGACTTCAAATTTGCAGAACCGGACTTAAGATTTTTGTAAGTATGTCGCAAAAATTACATTTATTCAGAGCTGATAAAAATATACCGTTACAAACTAGTCAATTATAACGACCATTATTCTTGGTGAACAAATAAACTTATAAAATTAATATCATTAAGTACACAAAATCACTGATACTTGCTTTAACATATTTAAATTTTGCTGAAATGTCGTGAGTGTTAATCACAAAGGCTTACTGATTAGGAAGAGAAGGCAGAAACAAATAAGATAGAGGGCTCCAACTAAATCTTTTAATGTTATTAAGTAACAGTCAAAGTTGAGATATCTACAATTTGGGAAAAGATTCCCTATTAACTTATGTTAAATTCATTTTAACAAATCTTTGTTTTAGTAGAAAAATTTAGTTTATGAACACCAACAATTGGTCATGCAAAACTATAGCATTGATTATTAATTTTGAAGTTTCTATATTGAAATAAATTGAAACATAAATTGTTTCACAATAGAAAAAAATACTCTATCAGTTAAAGTTCATAAAGACTTACTTGCTTATTCTCTACATTATAACTTAATTTTGTGATTCCATTCTAACTACATTTAGATATCCTAATATTTACATATCCATTAAAATTTTTAAACTAAAAACAGTCCATAATTCCGCTTCAACAAATGAAATTACGACAAGTTATAAATACTTACACACGTAAAACGCATGTGACTTTAATCTTTTTGAACAGCACCCCTAGAAATTCTTTATTTTGCTATAAATCCACAAATAGAAGCTTAATGCATTAAAACCAAACCCCACTGATCACGCAAACAAAATATGACTAACATCACAAGCAGAAGACATTTGCGAGAAGACATGATGAATCTTCCAGCATTGCGACAATTTCCATTGTTGGTTTTGGTTTTATTATTATTAAATATTTTTTAACTTTAACGGCGCCTAAATAATGACTTCAAATTTTTTTAAACTTTTAATAAACATTTTTTAAAGAAGATGATGTTCATTAAATTTTATTAATATTAAAACACGTAACAAGAATACTGTCCATGAATGGTAAGACCTAGCTAGGACAAATTCTTCATATTCTTGAAGAGCACTAGATCGCACGATTCAATCCTTTCGTTAATTCAACATGAGAATTTACTGATTTTCTTCTCAAAAAGTGGTTTCTACTAGACAATACAATACGGAACTTTAAATAAACACTCTTCACAAATAACTGGACCCACAATACGGAGTTATCAGAAATTCCATTCACAAACAAACAAACTGGTTATACAATTGCATTTAAACTATTGCCTGAACACGGGCAAATTATCCACGATCTCGGGCCGCACAAAGCGTCTCCTGGGCGCGAAGCGTCCGCCTTGAGAAGCGAAATCCAACACTTCTAGAAGAGTAAACTTTTGCATTCGCTTCTCCAAGCTTCAAGGGGGGTTTTTGTGAATTTTACCACTCAAACTAGAACGTGACAGCAAGCATAAGCCATTAGCAAAATTGAACGGGTTTCGATCTATTCTAATATATTCTATTATAAACTGAAAATAAGAATTAATTACATTAGAGCACTTACTTCTTTAGAAGTTCTACGAAACTTAATGTTGTACAAGGAACTATTAATACAAAATAGATTTTCAAGATTTTAGAAACGTACGTGGCTAAAGAAAGATTTTATTCCCAGGAATTTAATTTTTACTCATGCATGTTTTAACTTGGTTTTAACTGAATACCACGAATCTCATATTTAGCTGCATTCTTAAATATTTGTTTAAATGCAGCTGATCTTAATATTTAAAAATAGAACCTTTTACGTTTTAATACAACAACTTAATCTTACCAGGACATATTACCATCTTCTCCCAAAATAATTTTATTATGAAAATGTATAGATACCTACCTTTATTATTTTAATAATGTTATTAAATAAAACTTAACATCATGCAGAAAAATTACATCTTTTCATTAGAGCAGTGCTATTCAAACTGTTTTACTTGTGTACTCCTGTTCTGTAAAATTTATTTTCGCTTACCCCAAAAATTACATATATAGAGATTTTGGGCTTCCGAGAATAATGCCATAGAAACCTGGAAAATTCAAAAAGGGAACAAACAAAATTAAATTACGCAAAAAATTAGCCTAAAGTAAATCGCAAATTCCATCTTATTTTGTTTAGTCAGTGTGGGTGCTAAAACGTGTCACTTTCGGCTGGGAGTGCCGAAGTGCAGATATGCAGCTACCTGTATATCTGCAGCTACAAGGACATCATATCTATAAATACTTGCCTTAGTAGATAAGATTAGCAGGTACCTGCACAGATATATACTAAATGCCTGATTCATTACTCTGGTCTGAACTGCCAGAAGCCTGTTTTGTATAAGAAGTATTTAACTACCGTATTTAACAATTGTTTTGCTCTTGTACCCAAAGGCTTCCCAAATACCAAAGAAGTATTGCATCTAACTGTATAACATATTGTATTCCTAGAAAAATTGAAGATGCAATTTCTTAGATATTTAAGGCCAAAGGACAGATCATGCAACCATGAAATGAACAACTCAATATTTTATTATGTTGTCACAAACGGAATTATTTTAAATGAAATCCTTTTTGTAACATTTCAACTTGCATTCATTTAGTACAAATATCATCAAGGGTAATGCGATAGCCACCCACACGCCGCCACGCGCGTGTATACAATCTGCATATTCTTGGAAATAAAATATGCAGTTTGCATCTCATTAGAATAATTTATACGGTTTGCATCTCATTATGCATTCATGTATTCTTCGCATGCCACTTAATTTATTCAATTATTCAGTAAGGCTTCCGCGTTCTGCAGTACATAACCAGCTTGCTTGAGCTATTCAATTCAGTCAGTGAAGATGGCTCGAACACTACATCTACAAGCAAGCTGGTGAGTACCTTTTAAATTATCTAATGCTTAGTGCTTAATTATGAGTGGGTTGCGCTAAACGCCCACTCTCTACTTAACTATGGGAAGTTGTGACCAGGCTACCCACGCTTAGTTGTAGATCACCAGGAGTTTAACTTCTACGCTTAGTTTATAGATCTAGTGCTAGAACAGGGTTGGTTCCGACCACCCTCATGATTGTATTAGTTTAGGAGGACATGTACGTCCTCACCATGTATACTCATTATGTTTATGAACCTTTGTACTCTCTCTATTGTTGTTAGTATATAGTTGTTTTTTTACGACTTGTGATTATTTTCTCTCTACCTCTGACTACGTCCTCCAGTCACGAAAACCCCACGTGACAATGTAACGACCTTTCTTATTAGTAGAATTTATATCATTAGTAACAGTAGCTAGAGAACCTAGTGGTTTAAATCCCGATTTAAATTGGCAATTAGACAATAAGTCATTTACCTTAAAAAAATCGTAAATCGTGACAACTAGTAAATCTGATATTGCGATCGGTTTAGGCACTCCACGGTTTACAATAATTGTTTTCTGTGGATACAGTAACATAAGCTCTTTTCTTGCGACGAACTGAAGCTACTTTAAAATTACACAATTCTTTATACTTATATTCTATTCTGAAGTGGGTTTCGTACTTTTGTATCTTCTCAAAGCTCTACACTCTTCCTCATAATTGCCTTTAAATTATCAGTTAACCAAGGTGCTTTAGGTTTGGTAACCTTCATCTCTCTAACTGGTGCAAGAACATCAAAAACCGATGTAGGCTATGAGAACGGAAACTTTGTTGTTGATATCGTCTACTGTAAAATTACGTAATTCCTTATACGTATTTCCAGTTTGAAGTGAATTTCGTACTTTTATATCTTCTCAAAGCTCTGCCACGCTTCCTTATAAATGCCTTTATATTATTGGTTAACCAAGGCGCTTTAGGTTTGGTAACCTTCGCCGCTCTAGTAGGTGCATAAATATCGAAAACCGATATAGGTTATGAGAACAGAGACTTTTTTGTAGATATCGTCTTTCGTGATATTTCGTACCACAGAAGTGACTGTAAGACAGCCAAAAATAACTCTCGGTCAAAATTACGAAAACATCTTACTTGTATTATTTTGGCATTATACATTTTGAGTTCACAAAAACTACCCTATGATCTGATATGTTATTGATAATAATTGTACCATGACTATTTACTACTAAATTATTACGGACCCTACAAGAATTTAGCCAAATCTGGGAGAATTCCACCTCAATAGAAATCTTTGACATGCTAGCATTAACACGTGGCTTACGAAAGAAGGTATGTTTTACTGTTTCTTCGCTACGAAAAATCAACAGGTCGGCCGGGGGTCGAACTTGCAACTTTTGGATTATGGAATGAACACCACTAATCTAACCACTAACCACTAATCCAAAGAATCTGGCTATTGAAATTAATTGATTTTAGTGTTGAACATTTTGTAATCCTCGCATTAATGTACAAACAGACCATGCAAATTGCAAAACCTATAATTATATTGTAATTTTAAATACTCTATGTAGATAAGCTTTTGAAAGACTCTAAACTCTTACCGATATTAAAGTCTTAGGATTTATATCCACTAATCCCCCAGCAGAAAATTTTAATTGATCCTCTGATCTCATTAATACTAAACATACTGTATTACGTACACTTTGAATCATGTTCGAAGGCCAATCAGATTGATATACAGAATTTCCAACTGCTTTCACCTAAATGATTTTAATTGAAAGACTGTATAAAAGATATAGTGTTTCCCGGGTATATTTAATAACTTACCTCTGTAATAAGAAGTTGCGCAGGAATGCAGTAAAAGCTTAATTGTATTAGTGCTCCTGATAAAAAAACGATACCTCTTAGGAAGTGTACAAGATTATCGCTAAAAGAAAAATACACACTTCAATAATTTAGCACAATGATAGAGATTATAATAAAATTATTTCAAAATGCACAATGTCAAAATATTCCAATATCTTGAAAATATCATACATAATCGTATATAATGATATGATATAATCATATCAGTCTAGATATAAGTCAATCTATCTAAGATTAGTAGTAACTAACTAAAATTATACAAACATTGGTACTTGCCTGCTAAATATTAAATACATCTCCACAAACGATACCAAGCTTATACTGAAATATTCTAGTAACATAATAGGTGAATATATTTTGGCAAGAATTTTGGTATGTCTGAAAAGTAATTATGTATATAACACTACAAAACATGTATATGTCGCAGGCAGATAGTCAAATTCGGCAAATAATTATATGCCTAGTCATTTACTAAGTGTCAGGGCAGATAGTACAACGAAAATAAATCTATGCGATTTTGCTATGTGCCTAGGTATTTACTAAATGCCGTTGTTTAGAATCGGCAATTAGTAAATCACTTCATGTGCTGTCGGAAAATAAGGTAATAACATAAACATTTCTTTGTAGAACATTCTTTTTTAAGGAGCACCTGGAAAAGCTTTGCCCATTGTAAAGAAAGTACTTAGAAGTTGCTTCTCGCAAAGAAACCTGCTTATTTGCAGGAACATCTTGAATACTTAGGTTAGCTTAGGTTAGATATTGATACATCATTATTATTTATTAACTAACTGTTCTAAATAACAGCGTTTAGTAATTGCCTATGCAAGGACAATGATTTTCCAAGTGTGCATGTAAAAAAGAATGTTTTACAGAGAAATGAGCATGTTATTACCTTATTTGACGACAGCACATTTAGTTAGTCATTTACTACCTGTTCTACACAATGGCATTTAGTAAATGCCTAGGAATATAGCAAAATCATATAGATTTATGTTTGACTTACTATCTGCCCCGTCACTTAGTAAATGACTATAATTATTTGCCGGATTTGACTATCTACCTGCTACATATAGATATAAAACGTTATCAATTTTTTTAAATTTCCTACCTTAATAAATGGTCGTGGTACTTAATATAAGATTTAATATTTACAGAATAGCTTCCACCGCCCTTGCCCAATCTTTCAAAATTGTATTGAAGAATTTTATATTCCACAATTAGCTTGCCACAAAATCCAAGGAACAATGAATCAACGCCAACAGCTACTAAAACATACAGTGGACAAGCAACTTCTTGCATTATCAAAAGTGCTGTATATATCACATCGTATCCAGGAATATTCCAAATACCAGTTGGAAATTGCTTTGAAAAGTATGGAGTTATTAACATTATAACACACGCTATAGCAATACCGCAAGTAAATAATTTTTGAATGTGCTCAACTTGCTTTAAAATGTTTTCCAAATTATTTCTGAATTTTCCTGTGATATCGCCATAGTTCTTCAAACTCCACTGCTGGAATTCATTGATTAGCTTAAGAAAATGTGTTTTATAGTACGACCCTACTGCTACCTTTCCATATATCTATAATCACACAATTTAGAGTCAACGAAAGATTGGTAGTCATTGCAACAATTATTATTCTACCTGTAAAAGCATGGCAAATCCTTCACAGTTTTCAACAAATAAGATCAAATTACCATCTAAGTAAAGAAAATTTATCAATATAGCTGAATAAAATATTATGTATGAGAAAGTGTAAAGGATGGTAGCAATAAAAAACAGATATTTGTTCATTTTTGGATTTCTGCCTGATATATTAAGCAGCCATATAGGATAGTCGATAACACAATTTTCAATGTTATAAACCATTATTTCTATCTGAAATAAAGAAAAACTACGTTAGTGTTACTATACAGGGTGCTGAATGGTAGATAGGTGGAATAGAGTAAAGCACATCTTCCTTATAAAGTTTGTTCTTCAAATGAATAGTTTTCGAGAAAATGAATTTTAAAGTTTCATTGATTTTCAAGTCCGACCCTGTAACACTAACCTACCTTAATGCGTACAAATTTAATTTAAAAATGTGATTCCCTTTTAAATGTACCTGCTTTTTAAAATTGTTGTCGTATCTATGTCACTTAAAAAAGCTAATTTATGGCTGTCTATGCTTTAAAACGTAAATAAAATGTGGTCAGAAGTTTGCTCTTTTTAGGGTTTGTTTACTAAGTCTGGGACAAGGTTGAAATACGATACATAGTTATTTTCTTATTTAAATTAAAATTTTCATAAATAGTATGTAGTTGCAACAATTTTAGTTGTAAATTTTAATTGCAATTGACGTATTAATTGAAACTACGTTTAATTGCAATTAAATTTAGTTGCAGTCTGGAATTAAGAGGTTAGTTGAAAATAAATATAATTACAATTGAAATGTCACAATTAGATCTTCAATCACTGATTAATCCTAATACCGACAGAAATGTAGTAGTTGTAATAATAACAAAAATTTTTAGTTTAGTCTACTTGCTGGCACATTTATGTATTTATTACTTACTACCTGTAATAAACAGTTTAAATAATAAATATCTTTTTGCTTGAGTAAACTAAATGAATGATCAGCATAGTGAGAATAGCTCCACCAGATACAAGGTTACGTCACGTCATTAATTATTACGCTGTTTTAATCAATAGAAATGATTGTATTATGCCATTACCATATCATTGTTATTTTTAAAATGAACGATCTTGAACGTTTTTAGTAGTTTAATCGCAGCTATGCAAATGATAATTTCGGGATAAGGGCGGGTCATGTTTTTAATATTTCGTTTTACAGCAATTTTAACTGTTAATTAATTTTATTAAGCTACCGATTTACTTATTATTTCTAACGATGTCCGAGTTTAAATAAAATTCAAATTCATTATTAATAAGAATAACGGTTTGCAACCTAATACGGAAATGCAGTAGTTGTAATAATAACAATAAAGAAAAACCCTATTTATTTAGGTGCTGTCATTGTTTAGTCTACTTGATAAATTTATGTATTTATTACTACTTATTATAAACAATTTAAATAGTAAACAACTTTTTGTTTGACATAAATTAAATGAATGATCAGCATAGAAATAATAGCTCCTCCAGATACCAGGGCCGTCTTCAGTTTGCCTAATTTTCCGGGTGCCCAACAATTTTTAGTGAAAATTTACTTTTTAAATAGTGTGGAATTTTATGCATTTTTGCCTTCTTCCTTTATAGATATGTTACCCATTAAGCCAAAGTCCTTTATACAGAAAACACCTTGTAGATAGAATTTTTTATAACCACTGTTTTTTTCTTGGAGTACCATCGATTTTCTAAATAATGTATGAAAAATCGGTATTGGACAATCTCTTGTAAAAAATTGTGCTTTGTTATCCAGAGCTAATTTGTTGGACAAAAATAATAATAGTCCCATTATTCTTTTGCACCGTTAAATTTTAAACTTAAGCTCTTAAAATTCTTTTATCGAAAATATTATTTTGCAGTTCACCAGGTATAATTTGTTTCACGTTGAAGCACAGGATATGCTGAAGATTACATTTTCTAATTGCTAAAAAAGCAAATTGAAATAACCTTCTTTAGTAAATTGAAAGGCTAGCCAATTATCGTACAACGGGGATCCTAGAGTACGGACAGTTATTTTTCGTAAATAACTTATGGCTATTTCTTTAAATATTATTTTAAGTGTAAAAGAAGGATCCTAGATGAAAACAATCGTCCCACAACTTTGGGGGATGATAGTCATAAAATCCTGGTAGACGTTGCTGCAGACCTATATGCTATATGCTAGCGGCCTGATGTAAGTAATTTTCAGTTTACTACAAGTCCGACATCGAATCGGAATATTTTGTCAACTTCTACCTACAATTCACTCCTTAAGAGTTTTGAGCTGCAGAACAACCAAAGATATTCCAAAAACGATTCATTATTAATTTCATAAGTATCTAGTTGTATAATAAGTATTACTAATCATTATAAATAATAGTCATTTTTCCAAACAGATTATTTTATTAAAATAATTGCTGAATTGAAAACTAAAAACTTCTTGTTGTCTTACTCTAGCGTCGTATCCTATAAATAATCATTAACACCTCTATCCGCTGAGTCGTTGCCACCGTTACTCTAAATGTAAAAGTTCAAAAATAAAATATTAATTTGTACCACCGTACATGAAGTGAACAGTTCGTGTACGCAATACAGGACGCGAAATTCCATTCCAACAGGATCTCCAGCTATTTTTACGATTTTTCAGTCATTTCTATAGAATCGCTGCAACATGAAAGTCGCGTTTCTGTTTACAATAAATTAAACTGTTGGCTTTTTCAAAGCACTGAAATTTGTAATTACATATTTTTTACAGTCGCACAAAAATGTTGTATATACCTTGTCCGCGGAATTCTTTAGCGTTCCCGAGCAAACGGTATCCTCGAAACGTTAAAAAGAGATTTCGCGACCTTGGTATACAAATGCTATAACTATTAATGAAAGTGCTTTGTATAATAAAAGACAATACACAAAAAGAAAATCATTTTTCGAAAGAAATAAAGATTAGTATAAGTTTCACAGTTTTATTAAAATATAACCTGACAATATTGTTTCGACAGCTATGCTTATACGTACTAAAGCAGTTCAATTCAAAATAAATGTGCTAAGCAGTAATTTTGAAATCGTTATACCAGTCGAGTCAGGTCTGAATGATCAATTTTATAGCAATGAATTCTTTGATCAAAGATATGTGGTTTATAGGTGTGATAGAAATTATGATCTTTGCACAATGCAAGAGAGGCGGAGGAATATTAATTACATCTAAAACTAAATATGGAGCTGTTGTAGTTGATAAGAATTCAAATGAGGCTTTTGATTATTTAACTGTTGGTCTGACCATTGCAAAACGTGAATATGTGGTTATAGGAGTTTATATAAGTCCGCAATCATCTATAGTTGCATATGAAGCTCTTCTAGCTGATATTAAAGTAGAGAAGTACTTAATGGAAGACAAGCATGTAGTATTATGTGGGGACTTCAATTCAATGGAATTTATGAATAAAGAATACTAGAATAAGGTATCTTTACTTCTTAATAATTTCATAGTTGCACATAATCTTCCACAACACAATGACATATTAAATGAAGATTTAGTACTTTTAGATTTGTGTTTATCATCTTGCGAGTTGAAAATAGCAAGAGAAGAGGACCCGTTAGTACCAGAGGACAAACATTTTCATCCTGCACTAAATATTAACCTTCTCAATTTTAATAACTGTAAAAAAAGGAGTAATCTAAAATTGGAAAGAATTGATTTCAAAAATGCAAATTTTTATGAGCTGTATTGTGCTCTAAGAGAAGAGAATTGGAACTCCATTATTGTTGAGAGCAATATTAATCAAACTGTAGATAAATTTTACACTAAATTAATGAATATTATTTCAAAATTTGTTCCAAAAAAAGCAATATATTCTAGCAGATATTCGGTCTGGTTTACACTGGAAATTAAAAAGAAAATTAGGGAAAAGAAAAGTCTTCATAAGAAAATCAAATCAAGTCCCTTAGTAGATGAAGAGTTAAAAGAAAGATTTAGGCAAATGTCGAAGGATCTAAAGGTACAAATAAAGCACGCATTTGTAAAGTATCAAAGTAGGTGTGAGGAACAGCTTATGTGTGAACCAAAAATGCTTCATAATTATATAAGACAACAAAAAGGTACTAGTTCTATACCAATTGAAATGACGTATAACAGTGAAACTGTTTCTAATGATGACATTGTAGCAAGATTTGCAGAGTTTTTTAATCTGTTTATAAACAAGATCAGACAAGTAATATTTCAAAGATTGAAGATCACAAACTGGATGTTTTCAACTTCAACCTAGTAAATGAGGAAGATGTCACAGAAGCTATAAAATCATTAAAGTCTACATCATCGATGGGTCCTGATTGCTTACCTACTTATGTTGTAAAAGGATGTGTTGATGTTTTAAAATATCCATTAACAACTATTTTTAATATGGCAATAAGCTTAGCAGAGTTTCCAGATACTTGGAAGCTATCCAAAATTGTCCCAATTTGCAAAAATGGAGATATACTAATGTATGTAACTATAGACCAATTTCAATTATGTATATCTACAAGTAATAAGATTTTTGAGAATATTCTGCACAGTCAAATATACAAGCATGTGGAAAAATCACTCTCAGCATGTCAACACGGATTCATTAAGAAAAGAAGTACAACTACTAATTTGATGACCTTCTCAGAATATACATCATACCATATCTCTAAGGGTGGGCAAGTTTTCTGTGCTTACACAGACATTAGTAAAGCTTTTGATTCGGTGTCTTTTCAGGGAATTATGGAAAAGTTATATAAATTTGGTTTTAGTAAAAACAGGGTAATTCTCTAAGTCCTCTATTAGCTAACATATTTATGGACAAGTTCAAAGATCAAATATTTGAATTAAACCTCTCTAAACACATTATCTTCTGGCTTCGTTATGTTGATGACATTTTAGCTTGTTTTGACAGTTCTTTTAAGGTTATCAATGAATTTTTAATTCTTATTAATAGTATCCATAATATAACATAAATTTTACACTAGAAACAGAACAAAACAGGGCTATAAACTTTCTACACTTAAATATCAAGATTAACGCACACAATCTATTTGAATTTTCCATACACAGAAAACCAACACAAACAGACATAGCAATACCAAATGAATCTTGTCACCATAAAACACATAAAATAGCAGCCTACAGATCATTAGTACACAGAGCTTTAACTATTCGACTAACAAAACCAGATTTTAGCAAAGAGATATCAACCATTAAACAACTAGCACATACAAATCATTACAATCCGAACATGATTGACACTTTAATTAAACAAAAAGATAATAGGTTAGCTATCAAAAGAATATATCCCATTAACAATCAAACAGAAGACACAAATTAAATATCTATACCATATTTTGGCAAAATATCAGAAAAAATTGCACATATACTAAGAAAAACAAACAATTATAAAATAACATTTAAAACCAACACTAACACTTTTTCATTTTTATTTAAATGCTAAAGACAAAACACATGATATCATGAAATCAGGCATTTACCGTTTAAATTGTTCTTTTCGTATTTCGGTATACATTGGGCAAACACTTCAAAATTCTGACATAAGATATAAAGAACACGTACGTCATTACAAAAATAAACATCCTGAAAAATCTAATTATGCCAAACACCTTTTAGAACAAAATCACACAATGACTCCTTAAAATAATATTAAATTCCTACATTTTTGTAATAACAAACGCAAATTAGACATTTTAAAAGCCTTTGAGATATACAAGCACAAACTCAGGGTACCTTTAATGAATGAACAACTTGAGCTCAGTAATTCTCCGTTACTGGAAGTATTAGATATTTAATTCTGATTATTATTATTTTATTTAGTTACCTATTTTTGTATCTACCTTAGCGACGTGTTTGTTTATAATTATATTACCTTTGATAATGACAGCATAGCTGTCGAAACAATATTGTCAGGTTATATTTTAATAAAACTGTGAAACTTTTACTAATCTTTATTTAGTTCATGATTATGGAGTTCCACAAAGTAAGGCTGGAAACAATAAACAAGATTTTTCGAAAGGGTTTCAAATACGTTTATTTTATTTCAAGATTTATTCTTTAAATTATTTGTTTAATACTCCTAGTAAGTTTTGGCAATAACTCAAAAACAATTGATTTTAGGTCTATGGTATAATGTTTAAAATTTTACAAGAAATTTGAAATTGCCAAAAGAATTCGGTATTACTATTTGAAAAACCAAAGATGTTAGCCCAGGTTTTTTGGGACTTTTTTAAAATATTAAATTTATTCCTTGCGTTCCATGTGTATTTCCGAGTCAAATAAAATATTTTTTGTTCATTGATATTCATGTTTCGAATATAAAAAAAATATCATTAGTCAAGTAAATTTATAAGCTATGAAAAACTTACATAAGAAATGTTACACATGCAAATATGAATTGGTTGATGTTACTACATAGCAGTACCTCACTTACTACGTACATAGTACATAAACATTTAAACAAGAAACGTAATATAAGTACGTATATAAAAGTATTATATAAAAGTAATATTAGTCCATCTGAAACTTTGGTTAATTATTGACTATCGTCATTAGATTTCAATTTGTTTTCGTATTAATGTATGTATCTTATTACTACCTTACGGATACCTTAAAACTTTTAAAATAGATTATGTTGTCTACATAAATTATTATTAAACAACCCGACTGCGTATTATTTCTAGTTTTTTCTTTCTTCATAATTACTATAACGATTTTAACTTAAATTAGGGTAATTGCCGTCTAAACGTTTTTTAATTGCAGTCCAGTATATTACACGGATATTAAGAAGATGTCAAATTCAGCTTATTTTAAGAATAAATAAGCTTACTCCTTACCCTTACTTACCTTAAAAGCGATTTTTAAGCCTTCTTTTTAACGAAAGAACTGGAACGTCAATTCATCATCAACCACCATCATATTAACATAGAGCAAATTTTCCTCTTCAAAAAGACATATTACTATGTTAATTTGGTCGACAAATAAAATTGGTTCAGCTTGACAAGAGCGTCCATATTGAATGCTTTCAGTTACATATTAAAATATAAAATAATTATGTAATCTAAAATAGTTACATTTATCTTTGCATACAGAATCCTTCCTTAGGATCTATAGCACAATATTTACAACCTTTTAGGTATCCAGACTACTAAATAACATTAAATTTCATACTTTTAGATTACTATGTCAATACGCAGCCAAAAGTGATCTATAAACCTATAGATCTTCTCTATGAAATGGTACAAACATTAATATGCATGTCTCAAATGTGCTCTAAAACCTAGTTTAGAATTATATAATAAAATATATGGCCTTACAGATTAATTAAACTTGGCACAAAACAAAATAATGAAAAATTTATTGAAATCGTTGACATAAATCTGGAAGACTTAACTCTCAGGTAAGGCAATTAACCTTTGCATACTTGTCCACCAACATGCCTTGTGTCTGTCTCAGGTGTAACCAAGCCTTGAAATGGCTTTAAAACCTAATTAATTAGAAAAAACCATCAACGGCAGTGCAACGTCGTTTTACTAAGAACACTCATCAAATTTAAGAGGAAAATCAGCTTTAAGACTTATTCCTGCTTTATATAATGTGTTCTAGAGTGTATCCTTTTCAAAATGAACAGTTTTCAATTACATTTAATCTAACTTTAATCATCCCCAAATCTGTTGCCTGGGAGGTTAGGCAACCAAATCAACATATATGTATTTCGGGATGCTGAAAGCCTAAATTTAACTATGTATGTACAATACATGACAATATGTATAATAATTATGTAATTAAAAATAAAACTAATTGATTATACATTACCATATTAGTATTTAAATGTAAATTATTCTGTTTTATAAATATTATAATTATTAAATTCAAGGTTACTTTCTAAAATATATTAAATATTTTATTACAAACGTTTGCTCTGTGCATGCGCGCAAATTTTCAAAATTGCCTATTTTCAAAAAAAGATTACCCGAAAACGGTTATGTCGATTTTAATCATCTTTTTTTTAGGTTAATCGTTAATAAGTTCTCCAGGTGCAAGTTTTGCAGTTTATCAGATTTTGATATATAATTTGATCAAAACTGGAACCGAAGTTCGCCATGGGCAATTGTTCAATGGATAAGATTAGATTGGATGAGAATTGCATAAGCATCTATTTATAACCTATTAATAATTCCATATTTTTTAACATAATCTTTAAATTTCCGTGTGAACTCAATTTTTTATTGGATAAATTAATATAGTATTTTCCAACGCATCAATAGAACGTCAAATCAATAGAATAGAAAATTCTAGAGACTGTGCAATTACAGTGCAGTACTGTGGGATTATATTCCTTGGCCATTGTTTCAGGCTGATAAGTGAGCTACAACTAATTTCGCGTAATGTGATGAGGCCAGATCGGACCAGCGCCCGTTATTATCATCAGACTGATTCTCCCGAATGAATCAAATAAGGCATTTCTTAATACATTCAATTAGGTAGACGTGACCGATGCTCATACGTGAATAACAGAAAAAGGTGATATTGCCCACTACATTAGCAGTTTCTTCCCATATTTATTTTTTTTCCTAAACTTAATATCATTAGGTGAAAAATCTTCCATTCGCATTTTTATCAGAATTTTTAAAAGTAAATAAATCTTCATGATCCAAAATAAAAAACTTTTTTCGGAATTTTTCTAACATACGTTTCCATCTTGGCCGAACTTCTTGCTGCTGTTGCTCAGACCTATCAAGCACTTTGATCTTGTTTCTGTATTTTATTCGGCATTTGTTCTTAAGGGTCCTGACAATGTGAGACTTGCTGCACTTAAATTGTATTGCTAATTTTCAGGTTGATATTCCACATGTCTTATTCACCTTTTCTGTCAAACGACGAATGTTGAGTTTTGAAAAAGCGGATGCAGGTGACGGCAACGGTAAGTGTTGGCCTGTATTTTGTCTTCTATTCTACCTCAGCTAGTTGGTTCTTATTCTTAAAAACTCCTTCTGAAAGAGAATCTTGAAAATTTTCCAAAGGAGAACTAAAATTCTCACTTCGTGAAAATCCATGCTCATTTAAAAAGTAAAAATAATAATTATTTATTTATTTTATTTATTATTAAAACGTTTTTCACTTATTATTTATCTTCCTGACAATGTTTCAATACAACATTAGTAAAGTTTGTAAATAAATATAGGAAGTTCGATGATTATTTTATTAAGTGCCCGATATATTTATTTATAATTTTTTGTTTGTATAAAGTAACTTTCGTTGTCGAACAGCTATCAAATAGTAATTTTGATTTCTGTTTGCCGTAACACAAAATTTTCAAATAATTGATTAGTAGATGTTAAACGTTTGTTTAGCTGTTATAGTCATTATGAATCAATTAAACTACTCATTTCATATAAAAAATAATTTATTAATGTTCTCAGGATTAGGACATTTGTTTTGGTTTACTTTGGGTTCAGAATATCATGGCCATAAAACAGATTCACATCATAGAATATCCCTTGCGAATACTAAAAATATGCGGAAAAGATCCCTATATGAACAAGAACGTGTTTTTACTATCCACGGCAATGTTTACATTCAGTTTCATAATTTTTTATGGCGCTATTCTGGTGAATTTTATGTATCTAGATGGAGATCTTATACTATTTGTAGGAAATAGCGAAGGGGCGGCTGCTCTATTCCAGGTAAGACCACTTTATGTTCTCGGACATACCACATACGGATTGCACTATTCCTAATGAATCAGGTCACCATAAAATTCATAAACATCTTTAAACACTCTAATCAAACATCACATTTTGGTAAATAAATTTCAACCATTAAACCATCAGCACTCGCAAATCACTATAACCGTAATTGATACTTAATTTAAACAAAAATATTGTAGGTTAACTATCAAGAGAATAAATCTAATTAACATTCCAATAAGTGACACAAATTACATACATATCAATTTTACGAATAACCAACAGTTATAAAATAACTTTTAACACTAATACTTTCACATTTCTATTCAATGCTAGATACAGAACACCCCATATCATGATTAACAACATTTGCCGTTTAAATTGTTCTTGTACCTCATCCGTTCTTTCCCCAGCGTAAGAACACGCACGCTGTTACAGAAATAAAAACAAACAGAAACATACTATAACACTTCAAAATGACATCAAATTCTGCATTTTTGTATAACAAAAAAAACTAGACGTTTTGGGAGCTTTTGAGATATACAGGCACAAACACACGGTACCTTTAATAAACGAGCAAATTGAGCTTAGTAATTCACCGTTAGTAGAAATGTATATTTGCTTTTATTGTATGTATTGTTATCTTGTTATCTCTTCCTTTCTTTTATATACCTTTTAATAATGATATTTGGTATCGAAACGATTTTCAGGTACATAAGTATTTCTAAGAAACCATTTCATTAATTTATTATAAATTACAGTATATACTATATAAACAAAGTATATCGTTTTCTTTTCTAGATAATCGGAAAAGTTATACTTATGGCATACAATAAAACAGATTTTATTAAACTTATCGATGAATCAAGAAAATGGACTCTGGAAGATTGTTCACCACGAATGAAGCAACGGCTAGAGAATATTTCTGCATTTACATTTTACTTACAAAAGATTTTCGTTACTGGAATGCTTGTTGCTATTACAATAATGCTAATTAATCCTTTTTTCTCAAAGCAATTCCCAACTGGCATTTGGAATGTACCCGGTTATGATGGTCTATATACAACAATTTTAATAATGCAAGAATGTACTTGTCCATTTTTTGTACTTGTCGCAATTGCTTTTGATTTGTTGTTTTTGGCATTTTGCGTTCAACTTGTAATACAATTTAAAATAATGCAAAATAATTTGAAAAATTTGTATGATTCTAGCAGTGAAACTAATGCGAGCAGCTATACACATATTTTAACTAAGCACATTGTACATCATGGATATTTATTACAGTAAGTACAAATTGTATAGAGCAATATAGCACTGTTTTCAGTTTTACTGTAAAGTCACATCTTAGCTTAATGTGTGCATTATTTTATTTTTCCTGTTCCAACAAACACAGCTTCCACAAACAAATTTAGTCAAACGCCTGATATTAAATATACTGACACTGGGTATGGACAAGTCACAACCAAAACCACGTTTCTCGTACATGATTAATGATTACATTGAAGAAAGTCTGATGCCGCAGTTGTCATCAGAGTACTATTGCACTTTTTGCATTCTTGCATTTTTGAACAATTGTATTTTTGCATTCCCAAAAACGGCGCGGGCTCAAAAAGTATTGAGTGCAATTTTTATCCGTTAATAATTTTCTAACATGTTAACATGATACCTAGATGTTCTGTGTAACCGTTTTATTTAGAGTGGATACGATAGCCGACAAAAAGTAGTACAATACATCCAGTTCAAGCGGTGTTATCAGCTATCAAATGACATGGAAACCCTTCTGCAACAGGTTCTTTTTCTTTTATTTATCATATTCTCTTAAGGAGTAAGAGTAGTACAAGTACTACAAAGAGTGGAAAAACATAACTAGAATAACTTGTAGAACACTTACTCTTTGAAAAACTGCCTAGTCTCACGCTCTCGAGTTATTATTACTATCACTCTTGCTCTGATTACTAGAAATCCCGTTTTATCTACCAATAATGATTACCAGAGATGGTGCGACCTTGGCAATCGTACAAGTGCACAATTCTCTGCAGTGTACGTATAAAAAGAGCGATTTGCAGATTAAAAAGCATTGTATTCACTAATACAATAATTTCTCTACACAAAATAGCTAACAATACAATCGGCAAGATCACGCCTCTACTTGATGATTCCAGTATATTATTAGTCCAATCAATAAGTCAAAAAGAGTGGGTTCGTAATGCACAAGTAACTTAAGTCTATTTTTTGTTTTGAAGTGTTTGAGGGTGCCCCCTGAGTAATTTGCCAAGTAAGCGAACTCAGAGGAGGTGTGTAAATTACTGCAAGAAAGTTTAAAATAAAAATTATAGGAATTTCAATGCATTACAAGATTGATAAGTACATATTGTCATGATATTTAGGTGTTCTCTATGTGATATGACGCTAACAAATACACCTCATACAGATGAAGGATACTGTAGCATTCAAATTTTCTTAGCAAAAGATACTCTTTAAACGTTAGTGTAACGATTTGCACTTTGTAGTGATATATTCTTAAAGTAGAAATGTATTGGATCATATCTTGGTAGAACTTTATCTGGAATAGATAAAGCACGTAGTAATTAAGGTGTATACAAAGGTAATCCAACTTACCGTGAAAGAATTGTTGTTAGCTGTTTTTCATTCTTTTTGTCATTCTAGATTTTCATTATAACGCTAGCAGTGTAAAATGGTTTTGTTGATTTATTTTAAATTTTATAACTTTATGATATGATTTATTACTGGAATTTCGTGTAATACCATCTTAGCCATAGAATTTAAAGAGATTTTAGTGAAAATGTTGGGTTTCTTTGTTAAAATTACTGGAAAATATATGTGTAGACTTGCGGTTTTCTATCGTCAAACAGATTTATATTATTTGGGTTGCAGATCAAGTTTAGATGCAACTAAAAGTATTCAATTAAATTAGCTCAACAGATAATGAAGGTGCTTAATGATATAGAACAGTGTGCAAATGTGTTAAAAGTTAATTAAGTTAGTTAATTTGTAGTATATGAATTGAGATTTCTCAATCGGCATTCAACAAGGATGTAAAAATTCAAAATAGAGCCGACGTATTCTGTGTTTTTCCGTTGAGTGAAGAGTTTTAAAGAGGCGCAACCGCCTAACCAAGAACCGTGACCGAAAGTATAGCGGACATCTAGACGGCGCTGCGTGTATTTTTGTACCGAAAAAGTCGACATTCGTATAGGTACCGAGATCTCAGTTTCTTGTTTGCAGTTGGAGAGTATGTATCGCAGTTCCCCGCTTCCGTTTCAGTATAAATTGATTTGAAACAAAATCACGTACAACCAGATCAGACTGATAGGTTTTATAAAGTAAACAATTCTACATACGAAACGATTATTTACGACTTTTTACTACGGTACAGACATTTTCTATTGCTAAAAACTTCAACAATTGATCATTTTTAAAAATCGTGCTTTTTAACTTTAAAATCGTCATATCTTCAAAAGTAACCGAGCTATCGGACTGAATTTGTTTTTAAATTGAAGAACACACGTGAGCGCGTACGACATCTAGTCGTATTAATGACGTTACCGAATATCAATTACTGATTTCCTTAAATAGCAGTTAAAGTTAGCACTTCAGCATGAATGTATTGATATTTTGACTATGCTAGAAAAATTCTTATTTGTCTGAATCTGTCTATACTTACAGCGAAGCAATTAAAGACAAGAGAATGCAAAAATTTCTAGAACAAAGAGATTTGATCTAGGACCTATAGTTTTATAGTTATGAATAGTTTTGTGACACACTAAACTGACAGCGGGTGATACTTTCGCAAGGCCGGCACGCGACTACCATTCGATAATTAATAATGTACAGGCAAAAGGTAGTTTTTTTTAATTAAATGCTGTCCTAACACAAATATTTATTGTTTTATTAAGTCTTAAAACTGCCAATTGATAAAATAGCAAATACTAATAAATAAACAGGCTTAAATGTTTATACTATACAGTAAAACTTCGGTAAAACTTCGCTTTGGGTTTGGATTTTCATGTGTGAGCAACAGAGAAATAGCGAGAGAGAATAATAGAAATTTTTGATAGTTAAAATATTCTAGAACTAATTAATGCTTGTCATGTGCTGACAAAGCTCGGAAAGTATACGATGATACATGTCCCAAGTAGCACAAATTGCTTTTGTGTATGTTGCTTTTGTTTTTATAATGCTATATTGAATTTTTGCATTTTTGGATAAAGGTTTTTTATTACAATACCTTACAATGCACTACCTAATTATACATTATGAGTTACTTTTTTGTTTCGCCGAATTGTTAAATTATTCATTTTTGAAACGAGTGCTTTGGAAAGAAAATTGTCAATAATCGTAGATTATTGATCGAATGATAATGTAGGCAATAAGGCCGCAGTCTCACTGAGCCACCGTCAACCACCCACTGCCATCAACTAAAATTTAAACATGCATTAATCAATGCCGCTGGTCCCACTAAACCACTGTTAGCCACCTACTACCATCAAACGGTGACCACCAGTTTGAAATTTCGAACTTGTTCGAATTTTGGTGGTTGGTGGTTGAAATGCGCACGCGCCAGTGAGAATGATGATAACTAAAAATTTGCATTTCCTATCCACAGGTTTTTCGTTTTTAGTGATTGGTATTGTCAATGTGTGATGTTTCACGCTTTGTTTTGACAACATAACCTGAAAAAAATTTTAAAATGTGCGAGGACAAGTCGTGGCCTCCAGTCGAAATCGACAATGGAATTATATGATCAGAGTTTGTCTGGTTATTCGAATTTAAATACCATGGACATGCTTTGGCGTCACATAAGCGACTAATTTCCAATATTTTTCCAATCTGGTTTAGTATATTTTATTAAACGCAACGCCACAATAGTAAACAAGCCAATGCACATTTAATAGGAAATAATAATAACAGTAAGCTTGCTAAGTTGGTAATATGCGTACTTCAAAAGGAAATGAACACAAAACAAGCGCGAAATTTAAAATTTTACATGAAACTGGTTGTTACTACTTGCTTCAGTGGGACTGCACGGAATTATTTTAATTGGTGGTGGTCGGTGGTAGTGGGTGGTAGTGGCTGCAGTGAGACTGCGGCCTAACTCACGCGAATGAAGTTTGCAGCTCCAGCCGCAGACTAGTGCAGTAATCATCCAAGTGAGTTATTGCAATTACAGCGAGTTGAATACTATACTTTATCTACGACTGTAACAATTTTCAAAAAAAATTACAACGAAAAGTTTCAAAAGAAGCGAATGACAATGAGTATTTAAATACCGTTAAACATTTAATGCTATTTAACACACCTTAATACTAGGTATTTCTTGGGCATCACTTTTATTAATAAAATGAATTGCAAAAGGCGAGCAATTTGTGATCTTTATGGAAGGTGTAGAATTATGTATAATTGATTTATCAGGTAGCAGATTAAGTGTTGTTACTGTGACGGCTTCTCTCACTTTCTCTTCTGGCGATGTGCACATTTCTGATTTACTCCCCGAACTAACTTAAGTATTTTACTCACTTTAAATATTATTTTTGGCTGTTCAAGAATTGCGCCGTGAAATTAACAATAATTTTTAAACATTAGTCATAGAATATTGGCTAATTGGATAGCATTCCTTCGGTGGTTACTATGGCAACCATCAAGGTAGTTGAATAATGAATATATGTATAACCCAATAGGAGTAGACAATAGTATATTATGCAATGAGCATTTAATGATAGCTATTAAGACACGAGTATGAGAATTACGTAATGAATACGAGTGTCTTAATAGGCATTAAATATGAGTTGCATACATTATTTTTTCTACGACCACTCAAAATAATGAAAAACAAGCATTTTCAAATGTTATAAAACTTTTTATTATTAAAAATTATGAGTTATAACTAAGGAAAAATTATGGAAACTTTATAACAAACAAAACATGGACACGTCACAAATTTTAGAATTATTCTATTTATATATTGTTCTATTTACAGCCTTGGTAGTGTAATGTCTGGCGTGCCGGACTTTCACCCAGGCGGCCCGGGTTCGATTCCCGGTCCCGGCAGATCTGGTTAAGGTTTTCTGCAGTTTCCCTTAGCTGTGACACAAATGTGGGATTTGCGCTGTTCCATCTGTAAGTCGGCTGCAGCCGCACATAGGGCCTACGTAATAATAATAATCGCCCCCTCCCTCCCGCACAAGCTTATAGCTTCTGGGGCCTGGTTTCCAGGTTATGGGTTGTAGCAATTATTATTATTATTATTATTATTATATATTTTGTTACATTTTGAATGGTACAGTTATTAAGATGCAAATGCGGCGCTTTTGTCAAAATTGTAACAGCGTTGGTGGATGGCATTGTTGATGTTGATAGGGTAATGTTTATTGAATTATTGGTTTGGCTGTACTCAATTTTTTGGATATTTAATTAGGTAAACACTACCTCTGAACTGTCAAAATTGATAAATTTCATGTGTCAGATGGTCATGGCAATATTTGATATTGACCAAATATTATCATGATGTTGAATTCTATTGGTCATAAACTTGTATCTTTATAAAAAATCTGCATATAAATATATCTCATTATAGTGGAGTACCCTTACGTTTTTATCTCGGAACCGGTTAAGACTACTCGTATTTTCATGATTCTTTTTGAAATCTTGTAAATAAAACATACTAAAACCTTTATAAATTAGAAATTGACGCTCACATCGGGAAATGCGGCAAAACTCGCATAACCTAAAAAGTTTCCAAGTGGTCCAGTAGTGGTTGCTCGACCATCTCAGGCCAGGATAATTTTTTGTGTGTTATCACACCTATGTATTGGCAGTTCGAACCCACAATTAATTTATTTCTCTTCCTTTTAGTTTAAATACGGCAGCCATATTTGTTTCGTGGTGCACGACGTTTATTGCAGTTTTCTGTGTAAACGAAAATCTCAATATCTCAAGAACGGTTGGCCGTAGAGACGTGTGGTAGAAAACTTTGTATTGTTCACACTTCGAACTGCATTTGTTGTTCTAAACAAAAGTTTTGTAAGATTCTTCTTTATGGGGGCAATTTAAGCCCAAAGTTTAACACCAATTTTTGAAAAATTTCCGCTTTTTAGAGTGCCACATTTCCAGGAAAAGGTGAGGTTTTGAGGTTCATCTTTTCTAGGAAGGTGCACAATTAGGAATAGTTTATTTTTGAAATATTTGAAACCTGAAACTTTACTATTCTGGTATTTATGGGCTTTTGAAATCCTTGATTTCTTTATTTTTGAGCAAGTTTGGACCTCAATATCTCTGATGGGCATGAATAGATTTTTTTTATATTTCGTTCAAATAAAGCAATATATGGTGGCAAACTGTCGTAAAAATTTTAACTTAGATATTAGCGTAAGCATAGAGGTATGCTCATGTTAGCTGTCATACAATTTACACAGATTGAGGAAAATTATCCAGGGAAGAACATATATACATATACAGCGAATAACTTTAGTTATTACTGCAGGGATTTTTATCAATAGCATATAACTATATAATAACAGTAATAATAATAATTTTACTTTCCCAAACCAATGTTAGCACCAGAATAAAGTACATTTACTCAGTAATACTAATGATGGTTTACATTTACAGTTTTCAACTAGGTATAACTCTGTCCTCACGCTAATATCAGTTAGAATTTTTAACACAGTTTGCGATCATATACTGCTTCATATGCATATAATATAACAAAATCCTATCAGCACCCATCCGAGTTATTAAGGTCCAAAGTTATCCAAAAATGAAGAAAAAGCTTATCGTTTTTACCTCAGAACCGGTTGAAACTACTCAGATTTGATTGATTATTTTTAAATGCCGTACATATAAAATATTAAAACCTTTATAGGTTAAGAGTTAACGATAATAATTAACCTCTAATGGAGATGGTCCTATATTAAAAATACATAGTTTATCACTGGAATGTATTGTGTACCTCCTTAGAAAAAATGAACCCTGAAATCTCACTTTTTCCTGGAAATGTGGCACTCTAAAAAGCGGAAATGTTGCAAAAAAGGTGTTAAACTTAAATTTTCCTCTCAATATGTGTAAATTGTATGACAGCTAACATGAGTATAACTTTGTTCTCAAGCTAATATCAAAGTTACAATTTTTACCACAGTTTGCCATCATATGCTGCTTCATATGCACGTAATATAAAAAAATCCATCCATTCTGAAATTCTGAAAAAAAGCGTTAAACTTAATTTGCGCCCATAAGGAGGCATCCTACGAAATTTATGTTTAGAACAGCAAATGTAGTTCGAAATGTGAAGTATGCAATAGTTTTTACCGCGACTTTCTAGGACCAACTGTTCTTGAGATATAAAGATTTTCGTTTACATAGAAAACTGCAAGAAACGTCGTGCACCACGAAACAAATATGGCTGCCGTATTTAAACCAAAAGGAATAAAAATAAATTAATAGTGGCTTCGTTGGCTTGGTTAACTACCAATACATAGATGTGATAACACACCAAAAATTATCCTGTTCTGAGATGGTCGAGGAACCGGTGCGGAACCACTTGGTTATGGTTTTAGGTTATTCGAGTTTCACCACATTTCCCGTTCTGAGCGTCAATTTCTAATTTGTAAAGGTTTTAGTATTTTATATTTACAAGACTTAAAAAAAATTATTCAAATCGAAGTAGTTTGGACCGGTTGCGAGATAACGCTCTTTTTTGCTTAGCGTTACTCCACTAAATGCGCACATCGCCGAAGAGAAAGTGAGAGAAGCCGTCACAGTAACAACACTTAATCTGCTACCTGATAAATAAATTATACATAATTCTACACCTTCCATAAAGATCACAAATTGCTCGCCTTTTGCAATTAATTTTATTAATAAAAGTGATGCCCAAGAAATACCTAGTATTAAGGTGTGTTAAATAGCATTAAATGTTTAACGGTATTTAAATACTCATTGTCATTCGCTTCTTTTTGAAACTTTTCGTTGTAATTTTTTTTGAAAATTGTTACAGTCGTAGATAAAGTATAGTATTCAACTCACTGTAATTGCAATAACTCACTTGGATGATTACTGCACTAGTCTGCGGCTGGAGCTGCAAACTTCATTCGCGTGAGTTATTGCCTACATTATCACTCGATCAATAATCTACGATTATTGACAATTTTCTTTCCAAAGCACTCGTTTCAAAAATGAATAATTTAACAATTCGGCGAAACAAAAAAGTAACTCATAATGTATAATTAGGTAATGCATTGTAAGGTATTGTAATAAAAAACCTTTATCCAAAAATGCAAAAATTCAATATAGCATTATAAAAACAAAAGCAACATACACAAAAGCAATTTGTGCTACTTGGAACATGTATCATCGTATACTTTCCGAGTTTTGTCAGCACATGACAAGCATTAATTAGTTCTAGAATATTTTAACTATCAAAAATTTCTATTATTCTCTCTCGCTATTTCTCTGTTGCTCACACATGAAAATCCAAACCCAAAGCGAAGTTTTACCGAAGTTTTACTGTATAGTATAAACATTTAAGCCTGTTTATTTATTAGTATTTGCTATTTTATCAATTGGCAGTTTTAAGACTTAATAAAACAATAAATATTTGTGTTAGGACAGCATTTAATTAAAAAAAACTACCTTTTGCCTGTACATTATTAATTATCGAATGGTAGTCGCGTGCCGGCCTTGCGAAAGTATCACCCGCTGTCAGTTTAGTGTGTCACAAAACTATTCATAACTATAAAACTATAGGTCCTAGATCAAATCTCTTTTTTCTAAAAATTCCTGCATTCTCTTGTCTTTAATTGCTTCGCTGTAAGTATAGACAGATTCAGACAAATAAGAATTTTTCTAGCATAGTCAAAATATGAATACATTCATGCTGAAGTGCTAACTTTAACTGATATTTAAGGAAATCAGTAATTAATATTCGGTAACGTCATTAATACGACTAGATGCGCTCACGTGTGTTCTTCAATTTAAAAAAGATTTAATCCGATAGCTCGGTTACTTTTGAAGATATGACGATTTTAATGTTAAAAAGCACGATTTTGTAAAAATGATCAATTGTTGAAGTTTTTAGCAATAGAAAATGTCTGTACCGTAGTAAAAAGTCTTAAATAATCGATTCGTATGTACAATTGTTTACTTTATAAAACCTATCAGTCTGTTCTGGTTCTACGTTGAAAACAAAACGCACATTGTTTGCTCCATTGGGAATATTATAGTTGACATTTAAAGATTTGCTTGATGTTGACCATCCCATCTAGTCGTTATAAATGAATAGTTCAATTATTGCTCGCTGCGGTAGCATTATACAGTACTCAAGTTTGTTGGGTAAGTGGAGTGCGGGTGGAGACGATGCAGGCACGGTTCTTCCCTATTACATTGCGCTTCTTTAAAACTCTTCACTCAACGGTTTTTCGAATTTAAAATCTACTTTTCTGTTTTTGTAGTTTTTTATTTTATTTAAATTTTAAAAGAAATCAATTTAGTAGTCATAAAACACAAAAGGGGAAAGGTGGTATTTCTTTGACTATTTAAATAAAAGATATTCTAAGGTTATATTGCAAAATAATGTAGGGTTACGCGTAAACATCAAAAGTAAAATAAAGTGTGACGTGGTTATGATAAATGTCAACGATCAAGTTCAAAATGATAATTTAGCAATAAAAGTGGAAACCGTAAAATAAATAAATTTAAAAAAAATTAAAAGTAAATGTTAAAAAACTGTAAAAAAGCCAATTATTTAAAAGTATATAAACATTAATATTTTAACCTTAAAAGAAAATTTATTAAGAGAAGAATTTTAATTAACATTGTTAATGATCAAAATTTATTTGAAGAAGAAATTATTAAAGATTTATTGGAAGATCTCATGTTTATAAACTACATATTGTCACAAACGGAAATATTTACAATTAAATATTATATACAAAACTCAACTTCTCTTCCGTTCATACAATATATCGTGCAAGGTCACACTCAGTTGCCCACGTTAGTCCAGCAGCCGCTGTCACGCCACTAGCGACTTGGAGCCAGCTGTGCATTCCTTCGAAGAAACGCTCCCGCTTCACCCACGACGGATCTCAACTGCATTAGTTGGCATGCAACATATCTGCCTACGTTATTTCGTATATGCTGGACAACCTACGTAATTTATAACCAGTTGCACATTCCTTAAGAAGAAACCAGCACACTTCCGCTGAACCTACACTTTGGTGACTGGTACGGTTCGCTCGAATGCAAACTACCTACAAGCCTGCAACCAGGAAACGTGAGCTCCTTAGTTTAATACTTGGAACACCAAGCTACTGATTCCCGCTACGATGCCAATATCTTCCGCGTTCAACAGTATATAAACCCGCTTGTGTGGCTTAAAAGGCAATCTGTGCCAAGACTCGGAAGAAGCCTCATCAAGAAACAAGCGGGTAAGTGATCTTTTATTAATTAATAGTAAAGAGTCTAGATTCTGGCATCCTGGGATACTGAATACCTGACCCTCTATTGCTTAGTTCTGATTAGTTATGAGGGGGTTGTGCTAAAAACCCTCTCTCGCTTAGTTGTAGGGGAATTGTGACCAGGTTCCCTCTCGCTTACTTGTAGATCACCAAGAGTTCAACTCCTACGCCTAGTTTGTAGATTTTGGGCTAGAGCAGGGTGGTTCCGACCACCTCATGATTTTGTTAGATCTCACACTGTATAACCTATGTGTGTAACCTTTTGTAGTCTACGGTTTGTTGTTAGTATTTGGTTGTTTTTATGACTTGTGTGTATTTTCCTTACTACCTCTGACTACATCCTCCAGTCACGAAAACCCCACTTGACAATATAACAAACTTTTATTTTTGTGATAAAAATCTTTGATTCGAGATTGAAAAGAGTGTCAATTTATTTAAACCAACTGATTTGGATTAGAGTAAAAGAAAATATTATTCTGAATTTGTCAAAAAATCTAAATATACAGATAGGAGTTTTGAGCGCCAATTTAAATAAAATTAAAACGTGAATTTTTATTTAACCATTTATTTATTTAAAAAAGTTAGATACCCATTCTGATTAATAATGTAAAATTTGATTTGTCAAAATAATTATCTAAAATGTTTGAAAAATTTGAATTCATACAAATACAGGGTGTAACTCATATAACTAGAAACCTCGTAATGGGGGGGGGGGGTAATTTACGTAATGATTTAGGACATATTTTCCTTAGCAACATGTAGTCCTTCCTGCTAGTTTTAAAAAAAATCATATTTTAAATTTGAGGTACGCCCATTTACTGACATTGCATTAAAAATACCAAACAAAAAAAAATTGTAAATCCGTAACTCATTAACGGTTCGTTCTACGAAATAGACCCTGTATGAACTTTTCGTAAAGATGGCGACTAACGCACACCCCCTCCGTTCCCCCACCAACTTGTCAAAATATTCAATGGGCACCCCAAACACTTTAAAACAAAAGTACCTTTTTGACTTATTTAATGAGTACTATTTAATTTCTGTAGTATAAACAATTCACAGTTGTCAAACTGAGATTTAAAAGCTTTATATAAATCCGTTATTTTTATTCCATTATTGATTCTAGATTCTTAAAGCTTATGGTTGATACATATTCTCCTGTTTTACTAATGGAATATTTGAGCATTTCTGTATTGTCTTTTGTTGAAATGTATCTAGTTTTTAACAGGTAAATGAATTGTTAATTTAACTAAGAAATTAACTTTTCTGTAACCTACTTTTGTTTTAGCGACAATCTTGTACATTTTTTAAGAGGAATAATTTTCTTATCGGAAGGTTTGTGTCAACTCAGTTTTTATTGTTTCCCTGCAGATTTTGCTTGTAGTGAGGTACGGTCAATTTGATAAATATTTTTTCAAAAATGACTTATTAAATGTTGTAGGCTCTCGCTGTAGCTAATGCCGTATATGAATCGGATTGGGCGTCTCATCGTACTACGGATATCCGCAATCAGTTCGTATTGATCATGGCGAGAGCACAAAATCAGTTAAAATTTACTGCTGGTGGCTTTGTGGAGATCAATTTTAAAACAATACCAACAGTAAGAATCTAGATATTATGTAAATATTATTTGCAATTAAATCAATATTAAAAACTTATCCGAATAGAAGGAACCCCATAATATTCCTTATTTTAAAAACATTTATTATATGTACTATAACAATTTTTTGAATTAAGTATACATATTTTTTATTTTAGGTTTTGCAGTTTGCTTGGTCAGCATGCACGTTAATGAGAGGACTACATGCGATACAAAATACCACTTAACTAATTTTGTTGTAACTTATAATCCCTTATAATAAAACATCTTATAATCCCCGACCCTCCGTAGATTAGTGATAAGACAATCGGGTTCATAATCAAAAATAGCGATTATGTTCCTAGTTCAAATCCCAGAGACCTCGGAGAGGTCAACATGTCTGTCGTGCTGATGATCCCTAACAAGGGTGAAATGGTCATACACGACTTTTGGAAACAATATCCGGTTTTCTAACATAGAATGCAAAAAAGCCCAATTAACATTTCATTAATTAGAAAACTAAACTAACCATACTTGCTAAACGCATTCACTAAAAAATATACAGCGCTGTTTATTTACTATGCAATATATGTAAATCGTATAAAATAGCGTGCTGTATAATTGGTTGCCTAGGTGTGCATAATTCTTTTATCTACGACCACTATTAGAAAATTACACATTTCGCACAGACTAGTAACCATGAAAATTACTTATTCCTCACAATCTCTAAACTGAACGAAAATGACCGTGCGAACTGATATCGCACGATCAGTAGTTCTATTAAAACGCCATAGATGTCAACACATGCAATATTGTTATTATTATTATTAATTATTTGAAATATAAAAGTTAGACATTTTGAATAAACGTTAATTTATTTTGCTACGCTTGCTAAGTGAAATCTGTGCTATTGACCTACCGAAGCGAACCGTAATATATTTATTATTACTATATAAATTATTATAAAATTGTTGTTGAATTGACGTATAATTATTTAAATCTTTAGTATTATTTATATCTATTAATAATATTCATTATTGCTAAATTACATTTATATAATTCACAAGTGCAAGCGCAATGGGTACACTTAAAGCTGTCTTTCCTTGTCATACACAATACCTGCAATGCATGCTAGAATATATTTTTATTTCGTGGAAAAGGGGTTAGATAAAGGATCTGGTACATAGGAAAAGCGTCTTGTTTAACTAGTATATTGGTTATAGCCCTATTTTGTTTTATAATTTAGAAGCATAATTCTAAATGTTTGCTTTGAAAAATAACACTGACAATTGAATTGTGATTGTTTTTAAAAATTACTTTTGAAAACGAGTACATACGTTAATACTTATGATTTTTTTACTTCCTAGATTAACTAAAATTATACAGAATGTAAGATTACGAGTATCTCTTGAAAAAGGTCGAGCAAACCGAAACACGTGTAGAGCATTCTAAATAATTTATGGAAACATTTAAGTACAACAGTTTGTCTTAAAACTATTATATACAATGATTCACAATGAGTCTGCCGCGACTTCACTCTCACTATTTTATTACTATTATCTTTAAAAATTTGAGATTTACTGTTGTTGTTTTTAAGTTTTAGATTCATCATAAGTGAATCCGATGATGAGCTAATGGAATGTACATCGTAGAAGCTGCTCACATTACATCTCTTAATTTATTACCAAAGGTTTCACGTAAAAAATATGAATGCCAGTATAAATTCTAAGTTAAATATCTTTCTTAGTTTTTGGTGTTTTATTACTTTTTTTGAGATCGTAGATCAAGTATAGTGTGTAACGCGTGTAAAAACGCCAATTTCAGACTCATGTGATTGCGGTATTCGACTTCGTCTAATGCGGCAACTTCAACCACTTGTAACGCAATATACTATTACTCGATTATATTCAAATGCAACATAAAGAATATTGCGCATGCTGCATCTTAATTTAATAGCACTGTATATATGTACATGTTATTTGCTTTGTAACAATAAAGAATTCTGTTTTTGTTAAGAGTTACGTATTTCTGTCATTTACAGAACATCATTTATTCAGAGCTTTAATGATATGCTAGAGTAAATTTGATAATGGAGATAATACTTGTACCTTAACAAATTTCTGTTTGCTGTTCTATAACATTTTCAGATAATTAATCTGAAATCGTTACTAAGTTAAACATTTGCATAAAACTAATGTTCATTAAGAATCGATCGCACTATGAAACCATTTCTGTTCTACAAATTGAATTTGGTTTCAGTTTAATCTCTAATTTTATAAAAAATGCCGACAACAAAAGTTCATATTGTAGATTATCCTTTGTGTATATTAAGACTATGCGGAAAAGATCCTTTTATGAACAAAAATATATTCATACTATCGACAATCGTGTTGGCATTTACTTTCGTAATTTTTTATTCTGCGATTTTAATAAATTTTGTTTACTTAGACGGAGATCTCATTTTGTTCGTTTCAAATAGTGAAGGTGCAGCTGCTCTATTTCAGGTAATACATAAATACACCGATTTGATCACTTGGAATTACTAGAAATTACAACATAAACTTCTTCAGATAATTGGAAAAGTAATAATTCTTACATATAATAAAAAGAATTTTATGAAGCTCGCCAACGAATCAAGGCAATGGACAGTAGAAGATTGTTCTTCAGGACTAAACGCAAAATTACAGACAATCTATAAAGTGACAATGCACTTACAAAAGATTTACGTCAAAGTGATGATTGCAGCTGTTGTTATAATGTTAATGAATCCGCTATTTTCAGGACAGTTTCCAACGGGAATCTGGAATGTACCCGGATACCATAAAACTTTTTTAACAATTTTAATATTAGAAGAACTGACATGCCCCTTCTATATACTATTTGCAATTTCTTTTGATTGTCTATTTTTAGGATTTTGCATTCAACTGGTAATACAGTTTAGAATTCTGCAAGAGAATTTGAAAAATTTATATATACCTCACGACAAAATCAATGAGAGCTACTATTTAGATAAATTAACAAAACATATTGTACGTCATAAATATTTACTACGGTAAGCTTAAAAATACTGTTTAATACTTATTCTTTTTATTTAACGCCTACACTACGAGGGAACCAACATCTATGGAAAAATTGTTATATAGAAATATTGACATGTTAAAATCTATAATCCTGTGCTAATAGACGTTTTCGATCTTAAACTATTTGGGAGAGGCCACGCCCACTTAATATTTTTTAAATAGCACTGTGTATATTTTTAATTCTCTCTTACGGATGTTACTTTTCTATTGCTTGTAGTGAACAGATTCTATCTTAGATAATGGCAATTCAAGAGAAAAAAAACATTGTTTTGCATCATGGTTGCATACATCTATGCACATGGTTCTTTTATTAAATAGTACATTTGAAATTAGGTTGACTAGATTATTTAATTGCAAGGTTTTATTATGAATTGTGACCACCACTTTGAAAACATTAGGAAACTAAACTTAAAAATTAAAGTAAAATTTAAATACTGTATGTTTGGAAAAGTTTGTTCGCCTATCATGTATTATTACAAACTAGTAATGAAGAATAAACTTTAAAATTAAAACAGAAACAAGAACTAATAATAATTAAATCAACCTAATGGTAATGTAATTTTACCTAATTTTTATTAAACTCATCGTTACAATAATAGAATCCGAAGATTTATTTACGTGGGGCACCTGTCGTAAGACTTAATCCCCACGTTCCTTCCAAGAGGAAGTGATTGAGATACATCAGCGCGCATTTCCCTAGCAAATGCTACCAGTAAGCTACTGGTTGGAGCGAGGTTGCCTACTATTCACCCACTTTTAGTTAGTTTCTTTATTTCCATCATATATGATACTATATTAGATACATTTTGGTTGCTTACATGCTAAAAATATTAATTCTCTAGTAACTATCTAAGCTAGTACCGGATCTGTAAACGTGGTCACCCGTCGGGGTCTATCACAAGGGACAAACCCCTTGCCAGCATTAGGATTATTTCTATTACGTGGGACTTCACTGCCCGATCGAATCCAACCTCAGATGTGGCGGGACTTGGCTTTGAATGGATTTGTCACCCTGATATTCCAGTTGTAAGCCTTGTGTGCCCTAACAGTTGCAATAATAACCAAATTATTTAAATCCTAACTATCATATCTAACAATCCAATTTAGCAGGTGTATTATTATAGTAAGTGCTCAAATGTACGTCCATCTTCAGCAACACAATTTTTAATTCTTTGCTGAAAACTTCTCAAGTAGTTTCTAATCTTCAGTGTAGTAATTGTCGCAAACACATTTCCTCTTCTTTGTATCTTGTAATGTTAGAATATTTTTTAAGAAATACTGTCCTTAGCCTTAGTAGTCCCAAGCCTCATAAGACATACTTCATTAAGGTTAGTTCATTGTCAATAAGTCTGGAGACCGGGATGGTCATTGCACTTTTAACGTCTTCCTATTTACACGGCAGACATGTCCTCCAAGTATTTTCTTACAATTCTCGCATTGTGAAGTAGTGCGCTATGATGTTGGAAAAACATTTCTTGTAAATAAAATAGGGCAATTTATCTCGAAACAATTGAAGTAAGCATGCCCCCATACATACACATATGTTCTTAAAAAAGGGTTATCCACATCTCTCATCCAATGGAGATTTTCCGTTGCATAATAATGCATATTATGCCGATTCAAGACACCATTTTTAAGACCACCAGCTTTAAAATGCCGAAGCATCCGAAAGTAAAACCTTACAGGTAAAATACTGATTTTAATAAAACATTCGGTGTTCCATTTAAAAAGTGTTGGTTGGAAATATGGTTAGTTCAAAATATAAGAAAAAACCCTATACAAGAGTAGCAGCTTTAACCTGCCATACTTGCATCCACAGACTGCAGAGAAGTATTTCATGTTAATATCTAAACCCTATAATTCTAAAATATTTCCGACACATATTTTTCATTTATCTTTAAGAGATGCTTCTGAATATCAATTGATTTTCGTTTACTGTTTGTATGCCGTTTGTTGTTTGTTGAATAGTTGATTCATTATTCATGATTAAATAGTGCCGTGACTTCCTGCGTAAAGATTTCCTGCAGGTCCCATATAATCCATTATTAAGTGTTTTGTCCCACCTGTAATGGATTTGTCAGAGGTTTGCTCTATGTAATTTAGAGTCTTGATTATGCACTTCCGCAATATCGCATGTGGTATTTCGTTCCTTGAATCGTATCTTTAGAGCAAACCAAATTTATATCAATAAATAATATGTATTAATAAATAATAATACAAGACCATAAAAAATAAAGATTCTGTTAAGATGGAAAGGTCGACTTGTTTCCTAAGTATTTCAATACACTAAAAAATACGCTGAAGTTCAAATCGTGTCACGTCAAATTCTCGAGTTACGCGTGGTAAAACACTGTGATTTCAAACCATTTGTAGTAATACTCGTATGGTACAAGACAACGGTTCTTGAATTCGATTTTAGCACTTCGATATATTACTATGCATATTCCGGGCTTTCCATTGAAACATAAATTTCTTTTGTGGTCCGGTGCACCTAAAAAATAAATGTTTAGAATGACCTGCTATGTTTTATTAAAATAGTAGTATCTTATAAAATGTATTTTGGAAAGCAGTGTTGTGTGTAACAACCAAATTACATTTTAACCTTACGAGGATGAATTGATAAATCTCCGGCCTAACCCATATGGGATACAAATTTTTGCAATGTTTTTACGGCATTTTTTTTTTCATAATTTATCAGTATGGCTGTGAAATAACAAAAATTTCTGTCAAACAATAATTGTTTGGCAAGTTGTCAAAGTCGATAAAGTTTTGTGTGGTGTTAAAATGGAAAAAGCTGAAATTCGTGCGGTTATTAAATATTTTCACATTAAGGGTTTATCCCCAAAAGAAATCAAAGCTGAGCTAGACGGGACATTAGGCGAATCTTCTCCTTCCTATAGCACAGTTAAAACCTGGGTTGCGGACTTTAAACGGGGTCGCAAAAGCACAGATGACGCACCGCGTTCAGGAAGACCGAAAACTGCCACCACAACGGAAATTGTCGAAAAAGTCCATAGAGTTGTGTTGAATGATAGGCGATTGAAGTTGGCTGAAATAGCAGATACCCTGGGCATTTCAACGGAACGAACATATCATATCCTAACCGAAATTTTGGGAATGAGAAAGTTATCGGCACGTTGGGTGCCGCGGCTGCTCACAGTGGAACAAAAGCTGACTCGCAAAACAGTTTCAAGTGAGTGTTTAGACTTGTTTAATCGAAATTCAGTGGACTTTCTGCGACGGTTTGTAACAATGGATGAGACGTGGATTCATCACTACACACCCGAAACAAAGCAGCAATCAAAACAGTGGACTGCCAAAGGAGAACCTGCTCCGAAGAAAGCCAAAACAGTTCCGTCAGCCGGAAAAGTTTTGGCTTCAGTCTTTTGGGACGCCAAGGGAGTACTTTTCGTTGATTATCTTCAAAAAGGTAAAACAATCAACGGAGTATACTATGCTACCTTACTGGATGAATTAAAAAAAAATATTGAAGAAAAACGACCTGGATTAGCAAAGAAAAAAATTCTGTTTCACCAGGACAATGCACCTTGTCACAAGTCGGCAATTGCCATGGCAAAAATCAATGAATTGCAATTTGAATTGTTACCCCATGCCCCTTATTCACCAGACTTAGCCCCATCGGATTTTTATTTATTTCCAAACCTAAAGAAATTTCACGCTGGAAAGAAATACGAGTCCGATGAAGAAGTGATTGCTGCCACAAACGCCTATTTTGACGAGTTAGAAGAAAAGGCTTATAGGGACGGTATAAGAGCACTTGAACAAAGGTGGACCAAGTGCATTGAACTCGATGGGGACTACGTAGAAAAATAAAATTTTTGTTAACCTGATATTCTTTTGTTTTATTGCCTAGGCCGGAGACTTTTCAATTTATCCTCTAAGTAAAATACATTATTTGTCATTGTATCTTTCAAATTAGCTTAGAGGTCTTATCCTACAGTAATGATAAAGCAATGAAACGTAAAATAATTCCATAACCTTATACAAAATAGATATATAAACCCATTTCTGGAGAAAATTTTGCAATGGATGACATTATTTACATTATACAGTGTTGGTAAAACTTTGTGTTGGGTTTGAATTTTCATGTGGAAGCAAGGAGAAATAGCAATACATCTGAGAAATAGTATATTATTTTATAAGGAGCTTAACTGAAGCTTTTTGTGCTGAGGTTGTTAGTTTGACATCTAGTAACGGTGGTGGTGTGCAGACAATATTTTATTTTTTTTTTTAGTTTCAATTTATAATTTTTGGCGTTGCCAAGGACGTTGTTTATATTAATTAAACTAGGATTTTTTTGTTTGTCGGATGGTAACCACTCTTACTAAATTTGCAAAGGTCAAACAGAGATATGAAATTTTGAATTCCAATGTTTTTGTTATTAACAATCCTAATAGCACGTGTTATCTAAAGAATAAGTTAATTTTATCTAAGAAATTTCTACTGAAGTTGGCACAAAAGAATTCGTGGATCACGCTCCCGGAAACTACGTCGCAAATACTCATTGTTTGTATTGTGTTGCATAAACTTGTACGCAAAGTTTCTGGCCTAATGATAAAATTACTATTGAACGTAACGCCGGCTCCTATTCCAAAGTAATAGATGAGCGGACGTTATGAATTATAATACCCGATTATAATGCCCTGGTTGTTAGGAACTTGTTTATATGGTTCGTATCACAGGTAAAACAAGAAATAATATGCAGTGAAACATAAAGGTATTTGTCCCTCATTATATATGTTTCTTCAATTATAATTATATACATTATTCAATACTAGCGCTGATTAATGAGTGATCGCTACTAGCGGTGATTAATATATCGTTATTTAATACTAGTAGGTTTACTCATAAACAATTTCTTTTTTAAATTTTATCGAGTAGGCCGCTGTGTGTCAAAACAATGGCCCATGGCATATAAAACTCATTAATTAAATTGAAACGTCAACATCGTTTATACACTTTTAAAAGTAGTTTGAAGTATAAATTTAATCAAAAATATTTAATCGTCGTGGACAAATTATAGTATTCGGCTGGCATATAATGGCTATTATTCACAAAGATGAAATCATCCAAGTAAATCACATATGCGCGGTAAATAATATACATACTATTATCGCATACTTCTCATAGTAACCTTTTTGCTAGACAACCATTAATTGACATTTGTCATTCTGACAAATTGCGTTTCGTAAGCCAAGATCCAGATTATTTTTCATTGCTCATTGTAGAATGTAAAAAACAAACTACAAACACGGATTACAGAAAAGTTGTAAAATTTGTGACAAACACGGTCACGAACAAGACAGTTGACGGCGACCGACTGACTGTTAACACTAACCGTTTCTTCCAGGAACGGACCAACACGGACCTGCAAAACATTCTCACAAACAATCATGACCAACAACTGTTGGCGACGGTCCGTGTCTGTGATGGTTGATGTAAATACCTTCATATAAAATGTACAGTACAGTTTTGTCGGCCCGGTGACTGTTGGTAGCCTGCCGTATAGCGAGAATCAGCCTTTATTCGGGGTTTCTCCTTTAAATACACGTAAGATTTAAAACCCAAAATAAAGTTTTATCAACACTGTATATAGTATAGTATTCTACTTCTACATAATGGCTATTATTCACAAGGACGAAGTTTACCACACCAGGGATACGCGAATGTCGTAAATTATCATTATCTGCTCGTTGAATAATGTAGTTAAATAAACTACTGCCTGCTACTATACAGCCTGCATGAACACAATCGTGAGTGCACATGAGAATAAATAGGTCGCTGGGTCACCCTATGCCTATGACGTATTTGCTTCGGGTCTTCCGTCTAAAGGAGGGCTCGACCAACGGCTCTTCTAAGGTAATCGATATTTTAATCGAACCTTATCCGAGTCGATACATTATTATGTTAATACCATTCCACTATACAATGTCTGCTCTTTCTCTTTTAAAGTACACTTAATGATGTAATGATTTCAATTTAGTAACAAAGTTGTATTTGTTGGCTTAATTTTAGTTGCAGCAGCATAAAATTTGTTAGGGTGGCAGAAAATATGTATTTACATAAGTTTTTACAACATGGCCACTTTGTTAGTATATGTAATCACTCAACGATGTAATGTTTTTGTGTTGATATATGATCAAGAGGAACAAATAGTGTTTCCTTAAGAACATATTGCTAGCGTTAACTCAACATAAATCATGTAATGTGTAACTATGTTACTGTAAAAATCAGATGTTTAACTTCAACAAATAATTAACAAAGATAAAGTTGGATTACAGTATTACAAATATATAAATTTGTTTAGGCTATAGTGACATATAATACTTGCAGTAACGTATATTTTGCTCCTGTGGCAAATTATTTCTTTAAGTGTAGAAAATGTAAGTTGAAGTATAAACTTCTTCTTCTTCTTCTTCTTCTTCTGTGGTTGGCCTCTCTCTAAAAAAGTTCTAAAAAGTGTTTTGTGGAAGAACTTAAGAACAACAACTTTTATACAGGGTGGACAGGGTGTTCTGACAAGTAAATCAAACTTGTTTATGAACAATATGTTTTGCGTAGAAAAAATTTCCTAAAATTAAGATTCTATTAGACTTACTTTCTTACCATTTTCTTGAAGATGTTTCTAAAATTATTCAAATCACAAATTATAATATAATAGATAAACCGTATAGTTTATGGCGTATATTTAATAATAGATAAAGACAGTTTTCTTGTATAAATTTCAAAATAGTGTATCTTCCAGATTCACAAAGCTAATGGTTAACACCTATTCTCCAGTTTTACTTATTGAATTTTTAAGTATTTCTGTAATATCATTTGTTGAAATGTATCTAGTATTTCAAAGGTATTTACTATTACTACTTGTACATTTCAAATATGTAGAAAATTAATCTTTATGTTTTAGTGATAACACCGCACATTTCCTAAGAGGCGTACTTTTCTTCTGGGCAACCATATTTCAATTTAGTTTTTATTGTGTTCCAGCACAGTTTGTTTCTACAGAGGTATTGATAAACAGCGCCGCATATCATTTCCAAATAGCATTCTAATAAAACCGTTGTTTATAGGCTGTTTCTGTAGCCAACGCTTTGTATGAGTCAAATTGGGCCTCCTATAGTATTGTAAATATTCGCAGCAAATTTTTTTTGATCATGATAAAAGCACAAAACGAACCAAGATTTACTGCCGGAGGACTTGTGAACATTAACTTAGGAACCATAATAACAGTAAGAACTTTATTTATTTACTGCAAGCTAATCTTAGAAGAATCACAAAATACAGGATCATAAATACCATAAAATTACATGAGCTTACTTCTTCAACTTTATGGTCTGCTATGCCTTGGTAACATTTTCGTAAGCATTAAAAAAATAGTGAGTGATGATTTAATATCTACTCAAAAACTGTTTATCTTTATCACTATGACTACCAATGATAGTGGTGGTTATAGTATTCTATGGTATAATGATAGAGTTTCTAGTGCAGTGTGTACTTACTGATATTTAGCAAAGAAAAGCGGTAAAACAGTTAAAGACTATACGCTCCACGTTAAAATATGGTAGTCTAAGGGAACGTCAATTAGAATACACATACAATGCTGTATTAGGATAGAACGGGCATACACTGTACAGGTAGATTGTTATTTCTTTTAGGCGTAAAAACCAATCATGTCGATTTTTTTATAAATATAATATTTAAAAAAAATAATTACACAAAATTATCCCTTAATTGTATTGTTTAATATACTCATATTTATCTATTTATATCTCTAATATTTATAAAAAAGTGTTTATTTATAAAATATATTAAATATTTTATTCAAAAAAATTAACCCAGTCGGAATTAGAACCAGCGTTTTGTAATTGGAAATGTAACGCGCGTTTAATTCTACCATGTTGGTTGTTAATGACATGATAATTCAGCAGTATTTTACTTTTAAACGATTGGGTTCTACTCATAAGTCGATATCGAGGCATTTTTGAGAAGCAAGTCACTAGACTATTAGATTTATAGTTGCAGTTTTAGCAGCTTTAACCGCCAATATGTATTTTCTATCACTGTGGCGTAGCAGTTGCATACAGTGCAAATTTTATATCTTTTTACATTCAAATTTACTCCCATAAAAATTCGCATGTTTAATTAATAGAATAATACATTACGTAAGTGCATTAACACTCCTGACAGTTATGCAACCAATAATAATAATAATAATCTTACCTATTTTGGCAGCAATTAAAAAATGAATTATTTTTTAAAGAAAATTTAATAACCTCATACACATAATTCCCATTATTTCTTAAAAAAGTTTATTTAATAGCAAGGTATACAAAAGTAAAAAGAAATTTTACATTGGTATTGGTACCTCTTGTAAACGGTTTCTATCCACATTCGGCTCCGATGAACAACAGAACTGTATATTGATTTCTATCATTCAATTCCAATTAAACTGCTTTGTTTTTTTTATTCTATTTATATATGTAGCTAATGTATTTTTCCCTGGATGTTACAACCTGTTTATATAAACTTTTTCATGTTATGACGCCTAGTGTTAGAACAACGTCAAAAAATATAATTTGTATAAAAAAAATATTATATAGTAATAAAATATAGGACCTATAAAAATAATAACATATTCTGTAAAATTTGAAACAGATTTTTATAATTAAATTTATTTAAAAAAAAGATTTATAATATTTCTTAAATAATGAAATCTACTTTTATTTGTTTTCTAGCAAACTTGTTAATAACATTCTCAATATTAATATCCATATACCTATGAATATGTAATAGAGCTAACCCGGTTAGTCTTTCTTGAGACATAGTGGTTGTGTGTGTGTGTGTTGTAGTTTTGGCATCAGGAAACATAGTCCTCAGCCACAAAAAATGATAGTTGAATACTGCATACATAGTACTTATATTCGAATTTTGGCACTTTTCACTAAGTACACTAAGCCATCTAAAATATTTTTATTATTTGAAGATAATAAAGTGGTTAAATTTGTAGGTAAAAGAATATTATTTGCAACAAGAATTTTCAGAAATTGGTTTATTTGTTCTGAGTGATTACTGCACGAGAATATTAAATGATTTAAATCTGCTATGGAAGCATTGTCACATGAACATCTAGAGGAATCTGTAATGTGTATTTTAGTAAGATGGGCGGGGAAGCAACCATGATTGAGTCTCATTCTGGTGATGGTAGTAGAGTAGAATTTATTAACGTTATATTCTTGAATGTGTGGTATTTTGTTAGGGAGATTTGGATGAAGCAGTGTATAAGGATTATTTGATTTCGTGACATAATCTAGCCACATAATACTCCAACTGTTTCTGAGTTCATTTTTAAGTAATGGAATAATGTCGGCAGTATTATAAAAGTCTTGATAGTCATTTTCAAAAACAGCATCTCTGGCAAGTTTATCTACAATTTCGTTTCCTTTAATACCAGCATGGCCTTTAGCCCATATAAAGGTTATTTTTACTTGTGCACTATTTAACACCTGCAAACAATTTTTTATGTTCCACATAAGAGAATTTTTGAATTGATTGATGACATTTTTTGTTTTAATAGTCTCTAATGCTGATTTTGAATCAGTTATTATCACGCTGTTACCTATTCTATTATTCTTGATATAAATGAGAGATTGCCAAATTGCATACATCTCTGCTGTGTAAATTGAACTTTAGTTATGTAGTCTCATTTTGACGGAAAAACATTTGTCCCAATGGTAAAAGGCATATCCAGTACCGCGTTCATCTTTTGAACCATCTGTGTAGATTATAGAATAGTTTTTATAATTTGAAAGAATGGATATCATAATATTATTATTGATCATACTTAAATTCGAATATAATGGAAATATGATGTTAGGTCTGAACATATATGTATCAAAATTGAATCCAAATATTGGATATTTATCGATAGAATTTATTAATGTGTCAAATTTATTTGTAAAAACAAAGGCATCGACCAAAGGGGGATTATTTTTAATCCTCCAAAATTTATTAGTAAAGCATTGTGTTGTGAGATAGGCTAATTTACCGAGATTATTGTAACTGTCTTTTTCGCGTATTTTAATAAGGAATTTATTTGCTAGGTATTGTCGCCTGAGTTGCAAAGGCGGTTCCTGAGCCTCAGTCAGAATTGCATCACATGGAGAGGACTTCATTGCACCAATACAAATACGTATAGCTTTGTATTGAATTCGATCTATTATTTGTAGATTTGACTTGCTGGCAGAACCATACACTACGGATGCATAATCCAAAATTGAACGGATATAAGCTCTATAGAACATTAATGAAATTTTTGTATCGACGCCAAATCTTGTTCTAGAAACACATCTTAGCATATTAATCCCTTTCTCACATCTGCTCTTTATATAATCTATATGTTTTGTCCATAATAATTTACTATCGAGATATAGACCTAAGTATTTATAGACCTTAACTACTGGTATAGTAAGTTCGGACAAAACTATTTGTTCAGGTGTGTTTAGTCGATGTCTAGTGAAAAAAAGGGTCGCAGACTTATCTGGAGCTATGTTGAAACCTAGACTTTGCAAGGAGTCTTTAACAGCATCCATAATGCTTTCTAGAACATGTAGGCACCGTTCATATGAACTTTGGATGGTATAAAAGGCAAAATCATCTGCATATTGAACTATGTGGCAGGAATCCACCTCAATGTAGTGCAATTCAGCTGTATATATATTAAATAAAAAGGGACTTAAAACAGACCCTTGAGGTAGACCTAGCGACAATAGTCTCGGGCCATGTAAAATATTATTATGGTCTCTTAGGTATATTTTACGATTTGTGAAAAGATTTAAAATATTGGTCGCTACCTTATCACCAAAACCGAAATTTCTAAGTTTATTTGCTAATATGTTCAAATCCACAGCATCATAGGCTCCCTTTATATCAATAAACAAACAAGCAATATATTTATTTTCAGAAAAATTTACTTGTATGTGGTTAACTAGTTGCGTAATGGCGTCTATCGTGCCATAACCTTTACGATATCCATACTGAGATACCGGAAGAAGATTACTTCTTTCTGCGAACCATTCTAATCGCGCTTTTACAATACGTTCAAACGTCTTTGTTAATGTAGAAAATAAAGAAATCGGCCTATACGCTGCAGTAATAGTGTGATCCTTATTAGATTTTGGTAACAGGGTAATAATAATATCTTTACTATTCTCTGAATAATTACCATGTAGCCACCAGTCATTGTAAATATTTAAAAGAAATGTTTTTGCTGTTTCGGAAAGATGTTTAATCATCTTGTATGTGATGTTGTCTTGTCCAGGTGCTGTATTTTTAGAAGTTTTAATTAATTTAAAGACATAGTGGTTCGCAGCCACGATTTTAATCTTTTCAGTGCAGAAAAACTTCTTTCTGCAGAAGCAACGCTAACGGGCAGAGTACATAATATTTGTAAAATTACTTTTAATGTTGGGTAAATATTGGCGTCACATTCTCTGTAAGCATCTAAAGCATTTTCTGGTAATTGTTCTTTTAGTTCATTTTTCTTTTGCAATTGTAATTTCCAAAATTCCAATTCAGACTTAAATTGCTATTCCACATGTTGCATTTTCAGGTAAAATTTTATTTAAATATGTTGCAATAGATTTTAAAGTGACATCTAAATCTTCGTCAGTTGTTGTCAATAAAATATTAGGTATTATTGTGTTAAAATTGAACAAATTCATTGTGTCTTTATTAAATCTGTATTGCAGATCCGCAATAATATTATCCAGTATTGGTAAATATATATTAATTCGATAATAATCCTCTATAATAGGTTGATCAACATTTGGTCTATTTCTCTGATATTTGGTAATTCGAGGTTTTGTCATTTCAATTTGTAATTCGTTTAAAATATTTACTGCATCATTATAAATTGTTTTAAACGATTAAAAATTTTAAAACTGTTTTTGCCAAAATATTCCCACTAAGTATAGGCTCATGAGTAATATCATTATAATTATCATTATGACAATCAATGAATTCCACAAACTCTTCATTAATTTCCGAGCACTCAGATTTCATATACAATCTTATTACAAGAGACATTTGTGAAATATGTCTAATATCGGTGGTTTCATCGAACATTATGCTGAAATACGTTGCTTTCTTAACCTGTGTTAAAATAATATCTTTAACTTCTTCTCCACATAAAGCAATTAACTCATTTTGAGTCGTGTTACTTATGTAGGTGGCATTTGCTTGACTGTTTTCCAAATGATTTTTTAAAGTTATGTCACCAGCTGCAATTCGAAAACGTAGAATTTCACGAAAATTACCCTCGTTTGTAATAGATTTTGTATTTAAGAGAGAACCAGCGTCACGATGACCTCGTAAGGAAATATTTTGTTTCCCCAAAAAAAATATACTTTCGATTATTGGTTTTAATCTATTTCTATTTTCTTCAATTTGTCTAAGTCTTTCAATATTTAGTTTATTTCTTATATCTCGTGAATGGCTATTAAATGATTTTATAAAATTTTCCGCATAAACAATTGAATTTTTGTGAGTTATCAAAACACCATCTTTACCTGATAATTTAGAATAATGGGATACTGGCTGAGATACTAATTTTTGCAATGGTACTTGTTTGTGCAATCCACCAAAATTTGCAAAAAAGAAGCAATATTTGCAAAAGATTCCGTTTAAATGTTTAGAAAACATTAACCAATTAAATTGTCTAAAATGTTTTTCAGACAAGTAATATTTAACATCTTTTTCCCCTTTTTTATGTACAGAATAGGGTAACACAAAAGTATCATTTGGTTTCCATTTACAATTTAAAATTCGAAATTTATCAATTTCATCAACATTAACATTACTAAATTTACCTATATCAATGTAAATTTCAACGTTACTACATGTACATGTTGTTGTATGCTCTTCTTCTTGTATTTCCCTTTTCTCGTGCTGGGAACAACCTAATAAAGATCCAGAAGATTCTACTCCGTATTCGATAAATGTCGATGTAGATGTAGATGGATGATTTAAATTGACTGTTGACATAGATTGATCTTTATTTGTTGAAGAATTATCAGTTTTTTTAATTTTCTGAACAAATGAATCCAACGTAGATAATTTTCGTTTTCGATTATCCATTTTTATTTATTAATTTAATTGTACTAAAAATAAAAATAATAAAAATAAGAATAGGCCAGTAAAATAGAAACCGTTGGTAGAAATAAATGTTGGAAAGCGGGAGATCGTTTTGATCGCTTCGTTTGACGTCAAATATAAGTATCCTAGGTTTGCACGGTCCTTCGACTCGAGCTTACCTGAGGGCATCAAAAGGACCACGAAATCTTCGAACCGTTCTTGAGATATCAAGATTTACGTTTACATCAAAAACTGCAAGCAACGTCGTCCACCACGAAACAAATATTGCTGCCATATTTCAATCAAATGGAATAAAAATAAAATGACAGTGGTTTTCATCTACCAATACTTAGGGGTGATAACACACAAAAAATTATCTTTTTTCGAAATGATCGAGCGACCAGTACTGCACTACTTCATATGGATTGATCCTAATTGCTATGTTGGGGGATGACAAAAAAACGGCCATTAATTTAATCCGCAACCTCTATAATATCAAAGCTTAGATATTTCTCGACTTATATTAACAATCAGAATCAGTCTAACGGAGTTTTTTATACGGAAAGCCTCTGGGTGTCCGGTCTGACGAAATATCAAAAATTTGTAAAATTGTCGTTTCTCGACCGTCGATTTCGACTATACCACTGGACCGAATTTAAAGTGTTGGATACTCATCCGACGCAGAATTTAATGCTCTTTAATTCTTGTAATAGTAAAGTTTCTGTTGGAAAGCACCGCTTTGGAGTTATAAGCGAAAAACTAAAAAAGGGCTGAAGATTTCGTGGTTCTTTTGATGTCCTCAGGTAAGCTCAAGTCGAGGGACCGTGCAAAGCTAGGGTACTCATATTTGACGTCAAATGAAGCGATCGAAACGATCTCCCGCTTTCCAACATTTATTTCCACCAACGGTCCATATCCGGTCTAATTTTACTGGCCTAGAAGATCCATTAAGGTCCAAGTGTACCCAAAAAACGTGTGTTGTTTGTTTCATAAATAATATAATAATGTGATAACTTTAGTTTTAAGTTAATACTCTAAGAATATTAAAAACTTGATTACCTAACTTGTTTTGGAAAAAAAATTTTAAATTATATTATTTCACATGTTATATAAGAAAAATTAATTTTAGAGAAACTGTACATTCAAAATTAACCAAAATACCACTGGAGTTTCATAGTATTTGAACTATTTTCCCAAAATTTTACGAAAATCGTATGTCTAGCGACTAAATTATTGCCAAAAAACCTGCTTTTTGCAAAAAAAAACTGCTTTTTTTGGCAAAGAGGAGGTAATAGTTTAGTCACTAGACATACGATTTTCTTAAAATTTTGGGAAAATACTTCAAATACTATGAAACTCCAGTGGTATTATTTTGGTTAATTTTGAATGTACAGTGTCCCTAAAATTAATTTTTCACGTATAACATGTGAAATAATTTAATTAAAAAATTTTTTTTTTCAAAACAAGTTAGGTAAGCAAGTTTTTAACATTCCTAGAGTATTAACTTAAAACCAAAGTTATCACATTATTATATTATTTATGAAACAAACAACACGCGTTTTTTGGGTACACTTGGACCTTAATAAAATTGTATCTAGATCAGATCATAACATCATATTTTTAAAAGTAATCTTTTTAAACGATTTAATATAGGAGAAAATAACAATTAGCAAAAATTAAACATAAACAATAAATACATTACATTTACATTCTGATATTTATATTAAATTAATGTAAATAAAGTAATATAAACAGATATAAAAAATAGCGCGGGCCTCTATGCAAAAAAAACAAATATACAGTAAATAAGATATAATTTCTAAGAAGAAAAATATATTGTACACTTTTTGTAGCCAGGAATTTTATTTCTAGAATATGTTTAAAAATATAAAAATATCTGGTATGGGCAACACAATGGTATCAATGCACAATTATACAAGTTATCGATATACTGACAAAAGATAGTTTTTGAAAAAATTTTTTTTAACAAATAATGAGAAAGAGTGTAAGAAAGTAAAAATAATAATTTTGAACTGATCTTAAATATAAAATTTAGATCAAAAGATCACAAAAAAATGATATGAGATCAGATCAAGATCATCTAATTTATGAAGATCTAACTCAGATCAAAGATCTCTAAATTTGATCTAGATCAGTGCCAACACTAAATAATAAAAAACACCTACAATCCAAAAACTTACCTTATGTATAATTGATTAAATTATAATAAATTGGTAACGTAATTAATAAGTAACCACTAATAATTTAATTATTTATTATATGCGACGTGCAATCGTGCAAACTTTTTCGTTTTCTATCTTTTACATTTAAAACCAAGCAAGACAAGAAATATTATGAATTGAACTAAGAAATGCGATTCCCACTTTTTTAATGTAATACAATGTAACGATTAAGGATACCAAAGAGATGAATAGTATCAACGTATGTCGAGTAGTATTAGAAAAGGGAACCCGTGCCAAGGCCAAGGCAGAAAGTCTTACGGCGCGGCGCGCTTGAGCAGTCAACTTCACTTTGTTTATATTTTACATTAGCGGGAGTCTCGTGTACCAGTTCCTTACGACTTTCCAGGAGTTTTGGAAAAATTCCTCGTCATAGATTGCCGACTAGATTTACCATAACTTGTTTGTTTGAAGTATTGGTTATTTTCTAAGAATAAAAATAAATAAGCGAACGAAAAATTCTTAGGGGGGGGGGTAATTACCCAATTACCCCCCCCCTGAAACCGCCATTGCACTATGTGCACACTTGCATATTCGTATTCACTATTTCTGTATGAGTACCAGTGGCGTGCGGTAAGAATTTTGGCTAGGGAAGCAACTACGATTTTAAATTTAATATACCTAGGTACAGGCACGGATCCACGGGGGGGGGATCCCTCCTCAAAGTTTTGATATATACTTTAGTACTATAGTTAAATAAATTTTGAATGTAAAAGTAGTTAATGTTTATTAAATATTGTGCAATATATATAACATTTATAAATAAATAAATATACATAGGATAAAAAAAGAAATAATGTTTGTATAGTAATTATTATTATTTTATTTAAAACAATTATTTTCAAAAAATTTTCCTCCCCAAAACAATCCTCTGGATCCGCCCCTGCTAGGTACAATAAAAAATAGCGTTCTAATTATTAAACTTAAAAGTTTTTTAAAGAAGAACTAGTCATGACGATAATGCAATTTTAAATTTGCATACAGAACAAACTAAATAGAATTATTTGTCTTAAAAAAATCCAACCTATATAAATTGAAATAATAAAATGTTTCAAAATAGAGTCTCATCCGCAGATTTACATTTAACAAACACTAAATTGAACAAATAACCAAATTATAATAAATAAACATTTGAGCATGAAGCACACTAAAAATAATGTGACCTTACTACGATGCACAAGGCACCCGTCGACTAATAAAACGAAGGCGCGACAGGCCGGCTGGCGGGGAGAAACGCAATAAGCAACGAAATCAGTGCTTATATGCAGTGTATGTAACACATTTGAATCGGTGTTACCTTTCCGCGCAAGTTAATAAGCTTAATTTAAAATAGTACTCTAAATAATTATACTTTTTGCTTTACGGAATTGATATTGAGCTTTAAGTTGATTAAATATTACAAATTTAAATAAACGATAACCAAAATTTTATAAAAATAGTTTTGTTAGCATTGTTTTTTATTTTTAATAAATTCTTGAGGGAAGCATTGCTTCCATGGACCGCACGCCACTGATGAGTACTAAGGTACTTTGGTTGCTTTATTATACTGTGAGTCGTTTTAATATACAAACCAATAACCTTTATTTTTTTCTATTTTAGGTTTACAAGTTTGCTTGGTCAGCATATACACTAATGACAAGTGGGAATTCCAGCACTAATAAAATAAGAGTTAATTAATCTTGTTTGGAGTGTTTGGATATTAACTGCTTTTGTTTCATCTACGCTTCAAATAATTTACTAATTGTTATTCCTAGAGTAAATTATTATTTTTAAGGTACAGGACGGTACTTCAAAACTGAACAACGGCCAAATCTATAAAAAGTTAGCATTAAACATAATACAATATACATTAAATAATAGACATCAAGACAGGGCCGGCTCAAGGTGAGATTTTCACCCGGGCGAGAGGGTAATTCGGCGCCCCTTTTAAAACCAAAAATCACCTCGTTGGAGAATAGATTAGAAAAAAATAACATTTTATTATAACGTCATTATTACCATTATTACCAAAAACAAGAAATAATAAACGGCAAAAATCATTTTTATCGGCAAAAATCAGTTTCTGACTCTACTGAATTATTCCAGCTCACCTGCTGTTATTTCTCTTATCAGTTAAATTACTCGAGTCGACCACGTGATTTCGGCTTCCAGCCGCGTGATCACTACGTGATTTGCGATTCTTTTTACAATTTCGCCCTCGTAATTTCGGTGGCCTAGACTCTTCATTGGTTTGTTAGACTGTTAGAGTATAGGTATTTCTGGCGATGACGCGAGCGCGGTGGAAATTCCCAAACAAAACATTGATTCTTCGCACGACCACACGGTAATTAATATCGAGCACCGTAACACTGTAACAGTACTTAATACTACGTAATAATCGTTGTAATGAGAAAATTATTTTTTCATGCTTGAACTTTAAATTTTTTTATCGCCGATTTGGCGCCCCCCAACGCGGCCATGGGCAGTCGGCCGGGTCGCCCGTGCCTTAAGCCGCTCCTGCATCAAGAGTAAGTATATTATATGACAAGGGACTAAAGTGTATCTTTTATTCTTAAGTCTCATGGTATATGTATACATTATTTTTTGCACGACCTAAAGAACTTGATCGCAAGTGCCTTTACGTACTACGCTTAAGACACTTAACTGACACGACTGCTTTGGCTTTACATTTCAAAAATGAAACTCACAAATTTGATTTTGAGAATACAAAAATATTAGCGACTGAAGACAATTATAATAAACGGTTATTTTTAGAAATGTGCTACATCAATCAAAATTCTAATAGTATCAACTTTAGATCGGACCTACAAAATTTACATACCACATACAATTTTCTATTGACATTGAATACATTGGCAGGTGATCAGTGATACGTATTGTAGTATATTCCTAGTAATAATAATGTAAGTATAGAAACTTTTTGTTATACTGTGTTGTTATTTAAGAATGTGATGTTTTCCGGGAAGTAGTTATGGTATTGACATTTTAAAATTGACATTTTATTGACAATCATAGAACAAAAAGTTTCTTACAGATGTCAAATCCTGTTTGACCTTTCTAGTTCATTTAACACATATGTGTACTTTAATTAGTTATACCCTGACGAAGATTGTAAAAATAATCGAAATATAGGTATATACTAAAAAACTAACAAGTTTTTAATTGGCTGACAGTACCCAAAAATATTAATAATTAAACAATACAGTCATAAACTAATTTTATAGAACCTATTAATCTAATCCAAAAAAACGTATTAAATCAAATTAACAAAATTATATAACAGTTATTTAATTCTAATGTCACCGATTTTAAGTGACCTTGAGCAACGTCTAGCCTGCAAAATCCATGAGGCGAGAACGAATAGTCAGAATTACCCAGAATGCTTCTTTTTACATACCCTAGATTCTGGAAGCCCGATAAACAAGAAATGTTTATGAAATTGTTACTATAGGTAACTTTAGAGCTACTAATTGATCAGAGTGGATTGTTTTATTAACCTAATCTGTAACATAAGCTCTAACCTAACCAAATTTCTTAAACATTTCACCCACACTGTTTCTAATCTTCATAGAGTAGACATCCTTCCAATAACATACTGTTCAACAGGGTCCTTCGATTAATTATTTTTTTAATTTAAAACAACCTAAGATTAGATACATTATTACACTAAACGAAACTCAACTCGTGAATCAAATTGACATTTATTAATTGAAGACAAAGTTCTTTAAATATTTTATTGATAAAATACAAAAACCAGTTTGACTATTAAAGATATCTACACTTCTAAGGCTATTGTAGCAGTCGAACCTTTTGTCTGCTGTTTGCTTTTAAACTCTGACGTTGGATGCGCTCCGATGCGATTTATTGGTGATATTTATCATGTGATTCTCTTTTGTTTTGTTCTGATATTGAGCAATGCCATAGTGTGTTTGGCACATATGCATTCTGAAAGTCTTCGTGGGCAATCTAGACTGTTGGCTCAACATAAAACAGTCACGTCAGCGTCGGCCGGAAGCGGCGAGGATCTTCGTTTAATAAATAGTTGTAGCTTCGCAAGAAGAGAGACCGTGGGTTTATTATGCAAGTTTTAATATTATAACGCATAATGATGAAGAGAGGAATTGCATAATTAATTAATTTCATTTAAGATTTGTATCCTCTGAACAGGTGAATAGAAGTACTCGTCAATCGAAACCAAAACTCCTTATGCCATTTTTGATTTTATGAAAATATCGAAAACATTTGCTAAAACGGTCAACTTTTGAGAACTGCTAAAGATAATAGTCAAATCAAACTGTGACGTCACCTAACATTAGCAGCATTAATGCATCAACTGCTTGCTATCTTTAAACCAGTGACCACCAACCCACTTTTCAAGAGTAATTTTCTTTTCTCGGTTATTATGAAAGATAATCATAATCGCTAATGATGTTAAGCTGTTTTGTTGCATTTTATGTGTACTATCACCTATCCAGAGGATACGAATCTTAGGTGAAACACGGAAATAATAGATGAAAACATTGGAAGAAAAATGTTAAAGGCGAATATACATCATAAACAAAGTCGAAAGGGTATATTTAATTGTAAGAAAGATACAGTAATAGGTAGGTAGGTAGGTACAATAACAAATATCTTGAAAAATAACTATTATAAATTAATTATCACTGCTCTACAAACAAGTCATCGGTCTGGTGCCTGAGGTATATACATGGGTTTTGTCTAATTTTAATATATAGAATACGATAGTAATACTCGTTTTACCCAATCAGGTTTTTAAGGTACAGTAGATAGCCATCTGAAATATAAGATCATGCTCTATAACGCGTCGTAAAATCCTTATGCTGTCAATTTTGTGGTGTCAATTGTAAAAATTATAAAATAATATGTTCAATAGTATTAATTTAATAGTAAAGAAAATCATACCAATCATTTATGTAAAACTTCTATGGGACTTTTTTCTATGTGATGCGTCAAGACAGTCACGCACAAGGTTCCAACAGTAATCCGCAATTATTTGGACATCCCATCTTCCCTGGTATCTTTCATTCGTAATTTTTATATCCTGGTGGAACCGTTCTTCGTGTTCTTTGCTAAAATCGCCCAGGTTTTTCGGAAAATGGTCCAAAAGACTATGCAAGTAGTGAACTGTTATGCACATATTCCAGCCAAGCTTCTGAAAAAAGGACAGCATATATTTTATACGATTTCCAAGAAAGTTCTTCACAACTAAAGCAAATGATGCCCAAACATTCTTTTTAAATTCATTTATCGAGTCCATAAAATGAGGAACTTTAACCTTATGAGCCGTCTTATTTGGGGGTCCATCAAAAATTTCTGATTTCAGCTTTTCTTTGCTCAATTCAGGAAAAGTAACTGCTAGATAATTGACACATGAACTATCGTTAATTAAAGCATTTATATTCATAAATAAATAAATATAAATTTACAAATTGTTTCATAAGACCCAATTTGATATGCATTGGGTAGCAAAATGATTTTGCATCGATGGACCAGAGGTTCATTTATAACATTCTGTTTCCCTATTATGATTTCTTTCCTTGCCAATCTGTTTTATATCAAATAGTCATCTTTTGTCTGTCCTAAAGACACAAAAAGCAGCGTCATTTTGTGTAGCCACTTTGCTATCCAAGAAGAAGATTTACCATTTTCAGATCTCTGTAAATTACCCACTGATGTTTTTGATACTTTATTTTATTCAAGACTATAGCTATTGCCTTGTATTCTTCTTTCATTTGTGTAGAATGACAAACTGGGATTGGGCATACTTGTTTCCATTGTGTAAAGGGACACACTTAAAAAAATGAAAAAATGAAAAACCTATTCAAAGAAATACCTCAAATGTTTCCTGAAGCTATATTTCTTAGGTACAGTCATTAGCAAATGTCTTGTCCCGAGCAGGCAACACATTTAACAATTCTGGTAAAAGAAACGACGTACGTTTCGGTGCAGAGTTTCTTTTGTTTACAAACAACACAGCAAATCTAACCAATTTTAAAGGTTGCTACCCTACCTAGAGTGGCTTTGTATAACAACAATAGAGTAATAAAAACTGCTATTTTCAAGTGAGTTTCTTATTTTACTGGAATACAAAACAGTCGTTTCAATTCCACTATCGTTTCTTCTATTTTAAGAAATAAATATCGTATACTTTTTTCTACTTTATTATAAACTCTATTAATTTATTTACGAGTTCGGTTTGTTTATTTACAAAGTTTAATTATTTTGTAAACACTAAAAAAATAAAATTTTTAGTACTAACTGTAATCATTTTTTATTGCAAAAATTAGTAAAAATAATAAATAATCAAAACTATTAATCATTCCCCGAGTTTCCAAAGTAGAATCAGATTGGGCATACAAACGAGGCATATTTAAACATTAAGGGCCGGTTTATTCACCTTCAGGTAAAATTACCAGTAGTTGCCAGTCAAATAAATTAAGTTTAATAATAAATACAGTTTGGGTATATTCACAGGATTATATCTTGAAAGTAGTTAGTGGAATGTTTATGAGAAAGGGCCCAACTTTTGCAGTCAGGTAATACATGCAAGAGAGAGATGGGTAATTGACAGAATAATGTGTTTGGGAGAAAAATTAAACCCATACTTAAAAGGAGGAGGGATTTAAAAATCTGTAATCTTTCACAAATATTTTCTAAAAATTTTAGGTAAACAGATATTAATGATATAGTTATATGATCTAAGGTTCTATGCTTTGTCAAGGGTGTTTCTTAATTTTTGTTTTGTGACTGTTTTGTTTTTAGTACTGACTATATCTATGTTTCTAGTTTTTTCTTAGTTTGTAGTATTTTTATTAAAACAACTGAATATTTAATAACTTTTTAAAATTTTAACGTATTTACATAAATATAAATGCCTATATTATAACTTGTAACGGGTACATTTTCCAACAGCATTTAGTATGCATAATTTTGCATTTAGTCTTATTAAAAATCTTAAGTTCGGTCCTGTGGACTTCGCTTTATTTAAACCAGCATTTCATCATGTAAACATTTCCTATAGAAAGTACTTTTAGGAAAAGATTATTTTATATTTGATATAATTAAACAACGTGGTGTCACCAAGAATGATGTTTTTCAGTATTTGTTTGCTTATATTTTAATATAATATCGATTACTTCGGGAAAGACCTTGATAAGAAACTGTGTGAAGTGCTTGGTCAACTTATTTTATAGAGATATTTCTGTTAACATTCTGAGAATACAGAATTCGAAAATACAATTTTCTTTGTTAGTGATCTGCGTGTTAAATTTTAAGTCAGTTTACGGCGTAGGAATTTTGTCTACACGCCAGACGCTGTACCACCGCATAAGTTTGGCGCGCGATTTCTGGCGGTTCTACTTTTTGTATTTGAGTCTAGAATCCTATAGAAGGTCAAGTAAAAAGCTCCCTTGCTGCATAAAAACAGATGTAACCACGCGAAGCTACGGGATCCGAGGAAATAAAAACGCTCGCTGGGGTTGGCGCAAAAAGATTTACCACCGAACCCTTACAGCAAGCGGTCGATTGCGGTCGATATTATAAATGTACACACTTTAACTTGGGGTGTGCGGGTTCTTCGTTTGAGTTCAGATCAATAATGATTGATCTATAATCACTGCTACCGAATTACAGTTAGTTATAAATCCTTTAGATTTGCTATAAATCTAAATACAGTACAGTACCGTTTCAGTGCTATTTTGTGCAAAGTGCCAGTTTTAAAAGGAATTCCGTCTCGATAAATCGTGTTAGAAAGATTTATAATTTTGTAACGCGAGTAAACAAAGGTGTTTCACTTTTTGGCAAAGAACTATTAAAAACAATTATTTCGTTTCGTTTGGTTTTAAGACCAGTGCAGTTTTCTTCAGGAAAGATCAATTGTAATCGATCCAGAATTTAATGATCGACTCCCGTATTTTTATAAATTAAAATTCCGCTTAAAGAATTTAAACGCATTTAGTGCTACTAGTGATTAAAAACAATTTAAGTTCCTGAAACATTATTGTTATTTTCTAAATGAAAGTAAATACGTTATTACGTATAAACATTTTAAAATCTTGGTTTTTTTGTGCTCGACCCAGTTTGTTTATGAAACCATATGGGCGAATGACAGTAATTAAATTGAATCGAGTTTCTGGTACTGAAAATCAACACTTCAATACAACGCCGAGTTCAACAACAATTTTCCGAAATAAAGGACAATTTCCAATTTCTACTGGACTATATGTATTTGTATTCCACGAGTTTGGTGGATGAAATTCAAGGTACCGTATTTTTTAAGTGATTGTTTTATAATGCAGTTAATTAAGAATCTTTTAGTTGAAGATGGTTGCAATTTTTCTTTAGGAAGAGAGCTCTCTACTTTATTTAGAAATCTTTAAAATTAATGTATTTTAAAATCATCCAAATTGATAATAATTGAATTAATCTAATTTGCATAATATCCTTTAGATATTTGTTTATAGATTTTGTCAACAAAGTCAAGTCAACTTAAACTTTATTACCTGAATAAAATTTATTGAATAATTCTTTTAATCGATCTTATAAACTTCTTGGTTATTTCTGTTAATTATTGAAAGGTCTTATATGAATCTTTTTGATTTACTTTAGTGTAATTATGATCTAATGAATATTGATTAGACTTGTAATAAATGTACGAGTGGTGTTTTATTTATTTTATATATATATGTATTGTTATGTCTTAACCATATGTTTTTCCTGTTAAATAAATGTTTTCAGTTCAAAACTAAGGATCTAGAAAACGGAACCATATAATTATAAACATCTTATTTCATTTTTATTACAAAATTTTAAATTGACAAAATCTTTTTGATTCAACTAAATATTTTATTCATTTTCTGGTTAATGAATTTAATAATTTTTAATGCTTATTCAATTAACATCATTGATTGGTTATTTATAATCAATACTTTAAGCTTCATAATTAGATGGCGCCCTTTTTGAGTTATTATTTGTGTTTTGAGACCTTTATCTACTCCTTTTCACAATTTATACAGCTGTGGAACCAATACCTACGACTTGAATAATTAATTTGTAAGAGAGAGTTTAAATCTCAAGCTGTGGCAGATATTTTGAGTTTCTTAGATACAGTAAGTATGAATCATTTTATATAAATTTTATATAGTTCTTATTGTTTATTTTGAGAAAAAAAACGAAAGTTTCACCGGCGCCCAATCGCGGGGCATTTTTATAGTTGTGTTCTTGTGTAAAAAAAGTAAAGTTTCAAACTTTATTTTTATTTATCGCTTGCATTAATTTCTGCGATTATTTAATTATCTAAAATACTCCTAAGCCTCTATTTTTTGATGATTGTTTTCATTATTATTTTCGTTTAGTTATTTTTTATTAAAGGTAAAGAATGAAACATAAACACGCTATATAACTTTATTTAACTAGTAGATGCTTCTATTTAAAAGGACTATTTTATAAAGTGTGTCAAAGAAATTTTGAATAGAATGAGTAACAAGCGTGTTTTCAAAACAAGCTTTAAAGAATTTAAATATCTTGCCCAGGTAGTTGTTCATCTCTGTTTAATTCGGTCTCTTTCGTACACAGTATAAATTGTCCTTACTCGAGACAAGACATTTGCTAATGACTGTACACTTTTAAATAAAACTAATTTATTTAAATAAATATTTTGTTTTGTTACATAATATTATATATAAAATGTATATAATGAATATATATGAATATCTTCTAAGTAGTAAACATCGACTCATATTGGGTTATTTTGAGCAATCTATGTACACTGCCGTCCATTTGAAAGTGCCCGATAGACCCGATTTATCTCGATTATATTTTCTATAACTTATTCTAAGCTGATAAATAAATTATTTTAAACAAACATTTGAAAATAATAATAAACCTTTCATTCCACTGCAGCTGTTATAAACACATAGCCCATGGAATAATCCTGACTTACACGATGTCATTTAGGAATATTACATATAAAGAGTCGTGCACTTTCAAATGGGCGGCACTGTACATGGTCAATAATGATAAATTATATATGTTTGAGCCCACGATAGATTTTCGACGGGAAACTGTTCTGTTTGCATTCAGGCATATTAAACGCAGACGCTTTTAATAATAGGATCTTCATTTAATGGTTGTATTTTGATACAAACAAAATATATGTTCTGTTAAATTAATTACAACGTTTGATGTTGCTTGGAATACACATTATTTGCTACTTTGTTTTAGCACGGAATGCAGATTATTACAGTATATATGAATTATTCACAATTTTTAAAAGACACCGAAAGGTATAAGATGTTACAGATTATGATGATGATGATAAACAAAATTCAAAGCATCAGAATTTTACAGAGCGTTATAGAGCATGATCTTATATTTCAGATGGCCTATCTTCTGAATCTTAAAACCTAGTCCTGGTTGGGCAAAACGGGTATTTTCATCGTATTCGGCACATAAAAATTAGTCAAAATCCATGTTTATACCCCAGGCATCTGCCCGATGCTTTTTTTTTGTAGAGCAGTGTTATACTAACCAGTTTTAAATTCAGTACGATTGCTAAAGTTAATAATACACTTTCCAAGCGCATCGAGTAATAAGGGATAGAATTTTGCTTCAGGTTGAAGTTAAAACTATTAAATAATGAAGTTCTTTGATTTTAACTGTTTAGGAAAGAAAATACAAATATGAAATGATCGAAAATTGTAATTTTTAACAGACGATATTATTATGTTTGCTTTTTATCTGTTGTACTGATAAAATTGCATGAATAAACGGTGTTATAATGAGATATCTAGGTCAGCTGTATTAGTTTCACTGGATTGTATAATAGTTAAAGATCTAGATAGGCATGTGTAATTAGCATATACAAACCTTGATTTTCGTGTTTATTAAATTCTTGAGATGAGAAATATTTCTTAAATCTCATTGTACATATAATCAGGACCCGAGCCGCCCAAGCACACCTTCTAAGAGATTACATTTTTACAACTAATCAAAACAAGATACGCAATTTCAGTTCTTCTTGTTGATGTGTAAAGCAAAAGAGAACGTTTGAATGCATTAATTTAACGTTAGAATTTGATATCTTGAATTTTCTTCTAGCCCGACTCTGTGGTCCACCAAAAAAGTTGATTTAATGTGACCGGAGACATAAAAAGTTGTCGATTTCGCTTATAATAAAAATCAGGTTTAGATTAGGTTCGTTCTAATCAAGTTCTGAGTTAGATTAAACTACTTACATGGTAAAGATGATTGAAGGCGACCAAGCTAACATTATTATTGGACCGGAACTTGATTATATCGTTCCAGAAGAGGCCTTTGCTGAAATGATTTGGAATTCGTTAAGAAATAGAGATCCTGAATATATTGTTAACGTGAGTACATTTTGCATGTCGATTTTTGGTGATATGAATTATTTAGTTCTCAATATGTTATCATGCAAAAACGCTGTTGAATACAACTGTTGAGATTAAGTGTTTTCAAATTTATTTATAATTTGAGATTGTTTGTAACTCATATCTTCACTCATTACATAAGTTATTTTACTTATAAGGGCCATGGCAGATAACTCAATTAATGGGAGTGAGCAATACCTTTACCATCTGCTAACAACCTTGAGCCTTGTTGATTCAGAAACATTATTAAATTTATGAAATAAATGCACTCGGATCTATTAATAATAGTGTATTATATACCCAGGGACTAAAGTGCATCTTTTAATCCCGAATGTGAGTTTATTCGTGTTAATAAACACATGCGGGATTAAAAGGCACTTTAGTCCAGTGGTATATACGCTATTCTTTGCACGTCCTAAAGGACTTAATTGCAAAAATTAAAAATTTCGAGGATTTTTCCGAAAATTCATTCTCAAAATTGTCTTTCTGACAATTGAACTTTGCAAACGCCAAAATCACATAGTTTCAGGATAATAAATCCTAACATGTACCGCGATTACTTTTTTGTTTATTTGTAGTTGTCATAGAAACACTTTACTCCCTCAGGGAGTAAAAGTGCTACTTTAGGACGTGCAAAAAATACTTTGTAAATTCAATTAAAGGTCTATATAATCTGTTTCAAATATGTTTCCATATTTAATCTTGTAGCAGTGCACATGCGTTCGAATAGATGTTAGACTACCACTTTTCTTCTTTAGCTGATCCCTTTGGTTGTTTCTGTTTCAGCATAACTAACTATACGTCTTTATTGAATACCTGTTTATTAGATTTGTACTGAAAAAGCACTTAAAATACAGTGGCGTGCGGTCCATGGAAGCAATGCTTCCCTTAAGCGTTTATTAAAAATAAAAACCAATGCTAACAAAAATATTTTTTTATAAGATGATATGTTTTTCTGTAGGATGGTTACAATGAGTGTGAAAAATTATTTACTTAGAGTTAGCCATAAAAAGTTAGCCCGCCTGCATCATCCCCATATTATTTTATCTTCCTAATTTTTTATAACACTACAATATTTTTCAGAGAGAATATCTGTCCAAAAACGTTTGTATGGTGGCGTAAGATTTATAAATGAAATACCAAGGAATCCGTCGGGGAAAATACTTAGGAGGAGGTTATTGGAAATCTATAAAAATAAGATTAACTGAAATAAGATTTATATGTATTATACTTGTGCACTGTTTAATAGTATATTATATACCAAGGTTGTGAAGAGTTTTTTCTAGAGCCGAGCATTATTAGATCCCGAGATGCGCAGCATCGAGGGATATAAGATGAGAGGCTCTAGAAAACACTCCACAACCGTGGTGTATATATTATTTTTTTCACTACTAGTACTTTTATTCCTTTTATTCTTCTCACATAAAAAACGTACTATCGCGATCACGGATTTTTTCCTGGATGCCAGTGTATAATGGGATGAATTTTTGCCCCGTGTTACACTAAAATCTGGATTATTGACTAGTAGTCAATAATAAAAAATTATTTACCACTAGGCAAGAAGGCTAACTTCACAAGGTGACAACAGACTAGATAATAGTATGTTTTAAAGCTAGTAGTGAAAAAAATAAAATTGTGATTAGATAATAAGAATAAATATCAAGTTGATAATAGAAATGATTCAAGTAAATTGTATGATATAGTAGTAAATTTCATTGATTTGTCTTAAGCTTTCTGTTTGGTTCGAGTTTTGAACTAAATAAGGTGATGGTAAAATTTCTACTATTAGTAAATTTTAGGTTTTATCAAAGGCGGCTTTTGCTATGGTTTGCAGGTTTGCGTAATCCCTAAAAAAGTTAACGAAAAATATTTAGTTTTTCGTAATAATAGCCAATGCAATTTAATCAATTATAATACAGTGTGTCGCATTTAAGATGAATACACTTCCGTAATTTCGTTATTTTTAGGAGTAAAAATTTGAATGTTGGCACAATGATACATATTCACGAGTTGCATTTTTTAGGCGCTCAACTTAAATGTGAACTGTAAACCCAGCCTACCACCACCCTTCAAACAGGGCCAATTCTCGATATTTCGCTTCGCGTTGGGTATATAAAAGAAAGTTATTAGAAAAAGTTGTTTAGAATTCAATTTTTATCCTTGGTACCAAGTTTCATGACAAAACTCGCATTTTAAATTTTTTAGTATGTTAGCGTTAAGTCTGCACACAATTACAAGTTTCGTTTTTAATTCAATCGAGTTTCATGGAAAATAAAATTTGATTGAACGAAATGTCAATCTGACGAAAAATACATCTAATTTTGATAGATATAAGGTAAAAACTGTGTGCAGACATTGCTAACATACTGAAAAATTAAAAATGCGAATTTTGTCATGAAACTTACTACTAAGGATCAAAATTGAATTTTAAACAACTTTTTGTATTAACTTTTTTTGATATCTACAACGCGAAGCGAAATATCGAGAATTGGCCCTGTTTGAAGAGTCGTGGTAGGCTGGGTTTACAGTTCACATTTAAGTTGAGTACCTCAAAAAATGCAACTCATGAATATGTATCACTGTGCCAACATTCAAATTTTTACTCCTTAAGATAACGAAACTACGAGAGTGTATTCATCTTAAATGCGACACACTGTATATAATTCATCAAAGACACCCAGAACTTTCTCTTAAACTTCGATCGTTATCCATACAAAACCCATTTCCCGTTGGTAGTCAGTAAAGGCAATGCAAACCAGTCGCTTATATTGTCCATACAGCGCATTAGCATAATATAATACCAGCATGTAATGACGATGACCCTTGGCAAGCCTCGGCGAACTGATCATGATGTGTCACTGTTGTATGCAATATTCGAAGCTGCCGATACTTGCGATGCTTTATATTTTTATGCTGTGGCATTAGCGAGGTCCCCAACGCCGCTGGAGTCTCGAGTCAATAAGCTGCCTACAGATTGCAAATCGATTGCGAACTCAGTAACCCAGTTACATCGTATGATGTATCTATACGCCAGTGAACGTCATTTATATTATCGTAAAAAAATACAGATGAATTATTTTTATTTTATTATGGCACTTTTTTACAAAAATAAGTGTTTTTCTAGAAAAGATGTATAGTTAGAGACTTTTAACATACATAACCTTTTGTTTCCATAAATAGACAACAACTGGCCTAAATTTTGCATTTATAAATTGGAAGTGCGTGATACGGCACATTTAAATGAAGCTGTTTCTGCATTTGAATAAGATAATTACCTTTACCTACGTTTGCTTGGATAAGAACTCATTATGTCATTCATTTGAGTTATATAATAAAGTTTTTCTACGACAACATCGAAAAATGTTCATATCAAGAGTGTAAATTGAATCATAGGAAGCTACATTTTGTACTGAATTTCATTTTGCATCGGTTGCTAGGCAAGTTGCTAGACAACAAATGCAATATGAAATATTTTGTGTTCGGTCTGCTGTTTTTGATAACAAAAACTAAGGTGGCTTAGAGAATATAACGCCGAACGACAAATGTCATCAGTTAGTTACAGTTTGTGCATTACAAATAATTTCGTAGTTATTTCCAAGAAATCAGATAATTAATATGGAAAGTGATAGTGACAATGATTTGGAATTGACACCTCCAAGTATAACAGAAGCAGCAAATTTAACAACACTAAATTTGTTGCCGGAAACATCGAAGAAAATGTATACACGGGCTTATAACCAATTTTTGGAGTGGAAAGGAGATCGAAACGCAAAATCGTTTTCCGAGAACGTTTTAATGGCTTATTTTGGCGACTTGGCAAAAAAATTCAAAAGTTCCACATTATGGACACAATACTCAATGCTGCGAACGACTCTCAGTATTCATAATAATATAGATATTGGAAAATACTTAAAACTGAAAGCATTCCTTAAGCGACAGTCCGACGGCTATAGACCCAAAAAGTCGAAGATCTTTACAACAAATGACATCAATAAATTTATTAAAGAAGCCCCAGATGAGATCTATTTAGCGACAAAAGTAAGTTTTATATAGCCATGTAATGAAATATATATTTAGTCTATATTTTAGGTCGCATTAATTATGGGCATAATGGGTGCATGTAGAAGACATGAATTACATCAAATGAAAATTACTCATTTCAATGATTTGGGTTCAGCTGTTTTAGTAACTATACCAGACACTAAAACCAAAATTATTCGCAGTTTTACTGTAACTAGTCCTTACTATGAACTTTACAAAAAATATGCAAATCTCCGCCCTTCAAATGTAAATGGTCCATGGTTCTTCATTAATTATCAAAAAGGAAAATGCACCGTCCAAAGAATGGGCGTGAATAAGCTTGGAGGCATGGGAAAAGAGATTGCTAAATATTTAAAATTGCCAAACCACGAATTATACACCGGACACTGCTTTCGTCGATCTTCAGCAACAATTCTTGTTGATGCTGGTGGTGACATAACTAGTTTGAAGCGTCACGGTGGCTGGAAGTCCACGGCAGTCGCCGAGGGATATATCGATACATCGGAGAAAAATAAATTTGACACAGCTAATAAAATTGTAAATGCAATACAGAGCATTTCAAATATACCATCGGCTTCAGGAATAGGAAATCGTGAAATGCCATCTACTTCGACAATGGAAAATTGTCAATATCAAGAAAATTTTAGTATCCAGCATTCCACAAGTTCTCCAAAAATGATTTTCAATAATTGTACATGTACATTTAACTTTAACAATAAATAAAATACGTAAGTTATTTCATAATTCTTCTTCTTAATTGGTTGAACACTGCTGTCCAGGCTCTGCTAATGAATAGATAATTTCGTATTTTCATGGTCCAGCATATCCAATAGCTGCATATTTGTTTTTATAATTGTCGTTGTCATAGAAAAAGTATAGTATGCAACTCGCACAAAATAGCAATTTTGCACTCGTTTGAATTGCAACACTCGCCTTCGGCTCGTGTGCAAACTTTCAAACTCGTGCAAAATGTGCATCATTTTGTGCTCATTACATAATATACTATTTTGCACGTCCTATATATAAGGCTCTATTTTAGTCCCCCAAAAGAGGGAGTAAAGTAGCACTTTTACTCCCTGAGGGAGTAAAGTGTTTCCATGACAACAACAACAAGTAAACAACAAAAAAAAGTAATCGCGGCACATGTTAGGATTTATTATCCTGAAACTATGTGATTTTGACGTTTGCAGAGTTCAAATTGTCAGAATGACATGTAACGAAATCTTCGGAAAAATTTTCAAAATTTTGAATTTTTGCGATTAAGTCCTTTAGGACATGCAAAAGATAGCGTATATACCACTGGACTAAAGTGCCTTTTAATCCCTCATGTGTTTATTTTCCTCCCTAGCGCTCGGAAAATAAACTCACATTCGGGATTAAAAGATGCACTTTAGTCCCTGGGTATATAATATACTGTTATTATCACTCTGAGTGGGTCAAGTAAAACATGATCATATACATATACATAATTGCCTAGTTGCTACGGCTTCGAATTCTAAGCTGCTCTAATTTTCAATAAAAAATTTCATCATGTCCGCCAAAAAACTGTTTCAACTTATTAAATAATACAGTTTTCTTCAATTTTCGGCAGTTGTAGATAATAGTTATTTATGGTACAAGTGAGTTAAGTAAGATATTTTTTCTATTTTACGTCGTTACTAGACCCAGTAAAGCACCGGTTTGGGTTCGTTACTGAGAATTTTGGATGCTTTACTAAGCTAGTGTATTTTATTTTTCTGGTGTTGGCGACATTGCAGTTTTTCCAAATTTTAATTTGACGTTTACGTCAACGTCAAATGTCAAATCGTGAATGGGAATGGAAACAAAATGTGTTTTTAATAAATCAGCTTCGATTATCATGGACAATTATTATCAACGTTAACAGAACTGTCACAACGGAAAGTACCGTGAACTTGTTAGGCACCAGCAGGCGGTATGAAGAATATAAAAATAGCGATCAGGCTATCCTGTACCTTGCTACTTGTCAAATTGCAATAAACGAAAAAGGGTAGGTATCATAACTTCAATTTTTATTACCGTGAAAAACACAATTGTTGTAGACATTAACTGAAACATTGGAAGTGTCATGTGACGTTAAAGTAATACCAGGTAAATTTTGGTTTGACACAATATTATGAGAGAAAGAATTACTATCTGATACAGTAATATTATTTTCAGCGTCGTCCGTATGGTGAGAACATCCAGGTAATTCCAAATTAAGGTTGTTTACTGTGTCATGGTTAGAACAATCAGGTAAGTGCAATACAGTTTGATGACCAAGCATTTGTGCAACTTCAATCTTTTTCTTCAAAGATGCATCAATATAACCCTCTGCAACAGCAGATGATTTCCATCCTCCATGTCGTTTTATAGTTAGTAAATCACCGCCTTGGTTAGCCAACTGTGTTGCACTCGATCTTCGGAAGCAATGTCCAGTGAAGAGTTCTGGATTTGGTAAATGAAGAAATTCAGCAATATTTTACGTGTATGTGTAACAATTTTCGGTCTCAAGGCTGCGTATTTTGCAATTAAATCAACCCAGTCTGGGTTGGTTATCATAAACTGTCTTGGTACATTGTTTTTTGTTTTAGGAACTGCTACAGTAACTGAGTGAGGTCTATATTCAACGTCATCGATGGACATGTTTGTCAATTCTTCGCGCCTACACGCGCCGCTATAACCCATTATTAATATAACCTAAAATTATATTGTTTGTACACAGTTACAAAATAAATAAAATTTACACCCACTTTCATCGCCAGGTACAATTTATTATCTGCTTCTTTAATGAATTTGTTAATGTCGCTCTCTTCCAATATTTTTGATTTTTTTGGCTGATAACCTGTAGACATTCGTTTCAAAAACGCTTGCAGTTTAACATATTTTGATATGTCGACATTCCTGTATATATCAAGACACGATTTAAGTTTTGAATAGGTGCTCCACAAAGTAGATGGTTTGTATTTTTTACTTTGCTCATCAAAATAGGCCAGTAACACATTCTCTGATATATTTCCAACATTTTTTCCATTGCACCATTCTAAAAATTGATAAAACTGTTTTTCATATTGCGATCTGGACTTCTCTGGCAATAAATTGGTAACAACATTGGCCGCACTTGCTCGAATTTCGGGCGGAGTACATGAAAAATCTTCAGAACTCATTTTCAAGAAAAAATTATGACAATTCAAATTGAATTTTCCACAGCCTTCTTAAATAATACTAAATCATTGTACCCAACCTTAACAAAATTCCCTAAATTTCAAATTTTTATTTCTTTTCTGTAAAAAGGAATTAAGAGGCGTAAAATAGAAAAAATAGTATAAAACACTCGTTCAGAAAGCTCTTCCAGCACTTGTTTGTTCCTCCACTCGCCGCTACGCGGCTCGTGTTGGAATTCCAAACGCGTGCTTGAATCGATGCTTTCTCGAACTTGTATTTTAATATACTAATATGGATAATATACTTAACTCACGCGTGCCATACAAAATTTTATCCAACGCCTCTTTATTTAAGTTTAAACATCGAATTTGCAATTTATAGTTTATGACAGTAATAAATTTAATACTCTAACACGATGACTGGATCTTAATAATATTATGCAATGTAAGCTGGTGATTGGTTGTTATCTTTGAAGGAGTGAGTTTTGTATAATGTAACATAAGAGTACACAATCACTTTCCTTATTTAAAATGACCACAGTAAACATGGTATTTATATAGAGGTGTTGAATAAAAAGTTGTATCTTAACACGTGTGATAAGGCCTACTAACATACTCATGATCTTACCCGACTCGGGCTGACGCCCTCGTCGTGCAACTTAACGCATTCGTATGTTAATAATGCGTTTATCCCACTAATAAGATCGTTCTGTCACACGGTGTACGTTATTATTAACTAGACAAAAAAAATTATTGTAGGTACAATGGCACATAGTTGGACTAAATGTCAATTCAATTCCACATTTTTACAACACGAGCCGCCACTGGGTCTTATTAATCTTTTCTGGCTGTAGTCATCTTTCATGCTTGTTAATCCGTTGTCTTGTAATATTTTACACACTTTTCTTGAATATTCCATTTCTGCGTCTGATTGTTATAATGTTGGTAGTTTGTAGACTGTTGATGTGGTGATAATATACAGAAAAACATATGGCATGTCTGTCCATCCACCTATCGTCTTTTCAGACAGGGGTCATGGATAAAAAGTAACATTATTAAAAAGTTACAAGGAGTCTGTAAGATAACTTATTTGTGTTATTGCTGTTTTTGAAAGAATATCTGTTACATAAACTGTTTCATGTTTGCATAAGCTTTTAGAAGTGAGGAATCTTCATATTATTTCTACAATCTACATTAAGGTGACAAAGTTGATTGTTATTACTTTACATTAGTTCGTAATTGTTACTGTAGTCATTCATGCCTATAATCATGATTCTGCACTAAAATAAAGTGATGCATACAGCCTTGGTAGTGTAATGTCTGGCGTGCCGGACTTTCACCCAAGCGGCCCGCGATCGACTCCCGGCGCCGGCAGATCTGGTTAACGTTTTCTGCAGTTTTCCTTAGCTGTGACACAAATGTGGGATTTGCGCTGTTCCATCTGTAAGTCGGCTGCAGCCGCACATTGGGCCTACATAATAATAATAATCGCCCCCTCCCTCCCGCACAAGCTTATAGCTTCTGGGGCCTTGGTTTAGGCTATGGGTTGTAGTAGTTATTATTATTATTATTATTATTATTTTCTACTTTATTATAAGTGATATAGAATTCTGTTATACTTTCCAAAGATTTTAAAACAAGAAAGAAATTTTTAAAAATGATTTTTTGCTATAAAATCAATAATTTTCTTAAAATAAATAGTATTGTGTACCACACTATATTATGCACTATGTCGACGATATAATATTATTATTCAGGATGTAAGGAGTTACTAGAAGTGTTATTTTAAGGGATGATAAAAGACATCAAAAGGAACAAAACGTTTTATACAACTTTGTTCTAAAACGTATCACTTCTTCAGAAAAAAAAATAAAACTAGAAACTTTAACATCATTTTGCCTCGTTAATAATATTAGTTTAATTATGGGGCTTTGTCATGTCATGAAAAGGCATGTTATCTAGCTTAACAAAAAGCCTCAATAACATTTTTTTGTGTTATCAATCGTTTACGCGTAAAATCGAATTCTTTTTACATTTAAAAATTCATTTCACTCAATTAAGAAACGTGGCCACCCCCAACGTGTTTAATAGAATCTGCTTGACATTCTTGTTATATCGCATAATGCTGACGATTGTAAGTTTGTTGAACATGAAATAATTTGTCCATAAAGCACGAGTTTTGTCTATGCTGCTATTATTGATAGAAGCATGAGACTGTTAATCTTGAATCAATTCGTAAATAAAACACATGCCCTTTTCGCTAGTTTTGATTATATTCTGTGGCCGAAGCTTTTTAAAACTTTATTTATTGAATATAATAAAACACATTTATATATTTCGTTTGCAGTCGTAGAATATATTTTATTAATTTTTAATTAGGAGAAAACTCTCTTGTTAACATTAATGATACAAATGTATTGATATTACTTTGTCTGTAATTATTTAACGAAGTTTTAAGACGAGCTTAAATAATTAAATTTGAATTAACACACTTAACAGAACAATTTTAAAATTCACATTTAAATGACATTAAGCAAAATAATTAATTAAAACTCGAATGAGCCTTTATGTTTTACTAGCAGGACAATTTTAAAATCCACACCTAGTTTAATACTCACACAGGATAAACACTTGTTGAATACTTAATAAAGACTTGTGAGTTGGATGATGATTTATAAAGACTGAAGACTTAATATTAAAACAGAGGTATTTATACCTTATCTGCCTACACAGTTTTCATGGTCATGAGAGAATAAATGCTAAAGAAGTTTCTCATAGAGATAACATAGACTTCTCAGACAAATGTAATTTGATATCGTGTGTTCACATTCCTAAACAATTCTCATGAAACATGATCTTATCTATAGTGTGATTATACGTACGTTACTCGCTCATGTTACAGTTTTGTTTATCTAAAACAAATTGAAGGTCTAATAACAACTATAAAATAAAAATAAAAACATGGGCGATTTGATTAGTTGAATTTAATTTAAAGAACATAAAAACCATTCGGCTTTATCAGAAAATTGCATTACAAACTCTAATCGGCGTTGCTAGTTCATTTTACTATAACTTGAAGAATTATTAGATTCCAGTAATCATTTTCAGTAAAACTAAAACCATCATGGAATAAGCATTAAACTTGTAAATTTCACAAAATGCTTATTCGATCATGGGGCCGAACGTTTTCAATGAATGTAAGTGGCACGTATCAATAACCAAAAACGCTATTTGTATTAATCATCCCCTTTCGCAGACTTTCCTTAACAAATCTGTCTTTCGTATTCCGTGCTTGTAAATAAAATGTTCTGTTCTGGCTTATGGCCAACACCACCTATATAACAAGGCCTACCAACCACATAGTGACGTCACGACAAAGAGGCAATCCCCGAATCTTTTATTCCTCATTTTACATTCGAATTTTAGCTAATAGGCTGACTTATTCCACGAAAAATAAAAGATTTCCCAGAATATTAATTGAGAATGGGTTTTTATTAACATTTTTGTAATTACGGCGCCAGGTTAAATGTGCGGGGGCTGTTTGTTGTTTACTTAACAAACCACAAATAACAAAACTAAAGAGTCACTTCTTTTGAAATCTTAAACAGGTAAATGTTAACTTAAATAAATTCTCACTCTTCATGGAATAACGAATAACTTCGAAAGACGTTTTGTATGCGGTCTAATAGGGGATATTTTAAACATTTTTTATAAAGGTTGACAAAATTAAGTAAATTAATATTAAATTAAATAGCGATTTATTAAATAAGGACAATTTTTACCATTGATCCATTTTATTGTTTTGCAACAAAAAAACACCAATGCATCGAATAAGCTTTTGATAATAAAATTAATTAGTTTGCAATTTAAAGATTAATAGAAATACCATCGGTTATTTCCACTAAAATTACGAAAGACAGAGCATCAACCTTTTGTAAGAAAAAACAATAAAACGTGCTTAATCACCTTGTACAGCAAAACAAGGGTTACGTCATTCAACAAGCGTACTACCAAATAAACAAAGCTGATCGGTTTGTTTAGACTAAATTTAAAAACAAGGTTAAGGGCTTCTACTGCAAAATCCGATTTACTCAATTACTCAAAAGCTAATTAAGATAGAAAAAAATTATTAAGATATTTTTGTTCCTTTTCATGTCTTCTAGCACCCCTTAAAATTAACGCGTAATAACTCCTGACACCCTGTGTATATATATATATACACATACATATATAGATTTTACAAAAGATTGTAGCTTTATGACTTAAAAAGATTCTAGAATCAACTAAATAACTTTATTATACATTGTTAGATATTAATTAGTTACTTAGAAGTGCATTGTTATAGCAAAAAGAAATAAAAACTTATGTCTTGTATGTCATTTTATTATTATTTTTATTATACTCAGTTTCCAATTAATATTATTCCGTGCACAGACGTTACTACTATTTTTACGATCCTCTATTGTTGTTTTTATATTCCTTTCGACATTTGTTGATTTAGGTACAAGAAAAGTTCATCATAGTAATATTGAAAAAATATCGTTTTTGATAAGACTGTCGCCTGGTGTATATAAAATCATATATGCGGCAGTTCTGTAGATATCTGCAATAAATTATCTGAACCACGCCATAGAAAAACCGAGAATGTCTGAAAGTAAGAAAAGTGCTAAGATTCTGGTATCTCCCAAAAAGGATATCCATATTCCAAAAGAATCTATGAGTAAATTTGTTATTAAGTGTTTAAAAGAAGGAGGGCAAGACACAGCAATCGTAAGTTTCTATTTAAGTTATTTTTGTTTTCTAGATTATTATAACTTGGCTCATAACAGGTCTGTAACAATACAAGGTTAGTACGAGAGCTAGGAAAACAATTGCCAACGATAATGTTTGAAATTTTTACGATAGAAATCGTTTTATTAGTGGATATGTCAAATTGTGCCCAATTATGTTCAAATGCCCAATCAATCGTCTGCAATCTCAAACTTTGAGCGTGTATTAGTTAAAGGGTGGTTTTAGAGATTTGGTGAACCACATTTATTAAGAAAAATGATGTGGGCATAACTAATACAACTAGTTCAGATGGCATTTCTATCTAGGCAGACGATTTCATAATGAGAAAAACAAACTTTTTAAACCATATTGTTCAAAAGCAAAATTTGCGTCTTTCGATTAACCTAACTACTTTTTATAATAAAAAAAGGATTGGCAGACTAGTGCACTAAAAACGTATGGTTATATGTACTTATTTTTTTATTTTTGCATTATATTTTTGAAAAACAGTTTAGTTTCAAATAAAATCTGTCAGCGAAATTTTATTATTTTGGCAGTTGGCAACGCAGAAAATTTAAATTCTGCATTTGTTTTTCAAATTTACCGTAAATACGTTTGACATTTTACAACAACTTTAACTAAACCTTAAAAAATTAAATGTTACTATTTTCGGTATTCAAATATTTTTTCTTAGAAGCGCAAATTATTTACCAATGACAAATAAACAGAAAATAAAGAAACCGAAGTTCGCGTTGTTCTCAGTGTGGCGAGTCTGTAGTGTTTAACAGACGAGCGTACGGATACAAACTACGGGCAAGCCACAAAAAGTCTCTTTATTCCAAATAATGCATGCTATTTTTTCTTCAAACGTCGAGAATAGATTAACATAAAAAATTATTAGTATTTTTTAATTATTGAAAGAGCTAGAGCGATTAATTTAGCTTGGTTTGGAGAGTGTTATGGTTCCAATTTGAAAAACTTGATTTGATAAAATTGCTATTATGTCGGGTCGGTTGATTTTGTTCGGTTTATGGGCCTGTTTTCAGAGTGTAAATTGCAAAATTAGAGCTCTAGGGCTGTAAAAACTTTTTAGAGCCCGCTAGAAAAGGAGCTGCCCTTGTTTACGCCGTCTCCATAGTAATAACAGTAATTATAGACCTCTGCATGCTACCTAATTGAAGTTTTGTACTTTCCAAGTTATTTTTATTTTAAAACTAATATTAATTTAAACTTAAACCAGACATAAACTAACGTATGCATTTCGACCTTAATTAGTGTTTTAGAGCCCCTTGTCGTCTTAGCACCTTCGACTTTCGCCTCAGGTGCTAACTGTCTCTGCAAGCTCTAAAACAGTCAATTAATATCTGATTAATGCTGTGCAACTTGGCGCATAGCTTCTAGGTACCATTGGAAATATTTTTACACGATGAGTCCAAAAATATTGTCAATGGGTGACTCTGTGGAAATCATTGATATGACGGGTATCGCTCCCGAGTATATCAAGAATGCCAAATCGATAAGCAACAACTTTGACAACTTTGAATCTATAGGAGTGACCCGAAGTAAAAATCATAGTTTCTTGAAGAATTATAGTTTTGTAAAGGTTGCGTTTTTTCCTTACGAGTGAGTAGGAATTGAGAGGAGTGCCTTTGCCGTGCGTCGAGAGTCCACTTGAAAACTGGTGACGATGTAAATTCAGTTAGGTTAAGCGAGTTTACTTAAAAATATTTTTAAAAATATATAGAACTGTTGAAAGTCAATTTATAAGATATAAATATATAAAACTCTGTTATATTTTTACAAGACGAGTATGTGATGAATGGAGAATCAGCGTCTTCTTTGGAATCAATGCTAGAATAACAAAATGTCATGATTATAATGAAATTCCCTTTACAGCATGCCGTTCAAGGCACATTTGCTGCTCTGCAAGAGTATCTCTTGCAGCCTATATGACATGAATATTTCACAAGTTCTCACCTTCCTCTATGGGTGATAAATGAGTCCAAGCAGGACCCAACTTTCTTGCTGTGCTTTCAGTATCACTCAGATGTAGAGCAGACGTCTCGATCGACATCTGTGGCCTGGCCTCAAATTTGACCTGCCTGAACCCCGATTGCAAGATGATTGACGAAGTGCTACTTAAGGTGGTGGAAACTCGTTCAATGTCTTCGTTTTCACTATGAACAGTAAGTTCCTTCCGAGCCTAGTACACGTTACTGTTTTTGTTCGCTCCGTACAAAAAGGTTACAAACTCACGGGATGGTTATGAAGAAAAGTTCCAGATAACAGATAACTTTAAGCAGCACACCTATAGGGCACATTTTTACACGCATGTGAATAATAATTACATAATAATTTATATACACCCATAAACCTGTTTTGTAAATAAAGTGACAAATATCAAGAAATGAAACATTTAGATAATCGTCCAAATAATTTTATATGTTCATGTTCATTTAATGTATAAAGAAACCGCATGACTTATTAGGTGCTCCACTGCAGCACATGTTTGTTTTGAATTTCTCATAATCAGCTAAAGCCTATAATAAAATTAAGGCAGTGGTGTGTAGCTTTTATATAACACTTTTATTCCATCTAAATCACATAAAGAAACATTATTTGACAAGGTTATTGGTACTCCAATGATCCGACATATTGCACAGGCTTATTTCACTGCCTTCTTCAGTCGCGTACCTTGAAACAGTTGGTTGTAGGCAAGGTCTATTAACTTTACAGGTTGCTTCAATGACGATTAGCAAATGGACGCTCGAAACGTCAGAGGCACAGTATATATAACAATCAGTAGGTTTACTTGTATGCGGCACCACCTTTTTAATGCACCTTCGAATATCACGCCTATAAACGAAGCAGTGCACCGACGTTGATCGGTCGGCATCGCCTGCAGATAATATCCAGTAACGGATTCAATAAAATACGAAATAAAATTGTTTCAATCAACAAAATTAATTGACACTTTTGACCAATTAGTTTGTTATTAACTGAACTTAAATTAACGTACATAATTGAATATTTATTTACAAAGCGAAAGTGTTTCAATATAATTATCCTTTTACTACTTTTGGATGATTTAAAATTTCTGTTAACGTCTTTTAAAGTGTAATACACTCGCAGTCGCGCGTGTAAATGATATACTATATTATTATTATTATACTTAAAATTATTGCACGAATGTAGAAATATTAATGATTTGAAGATGGATAAAAGCGTTTTTTGACTACATTTTCATTTACACAAATATCTTGGAAGTGTTGTTGAAAAAGTATTTCTATAGATAAAATAAATTAAATAAAACTCATGTTTCACATGTATGTACCAATAAACATTTTTTATCAAATAACTGCATATATATCGAATAAAGTTTTTTCTAATTTATCAGAAGTTTGGTAATCTTTGTCAATTAAAACAATCTCTGCATCGTTTCCTGGTTCTGTGTTTATTAATTCCGTAATAGGGACGCTCGCACTGCACAATTCGAGTTGTACGGGACTGGCAAGTTTGATGTGCTCGGTCGAGTGTATGAAGTATAACTGCTTTCTATGTTGCTGCCGGCACATGTCAGCATGTTGTGTGGTGGATGGTAACTATTTGCGATAGTCACGTTACTGTATGTTATTTATACTGTGTCAGAGGGCTATACATGCTATCTCACTTATATTCATTTGCTATATGGAATCCGTCTCTGGCTTACAGCTTTTACGCCTTCTTTTACACCTTTTAAAAAGTGCATTTTAATATACTGGAACTGACCTGTGTGTCAAATATTTTCTTTAAAATGATATTAATTCTCTTTTTATTAAATAATTGATTTAAAGCATTACTTACAGAAACTATGATTACCTTAATTCACAGAAAGAAATTATTTTGGTTATTGGTTATCACTCAATACTTATTTTATAAATTTAACCTATTGCTAATTAGGAAATAAAAATCCCACTTATTTACCTGGTTATGTAAAAATAACTATCAAAGTTATTCCATTTTTTTTAAATAAAAAGCCAAATATCTATTATTCACAAACGGTTTATTTCTACAACAAAAGTGTTAGTAATACGAAGCTTCTGGTATTTTTGTTTTGTTAATACAACACACAGTATTAGCATTAATAAAAAGTACACTCACTCAAGTTTTGAGGTTACTTCTCTGCTTGCAGCTCAAATTGAATAAAAAACATTATTTTTTTATTTACTTTATTCAAACAAGCATTGTTCATCTTCAGATTTTGTTTTTATAAATTAAATTATATTATCAAAGGGCATTTGTACGTCTTTCTTCAGAAGTAATGCTGTAAAACAAACTAATTATTCTTGTATAAAAGCTTTGTATAATAGTGAAAAACCAAACTGTCAAATTGAAAACTTACAAGAAATTAAATGCGATAACACAATCAATATTGTGGGTTTGGTTATAAGTTTTTATTTATATATTTCTGTTGTTACATTTCACACTACTTTAACTGCAAAACTAAACTAACTATGCTTATACAGTACAATACCTTATAGACCAAGAGCCAGCAACGTATTTCGAGTTGTTATTTCTACAGTCGTGAAAATTTGGTTACTAAATCTTATATACCTGCTTAACACTAAAAGTCAATTCTGGCAGCCCCCTGCGGCCGGGTTATACTACCCCAAAATTACTACGAGGGCGAGAAATAAGATTCTCTCTCTAACCCGCAGGCCGCTATATAACTGTCTCGCTCGCACTAACATGTAAACATACATATACCTACTTTATTTATTGTGTCAAAATTTCAAGACTTAAAATAACAAAAATCTCAATTTTTTAAAGCAACATTTACAGCGTTCTGGCAACATTTAGAGGGGAAGGGAATGTTCTGGCAATACTTTTTATAAATAAAGAATACTATCGAAAGTAACCTCCTGAAATTTCATGACTGTTACTTTAAATAAATTGAATCTTATTTCTCAATCTCTTAGTAATTTTGGAGTAGTATAACCCGGCCGCAGGGGACTGCCAAAATTGACTTTTAGTGTTCAGCAGGTATATAAGATTTAGTACCCAAATTTTCACGACTGTTGAAATGACAACTCGAAATACGTTGCTGGCTCTCCGTCTATTAGCGTTTTCTTGAATATATGTTCCACTGTTCCATCCATTTAGGTAGATGCCCATACAGGAAAATCGTTGACATACACACAGCTGCTAAATTTTAGCATTACGATGGCAGACAAGTTTACGAAGATTGGTTTAAGAAAAAATGATGTTATAGCAATAATAAGCCCTAACAATGTAAACTATTTAGTTCCTGTATTTGCTTCGTTGTATACAGGGGCAATTGCACAAATGATAAATGCCAATTTTACTTTACGTAAGTAAAGCACATAAAAAGAAGAATATACAGTTTAATTGTTTAAGTTTATGTAACTTTCAGATGAATTGACAACTATCCTCAACATGTCCCAGCCGAAATGTATATTTTGTTCAGAAAAAAATGTAAACATGATATTAAAACTAAAGGAAAAAATGAACTTTATTAAAACTGTAGTTACTTTTGAAAGCAATGGTATTAAAGTACTGACCTATGAGGAGTTGCTCCAAGAAAATACTGATTTGAATAGTTTCCATCCTGAAGATGTAGATTTGGAAGATGTCGCTTATATCTTTAGTTCTTCTGGTACTACTGGTTTGCCAAAGTGTGTAATGATTACTCACCAGAATGCTATATCAACCGCAATTTTGACTAGGTATGAAATTTTGTTTATTAGATATCACCAACACTGTTTACTTAATTTGAATTTGAAACATAACTGTCTTGGTTAGAAGAATATGAAAAAAATCTGAAATATCAATACGTATAAAAAAATACTATACATCTTTTAAGTGATATCTTATAAATATTGATTATTATGTTACAGAACTGAAGAGTATTTAGATTTTAAGAAAGGAGAATCCTTATTATTGCCTTTACCATTCTTCCATATATACGGCTTTTGTTATCTAACATCTGCAGTATTATCACAAACTAAGTGTATCATTATGGAAAAATTCATTCCCGAATTGTATCTTCAATCGATTGAAAAACACAAAATAACAAAACTTACGTGTCCTCCACCACTGATGAAATTTTTGGCACAGAGCTCTTTATTAGATGGTTATGATCTATCAAGTGTAACAGACGTTACGTATGGGTCTGCGCCGTTACAAGACAATAGTCCTGAATTAGTAGAAAAAAGGTGTATCCATTTGATAAACTTGTTTTTATAATTTTTCAAATGCAAATTTTTCACAGATTGCTGGCTCAAACACGACAAGGATATGGTACTACGGAATTAAGTGGGGCTTGTACCTTCATTCCGAAAAATTCCTCTAGTAGACCTGGAAGTTGCGGAGCTTTAATACCTACATTAATGGCAAAGGTTTGTAATGCAGAAACGTCAGAGCTATTAGGACCTCACGAACCTGGAGAACTTTGTATTAAAGGCTGTATTACCATGAAAGGTTATTTAGGAAATCCTGAAGCAACCAAAGAGTCTTTTGATAAAGATGGATTTTATCATACTGGCGACTTGGTATACTACGATGAAGAAGGCTATATTTACATTGTAGATCGTTTGAAAGAAATAATCAAATACAAAGGGTTTCAGGTTATTATTAAAATAGGTTGTGTTAGTAAGAGAGTATGCATTTTTTAAATTTATATGTAGGTCTCACCAACAGAGCTAGAAAGTGTCCTAATGCTGCATCCTGCTGTTTTGGACGCTGGTGTTGTGGGTATCCCTAATGAAAGGGCAGGAGAAGTGCCAATGGCTTTCGTGATTTTAAAAGAAAATTTTGATAACGTGTCTGAAGAAGCAATAGCAGATTATGTATCAGGTAATATTTTTATAAGTGCTTTTAGTATTCGAATTCGCTAATAAGTGTATGTGACTGTCAAATACATTCATATATTTTGTTGTAATTGCAGAACATGTAAATTCTTCGAAATGGCTATATGGAGGAGTAAGGTTTGTGACGGAGCTCCCTAAAACATCAAGTGGAAAAACAATGAGAACAGGGCTTCGCGAAATGGCCAGTAAACTAGCATAGTTACTTAAATTATACCTTTTTCTTTAAACATAGATATGTTTGTACTTTCCATTGTAGTTTAGAAGAAAACATAGAACAATGGCATTTATTGGATAGCATAAGTATTTAGAATTGTAAGAAATGGATTTGCTGTATTGTATCATAGATGCATTTATTGTTTTGGGGAATTGCATTGTTAAGAGATGTATTTTATTCGGTTTTAACAATAAAAACAACAAATACATCAAACTGAGTCATTTATTTCAAGTCAATTCTTTAAATGCTTTACGCAATATAAAATGTGTATTGCGTAATATATACACCATGTAGACACCATAAAGTTCTCAGACATGAAACCAAGTTATCAAAATCAATTCCATTAAACTATAATCATATTTTGCAAATCTGAATTTATAGTTCTAAACGTATGCTGTTCCTTTGTGAACATTTTATTTTGAAGAAATTTTGCATCAAACTAACAGTTTATTTACTTAGAACGGGATCGTAAAGATGTGATATATTTTGTTAAAACTTATTTATTACATATTTTAAAATAATTATTTAACTTATATTTCGTTCATCGTTTTATACAGATTACAAGCAAGAATTCCCTGAACCATGAAATATTTTATAGGGTTATTTGTTCGAATGGTTAATCTACAAAGTTACTATACCAGTTTTTATAGGATAATCATGGATGAATTCCTGATAATCTTTGGAATATGTAAGAGCATGCTATGATTAAACTACTTTCTTAGGAACTGATCAGTACAAGCAACGTATGCAAGGTGCAACGTTGGTCCAGATGAATCAAAGTTCCGATGGATTAGTATGTAGTATATTGAAAGCAAGCAAAGAGGCCATTTCTAAATCTTTATAACAAACATTCAAACAAGATAATGCAACAGTATTGATGTCTTTATACTTATAACGAGTATTAAATTCTGACAAAAACGCTTAAATATGTGGGTATACATACTTAAATAGTATTAGGTTCAAGAAAAGCTGTACGTATTAGAGTGGTTTTATTTTGCGAAAGTTAAAATTGTGTAGGTAGGTCCCTCTAGATCTCTTTAAAATGCTAAAGGAATGAGCTATGCGAAATCTCAGTCCGATTTGGGCCGAATTTGATGTCAAAGGGACTTGTAGAAATTGACAGATGTCAACTGTCAAGATTCCATTTAGACAACAGATTTGAACTCAGCGACCTGAGAACCCCTTGTAATAAAAACATTTCCTTGAATCTGCTCCTTCTTGTGAAGTAGACAGCTATACTGACAGTTGTCCACTGTCAAGATTCGATTTTGACATCAGATTTGAAGAAGCGACATAACACGAAAAATCATGACTTGAAATCATCAGTTTTCACTTGAGGACAGTGATAGAATATCCATTAAACACTTAATAAAAGGTAGTTTTTAATGTTACAATCCAACTCGAAAATTTTTAACCAATCAAATTACAGAATTTTTCAAATTGGGACCAATGAAATTAGTTTTATAGTGAAAAAACCACTAGTGGTTGGTAGTGAAAAAATTTATGTCAAAATGAAATGTGAAATTTAATTAAATTAATATTATCCACAATCACTATATAAAATAAGGTAATAATTGAACTCCTTGCCAACGTATAATGTGGTTTATAAAACTCTAGGGTTTCTATACATAAAACACATGGAATTATAATGATTGTTGAACACACTAGCAACCAGTAAAGCAAAGGTACTACGACAAATGGAACACGAATAATGATTTTCAAGGTAACATCCGCCGTCGCAGTAAAATGTCAAATAATTTTTTGATAAAATTCGGCAATTCTGATTCTAAATGAGTGTGATTGTGGATAAAACATTGTATTGCATACGGGTTTTAGATGCATTTTATTCACTTAAGAAAATTAAACGCTCGAGCAAGCTCTCGCGTTTAAACATTCTTGCGTGAATAAAATGCTATCTAAAACCCTTATACAATAAATTACTATTAACTACACACGCTAAATAAAAATTTGCTCGATGGATTGTCAAGCAGAATTCAACTCGTGGTCTAATTTTTTCTTGCAAAATTTATCGTTTAAGACATTCGTAGCTTTTGCTTTTGGAAAATTACACTCGTCTCCTTCGTCGACTCGTGTAGTTTTCGTTGCGAAAGCTACTCATATCTGAAATGACAAATTTTGTCGGAAAAAATTAGACCACTTGTTAAATTATATATGAAAAATCCTTTTTATCATTTTGTTTTATAAACGACATTACTATTATTATTAAATTACTATAACAACATAGATTTATTGTTGAATACTAACTCTAACACTCCCACTTTTATTCAACAACAATCTACAGTAATTCTTCAATAAAGTAATCTAATTTTTCTCTTCTGTTTGGGCTTTATTTGAGATGTATTTTATATTCAACATTTTTCGTTACTCTAGGAAAACACCTCTTGCTAATGGTTTTGTTAATAAATCTGCTTGTTGTTCTTCTGATGAAACATGTTCGAGTTTAAATTCTTTTGCTTCATATTTTTCTCTAATAAAGTGATATTTTACATCAATGTGTTTTGATCTTTTGTGAAATTCTGGGTTTTTTTATCAATCTTATTGTGCTTTGATTATCAATGTGTAATGAGGTTGTTATTTCCTGATTTAGAATATCTCTTAATAAACTCTTCGCCCAAATAATTTCTTTGACGGTCTGGCATGCTGCAAAATATTCTGCCTCTGTAGTCGACAGCGCAACTACTTTTTGTTTCTGAGAACCCCAAGCAAAAACTGAACCTCCTAATTTAAGTATAAATCCTGTAGTTGATCTTCGTATCTCGAAAGTGATGTCAGGCCTTGTTGCAATTGCTAAGTAAATTAAACTTCCTACTGCTTCTCTGTAGGGCGCATTCGTAGGTTCTTTGTCGCCATTAATATGCATTTCAGCACACATTTGATGATGTTGATCAGCAGGTATTGCTACTGGATTTGCATTTTCCATATTAAATCGTTTCATCAATTCTTTGGTGTATGCTTCCTGATGTAGAAATATTGATCCATCTTGAAGAGATTCGATTTGTAGCCATAGGTAATATTTCGCTTCACTGGTTGTAATATCAAATTCTTTTTCCAATTCTTGTAGAAACAAATCTATCAATGCTTTGCTATCAGAAATAATGAGTCCATCATCAACATGAATTAGTAGAATTAGTTGAGTATTATTGTTACAGTTGGTAAAAACACAAGGTTCCGCACCCGTCTCTTTTAATCCAAACTTTCCTCTAGCTACTAACCTCGCTTTGTATTTAGAAATACTTCCATCGGGATTTCTTTTCATCTTGTAGGTCCATCTGTTGTCTATTACTTCTTCATTTCGCGGGAGATCAACTAGAACCCAAGTACCATTCCTATTGAGAGATTGTATCTCTTCATCCATTGCATTATTCCATTCTGGAGCATCTTTACACTTCTCTCTCTGTAACATTCTGTAACAAGTACTGTATTTAAGTTATAACTACTATACCTAAGAGGTTGTGTCAGATCATTTCTGTTTCGTAGGTCATATCTATTGCTGCTTTCCATACATTCTTCTGCTTCACTAGCATTATTGCTTATTTCTTCAAATTCGCTTGATTCTTCTTTGCCCTCTTCGGTTTCTACGTCTTCTTCTCTCGGTTTTCCAATTCATTTGATTTGTCGTTGCCTTTTTTTGGTTCTCCATTTTCTTCTTCCTCCCTTGGTTTTTCTTCTTTCTCTTTTTTATTTGTATTGGATGGTAAAAATAAATTTATTTTAACAATATCTTCATGATATTGATTTAATTCACCCATACTGTTTTTATGCAGTCTGCCAGAACGACGTCTCTACATATTCTGACACGGTTTTCTTGTGGAAACCAAATACGATATCCTTTAGTGTTCTCATCATATCCAACAAAATACTCCTTTTTAGCCTTTTCATCCCATTTTTGTCTCTTTTGCTTTGGAATGTGTGTAAAAACTTCTTCTCCAAATGCTCTGAAATGTGAAATCCTAGCTTCTTTTCCAACCCATAGCTGATGTAGTGATTTGTCTTTTACACTACTTTTACCTGTTCTATTTAGCACATAAATTGCAGTATTCACTGCTTCAGCCCATAATTTCACTGGTAACCCACTGGAATGCAACATTGTTCGGGCAGCTTCAACTACTGTCCTATTTTCTCTTTCAATAGCACCGTTTTGTTCTGGAGTATAACTCACTGTCTTCTCATGCTTAATTCCAAAATTCTGGGTCAATTCTTTTATGTCACGATTATCAAATTCTAAACATCTATCTGTTCTTATCGTCCTAATACCATTTTTTATCTGTTTGTCACTTCTATTTAAAAATACCTTTAAGCATTCTGTTGCTTCTGATTTTAACTTTATAAAATAAACTTCTCCAATGTGAAAAGTCATCTTTTAATAGCATAAAATACCGCGCTCCTCCAACAGAATTTTCTTGCATAGGACCACAAAGATCAATATGTATTAATTCTCCCACTTCTTTACTTTTTGAATTACTTCTTAAAAAGGATAATCTATGCATCTTTCCTTTAACACAGTCTTCACAAAAGAAATCTTCATCTTCATCATATTTGATTTGTAAGTTTTTCAATACAGCCTTCACTTGACGGATATTCTGATGTGCAAGTTTTTCATGCCAAATTCTAAGCTTCTCTACAACTGCTACATTAGTTTTATGCTCAATTGTGTTTTATATTACCTTAAATGTCATTTTATACAATTTATTTTCTCGGGCTCCCACTGCAACTATACTTTTTCCTCGTAGTAATATGCAGCTTGTTTTGTTTTATTCCAATCTTAATTCCTTATCAAGCGCTGCTCCCACTGAAAATAAATTGCATTTAACTTCTGGCACATATAAGACGTTTGACAAATGTTTTTCGTTCCACTGATTTCCATCAAATGCTAATATGTTTATATTTCATCTTCCATATGCATATATGTATTTTCCATCACCAATACGTACTGGTAACGATAACGCATTAGCAAATTTTGTATAATTTATGAACCATTGACGTTTATTTGACATATGATCACTTGCTCCTGAATCCAAATACCATTCATCAGTTTGTGTATTTTCAGTCAGCATTGATGTCAAAGACTCTCCAATGAGAGCTTCACCTTTTGCTTCTCTTTGTACTGATCTTGGTTCCTTTTTAAATATTTTTGCTTTTCTGCATTCACGGGCCCAGTGCCCAGGCTTGAGGCAAAAATGGCATTTACCTGGTCTCCAATTAGTTTTTCCTTGATCGAAGTTACTTTTACCATACTTCTGTGTTTTGTGCTGTTTTCGTACAGTAAATGCTTCATTTCTCACACCAAGCTTTGTTTCTTTAATAGTAAGTCTAGAGATCAAATTTGTTAGGTTCCGTTCATCTCTTGGTGTAGATTCCCATGCACTTATGAAATGGTTGTACGTAGATGGTAGTGTCGTTAACATGTTTGTCATTATCATCGAATCAGGAATCTGCTCACCAAGTGTTTTTAAACGGTGTGCAAGATCTTCCAACTTAGAAATGTGTGTGGCCATATCATCTGATGGTTCCTTCTTCTTGTTGTACCATTGCTGTTGAAGCAAGTGTGCAGATATTTCAGTCTTCTGTTCATATACGGAAGATAGCTTATCCCACATTTCTTTAGAGGTTGAATGTGAAAAATCCTTTTTAATAGCAGCTTGGAAAAATACATTTATGTCCGATTGCATTATAAAGTACTGTTTATTGTATTGTTTTGCGGCAGTGAACTGGCTTATTATTGTACTCGTAAAATAAAGTAGTAGTAGTAAAATAAAGTATATAGTAGTAAAGTAAAGTATGACAACTGTATATTACATGTCAAATTTTCTTCTGTCAAGAATAGATGTCAAATTTATAAACTGATTTTCTTTTGATAATTACCCAAATTTAGGAATCGAACATAAAGCTTTGTATGCAACTCTTACATAATCGGACCTTATAGACTCGCCCTTTTTATAGGCCTTGCTCGCTTCGCTCGCTCGGCCATAAACTGGGCTTGTCTATAAAGTCCTACATTATGTGCTTGTTACATAAATAGCTATTATTTATCATTTTGTTTTATAAACGACATTACTATTATTATTAAATTACTACAACAACATAGATTTATTGTTGAATACTAACTCTAACATCATGGTAATTGTGTCTCAAAAATGCTCATTTTAGTGAAATTGATCGTTTTTCTGACAGGTGTCAACTGTTACTAATGATACAGGAGTTTGTAAATGAGCAAAATCTATCCACTGGCCGGGTATTTTTAGAAGATTAAAATATTAACAAAATTCGCAGCAGATTGTAACGTGTTACAATTTCAGAATTCATTTTAATGCATTTGAAAATGCATTTATTGTAAATAATCTTAGGACGTTCCTATACATTTAAATATATTTTCGTTGGTTTAAAATTACAGACTGTATTTCGAATTTAATAGTTATTTATGTATTAAGGGCATAAAGAAGCTTTTATGGCCAGAAGCGTTATTTCTAGCCCGAGGCGTCAGCCGAGGGCTAGGAAAAGGCTGTAGGGCCATAAAAGCAAGTTATGCCCGAAATGCATACACTATTTTATGCACAGATTGTTTTTATCCCAAATCTATTATTGTGTAAAAAACATAATTAAATGAGTACGTAGGTTACATCAAGCCGCTGTACGTATACTTATGTGCTTATATACGAAGTACGTTACTATAGTTACTATCTAAAATACTTAATTTCAGCTTATTTTCATTGGTGATAAGTTTACAAATTATATTAAGAACCAATCAAGTTCTACAAATAGAGCTCTGACATTTAATTGACGTTTCATTATTGCCCGTCGGATCATAAAGAGGCCCTTGGAGCATAAAGAGACAGTTATGTTCCGATAAATCTAGCAATAATAGTCTAATTATAATGCATCTGTGCATAAAAGTAAGTTAAATCAATGTTTCCTTCTTTCAATAACACTTAAAGCATTTGAAAATAACGTGATTTCTGAAATTATAGCTTTAACAAATATAATTTTATAATTAAAAATACATAAACGTTAAATCATTTAAATAAGTAAACCTACTTTTATAATAAGTATCGTAGACACAGACTGTGCTGGCGTTTGGTAGCTCAGTCGATAAAAGCGAGGTATATGTAGACTGAAGCTGTTGCCGACGCAGGTTCGATTCCAGGTGGGAGAATAATTCTTTTTTATTTTTTAACAAAATTTAAAATAATAATTTTCACTTCGAAAATGTTCAATTTCTGCAAAGTTTTAATAATTTTCTTAAAAAATTTACAATGTCAGGGGGATTTTACAAACAATATTTTAGCATAGATAAAAGCATAGGTTAATCCTTATGTTCGATTTCTCAAGGAACATGCAATCTATTTTGTAATTGTTTTGCTTAATCGAAGAAAAAATATACTGTACAACTTGGGTGGAATGCCTATATCACCCTCGAACGACTGAGGCACTTCGCCTTCGTCCTCGTGCGATATAGGCATCATATCCACCCTTGTTGCACAAACTACTATTTTGTATGAGTATGATTTGTGATCATTTTTCGTCTTGTTTACCGTAAAATTATAAACTAACTAAGATTAAGTGTTTTACAGTACAGTTCAGTCCGTCGGATCGTTATCGATCCGATAAGGACAGTGTGTCGTTATCTGACAATTCACTAATAGAATTCGATAATAAAGGAATGTTAACGCTAATACTTTATTCCGTTGTTTTATTGTTATAATAAATGTATTATGGATGTGCATTTTGCGCTGAATTTTTATGTATTTGGTGTTTACAGTTTATTATGATTTATAATGAATACAAAAGGCATTATAGTGTTGAGTGATTTTAAGTGGCTATGTAGATTTTAACATCTATTCAGGATGAACTGAGAACGGTATTTCCTAAGTAAGTTGCTTTTAGTTATTAGGATAATTTGTATTGACCCGTTATATTCAAACTGTTTGTATGTACTGATTGTTTTGACAAATTTTGTTATATTTGAAATAATTCCATCTGATCATAGTAATAAATTATGGTTTCATCGTTTATTAAACAATATTTCTTGACTTATGAATAATTCAATTTAAACTGAACATGGTTATGATGATGTTGGACTGTTCACTTGTATAAGTTATTGAAATACAGTAACCTGCTTAATAATAATTTGAGTACTTACGATTAGTTATTGAATCCAATAAATATAATCAGAATCCTTTTATGTTTGGAGATTTTGAGAACGTATTAATTTCTTTCAAGCAAATGGCGCCCATAATCCTTATTATTTCTACCCTATTTTTCTTTACAATCTATAAGCTATAGAGACCAGTACCTACACTTGACTGATAATTTATCAATAAGAGATCTTTCGTTGGTGCATTAAAGTACAGTAAGTATCATTGTTCTTTTTCAGTGAATTTTTATTGATGTTACAGTTGACGTTCATCGTGCGACGTTTGTTGTGTGTGTTTCAAGGTATTCTTCAGAAGTAAGACATTTTTAAAATTTTACCGAAAATTATTAGTAAAATTTTCATGAATAACGGAAAGTTGAGGTAAGTTCTTGGATTTTTTGCATAGGCCTTCCTTGTGGGCTATTAAACAACCCCTTAAAAGTCACCATCGGTAGGTGGTGAGCTCGAAGAGATAACGAGGGTAAACCACTCTCCCTAATGGTTTTTGCCGTTTTTCTCTGATACTATTAGGTTTATCAAGATGAAGAAATTTAGGTAAAATGAAGTTTATTTAATTCCCTACCAAAAGCTTCCTTGTATTATCGAAGAAAAAAGATATGTATCATATCTTCCATCAGCAAAAATTATCCAAGAAAAAAAATTATTTAATACCAAGATCTTATAAATAAAGGAAATTAGGTTTTCAAAAAAGGTGAAACACCCTGTACGTATTGGGTTAGATAGCAGAATTAACTAGTACAGTGTACTTTTCTAAGAATTAACTTGCCAATACAAAATCTTTAACCGACTGGAACCAAGAACAATTATTATCGATTATTATATTATTATTATCATCGCAATATCGCTTGATAGATTTTGCCGAAGAGATGCTAACGTAAAAAATGACTAATCTACGATCGCATCCGGCTCAACGAGTTTTCTTTACCTACTTCATGAAGAAATTGAAACCACAAAAAGATACGTTTAGAAGTTCCTTGAGCATATTAACTGGTGCAAATTCGTGATCTACGTATGACATATGTTCTTTCTTCGATAATACAAAAAGAAGGCCAAACATTTGAACATTTTTGGTAGGAACTTTAATAAACTTTTACGTAACCTCTTTCATCTCGATAAACCTAATCGTTTCCGAGAAAAACGATAAAAGCTGTTAATGGGCGTGGTTTACCTCATTATGTCTTCAAGCTCGCCACCTACAGGTTGCTTTTGAGTTGGCTAGGTGACTTTCAGGAGGTTATTTAACAACCCATAAGGAAGGTTAAAATTCAATGACTTACCTCAACATTCAGCTATTTTTATTAATTTGACTGGTTATTCACTATTTGTACCTATTGTAGTGCTTAACTCTTTAGTGGGTTTTACATCTGTGATTCTCGTTGAAGTTGTCACTGAGGAAGTCACTAACGGTAGGTTACAAAATAGATTTCTTACAAATAGCATAAGTCAAAAAAGGAATAGCGTTCGATTACCAGTCGTGTAGAACAGCTGCAATTTTGATAAGAAACATTGTACGACGACTTATACTGAATCATTATGTTCTTTATTCAACTAATGCATTGTAGTAATCTTAAATATGTGGAATATGAATATCAATAACATATTTTTCTGATTATTAGACAATTAGAGAATATGTTTAAAAATCGGAAATTAAATTATTAATAAGAGCAAAAGAATAAATGAAGATTATAATAAAAAAAAGTTTGGTTCAACTAGTAAAGATTTTAGATTTGATAAAAAAAATTAATTAATTACAATAAGATAACAAGCTTAAAATAACACACTAAATAAGTAAGTTATAGCAGAATTATTGACTTTTCTTTATTAAAAAGGAATGTAGATAAAAAAGTTATTTAATTAAAATTGAATATCACCTTTGACGGCTTTGACTAATAACCCTACACTTGTTAGTTACTTAGATTCGGCAGTAGCTCTATAAGATAAATATAACTTCAACCAAATAGAAACGATGAAAAGGTAAAGATAGTCGGTAGAATAAGTGAAAACTCGTTTTTCTGTTCTTGAGATTTGAGTATTTACAAAGTTATAGAATAAATAGACAACATTTTTCTAAAAATCTAAAATCTAGAGGCATATAGAGTATTAATTACTCTTACATTATTAAATATCATCAATTTGATAAAAGGTATTGTACTGGCACGACACAAGCACTCCAACAGTATGACAGTTAAAGATATACACCCAAAATATTATATTTCCGTATTGTTTTCCGTATTTTCTTCCAACATATTCAGATATATGTCCAGCAGGAATTTCCAATAATGTTGCAGCAAAGGGTGCTCCACAATATATACCCATTGGTAACGAATTCTGCAAAAGATTGACTCATTATTCGGCACTTAAAGATCAAACCAATTAATTACCAAATACTCGTGCAATAATCCGGCTAACATAAATGCAACTATTCTGCTGAAAACTTTGCTGTAACCATTTTTCAGAAGTGGAATAACAACGTTGTATTTTAAGCATTCATACACAGGTATGTTCCATTTCGTCCAGAATTCATTAACGCTTTCTGCATTCCACCAATCTTTAGAAAAAGTAACATCTTTCATTCCTACAAACTCTGCATATGCAGGTAGATACAACTTGTAGGTACTGACGTAAACCAATATGAGCCAAATTACATTTAAAGGAAGCTGCGAAGGAAAAAAAAGTACTATGTCGAAGAATTCAAGTAAGATAAACTTACCGCGATGGTTAATGCAACCCTTATGTTGGTTTGCCAATCATTATTCCGACTTACATCATGCAATTCCATAAATACAAACTGGGCATTAATAAAGAATATTAAATAAAAAACTAAAAATTGTTTTGCTGCAAATTTGAAAAGTACACTCCAGTTTAGTTTTGATTTTAACTGTAAACAAGGTTGATACTGAATTGGTGGTGTAAATATAAAGTAAGAAAGCACATGCTTTATTGTAAGATAATTGGGATAATTTATTCGTTTGTTATTCTCATCGATATCTAAAATAGTAACAAAAATATTATTAAATAATTAATATCTATAAAACGAGGAACAACCTACCTTTGTCATATTTCTTATGGTTTGTATCACTTTGGTAAGCCATTTTTCTGAATTTGCTATTGACAAAAGCAAAAGACCATGTTTTTGTCATTGTGTACATGATGTATGATACGATTACTCTGGAAAGAACTGCAGAAATATTAAGACATATTCTTGTTTCGTGCGTCGCGTTTCGTCCGTTGACGAAAATCTACCTGAATCCTTCTCGTTTCGTGCAAAGTTAAATGATGGCATTTATGACCTCTTATTTCGTGCATTATTTACCTGATCTTATCTGAATATCAAGTATGATAGTATCTTTAATATTCTACACTTCAACCAACAAAGAGCTATGTAAAAAGTCAGCAATTTTTGGTACTCTCTTTTACTTAAGCATGCGTTTACCATTAGTACCGCTAAAAAACAAACGGAAACTTTACTCAATTTAGAATATATTGATGGATAATGCAGATCTACTGGACGGTAGAGAATACAGGCTAATTAAGTGTACTTTTTTACTTAAATTTCCTTCAATTCGAAATTTGACTAAAAACCTAAAAAATAAAAGTGTTTTTCTTTGTACAGAAATATTGAAAGCGTAAAATATTCTGAGTATTATTGTATTTGAACTTATCATTTTCAAAAAATTTCGTTCTGGAGAGACTAATACCTTCTTTGCTATATATCGCTAATATTACCTGCAATTTACTTTGAAACCATAACATAATTTTTACAATATGAAACAAGAATACATAATATATAGGATTTAAAGACACATTAATACGGGAAAACCTGACTTCCCTTAAGTGTCGATGGGGATGTTTTGCAAATTGTCATAACTGTTAAAGCTATTTGAGTGTTTACAAGTATTCCTATAACTATATATGTACATTTTTATTCTTAATATACAATAAATCTTTATTTGTATGTAACTTTTCCAATATTATTTCCACTTTATTAATTAGGAACTAAAAGTAGCTAAAATATTTAATTTAGAAAATTCTTATAATTGATCAAACAGTCAAACTGGTTTAAAAAATCACATGATTACTTAAAAAATACAAGAAAACTTATTTATTTGATCTTAATTAATACTTTTTATTAATATTTTAGACTTTTTTGTATTTGGTATGAAAAGAAATAAAATATTGAACAGAAAATCAACAATTTATATGTAGAAATCCTATTTTAAAAAGTATCCAAAGTCAGCAGGTAAATGCTAGATAGCGCACAAAACGATAAGTAATTAGTACCGAATTTGATCGTCCATCTGGTTTACGCACGAAACGAGAAGGTTTTGCAGCTAAGCACGAAACGCTTACAAATCAATATTAAAGTATTTAGTTTCAACAATCAAACAAAAAGGTCCAGAAACAACAATGCAAGATTGTTCATTGACTAAAACTTACTAAATAGTTGCAATTTATTGCAAACACAATCCCTCTTATATACCTTTTATGTGCAGTTATCTCATTTTGGTTTTGACAATAAATTTAGTTAGTAACCCCCTTTCGAGGAGGGTCAAATACCACTTATTTTTTGTATCTAAATCAGATCTGTTATCTAAGAAAGATTCTCTTTGAATAGCATATCATCATATGTAGCAGTCGAGTTCATTGCTCAATATCTCGATCTGAATTTTAAAATTTAGAAAAAAAATTATTCTTAGGAGCCTTTCTTGTGCCACCAGGAACATAGAGAGGATCAAATTGATGGTCGGATGGGATCGCAATATCGTCGGGTATCGGGACGCCATTATTAAAAGTGTGGGGAAAGGAGGATATGGGATATATAAATATCGCATCAAATTAAGCATTCAAAACCTATCTTTTGCTTGAATCACCTCGATAAGGGGACAATGGGAATAGATCAACCTTTAACTAACTAGTGGGAATTGTGAACTCCATCACCTTATCACGATTATATCATTTTATAAATCGATTATTATTTATAATGTTTTGAAGTGACTTATTAGTGATGGTAGACGACTGCTGCAAAGTGGCTTTAAAAATAATGTACAAAGATGAGTCATAAATTAGCTTTAAGCGTGGAACCGCTTTTCATTGATATCTCATCAAACTATCATTCTTATGGCATTTAATAGCCAAAAGATAGTTAAAAATAACTACTTACCTGGATTAGCATCCGTGATTCGTGCAAAGACAGTAAATATGGTTGGCAGAAAAAATACATTTATGGCATGTAATGTCATCCCCACATTTTCAGAGGTAAATTTCTAAAAAAGTGCTTACGTAATGATAAAATATAAATAATTTGCAAGAAAAGATTACTTACCCAAGCCAATGTCATTTCTATAATGTAAACATGTAGGACATGTTGACAGCAGCCTGGAATTACATACATATTGTAAGAATATTAGGGAAAATCAAATAATTTCTACATGAATTTAAAAAACCTAGAAGTTAAAAACACTGAATATTGTTGATAGGTAGCTGAAGATTTCACTTTGGAGCGACCGACGTTCTGCTAATATAATCAATTTAGTCCGGCCCCCAGCATGCATTCTCAAAATCGGTCTCAACAAGTGAGTGGAGCGAGTTATTACCTATTAATTGGCAAAAAATTGGGAAGACCGAAGTTTAAAAGTACTTAACAACCTTATCTGTTAGCGGCCAAAAACTCCTACAAAAGGAAGACAATTGAGACGCGTAGTACGAAAACTGTAAGGAACAAAAGAAAATTTTGTATGCGAACGCGCCACCAGCGATTGAAATTGTTAAGGCGCTTCAAGATACAGGGTTGTCCAAGATCTTTTTGCAAATGAAAAGGTAATCTCTCGCTCGATTTTAAAACAGATGTTGGAAATGTTTCAGTTGTTGAGTAGTAAATCGCGTCACCGTAATGCCCTTGGGGAAGATAGCAAGGAACTCACCTTGGTGATCATTATAATTCGATTCCCGAAGAATTGCTGGTGTGTTACGGTTTTTATATGGTCACGAGTTAAAGTACTGTTCCCGATCCAGGCTCAATGCCTTCTCGGGAAGATTACTTCAACTCGTGACCATTCACCCAAATCACTGAGCTAATGAGGCGGGTTTGTCAAAGAGACGTTAAACAAACACACAGTAGCAAGATGTACCTAAATAAGAAAAATAAGAAAATAATACTTACATAAAAGCGTAACCCAGTATAACCACCAATGCCGTGTAATTAAATACACTAACCCAAATAAAACTTCAAGAGGGGTTTTTACCATTCCATATCTGTAAAAACGAAACAATTACAAAATAGTCATCAGAAAATTAATAATGTGGAGCTAGTAACCAAACCTGACGCCGCCGCCATATATGTAAATCTTTTCAATCTTGTTCTTTATCTAAGGTACTAACATTATATAGGGTGATTCAAAATTGTGCATGCTCTTAAAGGCGTATTCGTATCATGAAAATAACAAAGAAAGTTTATTAGTAACCTAATAAACATTAGCACGCACATACGCCCTCAACTGAATCCGGTACAGTATTGAATCGCCTTCTGTATACAGAAATAAAGATTATTTGACATATAGAGGGTGTTTCACTAAAGATTCGTATCCTCTGAACAAGTGATAGTACACATGCATAAAATGCAACAAAAAGCTTAATGTCATTAGTGCCTATCTTTCATAATAACTGAGAAAAATAACTTCTTTTTGAAAAGCGGGTTGGTGGTTACTGGTTTAAATCACAGTTGGAGCTTAATGTGCCTAACTACATTTCGACGTGATATCTGATACATTGATGCAGCTGATGCTAGATGATGTCACAGTTTGTTTTGAATATTTTTCCAGTAGTTCCCAAAAGTTGACCGCTCTAGCAATTTTTCTTCGATGTGCGTAAAATCAAAAATGAAGATTTTTTGTTCCTATTGATGAGTATTATCACCTGTTCTGAGAAATCGAATTTTAAGTAAAACACACTGTATATTATCAGGGCCGTCTAAATCTATGTATATTCTGGAGCATTCAGAGATGCATTTTGTTGCATTCTGTGTCTATCCATACTTGTTTGCATTTTGTGCAACTTTAAGTGTTTCGTCGCCAAAGTCTACTAAATATCGAGAATTCAAACTATCACTGCTAGAAATCCAAGTGATTCAGAATTCATTATGGATGACTTTCGTTATTGGTTTGTACCAAATGGACCCCTGGATTATCGACCTAGACCGACATTTGTTGATATTTTACGCTGATCAAACTAGCCAGCACCTATTAATTAGCTGCTTAACAGTTTATTCATTTACTTAAAGCATTTCTTTGTGATGACTTTTTAATTATCATGCTTCAATGTACTGGTTTATCTGAAAACTCTATTCAATTATTATCCAACTACGTATCTCTCTAATCGTACACAAGCAGTAATGTATAATGGAATAACATCAGAATTTTTCTAAATAAAAAAGACCCCCAAGGTTCTATATTGGTACCTTTTCTGTTTACCCTTACTTCCTAAATATGTACACCCTTGTGTTTCGCATTTATATGCAGACGACTTGGAAATCTACAAGTCGTTTAAAATAGAGGAAGAGCTTTCAGCAATGATATTAATCGCGATCTTACACAGTTAGTAGACCTCTCAGCTAAACATGATTTAATACTGAATGGTAAGAAGTTGGTTTTGATAATGTTTGGAAAAATAACGATAGAGTAGAAGTGTTTGATTTGATAAATACGAAATAAAGGACGAAATTTTGCCGGTTACAGAGTCTGCTAAATGCATCCAGAGTGTATACTACTGTTTGTGATTAATCTATCAAAACCAAGAATTTTTCAATGTTCCGCCCTTACTTTCTAGTGGCACATAGCTTTTAGGTACCATTAGAAATATTTTTGTCCAATGAAGTCAAAACTTTTTGCGCTGATGTGGGTAATGGCTGAGGATCTCTAGAGCTCATTTTCTCAAAATTAGGGTCAACAATTCGAAAATTTAATTTGTGTCGTATTTTTCTTTGAGAACTGTATTGCTTTCTGGCTGCAGCTGAATCTGCTTATTTTTATTTAAAATTGTGATAACAAATTCGGCTTGGCACAAGTTTTTTTATAACAACTCCATGCATAGTATCTAAAAACACTTACTTTACGTAACTGTTGAATATGAGATGAGCAGCATGTATTAATACCATTACCATTAACCAATTTTTACGACCGTCAATATTGCTGCAATCACATAGATTTTTATAATCTAATCATCATGTCATGTCATCAAGATTAATTAGTAATCAAATTGAATTTTGTAAATTGCAATACTTACTTGTCTTTTGATGATTTATGGTTAGTGTTACCATTTTCACTTTTCGTGGTATCCATTATTTCGCCAGAATAAAATAACCTATATTTTTCGCTTAGGAAGCGAACTTTGAATTAAAAGATCATTTTCTTTCAAAGAGAATTCTATCTTTTTTATAAACATTAAAATACATTTAATTTATGACGTCATTAAAGATAAAGTGCAGAAATTTATGTAAAAGGGTGAATAACAAACATTGTTTGTCCATTACTGTAATTTGTTGCTTGACTGCGCCATTTGTTTTAATAATCAAAGAAAACCTTTAGAAACAATTATTTAATTCTAATATTTTTAATAAATCACTTAACACAGTTTTACAATTATCAGGTAATTATAAGATAATGATAAGTTAAGGTAACTCTAATTTAATGTAATTATAATACATTACGACAGCACAAACAGGATGACCCAAAACAAAACTACTCCACACTAATAAATTTCCCCATTTTCCTCCAAATTTCTTATGAACAAACGTAGTTAGACTGGATAGAGGTATTTGGATTAACATACTCAGTGTAGGTAAACCATAGGAACTTCGGCACGGAACGCTTATCTGAAAAGGAACCATTCCTTAATTACGTGTATAAAATGTCAAAAATAACAGTTAATTCTAATTAGATTACCTACTATCTTACGATTATTATCGCAGCTTATTTTAATAAATATAATTAAGCCACACATTTTGTAAAACACGAGCTCATATGATCTAATATAATTGAATTAGCATTGATAACGATCATTTGATATTATTATTTAACGATATTAGTGACTTCGCTTAACAATAATAACCATATGTATAGAAAAATACTTTTCGTCCGAACATAGAGTGGTTAGGGCTCATATAAAACACTCATCTGTCGGACGTCGATTACAGCGATTATTAAAATAAGGGCAGTGTTTCATAATCCTTTTCCAAATAAGACCAAAAAATAGATATCGAGGTAGTTCAATAGAGTCACATCGGCGTCTAAATTCATTTTTTATTTGTCTGAATTTTTTGGTGATAGTGAAAACAAAGGGCATAGTCATAGGTAAATATGATCATTTGAACTGTGTTACTAAGACTTATATAGTTGGTAATCATAAAAATAGTTTTGTAAATCAAATTGGACTAATATCTAAGCCGTATGTTTTATATAAGTCTAACAGCTTGAAAATGAGAGGAGATTTATCAAATGTTTTACGTGGCTTTACATATAGCAGTTTTACATCCTTTACTAGGAAGAATCCCTAGTTGATGCTGACGAAGATAATTCCCAAGGACATCCTTGGCTTTTATGCCAAAAATATTTTGATCATGGTTCTTCTAAAGATATTGTCAGTATGGATAATTTTCCTCATTTTTTTCTTGTGAAAAGCACATAAATTAGCTCCACGTATTGACAAATATCCTCCTTCCGCATACCATGAAAGTACACAAACGAGTCACCGAGTTGGGTAATTGTTTTTCAGCTACACCAACTGAGAACCATAATCCGTTGAGTCCCAAAGTAGAGCCACTAGAAAAAAAAGACTGCTTGGAACACAGAGGTCAAATCTGTCTGAAAATATGATGATCTTTAGCTGGTCGGATAGAAAAAGTCAAGATTACGAGATAAACTGAGGTGCTTCAGAACTAGCTCTTGAGATGTAAAATTACTTATATCGGCTTAGGAATCTTGAGAAAAAAACCCCAAAAAATACCGAAACGTAATTGTAATACTTTTGGTACAACTCGCTTATACAAAAATGATGAATGTTTTTTTTTGAAAAGTAGGAAAATAATTTTGCTTCTCTTGAAGCAAGGTCAGTAATGTATAGTTCTGCATTTATGAGAAAGTATATAATTTTCTCCAGAAAGGCGCATATCGTTGTGCCGTTAGAATAATAGTGTAAGGCTATCATAAAAGAATTCTTTTAGCCAGCTACACAACTGGTATTTCATACCTTCTAGGTTTAATCGATTCTTCTGAAGACGCTAATACCTTAATATTTTATAGTTTCCGCCATATGAATGACTTTGATCAATTTGAATAGCGTAGGTTCAGACCAAAAGCGTATAGAATTCTAACCTCTAGCAAACAAGCAGATCCTGTAGTAAAAGCAAAACTGTCATGGTTGTATTAAGAATTTATGTTCAATACGAAACTAATGATTAGTTCTTAACATCTCCAAAAACAATCAACTTCTCCCATCTTTCTCGTCACCTCAAGATTTAATTGGTATCACCCGGCGTCATTGCCACTGAATATCCAAGTGTCCAAATTTCTCAAGCATTTAGCAGTGAACTTTAGCCTTTTCTCCACACCTGCCAAGAAAATTTAACTTAATATTAATGACTTCTTACCTGCAAATATTTCATAAATAAGGCTTCAGAAATTTAACGGAAACAAATTTTTGAGCCATTTGCAACCGTCAGAGCTATCAAACTGCGCTTTAACAGATCCTCGAGGTAATGTTCTTTACAATTCCGCACCAATAGCTGCATTAGGTTTTCTTCTCTTCGATATTTAGGATCTTTAATGAGAATGGATATACCCTTGCAGTTGCTATGCAGACTTTTTAGAAAAGAAGGTTGTGTAGCGCAACGACAGCATTGACATCTGGTAGCAGTGGGAAAGGAGGGGTGTACAGTATGACCATATTGTTAGAATTGTCGTTTTCTGGAAGATACTAGCTCCCAACACAAATAACGTGCATACAAAGAAACGTATGTGCGAAACGAGAGAAGCAGATATATTTTACGCGCAGCTTGGTGTCTTCCGAAAGCGACACAATTCTATCTCTATCTCTAGCGTTTTAAGTTCAAGCTCAATACACCAATAATGGAAAACCTTATTCCTGTCCCCCGGCTGTAAGACTATCACAAAATACAATGAGATATAAAAAGAGTTCAAATGGGAGTTAGATGTGAATTTCTAGCGTTGGTATGTTCTCAATTGATTTTTACAAATAAATAAATGTCGATAGAATTACGAAAATACTAATAGATTTGGGTGATAATTAGGCAAGTAAGAATACTGGTAGATTTGGGCGACAGGTAAAAGTATGAGTAATTTGATATTTGCTTAGTATGTTATATTGTGTATGTCTGTTTTAGGTTTTTATTTTACTGAACTAACTTCCACCATATATATGCCCTACAAGCTGCATTTTTCATGAGTTCCTTGATATCGTATTTACGATTATTCTGTATTTTCCAATTCTACAATCAGGTGGTTTCTCCTGTAACTAGATTTTATTTTGCTGATGGTTGAGGTTCAAAACATATTTTGCAAATTTTAGCGGTGAAGTAGGTATATAATAACTAGTATTAAATCTAGCAAATAAGTAGATAATAATAATAATAATTGCTACAACCCATAACCTGGAAACTGGAAGCTATAAGCTTGAACGGGAGGGAGGGGGCGATTATTATTATTACGTAGGCCCTACGTGCGGCTGCAGCCGACTAACAGATAGAACAGCGCAAATCCCGCATTTCTGTCACAGCTCCCGGCACCGGGAGTCGATCTCGGGCCCCTTGGGTAAAAGTCCAGCACGCTAGACATTACACTACCAAGGCTGATAAAGTCCTATAAGTCCAATTCTACGCTGAGATGCTATTTTCAAACACACCAAGCCATGTCTCTCTTTCTAATGGTTTTCCACAATCCCAGCTTACTAATATATTCTGCCTAGTGTCATTAATCAATATCTAACAAACAGAACGCTTCTAGTTCTCTGAGTGGCCTAGCAATGACGATACCCGTCGCTCTATTTCTTATTATACTTAGAATATATGTTAAAAGTATACACCACCTGATGTACACACTTCTCACAAAAACACCTTTAATGTGTTCCTATATAAAACTGTTGTTGTTGTGTTAATTGTTGATGTGTATACTTTAAACAGATACTCGCAGTAGAGTATAATGACATTTACTTATCAAAGCTACACGGACCGCTATCAGTTCAAGTCTGGATTCGGGAAAGATCTTTCAGTTCCAGCATTGAACTCATGGAGCATGGCTTAACTAAGATTTTGGTACCCAAAATTAAAATAAATAAATGCCTTTATTCGTCGGCTTTTGATACTAAAAACATTTCACTCTTTCCTGCTCTCCACACCTTATCGGAGCAGGCGTAGTGCTACAACTTTCAGCCTGAGATAATGCGATCTGTAACATACCACCTATCTAGGGTATGATAAAGATTCACTTTTTTAAATTTTAAATTTAAGTCTAATTTCAATTTTAAAAATTTAGAGTTTATTCCCGATTCTAAAGTTCCTTTTAACTTACTAAATATTCATGTAGTATTCCGCTGATTAAACCAACAGTAATCGCAGCAACTTTTTTGCTGTACCCCATTTCAAGCATAGGTAAAAAGAAGCATTCTTTTAACCACATGTGCACTTGATAATTCCATTTTGTCCAAAATACCGTCGTATTTTCTGAGTTCCACCAGTCGGCATCTAAAGGTACCTCTTCGGTACCACCAAGCCAACATAGAAGAGGCAAATAAAATCTAAAGAAATATCGATGGAAAAATAATAACCATAACAAGTCAACTGGTAACTGAAACAATGAATATTAATCAATATTTAATAACAATTTGTACAATAAAACTTACTGTTATCTTCAGCAAGGGTACTAACATCTTTAGACATTGCCCTGTCGCTAGATATTTCATCATTTTATGTGCTTCAGGAGTTATATATTGATATAGTAAAATTGCGCAGGTGTAATAGATAACGATGGCGATAACGACTCCTTTTGCGGCCCTCTTATAATCAGGGGATTTTTTCCTAGGACCTTTTATGTTATACACGCTAGCAGAAGTGTATAATATAAATTCAGTAACATTTTGTAGTGTCACACTTTCAGGATATTTAATACTGTCTTCTTCTTTATCAGACTTTTCGCTAATTTCTTAAACACACCAAAAATAAAGTTTAATCGGCAGTGCATTACGTTGAAAGTTTATTTACCTACCAGTTTTTGCCATTTCTTTTTTATAAGCTTTTCGATATCTTCTGTTCACATGTGCGTAACTCCAGAATTTTATACTCATGAGAAAGACATGTCCTATCATGACTATACCAAGAACTAAAAATAAAGTATTATTAAATTTTATACACACCAGAAGCTATTCAAAAAGTTACATTAGGCTTTTTAATGGACATAATATGTAATTGGAATATTTTGGATTTTTACAAAAATAATTCTACGAGTCCTATAAGATGGAAAGATTTCCGATTAAGAGAGACTTAAACCAACACTCCGAGATATTTTGGTACTCCCTGTCTATCTTTCAGTCTCAATTCTAGAGCACAACGTTAATTCTCAAGAAACTTTTTTGGATAGTTACAAGGTCAAATTGCTGATTTTAGCTATGTGCGTAGTTCTTGGTAGCCGTCAAAGCCAAGACCACGGTACAATGGTTGGCAGTTAATTACCCATCTATGACCTTTAACGAGAACATCAAACGTAAATGTAGATTGAACGAGGAGGTTGATTTTCTCTAAAATCCCGACTTGCTCATTTAACTAAGTACCAAAGACATAAAGTAAAATGGTTCAATTAGCAAACTTTGCAGACTTGCCATTTACGCAAATTAAGAGGATTTATTTAATGAAGGAGTTTGTTAACCACTTGGGAAAAATTAAATCATAGTCTAGTAATTCTAAATGTGATCGTGCTACGCACATATTATCAGACCCCCTCAATATTCGCAAAAGGTTAATCAGGAAATGAGGTACAAATCTTTTTTTTATTCAGGAAAAATTAAAAAAGATTTTGTAAAGGATATACGCTAAGAACTATAAACTTACTTGGATTTAAATTGTACACTATAATTACAGCCGTGCATGTGTTAAATGAGAGTAAAGAATTAAACACATGAGCAGCCATGGCCACATTTTCCGATAACCATTCCTGAAGCAGACGTTAAATATTTATGATTGCAAAACAAAAACAATATATATAAATTTTTACCTTTACTTACCATCACAATTAATTTCTCAATGGCAAAGCAGAGTAGCATTTGCAAAAATAAACCTGAAATTCAGAATTTTGTTTAGATAGATGCAATATGTACATTTGATCTTACATTAGTATGTATCACCCAAAAAACAAATTGAGCAACGCATTTCCTATAAAAATCCAAATACTTGAATGTTAACGGGTGTCTGATTTCAGAGTAACAAAGACTGACATTAAATTCTGGTTACTTTGAAAACAAATACCTCTGTGGAAAGAGCATGTGGGATTTTATGTGAAACGGATTATTTGAAAGATTAATCAGAGAAGATACACCAGGCACAGATTGAGGCTTTAAAAATGTCCTACTGTGGACCATAGATGAATACTAGATTTACCGGAAATGATCATTTATGTATAGGGTCATGCCATGCCAAATCATCGCAAAAACTTAAGTTTTCAACCCGACCGTCTTAGATTTTTGTAAAATTTGGTAGGATAATAATAATAATAATAATAACTACTACAACCCAAACCTAAATCAAGGCCCCAGAAGCTATAAGCTTGTGCGGGAGGGAGGGGGCGATTATTATTATTATGTAGGCCCAATGTGCGGCTGCAGCCGACTTACAGATGGAACAGCGCAAATCCCACATTTGTGTCACGGCTAAGGAAAACTGCAGAAAACCTTAACCAAATCTGCCGGCGCCGGGAGCCGATCGCGGGCCGCTTGGGTGAAAGTCCGGCACGCCAGACATTACACTACCAAGGATGGTAGAGGACATAAAGTAACTTACGTTTGTAAAGTTATAGCCCTCAGTGATACACACAATTCATACAGCAGGGTTGCAAACATGGTAAAAAATGTAAAATTTACGCTTGCAAGGTGAACAAAAACTATTCATAACTTTACTTCTAATTATAGTAGAGCTTTCATCTTAGGCTTGCTTTAAAACTAAAAGAGCATAGTTTTCACAAAAAATTGTTTCATAAAAAATATTAAGTTCTTCATTTCGAGGTCACATGATGTGACCTTTGACCTTGAATATCTAAGCAAGTGTACCTTCAATTTTTTTAGGAATACAATATGTTGTACAGCTATATGCAGTCTGCCTTTGGTGTAAGTTTCATTTTGGGAAGCCTATGGGAACAGGAGTAAAGAAATTGTTAAACGTGGTAGTTACATTCTTCTTACACGAATCATGCATCTGACAGTTCAAACCAGAGTATTGTATAAGGAATTTAGTATATATCTGTGCAGGTATCTGCACTTTTATCTACTAAGACAAGTATAGGTACGATGTTGTAGCTGTACCTGCAGATACAGGTAGCTATACAGGGTGTCCCAGCCAAAAGTGACACATTTTAACACCGACTACTGACTAAAAAAAAATTTAAGATGGAATTATGTGATTTTTACTACTTTGCGCTAATTTTCTTCAGTTTATGTACTTATGTGCTTACGTACTTCTGTACTTAACATATGTACTTTAACTATTTAACTAACCTTTAACCTAACCTAACCTAAAAAAAGGTAACTTATATTAAAATATTTAGTTTGACAAAAGATTTAGTTGTGTTTTTACTTTTTTCAATTTAATATACATATACCGTTTCTTATAAATAATGACTTCTCTTTAAGTTATAGTGCTCAGTGATACACAGCAATCATATAGCAGGGCTGCAAATATGGTAAAAAATGTAAAATTTACGCTTGTAATAAGGTGAACAAAAACAATTCATAACTCTGCTTCTAATTACTCTAGAACTTTCATCCTAGACGAATCTCACGAAAATCTGAGATGGTCGGGTTGTGATCTGTGTAGATTTGACATGGAATAACACTATAATGGCAGAAAAGTGTAGCATAAGCTATAGAGTCGGAAAGCAGCTGAGAAGTCTCTAAAATTAAAACTTTCTCCACATCCATTTTTTCTCGATTCATTGCTCAACTTGATGCACACTCTCCAACATATTTTTAACGCACTTTTTCAACTAGGCCTATGAACATGAACATTGGTTTTACATTTGAATTATAGATTATTAATTAATAAAACCATATCAGAATGTCCATACATCCTTAATGAACGCAAAGCTATGTTCTACATTAATAAATGTATTTCGTGTTTTAAAAAATCCTATTACAGCTACGCTTCGATTAACGTTAACACCCTAACCTGCAAAAAGTCTACAACACATGATCCGTGAATTTGACTCTCCAAAGCACGAGGTTTGCTTTGTTAGAGTAGTTAAAATATACAGCGTGTTTGTATAATAAGTGCCATTATTAGAACCGGTAACAGAAGACCGCAAATAAATAAAAGGTCATGTAGCCGTTTGTCTAAAATAAGATTCAAACTCTTCAAACATATCGTTGTTGGGTTAATAATATTTTTTGTGCAGAACGGATTTGTTAGTTTAGATAAACTAAGGTACCTAAATAGCTACTTTGTGAGAGAATGACAAAACTTCATTATATAAAAATACAATATTTTTAGTTTAGTTTCGGTTACTTTAATTTAGTAATAAGATGTTAACCAAGAAACTTGTTTGCTTTCAATTAAAAACCTGCGTTTAAATCTTGCCTTACGCACGTATTCTTTAAAATTCTCTTAATGTTATTTAAAAATCCAACAAACTATTACATGTAATAAATTTGGGCACATACAAAACGTAATCTACTTTACGATTTTAATCTGTATTTTCCTAGAATTCCACAATAACAGAGTACTTCTCATGTCATTACTCTGATTTGGTTAGACAGTTTTACTGCTGCGAATGTTGGGTTTATTAGTTTTATGCACCTTTTGATGAAATAAAAGAGGGAAACTCGTCTAATTTTATTATTAGCGATGCATGTTATCATCTTTAAATTTGAGTTGTTAAATTCATAAGGCCTCTCTTAAAACTTTAGAAAAAGAATGGAAAGTTTACCTATCTCGGGGAACTCAGTATAGCCTGGTAAGCCTAACACAGAGTTGAGTTCACATCAAATTGCGGAGACGCGGTCTCGTAGTGTCAATTGATATACGCGTTGTGTGGTCAGAAGAAGTCCTCCCTTTGAATTTGTATAGCGCTAGATTTTTGTCCCGGTTTTATGGTTTAAACTGAGTATTTGTGAACAAAGATCTTACGATAAAGCACCGTGAGTTTGGCGGTTTAATAGAGTTATTTAAATTAAGAAAAAGGGAGTAAATGCTTTAGTGAAACTAAGATTGGTCTTGGTCTGTTTCCGTACTAAGCGTCTCTAGGAACCTCAGAAGTCGAGGTGTTTTGGTAATGGTTTGGAATACCGTATACCAAACATTAAACTTTGTAGGACTCGAAAATAAATCAGAATGCCTGAAGATTTAGTTTTCATACAATTCATTCAGAATTCAACTACTTTCATTTTCCAGCAACTTTAAACTGGGTTCGTTAGTTTGTGTGCATAAAAGTGAATCGAAGCCTTTGTCTTTGTAATATGATAATTTAGAAAAATAAACAATTACGATACTAAAACTTAAAGGAACCATTAATACAACATCTTGCCTGTACGTTATTTCAACAATATCGTTTGGTTTATACAGTAACTAAGAACTAACAACTAACAATTAACAAGTAAGAAAATCCTGTCGCTTTATCAAACAATTATATATTAATAATTACGTGTGCGCATACACATGTTGCCAACTAGAAAAGTATCAAAAGAATTAAAATAGATTCAATTTGTAATCCTTAGTTGTTTATTTCTAAGTGTTTTTTGGTTGTATAAACTCAACTGAGTAAACATCATATTCTAATTCTTAGTTATAAATTGTTAGTTGTTAATTCTTAGTTATTAGTTACTATATAAACCATACATTAATTGCGGTTTCATTCTTTATTGGTGACATACGTTTTCATCTGCATTCATTAAGAAATATAATGCAAATGTATTTAGAATGGGATCCCAAGTTAAGTTCTAATGTAGAAAATAATAATGCAAGTAGGTTTTCAATGATCAATAATTATGAGTGTTTTTTATTTACTTTAATATACAGAATTCAAAATTAATGCTCATTGCTCTAGTTTGGCATGACAAATTGTTGATTTACTCACAGAATAGGTCACAGATTTAAAATAGTGACAGTTATTACTAATCAGTGCATTTATTTTTATTAATTTTATTAATAACAACAGCCTAAAAAACAAAATTATAAAAGAAAAGAATTTTGTTTACATAATAAATAAAAAATTAATAATTAATAAAATGTAAATCAAAAGAAAATCTTTTCTGGAATTGTAGATTCTAACGTAAATATTAAACGATAAAATCGAACAATTTGGATAGAGCCCTCTATATTGAATTAAAATCTATAATTAGAAAGAGTACCTTAATTTTAAGTATAAAATATAAATTCATTTTCAAAAAAAATAAGTTTTCAGATCATATATCAGCGATAAAATAAATATTTTATAAATATTTGTGAATGCTTTCCATGTTGCGAATATTTTCCCGGTGTCTCAATTGTTAGAGGTGCTCTCTTGCTATATTCTTTTGCTTTGAAAATTGAGAGATTTTAAGAAAATCTACATCATCATCTTAAAGAAGCTTGGGAAAGAAGAAAATATTAATTAAGAAGCGTGTTACGTCTAATAGATCAGCAGAGATAACATATTAAAAGTTTTCTTTCAAATTAAAAATAAACTCTAGCTATTTAAAAAAAACATAAAAGATTAACAGAAAATTGTAAATAAGATAATAATATCTTCTATATGCAAAACAAGACAAAATAAATACACAATCCTAGGTTACATAAGAATTATTATCTTACATCTTAATCCAAACAAACAAAAATGTTATTTAGTATTGGTATTGTTTTTTGTTCTAAAAGCGTAATAGTTTAGTCTACAATTTAAGATATGCAATTTCCGCAGCCACAATATAGAATTTTCTTTCAATCTCTCAGGACTTTAAATATTAAATATCCTTCTTAATATTTAGTACATGCATTGTGTTTTCATTCATGTGTCTCGGTATAGCGCTACCTAGCGCTGGATGACCCAAGCCCTATTGAACTACGCGACGTAAGAGAGAGAGGTGAGGATCTGAGTTTGAATTCTTTGTTTGTATTTCAATAAAAGCAACAAGTTACTAAAGCTTACCCATTAGGGTAAGCCGTTGGCACCTAGTTCTAGTAATTCTTATTTCAACAGAAGTTAATAGACACATTCTTGTTAGTCTACGTCATTTGAATATTAAGTTCACTAACTGAGAATCAAGAATGCGTAAGTTTCAGCAAGGTTAGTACCCAGATTGTTGAATTTCATGCAAGGATCCTGCAGACAAAAATTTTCTCGATAGTATAGGAAAGTTTTGGTGATGAAGCTTAGATATATCATGTGATCGTGGCACAAACTTTTAGAATCTGTACAATATTCTCCACTTCCTCTGAATAAAAACTAACGTCGACCTTTATTCATCAGGATGATGACCAATCATTAGTAAAACTTTAGAAATTATTCTTTTTTATAAACCGGGTGCCCCATTATATTGTGACCCTTTATGAAGCTATATAACTTTTGAACTAACTGAAATAATGAAATATGGTGTTTACCAGTCTTCTTCTTAATTTTTAGAGTTTTTTTTTTGTGTATCCGTCTTTTTTCCCCACTTGCGGTTTAACCGGAAATGACAGCGTATTTTTGGGGATAGGGCAACTTTGTGATTTCAAATGGAACATCCTGTATATTTTTCACAGTTAGAAAGCCCATAGTTTCCCCTTTCCGAAAGTGCCATATATACATCTTAAGTGTTTATAAAATGTAATGGGACACCCGGTATAACATTGAAAACATATTTGTAGGCTTTATAATTGAAGTATTTGAGAACTCATATGATGTAGACCGTTAATATTAGGTAGTAGTAAATCTGTTTATCAATTATGAATTTTTAGTTGGGCTTTTGTCAATATGTAAATCACTTATTCGGGATCACACCTGCAACTTATTTTTCCCTTTTATATAAGTTATAGTAGTTTCGTTTGTGTTCAAATGAAACGAGATTTTAAAAAGATTTTTTGTTTTCCCTGGATCTTTATTTTAAACCAGCGGAAGTAATGACAATTACAATACACAAGAATATAAATGCTCGTTAGAGCTTAGATGTAAACTTAACTATAAACTGATCAAAACTTAATGAATCTACTGTCTAACACACTATATATATATATGATTCTCTTATCTAAATAAAATATTACTAAGCAGTTCTCACGAGAAAGGTAATACAATATTATCTGCATGATAAGCAATTCTCATGAGAAAGTTAATACTGCATACTAAGCAATTCCCACGAAAGATAATACTTTCTTCTTATCTTGAAATGTAATATGATATTATCTGCTTGCTGATAGTAAGCAGTATTTCTACGTAACTTAGTGGTGTTATAAATCATTATAAATGTATTACGTATTATCTGAATAAAAAAATCTACGTAATGTCTATTACTAGTTTTAGAGGTAAGCTCCATAAATTCTCGACCCGGCAGTCTTCTACAGGTGCCAACATGCTCAAACTCGGTTGCGTCATAGTTGAACATGTAAGAGGCCTAGTGGCGTGCGGTGAGAATTTAGGCTAGGGAAGCAACCACGATTTTATTAATTAATATATCTAGGTACAGGCGCGGATTCCCGGGGGGGGGAATTCCCCCCCCCCCCAATTTAAAAATAAGTATACATAGAATAGAAACAAATAATGTTTGTTTAATTATTATTCAATTATTTTTCCAAACAATTCCCTTTCCTTCCGCCCCTAATAGGTACAATAAAAAAACAGTGTTATAATTATTAAGTTTAAAAGTTTTTCAAAGAACTTTTACACTTTATACTTATGGAATTTGTTGACTATTATTCTTTATTTAAAATAAACTACTACTGTGTATTTATAATGCAACTCGATTTTCCGGTCTTTTTATAGCAAAATACCGGTGCAGGTTTTAAGCTTTTTTTAAAATTTTATTTCACGCCTACACTACGGAGGAACCAACAAGGTCATCTGTCCCCCATCTAACATGCAACACGAATACACACATCCGTAGTTGAGGTGGCGGAATTTTCCAATTAGAAAAATCCCGCCGCCCCAAGTTCGATTCGAACCCACGACCCTTGGAACACGAGTGATGCACTGACACCACTCGTCGTCGTATTTAAAGAAAGACCTTAGGGGACGTCGTTTTAAGGACGATAACGAGTTGCAAGCAGCTATAATTGAACATTTTGAAGGAAAAACTTCAGATTATTTTTACAATGGCATTGAATTATTAATTCCACGTTGTAATAAGTGTATTGACATTAGGGGAGATTATATTGAAAAATAAAAATTATTATATTTTACCAAGTTTATTTTTGCTATATCAGCCCGAGAATTTATGGCGCTTACCTCGTATGTATTATTACTGCTGCTGAAATGGTATCCCCATAACGTTTGTAGGTACTAGGTGTAGTATCGTCCGTAATTATTTCAGCAAACCGTCAAATGCTTAAAGGTAAAGTTAAAGGTTAAATGTCACAAGGTTATGAACATGCCGTTAATTATTTTATCCTTTAAAATAGGGTGAACCCAGTATTTTCTGTTTTTTTTATATTGTTTATAACGGTGATACAAGATTACAAGGCATGCTACTTCTTCGATTTCCATTGTGATACTGAAATAATTAATCTGTAATGATGAATCATAATACATTGATGCATTAAAACGCCGCGTTAAGCGCTTGCATGTGTACGCTCGAGTGTTTTTAGCAACGCGCGTTAAACGCGGCGTCAAACGCCTTCATGTGTACAGGCTCTTGAGAAAGGCTGCTATAATTAGAATCTCGTACCATCCAACTTTTATTTGTTTAGCAACCTCAAAAAACCTTAATACAGTTCGAAACGCACAAGCGACCATATCTAATTACATCGCGTCGGAGCGAAAAAAAGTATGTTCTAGGATTAAAAAAATAGTAGTAGGAATTATTGTAAGAAAATAAAGCAAATGTCATTAAATTATTGTAGAAATTTGCTGCTTATTGCTTTCACGTGTAAAATTTGTTAGTAAGTAGCAATTTAAATATAAAACTTACTTAAAAAAGGAACTAGCAAACACCACCACTTTATCTTCATAAACTCTAAAAATTCGAATGTCATGCTAATTGGATCTTTGATTATACCATAACTGAAAGTTCAAAAATTAATATTTTTGCTAAAATATTACTTGGAGCGTACCTTGTATAATTATCAATTACAAGCTGAAGAATGAAAACACCAAATAGTAATACTATCCAGTTATTGATTCCATCCACTACTTCCTTTGGTCTAAAAAATATTCTATTAAAACACTACAAATAGTGATAACATCGTAATTCCAACCTTCCCTTTGAAGAACTTGGATTACCATTAATGTTTATATTATTACAATTTTCCATTTTCAATTCAAATATCTACAATTAGTTGACACTGCTTATAAGTTCCAATATGATGATGTTGTACACTGAAAATACAAATTGTAATTACGAAAAAGTAATAAATAAAACTAATTATAGTAATAACTCTTCAGTGCCTACTGCCTACATTCTAAGGAATATTTTTAAATATCTATTTAATAATATTCAGGAATTTTTCCCTAGATTTCTTTTAAAACACAATCAATCCTTATAATCGGGCACAATAGATGGCGCAAGAATTTCAAAATTCAGGAGCTAACTTTTATTTTAAAAGACGTAACTTCACAACAACTGCTGCACATAAAATGATCTAATTTAGGTTTAGATAAATAGTAAAACATATCAATCATTATTCATACTTTGTACATATGTACTTATTTACAGAAATAAATAGCTTCACCTCTTCCTCTCTAACTATATTTTTATCTACGGGTCATATGCTGGGTCTGACTTGTCTGTATGATAACAAGCTGATTATGAGATTCTTCAGTATTGTATTTATTTAATGTTTGTTTAATAATATAATGAAAAACGATTTATCATAAATTCATAACTAAACATGCAATGGAAGTATGTTAAGAAAACAATATTGATTTGTAGTTTAGTTTTATAAATATCTGAAAAAATAAAAATAGATATAAAATTGATATTAGCATGCTTATTATTCATTTGGGGAATAATTGAAAGAGGTATTTAACACCTAGTGTAAGATTTGCTGTAGGCGATACAAACAATGAACCAGATTGTGAAAACGTGAATTTAATTTTCATATCATCAAAAAAACATCCAAGACATGAAAGAAATATAAAAGTCAGAAATTTAAATGCAGCCAATTAACTTAAAGTATGGTTTTCTTCTATAGGGTCAAGAGAGAAATAATACCTTTTTCTAAAACCTTCAAAGTAGATTTTTAAAATTCACTCAAGTCACGATACACCCATAACGGTATGACAACGCGCAGCTCGATAGCCTATCCTTCTCTGGTTTGTAACGTCAGTGCGAAGCAAACCAGGCTTGTTTCGCATTACGTTCTTATGTATAATGATGTTTTTATCATTTATAATGACAATGGTTAGTAAAGTATGACGTTTGATAATCGTTCTAATATTAGCCACTTAATATTAAAGGCATAATTAATAAATTATAGTATGAGGGAATGTTATTATTTATAATTATGCCCGTATTGCCCGTGGTGCATATAACGATTTATTTTATTTTGATCCAGAAATATTCCAAATTTTAACAATTTACTAATCATGTACTGCCGATATGGATTGTTATGCTTTCTATAAAATATATATAATATTAAAATTTGTTAGGGAGGTACTTAGAAAAATAATATATAGGTAGATACTAAATAATCGAAAGTTACCATATCACTAAATTTAAAATTGTTTATTTTTATTAATTACAAAGCCAATGTTACTTAATGAGAAATTAAAACCTGTAGGCAACATTCAAATGTATCATAGTGATAAAAATTTGATTAATAATTGAAGTATCCTCTCCGCCATGTTATTTTATAATTTTTCTAAAAATTCTTACCATTTTTTCGATTTATTTTATCATTTCTTCGACAAGCAATTTCCCACCGCTTTGAAAGTTCTTCGTTCTTTGGGAATCGAAAGTATTTTATACCAGTTCCTTTTGTATTCCTGTTATAATTGCAACAGTCAGGAACAGCACAACCAGGCATACTGTTCGATATACACCTGTGTAAGAATTTCACCTTGTTATCTTCGATATTTCACAAGTTTACACTCACCAAAACAAAAGGAATTTCAAAATTAATTATTTAAAGCCGCTTTTCCTAACATACACCCACCGTACTGTGCAGCTGGAAGAGATCAAATGGGAGGAAAGTTAGAGTCCTTGGAAAGTTGCTTCGCAGCAACGTCACATGCGCGCGGAGAACGAGTTTTGGTCGTGAAGCTGGCATACCGGGTGTATCGTGACTCAAGTATAAAATCTCTACTTTTATATAAACTGTGGTTTTCATTATTTGAAACTATGCCAAAGTTAAAAGGCATAATTTTGCAATACAAGCTTTTCATTTTTCAAACACTTTTAAATGTGTAGGTAATATCTATTATTGATAAACGAGTAGAAGAGCTGTGGACTGTGTCCATGATGATTGAATGCCAATACATATTTTGATAACAAAGTTATTTTGCTCACGGCGAAAACAAAAATCTTCCCGCAAAATTAAATGGTTTAATAGTAAATTCAGTGGAATTTGTAAATAAAGTGAATAATTTACAACTAGGAAATGGTGGAACACTTTAGTATGTATCATTTGATATATGTTTTCTTTTTGCTAAAGTGCCCATTACAGAAACTATAACCTATTTAAAGAATTAATTAAGGACAAATAAAGCAGAGAAGAAAAAAGTTCGAAATATATTCTTTTAACTTCGTTATGTACGACCTACAAAATATTTTATGAAATAATTAAATTCAAAATGTAATGTCGGTTGTGAAAGATGAGAGAGGCGAACAAACAATTCCCTTTACTTGACAGTTTAGTAGTTAAAATTTCAGTAGTTCAAATTGTATTTCAACTTATTTTTTCAAGTGAAGCTTAGAGATCTTCAAAACAATGTTAAAATATTATGTACGTCATCTCGAAAGTGAGTTTACAGCCTTAGAATTACATACTGAGTACTCCAAAATACATTGGGTGTGGCATTACATTTTAGATTTACACTATCTCATGGGACAAGTGTGTAGCTGAGAACCTATATGTTATAAATTATGGAAAAAAGATTGTAAATTTTATATTTCACTGAAAGTAGTAGCAAGATGGTGAAATTGCTCATTCGTATGTCTTCTTTTCTTACTATAGCTTCTTAAGAAGCAAAGGGCGTCCGAGCAGGCGTTTCAAAAGCAATATAGATGGCACAGTTGCTGGTCCTGCTTATCGTGGGTTGGGTCTCTCTTGTTATCTTCTGGACTAATTTTTTCCATTTTTCTCTGTCCTGTGCTGTATATTTGGCTTCGCTCCGTAACAGATTTTGTACTCGAAGTTGTAGGTCTTTTAGTTGTATGTCCAATCCAGTTCCATTTTCAACAAGAGTTGGGAACAGCGTACACTGATGGATTCCTAATTTTGTACAGATTTTCTCCAATAGTTTCCTTGAGTCCTTGAGTGTTGTGTGAATCTTGCGGAGGAATTATCTACATTAGTTTGGTTGTTCTTATGTATTTGTCAGGTAGAACATAGCACTTTAGTATTTTCCATATTTTCACTTTTCAGACTGAATCAAACGCGTTTTCAACATATGTCTTGTCCTTTTTCGGTTGTTTGTTCTGTTATTAATATTAGTGTATAGATGTGATCTATGAAGAAACGTCTTTTCCTAATTGTTGCTTGTTTCTCTCTTACCTTGCTGTCTACGGCAGATTTTATTCTATTCAAAATTAGTTTGATCATAATTTTACATGCTTTGAAAAAGCATTATGGGTCTACAGTTTTTGCAGTGGTATCTTTATTAGTATTGTTTGTGTCCAGTATTCTGGGATACATTTTTCGAATCACATCTCATTTATTAGTACGCGCCTTATTTCTATTGTAAACTCCTTGTCCTTTGTGCAGCACTTGGGTTGGATTTCGTCTTTATTTTTCATTTCTTTAGGTGTTTCTTACTTTTTTATATATTTCTAATTCCAGCTTTATCTTCCAATTTGTTTCTTGCATGTTTTCTTCCTCCAAGTCTGATATTTCCGATTCAAAAAATGTATCGTTTCCTGATCCTGATGCAAGTGAAATTACTTCCGAGGATTCGCTCGGTTTCGTTGTAAGTGAACAATCGGTCTCGAGCGTATAAAAATGCATCAATTACAAATAATGCTTTAAACAATATAAATAATTAAAAAATTGCAAAACTAAAAATACCTGGCTAATCTACAATATAAAACCTTTACCTTGGAATTGTAATGGAAACATTATATTGAGTGTTTAATATTAAAATTATTTTGATGTATAGACAAGCACTTGCATGCCGCCATAGTCTCCTTTACGAGTTCTATACGATCGATTTGCTAATTCGTTTTTATAAGTTTTGACAATATATTTTCTTTAGTCTTTAGATTTCTAAACTCGTAAATTTAAAATGCTTTATACCTATTTAAAAGACTTATCAAGACTTATTTTTGTTACGTTTCGTTTCAGAGTTCTACTGAGTCGTTCTAAGCAATTCCAAGGGTCGATGCATTTCTATACGCTCGAGACCGATTGTTTACTTACAGCACTAGCTTTGTCACGTCTCGGAACTGACCATCCGGTCTCTACTTGCTTACTACGTCACCGATCGCTTGCTTTACTAAGACTATTTTAATAGTTTCCCCGAAGATGATAATTTCAAATTGTCGAAGACATGTTTAGGAAAAAAAACAAAAGTGGATTTGACGATCTCATTTTGTATTTTACTAAAATTGCGGCCCCCGATCCCAACCATAATCATATATAAAGATAAATAATGTATTGTGAATAAATATTAGTAAAAGTATAAATTTTAGAAGAAATCTCTTTATATGCAGAATGTAATTAGCCGTGCATTAACAAAACTGCATCTTTACATTTTATATAAACCTGCTTTGTTATTTTGTTCACGAATAATGCTTACGCGATAAATTCGCGAATGATAAATATTTTTTAATTCTCAATAAATATGAAATAAATAAAGTGTTATTCCTAATATTGCCGAGATTATTTCTCAGTATTGCCGCGTATTCTCTATTTATTGCCACTTATTCCTCTGTGTTCCCGTTTATTCCTGTTTATTTACTACATTTCCCATATTGCCGAGTATTGTAGACTTGTAGCAATTTATTCTCGAGAAGCTGTACACCCATTGCCGAGAATGAGGGACCCCTCGGTCTTGCCTATAGTTTTATTTTTCACCTGTTTATTTTTGTCCCAATAATTTTGTTTTTGCGGCTATCTTCGATTGAGTTTGTTGTAACAGGAGTTGGTTAAAGTTTATGACCTTTCGGGCTGTCTTCTTGTTTGTTTTTTGTACACGTGCGATATATTCTTTACTGCGAGATTTCTAAGGCGATCGATTTCTCTTATCTCGGCTTAAAATTTTTTGGCCTCTTCGATATTCTTATACCAATACCTATTGTACAAATATTGTTGTATTTAGGACTGTGATACGTAGAGGTGTGATTAGGACCAAGCTATAAAAATAAAGCAGCAGCATCGAATCCAAAATATTAGTTTATTTCTAATTCTGGGGGAGGGGGGTATAACATTAGTAGAGCATGAAGTTAACAATTATTGTTATCTTTGTGCTTTTTGCTTTTCGTGCTGTGATTAAAGATAAACTAATTAAAAGTACAGTGCAAAAGTAAAAGTTCATACATGGAAGACCCATTTGCGAATATGCTAATTAGCAGCTTGGCATTAACAAATGTAAAGTAGTTAAGTAGAAATTAAATTTGAAACCAATGTAGCTAATGATGTTATATTTTTTCATAATCATCTTAAACAGGAGTAAAATTTTCCTGGGAGCTTGTGTGAAAATTTATAATGCAGTATGGAAATTGTATTTAATTTATTTAAATCTCATAAAATTTAACTGTCAAAAATTGGTTGTTCAAATAGACGTAATGATAGTCTGGTTTACTGGACAAGTTTATATAAATACAATATACGATTTCCTTATTTAATATTTATATATTTAATAGACTAAGGAAAATCTTACCCAAGAAAATCTTTTAATTATAGTAGTATTATACACCTTTAACACAACAAACGAAATAGTCACTACAGTAAACGGTTCTTTTTACTTAACTTGGATACTTTTACGTTTAACCCTATTTTTTTCTAACTTTCACTTACATAAAATGGTAATTATAAAATGTATTAATTTGAATAGTTAAACAAAACAAGGAATTTATTGAATACTTTAATTGTTAAATGTCCGTAAATCTCGTTCTAGATAGCTCTTATGTAGAAAAAATATTTTCCCATAAAATAAATAGTTTGCGTAAATTAAAAATAAACACGTAAGCTAGATTGGGATAATTACCAGATTTCTGCGTAGTTGCACTTTTGTGCTACTTAAAGAAATTAAAAATCTAAAACATCTAAACATAAATCTTACGAATAGTCTTTAATGTATTTCCTCTAAGATAGTAACTAGATAATCTAAGCAGTTTGAATAAATGAATAATCTCTTCTATAATAGTGACCGACATAAAATTCCGCCATAAACAGAAACTTTAAATTTTTTGTTAAAATTCTAAATACATACTGTGATTCTGTGAAATAGAAAAAAATGGCGGTCTACATTGATCACTATATGTCAACAGCAACGTTCAATTTCAATATGTCAATTAAAAGTACTTCTTCGAGTCAATATGATTCATAATCTACAAAATAGCATAAGACAATTAGAAACTGAGAATACTTTTATAGCAAAATGTTATTATTCCATTGTTAGACATAGATCTCAATTCTGAACAACCTTTTGACATTACCCCTTTTCCCAATCTATGGAAAAGCGAAACTCTTATACCTTAAACAATAAAAATGTAAATTAGTTTTTGGTATAAGTGATAATACTATTAGAAAAGATTATTGTATGGTTTCTGTATAAACTGAATGTCGTCAAATGAATTTCGTTCGTTTAAAAATTATACTTTTTCTTGACCTAACACTACTTTTTCAGTAAACAAAATAACAAAACAAAAGTCGCTTAACCTAAAAAATCAATCCAATACTTACCTACTATATGCTTCTGTAACGATACTTACGTTAAAACTTATTGACCCGGCAGAGATATCTCCTAAATTCAAATCAACATATGTGGAAAAATGGGAAAAACTTTCCATATAATGCAATAATGTTAATTGTCGAACTGTTATTATGCTTCGGATTTATCTGGTTTTGGCACCAATCGATTGACGATCCTTATATACGCAGTGAGAAAACAAAAATTTTACCCAAAAGAGGTTTTGGCCGGTTTTCACAACAAAGATCTTCAATTATACTTAGTCGTCTTAGGTGTTAATCACAAAGGCTTCTTAATAAGTAATAGAATACAGAAACAAATAAAAAGTTAGTGGGCGCCACCCAAACTGATTACATGTTACTTATAATTAAACAAGTCAAGAAATTCACAATCTGGGAAAGAATTTCCCTTAAAATTTACGTTAAACTGATCTGATAATATGAACTTAACCGACCTTATATACAAATTTCTATTGTGAAAGAAACATCAACAATTTGTAATGCTGAACTACATCAATAATTTGAAATCTGCATATTGAATAAAATAAAAAAATATGTTGCATATAAAAAACCATAACTTTTAGATTCATCAAAAAACCTTACTTGCAATATTGATTCATACATTTTAAATTATCTTCGGAATTCCAAACTACGTACATTTTCCAAATGAATATGACCTACTAACAATCTCTATAGAACAAGAGAACAACTTGAAGTAGAAAATCTCACTAGACTTGTACAGTCAGCTGCCTTTAACAACACGAAGGAAATTACCCATATAACCAAAGAAGTAAATTATCCGGTCGAAATTAGGGAAATAGTCAGAGAAAAGAGAAGAGCAATAAAAAGATGGCAACAGAAGAGAAACCCTTGTTGATAAGGCTAACTTAAACAACAAAGCACAAAGACTAAGAAAAATTCAACGGTTTAAAGAAGAATCAATAAGTTCTTATTTACAAAACCTATCAGCAGAAAAAGAAACTAACTATTCACTATGGAAAGCAACCAGAAAAGAAACCTATAACTTCTAGTGCACCTATCAGAAAAGATATAGGCCCATGGGCTAGAGATAATAAACAAAAGGCTGATTCATTTGCAGAATATCTAGCCCAAAGTTATTAAATTGTTTCAAGGAAGCTTTCTAGCAGTTAAAGCAAGTTCGGCGTGTGACGTCACTAGCGACATGTCTATTATTAGGGTTGGTTTTGCCGGGTGCCCATTCGATTAAAAAAACTGAAATTTTTAAGACCAATACGAACTTCCTATCTGTATTTTATTCATTCGCTGTAACGAGGAGAAGTTTCCCATTAAAAATGCACGCTTTTTTTCAATTCTTATGTATATATTTGATCACTGGGACAAATTGTTGAGAACAAATTTGAAAATTAATTTTGTTGGAATTAACAGTGTTCGATGCTACTTTTAGGTAAAAAATTTCTTTTTGTTTAAATTAATTTGAGCGGTTAGTTTTATTGTTATACGTATTCAAAATCTTTTACAGACGATTTAGTATAATCACGTATAATACAATTAGTGATCTATTTGCCGATAACGTCCGCCAATGACGTCACGTAGCCGTCTACCTCTTCCTTCCATTACTCGTTTCCGCGCCCGGGTTTAACATGCGTTTATAGGGCATAATAATTTGGTATTTATCCTAGCCGACATTTCCATGCCTAATCAAACGAAAGTGGAGAATAATAGTAATTTTTACAACCCATAATCTGGAAACCAGGCCCGAGAAGCTATGAAGCTTGACCGGAGGGAGGGGGCGATTATTATTATTACGTAGGCCCAACGTGCGGCTGCAGCCGACTTGCAGATGGAGCAACGCAAATCCTACAACTAATGAAAAACTGTAGACAACCTTAACCAAATATGTCGGTACCAGAAGTCGAATCTAGGTCGCTTGGATGAAAGTCCAGCCCGCTAGACAATACGAACGTGATCTTGAAAAAAAACAAGTATGTTCAGTAATTTTCTTAGCTGTTACTCTAGCCTTAGACAGTGTGGCATGAAGGCTTGACATACAAATTGCATAAGATGCTCCCGAAGCAGTATGTAGAGATTATTGACTTGTTACATCTTGCGCAGACTTTTTAGAATCAAGCTGTAAAACGAATATTTAGACTTAGAAATAAGAGCGGGTATGCCTCAAGGAAGTGTCCTGGGCCCCATACTTTATTTACTATACATACACCAGTGATTTGGCAGCTTTAGAAGATACGATTGTAGCCACATTGGCTGGGTGTTCGGGAGACCACACGACGTTCACCCATAAAACTGGCTGTCTTCTACCCTATCCTTGTTTCCTTGGAAACTGGGTAATGGATGAAGCTGTCAGGTCAAGTGTGTGGTAGAGAAATTCGTGAGAATTCTCGACGGTTACTCATACCGATCAGGGGGAGCCCTGGTATATGATACCGGTGTGGGCGGATCCGAATCTCGCCTTGGATAAGGTCATTTATGGTCACCAATGAAACCCGCTGTTTGACTGAGGTCATTTATGGTCTCCAACGGAACCCGCTGTTTGACCGAGGTCATTTATGGTCATCAAAGGAACCCGCTGTTTGACTGAATCCTAAGTGAGGAGAATCGAAGTGAGGTTTATCCCGGGCAAATGGGAAACTGCATGCCGCCAGGTAAATGTGCTTAGGAGCTATCCCGACCACCCTATGATCCGGACTGCAGCCGGGTACAGCGGTTGGGAGAAGCTCTGAAAGTCATTACACTTAAGGAGAGTTGAAGCGAATACATAGCCTCTCACTATCAAGACAACTTCACCTTAACGGGTACACACTGGGAGTCTATAACGCGTAGACTTAAACGAAGCTCTGTCGAGGGCCCACCAAGCCTATAATTTGGTAGATCGGGGTGGCAAAACCATTTAAAAACCAAGTCCTGCCACAATTGAGGTTGGATTCGATCGGACAGTGGCCCCAACCTCTGTCTCGGGGAGGAGCTTATGAAGGTATGAAAGAGGACTGGAGGGCTCTCTCTATTCAACTGAGTTAAGTTGGGGGAATAGTCCTATTGCTGGACGAGGTACTTAGCCCCGTATGAAAGAGGACGGGAGGGTGCCGGCGGGTGAGCACGTGTTAAGTCAATCGCTCCGGTACTAGCCTGGATAGCTAGCAGAGGGTGGATAGGCAACCTCGCTCCGACCAGTGAGCAGACTGGGAGCAATTGCTTCGCAATTGCGCGCTGATTGGGCGTATCCCAATCACTTCCTCTTGGAAGGAACGTGGGGGTATGTTGATACGGGTACCCCACGTAAAACAAATTATAATAATCTGTAGCCACATTGGGTGTTCGGGAGACCACACAACGTTTACCCATAAAACTGGCTGTCTTCTACCTTATCCTTGTTTCCTCGGAAACTGGGCAATGGATGAAGCTGTCAGGTCAAGTGTGTGGTAGAGAAATTCGTGAGAATTCTCGACGGTTACTCGTACCGATCAGGGGGAGTCCTGGTATATGATGCCGGTGTGGGTGGATTCGAATCTCGCCTTGGATAAGGTCATTTATGGTCACCAACGGAACCCGCTGTTTAACCGAGGTCATTTATGTTCACCAAAGGAACCCGCTGTTTGACTGAATCTTAAGTGAGGTTTATCCCGCCTTTTGGCATATGGGAAACTGCATGCCGCCAGGTAAATGTGCATAGGAGCTATCCCGACCACCCTATGATACGGACTGCAGCCGGGTACAGTGATTGGGAGAAGCTGTGAATGCCATTACACTTAAGGAGAGTTGAAGCGAATACATAGCCTCTCACAATCAAGACAACTTCACCTTAACGGGTACACACTGGGAGTCTATAACGTGTAGACTTAAACGAAGCTCTGTCGAGGGCCCACCAAGCCTATATATTGGTAGATCGGGGTGGCAAAACCATTAAAAAACCAAGTCCCGCCACAATTGAGGTTGGATTCGATCAGGCAGTGGCCCCAATCCCTGTCTCGGGGAGGAGCTTATGAAGGTATGGAATAGGACTGGAGGGCTCTCTCTATTCAACCGAGTTAAGTTGGGGGAATAGTCCTATAGCTGGACGAGGTACTTCACCCCGTATGAAAGAGGACGAGACGGTACCGGCGGGTGAACACGTATTAAGTCGATCGCTCCGGTACTAGCCTGGATAGCTAGTAGAGGGTGGATAGGCAACCTCGCTCCGACCAGTGAGTTGACTGGGAGCAATTGCTATGCAATTGCGCGCTGATTGAGCGTATCTCAATTACTTCCTCATTGGAAGGAACGTGGAGGTATGTTAACACGGGGACTCCACGTAAAACATTCAGATAATATCTGTATCCACATTTACAGATGACATTGCTCTCCTTGCAGTTGATCAAAATCAAGAAGATTCTATTTCAAAATTACAAAAAGCAAGTGAAACAATAGTTAATTGGACCAGACAATGGAAGATTAAACTCAACTAATTTAAATCCATCCTATGTGAATTTTACTAACAAAAAACTAGCAGAACCATTTCCTCTAGAAATTAATGGTACAATAGTATCTCATGAGACGAATGTTAAATACCTCGGGATGACGCTTGACACCAAACTTCGATGAAAAGCGCATGTGAAAAAGAAAAGAACCAAGCTTGATCAAAAATACAAACACTATTATTGGCTCATTGGAAGGAAGTCAAAGTTGTCAATACATAATAAAATACTGATTTACAATCAGATCTAGAAATCGGTGTGGCTCTACGCCACCAGCTTTGGGGCTGTGCCAGTAACACCAACATCAAATTTATCCAGACATTTCAGAACAAGGTGTTGCGTAACATTGTAAACTGTGTTGTGTAATTAGAAGAATCTAAAGAACATCAATGGATTGGCGTTAGCTAATAAGTACCTAAAGTTAGTTTTAAGACTTCTAGTCTAGTTTGAATAGTTCGAACATCAAACTATATAAATGAAACAAAAGAAATCTATAACTAAACATATGGTCATGATTTTTATAATATCATTAGAAATATGGGCATCACGATGTACAAACATGTAGCAGTTTCATTTCTTTGTTGGCCTACCTTTACATAGTTGACTGCTATGGTATTTTCACCTAATTAGTTCCCAAGGAAATTTGTCTTTGAAAAAAGTCAACAAAAAGATCAGAAACAATTTTTTTGCATAACGCTTGCCTTTTCGAAATATTTCTGTTAAGAGGATTTACAAATAAAATAGTCTCGAATCACAGGCTGAGGTATGATTGAATTAATATTCTTGTTTTTCTTTCATTAAGATGGATATTAATTTTTAGTAAATGTGACACAAGATTACCATCAATTTCGTCACGTTGACGTTCCAGTCCAAAAAAATAAGACAACCCTTTTTATAAAAAGGTGTGGTATTTTATAAAAAGGTTATTACTTTCGAAAGATATTCTGAGTAGATCTTGTAATTGATCATTATTTTGAGGTTTTATCCTCATATAGTAACGAAAACAAAAACGATCATCCTTTCGTCATACTTTATCTATATCGTGTGAGCTTTGGATTTCATTAACTTTAAGGTAAAGTCTCAAATGAGTAATGGTAAATGACAACAACAAAAATAATTAACTTTATATCACAATAATAAAAAGTGACATTTCTTTTTTATTACCTTCTGTCCTGTATATATCTGAATAAGCAAAGTAGAAAATTTACAATAAATAATCGAATCCAAGTTCATCTCGCCCATTTATTTCATAGAGCGTATCTTACTTTCTTAAATCCACGACCTTTGCTCAACGATGAACATCTGCCGTCTGTCGGTGGTAAATATCTGCTCTAAGGTAACTCATTTTGAGTACGGTATGCCATAATGTTAGTTGGGTTGCATAACTTCCAAGGGAAATGATTTTTTATAAGACAAATATTTCAGTTAAAATAATCATGCTTCATGCAGTGATACCATTAGATCGAGGGACGTGAGATATTTTCAATGTGTGCGTGAGTATCTGTGTGTATCTGTAACGTTTGGCTCAACGGCGCGGCATTGAGCTTAGCGCTACCGATACACACAGATACTCACCCACACATAGAAAATATCCCACGTCCCTCGATCTAATGGCATCACTGATTTCATGTTAAAGAAACACTCTATAAGACACTAAATAGAAAATGGATAAATTTCAGAGTTGATTTGTCTCTTAATTTTGGTAAATTTTCTTGGTCAGCTGACGATTTTCTATAGTTACTTGATTTTGGGAGATAAATAAGTATTGAAGCCGTTTCAAGGCATATTCTGACCTGAAATAGATAAAGTGCATGTTAGTGGAGATGTATGCGATTATTTATCACCTTACTTGCTGGTTTAGTTTATGTAATTTGTAAAGATTTTCTTGACGGTTAACGATTTGGGCAGTTTTATTATAATTTTATTGTTTTTCAAAAGTAAAAAGTCTGTGGGCTTAAATATTTTATTATTATGTTGTCAAGTAGTTCTTTGGGTACAACTGAGACATATATGCAAATATGGGGTGATTTCTTATAGAAGATCTATGGGTTTAAAAACACATATTTCTGCGTTTTACTTTGATAATCTAAAATTACGTGATTTAGTTGTTATTTTGTAGTTTGGATGTCTAAATTTGTGTGAATAGTGTTCTATAGGATCTAAGAAAGGTTTTTGTAGTCATAAAAAGAGGGAAAACAAGTATAGTAGTTATTTAATTCATATTTTACTGTATAATTGAATGCATTTGAAAATTGATTCAGTCGACATGGAATAGCCATTCTATTATTGAGTTTTAGCATAAGTATTTAACACCATTAGAAAGAAGATTTTTTTAACTTATTATATAATTTGTTTAAACAATTAATAATAATTATAAACTATTATATGGTTATGTAGATTAAGTTACATTTTGTTCAACTGTTCTTTACTAATAAAATTTACTAAATTAGCGTGTTACCATAGAAAAATAACCAATTTTTTCTTTTGTTTTCAAAATCATAAATATAGCAGGAAACCTGGTAACGTTCTCTCCGTAAATTTAGTTGTACAAACCACGCGTATATGTGCAGAACAAAATATTTAAAAAATATTGATCTTTGGTATTTATATTTATTTAAAGTTAGTAACACAAATAATAGAAATGTTAATTTTAAAGATAAAAAGAATTATACTGTCTTAAAATTAAATTTTCTTCTATTGGAGATATCCAAATTACTTGTAATTTTTAATAGTTTTTAGCATTTCAATTTTAATTTTGTTTATTTTGCGTGTGTTGGTGTCAAATAAATTTTATTATTTATATATGTTATTAAAAGTAACCTCTGGTTTATTTTTTATTTGTGTCTGTAGTTAATAATGTTTTATACATCCATATTTATCCAGTGCCTTATTGAAGCAATTCGCCTGATGGTCTCATTTATGACTCGAGTCTAGGTTCACAATTGATTTAATAATAACCGGAGCATTTTTCATTTATGGTAAAGGTAGATGATTTATATTTTGTATATGTCTTCACTGTGCTTTTACCGAAGTCTGTTTCATATATGTGTATACTCGCAATTATCAAAATCAATTTAACAATGTTATCAACTTCATTTAACCTTCTACGAGCAACGAGATATTATTATTACTAAATTACTGCCCCTCTTATATACATTATAGCAATATATTACGGAACAGGACCTTAAAGATAACACTCTCCTATTTCATTGTAATCAAATAATTGTAACTGAAAGATTTGAAACATCCCACAAAGAAGGATAGCAACTATATTTGTGTCAATTGAACTAATAATCACAAACAATAATAAATAGTAATAAATAGAGTATTTATTACTGATTTATCTTTTATTACCTGCTACCATACACATTTTAGAAACGAAACAGCTTGTTTATCTCCTTGAATTTTCATGTCATGTACCTACATTCTTATTATTCAATTTGAAAACATTGGGCTGAACTTCGATGCTGTTTTTCTCCAAAGTATAAAAGTATTTACGAGAAAACTAGGACAGCACAACTTCGCTAATAGAATTCGGACAGACAGAATTTTTCCCCTGTCCGGATTTGCGAATTTTACGGATTATGGAAATATATAAAAAAAAATACACAAATAAAGCAAGAAATATTATTTTAATGAATATTCTAACTATTTTTATAAACAAATAACAAAACATATTCATACAGTCATTTTTCTTAAAATAAAAATTAATTTTTTGCTGCATTGCATTTTCGAAATAACAGAACATCTTGCATTGAAATGTTATTTTCTTCAGCCCATTGAATGCATTGAGAAAATGACCGAACGGCATTGTTGTGCATGATTTTATTATTTGATTCTTCTACAAACTCACATTCGGAATCGGAAATAGTCAACGCATTATCGTTAGCCTTTGAAGCCTCTGCAATCAAATATTGATCCGTAAAATTTGCCATGCCCTCATTTTGTCCAATTGCCCAATTAAAGACTTCCTCAGAACTAACTTGTGGTCAATAGAATTCAACATTTGCGTAATGGCTTTTAAATTTGTATTTACCGATTCAGATTCCCACTGTTGTTTCAACTGACTCAAAGGAATTTGATCATCTTCATCCCATTGTTCTTTTGGCCAGAGCAGCGTTCAACTTTTTCTGATATTTTTTTCAGTTATAGTTTTCCATAATTGATGCAAGTTCATGACAGCCTCCTTCAAATTGTAGCTCTTCAAAGTGTTTGTTAAATCATTTGTCTTGAGATATTAAGTGAGTCAATAATTTTTTTCTATAAGCCACTTTAATATTTTGGATCAAATTTTGATCCATTGGCTTTATTATCGCTGTGCAGTTGGGAGGTAAAAACATAACTCTGAAGTTTGGATCAAAATTTAATGCATCTTCTGGTGGATGTGAGAGTGCGTTATCTATTAGAAGAAGCGCTTTTTGTGGTAAATTTTTCTCGCCCAAAAATTTTTTACGTGTTTAATAAAACATTTTCTGAACAAATCCATGAAAATTGTTTGGGTCATCCACCCTTTCTTGCTGGCTCTATACTCGACGGGAAGATCGGTGTTGTTAAAACATCTGGGGTTGAGGGATTTCCCGAGAACAAGTAGTGGTAGCTTGTGGGCGCCTGCCGCATTGGAACAAGGTATGAATGTGATCCTATCTTAGGAAATTTTTCTGCCGGGAGCCGACTTCTCCTTTTCATGAACCCAAGTGGTAGTTGGTAAAGTTTTCCAAAATGCCGCACTTTCATCAGCGTTTTCTGGTTTTCTGATAAAATCATTTTGTTGACTATCTTTAGGAACTTCTCTTGGAATGGTGCCACCCCGCATGTCACTGGACACTTTCTCCCCACAAATTTTCAAAAATCGAATTCCATGCCTCTTTTTAAATTTCCCAGCCAACCGGAGCTTGCTAAAAAACCATCTTTTCTGGTTATTTCGCAAAAAAATCTGGCTTTTTCACATAAAATTTCTGAAAAATTGGTACATAAACGTTTCTCTGTTGTAAGAACCATGCATAGAAAGCTTTCTTCACCTTAGGATGTTCAACTTGACGAAGAACTTTTTTGGAACCTACATGCAAGTCGTTTTTTATTTTTTTTAATTTATAACTCGTAAAATCATGCATACCTGGTTCTTGAAATGTAGTTGAAACAAACTGCTTATTTTATTTTTCTTTTGTTTAATGTCATATATCGTTGATTTCGGCACATGGAATCTATCGGATACAAAGCGAATACTTTTTCCACTGTCAAGAAAATCTAAAATATTGCACTTCTCTTTAAGAGTAAGAGTTTTGTGGCTTCGCTTCATTTTAACCAAAAATTCCACATGTATGTAGTTTCACCAGCGTCAAAAAACTGAAAGGGGGCACGAAGAAAGCGTAAACGTAAGGCATTCGATGTTTTAGTAAACAATTAAGGGATTCCCGTGTGTGTGTGGATTATAGAGGTAAATGGCACAAAACTGTCCAAATTGCAGCAGTGTTTGAATTACTGGAGTGTCCGAGTTTTATGCATGTCCGGATTAGTGAAGCTGTACTGTATATAGGAATTTTCTTGCTTTAATAATAACTAGGTGCCAACTGCTTACCCTAATGGGCAAGCTTTAGTAACTTGTTGCTTTTGTTGAAATACGAAAAAATAATTCAAGCTCGGATCCTCACCTCTCTTACATCGCGTAGTTCAATAGGGTTTGCGTCATCCAGCGCTAGGTAGCGCTGGCTGTCTTGTAAAAATGCTTGTACTTAATAATTTAAGGATTATTATCTAAGCACTGCCAAAGTCTGACTATGCTTTAATGGGTGACATCTAATATAAGTCTTTTAAAAAGCGTTTTCAATGTTCCATTCAATTTATGGTATCTTATCACCAGGAATATTGCTATTTTTTATTTAACTTCACGGTTCTGAATTGTATTCAGACAAGGATTATCTGAAGGGTAGATTCAAAATTTTGTATTTTTATGTATAGGTAAGAACTGTTCGTGCAGTTGTTCGAGTAAATAAAAATCATTTAAAATCTAATTAAGTATTTAATATCAAATTAACCTTTACGCTCGATCGAAATTAAAGTTGGCACAATTTACAGTTTTTACTAATTGCATTTTTCGATAACACAACGCCTTTCTAGATACCCTACTCATAATATAAACTGAACATAAAGTCCCCATAGTAATAATTATAAATTGTAAACGAGACTATAATAAGACCTACTTACAAATCGAGGCTACTCTAGCTAAATAGTTAAAGGCTTAACTAATTGCTAAAAATCAACTACCCATTCTAAATAAATTTGAATAATAATTTACATATAATAATAATAACATTTAAAAATTTAAAATGTAATAACTCAGTTATTCAAGATAAATCTGTTATCAAAGACGACTCTATTTAATTTAAAAATAAAAATTTCTTACATTTTTGGTAGAAACAGAACTGGTAGAGTAAGGTTAAGAAAACATGGTGTTTTCATTCAAAACACAATTTAGAAGTAAGTTTAACTGATGGTGCACGATCGGTTAATTGTTTAGTGCCCACTATCTCCATCTCGTACATTAACTCAATTCGTTCTGGATTTAATGACTCATTATCTGATGTGTTGATTCCTGCTACTATCTGAAAAAAGAAAGAAGATACTCGTCCATCAAGAACAAGAATATTGTTTGTTTCAATGTTTATAAATCAATAAAGTAGTTGTTAGGTACACCTCATTGTTATATCCTAATAGATAAACACTTTCATTGATGATTTTTACAATGCCGATCGAGATAAGTACTAGACTTTTGCAATCAAATTTAATTCAGTATTACTAATTGAGTAATAATTAATTACTGATTTTATCTTTACGAAAATCAAGAGAAGGTCACCCATAAACATGTATCCGTCAGAGGTTGTTTATTCGAAAGCAAAAGGTACATCATAGAATAATAATAAATTAATTACACTGTGTAATTAGTTTTTCCACAAACAAACAAAAAATAAAAATACAAGACCTCCCTCCTACATAACTATTTGATACTGCAGAACTTTTATACTTTTTTTCCATCACTTCGAGTTTTCTTCTTATAATCCAGTTTTATTTATATTACAACTTTACGAAAATTACCTACCTTTCTGAATGTTGAATTGCAGAACGTCTGCTGTTATCCAAGGCATAATTTGATTTTTCTTTGATTAATAGTATATTAAGTATCAAGAACAGTAAGGACAGTTTACTGATCGACGACAATGTTTGGAGACTGAGCGAAGCGAAGTCGCCAATATTGGAGGAGATCGGTAAACTCCTTACTGTTTGAGATGCTTATACTATTTTTTGTACGACCATTATGAATACAAAGGTATTAACTAAGGAAATATCCCCGAAAAAAAATAGATTTAAGATAATTTATTTTTGCCCTGTATATCCACCAAACATTAAGTAGGTTTTGTCGTTACCATGGATACGTTTGTAATTACTATTATTTTTGAATGTCACGATATTTGTCAAACTCGTGAGAATGAGTGAATCTGAAAACGAATATAATTGGGATATTGAAGAGGCCTGAGCAAATTTAAATAAACAACATACATTTTTTTAAATAGTCCAATTATTTAGAAAATAAATGATTTCTCGCGAAAGATCATGCATTTATTTTATAAATTACATATAATTTACTTACCGTTCTGTTTTTGACAGAACTGAACGGTAAGTAATTACTTACCGACGCGTTTTTGCTTAGCAACCAGTAAATATAACCTACTGTTCTAAAACCGAGTATGGTAAACAATCCGAAATAGCATGGTCGTACAAAAAGGTGTATTAATACATATAATCGGAGAGAATTATTTGGGGGGGGGGAATTTTTGGAAAATTAATTGTTTTAATACATTTAATACATAATTAAACAAATATTATTTGTTTCTATCCTCTGTAAATTTATTTATAAATTTGGTGGGGATTCCCCTATTCCCCTCCCGTGAATTCGCGCCTGATATAATGAATCATCTGCATAAACTTCTAAATGTATCGGTAAAGGAGATTAAAAAAATATTATATAGCCGAGAATCACCAGGATTTATGTTTGACGGACGGGACTGATTATGATCTACAGTTGCAATTTGATAACGATCAGTAAGATAGGACTTATCAAAATATTATCAAAACTGAATTAACTGTAATTTGGCGCAAAGTAAATCTGGGTCAATTGTATCGAACCGCTTTGAAAAGTTAAATAGTCTTAGTAGTTCAGTACATTTAGAACAAATTTTCATGAATAGCAGAAAGTATCGTATTGGCAAGTTGATTCTTAGGGGAGTACAGTGTACTCTCCTAAGAATTAAATTGCCAATACGAAGTTTTTAACCAAATAGCACCAAGAATATCGATAATATCGCCTGGTGGATTTTGTCGAAGACATAATAATAAAAATAATAATAATAATAATAATAGATGACTAGACTACTATCTCGTCCAGTTCTCGATAAGTTTTTCTTAGTTACTTCATGACGAATATGAGACCACAAAAAGTTACACCCCAAAGTTTTCGATAACACAAAAAAGGCGAGGTACTGTAGTGTTTTGAAGATTAATGTAGTAATACAGGTTGCTTGTGTGTGGTCTTGTACACTACTTATATGTTATCTCTTGTAGAAGACAATAAAAGACATGTTTACTTCTATGAGATATTTATTTATACTTTTTTGTCGATTACTGTTGTCATGGCAATCACTTAGCATGCAATGCCTTCTTGAGGTAATATGGATGTAATGACTGATTTTATGATGAATATCATTACATTACACCCCGGGTAAAAAAAGGCTGAACATGTACCAAAAGAAATGAGCCATGAGTCAAAAGGGCATTTAATGCATTCCTCAACAAAAAAAAATAGCATACATTAATATCGTACTTGTATGTATTGGCAAGTTTAATGTATACTAGCTACAAAAAAATTGAGGTCGTTTGCATCTTTTCAATGGTTCCTTACATGCTACTACAATAAAACTTATGCTAATAATTAGTTGCTAATAATCAAAGAATTGAAAGGCCTTTGCTGCTGATAGCTAAGGGGCATCAATTGCTTAAGGCAAAAACATGAGTTGCTATTGCAAGGTGTTGTCGCAAACTTAACCTAATTAAAATAAACTTGATGGTACAGGAATCACTTGTTAGGACGTTCTGTAATTCTTACTAGAAAGAAAGAAATAAAATTTAGGAACGTGAACAAAACCAAGGAACAACATAATAAGTGCTTCGTGAACAAGTGATGCTTGCGTTACGATTTATTTGTTGTAACTTTTAAAATTAAAAATAACTATGCTAATTGAATCTAAAAGCGTTAGCCTAAGTAGTAAGTTTGTGGTCAACATTGATAAATGTAGTTATATTCATTTTATCCGTAGGAATGGAAGAAGTGGGGTTGTACTCATAAAACAGAGGCAGCATTCATAGCATTGTCCTAAGATTGTAGGAAGTACTAGGTGAAATTGCCTGTTGGAGAGTATGATTGAATCTTCTTGTATCCTGTTATTTGCGGAGAATGAACACTTGAAGCTTAATCCGGTAGCACATATATTTGGGAGGTCCAAATGCTATTCAGGATTGATTAGTTGAATGTTATCAATGTATGATATCACGTAATGTCGAGTTGACAAGGCTCACGTGGCAAAATATAAGTCACTACTGTTATTTTTGCACTTGTGTTTATGGTGTATAACTTGAAAAGTACTTGAAAGTTAGTACACTGCACATAATGCCAAAGTTTATTAGCGAAATGGAATTTGCTATTATGATAAGATAATTTGAGTACGGTCAATAGCAGTTGCACTGTTGTAATTTTCTCGGTTAGCAAAAAGTCGAATATTCGCATTGTTCTAATTACGAGGTAATAAGACTGTTTAATCGTGTGACCTTTGCATAAAATTTCGCGTTTTGACATAACAAAATTTTGTTGGTTAAGGTTAAGGTTGTTGCGAAGTTCGTTGATGGTTATCCGAGAAAACAAACTAAACATCAAAACTAAATAAAGAAAAAAGATATTAATCCTGTTATATCCAAGAACAATCTCTTCTTATGGCATCGTTCCAATGGCGAAACGAGAGATGTGTCATCGTTGTGTCCGAGAATTGCTGAAGACATTTTGCAGGATCTGTTACTACGGGTGTCATAGCTTTTGGTTCTTGAGGAAAGTTATTGATATGATTTCCATCAGGAACTGGAGGTGTTGTGACTTGTAGATTCCAGGAATTATTTTCTGGGTCCAAGGAAGTCTTCGTAGAAGATACGGCGGTTGATATCCCCAAACCGTCGGCCTTCGGAAACTCTTGCAATTTCTGATTTAAAACACATTGGTTAGGATTCAATTTTAGCGGTATCCTAACTGACTTTGACGTTTTTTAATGTTTGTAGGAGATTGTGATTCTGTTTGGTCGTGGAATAAATGCACTTTTGGAATTAAATCATTTGTGATAGTTTCTGTAATGGAAGTATTAACCTGCGAAACGTGCTTTTCAATAATTGAATGGTCAGGTTTATCAACACAGCAAGTATCAGTGGATGCTGACACATCTAAAAAGTCATTGCATTGATAAATGACGTTTTGAGTATCGTTACTCAATTGGGGGTTAGAATCCTGAATTTGTGACGGATCGTGCGATATTTGATTACAGTTTTTGTTTATGAAATTACAAGGATAAATGATTTCGTTTTTAAATAGGTTAACTAGACCAAAAAATTCAGGTGAATCATTTTGCTGTAACCAAAAATCTGTAATCTCTTTCCGAGAAGCAATAGTATTGGTTTTTGGTTTTGGGTTGAATAGAGTAGGTTTCTCCATAGAAGTACCCAAGTAATATTTTAATAGTTCGTTGATGAACATGGTGTATGGTTCGAATGAAAGTTTATTGTTATCAATAAACATGATTAGATTCGAATGGAGTTACAAAACGTTATATGGCAAGTTTGAAATCAGAACATTATATCTTTGAATCTCGTTGTCAATATGTAGGAAGTCAAAGTATCGATTAATCAGGACTATTGACATTTGTACATGCGAACTGTCAAAAATAGGAAATTTTACTAAATTTACTAACTTTGCCATATTGAAACGTAACCAATAAAATATTTAAGTTACTTATCTTATTTAAATGATAAAAAAGGATATTTATAAACTTCTGAAATTCGACTGCTCGCGTGAGATAATCAAAAAATCTATTCTAGGAACTCCAGGTTGCAGGTTGCGTTTGTCGGTAGAGACAGAAAACCAGAGCAATGGAATATTGAAGATATGGTGTCGATTATCTAAGTACTTCTTTCGTAGCGTCGGAGGTCACTAATGTAGTGTTTAGAAGATTAATGTAGTAATACAGGTTGCTTGTGTGTGGTCTTGTACACTACTTATATGTTATCTCTTGTAGAAGACAATAAAAGACATGTTTACTTCTATGAGATATTTATTTATACTTTTTTGTTGATTACTGTTGTCATGGCAATCACTTAACATGCAATGCCTTCTTGAGGTAATATGGATGTAATGACTGATTTTATGATGAATATCATTACAGTACGAAAAAGCATTTAGATATTTTCGGTAGGGATTTCAATAAGCTTTATTTTACCTAATCTCCTTCATCACGATAAATCTAATAGTTTCTGAGAAAAGCGACAAAAACTGTTAGGGAGCGTGTTTTGCCCTCATTATCTCTTCGGCTCACCACCTACAGATATTGACTTTTAGGGGTTATTTAGCAACCCACAAGGAAGTCCTGTGCAAAAATCCACGGACTTACCTCAACTTTCTGTAATTTTTTCCAATTTGAATGGACTTTAGAGTTGAAACTAACTTGTTATCAAGATTTACCGCTTAAGAAGTAGTGTGTTTTACGAAATTCAGATTGATGTTTTGGACAAGGAGCGTTTTTATTAAAATATTCGATTGTAAGTTGTAAAACACAAGGTTAACTTGATTACCACAGCTTAGCTAGTTATGTTCAGTAAAGACTTTCAATAAAATTTTGTTTGGGTGTGGGAAAATTGAAAGGTTGGCTAGTTCAGAGAATGAACTATGGTTGCCTTATGAACGAACATCAATTCCTTTTCAAGAAACATTTCACTTAATAAAACATGCCCAGTGCTATTAAATTAAAATTCTACATAGTCTATTACTCTATATTGCATTTGAAGATAATCAAATAAAGGCATTAGGTTAAATTGGTTGGTTGTTGCAAGTACATATGCATTTTACCACGAACAGACGACGTAGTTTGTTATAAAAATACACCTTTGCATCTGTTATTTTACAATGAATGTTTGTATTGTTTAATAAACTCGATAAATGTTAAATTATCCCCAAATGAACTGAAAAGGTTAGACGTCTAGCGCATTTTGAGGTTCTATGTATTGCTGGTTGTATAAACATAAAGTAGATTCAATGGTTTGATAAGATTTCTATTTGTTACTCACTCGTAAACGTCGTTTAATGTAATAGAACACAAACAACCAAAAGTTACTTTTACGAGCTACTGACTTGTAAAACTGACAGCTGACCTGTAAAACTTTTACAAATTAGTAGAATGTGACATTTATAGACCAACCGTCACAATAACATCTATGTCTACGCACACTTCCACGGCTCATGAAATTATTAAAAAAGTATCACATTTTGTTGTCATTGTTGGGACTAGGACCAGGTTTTATAGGTACAATAAATGTTGTGTGTTATTTAGGAATGAATAACAAATAAAATATTGTACATTATACGAAAGGTAACTGTTTTTACTGACTCAAGAAGGTGACAGGTTCGCCTGTCGGCTCGCCAGTCATTTCCTTTTATCGCCAGTAAAAGCAGGGTTACCTTGCTAATCATGTGATATACTATTTTTTGCATATTGATTATGGAAGTTAACTTTTTTAACGAAAAATCGTAATGAAAGTAGCAGTTTTTTTAATTATTTTGTTTTGCATATTGATTATGAACATTGACTTTTTTAATAAAAAATTGTAATAAAAGTAGCACTTTTTAAATTATTTTTTAATTATATTTGTAAAAAAACAAACTTCAATCTCCTCGGAGATTATTGTCAAGCAATACTATGTTTTGTTGTTTTTTTTAAATTTTGCATAAATTCTGTTAGGACAAATTTCTTAACTTACAATATGCAAACAAGTGTCGTGTACAACACGATATAAAAGTCTCACAGTCTGTCTCTTTTCACTCATTTGCTTGATAAACTCGGGTTTCACCCTCGTTAATCGAACGTGCAAATCGTAAACCTCATGAAAAAAGTATGACTTTCATAACTAGTTCACAATATACTATTGAAATGCTATATACGTAGCTAGTATATTGCATTTTAATGTAATAGCATTGAACATAAACCATTAATATAAAATCATACAAAAATAATTTTCATGCATTCACTTCACATCAACGATCATAAAAAAACATGAAATAAAACTTATTTAGATGATGTTAACGGGAAAGACAAATTTTAATAAAATATGTTTTACCAAAAGTAAATTTATGTTCATAACTGAAATAATGTTAGGAAGGCCTCTAGAATTAAAGTTTCAGAACTAAATGAGATTTGTTCAATCCTGCTATCGAAACGTGTCGTTTCTTACTAGGATACAAAACGAGAAAGTACTTGTTTTGCTCACTCATGTTATTTGCTATGACAACGTGAGGTAAAAGTGTGAGGTAAAATCATTTGCCCACTCATTTACTCCACTCAAAGAAGAATATTTCGTTTAGAATTGCTCAACATGTTAATTCAAAAGTTCTAATAAATCGTCAATCTGTTTTATTAAACTTACTTGCTAGTATAAAAATTTACAGTGCAATTATTAAAAGTATAAGAACTGGATTGATTTTTCGATAACTCTTCGGGTACCTCATCTTCCAGACGAATTTTCTTGCTTGTCCCTTCACTGACAATTTTTCTTGCTATTTCAATTTTGTTGGTGACAGATTCTTCTACGTAGGACTCGGCAATAGAAGAAGAACGCCAGCCTCCATGTCTTTTAAGCGTAAGAATGTCGGCAGAGGCATTAGCCAATAATGTTGCTGCTGTTCGTCGAAAACAATGTCCTGTATATAAATGGGCGTCCTTCAACTTCAAATAACTTGCCACCAATTTAGGTATCTTTGACAGAGTATTTATACCTACGGGTTGCTGTGTACATTTTCCCGAACGATAACACAAGAAAAATCTGCCCTCGCCGAGAGATTTAGGACGAAGCGCTGCATATTTTCGGTATACCGCTAAACCATTAAAACCACTTTCTTCAGCATCAGTAATAACAAAAGAACGAGGTTTGTAGTTTTTTGTTTTTAGTATATTGACGATCAATATAGATCCTTTGTCTTCAATATCAGCGGTTTTCAAATTTTCTAATTCGTCACACCTACAAGCACCCATAACACCCATCACAACCACCATCTTCATAAATAGATAAATATCATCAGAAGCTTCGTTTATAAATTTTGACACTTCTTTCTGCTCAAATGTTTTCGCCTTCTTGGGTTGATATCCCTTAGACTTACTTTTCAAAATCCCGAACAAAGTCTTAAATCTGAAAATTCGTTACATAATTAATTATACCACATAATTGCACAAATAAAGATAACTTACTTGCTAATATCTACTTTTTCATAAACGAATAAAGTCGACTTTAACATTGAATACGTAGACCACAAAGAAGGGGGCGCCAATTTTCCCATTAATCCATTAAAATAAGCCAGTATTACTTCCTCGCTTATAACATCAACGTTTTTCGTTCTCATCCAGCCACGAAATTTTTCCAACACGTTCAAATATCTTTCCTTAGATTTTGCAGGCAGTAAATTAAAGGTAGCAGCGTCGGCCTCTTCTAATATATCATTCGGAACAATGAAATCATTTTGTTTCTCCATCTCACTTAATTTTATGCACGTTTTTGGGAAAAAAACGTCAAATTGTAATTTCTCCCAAGTTTATTTACTCTTGCAATTGTTTATTTTTTTCGAGTTCATGACAACGAAAGTGCCCGCTATGTTTTATGATATAAATAGCACAAATTATAAAATTTCAATTTGTTTTAAAATTTGCTGGCAGGATTGAACAAAACGCTATACAGCACTCGTGAGAAACTAATTCACCCACTTGTGTGTCATTCCACACTCGGCTTCGCCTCGTGTGTAAATCCGACACACGCGTGGGTGAATCTTTTAGTTTCTCCACTCGTACTGTAATATACTATTAATCAACAGTAATATCCCAAGTGCATGTAAAATAACCGAATAAATTTTGACGTTTTGTTCGAGACGTGTTTCTTTAGAACAAGACATTTTGACACAAAATCGTCAAAATTTAATCAGGCTATTTTATATGCACGCGGGGTATTTGGCGTGATTATTTTCTTCATAGATATAACTTGCAAATTATCTATTGGTATTTACATCAGTACAGTTAATAAAGAAATTACAATCTTTAAATAATAGTTTCCATTTTCTGCACATTGACTTGTCTAAACATCTTTGATAACAAGTTCAAAATTCGTCAGGAGCAGTTAAATTTTAAGATTTCAGTTTTTTTTTCATTAGTAAAGAGACATTGTGTAAAAATAAGCATCTTTGACTATCTGATTTCTATCTGATTTTCGATGAAGAAAATGATAAACTTTCAAAAATGGCAAATTGTTCTCAATTTTACTCGAAATTGAAGCACTCTAGGAAAAAAACGCAGTGGACAAAATTTATGTATTCTTTGACGAAGAATGCGATGCCGTTAAAATTTTAAAAAATATTTCTTTCTCTAGTTTTTCAACTTTTAAATTTTTTTTGGAACTGGATACGTATTTCCCTGTTGTAGAGGTCAAATATAATTATTTTCATATAGAAGACATGTGGCATTCGAAAGTAGAGGTTTCAAGCTTTAAAGTGAGCCCCCGCCGGCCTTTCTAAGTTGCGCCAATTTCTGGATCTAGCCGGTGGTTGAGTTCAGAAAGAATGACCCATATACATTGTATGTTTTGGTCTGTATCAATATAATTGTTATCATTATAACAAAATTGACTATAAGGTACTTTATTTAAGAAAATTTCAAACTCCGCCCAATAGTCAGAAATTCGAAAGAAAATATTAAATAACTATTAATAATTTATACCATGTACTATAACTAAATTAAATTTATTATGTGAAGGTGTTCGCCCTGGTAATTGCATTCCCATTGCTTACACTTAACGAAGGGGGGGTTACATATAGCTCTAATTTCCATTATATTAATTCACTTTTTACTTAAACTCATATATATCTTATGCAGTTTAATATATTGTAATTTATTCTAATTTTATTCCATAATATATTATAATTTATTCTAATCATATTCCACTTAATGTAAATGTTATTTAAATTAAGTCAGTCTCTACAGTGCCAAGGTCCCCTTTCAACCTAGCACAAGCTAAATATAGCAACTTTATCAGGCCACGTTCGCTATGCATTTCTTCTCAGAATCGTGGGAATCAAAGTAAGGACGAAATCAAATAAAGAAACTCGCATCCAGCCACACCCTGGAGACACAACCTATAAATACAGCATCGAGCCACAACCTTGTTAGAGTTAATCCATCCAGCAAGCAGTAACGTACTTGACCACCGACCAACGAAAGTGTAGTAGTGTTTGTAACGTAGAAGTCAGATTTGTCGACTTAGCAAATTTGTGTATTTACCAAGAAATATTTTATTAAATTGTGGTCTCCAAATCTTTTTTAAACTTAATTAGCGCCGCATAACCATTATGTGCATACGAGTTGCATACACTATTTTTTCTTTGATCATAACTAATATATTACGTCTAAGTGGACTTTTAAAGCTGTTATGCTTTAGAAGCCTGTAACCACAAACTGTTAACTCGGAGGCGATCAGATGATGACGTTCCTATGCAACTACTAAATTTTTAACTCTCATTGTATTATAAAAATTCGCGAACTTAATTATAAGTATTATTTAAACAAACGGTCTCCCACGTATTTCTACCAAGTTTTGCTCAGCCTGACAAATCTTTTTGTTGTGTGGATAGCTTAATCTGAAGTGGATGTCAGCCTGGTACTTCTGCCAGGATGGCGTAAAGCTGACAAAGATATTCTTGAAGTGCAGGTATTTCTCTACAAATCCTATAAATTACCTTCGGAAGCAAGGTACTAATTAATTAGACTTAATTAAGCCATTAATTGCAATCGTGCCAGGATTTGCTTATAGGCTGATAAAAGGTTTCGTTTTCCCTACCGTGTCTACTTCCACATTTTTCATAAATTAGTCGGATGTTCGGTCAAAATATTGTGCTCTCCGTTTGAACTACACCTACCTGACCGAGTGTAAACGTCAATACTTCACATAATTTACTGTTGTATTTCTCATGTTTCCTCGGTTAATGTTGCGTTGACTGGCCCCCGAAATAATAAAGATGATTGTCTTTAGATATATATTTTATTAAATTTTACTAACACTTATTTTAATTATTGATGAAATAAATTGTAGTTGTTCTTCGTGCCTGTATTGATGATTACTAACTGATTTTAGAATTGTCATGCATTGGAAAAAGAAAGTTGTTATCTATTTGTTTACGTGCCAATGTTCATAGGGGAAATTTACTATACTGACTATGGACGCAAACATTTACTGGAAGTGAATAACAATTATATTTACCCAAGATTAAATGTTTGACAATCATGAATCACTTTAAATAGGTCAATAGTAAACAAATAATAACAACTTGCACTTAGAACAAATTAGTAAAAATAGATCAATGCATGAACAATAATAATGATAATGAATCAACCAGAAAAAAACAATAATTAACACAAAAGAAATAATGAGTATCTAACCTAGAATAATCCAATGCGCTTAGCTAATGTGTTTTTATTAATTTTTAAATGTATGTATAATAATTACCAACTATCGATAATTATTTACCAATTGCATATTATTAATAATATAATTCAGTATTAATTACATCACTTTGGACTAGGTCAATTTAACTGTTTTGTTAATCTTGTATTAAAATTAAAGCACTGCTAAAGTATTATGTACTTCAGTAAGAGTTTAATTTAGTTCGTGTTTTAAATTAAAGCGCTTGAAAAATTCTCTTCTGAACACTATATTGATATTATACTTTTAATTTTCATTTGTTTATTTATTGATATTTAAATTTTGTCGTTATAAATTAAAGACTTCTTGATGTTTAAAACTAATTAATAATTAACATTATCATTATTTAATGTACTTGAGAAGCTTACAAGTATCTCTTGAAAAAGGTCTAACAAACCGAAACACGTGTAGAGAGCGTTCTACATAATTTATGGAAACATTTAAATACAACAGTTGTTCTTAAAACTGTTGTAAATGTATATGGTTTTGTGTGGTTAATAAATTTATTTTAAATGTATATTTGGTCATGATTGAAACTCCATTTAGTGAATAAAGCAACGGTAAACATAATAAACGTTCACCTATTGTAGCGAAATAAAAGTGTATATAGTTATTTACATTGTAGATTTAAATGTATCTTCGGATGTATCTCCAACCTAAGCAGATTATGCATTTCAAGCTTTTTAGTTAACCCCCCCTTCCTAAGATCCGCCATGAGAGGGGGGAATCGCAGTACAGCCCTATAAAGTTTTCTTATTTCCAACGAGACGTATACGGTTTTCAGAATTTCAATAACTTGATTAAAACCAGAGATAAGTGACCGTTTCCAGCCTTTTTTACACTCATATACTAATTTTCTGTTTTGTACGTAGTGCAACAATTACAGTGGCTTGTATATAATGAATTGTATTTCTTATCAATAAGTATTGCATACTAGACATACTATAAAGGACTGAAAATCATTTCTTAAAAATTTTTACTTATCTCCGAAACTATTAACCATAGAAGAAATTTACATAATCTCAAGTAAATATGCACTATGCACAATGCATGTCACTGGCTTTCTCTAAAAACATACATCCGTTGTAATAAAAATATCCCTTAATAACAATGATAAGCATGTACAATGTATGTAAAAATTAATCCTGAATGAATATACATACGTACGAGTACTATATACACAGCTTTTCTAATAAAAGTATGCATTTTTAATATTTTATAACTCATGGTAGGATGCCATTTAAATGTTTAAACAGGTAGTTCTGGAAGTGAGAGGGTTGCTGGTACACATCTAACAACTTTTACAACAGAAACTGTACCTCTCAGAAGACTTTTTGCCATGTCTTACCGATTTTTCATAAAGCATTGATTATTAGAAAACATTGTATAAAGTAATCATCTTTTAATTAAAACTCGGATTTTGTGTAAATTGTTTAATAGCAGAAAAATATTTACAGTAACTAACTTCTAAAACTAATTAAAACACAAGAAGACTAATCACTAAACGAACTTAAAGTAATTTATTTAATACTACGAAAGTATTTATTTAAAACGTACAAGTATCTATTATAATGGTTTTCACTGAAGCTCCATGCATTTAGGTCACATTACCCACATCTTATCGTCGAGTTCCGTCTTCCTGCGCTCACCATGTTTTGTCGCAGTGGAGGTTTTTCAGAATAGATTTTTCTCGTTGCTTTTCCGGAGTCTCTTGATTTACTACAATATATTATATTCAGGAACAATTTGTATAAACATTGTATATACCATTAAGAGCTGTTTTTATTAAAACAGATGTACCTACTCTTTAAGGTTTATTTGTGTTAAATAGTGAAATATTCTCACATTACATTTTTTTTGTATAAAACAGCAAATTGTAAAACTATTGCTAAATATTTATTTTTGTGTTTAGATACGTTAAATACACATAATTAAGCCGAGTTAGATTGCTATCGATTTAAAGGGATTTTCTAACCATAAAAATAGAAAAATAGAAATAAAAAGATCGTTTATCTTATTTTGCTCTAGTTTTCTATATAGTACCTATATCGATGTTTAAAACATAAACGTAATCAGTACATTCCCTTATGAAGAGTCTTAATTTAAGGAGAGAAATAGGAGGATAGAAAGTCAAATTTTCAATTTTTTTTAAATTAAAAAATATTTTCCTATTTTACATAAAAACGAAACGGAGTCAACATTTATGGTTGGTTTTCAAGCTTCCAGAGTGGATGGCAGAAGCTAGGGGAAAACTGATAAAGAATTTAAAACAAAATAGAAAATTCTGCCAAAGTTTATCTTTAAGGTGGTAACAAAAACTAATCGAAATGTTACTCTGAATTACTCTATCTCTGAATTGAAATGAATTACTCTAAATTTAAACATACCATTTTCGAGAGCTATTGGACAGAAGAGGCTCATTGTTCTTTACAGAGTTTAAACGGCTCTTTTATGTATCAATATCTGGGCGACCAACAAGAAGCGATGCTTCAGAGCTAAGTCTCAGGAGATTTAAAACAGGATTTAAGTTAATTGTACTACATGGAACCAGTACGACATTTGAACCGTCACTATGAAAACTTGCCTCAAGAAGTTATAGGTATATCTTATCAATAAATGAAGAAGAAAACACCTGTAACTAGGAAACTATCGAAGAGGAAGAAATCAGAAAATGAAGAGAACACAGTGGAAGATTATGTGATTTCATTAAAATTAATTTTTTAACTAATCTAGATTTAAATTCCTAATAGTTCAAGATTAAATATTTTGTAATGTTTTTGTAACTATCGAATGCACAAATAATTTAACTTTATTTAATATGGACTTTTTCTATTTTTGTGTTGTTTAAACTTGTTTTTTATGTGTCTGATACTGTCCGTATTATTGCTAAATGTTTAAGTCCGAAGGACCATGACCATAGTGCAATACCAGCAACACAATAGTTAAAACATTCGTATAAAGTTATTTATTCATACTTAAGTTAGCTGAAAAAGTAATTGTGTTGCATCAGATTTCCAGTAAGCAATAAGAATTAATTGTTTGTAACATCTCTTTTATTTATTGCGGTACGTTTTCATTTGTATAAAATTACTGTGCCTTATTTAAGTATTAATACCTAGTACACATACAAGTATTTATTGCAATTAACAGATTAGTATATTTAGTCAAGGTTTAATTTTCTCATGTGAATATGTGTAGCCGTTTATTTGTAGGTAGCAAAAGTGTGTTTCGCATATGGGTTAATTATTGCGTCGGCAGAACCTTTTGTAAATCGAGCTTATGCCAAAAGCCAGTCTGTAAGACCGTACCGAACTCCACACCAACTTGCAAAAACCGCCCGACCATATATTGAAATCAGGCTTTAAAATTCTTATTGCGACGTTTTATTGTTTGTGTGCACTATAAAAGTGAAACAATAAAAATAATAAAAAGGTTTTCGTTTCGAGTGTTGATGATAAAATCTCGAATTCATATTTAACGACATATACAAAAAAAACCTACTTTATACTATGTGGTATATCGCGTTATAGTATATACAAAATAGTTAAAAAGCAGTTTATTGTAAAAAATAATTATGAATGAATTATATCTAATAATTAAATAATTCAGAATTCAATTATTGTATAAGAAAACGAAAGAAAAATATAATCGACTGTAGCCGTAGTTTTCCATACTTACATATATTACCACTAGATGATCCACAGTGCTTCGCTACGGTATACTAATTAATTTAAATTTAAATACTTTAAAACGCACACACTTTTTTCATTCTGGACACATGTTTCAACAGCTAGGCTGTCATCTTCATCAGTCCCTGGAAAACTAATATATTATCTAAAATCTAACCTTATATACCTGCAAAGCTTCACGATTCGCCAATAATCGGACAAGTTTGACTGATTACTAGATCAATTCTAAAACACTGGAATCAATATGGCGTAAACCAGAGTTCATTAGTATTTTTCTATTATTAATAATTTCTAAGCTTTCAAGACAGTTAAATTATAAAAAATCAGTTTGAGTTGATAAAAGAAACTGATAGGATAAATAGGATAGGTAAAAAGTAATTTAGGGTCTTTATAAACTCCATTTTTAGTTTGACTTATGAATGCTAAAACGTATAAATTCTTTTTTGTACGACCATGCTATTTCGGATTGTTACCATACTTGGTTTTAGAACAGTAGGTTATATTTACTGGTTGCTAAGAAAAAACTCGTCGGTAAGTAATTACTTACCGTTCAGTTCTGTCAAAAACAGCACGGTAAGTAAATTATATGTAATTTATAAAATAAATTCATGATCTTTAGATGTTTCTTTCACGATCGCGAAAAAATCATTATTTTCTAAATAATTGGACTATTAAAAAAAATTTATGTTTTTTATTTAAATTTGCTTAGGCATTTTCAATATCCGAATTATATTCGTTTTAAGATTCACTCCTTCTCACAAATTTGACAAATATCGTAACATTAAAAAATAATAGTAATTACAAACGTATCCATGGTAACGACAAAACCTACTTAATATTTGGTGTATATACAGGGCAAAGATAAATTATCTTAAATCTATTTTTTTACCATCTTCGGGATATTTCCTTAGTTAATACCTTTGTATTCATAGTGATCGTACAAAAAATAGTATAAGAATCTCAAACAGTAAGGAGTTTACCGATCTCCTCCAATATTGGCGACTTCGATTCGCAAACATTGTCGTCGATCGGTAAACTGTCCTTACTGTTCTTGATACTTAATATACTATTTTGTACGACCATGCTATTTCGGATTGTTTACCATACTTGGTTTTAGAACAGTCGGTTATATTTACTGGTTACTAAGCAACAACGCGTCGGTAAGTAATTACTTACCGTTCAGTTCTATCAAAAACAGAACGGCAACTAAATTATATGTAATTTATAAAATAAATGCATCATCTTTAGATGTCTCTTCTGTGAAAAATCATTTATTTTCAAAATAATTGGACTATTTAAAAAATGTATGTTTTTGATTTAAATTGACTGTGACAAAATACCCAATAAATAATAGTAATTACAAACGTATCCATGGTAACGACAAAAATATCGTGACATTCAAAAATAAAATTACAAACGTATCCATGGTAACGACAAAACCTACTTAATGTTTGGTGGATATACATTATACAGGGCAAAAATAAATTATCTATTTTTTTTACCATTTTCGAGATATTTCCTTAGTTAATACCTTTGTATTCATAATGGTCGTACAAAAAATAGTATAAGCATCTCAAACAGTAAGGAGTTTACCGATCTCTTCCAATATTGTCGTCGATCGGTAAACTGTCCTTACTGTTCTTGATACTTAATATACCATTTTTCACTTATAATCCAGTCAATTTGTGCTCAAAAGAGCCCCTACCGGGAAAGTCGTGGGGTAGTTTTGATTTCTTCCATTTTATATGTTTTTTGAGGTGCTGAATCCGAATCTGAGGTTTGCTAACAAAATTTCGTGACGCAACATTGAAGAAAATGCAAAAAAGGTAAAAATTCTTATTTTTTGGCGGTTTTTTGCTTATAACTCCGAAACTATCAACTTTTCGTAAATAACATCTAAATTCAACAAACTTCACTTTTTAGATTTTTTCTCCGACAAACCGTTCGGGCTCAAGTGATAGTTGAAAATTGGCGTATTTTATCTGTCTCCGCAAAAACCCACTTTTTCCACTCCAAAACTCTAATTTATTATTATTAAAGGCTGTCAATTAGTGAATTCGTCCCAGTTCTCTGCATATACCTTATTTAAGACCCTATATATGTTAAGGTACAGGTAATGTTTTCAAAAATTACATAATGTTCAAGTTATTTAATGAAGTCCGAAATTGTACAAATTCAGTTACAAAAAAGTTGAAATTCCAACGAAAACTCTTGAAAAATTATTACATTTTATTATATTATATTACAATACATATGATTATATATTACATTATTATATGAGTAAAAATTATATAAGCCTGGCTGAGGTTCTTCGAAGGCGGTGAGTCCTGGCACAGGTTCGGGTTGTTTTATGGTCAGCGTAATGAAAGAGGTGGTGAGAAAGCAACAACTTGTGATCATATCTTAAGGAGAGATGAGTGATTACGAAATAGATTGTGAGATTAGACATACCTTCCGCATCGTGTAAGCGTCTTTCTTCAGTCTGTTCTTGGTTTCTTTCATCGACCTCTTTTTCGTCAATGTCAATGCTGTCTTCCGGAAGCTCGACGTTTTCACACAGCCCGATGTGTTTTCGCACGATGTGGAAATCGGGGAGCAATGGAGACCAGCGATCCTGCATCCGCAATTGCGTTGGCAGCCTTTTTTACATTTACAAGAATTGTGCCGGAGTATCGAGTCCGGTACAGGGTTCAGTTGGCACTGGCACGAGACCATTCCTTGTCTTATTCCACGCCCACTCGTTAGGGTCTCTTTGTTGATCGACGAGTGTGGTTTGACCGGATAACCACTGCTGCACCTGAAAGTAAACTCTCAGTGAATGTTGTCGTGCAGCAGCTTTGGTGGGGGGTAGTGAGGCAATGTTGGTTTTACTTTTGTAAGATGAACCCTCTACAATCCTCATCTTGCCGTTGACAAAACCCTATCAGACCATATATTGTTCCTGCACTCGATGAGTGGTTGTGACACCACTTCTGCTTTGTTTAATCAGGGGAAATTGAAATTTCTTGAAGTCCTGCAGAGGAACAATGACTTGCAACCAGTCATTGATGCTTTCAAAGACCCTCATGCATACCAGGACGAGATTTCCAAAACAGGAAAAGTGTTTCTCATGGTTCTGTATGGGAAAGGACATGAGACTAGCCTGAATTTTTTTCAACTGAACATTTTCTACAATGTTGCGTCACGAAATTCTGTTAGCAAACCTCAGATTCGGATTCAGCACCCCAAAAAACATATAAAATGGAAGAAATCAAAACTACCCCACAAGTTTCTTGGTAAAAACACAATTTGACTGGATTATTACCTTTATACACGCCTTCACTTTCAGCAAATAGGATGCTTTACTAATAACTATCAAAACAAACTTACTGTAAAACTGAAGTCTTTTATAATATTTTTGGTTATTTCTTATCTAATTTTTGCTCTGTAGCATTTAAGAACTCTCTGCTTAATATTCTAAAATATAATTTCTAAAAAGGTAAAGTCTTTATTTCTAGAAAAAATAGGAAATATTCCCGGCATTTTGTCTTTTTATTTACCATTTACTTAAAAAATAATATATATCCCCGTAAACCACACATACTATTGGTTTCATAATGATCTAGGACAGCAAGACTTATATGATGAGATCTTATTATTTTATCGATCATTATAGATCATTATGAAACGAATAGTACATAATAAGTTACAGTTACATAGACTGTCACCTAATTATGTTCAATAAAAGTAAATAAAAAACAAAATAAAAAAAGTTAAAAACGTGCATGGGGTGGAACCGATGCCCAAATGAACGGAAAGCGCATACGCTTCCACTAAACCACGTAGTGCGTTGCTTTGATGGAACGGTGGAATAATAAACGGTCAAATCTATTTTTTCTGATTATAATACCCTCTCCTGCCTTTTTATCTTTCTCTTGCACGTTTTTATCTTTCCGTTATATTGACATAATTATCTATCTTTAAGCTAAATTACAGTCGTTTTCCTTTCCGGAAAAACATAGTAACGTTCTGACATTCTGCTTTATATTCATACTTGTATTATTACTCTTACATTTACAATGCATTCAGTTACCAGTTTGTAACTACAGTGTGTACCGAGTTACACGAAGGATAGGGGCAAGCTTATATCTTTTTTGTTTATAAACGAATTGTGATAAAATTTGGTAAGGATATATTAAAATGGATAAATTTCGATTCTTCGACATATATCACCCAGTGCAGTATAAAAGTAAATAAACTAAACATTTTTGATAGTCTCAGTTTTTGACAGTATACTCAAGTACATTTCTGACACACCTTTAATCTGTTGCTTTCGCTATGAGTACAGTACATTCCATTTCAGCTTGATTATTTTCTTAATAGCATATTTTACATCTGTTTTAGTCTTAGTTTGGCATTTGACACTTTATATACCTTTCAGATACCATTACCTTTCAGATTCAGGCCTAATATTGATCGTTTTATACCTCTTGGTGCTGAATCATATCGATCATTTTTATTCTACAATAACTTGTTTGTATTTGAATGCCTTTAGGAAAAAAGAAGCGAAATAAATTCTTAGTTCTTTCGTGAACCAGTTTTTAAGCTTTATTTTAATAATTTAATACTGACTTTTCAAGCCGTTTGACGACTCATAATCAAAGCTACGCTACATCATTATTTATTACTATTGTTACAATTATTTATAGTTGTACAGTTATTATTATTGTTATTAAAAATCTGATGACTTAAGTACTGTAATATCTGCTGTACCACGTTGATTAAAATACGGAGGGGTGTTTATAAGTTTTATTATTTTTATATTAAAGAAGAGAGAATTAATGTTTTGACTGTTTTACGAAGTGATATCTGATCCTTGTTTACATTTGTTGCCTTGGATACTCAATTTTATTCAAGGGATGGTGATCATTACATTTAAAACTATTTTAAACTTAAATATATTCATAGCCCCAGAAAACTAAAATTAAACCCAAATTTAGAGTGGCAGAAACCAAGTAAATAAAGGAATTTGGAATTCAGAAAACCAGAAACAAATCCATTTCACTGCTCATAAATATGTTTTGTTTCTGCATAAGAACCGTTTGCATATTACCAACAAAAATCACTATTGAAAATGATTTACGTATTAAACAATTTTTTTCGTCCCGCCCTGTCATAAATGACACTTTTCACATTATATTCGTCAAGTAGAAAATGCTTGTTTAAGTACAGGGTAATTTTATTTTACTAGTAAAATAAAGGAAACATATGGTTTATATTCAAACATATGGTTTAGTATATCAGAAATAAAAAAAATCTGTTTTGGTATCATGGGAAGACTGTTGTATGATAGGCGTGCTAAAACGGGCTTTATGCTGTTAGAAGGTTTGCATAATTTACCCTTTTGCTTCGTTTTGTGAAGCGAATTCCTTGAATTTGAAGCGTAACTTTGTAAACAAACCAACCACTACTAGAATATGTTTGTATCCAAATGTACCTGGTACCAAATTACTAATATAATCTGTAGATATAATTTTCAATGGATGATCTACCTCAATACTTAACGAAATGTTTTGATTCTTGTAATTCTTACTTTTCCCAAAAATACAAGTTTCACACTCGCTTCGCAATTTTACCGCGAATTTTTGAAAAATGAGAGAGAGAGAGAGAGAGAGAGAGAGAGAGAGAGAGAGAGAGAGAGAGAGAGAGAGAGAGAGAGAGAGAGAGAGATTGTTGTCAGATCTTTCCTTTTTCCGGAATAATAATGAACTTTGTATTTCAAATGGATCACCCTGTATATTTTTTGCTTTTTGAAATCCTTAAGAAATACTGATTATTTTTCATGTAATGTTCCCTATACCTAAATGCCATAATTTCGGAATTATAGCTACATTTACATTATCTCCGCCGAAGTTAAAATAATACATTTAGATGGCTATGACTGCTACAATAACAACTTTGACGTTTCAATAAATTATTATTGTTAGTGTTTATTGAAAGTCACAATGGATCGTTTATCTGAAAAAAAAAACGAATTGAGATTTTAATGATATTAGGATATGGTGATATGCGTAGAAGTCAACAAGAAACGTGTAATATCTTTAATAATTTATATCCTAACCGGAATCCCATAACAAGATCTACTGTCAGTAAATTAGTAAAAAAGTTTAACGAAACTGGTTCAGTAAAAGATTTATTGAAATCAGGGCGCAGAAAAACTGCATCAACTGAAAACAAATCTTTAGATGTTTGTGTACTATTAGAAGACGATCCACACTTGAGTACTAGACAAATATCCAGGGAATTTGATATTTCGCAAACATCCGTAATGAAAATTTGACGTGATAATAAATTCCATCCATACAAAGTAACATTGGTTTAAGAGTTGTCAGATGACGATTTTGATAGACGTGAAGAGTTTGCAGACATAATGATGGAAAAATGTTACAATCAAAACGATCCAAATTTTTTAAGTAATGTTATGTTTTGCGATGAGGCCACTTTTTTTATTAATGGAAACGTAAATCTAAATTAAACGAGTTTATTCAATCATAGCCATCTAAATGTATTATTTTAACTTCGGCGGAGATAATGTAAATGTAGCTATAACTCCGAAATTATGGCATTTAGGTATAGGGAACATTACATGAAAAATAATCAGTATTTCTTAAGGATTTCGAAAAGCAAAAAATATACAGGGTGATCCATTTGAAATAACAAAGTTCATTATTATTCCGGAAAAAGGAAAGATCTGACAACAATGTAAATATCACCATAATACCGGCCGTATCACCCTTGCACATCAAAATCTATAAAAATCGTGCAAGCCGTTGCCTAGATAATTGAGGCGTTCCATACTTAATATTCACTCTGTATAATAAGGAATCGTCTGAAATAGACTTCCATTGTATAAATATAAATCATTTCGTATACGTAGATAATAATATAGTTCGATTACAGGTGCAAAAGCAAGGTAAGAGAGAGATTAAATTACTGAAACAGTTAGAAATTAAAAAATCCCATAATAATATCACATTTATTGTAAATGACCAGACAAATTTCACTTAGCAACACCCCCATAAATAGATTTATTTTCTAAGAGATTTCTACAAACAGATGTTAAGAATTACTAAGGGGCGCTTGCCAACGTAATTGCTTGCCGGACACCTCGATTTTTCTGGCAGTCACTCAACGTCAATGTTGAGTGTGCTCAACATTTTCGAAATGATTATGCTCAACTTCACTTGTAGAGAAGATTTGTTAGGATTTATAGCACTCTTTGTGCATCGTCAACGTGATCGGCAATTACTACGATTTTCATCGAGATTAACTCCAAATTCTAGCAGGCAAGTAAACAATTTTAACGATGTTAGTATCATCCTAACGGACTCCACGTTACATTGTAACTGTTTTTTGCGTCTTGTTAAAGTCTGATAGACGTGGTTGTATGTTTATTGGTGTATTTTTATGGGGTACCAAAATTCTTTTGGAAGTCAACAAATGTAAATATGAAATATAATATAAATACAAAGATTAGTTAAAGTTTCACAAGATTTATTGAATTAATCTTTGTATTTATATTATATTTCATGATTATGGAGTTCCACAAAGTAAGGCTGGAGACTGTAAAATGTAAATATAACAGGATTAATTTTCAAGAACTTTTCATAAGATTCTTAGCAGTCAGCTAATTAGTTGTTACATGGACATATACATAGCATACGTTGTCCAATTGATTTGCTATTCTCTATATATGTTTGATCTTCCCTTGGTACCTTATTCTTCTTCATAAAATAAAGGACTTTTTTATTTTGCCTACAATTTCTTCCGAGATGTATTCAGACCTTGATTCTGAATATTGGATCTTAAAAGTGTTCAACAATCTGTAGGATTTCTTCTCTGTTATACATATGGTATCTGCTGATTTTTTTCTTAACGCTATTGGGATTTCGTCTGGAAACTGCCTTATCTTCTATGATGTGATGGTATCTTCTATTCTGGTTATACTGTCTTTAATTTGTCTTTATTAATTAATTCCTGAATAATTTCAAGATTTCTTGTCGTATTTGTTGTTTTATTAACAAAATACTAGCTTTTGTAAAAAAATAATTAAGGCACCAGAACACCAGAATGCATTACCCTCTATTCTAAAGAATAACTTGAGAAATAATACAGATATCAAATTACAAAAATGTTCACATACATACAACACTATTAGCTACTTGTTTATAAAAAACGGACTTTTTGTAACATAATTTAGAAAAATTCAAAAATCAGATAATTTGACAAATTTATTATCTTATACAAAAATAAATTTAACTGTGTATTTGTATGTATTTAACTGTGTTTGTTTGAATTAGGGCGGTTAGTTTTTTGCTATGCGCATTCAAACTCAGGGTTAAGAACTTTTGCATTCGATAATAACTAATTAAATTGAACCACATCAAGTATTTCTCCTAATCAATAAACAAATAGGTAACTGCCCATAATTCTATTTTATGCAAATTTTGTTTAATTAAATAACAATAACGAAATTAAAGTAAAAAGCTGCATAGTCTATCTCAGTTCCCCTCAGTTAGTAGGCTAATGCACTATCTTTGTCGTATAGTGACGAATTCTAGATGTGCATTTGTCGCGTGGTTAGAATTTACAATCGCCCATACAACATCAAAATAATAACGTCGCTCACTTCTTATAATAACATAGTTGGACAACTGATTATGTTTTTCATATCGATAGACAAAGAGAAATCTATTCTTTACTATAGCAGTTTTTCTGAGAAATAGAATAAGGAATACCTTAAGACAAATTAATTTTTTAAGTGTGGTCGCGTCTTATACTCTTAAGAAAAGTCTAGTCTTCTATTAAATTAGTTTGTTTTTAATTTAATTGACTAAAACATTTAGGACACTGGTTACCACAAAAAATTAAAAACTGCACAAACATTTTCAATTGTTGTTGGTACCAATATTCTAGTATTGTTTTTAATTATCAATATAGAAAGTCTTCGGATGAGAGTAAACGAACAAAATCTTACAAAAACGCACCTTTGACATGTCGTTTGACAGGGCGCTCTCTTGTAATTTCGCCGCTTATCGCTATTTTGGATAGCGTCTTTGGCGTTGCCAGGATATGATGGCTGCCAAGTATTTGTTTTGAAGCACCTTAGCAACGAGAAAAAATACAAAAGAAAAAGACGTTGACATAATTTGTATTTTTGCCCTTTTTTGTGAATCCTATAAAACCACCCGCCCCCTTCAACTCACCATTTTGATTATTTGGTGTGGATGAACCAGAAGTCAGCAGCAGTAGGAGTAATTACTGGTGAGTCCCTTGTGTCTTGGCTCTCAATAGCATAGAGTTCTAGACCAATCTTACTCCCACATTTTTTGTTGCTTTATAATTCTCTAATTTTCTTAATTTTTTTTGGTGAGGCTATTTACACGCCCCATCAACATGCTTTGAAAAATCATTTTTCAAGAGCGAATACCTCAGTAAGTTTTAAAATTCCTTTCAGGGGAAGTTCAACTTAGAAAACTTTATATTTTACTGTTCCAAGATACTTGAATAATAGTAGATCTATAGTATATCGAGAAACCAAAAGAAATCCTGACTGGACATCAAATTTGATTCAAAGTAAATATGCTAAAGAAAACACGAATAGCCAAATGCTGGAAGACTTGTTATAAGAAAACAGACTAATTCAAAGGCACAAAGCCAAACCTAGATATACTAATCAAAGTTGAGGGTAATAACTGGTAAGTGAAGATTGATTACTGCAGCAGAAGAGTTTTAAAGGCAGTATGAGTTATTATTCTGAAGGAATATCATGATTTTATAATTTCGAATACCCTTGTTACTATACAATCCGGGGCTTTTATTATTATGACAAGAATACTTACTTATAAGAAGAAAATGTATGTTTTGTAGAAATTCAAATGTGAAGATAAAAACGAATTTTATATTCTACCAAAAAAGAGATGCGACAATGATACAACCTGTACTGGAAGAAATTAAGGAAAAACAAAAAAAGATAATCTTGTTTATTGATTGATTATTATTATGATTGACACTTTAATTAAACAAAAAGATTATAGGTTAGCTATCAAAAGAATATATCCCATTGACAATCAAACAGAAGACACAAATTACGTATCTATACCATATTTTGGCAAAATATCAGAAAAAATTGCACATATACTAAGAAAAACCAACAATTATAAAATAACATTTAAAACCAACACTAACACTTTTTCATTTTTATTTAATGCTAAAGACAACACATGATATCATGAAATCGGGCATTTACCGTTTAAATTGTTCTTTTTGTAGTTCGGTATATATTGGACAAACACTTCGAAATTTTGACATAAGATATAAAGAACACGTACGTCATTACAAAAATAAACATCCTGAAAAATCAAATTACGCCAAACACCTTTTAGAACAAAATCACACAATGACTCCTCAAAATAATATTAAATTCCTACATTTTTGTAATAACAAACGCAAATTAGACATTTTAGAAGCCTTTGAGATATACAAACACAAACTCAGGGTACCTTTAATGAATGAACAACTTGAGCTCAGTAATTCTCCGTTACTGGAAGTATTAGATATTTAATTATGATTATTATTATTATTATTTTATCTAGTTACCTATTTTGTATCTACCTTAGCGACGTGTTTGTTTATAATTATATTACCTTTGATAATGACAGCATAGCTGTCGAAACAATATTGTCAGGTATATTTTAATAAAACTGTGAAACTTTTAATAATCTTTATTTATTTCATAAAAAAAAGATAATTCTATTTTGTATTTGTAATATGTACATTTTTAAACTTAAGATTAACTTTAACTAATTTCTTGTTACATGAGTCGAATATGTGTACAGCTGTTGATATAACATTTTCAACCATTTATACCATTTTTATTTGGCCTTTGCAACTATGGAGATAAATTATAGGTTTTTGTTTACTTTATAATTAATATTACCAGTGCTATAAATAATATTTAGTCAGTAATTGAAGTATCGAAAAGTGATCATAAAGTAACATAAAATCAAATATCTAATAAAGCTCAACAAAAGAAAACATTTATCTAAGGTTTATGCAACCCACAAGGAGTTTATTCGTATATAAAGTTGCATATATGCCAGGTATTCTATTGCAGTATATTTGCTTCTAATAGTGAGATATTAAATAGGGTCATTCCATGCGAAATCGATCACTAAAATGGGTCAATCTCACGGATTTCAATGAAAATCACTTATGAGGTAGAAATTTTTATATAGCTCACTAGAAGACGGGCTATTTGGACAGCCTAATAATTTTTTGTTATCAAACGTATTTTTATTTTTTTCTAAACGAAATATTTTAAAAATCCAGAAAAATCGGTGTGGTCACATTTTTAAAAATCTGAAAAAAATTTGTACAGATTCTTTGAACATTTCTGTATTTAAATGCAAAATGGCAAGCTGGACGGTTTAATAGTTTTGGCAGGGCAAATTTTTAAAGATCGCGTTGCAGACAGCCGGCGCACCATAGATCACGGTCAACCGGCACAAACCGCACTCGCTACCTTCTAGTTAGTAATAATACGGTCCATATTACCAGCTTAACTCTTAACCTTAACCTCTCAACTAATGTACATAAGATAAATGTATATTTGCGTGGATATGATTATACCTACTAATTAGTTAATTACTTAAGTATTTAAATCGATTACTTCGGGTGTGTTACATAAAGTACTTTTCTTGCGGCTGTCCAAGACCATAAAATATAACGCAACAGCTTTTTTAATTTAAGTTTTAAGGTCAGTTGGGGTAATTGGTCCATAGATATACAATTATTTTGCTTCAAACTCTTTATCTCATATTTTATCGTGACGTATAGGTTTAGAATCTTGTTTTGTAGTAACTTTAATATATTTCCAAAACAATATGTAAAAATAAAGCAGCTCTAATGCCAACTATTGCATTTAAAAATATTTTTTTAAAACATGTCCGGTGGTTCCAGTTACCCAATAGATTGGGGTAAATGGAATCATCGTCTATATTTTATATCCACATTACTTTATAATATGTTCTGGGTAACTGGGGCGCCCTAAGGATATTAATTAAAATGTCTCCAAAAAATTAGGGCTGCAGTAGGAATAGTTCAGAAACTATCGCAGTCGGAAGAGTGTATAGTAGGGTGACTGTATAGGATAAAGTACTAAAAATTCACGTAATTCTGATAGAAGTTTAACGATAGTTTTAGTTTTTATTAAGCATAGTTTCAGTTACCCCATCGCTCCAATTACCGCAGCTGACCTTATTAAACATCAGAACCTACAATAGAGATCGGTAATAGTTATTTATGGTACAAGTGAGTTAAGTAAGTTATTATGATAATTTTTGCAGTGGATAATATCATTAACTCACCTGTGCCACAAGTTCAAATATTGGATTTGCATTGATCCTATAGCCTCAGTCTATAGTTTTTAATGTTAATAAATTTGACACTCTAGCTCGATGACTGGGTTTTAATAATATAATACAACGTAAGATGGTGATTGGTTGCTACCTACAATAGCACCTAGTCTAACCTAGTGAACATCTATTTTTTAAATTTTGGATCAAAAACAACTCATCTTCTGTAAACAAACATGGTATCTAATTATTGCATTATAATATTTTAGGGTCTTTGATGGCCGCAAGAAAAATGCTTTATGTAACACACCCGAAGAAATCGATTTAAATGCATACGTAATTAACTATTCAGGAGGTATAATCATATCCACACATATATATATATTTATCTTATGTACATTAGTTAACACCGACCGCTGGAAATATAGACGGTATTATTAATAACTAGAAGGTAGCGAATGCGGGTTGCGCCGGTTGACCGTGATCTATGGTGCGCCGGCTGTCTGCAGCGCGGTTTTTGAAGATTTACCCTGCCAAAACTATTAAAACGTCCAGCTTGCCATTTGGCATTTAAATACAGAAATGTTCAAAGAATCTGTACAATTTTTTTCAGATTTTTAAAAATGTGATCACACCGATTTTTCTGCATTTTTAAAATATTTCGTTTAGAAAAAAATAAAAATACGTTTGATAACAAAAAATTATTAGGCTGTCCAAAAAGCCCGTCTTCTAGTGAGCAATATACAAAAAGAATATTTGTTCTAGGGTAAATACTTTTCGAGATATTTATATTTCTTTAAAGGCGTGCAAGCAGTTCTGATATTTTTTTCAGTTTGAATATTTCCGAAGTTCTGCGTAATTTAGCAAATTGATTAATGAAAGTTATGTTCTTTAGTTGATTGCTACCTCATAAGCAATTATCATTGAAATCCGTGAGATCGACCCATTTTAGTGATCGATTTCGCATGGAATGACCCTATACTAATGGTCAGGATAGAAATTAGAAAATGTTTGTTATTTTATTTATTTTAGATTAAAATATTGTAATTGTTTTAATTGCAAAATAGATTTGCAATAGCAGATTAGTAGAGTTCTAAAATAGAAATGGCATTTTTCAGAAACAAATTGAAAGTTTTTGGACAAAACCCACTTATGACGTCATCAAACATTCTAGATGTATGAGTCATCAACTGTATGACTCATCAATCAACTGTATGACTCATCGACGCGCCTCATCGACTCGCTTATCGGCAGCTGCGTGTATGACTCATCAACACGTCATCGAACATTCTAGATGTATGAGTCATCGTATGAAAGATATAAATTGATATCGCGAGTAGAAGGCAGTCAGTTAATGATTGACCAGCATAGTGAAATGTACTGTGAATAAATAAATGTTAATAATTAGTTAATACATAAATAGTTTTTATATCAATAGTCCTCAAATAATTTTTTAAATACCTAGCATTTTTAATAGTTTGTTAAATAGTTTATAGTTATAGTTTTTTTAATTAAGTGCATTGTAAATAGTCTTTTCTTTATTAATAGACGATTTTTAAACAGCATTTTTGATTATTATTTTAAAAAGAACGTTGCATTATCTTGTATATATTGTATTACCCTGTCCCTCTCTCACTTATTGGGGTTAGCCGGCAAAAACTAAAGTAGTGTTATTTAGGTCAAGCTGATACTTCCAGCACAGCTATATTTTTGGTAGGTTTGGTATTTATCTATATAAAAGTAGTCTTTGTGATTCTGTATGCTATAAATGATCCCGCAATTATTAAGTATGAAAAACTAAAATCGCACTTCTTGGTACGATTTACTCTTGTAAACTGCCCTTAAATTTAAAAATTGTGGGAAAGGTTATTAAAAAGACTTATTTTTAATAATGTTTTTAACTTTCGGTATTCAACTAAAATCGGTATTAATTTATTTAAAACCTATATTAATTACCGATTTTAATTGAATACCAAAAGTTAAAAACATATCAAAGAAGCAATTAATAAATAAATATTAGCAGTATTTTTAATAATGTTTAATGTTCAAATTCCAATTAATATCTATGTCCGGTCTTAAAGATTTTCTCGATTTTTTTATTTTGCTGGTATATAAACGAATTGTTTGTAGCATACATTATTCCACCATTATAATTCCACCAAATGTAGAACCAAACACTAAAATGAATGCGTAAAAGCAAAATCTGGCGTTTATTTTACCACTGCATTATTTTTCCTAATAAGTTTCTCTAAATTTTGGTGCATGCGGTTTGCAATTTTTAAACTGTTTCGCAAATGATGATTTTTGATTCGCAGGTTTTTTGGGTTTGAATAGATCATTTTAGCTAATTTTCCCAGAGTAAAACAATTTTTTTTAATTTAATTGTTTAGAATTATGTGATTGATTCTATACAGGTAAATTTGAAAAAATATAGAAAAATATTTAAAATGAAAGAAAATGACGTTTCAAAGTTGAACCTTGATAACTGGAATTTAAGGACAAAATATTATTATAAGTTTTCTTAATAATATTTTTCCCTAATTCTAAATTTAAGGGTTCTAAGTTTAAGTTTACTCTTGGAGCAATTTCAGTTGTTTGAATCTCGATATCAAAATCATAACAGATTTTTTAAGATTATTTTCTGTTTTAGAAGAATCAGAAACTTTCATCAAGAATAGATCTTTTCCAGAAATCGAGAATCAAAAAGTTTTCCCACGTGCATCTCGTGAAAACGCGAGAAATACGGAGAGGGAGGGAATTTTAGCCTTGTTGTCGCGTATCAGCAGCAAAAGACAAATAGATATAGGAAAAAAATTAAGACTCCAAGAAATCTTTGGTAGGGGGGCGCACTTAAAACTGATATAAGACGTTGGGGCCCAAATATTAAAAGATTGAGAACCGCTGCTCTACACTGCAAACTGAATTAAACTAACCCATTTCTAAAATGTTTATATCTTTTTCATTTAATTTACATTTGTTACATTATGACAAAATTTGTCTGTTCTAGAAAGTGTCTATATTTTTCTAGAAGGTATATTTTTTAAATATGAATTTTGGGCCGATTGTTAAGAATATCAGTTTTTGATTATACAACCTTACTTCTTCTAAATAGTTATACTAGTTTATAATTCAGTAAATAGTTAAAAAAATAAGAATAAAGGCTCTGCCACACCGATTCCTCGTCCAAAAATAAATAAATAAATAATATAGATTTATAAAAATAGTTCAAAGTACTACTCTTTTGTGAAAGCTAACGAGATCTCTTACTACAAAAGCTTAATTTTTGAGAGCAGCTACGCCCACTGTGCTACGGCTAATTCTGAGCGAACTAAAGTAAGGCCATGCCATAAAAACTATGAGATGGGAGTCCAGCTTGTTGCCTATCCGAAAAATTTTAACCATTTTCTAGTAAATAAGTTGCACAAATGTGGACGTGTATTTATAATCGAACTTAAAAATTAAAAAATTGATTAGAAAATATAATGGATACAAAAATTTGGCTGATATGTAGTACTGTAATGGAAAAGTCACTAATAATAATAGTTAACCTATCGTTAAAAATTAAAATGTTTCATGTTTTACAATACTTGAACAACGATGTACCTTTCATGTCACTTGTCATCTCCACTCTAGTTGCTGTTTTACTCCTCTTAATTAATGTTCATTTCAAGAAATAATATTAACGAACCATGTACTACATCAAATTCGTGGTGCCACTTACGCAGGAGATCAAAAGAAAACGAAACAGCTTTTCTAAGTGTCAGTGTTGTTGATGTGTATACTACACCTCATTATAGCTATTTAGGTTTTGCCTAAAACTTCTGCAATAGGCAATTTTGATAAAGGGAGTTGTCGAGTTTTTCACAATTACTACAAAAGCAGTTTTTTAGAGCTCAATAAACAGTTTTTAATTGAGCGAAGATTGTTACTGCTTTTTAAAACTTTTTCAGGAATTGGCAGATAAAGACATCCACTTCTGAATAAAACAAATTTTGAAACTTTAATGCCATAACATATGGCAAAGTACATTGGAGTTTGTGATTTTCAGAATAATTAAAAAACAATTAACATTTTATTCTTATTCTTATTATCTAGTCTTCATTACAGAGCTGATATCTACAAAAATGTAAATGTTATGTGAATTATGTCCATTTCTGAGACAATCTTAAACTATTAAGTTATGTAATTGTGTAAAAACCTGTCAATTTAAAACTTAAACATAATTCATATCTGTTCCTTTTCTTCTGTTCCGGCACTACTTCCTACAAGGCAACAGAATGAAAAATAATCCGCAAAACAAAATGTGGGGTAATATTCTGGTGATATTTGACACGGTCCCGTGGCAGACCTCTCCATATGTCAGAGTGTCAGCAAACGTGATGAATAGACCGGCGCCCCTTGAAGTTTTCCCTTGCCTGCCCCTTGATCATCTTGCGACGGCGGAAGAAAAAGAAGTTTCACTTATTTAAATTCTCGTTAATAAGCTACCGCCTTTAGAAAAAATAATTGTTTTTTGGTCTTCAGATGTTCAACTCAGTGTTGCTATCTTTAAATTTACAATTATATAAAAATCGTTAGGAATTAGCATGTCGGTTTAAGTACGTTGAGGAGCAGATTTGAAAAATTATTAATTCATATTTAAGCATATTTTGCAAGTTACTAACTTGCAAAGTAATTGCTTTTAAAATTGTACCGACGCACAGTGGTTCAGATAGATCGTAAAAAAGCGCCATCGAAATAACGAAATATGCGTTTATAACGATAATTAATAATGTGGGTATTTTATTTCTCTATATCTGAAATGAATTTAGTTTTATGATGCACTAGTATATTATATTAATATGTAATTTTATGAATGATATATTAATATTATCCTAACCTTGTAATCGAAAAGGTATTCAATTTTATCTCAACTTTAAATTTTATATTTCGAGTTTCAAATACTTAAAAACAACAATATAATAACAATTAAAATTAAAAAATATATTTTAATTATATAATAAAAGTGTTTGGTGTTCCTTCCAAATGTGCAGTAAATATTTAAAAAAATTTAACTAAGCTGTGCAATCACATTGGTGGAGGGGGAGGTGGAATTTTAATGTAAATTGCAAGAAATGTATTAGTATTATTATTATTATTTTATTTTTGTTATCACAACCTTATTACTAGTCATTGTAGTTAGCTACCAAAGACAATCCCTACCTTTAAGAATAGTTAATATTTTACATAAATTTTCAGCCGTCATCCGTGTCTATAGTATTGCAGTTTTTTAAATTTGAGTGAGAATTTGTTTGAGCATTGCAGCTATATCCTTTGTATTTCAATTTGATACTTCTTTCGATACCTTCTGCTGTAATGGAAACGTCTCTCACGTAACACATTTTTTGTTTATATTGTCCTTAATGACTATATCAGCTGTGTATTAGTTGGCATGTAAATACCTGTATGTTTGAATTTCATTGTCCTATAATATTGTTGCATCATTCTTGTTTTCAATCTTTTTGGGGGTTTGGTGATAATATTTATCGGTAACCTCTACATTATAAAACTTACCTGAGCTTGAGCAGCTGGTTTCCTCTTTTAGTGTCTCCACATTGTAGCCATGCGAATATTGAAGTAAAAAATGAAAATGTTAAGAGAAAGGCTCTCATTTTTTATTTCTCTGGCGTACTGTCCGTGCAGAGGCTTTTCCAATCATTTGCGCTCTCTATTCTTTCTAAATACTATTGTTACAGATTTTTTAGGTATTTTATTCTCTCAGTTTCTCTTTCTCCCAGATATTTTTCGATCTCTTTCTTGGCTCTTACTGCACTTTCCCTCAGATAGTTGTTTGCTTCAAATTTCTGTCATTTTTTTACGTTTTGGTATGTGTACGTTTGCTCTAGGATGTGGAGTTAACCGTTACAATTTTTCTAGATTTCCTTCCCATTTTTTCAATTTCTTTTCGCTTTCGATCTATCACTCCAAAACTATAGTTAAATGACTGGTTGCGCCAGAGTTGATATCCCAAGCAGCATTTTTAGTCATCGCTACGTACCAGCAACTACCGGTGGAACTATTAAGTTTTAGCCACTAGTCACAAGCACGTAAGTGCTACGGTTTTGTTACGTGTCTGGAAGCAAAGTGGGGAACAATTTTTGGGTAGCGGGTACGTGGCGGCGTAGTAATTGCTACTTTCGTGGAGCTTCTTTTCTCTTTGATACATCGTGTCGCGTGGTTGCTCTCTCTTGCTCTTGCAACTTAACAAATATTCTATCATTTTCTATACTATATAATGCTGGATTGTGTCACAAAATGAATTACCAGTTTATTTGTAATACGTACTTAATACAAAGAACGATGAAATGATTGATTATTTTGTCATTCCAGTACACCAAAATTATAAACCATTGCAACTTTTCTGTTAAATATGATGATGATAGATCGAAAAATAACAACGCGCCTTCTTTAAATATATTTTTTAGTAAAAAAATGTCTTAAATAAAATATGATAAATATAGACGAAATACTTATAAGTTGATACACATGATAGAAACCATTTTTATATTATTCGTGTTATGTTATTTTATGTGTTTAAATAAAAGATACTCAATTATTGTCATTAATTAACTTTATTAATATTGAGTGAGCAGGGCGAATTACATACACAATCCATAGAGTGTAGAAGACGTGTATCCTACAAGACGGTTCAAGTGTTACTGACGCTCGCCCAGGGGACGGGCCAGGATTGGTTAGTTACATCACTACAAATAAATGTTGCCAACTTCAAGCTACATACATAACAATCCCTAAGGCACAATTTCGCACCAGTTGTTATTTTTATTGAAGGTTATATAGTAAAACATCTATTAACAATCATAACAAATTGCAAATTGATTAATGATTATTGATTAATCCAACATTTTACAAGTAAATATGGAGATGGAGTAGTTTACGAAAAATGACTTTAATGTGATTCTCCTGGGTAGCAAAAACGTAAGTTTTACATTCAATACTACTGTAAGGTTTTAAAAACTTTAAAGTAGCTTCGGGCAAGTTACTGTTACAATCATAATACCACTTTGAAGTTGCAAGGACTTTAAAGTAAGTATACTAAGTGGCAATACCGTTCCACATACTTTAATAGTTACTCAGAAGTAATGAAACTACATAGTTCCAATAAATAGTAGAAACAACTACACAATTACTAAAATATTCCGAATTGAAGAAATTAAACCTATAAAGTCATAAATTTAGTTGCAGTTACGTAGCAACTACTCAATCAAAGTTCCGATCTCAGTTACTGCTACTTAAATGCTGCTTGGGATGGCTAGGAGTTTATGCCTACTAGTTAGGTTAGGTTAGGTTAGGTTAAAGGTGAGTGTGGCGTCCTGTCCGCCCCTCCACTGCGACCTCCTGGGTCTATTGTGGCTCACACCTAGGTTAGAGTTCACCCTCCAGTCCCATTCTTTTAAGGAAGGTGAGTAGTCTGGTGGGTGATAGGTTGGTCAGATCCTCCAGCTTCAGTTGCACTGAACCAAACAGTGAGAATCTGGTGCGGTCCCCTGCGGGACAGGTACATATGACGTGCTCTGCTGTTTCCTCTGCCTCTAAGCATAGACGGCAGACGGTCTCGTCTGCTAAGCCTAGCTTATGCATATGGTATCTAAGACGGCAGTGCCCAGTGAGAAGGGCAGTTACGCTGCGCAGTCCTAGTCTGTTCAACTCTAACAGTGAGGTATGTCTGCGTTTGGATGGGCCCTTTATTGCTGCCTTGGAATAAGCCATCCCTGGGCGGCTATGCCACAGCGCCTGTGTACAGTGCCTCATCCAGCTTGTTACAGCACTTTTGGCCTCGGCCCTTGAAATGCCAAGGACCGGCTCTGGGCCAATAAACTTCGAGCTGGCACCTCTCCTAGCGAGGTGGTCAGCTAACTCATTCCCTTCAATGCCAGAGTGACCGGGAACCCAAATTAGGGTGACTTTGTTGGCTTTCCCCAATTTGGAGAGTGCCTCCTGACAGCTCCATACTGTTGCTGATGTACAGCCACAGTTTGTCAGGGCTTGGAGAGCAGCCTGACTGTCAGAGAAGATCTTTATCGATTTGAGTGCGTGACGCAGGTCGATTAACGTCCTTGCACACATCTCGATGGCATAAACCTCTGCCTGAAAAATAGTTGTATGCGTTCCAAGACTGTAGTACAATTCAGTTCTTGGATTGTTGCAGTACACTCCAGCTCCTACCCCATCCGAGGTTTTGGAGCCATCAGTGTAACAGTCGATGTCAGCTTTCTGCAGGGCATTCTTTGATTGCTCCCATTCGTCTCTATTAGGAAATAGGACTTTATACGGTTTTCTGAAGTTATATCTGGTAGACATTGTGTCGGTCATCATACCTAGGAGGTTATCCGATTCTATTACAGGTAATAGTCGGTTTGGTATGAAGATCACTGTCTCCGGCTTCTGTCTTGCCGCTTGATAGAATCGATATGTGGCCAGTCTGGCTTCTCCCTCTAACACAATGTGCAGGGGTGGTAGATCCAGTAGCATTTCCATAGCTGCCGACGGTGTAGTGCTTAAAGCTCCTGTCACCGCCAGGTTGGCTGTTCTCTGTAAGCTAGAGAGTTTATCTTTGGCTGTCCTTTGTGAGGACTTAGGCCACCAAACAACACATCCATATGTGACTATAGGTCGGATGACCGTCACATATAGCCAGTGCATTTGTTTGGGTTTTAATCCCCAGGATTTTCCGCAGATTCTACGACAGGTCCAAAGAGCCTGCCTAGCCCTGCGGATGGTGTTATCCAAATGGGAGTTCCAGTTAAGCTTCTTATCTAGTGTAATCCCCAGATATTTGGCTTCTTCCACAAATGGGATTGTTTCACCTAGGATACTTGGTGATCTGAGGTTATCAGTCTTTCGTTTCCTGGTGAAAGGTAGGATAATCGTCTTTTGGGGGTTAACACTGAGTAGCTCCCCCTGACACCAACCTATCGTTGCATCCAAAGATTCCTGCAGAATTGCAGAGATGACCTCTTCATCTCTGCCTCTGACCAGAATGACTATATCGTCAGCGTAGGCCTGAACCTCGGCTTCATGTACCTCGATGATCGCCAGTAGGTCATCAACCAGGAGTGTCCAAAGCAAGGGGGATAAAACCCCTTCCTGCGGACATCCCCTGGTTGCCCTAAACCTGACAGTCTCTCCGCACAGTGATGTCGTTATCGTTCTGCCCTTGAGCATTGCTCGTATCCATCCCACCATGGTGGGTGCCACTCCCCGAGCTGCAACCGCTTTACAAAGGGAGTCGGTTAGTGCATTATTGAAAGCTCCTTGAATGTCTAGGAAAGCTGCCACCGCAATCTCTTTTCGATCCAGAGTTTGGGTGATTTTTCCCACAAGGTTATTTAAAGCCAGTTCTGTTGATTTGCCCCCTTGGTAGGCATATTGGTGAGCACTGAGGGGGTTGGTCGGAAGGACTTCCCGCCTGATGTACCCATCCAACAACTTCTCAAGGGTTTTCAGCAGAAAAGACGTCAGGCTAATTGGCCTGAAAGAATTGGGTTGGGTGTCTTTGCGACCCACCTTAGGTATATACACCACCTTTGCCGTGGACCAGCTAGATGGTATGTGATTCCACGCTAAACTGGCCCTGAACAGTCTAATAAGGTGGGGTAGGAGGGTGTCCAATCCCTGTTGCAATAGCACGGGAAGGATACCATCCCCTCCTGGTGATTTATAAGGCTGGAAGGATTGAACTGCCCAGCTTATGGTTTCAAAGGTGACGACCTTGTTAACCGCCAACCAATCTTCCCTCTTAGGCCGTCTGTACTCGCCTATGAGGGCCGTGATGGCAGGTTCCTCGTCAGCGTCATTGAGTATCTGACAATCGGGGAAGTGGTATTGAGCTAGGATCTCTAGAGTGGCCTTGCCGGAGGTCGTGTAGGTGCCATCGGGTCGCTTGATCGACCCAAGTACCTGAGTCGACTCTCTGGCCAGGACCTTGTGAATCCTGGCGCTGCTAGGTGTATCGTTCACACTCTCACAGAACCTTCTCCAAGAGTCCCTTTTGGCTCTCCGGATTTCCTTGTTATAGTTAGTTAGGCCACTTCTGTAATTATCCCAATTGCCTGATACTTTAGCTCGATTGAATAATCGTCTAACTTCTTTCCTCATTTTATCTAAATTGTGATTCCACCAAGGGGTTCCTCTGTTATCTTTCTTCCTCTTGAGTGGGCAGTTATCATGGTATGATGAGACAATTGCATGGCGGACCTGTTCCGCGGCTATCTCAATCTCATCATGATTCCTGATGGTGGTAATGGCATTCCCTAGCAGTTCTTCTAGATCGTGCTTGTAGTTTTCCCAATTTGTGCACCTAGGGTCTCGATATTCAGCTATGGGCCTAGGGCCCATTTCGATTTTAAACTGAATATGTCTGTGGTCTGAGCACGACGGCTCAGTGGATACCCTCCATTCGGTTATCCTATTGCTCATAAAGTAGGAGCTGATTGTAATATCTAATACCTCCCTACGATTTCTCGTTATGAAGGTTGGTTCCGAACCAGTATTGTTAACAACCAGTTCTTCCTCTATTATAAAATTAAAAAGTGACTCACCTCTCTGATTGGTGTTTGTGCTGCCCCAGGCCGTATGGTGGGAATTAGCATCACATCCAATCACCAGATGGAGGTTGTTCCTCCTGCTGTAGGCGACTAGTTCTCTCACTGCAGCGGGGGGAGGTGGTTCCTGGCTGTCTCCCGGGAAGTATGCCGAGCAGACGATCACATCGAGCCTGCCCTTCCCCACCGGGAGTGTTGCTTGGATGGCGACCACGTCCTGTGTACAAAAACCTGACAAAGTAAAGTATTCAATGTCTTTCCTGACAATGATACATGCCCTGTGTCTGTTCCCCGATGGGTCAATGACAGTCTTACCTGATGAGACGCCCAGGCCGCTCACTCGGCCCGTTCGGTCCAACCAGGGTTCCTGGATGAAGGCGAAATCCACGCACTCCTCCAAGAATTTCTTGCCCAGGACATAGGAAGCTGCCCTGGCATGTTGCAGGTTAACCTGCAAGCATTTAATATAGTTTGCCATTATGGCGCACTACCGGCTTCCTCCCCACTTTCCCTCTTCAAGGGCGATTTACCGCCCTTCCTGGGAGGATGCTTACCAGTAGCAGGTAGTTTCCCCTTGGGAGCAGCTCCCTTGGGTTTTCCCCCTCTGCTCGGTGGAACTGGGACTTTGGGTTCCGTGAGGGAAGGTGCCTTGCCCTTGATGGAGGGTGTAACCCCATCCTTCGTGGGCTTCGACAGTTCCTCACTCACCACTGTCCCAGAAGTGGATGGCTTTGGCTGGTTGCTGCCACTGCTTCGAGCTCGCAGTCTGAAGGTGACCTGCCCGAAGCCGAAGTATGGCCTCATCGACAAGTCCTCCAGAGCTTTCATGGACGCCTCGTCGACCGCAAACGTCCAGGTTTGTCCGGGGCCTGCCTCCTCACGGTGTAGTACTACCCACTCCCGTGTCTTCAGGTCCTGGTTCATCTTCCTCAGCCTGGTGAGCACAACCTCTGGAGATAGTCTACCCGACTTATCGTCCGGAATGTAGGCCACACAGACGTGAGGTTTGCCTACTAGTTAATTGGGTCCCTAATATGCCCCTTATTATTGAGTACCAAGTATTTATATACGTTTTTCATCCAGATTTTTCATTCTTTTTCCTTGTTTTATTTCTGTACTCTACCAGCTCTTTCTAATCTGCTTTTTTAAATGGTGATTTTAAAACATTTTTCCAAGCCGAAACACATGTTTATAGCATCCTTGAATATTTTAAGATGAAAATAAATTTTCTAATAAATTGGGCCTTACAAAACAGTAAAGATCACAGCGAATCTCCCTGAAATATACCTCATTTAACGTTTATGTTGCTCAAATCAAGAATGTTATAGTTGGCAATGTATAAGATTAGTGTTCCAACTAACCATTGCTCTCTGTATACATGCTATAACGTTTGGACTGATCTTAAAACAGGCTTAATGTTTTCAAAAGCCATTTGTGTGGCACGCTACCAAAGGCCTTTTGCTAATCAACCCATTCACACTTAAGCTTTTTTTGCTGTCTTCGACTACATCATTACTCATTAATAGTTGATCTTTGCATCCATAGCAATTTTTTAAACAACCCTTCTGTTCGTTTGGTCACAGTTGATATGTTTTCAGATATTTGTATATGTACTCAGTTAACAATGCCGTCAAATTCTTGTACATTCTTGTTATACATGTGATAGGCCTATAATTTTTGGGTTTGTGTCTCCTCTGATATAGGTATTACGTAGGTGGAGCCCATTGTAAACCACACCGGAATCGATTCATGGTTGTTTATCAAGGCTGTGTAACACTTTGCAAATGGATCGTATATGACAGTAAAATGTTTTAGCCAATAGTTCGGAATATCATCGTGCCCAGGTGCCATTATTCCTATTACTTTTTTGATTTTATATATATTTTTTGTAATTTTATGAAATTACACTTCTAATATTTTGTCCAATTTTCATATTTTTCTTATTTTTATTTACGATGCTACATTGTACGAGCTCGTTTATGTTGCGTTTATAGTTTTTTATATTAACAGCATTTGTATTCTTTTTACCACAGGTCGTCTTAGTACTAAGATGTATTAAATCAAGACAAAGCGAGATTAACTAAGACCATTAGAAGGTCAAAAAAACATACAACTCAGCATGTTTATGTAAACAAGAAGAAACACACAACATAACCACAAATTTGTAATTGTGTGTGTTTTTCACAAGGATGACGGAAAATAATAAAGTAAGTAATAATGTAATCATGATTGGTCTAATAATGGATTGTAAAGAATGTGGTTTATCACAACACTATATTTAACGGTGTCTCCTAACCACACATTGTATTTGACTAATTGCCAATACGCATTTCGGTAACGATGTATCCCGAGAAAAAGGTAACATCGTTACTGCAATACGTATTGGCAATTAGTCAAATACAATGTGTGGTTAGGAGACACCGTTAAATATAGTATTATTTGCCTGAAATATAAAATTATAACTACTGCAGCTACTAGAAGTATTTATTTTCAATAAACTACGTATTTACATATATTTTCTATAATTAAACTTTTATTTACATTTGACATAACCTCAAAAAACACAGTTTCATTTCATACTTTGAAGTAAGCTAAATACCAAACAAGCTTAGTTATGGTAAGAGAAACAGAATTCGTGAAGTGGACCAGTGCCAGTGGTACGATATTTAATGTTAATATGAATTTTCCTGTGTGTGTGTGTGTGTTTTAATGGTAGTGACCTGATCCTTAATTGATTTTATATCTTCTTAATTTCCAAAAGTTATTAACAGTAACATTTTTATGCAACGATTTAAGAAAAATTCATTTTTTAAGCTACTAAAACGTTAAAATAAAAATACTTTGGCAAATTTCTGCATAAGGGATTAAAAATTAAAAAGAAGTAAACATTTTTTATCAAACATTATATTCTTATAAACAATAAGGGATTTATAATAAACAAATTTATTTATTTATAACTTCTCTATCGAATTGAAATTTTTTTCTAATCAATTTATTTTCCGTGTACATTTACCAATACATTGCTTAAAAAAATTACGATCCAAACTTTCTAGGAAATTACATAAATTTTTGTTGCGTCACGCAAATACGCTAGTATCGTAGTCTGTGTATTCAGAGTAATCCTCAATAAGATTTTACTACATTAGTGCCCAAGCAGCCGTGGCGCTCTTGTGTTTACGCTTATTATTGTTACTAAAATAAAATTCGCGGACACGACGCGACGGGACAAATATTGCTGTAATTTCCTAGAAAATTGTATCGGAGAATTTTTCAGCAATGGTTTGGTAAATGTACACTAGGGTGGTCCAACAAAAAAGCAAAGTCAGAAATCTTATGCTCTCACCTCCTAAGATTATTGTATATCGAAGAAGAAAGTACCCCTTTTTTTATTTTGAAATCGTACGATGTTTAGGGGTGCCTCAAAGCCCTTAAAGTTGCCCATGTATTTTATATGGGAAAAAAACACTTGATCTTGATAAATAAATTATTGGATGTCATTCTCTGAACATTTCTGAAGAGAAACAGAGTAGTCCGGTTGAAAAATATCAATTTTCTGGGATTCTATACCAAATCTACGAAAACGTGTTTTTTCCCATATAAAATACATGGGAAACTTTAAGGGCTTTGAGGCACTCTTAAACATCGTCCGATTTCAAAATAAAAAAATAGGGGTACCTTTTTTTTCGATATACAATAATCTTGAAGCATAAGATTTCTGAATTTGCTTTTTTGTTGGACCACCCTAATGTACACAGAATACAAATTGATTAGAAAAATGTTCCAACTCGATAGGAAAGTCATCAATATTTTAATTTGTTTATTATAAATTGCTTATTGTTTATAAGAATATCATGTTAGATATAAAATATTTACTTCTTCGTAATTTTTATTCCCTTATGCAGAGATTTGCCAAAGAATTTGGATTTTAATGTTTTAGTAACTTAGAGTAGCATAAAAATGTTATTGTTAATAACTTTTGAAAAATCAAGAATTTTTAAAAGTTCCAAAATAATATGCTAAGTAATATTTTCTTAGTAGATGCTACTAAAGAGTCAGAGGGCTGCAAATGCTGAATCCGCTTTTATTCTTCTGATATCTCTTACTTCATATGGATGTCTAATAAGTAAATTTATGTCTTATGTCTTATGACTTAAGTAAAGTACAAGTTTTAACACCTGTAGCAACCCAGCAACAGTTCAAGACGTACTTTTATTGCGACCATTTCAGAATCCACTACTCAGCTTTACTGAGCATTACAATATTCGTCAGTGATGTCTACCATACCTCAACTTGCACAATCTAATGAATAGAGCGAATATTCAACCTTTTAGACATTCACTCAAAAACTGTTTGTTGTACGCTGCTGATTTCCATTGTGGATCAGTTAGTCTATGGAACAATATGACGGCGGTACGTGGACCCCCTCATCACCCAGTAACGATTTCTTTTTTAACCAATCAGCGAAAGACCGCTGCCTAGCTCGGACTATCATTTGCAAAACCTTGTTGCGGTTGTTCGATAAACTGACCTTTATATCGTAATAGAGGACAGCGCGGCAATACTCTTGCAACAATGCTATGTTTTGATTACCTTTACTTTTTTCCTTTACATTAACACATTTCCGAACGAATTGACCGCAACAGCATGCCAACTAAAGGCCATTGTTTCTAATAATACACTGTTGCCAATTTACCAATTGTTGCCAAGTTGCCAATTTACTAGTACCTGAAAATGTTAGCCTATGCTTTGTATAGCCTGTATAGTTAACCTTCAGAAAGATAAAGTCAGCCCAAAAAATATATAAGGCACTATCTTTCTATCATTTAACGACTTTAGAGGACACGGAACCATTTATTTAACAGTACAATATTTCTTAACCCTTGTTTAATACTACAGTTTAATTAGCATTGAGGAGACTTGGGTAAGTTAGAACGGTTAGAGTTAACTTCAATAATTTTGAAAATCAGATACTAATTTTCTTAGGAATATGGTTGTCGCTAGCTACTAATAATAATAAATTACTGTATGTTGTTCGTATAATATTTACTTCCAATCTACTGCAAATATGAGAAAGATTCCTGATAAAAATTGTCTAAGTAAATAGAAACGTTTCATTTTATTTAACTCTTTCAGTTTTGAAATCACCAATCATCATCACTAAATGGTTTGATACTAAAAAGTATAATTCTGTTTAAGTATCTCAATGTACAGGGTGCATGTAACAGACTTTGTATTACGGCTAAGGTACTGCTTATGTAGGAACTGCCAGTATTGACAATAGGCCCCAGCTTGGCTGAATATTGAATAACCAAATGTCGTTATTTCAACATTGGTCCAAGCCTAAACCAATCTTAAGATCTCACGCCTCGACTGCGTCGCCCAAGAGTCAACCAACGCCTCGGTACCAATTCTGGGTTCTCTAGTCTCTGCCCAAGTCAGAGCCAACCTTCAGCGCCCTGGTCTCCGTTCGTTACTGTTTGCCCAAGTGTGTAATCGTTTTGTAATATTATTAATAAAATAACGTTTATAAAATAAAAGTGTTTATTTTTTAAAAAAGCTACGATAATAAGAATAATTACAATTTTTAGTGGTAAAAATTAAACTTGTGTGCTTGAAAAGAATTCTTATCATTAATAATTTTTTAAACCAGTTTTCTTTAATATTTATTTAACACTTAATACTATTAATTTCATATAAAATCAGTCTAATACTTTTGTTCTTGTGTCACACATTTTTTAAGTTATGTTGTTGTGTTACTGATATTTAAAATTGAATGAATTACAATAATTGGTAATAATTTAGAATTTTCGTATTAATTTGTTTTTTGCATCAAAGTTATTTAAGACAAGTCTTATTAAGCTAGTACTCTATTAAATATTAGGTTGATCTAATACTCAATGGTCAGTAATAACTGCAGACCACCGTTGGGTTCCTATTCTACACTATCACTGATTGGCAGCCTTATTAACATTAAACGTAGTCCAATATTGGTTATTTACCATGCGCAAAGACTCGGTAATAGCATCGGCACTGTATTGGTCTTCACTATTTGTCCAAGATGTACCACTAATCTATAAGAGCATGACTGATTAACAAGGTTGGCTCAAAGTTATCATCCCGAGTTTAGCCCAGTCTTGGGCCAGTCTTGGATTTCATGCTTGTACCAGAGTTGATAAACATCATCCCAAGCCTGAGCCAACCGCGGGCCCTTTGTTATTTCCTACAAGGTTAAGGCTCAGTACCATCAATACTCGCTTTTAAGTATTTATTTGTGATATTTAATTCGCGGTATTATGTAGTTAGATACAAAAGCTTGGATAGATAATTTCAAAGTAAATAAGCAAAGAAAAATATGCGGAGTGCTTATTCTTTGGAAACCCCATATAGGAAATAACAAAGGGCCCGCGCTTGGCTCATGCTTGGGACGATGCTTATCAACGCTGGTACAAGCCTGAAATCCAAGACTGGCCCATGACTGGGCTAAACTCATGGTAACACACTCATGGTAGGCGGATGAACACTGACTAATAAGTCGGTAAAGGCTTCCCCTTGCAGCTGCCGCGTTACTGACTTTTCATGTCTGTGCTTGTTGCTGAATTTATATTTAGTAATAATAATTATAATCTATGCAGGTATTTTAGTTTAACTTTTCTCATATTTTTCTCTAAATTAATTACTAGCTGATATAATAAAGACAGAAAACTTCACAAGCTTGATTTGGTAGAATATGTGAAGATTGGCCCAAACTTGGTTCAAGGGTAAGAAACCAAGTCTAAAAACACTAGCATTGGTTGGGGCTTGGGCAAACAGTAAGAAACCGAGACTAGGGCGCTGAAGGTTGGCTCTGACTTGGGCAGAGATTAGAGAGCCCAGCATTGGTACATAGGCGTTGGTTGACCCTTGGGCCACGACAAAGCAGCCGAGGCGTGGGATGTGAAGGTTGGCCTAGGGTAACGTCAATGAAAATCACATCATCAAAGGGTTTCAAAAGCAACTATTTTGCTCTTCTCTAATCATGACGTTATTCTGGTTCTCTTTTTATACTCGTAGTGGCGGAATATCGTATTTAACAATCGCTGATACTTGACAAATTGGATATAAATATATGTTCACGCCGACTTAAGCACGTTTTAAAGATTAAAAAACAGCTGATTCAGATAAAAAATATTTTATGCGCAGCCGAACGCGAAGTAGGCTCTTCGTGTACCCCATACAGGACGCGAACTCCAATGTCGCGGCCGTTACTGAGGGTAACGACCTTTAAAGACTTTTATGTCCGGTCGGGAATTATGAACTATTTAGCTACCTAGTTTTAGAGCGTAAATTGCTAAATTAGAGCACTCCCTTGTACTACCCTCGTTTTCGCCGTCTCCATAGTAATAAAAGTAACTGTATACCACTGCACCTACCTACTTGAAGTTTTGCACTTTTCAAATTATTTTTTTTTTAAATTAAATATTAAGTTAAATTTAGACCGGATATAAACTAACGTATGCATTTCGGGCTTAATTAGTGTTATAGAGCCCTTTATCGTCTTAGCGCCTTCGGCTTTCGCCTGAGGCGCTGACTTACTCAATTAAGCCCTTAATACATAACATATTAGTACTATTATGTTTCACTTGCATATTATTTGTTGTTTATACCTATGATACGAACTACATAAACAACTCCATAACAACCAGGGCATTATAAGCGGGCGTTATAATGCATAACGCCCGCCCATGGTTTACTTTACAATCGGAGCCGGCGTTACGTTCAATAGTAATTTGGATCATTAAGTCAGAAACTATATGTTTTTGTAAGAGTACGTTGCAACACAACAAATAACGAGTATTTGCATGCAGTTTCTGGGCGCGTGGTCCACGCATTCTTTTGTGCCGACTTAATTGCCGACACAATTTCTTAGCTAAAATTAACTTATTTTTTAGATTACATTAGTGTAGTGCTATTAAGGATTTTTTTTGTTTTTATGTTGGTAACAACAACAAAAAACATTTGAATTTAAATTGTCATTTATCTGTTTGACTTTTGTAAATTTAGTAAAAGTTGTTGCCATCCGACAAACATAAAAATTTCTAATTTTATAAATACATAAACAACGCCCTTGGAAACGACAACAATTATAATTAAAACTAATTTTCTACTTATACATATTCTCGCGAAAAATAAAATTTATGCACTATGCACCACGAGCGTTACTAGATGATAATACCCATCGGACTACCCTCTCGGGCCCTTCAGGCCTTCGGGCGGGAATATCGTCGGCCTTATCGGCCATTATCATCATTCTAACGCCCTTGGTACATAATAGTTATTTATGTTTTAAGGGCATAATGAAGATTTTATGGCCAGAAGCGTTATTTCTAGCCCGAGGCGTTAGCCGAGGTCTAAGAAAAGGCTGTAGGGTCATAAAAGCAAGTTATGCTTGCTCTACATATACTATTTTATGCACAGATTAAGTTTTTATGTCAAATCAATTATTGTTCAAAAATATAATTAAATGAGTACGTAGGTACATCAAGCTGATGTGCTTATACGAAGTACGTTACTACAGTTACTATTCTAAAATATTTAATTTCAGCTTATTTTCATTGGTGAGAAGTTTACAAATTATATAGCCCGTTTGACCATAAAGAGGCCCTTGGGCCATAAAAAGACGTTTATGTTTTAATGAGTCTTGCAATAATAGTCTAATTATAATGCATCTGTGCATAAATAACTATTATGGACGTTACGCTTAGTAACGTACTTTAAACTAGAAGTCATTTCATTATTTGACATTTGAAAGTTGACATGACGGATAATAATATGAGAATGGCAATGACGTTTCTAAAACATGACAACACCATGTTTCTTGATTTGTAATAAATAAATTCAACAAGCAATGTAAAATGAGTTAAACAGTCGGTTTATAAAAGAAATGGAATTTGTAATTACCTATTTTGTACGATTGCACATAAAATGTTGTGTATACCTTCTCCTCGAAATTCGTCCTCGAGATTGTCCTGCCTCGGCCTCGGCGGCAATTACTCTCTCGGTACGTTAACAAGACATTTGGTATACAAATAACTATTAAAAGCTTATTCATTAGTTTATTTTGATTTCAATAAGCGACTTAGGATTTTATTAAAATTAATATTAAACAGATTAAGAAACTGTTTGTCCCAAGAACATCTCGAACGCTTTTTATTAATGTATGTTGAAAAGAGTATTTTAAATAATTTGGAAAATGAAGAAATAACTAACCGTGTCAGTAAAGCAACCCAAGTAGCACAACAATATAGTTTCAATATTATGCCAATGCCGAAGCTATATTGAGCCAATGAAAAATTTGGACATATTGCAATATTGGCCCAACAACATACGCCAATGGTAATACGCCAACAACTTATATCCATATATATTGTCGTACAAAATAAATAAGTGCTAGTTAAAGTATCTGTATAATTGAGTTCACATTATACAAATTTTATTTATCCATCATGCTGTTACTGTATTTTCTGGTTAAAATATTTGAAATATAAATAACAGCAAATTTTAAATTTTAGAACTTAACACATGCATACTACCTAGAGTACATCACAATATTTTAGATTCGTAATGTATTACGTCTAAATTATAAGCAATGTCATTGTTAAAGTAACTATTTTTATGTCTCTGGATCAATATTGGATTTTTGGCATAAACGATGATTTAAATATTGGCCCTATATTGATATAGTAGATTGAAGCAATATTGCACACAACAAAATTGTATACACCTAGGGCCAACATTCATAAACCCAAGCGACTGAAGCTAGTAAATCAATGCTGGGGTAATATTGGCTTACTATTCCACAAAAATATTGCGTCAATATTGGCAGGATACTGTAATAACAATGAAACTGAATCAATATGGGGACAAAATGTCTAATCTTAAAAATTGTTAAATTTTTAATTTCTAATTTTTCATATTTAAAATATTTTTATTATAAAAAAAACTTGTATTATAGTGTATAAAATATATTTATTATAACATATTTTGTTTTTTTTTTCGTTAACATTTTTGTAGTATTCAGTATTTAACATTTACATTAAAGAAAATCGAAAAACCTAGGTATATTATTATTATCGTATGTCACGTGGGCCGGTCCGATGACAAACTCGGGCCGAAATCTCACTACAATCCGGGCCTGAAACTTTTAGTAAAAAAGTTAAAATATTACGGTGTAGATTTTGTAGCCTTGGATTTGATTAAAGATTATTTAGCTGATCGTTACCACAAAGCAAAGCTTGGGAACCCTTTCTCTCTAGTTTCTAGTACAACTGAAAGTAACTGCGGGGTACCTCAGGGAAGTGTGTTGGGCCCGCTTCTTTTTTTATGTACATTAATATTTCCCATTATTTGAAAAAATCACTTCTTAGTCTTTTTTGCAGATGATACAATTATATCAGTATCCGGTAGTGACTTTCAGGAAGTAACTAGAACAATGAATTTTAAAAACTAACTGTTTTGTACAACTGGTTATAAGCTAATAAACTCAAGCTGAATGCTCTCAAGTCAAAATATATGTTAATATGGTCTAGAGCACAATGTAGAGACTTTAATGCACATAATCATGTCATTGAAATAAACGGTGACGTAACTGGGCAAGTTCAGGAAATGAAATACTTAAGAGTTATTGTTGATCCTCAATTAACTTTCAGTAACCATGCTAACTATTTATGTAAAAAAAATTAGCTAAAAAATTGGCTTTTTTAGAAGAGTTTCTTTTAATTTGTCTTTTAAGTTTTTAATTTACAACACGATTATACGTCCTCATTTCAACTGCTGTATTTCTCTGTTATGCCCTCAAGAGCAAATGAACGGGTTACCAGTTTTCAAAATTAATGTTTGAGGTTTGAGAATGGAATTAAATTGCAGTATTTATACACCGATTCGTCTAATGCATGAGCAAATGAATATGATGCCAGTTAAACATAATATTAAAATGCCAAATTTAATTATTATATACTGGATGATCCATCAGCAATTTTCATTCACGCTCAATAAGATCAATGAATAATTTTAAAGTCGACTTTACTACAAAGTCTTTTTTAATGCACTCATTGTTAAATAAAAGATTACATATTTTTAATGATTTACCATTGATATAAAACATTTCCGAAATTGATATCTAGATTGTCTAGGTATCAAATATTATCTATCTAGATATCTAGATTATCTCGATTCGCAAACATCAGCAAATAACAGCAAAATAAGTGTCCAGATGTTATAAATATGTAAAAATATTATTATCCCGACTGGGAATCGAACCCAGGACTTTCTGATTGCCGGGCAGATGCTCTAACCGCTGAGCTATCAAAGTTGATTCCCTACGGAAATGACAATCCGTCTATATAAGTTGAAATTAATGTGTATAATACTATATATGATGACTAATTAAATCCTCCTCTATTTTGACTCCTTGGCCTAGCTCCTTATTTATGTTGGTTTTGTTCCACTAAACATTCAATCAAAGCTATTAATCAGACGTTTAACGTTTTGTACTATTGTAAAACAAATAAAAGATCACCCAGCGCACTCCCTTGCGGTACATCCCATATACTTTAAATCGTACTAGATAATCTATTATTTAATTTAGTATTATACTACCTATCACATAAACAATCTTGAGAGTATCGCCACAGGTCCACACACTCACACTAAGCACTTATTTTCTGCTTAATTTATATTTTTTACACAATTTACAAACACATATTAAATATGCAGTGAACAATAACTGATTAGTTTGACATACTTCCTTAGCCGATGGCAACCAATTGTCTCAATAATTCTGTCGATGACAAGTAGTAAATCTATTATTCTAAAACTCGACGGAAACTTAAGTTTGGACACTTTTAAGTATTGAAGTCTGTAACACTAGTTTTTAATACACTCGGTACTTTTTCGGTACCATACATTTTTTTTAAATGTATAGTTCCAGTTTACACGTCAACGAAACTGCTTCATTATTTAGATTCCTTTTATTAACGTATATAGCTTTTTCTTTCACACTTTTTAACTCCAATACAGCGTCAATAACTTTATGATCATTCAATGCAGGAAATTTTTTTCTCCAACCTCTTTAGATTTAAGTTGTTGGTAACTAGTCGTTATACTCAACCAGAGTTAACGAAAAATTAGTAACTCTTATTTCGTTTGTCACAGTTTGTGTAACCCTACTGCCTATATAACTTGCTGAAAATTGTATATTCAATACCCAAAATCACTATTTTCTCTAATGAAAGATGTTATCTTTAAACATTTCTTCAAAATAATTCAAGAATTGTCCAAACTTAGTATTTGGGGACCTATAAATACCCTCCACCATTAGAGAGTTTTTCGTGATGATTGAAGCATATTCTGAAACAACGTTGTAAACGCCAAAAGTAGTGTTTGTGGAAAATCGAAAGGATCTTGCAACTACATACACAATTACACAATAATAAGATTTCAAAGATTTTCAACTCCTCCTAGTAGACGCAAAACAGCTGCGTAGTTCAGAAAATGTATTTATATATCATCGCTATTACTGCAATTGGTTATATATCAAAAGTACCCATTTTAAGTTCATGGAGCTACTCTAACTGTTTTTAGATACCGGCAGAACTACTGGCTACTGGAAGAGGGTGCGCGCACATTATGTCTGCTTTGGTGCCACATCTCCCACTTTGGTCGTTTTTTTAGTATTTCTACGTTTTTTTCTTTCGAATGAAGTAAGCGATTATTCCGTCAAATTTGTGCTTCAGAAAGTTTTCTTGATAAATAAACAAACGCAACCTAAAATGGCAACATACCTTAGTTTTCGAACTTTTGTAAAGTTATTTTTAACTAAAATTACAAAAACTAGTTATATTTTTGTATTTAATACATTTATACCTATTAATAATGAAGTCCTGTGCGCTGTACGCAAGATCGATTCTTGTTAAAGAAGAATCCACGTAAAGAATAAAACAGAAGCACATTTACAGCTGAAGCCATTATGCAATAAAAAAATCATAATTGATCACATCAATGGCAAACAGTGGCGTGGAGGGTAAGCTACAAGAAAACAACTCTGAAGCGTTCTTTCGGAACGAATTGCTAAATGTTTCGAGTATAAACTGCCAGAAAACGAAAGTACCGAAGAAGACCAAGAAGTAAAATCCCATTAGATGACAGAAGGGGCCAAAAATGAGGAAAGTAAGGTTCAGGCCAACACTAGATTGTCGAAGAGAGCTAAAAATGCAAACTTACGACTTTGCGGTAAAGTTTACAAGGACTTTAAAAAAAATACGCCAGGAGTTATCGGCAAACTGCAGCAAAGGAGGAACAAAAACTAGGTTTGTATGCAAAAAACATGTTTGACGACATTGAACATCGTGGAAAAGTCCACAAAACTTGTTGTGGATACAAAATCTGATTGAGACACGATTGAAGCGTCTGTTAAGGAGGCAATGCAAGATCAGAAGTCTTTATGAAAAAATGGTTGAAGAATTTCCGTAAATTTTACCGAAAGTAGAATCACATTATTGTAGAGCGTTTTCTACAACAATCAGGATATACGGTGCACAGATATACAAACAAAACTACAAGAACAGAAGAACAACTGGAAGAAGAAAACAAAGAAGCGCCATCTTGGACAACATTTATAAAAGTTTTTAAAAAACTAAACTTGAACGTTTACAACTTAACTTATTCTAATATAACAACCAAGAAAGTCACCAGTTCATCTGGTACAAGAGATAGAGGGAGAGAGGAAGATCTTGAATACGAGGTTCTTGCATTCATAGCAATCATATGTTTAAAGCAAGAAATTGCTAACAACCATCCCCATCCCAAAACAAAAATGTTATTTGGAACGACGGGAGTTTGTACCAAAATCAGAACATTGAGCTGTCCAATGTACTTCCTGAAATAACTAAGAATTTCTTTCAGAATCAGGACTCAGGGATCATTTATACTCAGTTCATAGTTCAATTGAACGCAAGTAAACTAGGACGCAGGAAAGAAGTATAGCCCTTCATGAAACACACTAATGGATCATTCATGAACACGGCAAAACCCTTCACTTTACGTGGCGGTAGCTTTATCATACTCGGATTTCTCTAAATTTGAACCTATTATTGTTCTAGTCTGAGGTCTGAAAGGAAAACCGGCGATCCTGTTTTGACGGTCATTTATGGTCTGCAGTATAAAACGGACGCAATATTTGCATCAAAAGTTATAGGCAAACCGTCAAGTCACTGTCAACAAAACGCGCCTACAACTAAGAAAGTGCGACTTCCTTTTTATGAAGACTCCCCCCTCCTTCCGAAGCTTCCAAATTCGCTTAGCTTTAACTTGGGCGGGTTGGCCAGTCGCGAAATTGAGAAAATCCTGAGAGGCCATTGCATAGACGAAATCCGGTCTCTCAATTGTAATAGATTATCACAAACTTTATTTTCCACGGTAGTAATAGTTATTTACGTTCCAAGCGTTTTAAATTAATCTTTACGGGCGAGCTGGAAAGTTTGTGGGGCGAGCAACGAAGGAGCGAGCCTCCATAATCCAGCGAGCTCAGTAACGATTAATTGGCTTTGGCGGATTTCTGGGCTTTTATGAAGTTTTGCAAGTTATGAGAAGGCAAGTAGGAAACTTTCACATAAAAATAAAACAGTTGCCAAACCTAAAAGAAGCAATTGTGACCTCGAAACCTGGAACTGTAACTGTACTACAAAAGGATCGGGCAATAAAGTTTGCGATTTGTCTTTTTTAGATATTTGACTTGTTTAAAAAAATGTTTAAACTTCCTCAATTACACCAGCTTTTAATACATATATTGTAACAACTCTCCTACTATTCTCGTCTGGAGTAAGTTTGTATTTTATAAATAAAATTAGTTGAAAGTGAATTTGGTGCAGAGATAGATCAATTACAATTTAATTTTCTTTACCGAAAGAAAGTAAAGTCAGGTAAGTTTTAACAAAAATGTTACCCGGAACGACTCTCCTGTTTTTCGTTTTTATGGTAAAACTGTTGAATTGAAAGCCAATTCCTCTAGTACCCTCAGCTGTTTTGTTTGACAGTGCCTTTAGAAAGAATAACTCATATGACCCTATGCTTCTCATGTAATTTACAACAACTATGTTTCTTCAAGATATTTCCCGAGACACATCTTACTAACTTTTATATTTTAATAAATACTGTGAAACTTTTTAATAATCTTTATTTATTTCAAGATTATGGAGTTCCACAAAGTAAGGCTGGAAACAATAAACAAGATTACTAGCTTTTGTTGTTTCTTTGCTTTGAAGTTTATAAGAACCAATTGTACCATTAATGCCTCAACAAACTTTTTTTCTAATTCCTGTCGATACATTTTCATCATTCAATTCTTCTCTTTCAAACGCTTACCTTTTAATTTATGGTAACGCATGTTATAGTTTAAATAGCGTCTTCCATGCTTTCTAGTTCTTTATCCATTATTATTGCTAACCCTATATTGGCTTTCGATCTGTTTCTCTTCTTCTTTACAGACTTTTTCTTCACAGACTTTTCTCGGTCAGAATGGAGTGCTCGAGTTTATTGAGATAGGAATGTAATTGTTTCTCAAGTTATAAATAGCATATTACGTAATGAGCATGGAAAGTGACATATTTCGGAAGAGTGTGAATGTAGGCGTATATCACACTTTCTAGCGCGATGAATTGTTTGATTATTTTGTCATTCAAGTAAACCAAAATTATAAACCATTACAACTTTTCTGTTGAATGTAATAATGATAGATCGACAATAACAACTCTTTAAATATATTTTTTAATAAAAAATGTCTAATAAAATATAACAAAAATACTTATAAGTTGATACACATGAAAGAAACTATTTTTATATTATTCCTGTAATGTACTTTTATGCGTTTAAATAATAGATACTCAATTATTGTCATTAACTTTATTAATATTGAGTGAGCAGGGAGCATTACATACACTGTACAAGATGTGTGTCCTACAAGCCGACTCAAGTGGTACTGACGATCGGGCCAGGATTGGCTAGTTACATCACTACAAATAAATGTTGCCAACTTCAATTTACATACATAACAATTCCTTGGCACAATTTGGCACCAATTTGTTATTTTTATTGAAGGTTATGTAGTAAAACATCTAATAACAATCATAACAAATTGCAAATTGATTAATGGCGTCTAACGTTTTAAAGTAAATATGGAGACGGAGTCGTTTAAGAAAAATTACTTTAAAGTGATTCTTATGGGTAGCAAAAACATAAGTTTTACTTTCAATACTACTGTAAGGTTCCGTTACTTTAAAAGGTTAAACAATGGTTCCAGGCAGGAACTTTCAGTACTACTTTAAAGTATTAAAAACTTTAAAGTAGCTTCGGGCAAGTTACTGCTACAATCATAATACCACTTTGAAGTTGCAACTACTTTAAAGTAATTATACTAAGTGGCAATATCGTTCCATATACTTTAAAAGTTACTTAGAAGTAATGAAACTACATAGTTTCAATAAATAGTATAAACAACTACACAATTACTAAAATATTCCGAATTGAAGTAATTAAACAGTAGCGTAACAAGACGGCATTGGGCCCCTGGGCAACATAATCATTAGGGCCCCCCACACGGTCGCAAAAAAGAGGAAAAATCTAAAAAACAAATTTAGTAACAAAACTGTGCTTCACCCTCACCACACACACTTTTAATCGCTCTGGGCACTTATTTCAACAGCAAAACTGTCATGTTCAGCAGACACTGAAAAACTAAACTAAAACCTAAAAATCTAACCTTACATACCTACAGAAATCACGGTTCGTTGTAATCGGTAAAGTTTGACTAACCATCAAGCTTGATCGATTACTGGAGCAATTTTAAAAGACTAGAATTAATATGGCCTAAATCAGAGTTCATTAGCGCTTCTTTATTCTTAATAATTTCTAAGCAAAATTAAGGTCAGTAAGGTCAAAATTAAGATATAAAATAAAACTCAAGAAAATTATTGACATTGACTATTCTGACGGTTACTCTGAGGATGTTGGGTATAGTACTATTAGAAAACATAGAAATAAGTTAAGGGTTAGGTATGTTACTACACTAGGTAATAACAATAAGGATAAGTAAAAAAAATTGCAAAATTGCCGCTTTATTCATGTCAAACAGTTGTTGTTTCGAATAACAGCCTTAAGAATGTCTTAGGAAACCCAAAAGATCAAGTAGATTACATGGATAAATCGAGAATATATAAAATCTATTATATATTATCAGGTTATCATTATATATGATATCATGTAATAGCTGTAATCAAATATATAGGGCAAACTAAGAGATGTTTGAAGATTCGGTACAAAGAGCATTTAGCTCATTTAAAATTTAAAAGACATGATAAATCTAGCGTCGTCCTACTTATGCTTGAACAAACTCATAAGGTTAAAGGCATAGAATTAATTAGAAATATAAACAACCCGACAGAACTTAACTGATTTGAAAGCTTAGAAATTATTAAGAATAGAAAAGCGCTAATGAACTCTGATTTAGGTCCTGTTAATTCCAGTCTTTTAGAATTGTTCCACTAATCAGTCAAGCCTGATGGTTAGTCAAAGTTGACCGATTACCGACGAACCGTGAAGTTCTGTAGGTACGTATATAAGGTTAGATTTGTTAGATTTTAGTTTAGTTTTTCAGTGTCTTGTTGCCAAATGCCAAATTTTAGCCTTGTAGCCGCGTATTAGCAGTAAAAGTAAAATAGATATAGAAAAAAATTAGGACTTCAAAAACTGTTATGAAAAGTTGGGTCCCAATTTACTAAAAAGGTTGAGAACTGCTGTATTAACTTTTAAGCATTAATGTGCAGCTAAGCATTAGTTAAAATTACCAAAGTTATTTACATTGCGAAATGCATAAGTAAACACTTCTACTAAGGAGAAACTTTAAGGACCGAAGCGGATAGCTGAGGTCCGTAAAGGTCTCCGAGGCGAATAAAAGACATACGCATCGTGTAATGTTTTATCTTTTCCTTCTCCCCACTATTTAATAATAATAATGAAATAAATTATTTGAAACGCAAATCGCGGCTGAAAACTATGAGGTGGCTGGTTGTGAGAACCATGGAAACCATCTAACGAACCGTCAACATTTTCATATAACGGATCTTATTTTAATTTATTTTTGGGTGAGGAATCAGGATGGCGAAGCATCATTCGTAGCTCATGGCACCGGTTGCTATGATCATTTGGCCGACCCTACTAAAATTTAGCCGAATTTGGGGAATTCTACCTCCAGTAGAGATTTTTATCGTGCCAAACATTGCATTGACACGGAACCTACAGTGTGACTTCCTATCCGAGAAGGCATGTTTTTAATTTTTCTCCGCTCTGAAAAATTACCAGATCTGCCGGGGAGTGAACCTGCGACCCTTGGATTATAAAGCAACCATGCAAACCACTAATCCACCGAGGCTGGCAAATAACGGATTTCTCCGCATAAAAATTAGATATAATTCACTTTTTTGTTCTGGCCAGGTAAATGCAACTTTTGTACCTAGCAACCAGTACCTTGCATATTTCACTTTTGATTGCAGTTGTCTCGTCAAAATAGTAAACGACTTACGTAAGGGGGAAAAGAAAAATAATACGTTGTTATTCCGTTGATTGTGACAGAGCGAACGAATAGATATTTGTTTAACTGTCTTTAATTGTTTAACTAGCTTAATTAATGAGGATCAGTTTCACGGTGTCTGGTAACCAAAAGGTCTTGGTTAGTAATTAAACTATGCCAGCTTACGATTTATCAAATAAAATCATATAGTATGACTTTCTATTCACTACATTTTGTGAAATTCATCCTAAGAATAAGAAACATAACTCAGTCAGTAATTCAGTAACACAAAAATAAAAGTAAAAACAAGATTAAAAATAAATCATTAAAACAACTACTCTTATACAGGAATTACAAATAATTAATATATCAACTTATCAACAAATACTTCGGTATTATTTATACTAATTTTTTATTTTAAAAGTCTCTTTTTCTAGCCTTTTCAGGTATCACAATGGGCCCCCCAAAGTCGTCGGGCCCCGGGCTTTGCCCAGAACTGACACATGATAGTTACGTCACTGAAATTAAACCTATAAAGTAATAAATTTAGTTGTAGTTACGTAACAACTACTCAATCAAAGTTCCAATCTAAGTTACTGCTACTTAGATGCTGCTTGGGATGGTAGCATTATACGCTATTTTTGCTCGACCCAAGTGATTTTTAAAATTCTCAAAGATATTGTTAGATGTCATTCAGATACAATGAATTGTCATCATCTGCAAATACAAATAACAGCTTCAAAATAATAGATCCTATAAACAATGCTAACAAAAATAGTTTTATAAAATTATGGTTATCGTTTATTTAAATTTGTAATGTTTAATCAACTTAAAGCTCAATATCAATTCCGTACAGCAAAAAGTATAATTATTTAGAGTACTATTTTAAATTAGGCTGTGTTAAATGTGTTAGTTACACTGCATATAAGCACGGATTTCGTTGCCTCCTGCACGTCTTCTTTTCGGTAGCGGGCGAGTCGCGGGTGCGTTGCGGGCTACAGTTAACATCGTATAAGGTCGAGTTATGTTTATTAGTGTACTCCGTGATTAGATGTTTATTATAATTTCGTTATTTGTTCGATTTTTCGTGTTTGTTAAATGTTACTTAAGCAATGTAAATCTGCGAATGAGACTGTATTTTGGAACATTTTGTTATTTCAATTTATATAAGTTCGGATTTTTTTAAAGACAAATAATTCTATTTAGTTTGTTCTGTATGCAACATTTAAACTTGCTTTATCGTCATGACGTCATGACTGCAAATTCAGATGCTTCGGTGGAAGGTTCGAGTCCCGTTCAATTTGTAAAGTATTATTATTATTTGATAAAAAATTTCCTTCATATGGTTTCGGAGGAAATTATTGAGAAAGGCAGACCAAAACCAGAATTTTTAAATTTAACAACAAAGATTAAAACCTGCACCAGGTATTTTGCTAAAAAATACAGGAAAATCGAGTTGCATTATAAATAAATAGTAGCACTTTTTTTAAAAAAAGAATAATAGTCAACAAATTCCATAAGAATAAAAGACGTATTCTTTTGCACATTGTGATTAAATCTAAACAATCATGCTTTGTCACAAAAGAACGTTGGCAATAGTTACAAGTTTCGTTACAGCACCTTTTATGCTTCGATCATGTCAATCACAGAATTTCTACGATTCAAAGGGGCAAGGGGATTACCAATCATGCTAAAAATATCTTACTAGGTGGGAGTTAATCAGTATTCAAAAGAACGAGATGTGCTAAAAAATTACCAATCCGATTAATCATTATAGAGTAAAAGAATACTACTGAAGTGTAAAATTCTTCCTTAAAGGACTTTTAAGCTTAATAATTATAACATTGTTTTTTATTGTACCTAGGTGTATTAAAATTTAAAACGTGGTTGCTTCCCTAGCCTAAATTCTCACCGCACGCCACTGCTACTTATACTTGGTCTGGTCGAAAAATCAGATTTTGCTCCATCACGCAAGATTTTCTTGTGAATATGCGTCGAAGGCCGAAGAAGTATTTCTGGCCTACTTTAGGCTGAAATAACACTTCGGAAAATAATAATTCAAAATATAAATTAAACAAAACAATTTATTATATACCTTTTCATTGTATCTAAACAGATAACTAAAAATGATTTTTTCTATTAGAGTTTGGAAAACTTTAATATTTCGATATTCATTAGAGTTAGGAAAAGTGAAATATTTCCTAACAAGTGCGGAAATAATATTTCAACACTAAAAGTTAAACTCAATTTATTGAAATTCTACATAATGTATATGTACCTACATATCATTTTTAATTTTTATTGTAAATATTAACAGTAACATTCTCACAATTCTCAAATGACACTCCGGCACAAGTTTTATTCGAACTAGAAACAGACTTTTTGTTGATGTTAACCTCTTCTTTATTTCCCAGTATTTTTGCTGCTACTTGCAGTTTATATCCAACTGAGTTTTCGATATAACCTTCCGCAACGTTGGTTGATTTCCATGAACCATGTCTCTTAAGAGTTGTTATATCCGCTCCTGCATCGGCCAGTATCGTGGCCGACGTCCTTCTGAAGCAATGTCCCGTGTAATTAGCAGGATTCGGTAACTTTAAAAACTCTGCAATTCTTTTAGGAATTCCTCCAATATTATTGATGCCAACAGGTTGTCTTGTACGTTTTCCGCTTCGATATCCCAAGAAAAATCTTGAATTTTCGATCGGTGAAGGACGAAGAGAAACATATTTGCGAAATATTACAAGCAGATCCACATTTTCTATGTTCCCACTCGAAATGGTAAATTCTCTTCGCACGTTGGTCTTTGTGTTGAGAATATCGATTAAAATGAAGGAGCCCATGTCCTTGATCTGTTGAACTTGAAGAACAGTTAATTCTTCTCGTCGCAATGCTCCACTGACACCAACAATCAGCACTACCTATAATTCAAATAAAAAATGTCATACATACATATTCGGCTGAATTTCAATTTTAAAGCTTTACCTTCATCATTAAATAGGTTCTATCGTCAGCTTCTCTTAGAAATTGTTCTATTTCTAGTTTTGTGAAAACATTGGATTTCTTTGAATAATGTCCAACTGACTTTCGTTTAAGAAAAGCAATTAAACTTGGAAACTTCTTTATGTCTATATTTTTCTTCACGGATAATGTCGTCCTTACCATTGAATAAATACTCCATAATGTAGAACTCTTATACACCTTAGATTTTTGTTCAAAATATGCTAGCAACACTTCCTCGTTGATCACCTTCACTCGTTTTTCTTTACACCAATAATTAAATTGACAATACGCATTTTCATACTTTCCCTTGGACTTCACGGGCAATAAAGACTGAACCGCCATTGCTGCCGATTCTTCTATATCAGAGGCTTCGCTTGAATCAGACATTTTTAAAAATTCTTGTCAATTTTTCTGGCGTTCACAAATTATGTTTGTAAAACAAAATTCTCTCTCTATAGTAACGAACGTGCATATCTTGATCCCATTTTTTTGAATTAAAAATAATTATTGTAATATTCCAATTTTATATATTTTTCCAAACTCTAATAGAAAAAATCATGTGTACAACTCGATAGGAAAAGTGTTTTTTCCATTCACGACGTGTTTTTTATCTCGGCTACGCCTCGATAAAAAATCTCACGTCTGGAATGGAAAAATTTCACTTTTCCTATCTTGTTGTACAAATAGCTATTGTATCATAAGCTTGACAAAAGCTGACTTACAAGTTTGGAAAAATCGACCTGTTCATAATTTTTTATTACATTACAGTATATTAAATATATGTGGACTTTATGTATTTAAAATGCGATGGTATTTTTTGTTTATTTAATTTATATTTTTCGGAATATTTGAACCTAAACTAGTTCAAAACCACAGCTTTTTCAGATTTTTAAAGTGAAATGCGAAAACCTTACAAGAAAGAGTAATATGGGTTACGAATCTACCAAATCTTGGAGTTGAATTGTTGTAACTAAAACCATAAAACTGATTAGAATTTATAAATTGAAAGTTAAATTCAACAATTAATATTAAAATTATAATTAATTTAACATGTATACGTGCATATGCATGTGAAATTATTTCCTGTAAGTGAAATTACATCAGAAAATAGATTTTCACGAAAGAAAGATTAATATAAATTTATGTATAACAAGAAGCTGCAGATGTGACATGATGCCAATTTATTCAAGTAGGCTACTTTAAAATAAAAGTTTAACACGGACATTCTGGTCCCTAACCAGCCATGTCTCGTCGTTCCGCGAAACGCCCATTTCCGCCTGCCCATCATATGTCTGTTGGCAACATCAATAGTGCCATTCTCTTTGTAAGCTTAAATGAATTTCATTCAGCTAATTCACTTTTTCATTAATTAATGTCTTTAATAATGTATCTAATGTGAAATACCAATAAAATTAAACAGGAGCTTTTATTAACTGCAATACTAAATTCCTACGTGTTTGGCGGGTAGCATAATCTAATCACATTGTTTTACAGATACTATACTGTAGAAGTGCACGAAATTAATATTTAGAAATAAAAATATTGAATTTTGAAATAATGCTCTATTAATTTAAATTTATCAATGAACAAACTAGTTATACAATTCTTTTGGGAGTCTCGATTTTCAGGCGATTTTAAGATATTTTTTCCATAAAAAAATATTGAAATTCATGAAACTTGCTAAAACGATATCGATTATCGTATTTCTCAACAATTGGTATTCTGGGCTGGAAGCCTAGAACATAGGCTTTCGTGATTTTACGGGTAACAAAACTGACCATTCTCAAACTAAAATTGCTATTCTGCGTGCCTCACAATTTTACCTACTGGGTTATTATTACTTCCGCCTAGTGTTTTTTTAACTTTTTTATTGGTATAAAGTTTGGAAAATAAGATGTGTTTTAAATAAAATTGAGAATTTTCATTCATTGACTGAAAAAATCGTATCTTTCATCATATTCAGCCTAATTGAACGAAACAACAGCAATATTTGCTTGGTAGCTTGTTATTAGATTTGGAAAGTTGGGAAGAGTCTGGAACAGTGGCTACCTTTTTATAAAATTACTAATAAGTTAATACAAAAAATAACAACAAATGTGCGGGACACAATGTCCATTGCAAGTCAATTAAACAAGGGGAACTCTAAGTACTTTACTTTAAGCACTTTTGAAATTGCTGTAGTTGTATATACTTTCCAGTAGTGTGTCATAAGTATTGAGAACTAGAAAATTTAAAAAGTACTCCTTGTTGGTTAAAAAAGTATTCGTAATATTTTACTTGTGAATACAGTAATAATTCAAATACCTTTTAAAAGCAAAAGTGTTTTCTGTTGTACACCAATCTTGTAAAGTATGCGCTATAGCAAAGCTTAAATTATCAAAAATAAAAATTTCTTCTGATCCTTAATCCTTATTTTTTTCTGTTTATATTAACAGAAAAAATATAAATCAACCTTAGAAAGCAAGAGATTTTACGCATTTTTTAAATGAAATGCTCTAATATTTCATGGCTAATATCATCTCTACACACAAAGCAATCTAGTATCCAGTTGATTCTATAATAATTAAACTATCCATACAATAGCTTTAACTATGAGCAAGACTAAAATATGTTTACATGAAGAATATTTTATTGTCATTATTTAATTTCCATATGAGTAAACAGTAACCTTCCGTTGATGCTATTATTATATTCAAAAGTAACTTAGCACTGAAATAAAATGGACATTAGTACTGAGCTTATTTCAAAGATACAGTATAATTTATCCAAGTATATCTAATCCAAGTAAGTTATATCTGTAATAACATTACCAATACAGTATGTTCAATTATACTCTTAGGAGTGAATTACATTAAGATTAGGCTTATTTTCAGATTGAACATACATATGGTTTGATTACCAATTTGCATATGGTTAAAAGGAATATTATTTAGAATTAATTGGTTTCCTATTGAGGTGCATATAAATAATTAAAGCCCTTAAAAATTTAAATACCTTTCTTTTTAACAAACCATCTACATAAAAAGTCAATGTTTTAAAAACTACAATACAAAGTATGACAAAATTATGGTCATACTCTTTATACTCTCTTTCCTTTACATATGTACTCTTTTTAATATATAGTTCCTGTGCTATACTATCATGCAGCTAAAGATAAATACAATAAACTTTAATAGTAAAATATTCCAAGTAAAAATACTTCTTATCTGGTGAAGCATACAGATCATTATTAAAAAATTATGAAGTGTTGTAAGGAAATTTGAAGATAATTCAGATATTTTTACACAAACAACCTTTGGTTCACAAGTTACTTTGTATGCCCTAATGTGTTTTTATAAAATTTTATGTAAATTCCACATGAAATAAACATTTAATGTGATCTACTTTGTTCAAACATATACATTTAATGAAATATAATATAAATACAAAGATTAGTTAAAGTTTCACAAGTTTTATTAATATCTTAACCTGACAATATTGTTTCAACACTTTGTGTCATTATCAAAGGTAGATAAGATTGATAAACAAACACGTTGCTAAGGATAAATACATACAGAAAATAGGTAACTAGATACAATACATAACAAAAACTAAATATCTAACACTTCTAATAAAGGAGAATTACTAAGCTCAGTTTGTTCATTCATTAAAGGTACTGTGCGTTTATGTCTGTATATTTCAAAAGCTTCTAAAGCGTACTGAATCTCTTTCTTTATTTAGACCGTTTAGACGTATTTCGAAATAGCTTATGCAATTAACAAAACTTTTCATAAGCGGAATAATATTGATATCCATCGGTAGAATTACAAATCAACTCTTTTGTTTTTTATTTATTTCATTCTTAATTTAGTTTAAAAATGGATATAATTAACGCAGGATTTAGGATTCTGAGTTCTGGTGCGCAAACGATGTACAATAATTTCCTATAAAGGACTTTCCGTAAAAGAACACTGGTAAAAATCTGCTGATTTTGGTATAGGAGAGGTCAATGGACAAATTATTATATAGGTATCAAATATCATTTTTTTCGTTGTTCATCAAGAACGTGCTGATTCTAGTAAAATAAATATTTTGTTGCATTTGTAGAGACCGTTTAATAAATTCAACCGAATTTGATGTAAACTGATTCTTAATTTTACAAATCATGTTTACAATATGGGTCATAATCTGATAACCTTGGAAGATAATTACAATCTGTACTACTAATAATTGTCACCTGAACACTTGATGCCATCTATTTTCTTGTATAACAGGAAATAAGTACATACTGAGAATTTTATACTTTTTGAAAGATTAATTTTATTTATGTACAATATTTTATAAATGTTGAAACTACAGTAGGTATTATTTAGCCAACTTATAAAATGTAGCAAATGCTTTTACTACTATTAATAAAAGATGACAGACATGATAAAAATCAGCAGATTTTTACCTTGTCCTTTGGTAAGTGATAATCTTCCTTTTGGTTTCGGAAAATTGTACATCGTTTGCACACTGGAACTCGGAATCCTAAATCCTGCGTTAATTAATTATATCCATTTTTGAACTAAATTAACAATGAAATAAAAAAAAACTAAAGTTTTCGTTTCGTAATAAAAGATTGATTTGTAATTCCACCGAAAGGTGACGTCTAGGTTATTACGTTTATGAAGACTTTTGTTATTTGCATAAGCTATTTCGAAATACGTCTAAATAAAGAAAGAGATTCAGTACACATTTTATTATGAATGATTATTATCAATAATGCTTTTTTTCATTTTGATGTTTTAAGGAAATACGATATTCATAATTTTATTATAACAGTCCAGCTGGAAGTTACAAGTTGTTTATGCATTAAATTACAGTAAATGTAAACATTACCTCATTATTTCGACCGTGTCCCCGACGTCGTCGACGACGTTTTCGCCGACGTCGTTGGGGAAGACCGTGTATGTGCTATTTAAGGCTTTAGTAAACGATATACATTTAATTTTACACATAAATGGTTAACACAGTTATAAACTAAAACTCCATTTACAACATATTTAATACAATTTAATTGGTATCAAGAAGAACGACAATAATCAGAAGGACTCACATATTTGTTCAGTTCATTAATATTTACATCACTGAAGTCATCATCCATCGTACACGGGTTTTGATTGTTTTCTATTGGTGCATCCAGAATGCCAGATTTATTCTGAAAGTATTTTTATTATTAATTTTAATATTAGTAATTTTAATATGCAGTACTGGAATCCTTGGCTATTGCATGGAATCCTTGTTATAGTAAAATATTTAAACATTTACCTGAAATATTTCTTTACATTTTCGGCAATTTTTATTCTCTGTCCTACTGAAGAAATAAATTCTTTTAAAACATTGTAATTCAATTTATCCAGTAAATTCTCTGTAATATCATTTTCTAAACCCACACGCAATTATTAATCCACTAATTAGTTCACTTAATTTTTAAATGTTATAACCAATATATTAAATTAAATATCTAATTAATAAATTCAAACAGAACTTATCTTTAAATATTTGTATAATATACGGGCTTTGCACTCCATAGTTTTAATAACTCCTCGATTATATTCTTATGGAAATCGGAATTCTTATAAGTTTACCAGTACTTTTACTTAAAAAACACGTAATGGCACTTAATATAAAATCAATAAAAACAAGATTTTTTTAGTATCACCACTAAACATGAAATGAAAATGAAACTGCCTTCCTTTGGTACGAACAAAATGCGAATGATGATTGATATAAAACAGTCAAAATAATGCTACGATTGCTGTTAAGCACTTTCTAAGCATAATGAATACGATATATTAAAAATAATCTCATCATTTTAAAATAATTCTTAGAAGGAACTCACATTATACTACTAATCAGTATATGGAACAATCATACTCTAACTTCTATATGAAAATAAAGTATACACATCTGTAAAATAAACTGAGCTTTATTTGGCAATAATTTACAATACTACGGTTAATTCTGCTCAACTATATTATCTATTTGGAGTAAAACTACTTATGTTCAATTAAAACATATTATCTTAAAACTAAATTTTAGTTCAATTTAACAATAGATTTTTTTGTGTGTACATGTTGTATTATGCTTTGGAAACATGTCAAGAAAATTCCAAAAGAACATTTTTGGGTACGGTAGTACCTACCTTTCATTCATTCCATTCGAGTGAATAACAAAATTATTTCATACTGTGACATTTTTACCTTCACGTAAAAATTGCCGTTTTCCAAAAATGCAAATGTTTTGAACTATAACTATTATAAAATATCTCGGCGAAATTTAGTTTCAATATTAAACCCTAGAAACTCAATATATGTACTTATACCGCACATCCAGTTCAATAAGGATACAAGTGCAAATAGTTAAAATTCAAAAGAGAACAGATTTAAAGATTATTTGATTACTATTTTTAGTTGTTACATAAATTGGAATTATGTGACTTTAAAGATCGCTTGTTCTGGACACAATATGTACCATTATCTCATTACATAGATGATAGAGGACCTCAAAAGGAAGTGTAATTTGGACATAACTCCAAAATGACAAGATTTGCACTTGTGTCCCTATTGAACTGGATGTGCGATTACAGGAAAAGTCTGTATGTACTTACAAGATTCTGTTGGCACATGAAGGGGACAGAGATGAGGAAGTTTAGAATGCAAAAACTTTAAATGAACATCAGTAAGGTAAATGAAATAAGAGATAGAAGACATCGCCAATTGGCTGGGATTTCGAACACTGTAACGACATCGGCTATGTAATATTTGTTTGTTTTGGTCAAGAAGTCAGGGTGACAGAATATCCTTCGTCCCTCACGACACTGATTGATATGATCATATATGGTCCAATCTATTAAAATTTAGCCGAATTTGGAGGAACTCCATCAATTTTTATCCATCAATTTATAACATCAAATTGTGACGGAGCCGATTTTACTTCCCTATCTAAAAACAATGCTTCATTCTTAGCAAGACTTCCGAAAACAACTTCAGGTAATTATTATGATCTGACTGCGAAGTTTTTCATAGAGCTTTATAAATTTGCCCTTTTAAATATCGTAACGGAAGAGTGGTCAGACTTTTGCAATCGGCAAGTGTATTAAAATATACACTGGTACCAACCCCCAATATAAGTAGGATTATAACACAAAGACGTTTTAAGGTTTGAGCATAAAAAGCAACACTTTAAAGTTACAAATATTCCAAAAATTAAAAAAAAAAGCGTGTCTTAATGGGTGTTTAAACTTTGAATACAAAAAGTCTTTAGTAACAATACAGCAGGAATTACTGAGTCATTACTAAACTGATAACAAAAGATGTAAAAATTAAAGGATGTCTCTTTAAAAAACCTCCTTTTGCAAGGTTTGTGGCTACTCTTCTCAATCTACAGACCGTCTGAGAGAACCTTCCAATAGAAGTTTATGAAGTTTGCTATGGAGTAGCCAGCCACTTCGTAAACCAAAAAGAAAATTTGGTGACATAATGGTAGGACCTCCTTTGATTTTAAAATACAGTGAGATCAAGATTGATTGTCCTGATCCTACACTACTTTCCATCACCTTGATATCAATATTTACATCCAATTTATAAATAAAACTAGTGATATAAAGAATTATGGGGAATTTATTAGATGTCCCTAGATGTCAATCTGTCAAAATTGTTTTTGTTGTTAACTCATTGCCGTGCGTTGTTAATTCCGTTTATTTCTTTATTCTTTTCGTTGTTTAATTATTGTGAAATTACAGGTCAATAACCTCTATCAAAATGCCCTTTTCTCTTGAACAAGAGAAATTTATTATAGAAGCTTATTTTCGCAACGGTGAACGAAATGGTAATGCAGAATGGAAATATTCTCCAACGCTTTGTGCAGAAGAATGGATAAATCGCTTCCCTGATATGGAAATTGATGAAGAAACTTTAATTCGACATATACACCGAATTATGCACCGTTTTCGTGAAACTGGGAGTGTTAGTAAGGGGAAGTCAAGTGGTCGTGGTACTGTACTTACGGAAGATGTTGTTGCAGATGTGCGTACTCGTGTAGAACGTAGTCCAAACAAACCATTACGTCAACTTGCTCAACAAACAGGTAAACGTAACAGTTATATGAAAATTACTTTGAAATATTAAATGAAAATTATTGTAGGTTTATCATATGGTACAGCTCACAAGGCAGTAAAGAAAATACTACACTTCCATCCATATAAAGTTACTGTCGTGCAAGAGTTACTTCCCCCTGATTATGAAAGACGAATTCAATATTGTAACTGGTTTAATGCAAATCTTCGCAATGATGATTTATTGGATCTCACATTCTTTTCCGATAAATCGTGGTTTCATTTGTCCGGATATATTAATTCACAGAATTATCGAGTATGGTCTGCAGAAAATCCACACGTTTTTCAAGAAACGCAGCTTTATCCATTAAAAATTGGGATGTGGATAGCAATATCCAGGAGGCGGATAATTATGCCTGTTTTCTTTGAAGATACAGTAACAGCAGCACGTTACCAACAAATCTTAGAAACGTTTATAAACCAGCTTACTGATGAGGAACTGCAACGTGGATATTTTCAGCACGTAAATGCTACTGCTTATACAGCTGGAAGAACAGTTCGGTATTTAGAACAATTTTATGGTGAGCGAATAATCGGTGCAGGACGTTGGCCTGCTAGGTCACCTGACCTCACGCCACCAGATTATTGTTTGTTTGGCATCTTAAAAAATACAATTTACCAGACTCGCTTGCATACACTAGATGAGTTGAAGGACGCTATTACTGTGGCAGTACGAAGCATTACACCTGAGCAATTGGTAAACATATTCGAAAATATGAAAAAACGAGTAGATGCTTGTCTGGCTGTACATGGAGGTCATTTTGAACACGTACTATAAATATATTGTAGTAATTTTAATTGTAAATTGTTTAATTGTGTTAATTTGTGTAATTTTAATTGTTTATTAAATGAAATCTTTTGTATTTACTTCTTATTTTTGATCGTAATTGATCTTAATGATAATAATTGATAATAATAGTATTGGTTACCAATACTGTGGCAAGTGAAATTGACACGTCTTGTTATTTCTGTTATCAATGGTAACACATAAAACAGTAAAATATTTCAATTAGCATTCAGTAATTCTTTTAAATTCCTGATGTTTATTTTGTATGAAAAGGATAAACTTTTGCATAGTTCAAATGAAAGAAAATAAACAATCCTTATAACCATTTCAATATATTTTTTAATTAAAAACGAACTTGTTTTTCATGTTTTTAATTTCATACAAACCAAAGTGTTTCTAAGTTTTTGTACATTACTTTGGAGGTTAGTTTTTTTTAATGTCATTCGCACGCCACTGCTTTTGTCCTGACTCTCAGGTGATGGATGTAAATATTGATATCAAGCTCGTGGAAAGTAGTGTAGGATCAGGACATTCAATGTTGATCTCCCTGTATAAAAAATAAATACCCGGCAAAGTACGTAAGTAAATAAATGGATACCTATATCTTGTAATGAAGAATAGTTTATAACCTAACTTTACATTTTAGTAACTATACAAACTCAACTATGTAATTTATAAATCATCCTATATTATAAGATACCTATGTTCATTAATTTATATAGTTTTTAAGATATTTATTTCTTATATTTTAAATGAAAGGTGTAACGAATAAATTCTGTTAAACAATAAAACTATAAACAATAAAACGCCCCTTTTATTGGGCGCAAATTTGTAGCATTGAGCTTCTACTAAAGAATAGTCTCACGCATGGGCGCTCGCTAGTAGCATACAAAATTACTCTTTTAATTAAACCATAATACTTACGTTATACTTAATTAGGCCTTGGCTTAGCCTGAACAATAAGCACGGCTCGTCTCTTGTTGTTAATTTGAAGCAGGTTGTGGGCGAATTGGAATATAAGCCAATTAATAGAGCTATATAGAAGGATGCTAGCACAATTGATTTAAACCAAGAAAACATTAGCAGTGATGCTCCACAATCACAAAGTTCTAGATCTTAACGTGAATCAGTCTCAATCGTGCAAGAATAACCGAATTCCTTCACTCGGTTATCACACAAGAATATCAAACAATATAAAAAAACATAAATAACTGCAATAATATAATTTATTTATTCACAAATAAAAAATACTTTTCCAGTCATTGGCATGAATTAGAGAGCCTTCCGTCGTTAATTAACTAAAGTATTACTACAACGAATGATGATTGTACATAATAATGAATAGTTAAACATTCAGTGCTTCTATAAATGAACTTAAAGATTCATAACTATAGCTTTAAAAATACTTATTAAACCCAACCTTGATCGATATCTAAATTTATCAGTTAATTGAGAAACTAAGTTCAGAATTTTATAAAAATTGATTTCTTATTGTATCATGGATCTTCCTCAAATTGTTACTTTATGAACTTTTTAGCGCATAATTCTAGTAATTCACCTTTAAATTTTGATACACGTTTTCGGTTCCACGTAAAAATAATATATAAAGAAACCAACTAGTTGTTTCTATAATCTAATCATCAATTAATTAAATAAATCATTATTTGTTTACAAACTTTGTTTCTGTCGACAAGTTGCAGATTACCACCAGGTTGTTAAGAACTCTTTGGAGAAGGCTTCCAGTTATCACGAGTAGGAAGTCAAACCATTTCGGGCGAGAAGACCACTAATAATGCCCTATATTTGATCAGCATATATGTATTCTCCATTAACATCAAATGAACCAGAGCAAAACTCCCAGTTTCAACTATGAAGATCAAACCCAATCTAACTTATCACGAAAATGGATTCTAGATTTAAACACCAACTTGAATTTAAGTCTGGATTGATTTCCCTATAATTAGTTAGTGATCTTGTAGAAAGAAGTTTATTGATCACGTCAATAAAACAAGAAGCTTTAATTAAATAAAAATATTACCTTTCAGGGTTAAAAGGGGAATTCAAAATGGTACCCACTACGTCAATTCTCCTCGCCAAGAAATATCTAATTCCATTATTTTCCAAAACTTACACAATTATTAAATACTTTCAATATTTCAGAAAACCATTTTGTGCACTAATTATACAATAATTGGGCCATCAAAAGGGAATTTCACTTATTAAATCACACAAATTTAAACGGCAACAAATCTAACGTCTTTCCTTGTTAAGAAATTTTCCAGAAGAGCATGTTTTTGAAGAGAATAGGTTCGCAGGGGGAGTTGCTTTTCCGCCACAAGATGTGTCTAACCCTGTCTAACATTTAATACCTTGATAGCGAAAGGGAACACTAGAAAACCTTTATGTCCATATAGTGATTATTGAAAAAGTGACAATTTTTTTAATTGAAATGCTAAACCTAGATGGCGCAATAAAAAGTATTATTAAAATTGAATTTCACAAAAGAAAAAATATTATGTGGGTTCATACTAAATACGTTGTCATAATAATTATAACACCAATATACGAGGTGATATTAAAATAAAGGCAATCAGAGAAAACTGGTTGCTACAAAGGACACCCAACTGTTTTTACCCCGAAATTTCTATTTTGGTCTACGAAGTAGCTGATTGTGATTAAATTCTATTGGGGGATTTCCTCACACCCCCTTTGCGTTTGTGAATTGACAAGAGTACTCAAAAATCTTGCAAGAAGAGGTGTTATTAGAGAATCCTTTGATATAATTTCATGCAATTTGGCATGTAGTAGATGCGGAGGCAGTACTTTACTTGTAGCGAAGAAACAGTCACTTTCTAGACCAAAAACCCTTACACAATATTATTTTATTACCTCTAGAGAAATATGGCTTTCATAGTCGTTCATGATCAATAAAATTCGAATCAGCAACCGAACAATTATCCACCCTGAAGGTGATGTCATTCCAATTATACCACGAGGCATTTTTGAATATATGCAATTTAAAGCATTTTCTGGAAAAAATATTAAAAGAGTGGAACATATATTATTAGTTACTAATAGTAGCATTTATGCACCTACGCACGGTAACTAAAGTTCCTCTTTCACTTGACGTTATTTACCCCACTCGTTTTACCCTTTTGTAGCTAGAATTTTTCCTGCTTATTAGGCGGTAATATATTTGGTCAGGTTCGAAATTATGTTTGTTTTAATCTCCTGAAGAGTTATGGTTATAAGAAAGGTTCCACTATTGGCTTATTAACGCCCATAAATTTAGGATCTGCAGACCTTCTTAGCAACTCTTATTATAAAGCTGTTGAGCCATAGTCTTCCTGCAGTACTTACCATTTAAGTTTGCTCAAAATCAACAAGTATTTTTTCAGAATGTCTTATTTTTCTATAGAGAATATTTTCTTTGTCATTGCAATACCGTAAATAACATTTATGTAAGCGTAGAAGGTATGTAATAATTATCTATATAAGAACTGCTGCCTTTGGAGATAATTCATTTGCTACGACATCGCGAATTGCACTGTACATTTTTAAATGAAGCTTTGTATCCATGATTTTTTATTTCAGCTAAATTCAGTATGCAGAAGTACCTGTCTCTCTCTTACTTTTTGTACTAAGCTCTGTATATTTTCCAAAATTTACACTTAGCTAGTTTTATGCCTTTTAGTGATTTTTGATTATGAATATCTCACTCGCCTTTGAATGGGAGAAGTATAACTAATATCACATATTTAATAAAAGTTTCGATGATGATGTTTCTCATATTTTAGGAACAATAACGATGCATACAGTTTGTTACAGGAAACAAGTGCCACTTCAATTTTTCCTGACTGAATATTTAAATTCTGAAAGATCTCCCAAGTTACTCCTACATATTTAACTTGCCAACAGATATCCGAATAGCTTATAAAACCAAGAACTATTTAAACTTCCAGAAATTCAAAATTTTAAGAAAATTTTATTTAAACTTTCTGCGAACATATCCTGCTGCTTATAAATCCGTGCATTCTACAGAAATACAGAATTTCTCTAATCTGTCATTTGTCGCTCATCGACGATCATGAGACCCGTTGAATGCTTTGGTGTGTCACTAGAATTACGTGATCCTCGTTACTAGTGAAATTCTTGTCTGATGTTTTTCGTTATTTGTATGTACGGTCAATGAGTGTGACGGCCTGTGGTGACAGCAATGTTTGAAGAACGAACGTCTGCCACGTGTGTTCATCCAGGCGTCGCGGCGCAGCGGACCGTGGAGTTTTCTTGTGGACGCCCGTCGCCCGGCTAGATCGTTCGGGCGGGTTCTTTAAAATACTAAGGACACTTTAACGGTAATTATTGCACGTGAAAACTAAGTATTTGTTGTTTTCTTTGGTTTTTCGTTGGATGATTTGTTTTATCTGGTTTAAAATGTATAGTCTTGTTTGGGCAGTTTCAGCAGGCTTTGTATTTTAAAATTTTTGAGTTTTGATACGAAGAACAGTACGTTATTTGTTCGTTTAAAGATTGAATTGCAATAAACATAAAATCAAATTCAGTAGCAGTAGCATTTCAAAATTTCTTTTTCAGGAATTTATCCAATTATTTAAAATATGTCTCGTTCACCATTTCTTTTTGGTAAATACTTTATAGATGACATTGGCACACCATTAAAATTGCCAATTAGGGTATAATTTATTTGAATTAAATATTACAGTGATTCTTCATAGGGATAGGCTAGAATAATACTGAAAATAGTGAGCATACAATCTCGATATCTGAATAAGGTAATGGACCGAATAACACTTGTGGATTAAAATGAAGATTTAATCTAACCTTCTATATATATATAGTTTTTGAGTATGAACCATGTAAAATGTTCGTAGGTACTTTAATACGTTAATACTTTCGAAGGATCGTTACACTGAAACTGATTAAAAATGTTAAGACAAAAACTCTTTTTGGTAACTTTAACAACATCTGCAGACCCCTGAAACGATTTTTACTACATGATCCGCACATGGTCTTTTTCAATATGCCAATAGCTTTCGAATAATCAAATACGGTGTATTTGATTATTTGACCTTTATTGTTGACTACTAGAGGTATTTTTACGAAGTCTAATACGGGTTCTGTTTTAAAGAGTTTGCTTTGGTCCAAAGAACCCGTGTGCCATATTAAGATTTAAAGCACCTTAAGATTAACAAAGAAAAATTTGAACCTGGTTGGTCCCATATCCTTTGAATTGAAATTCAATTAATAAAATAAGCTTTGATAGTACTTTATTAAACCATGCCACGGCTAGCATGTCAGTTGAGCAAATTGATTAATGTCATTCCAAATGAAAAAAGAAAATTGTGAGATTTGTTCAAAGTAGAAGGAAGTGAAAATGTTTGTTAAGTGCCATTACACTCAAAATAATTTTTATTAAAGTTAATAATAGTATATTACATGTTGAGTTGGTAAAGGATGGTACAGGTACAGCTAAGAAAAAACTGCAGAAAACCTTAATCAGATTTTCCGGCACCGGGAGTCGATCTCGGGCCGATTTTGTCTGCAATTTTTGAATATTTTTGTGACAAGCAACACAATATGTAATCATCGGCTATGCGGATTCTAGTTACCTAAATAAATGTACTATGTGGTTCCATTCAAAAAAATGACGTCACTGCGTCGTCATGATCTGTCGCAAATAGTATTTCAAAATTAAGCTTGTTTGATTTCCTGATTTACCTGTTTTAACATATTTTTGATATTACAAAAACCTTTTATTTTGAATTTGTGCGTACTTTATCATCATCCTGTATTTTGAGAACTAGAGTGCATTTCAACCATGCTTCTTTAATATAGTTATTCTTATTATAGCAATAACTGTTTGCATTTTATTGATTATTATTTGTGTGAGACTAAATAAGTACATCAGCCGTTGCAATCTGTAGCCGTTCGGATAAGCCGCTGCCTCAAGCAAGCGTACGCGTCCCTTCCCTTGGTGTTCGTTTTGCGCGCAGCCTACTACTCCTATCATTTCCCCCACGTTCCGCGAACACCTATAAAACAGCGTGCACTGGCCAATTTAACCATCAGTTCCTGATCTTGAAGAACCAGCCAAGCCAGTCGACAACTAGGACTCAACCGAAACATCGACATCGGCGCCGATTGTTCAAAAATTCAAACACTGACATCGGCAAAACGTACACCGATTTATTTTCGCTGTACGAAAAAAACATTCACAAGTTATTCTGAAGTGAAAATCAGTTTTTGCTGGCCGCGCATTAAGTTCGAAGGAATTAATCATTCGGTATTTCCTCTTGTAATTTTTTCTAGGGTAATAAGAGCAAAAAGCAATTTTATGTCTTATTTTATTTGTTTTTGAATTATTTTGTTTTACTTTAATCAGCTTTAAACATCGACAATCAGCACATGGTACATTTACAATGTGACAACTAGCGCCATAAAAATTGTATTTTTTGGCTAGTTTATTTCTTCTGAAACAAAATTTTGCTCTTAGCCATTGTAACGAAAAAAATTAATAATTTATATACGCATGAATTATAAAATTGTATTACTATAAATTATTCGTGTGCCAGTAAGATTCTCGTACGTGCCACCCTTGGCACACGTGACATAGGTTCATCATGCCTGTTCTAGACGATTAGACACCAAATTTAAATGGTTTTCCTTTATAATTGTAGTTGTGTAATATGTAATAACATAGTACATATAAGATCAAGTACCTAAAATCAGAATTGATCTCATCAGACAACATAACCTGTGCAGATCGCTAATCGCTAGTACGGTGTTAAAAAAATCTTCAAACGAATAGTAAAGCTGTATCTTGAGTTCCAAAGATAAATCTCAATCTATATTTAGAATTATTGTTTCTTTTTTAGTACCAAGATTTTCTAGAATTTTTTCAAAATTTGTAATATTTTTCTTAACATTAAGATTAAGATTCTTAGCATTGTATCATCAAAAATATTTTAATACGTAATCATTCAAGTACTTAGTTAATAAAACTAAATCTAATTAGTTATAACTGTGACAAGAAAAATGCGTAATGTACCATTATCTAATTTATATTGTGCCAAAAGAAGACTGTTGTCGGTAACAAACTAAATTAAACATCAAACATATAATAATAGCCAGTTCAGATGTCCGATGTCCACCGAGAAATATCTCGAAAACTAGAAGACTTAGTAAGTTGGAATTTTACAGGCAGGTGGGCCATACCCCAAAGGGGTGCATGAGTATATTTTTTTAATCTTAAAACACAAGTGGGTCGCAGGGAGAGGCATTTCTTAAAAAAATATTATGGCTATATATCTCTTAAATGACGTAAGCTACAATCTTCAAATTTTCACAGATTATACATAAAACAATTTTAGGCTAGGTAAAGAAATACAGAAGTTACCGGCGTTTCATCCAGGGGGGGGTGGAGTAAGACAACATTCCAGGAGAGAAGATTGTGATTAATCTGTAGGAGCTACATATATGCCACCCTGGACATTTTTGTAGATCTTTTTGAGACCTACAAATCGTTCGCTTACAGTTTGCCCCTATCTTTTGCAGCGCAAGGCATTTTGTGTTTGTTTTGCCAATTTTGTGATTATTTCTTTTACATTTTGCTCTTTATTCGACTCTCGAAAGATCTTTTAAACAATCTTTAACTATAACTAAACATTCTACAAGAAACGAGCTATTGAATGGTGAAGACGACCATAAAATTCATTGTGAAAAGTGATTCTCGAAATTCGCAACAGCTTTTACGGGGACATAAGTTAAATGTAATTAATAATAATAATAATAATTTATTTCCAAGACTGTATACAAAACAGTGTAGATAATGTCAAAATATAAACAATATAAAACAATACAAGCATTAGTAACAAACAACGTCATGTATTATATACAAAAAAATATTATTAATGGTATCACATACTAGTTTTAGTTGGTTAGTAGTTTGCATTCCTAAACTCCTCAACACTATAGAAGCATCCTGTTATAAGTAATTTCTTGACTTCCCTTTTGAATTTGAGACCATTTAAACTTCGAACATAAACTGGAAGTTTGTTATAAAACATCTTCCCTGCATAAGAGGGACTTTTTTCATACTTGGTCAATCTATGCAAATCAAAAGTAAGATCACCTTGCCTAGTGTTGTAATTGTGTTGATCAGTTCCCTTTTTCTGAATATCGATGTTTTTCTTAATATGTAATAAACATTTATAGATATAAATGCTGTAAAATAAATAATTTTATGATCGACAAAATATGATCTACAACTGCCACGGCCATCAACATTAAAAATCATGCGAATAACCCTTTTTTGAGCAAGAAATATTCTTTTGCTCTCAACACTATTACCCCACAAGCATGTGTTATACGCCAGGTGACAATAAAATAAAGAATAATAAAGATTAATCAAGTTGCCATTTTTGAGAATTGATTTCATCTGTAATATACAAAAGTAAGCTGAATTTAGCTTTTTTACTACGCAATCAATATGTGCCTCCCAGCTGAGATAATGGTCCACAGTGACACCCAAAAACTGGGTTGAATCATCGGCTAACATTTTAACATTGTCTAAACAGTCAAGAGTAAAACTAAAATTTCTATTTATGTGTTTACTATTGAAATACAAACACTTAGTCTTACCGATGTTAAGCATAAGCTTATTCATACAACGAATCAAGAAATTGACGAGAAACACACGTAACCCTAACATGCAATTCGTCAGGATTCCGTGTTGAGACCGCTATTGAAGTATCATCAGCAAACATTATTATTTTACAGTTATTTACATAGTCAGGCATGTCGTTAATAAAAAGTAGAAACAATAATGGTCCCAGCACAGATCCCTGGGGAACACCTATGCTAGAATCAAAATCCTTTGATACGAAATTGCCGATTTTGACATGTAATTTACGATTTAATAAATAAGATCGAATTAAGTCTAGTATTTTCCCTCTAAATCCCAATGCCTCAAGTTTCTTAACTACAAAATTGGGCTCTAAGCAGTCGAACGCATTCGTTAAATCAAAAAACAAACCAATTACATGATCGCCTTTGTCTAGAATAGAGCTTTATAAATAAAGTTAATAAAATCATATGTAGCATCCTCTGTTGATTTATTACATAGGAAACCATATTGGCTTCCAGATAACAATTCGAATTTTTCTAAAAAATTCGTAATTTGTTTACAAATGAGCTTTTCAAAAATTTTTGAAATAACACTCAAATTCGAAATTGGTCTATAGTTACCTACACAAGTGCGATCGTCTTTTTTGTAAATGGGAGTGATAATTGCCTTTTTTAACGATTTAGGAAATTGGTCCTTATCCAGACTTTTATTGATAATGTAAACCAGCGGATCAATTATAAACAGGGAAATTGTTTTGATAATCTTAGTCAAAATGCCGTCATAACCTGTACTACGTTTATTATTTAAGTTGTTTATTACATCAATTACATCAGACGTAATTACTGGTTTTAAAAAGAAGGTATTAGAATTTGAACGAGACAGTGTACAATCAGTTGAAAAATTAAGACCATCAAATTTTTCAAGTTTCTGTGGTATGACTGTTGCATAATGCGCTGCAAATTGTTCAGCTACAGCAGAAGGATCAGATATGAGAACACCATTTTCATTTAAAACAATTATATCAGTTTTTTAGTTTTACCGCGCTTTTTATTTAGTACTATATCCCATATATTTTTAGATTTGTTGCCCGCCTTTAAAACAATAGAATTATAATATTCAATTTTAGTAGTTCGTGTTAGATTATGATACTCTTTTCGTTCTTTTTTATATAACGCATGTATATTATCGCAATTGGTTTGCTTCCACAACCAGAACAGTTCCTTTAATCTATTTCCTTTTGTTATGACAGAGTTGTTAACCCAATTTTTATCGTTAGTTAAGTTATTATTTTTATTATTGGATTGTAAAGGACAGCAAATTTCAATAGCCCAGGATACAGCTAGAATAAATTCTTCGCACAATGAATCTAAATCCCAATTGAAGCTATATAAATAAGAAAAGTCAAGAGTGGATAAGTAAAATGATAACGAATTTAAAGAGTTATTGTTAACATTTCTATAATAAATAAGTTCATTTGAACATTTATGAGGTTCACTGGCCTCAACACTTTTTTAAGGTATGCAATAATGCAAGATGATCGCCCATATTAGGCTGTATAACATAAGTTTTGTTGATAGAAGTGAAATTAGTCGCAATATTATCAATTTTAGAAATGGACGTACGTAGAATTACGATAAATTCTAGTAGTTTCCAGACTTGTTACCTGCAAATTAAAGCTAGAAAAGATATCATCTAACAATCTTTTTTGAACATTATTTTCTAAATAATTTATGTTTAGATCACCACACAGATAAATAACATCAGGTTTCTTGGTGCAGTAAATTAAAGTAGCACTTATTTGAGTTAGAAATATATCAAGATCCCCATCGGTAGACCTATATATGTACACATATAATACTATAAGTAGTGTTACCAATTTTAAACTTCACCGCACAACATTCACGTATGAATTGCTTACAGTTTAAATCATATGCGGAAAACATTTCGTTTTTCTTAACATAAATGAGACAACCACCATGAATATAAAAGCTTCAACAGAAGCAGTGAATTAATTTGTAGTTATCAAATGTTGCTCCACTTATATTATCGGGTGAGAACCAATGTTCAGTTACGCACAGCACATGAGGATCATATTTTTTCAAAAACACTTCCATGTTACACATTTTGTTGGTTAAGCACTGTACGTTGATAGAAGCCAGTTTCAATGATTTAGTGACTCCTGTGACTTGGTGTTCTTGCGTATTCGGAGATGATGTAAAAAATTATTGATACGAACATGTTCAGGCCATAGTTCAGGGTTTTTAAATCTGTCGATATCATGTGCTGGAATGGAAATTTTATAAGAAGAATATTGGTCAGGATGCTTTGACTGAATCTTTTCTACAGAACACTTTGGAAATTTGTGAGTTTTTAGAAAATCTTTTACATTTTCCACGGATCTAAATGGATCCAGCCGGTAAACATGAAAATCAGCGAATTTGACAACGCCTTTTAGTCCCACCTCCTGAGTAGCACTACCATAAAAGGATAGGTCTTTACGCCGATTGCGGCGGCGACCTTGTCTTTCCCAAGTATCTGGTTGATTATCTTTTATCGGGCTCTTTATATTAAGCAAAAGTTCTCTATTGGGTATCGGAACTGACAAATTATCCTTATTTTTGTTAACGCTATCATCTTTTACAATATACTCCGTCTGTACGTTATTTGAAGTTTTAGAACGTGTATTTATATATTTGAAACTGTCGAATCTATCGGAATTAACTTGTCAGTTACAGTTATTAATTTTTCTGGGTTCGTCAATAGACGAATTAACTCAATATTACTTTTGCGTAGGCATTCAATCTCATTTTTCATAGTTACAAGTTCAAGCGTTAGCTTGGCAGTCTCTTTTTGAACTATATCACCCACCAATTTAATAAATTCTTGTAAATCGATCTCTTATTTCATTGATAGCTGAAGTGACTAGAGACTGGCCCGTTGATTTTTTAACGGGAGTTATACTATATTAGATATAAAATACATACATATCCACTCTGTAGCTCGGTGCGCCCGGTACCTCGACACCGAAAGGTATAAGAGAGTAACGATTATGTATGTAGATACAAAATAGCAAAATAAGGAATTAGATATGTATCATTTTCAGTCTTAAAAAAATAATTCAGAAATCGGCTAACCTTGGCAATGATATAAACTGCATCTTATCTGGCTTAGTTGTAAGAAAGTTTTACACTAATCTATATTGTAAGATGAACCATTTTTGTTTATGTTGAGTGACAGAAAACTTAACTTGTTTTGTTTACCTTAACTTGAAAATTAAAGTTTTATTTTCTTTTCATTAGCATACATCCTTCTAGTATAAACAACAATCGATTCTACGCTGGTTTCATTTTTCGACAATTTTACAACTTAAAAAGATTTGAGTCCCGCTTAGTTAGCTAATTTAGAAAAGTTAGTTAAGAATTTGGTAAACTTGGTATAGGTATTGGAAGACGTAAGATTCTACCTGACCAAATTTAGAACAAACGCATACTTAATTACGTAAAATAAATCTTGATCAGCTAAGATAAGTTCGTAAGTAAATCGTAAAAGACCATTGCTACACAATTAAACTTACAATTATTATGTCTCACTAACAGAATATGAATAAAAGTGGAATTGTGCTGCTATCTGCACAACTGCAAAATGCTTTCATGAAAATATGTTTAATTAATCATTGGAACTACTTTTATGACTTAGTTTTATTATTTGTTTATTATAAATTTTTAAAATACAATTCCACGCCATTGACGACCGATCGTAGACAGTAGATATATTACTTATGAACTGTAATCCTCTATCGGCAAATTTTCATGAATTCTTCTTTGTATAATTAAAAACACTTGGAGGTTTCTAAATTTTAGATAATACTGAGATTTCAAATAATACTGAGTGCTAGAACTGAGAAAACAATCCATTTTAATCAAGATCACTAGCCTTAGGATTCCTTAGGATCTAGAAGGCGTCTTAGATACGCCAGATAACGTGTACTAGAGCAGTATTTTTTATTATTCTGGTTATTGATGCTTTACTGAGCTTGATCTAGATATTTCTAGTAAAAGAAGCAGAAAGTTTTTAAGAAACGAGCTTTTATCCAAATATGAATTCCAATCTTTTTAGTAATCTTTTTCTCTGTGCCATGTGTAAATAAAAGTTAATTTTTTTGTCTTATTATCTTACTGGAATAATTAGAAGAACCTTTGTTTTATAAAAATAAACAATACTTTTGTCCAATTAGAACCATTGAGACTGTTTCGACTTTGGTATAGAAATGTACAAATCCCTAAGTTTTAGAAAAATTATTGATTAGAAACTGTTAGGTTATCAGCATCAACTATTTATTTAAAGAATACATTATATTTAGAGAATACATTCCAAATATTTACATAAAATACTTAAATTAAAAAAACTGCCAAAAACATTTTTTATAAATAATATGATCATATAAAATTATACGATAATTACTATTTAGTATAAATTATGGTACAAAATTTGAGAACGTTCATTTATCATTAATTACATTTTCAAATTTCCTACATACATAAAGTGTAGTGTTCTAATTTGTTAATTTTTTAACTGCTTTCTCTTTCGTGGAAGCTGGCTTGAAACACATATCGTCATGCCAAATTTACGGGACAGACTCATTTGTCTTGTAATTTCCTGTCTCTGCATCAAGTTGCATTTTTTATTATTCGTAGAATGCCAGACTGTACTTGCAACAGGACAAAAATAATCTTAGTGACAGTAAGAGCTTACCATTTTCATCCATTGTATAACAAGGGGTTAGGCATGCTTCCATTTTCGTTTCTGTTTAATTGATTATCACATCTTTAATTGTGTCTCTGTGTTAGTTGACTATGCAATACACCCTTATAACTTAAAATAATTGAGCTTTCGGCTATTAAATATGTTTAGGATATATCTTTAAACTGTTACACACAGCTTTTAGTTTTTGAGTTATTTATTTTGTATCTACTTAATAAAATATTGTTATAAATTATTAAAACAGGGTCTAGTTTGCATCACAATTTTCAATTACTATAGTACACTATATGCACACTACTGTGTACCTACCTACTTTAAAGTTCTGCAATACTCTATTTCACTAATAGAGTAATAAAACGCCTGACCAAGTATGTGTCTTGAAAATATACATTTAATAACAAAATATGACAAAAAGGGCAAGGGCAAAAATAACAATTACTCTAAATGTTAATGAAATGCAGTATAGTTAGTGGTAGTCGTATTTCCATGTACCAAAACACTTTAGCCTAGTACAGCTTTTTATTTCTCAGCTTTGCAGTTAGTTTTTGCACATTTGACTTACAATTTGAGGTATAAACAGAATTTGTTAATCTATTTAAGTTTGGAAATACTCATATATTAAAATTTCGATTTGAATGAATAACAAAACAGGCAGAAGTATTTGAGCGTATACAAGGTGTTCCGTATCGTTATGTTCAAACTTCGGGAGTGTAAACTAGGTTCAAGTTTGAGTGTAAAAACACAAAATTGGTAGATCTATTTTTATTTGTTTTGGTGATACAGGGCTATTAATTCTTAAAGGATATCCATGATTTTGATTCAATAGAAGCCTGCCTAGAACCGCAACCTAGATCTTGCCTAATCAAACAAAAAAGCTCATTGACACCTATTATTGAAAGATGTAACGTTAATAACCTACCTTTTTCGGGTTTTTTTACTGTTAGAATTGAACCTACTTTACACTTCCGAAGTTTGAACATACGGACCACCTTGTTTGTTTCAGAAAAACCTATGACAAACAGTTTTCAAGTTACACTATTGTAATATTTTTGGTCTAAGGTTCTAGCCCTGTCGACACTAATCATAAAACCAGCTTCTTACCAGTCTTCTATGTTATTTTTAAAATTTCCATGGGCTATAAATAGGTAACTATAGTATGAGCAAAAAGTAACTCTATCAAAGGTGCCTTTGTAATTTTGAACACATGTACATATATTATAATACCATAAAATTATAACTATCACTGTCAAACTTTTGTTGGCTTCAAAATTTCAAGGCACCATTGATGGAGTTACTTTTTGCTCACGCTATATGTAAAATTTTTTAAAGAAGTTGTGGCTGTAGAAAAATATGATGAAAATGTAAAAGAAATTAGTGCAGTTAATAGATTTTAATACACAAAATTATTTCCTGAATCATCTTTAATGTTTAGGAAGTTTGTTTATGCATAAATTGCATTGAAAAATAACACGCAATCTAAGATTGTGCCGTTAAAGTTTCAAATTTGTTAGGAGGATAGTTTTACCAAAGAAATTAGTACGAAGAATTTGTCGATTGAACGCTTGATATAGCTTGCAAAGTAACAACATCGCAGCGCGAAAAACGAACGGGAAACTTAAATGCTGTGCAGCACCACTGGCAGCTCGTAATTTGCATCTCGAAAACAAAATCAGTTGTGTTGAATAAAAATATACATAATTCTGAATTTTTTTACTGCTACGTTTTAAATGAATCTGAATAAATAATGGCCTGACAGTACTTAACGAGTAGATGTGCAAAGAATCCCCGGGTGCAAACTAAAAATAGCAGCATAGGTAAATTACATATAACGTTTACGTCGAAATGAAAACTTTTTTAGACATTTTAGGAACTAGTGAAGTAAGAGATGACTCGGAATAGGAAGGAAAATGTCCAATCTAAGATCTATTATTCAGGCGGAAATGATCCAAATTATAAACTTGGAGTTGGGATAATAAACAGAGGAATTACTACGAGATCTGTTATTGACGTTATAAGATATTCCGAAAGAGTACAATATTACAATAATTTGCTGGAAAAATCAATATTACGCAGATCCATGCTCCAAAAACGGGAAAAAATAAATATGACAGCGAAAATGAACTGACTTCTATAACCAGATTAACGGCGTTAAAAATCATTAAAATACATGAAATAACTATTATTTTAGGTGTATTTAACTGAATCGGAAGAGAAGGTAAAGTGAGTGATTGGGTTGGAGCATACGAATTAGGTATAAGAAACGAATAATTTTGACACATGGAGAAAATGGTCATAATAAACATCTGATTCAAGTTATCAAAGCAGAGCTGTATACATGGAGATTGTCTAAACGAAAGATAATATTGTTCGGGATCAAATACATTTTATTCTTATTAATAGAACGTGCTGACATTCTGTCGTACTTGTGAAAACATAGCTAGGGGCAGATATTAATTTTGACCATAGTCCACTAGCTGCACTGATATAGGTAAGAAAATAATCAAAACAGTTTTGGGAAAACCTTGTTTCCCAAACATCTTATGGAACACAAAAATAAAAAAGAAGTAGAACAGATACAAACAGAAAATCTGTTAAAAACGACAACAGTCGAGTTACAGACGTAAACAAAAAATGGACAGGAATAAAAAAAGTCATCATGGACGCAAATGCTGACGAAGTCAAAATTTCAAGCAACCTGATGTAACAAAAGATTAAACTATGTATGCCATTAAGATATCAAAGATAAATAAAGTCAAAATTTCAACGGAACTTCTAAAGTTAGTTAATGATGCGTGTTCTCTTGTAGCTCTGATTGGTGAGAACGCCATTTGGTCGGCAGCTAAAATCCGGATATGTATTCCTTGTTCTACCTCACATCAGAAGTGTTGCTGGGCCTTCTGGATCCTTGGTTGCGAAAGATCCAGCCTAGTCAACTCCTGTGGTATCAAGGAGAGCTACCTCTTGTTGTGATTGTTTTACGATATTACTCCCGGAAATAATCTAAAACCTATCTCTGATAGTAGCAAGAAATAACTGCGGACCAGCATGCAGCAATCACAGATGGTCGTGTGACATAATAAGTTTTACCATCTGATCTGATTTCCTGATATCAGGGCCGGGTGCTTTTTTAAAAAGGAAAACAAAAAGTTATGCAGTCGACCACCTACACGCGAGAATCTTGTGAGAACGGAGAATTTGAAAAACAATAAATTGAGGTTTTGGTCAGATTGGTGGAAAGAGTGGATTTACCTTTTCAGTTCTGGTAGCCATAAAATATCATGTCACCAAAGATTAGAATCCTTTAATAGAAATGGTGGAATGTAACTGGAAGCCAAGTCAACAGCAATTATTTTTGTGAGTAGAATTGGTAGTCAAAACTTGTATGTCCGTGATACGGTTACAAGCAAATGGGGTCAGGAGGTCAGGATTTGTCTTAAGCCATCCAAGGACAATAGTAGAATCAGACCAAAATAACTACAAGAATACCATGAAATGTAGCTAATCAACTGGTATTAAACGTACAAAGTTAATATTTACATAAAGGTTTTGCAAACTGGACTATGGTCTTGCACATGTAGCTTGGCAAGACGGGCTGCTCCACAGATTTGGGCGGAGCAACTTTGGACTTTGCACAAAGAAGATGTAAATGTACCTGACCGTCGTTGTCAGATGACCTTAGTTCAATGCAAGCGCCGCAAGCGGATACGGATGCTTTTGAAAATCCGTGCAGTTCAGCAGTAATGGACGGGAACAGTAGAAATTCTTTGAATAGTAGAAGGAACTGCATCTAACCAAGATAGTAAGGTATCTATACCAGCGACGCGACGTCGCATACTTGAGCAGAAGCTGTAGGCAGTAGGATGTGCATAGACTCAGAACAAAAGGTAGTAACAGATGTATTGTTTATTGTTTTTAGCCTTAGGTGAAACTCCATAATCATGAAATAAATAAAAGATTAGTAAAAGTTTTACAAAGAACTTTTTGTGAAACTTTTACTATTCTTTTATTTATTTTGATGATGACGTAATATAAAACAAGCATTTTCAAATTATTATATCTATTGCAACTGCTTTTCGATGCTACTTTATACTTTTCAGCTGTGAATTGTAAGGATTTAATTATTTGCTGGTAAATAATGACATTTCTGGATGTTTGTTAAAACTATATGGATTGTTGTTTTAAAACTATAGAAAACATCACTACACGGTATTCAAGAAAATCTTCTATATACCCTGAGAACTTTGGAATATTTATGACCAGAAGTTTAATAAAGTTCTGGTCAAGTGGCATTTTTGATGTTTGACTTTTTTATCGATTTGAAGCTGAAGGCAGAAGACTACATAAATCAAAATTTTGTAGACGTGCCTTCAAAACATCTTTTGCTTAAAAATATGCTATAAGTAGTAGTTAGAATTTTTAAATAATTGTTCTTTTTTTTCATTTCGTCATCAGGTTTATCTGAAATTAATATTCTATTTGATTATGCACCTCTATAAATTCCTCTAGTAACTACATTTGAAATTTGATTTTTCCTCTTATTTAATAGTCTAGATTTGCGTTTTGGTTTTGAATCTCTTTACGTTTATCTTCTCGAGATACGTATGTCCTACTTAAACCTTAGTAGTATCTCGTTTTTTAATAAGCGATTCCATTTTAGAAAATTACTATTGAAGTAAAACTTAAACAAAATTTAATATAAAAAATTGTTAATGGTTAATTTCACACTGAACAATTTTACAAGAGGATAAAATGGAAATGAGAGAGGAATTCATTTCTCTGAATGAAATAAGCGTATTTTATTTTGCCTAAAGACACAACCTTGCTGTCCCAAGCAAAAAATGGGATGGTGCAAAGAAACGGAACTCACCCTTGTTGGAACCTTGACCTTTAGGGTCGCTCGCTTTGTTTTAGCCGCTAGCCTGTTGGAGTGAAGTCCAGCTGTCTCCATGTCCCGAAGACGGCTTTTCAGTTGCAAACAAAGAAGCGACTTGTTAGATTTCCGCGGGCTCAACTTGTGATCTTGATGAGAGATTAAAATGGATGAAGTCAGAATCTTCACACAAAGCGGTTGATTGCGGTTGATTAAAAATACGGCCCGGAAGGACCAAAAAATATGTAGGGATTTCTTATTATTATTTCTCCTAGTAATAACTTAATTTAAGAACACCGTTTTGCACAAACTATTTATTATTAAATACACAAGTGAAAACTGATAACATCAACAATAATAATTAATGAATGTAATGGGATGCGTTAAAACCACCTGATGCTTGCTGTGTTCTAAGGCCGGCGACTTTGCCAGAAACAAAGAAGCAGACCTCGAACACATATGGAAATGGGGCGGGGTGGTCAATGAGGAACACACACATGTAATTTCGTAACAAACTGTTTAGTTCAGTTTGAAAATTATTTTCATTTCCAGTTACATAAATTAAATAATATTAAGTTTAGGCAAAATAATATGCTAAGTAATATTTCCTTAGTACATACTACTAAGGAGTCGGGGGGCCTGCAACTGCTGAATCCGCTTTTATTCTTCTGATATCTCTTACTTTATATGAATATCTAATAAGTAAATTTATGCCTTACGTCTTATATATAAGTCATAACTTATATAAGTACTAATATAAAGTACTTATATGAAGTTTTAGCACCTGTAGCAACCTAACAGTTCAAGACTTACTTTCATTGCGACAATCTCAGAACCCACTGCTAAGCTTTACTGAGCATTACAATATTCGTTAGAGATGTCTACCATACCTCAACTTGCACAATCTAATGATTAGAGCGATTATTCAATCTTTTAGACGTTCACTCAAAAACTGTTTGTTGTATGGTGTATGACGGCACAACACATTATCCTGATGTACGCTGCTGATTTCCATTGTTGATCAGTTAGTCTGGTGGAATGAAGTGATGGCGGTACGTGTCTACCAGGACCCCACTCATCACCCAGGAACGATTTCTTTTTATAACCAACCAACGAAAGACCGCTGCCTGGCTCGGACTATCATTTTCAAAATCTTGTAGCGATTGTTCGATAAACTGACCTTTATATCGTAATAGATGACAGCGCGGTAATACTCTTGCAACAAGGCTATGTTTCGGTTACCTTTACATTAACACATTTGCAAACGAATTGAACGCAATAAAGGCCATTGTTTCTAATAATACAGTGTTGTCAATTCTTACTTTACTAGTATCTGAAAATGTTGGCCTAATTTCGTATAGCCTGTATAATTAACTTTCAGAAAATTAAAGTCAGCCCAAACAAAGATATAAGGCACGATCTTCCGATCATTTAACGACCTCTAGAGGTCAAGGGACCATTTATTTAACAGTACAATTCTTCTTAATCCTTGTTTAAGACTGCAGTGATTGACATGAAGACTACACATACTTTTGTAAAGTTTGATGTTTCATTATCATTGAGGAGACTTTGGGTAAGTTAGAACCGTTAGGGTTAACTTCAATATTTTTGGAAATCAGATACTAATTTTCTTAGGAATATGGTTGTTGCTAGCTACTAATAATAATAAATTATTGTATGTCGTTCGTATAATACTTACTTCCAATCAGCTTAACTGCAAACATGAGAAAGATTCCTGATAAAAATTGTCTAAGTAAATAAGAAACGTTTCGTTTTATTTAACTCTTTCAGTTTTGAAATCACCAATCACCATCACTAAATGGATTGATACTTAAAAAGTATAATTCTGTTTAAGTATCTCAATATACAGGGTGCATGTAATAGACTTTTTATTTCGGCTAAGGTACTACATATGTAGGAACTGCAAGTGTTGACAATAGGCCCCAGCTTGGCTGAATATTGGATAACCAAAAGTCGTTATTTCAACATTGGTCCAAGCCTAGGCCAACCTTCAGATCCCACGCCTCGGCTGCGTCGCCCAAGAGTCAACCAACGCCTCGGTAACAATTCTGTGTTCTCTATCCTAATCTCTCTCCAAATCAAAGCCAACCTTCAGCGCCCTAATCTCGGTTTCTTACTGTTTGCCCAAGCTTCAACCAATTTTAGTGTTTCTAACCTTACCCCTAAACCAAGTTTGGTCTAATCTTCACATATGCTACCAAATCAAGCTTGTGAAGTTTTCTGTCTTTATTGTATCAGCTAGTAATTAATTAAGAGAAAAATGTGAGAAAAGTTAAACCAAAATACCTACAATATGTAACCTGTAATATTATTGATAAAATAATGTTTATGAAATAAAATTGTTTATTTCAAAAAAAAGCTACGCTAATAAGAATACATACAATTTTTAGTGGTAAAAACTAAGCTTGTATGCTTGACAAGAATTCCTATCATTAATAATTTTTTAAATCACTTTTCTTTAAAATTTATTTCTTTAACACTTAATATTATTAACTTCATATAAAATCAGTCTCATACGTTCGTGTGTCAGAAATTTTTTAAGTTACGTTGTTATGTTACTAATAAAATCGAATGTTTTTTTTTCTTCACGCCTACACTACGGGGGGGACCAACAGCTAAGGTCATCTGTCCCCCATCTAACATGCAACACGAATACACACACACCCATAGTTGAGGTGGCGAAATTTTCCAATTAGAAAAATCCCGTCGCCCCAAGTGGGATTTGAACCCACGACCCTTGGAACACAGGTGATGCACTGACACCACATGTCCGCCGCTGGCGCAAATCGAATGTATTAAAATAATTTAGAATGTTCGCATTAATTTGTTTTTTTGCATCAAAGTTATTTCAGACAAGTCTTATTAAGCTAGTACTCTATTAAATATTAGGTTGGTCTGATACTCAATGGTCAGTAATAACTCGGGACCACCGTTGGGTTCCTATCCTACACTATTACTGATTGGTAGCTTTGATACCATATTAACATTAAGAGTAGTCTGATATTGGTTATTTACCTTGCGCCAAGACTCGGTAATAGCATCGGCACTATATTGGTCTTCACTATTGGACCAGGATGTATTACTAATCTATAGGACCATGACTGATTAACAAGCTTGGCCCGAAGTTATCATCCCAATTTTAGCCCAGTCTTGGGCCATTCTTGGATTTCAAGCTTGTACAGAGCTGATAAGCATCGTCACAAGCTTAAGCCAACCGCTGGCCCTTTGTTATTTCCTACATGGGTAAGGCTCAGTACCATCAATACTCGTTTTTAAGTATTTATTTATGATATTTAATTCGCGGTATCATGTAGTCAGATACACAAGCTTGGATAGATAATTTCAAAGTAAATAAGATGCAAAGAAAAATATGCAGCGCATACTGCCGCTTGTGTTACCGTTTTAAATATTTATAAATTTGTTTAAAAAATTTAATTTACAAATTATAAAATTAATTCACTTACAGATTCGACGATTAATCAATAGCGCTTAACTCACTTAATAGAGCCTAGCTACCATCAAGCTACGATTCTTTTTTTGGTTGCAATTCTCGCCACTAGGAGTTATTTTGACTTAGATTTTGCCTCGGAAAAAATTTGAACAAAATCTGAGACATTTAAGCTCATGGCTCTAGTAGATTTGGAATGAAATTAGCCAAATAGGTAAGTTGTTGGCCATTTAAAGTGATTATCAGCCTACATCTCGCAGAACAAAAATCGTTTTTGAATCTTGTATTGTAGTTATGATGGTTTCTCTTTCCGGATAATCGCTGATATTTAATAACTGAATATATAAATCGAGGTAACTGTAGGGAGATTATACTTTTTAAATAAGGGTTTGCCAGATGTTCTCCTGCTTACCCCTGCTATTTGGCGAAGATTATTTAATACAAAGAACATCAACTCACAGTATGGATTTTAGTTGGCGAAACATGTATGATAATAAATTGACATTATTGCGTAGAAAGTATATATGATACCCTCAGGAGAACTTAGAATCTTCGCTAGGTAATTTTTAGAAATTTTATACTGTCTATTTATTCAGTAGATTTACCATATTTTGCTCTGATTAGGAGATTATGATTGGTTGGTTTATTTTTTTTGTGTAAATATCATAAACTGGCTTTTTATATAATTAACAGTAAACCTATTTTGTTTGGCTCATTTAGCCATATCGGTAGAAATTTAAATTAACAACTTAATAATTGATCCTGTACATTACTCATAATAAAGTTTGATCCGTCTGCGTATATTACGAGTGTGGTGAATAGATTGACTATAGAAGGAAGATTATTAACAATGAAAAATAGAATAGGGGCCAGAATACTCCCTTGTGGGACACCAATAGTAATCCTAGGAGATTGGTATTTGGCCGTTTGACAATTTAGCTATCTAAGTTCGATAGATAGGATTTCAACCAATTAAAAGCAATGCATCTTATTTCTATCACCTGTAACTTGCGATATAATGCAAGATATCGACAGAGTCGAAAGCTCGACTGATATCGAAGAAAAAGGCTGGCATACCCTTCTTATTATCTAATAACTTGAGCGTACTTGATATACTCTGATACAGTACCATATCAATGCTTTTAGATTTTGTGAAATCATGTTGAAATGGGGTTATACTTTTTATTAACTCCAGCAAAATGCGCAAACGGGTGCAGAAGACCTTCACGAGAATGTTTTCCAATTGGCACTGGACCGCAATTGGACAATGATTAGCCATTTATTTTTTCCTTTATTTTTATAAACGTATATTTTGGATGTTTTTAGAACCGTAAAATGGGGTTAAACCTTTGTTTCAGTTGTTCTCTGCTGTTATGGGTTTAAATTAAGTAACCATGCCTAGACATTATAAGAAAAAGCTTGGTGGGCGAACATACAAGAACTATTTCTAGGTTGAGCTTGAGCGCGTGCTCGAAGCCATTAGAAAAGTCATGTGACAGACGTTTGCAAGCAAAAAATTTTATATTTCAAGGAAAACTCTTCAAAACATGTTGAAGGGCACACACAAACGTACGCCGGGCCACCCGCCGTCTTCATCCCTCAGGAAGAGCAGAGACTGGGGTTTCCCTTTTATCAAATCGGACATTCGTGAAGTTTTGCATAAATATTTAGATAAAAAAGATCGTGTACAATTCACAAACAACATACACGGCAAATATTTTTTAAAGCATTTTATTGCTTAAAATCAGCTTACTGTCCGTTTGACAGCTGTTTGTTTTTTACATTATTTTTTAAGAAAATATAAAATATAAGTTTTAGAGAAATATTTGCCTTTTGATAACCTTAGATAAAAAATTAACCAAACCTAAAACTAGTCTATTTACATTTTGTGATGCTAAAGAAGACATTATAGCGTCTAATATTGTATAAATGGAATTTTTGCTATCTAGCAAAGTAACCCCCAAAATGGTGCCTACTTTGGCATCCTATAATTAAATTTCTTTCTCGAGTGCGCCTTGAAATGTTTGAGTAAAATTTGGCTGATATATTGTCAGTTGGTTAAAGGGTATGATGTGATTTTAAAAAGTTCACAATTGCAAGCCGTTTGAGGTATACAAGGTAAAAGTATATCAAAACCTGCCAAAGGTTTTACGGTACCTAAGTAAATTCTCCTTTTATTAGCGATTGGTTAATAAATTAAGTACAATAATAATTGTGTTTCTATTAGATGAAAGCAACGCTTAATGATGAAACCAGGCATTTTATCAATACCCTGGGATCTATCTACTTTTAAGCCCATGACAATATTGTAAAAGTACATTTTCCGTAACTGAATAAAGAAATAGTGTTGGTGGTTTGGATGTGTTGCTTGGTATTCGGGTTTAATAATACTGTGAGCTGTATTAACTGAATCCCTAAAATAGTTATTTCCATTCTCCTCTTTACGAAAGTCTATCTTGACAAGGCAACCGAAAGCGAAAGTAAAACATGCGAGGTGGTTGCTAGGTATGAAAAACTTTCGGTCCCTCAACAACGAAGTAAAACTGTAAATTTTTTTAAAATATAATATTATAAGATGGCTGTTGTCAACATAACCTTGGTAACAATACCATTCTATATACAAACATTATTTTATTATAATCACTGAATCATCATGTTATTTATTTATTTACGGGGGTTAATAAATGTCAAGAGGAGAATGAAAAGTTTAATACATAACACGCTGCGAAAGCCCTTTAATAATAATAATTGCTTACGCTTCGCCTCGGCCAATCAAAAACACCTTGCACCGAAAAGTAAGCTTTCGCAGCTGTAATGTAATAGTTATTTACGATACGAGTGCGGGAACACAATGTTCCCGCGTGAACGCAGTTTTGAAGCACGAGCGACCGAAGGGAGCGAGGGCCTTCATATGCGTGAACGCGGGAACATTGTTCACGCAAGAGAATTGTACAATACTTTTTGAAACGAACGTAGTCATTGTTATAAATGTCAAATAAAATTTTTATCTAATTTCACAACTTTTATTTAAAAAAATAAACCAAACCAAGTCATGACTGCAATTGACAAATGTGACAGATTGTTTTTCGGCAGAAATTTTGCAGTAAAAAAGGTATTTAAATTTTGCAAGGGTTGGCAGTTGGCACCACTGAGTGTTTCCCGGTTTACTTAACCGGGAAACAAGTGTTCCCGGTTGACTAGACAGTGCGTCGAACACTGCTTTCTAGATAGTGAGTTCAAAATAGTAATTTACGTTATAAGTCCTGGAAATGGAATTTTACAGTCGAGTAAGATGTTACGGACAAGGCGACGAAGGACTCGAGTCTAGAACAACGAAACGAGACTATAAGACCATTTCCAGGACGTATGACGTAATGCGTTTTATTTCATACTGCAATTATTGGAATAATGGTTTAATTTAAAAAAAATTATATAAAATAAATTTCCGAATGCAAAATATGGACATCTATGAAGAACGAGTATCCATAGTAACTGATTACGTACTAAAACATTGTCCAGTTGATTGATTGTATTTGTGTCCCGGTAAGATTTTTTATTTCATACTGTCCGGTAAAAGGGTATTTACCGGACTCATTTGAGTCCGGTAAATGAATTATTACGTTACAAGGCCGGTAAAAAATTTTACCGGACTGAAAATCCAATTTGAGTACGGTAAAAAATTTTACCGGACTGAAAATCTAATTTGAGTCCGGTAAAAAATTTTATTTCATACTGTCCGGTAAAAGGGTATTTACCGGACTCATTTGAGTCCGGTAAATGAATTATTACGTTACAAGGCCGGTAAAAAATTTTACCGGACTGAAAATCCAATTTGAGTCCGGTAAAAAATTTTACCGGACTGAAAATCTAATTTGAGTCCGGTAAAAAATTTTACCGGACTGAAAATTTTAAATGCATTTTTTTAAAAAATGAACAATGTGAGGCAGTATGAAATAAAACGCCTTACGTCATACTTCCGGTAAACCATTACAGTAGCTCGTTTCAACATTCGAGACTCGGCTCCTTCGTCGCCTCGTCCCGAAACGTTTTCAACTCGCTACTGTAAACTTGGGTTTACCGGACTTATAACGTAATATACTATTACCGGACTGAAAATTTTAAATGCATTTTTTTAAAAAATGAACAATGTGAGGCAGTATGAAATAAAACGCCTTACGTCATACGTCCGGTAAACCATTACAGTAGCTCGTTTCAACATTCGAGACTCGGCTCCTTCGTCGCCTCGTCCCGAAACGTTTTCAACTCGCTACTGTAAACTTGGGTTTACCGGACTTATAACGTAATATACTATTACAGTCATATATTAGACTGTAAAACTTTTTACAGTCATACTAGACCGTTAAATCGCATTTTCTGGACTGAAGAGTTTGACCCAAAACTTCGGAAGTGCGCAGACAAATTAACCTAACCAACTCATTTGAAGCTCCTGGATAAGACCTCATCACAGGTAATATTTCAAAGCATCTTCCTAAGAAAGCTGTGGTGCTCATGGCTACAATTTATAATCGTATGATCACCCTCTAACACTTTCCTATCGAATGGAAATTCGCACTAATAACTATGATTCCAAAGCCAGGTAAACCGCCGCAAGAACCCACTTCTTATTGACCGATCAACTTTTTGCCGCTTCTCTCAAAAATAATTAAACGCTTACCACTCCACCGAATCATAGAAGAAACTCCTATTGTGGAGATACTTCCCACTCACCAATTTGGTTTTCGTGAAGGTCATTCTACAATTCAGTAATGCCATCGCATAGTAAACTAAATCAAGGCAACCCTCGAGGGGAAACGAATGTGTGCCTTCTTAGTATTCTTAGACATACAACAAGCTTTGACAAAGTTTTCCACTCTGGATTGCTGTATAAAATAAAGAAAAAGCTTCCTCATCCAATTTTTCTCTTCCTTAAATCCTACATAATCCAAAGATTCTTCCAAGTCCAATTCCAGGGCGCATTGTCAAATTATTATCCTATCAACTCTGGTGTTCCGCAAGATAGTGTCCTCGGTCCATTCCATTATCTCCTCTACACTGAAGACATACCAAAAACAGGCAATACCCTTATTGCTAATCAGGCATCTGAAAACATTCAGCTCCATTTAAAGCTCTTACAAAGCTGGCTTGTCTCTGGAAAATTAAAGTAAATAACGCAAAATCCTCTCAAATTACTTTTACTACTAAACACTCCACTTGCCCCCAAGTCACCATCTATGACCAACCCATCCCTATAACCATAGAAGTAAAATATCTAGGTCTTAGATCAGCGACTTACCTAGAAAGCTCACATGAAAGCAAAAAGACCATTAAATATAAAGACTAAAAATATGTATTGGTTGCTTGAACGCAAATCCCAATTGTCCATAGATAACAAGCTTTTGCTTTATAAGGTCATCTTTACACCTATATGGTCCTATCGCATCGAGCCCTGGGAATGCAGTAAACCGTCTAACACAAAAATTCTCCAGTCCTACATTCAAAAACGCTTCATACTATTGCCAACGCCCCTTGGTATGTGAGTGTAACAACCCGCCGATAATCATTTAATTATCGTACCAAAATATTAGAACACCAGGTATATTTAATTAAATTGTTTAATCTTTATTAATTCATAAATTACTTTCATAAAATGTGAGGTTTCGCTGACACTGCATTTTACAGGAAATATACCTTTTTGAACTTTGATAAGCTTAAGACAGGAAACACTAAGCTGCATCAACTGGATACTTGTTATAGTACTCTCGGCGTGTTTAAATTTTTTAAATTAAGACACTCGATAGTTATTTTAAAATACTATTTTAAACAAAAATATTTGGTATATCCACAGCACAATTACCTCCATCGACCACAAGTGAGAGCGTACTTAACGACAAACATTAATAATCACTACGGTACAGCACAATCAACATATTACGTTCCTAAAGTTTTAAACAAATTCCCTTTCAAAACTTTAACCACAATTTCGGACATTAAAGTTAATCTTAAGAATTGGAATCCTGTCGTCTAGTCTAACAATGTATCAAAATATTAAATTATATTGCTATGTATTTATCTGTTTCTCTACTTCCTTTATAAACAAAATTATAGTCACAATTATTCACAAATAAGTCTTCATGGCTTCGTAGGATGGACGTATGGAGGTTAGGGAAAGGCCCGAGCAATCTGTTTGTTCTATTTTGGACAACCACATTGCTCGGAGAGGAGATGGGAGGCCTTTCTTAAAAAAAATAAAAAAAACTTAATTTAATAAAATGTAACTGTGCTAAATAGGCACTTCGCACGAAATATAATAGTTGGGTGATCGCAAGACATGAAACGATGATGCAAATTTTCATTCGTAGCGTTCTGATAAGCAAGACAATGCACGGGTTCAGCTTTGCAATTTGGCATAACCAGTTGGAAAAATACTGAAGTTTTCAGATATCAGCTTTTCGGCGAAGTGCTCGAAAAGCTTGATTTAGAAGTCAGTTCCCGGAAAGATCTACAATTGAACGATTTGGTACTAATTAGCTAGAACAAAGAGCAAACAATCGGGACTCATTTATTTAATTGTGAACTTAAGAATTTTAATATAATTTAAATATAAATATTCCAAATTATAACTCATACAAAAAATTACAATAATAATAACGTATACTTTACAATCGGGCGCTTAAACACGAGAGCGTATTAATTAAAGTGTTAATTAACTACTTCCAGACATAGATATTGGATTAATTTATTATATATGCAAAGGGTAAGAATTTCCACAATCGTACCTAATATTTGTTTAAATCTTGAAGCTATATCATAGTTGAATTTACTTGTATTTAACCTCATGAGGGAATATAGTCAGATATCTCTCTTTCAATTATTAGTTACCTAAGTAACAATTTTATTATTTTTATTATAACTATCATTTTTCATATTTATGTTTTATTTTTAATATATTGTCTATTTAATTAAATCTGTAGTATCATTGTGTCTTTCTCCCAACGTGCCTCAATCCACACATTGGCGGTATGTTATATCAATTAAACCCTCCAAATTCCCTTCCTCAGCGAAGTCATCAGGAATGCAGCTACCAAAAGCAAAGCACGCTCCTTGGGACATCCCAGTCAACTCATTGCTGATCTCTACTCCCAACAGCCTGAAGCTAGAAGACTAACCAGACTCTTGCCTGAAGACCTCATTGAGTAAATCTTGGTGATCCGTCGCTGGATACTCTGTCATATTATTTACTTATTGCTCACTACTGAGTAGATTGTAAATTAGCAATTGAAAACAAAAAAAATCTTAATGCTTTTAAGCAACTAAAGTTGAAGTTTACTCACTTGTGGGTAGAAAAACTTGTTACCCCTGTAGAATATGATTGGCTGCTATTGTAAGTCCAATCACTAGCTTACATTGCATAATATTTTAAAGTCCAGTCATCGGGCTAGTGTATCAGATTTATTATTGTCAAGAATTGCAGACTAACTATACATTGCAAATTCAATATTTGAACTTAAATAAAGAGGTGTAGGATAAAAGGTAGTATTACACACGTTTATAATATTAATTTCAGGTTTAATATCATCAGTTACCAAATTTCTTTTAACGCAACTTTTGTATTTCGTTTTTATAATTTTAAGGGGAAAACACACAGAAAAATGATACATACAAGTATTATAAAACATAGTAAAGCTCGAATTTAAATCATTTAGGTTATTTGACATATCATATATATTTGTCCAATCTTCATTCGCTAACTGTGATAGAGGAAATTGTATAAGATTTTTCGAAAAATCTTATTTGAAATCTATTTTTCTTTGAGCGTGAAACCACGTCATTAATTCTGACAATTATAAGTATGGTCCGATAAGTATGTATGGCAAACACTTGTATTTGCAGTAAGTAAATTTGTGGCAATATTATCAATTAACGTTTCTGATCCATCAACTATTCTGGTAGGTGTTTAATTTTTTGATCTAGCAGATAAAATACTTACAAAGTTTAGTTGCACTTTGGCTATTTTTAACAGATTTACGTTGAAGTATACCAAGGATAATATTTTCACTAGCTACATCGAGCACATCACATAAACTATCAAAGCAGATCTCTTTGTTAAAGCCTGAATAGTATGTTTTCTGCAATATCGGAATACGATATGATTTACTTAGTAACAGACTTCTTTCTATACGTAATTCTTTTCTCAATGATGTGTTATTTCATAAATCTTTGTGGATAGTAATGTTATCAGAAATGTAGTTGTAAGATAAGGACTTAATTATCTTCTTAATATAATTTGCCTGTAGTTTAGTAAGTAATTTAATAAAATTGGTATGTTATGACTTTTATTATACGACTTTTTAATCCAGAAGAAAATTCTGAATTATTATTACTATTTAGCCCAATGATGGTGCTCTTATACCTTCATAAATTAATATTGGTCCGGAACTTTCGTTTTTGTTGAATGAATAGTGTTGTATACATAATATAATGTATAACAATTGAACTAATACTAATAACTAGGTATAGGATTTCTATGCATTTGCATGTTTTTTCTGCTTATAGCAAACATATGCAGAGTTATAGTTCTACATGTTTAAGCCACATATGAATCACATATGTCAATTCGAAAGTGCATATAAATGCATATTTAGGTGTTTTTTTATAAATGCATGCATATTTTAGCATTTTTGAACGAGTGTGCATATTTTACCACTTTTTGAGCGTTTTACAAGCTTTAATTATGAAGTTTCTAATATTTTTTAAATAATTTTAGACAACCAACCAAGGGCGGTATAGTTGAGTCTAGGGGAAACCCATAATTTAAGCTTATTGATAAATACTAGGCTTTAAAATATTTTACTGTCTTAACCATCTGTGTACTTGTTAATATTTTCTAAGAAAGAAAAAGTTTCAACTAAAATTTAAATACTTACATCCTGCGGCATTGTGATAAATAGGTATTAGGAAATTCCAAAGACCCTTTGACAACTTCCTGTTCATAGAAAAACTTGCCCGTACTTTTGTTTACTAATCTTGTAATCTGTCAATTAAGACAGTCCAAAAATTGCAAACTGCATTTCAGTTTGAAATTTTAGAGTGTAAAGATGGGTAAAGAAAAACGGTCTGTGTCTATTACACTTCGAAGTTATGTTAAGGAATTCAGTGTTCTTACAACTGACGATAAGGTGTTATATTGTACAGTGTGCGACGATAAAGTGACTGCAACAAAACGCTTTTAAGTTACACAACATCTGAACACTGTTCCACATCAAAAGTGTGTTGCCCTGAAATCAAAAAAACAAACATTGTTACCGGGGTACCTTAATAATTCGCGCGGTGAGTCCAGCAAATCGATCGAATTTAATAAAAAATTATGTAGTGCATTATTGGCTGTAGATATGCCGTTAAGTAAAATTAATCACTCAGCATTTCGTAATTTTCTGGAAGAAATTTCAAAAATGCCAATACCCGACGAGTCTACACTCAGGAAAAATTATTTACCTCGTTTATACGAAGAGACCATAAAATCAATTAGAAAAACATGTAGCGAATAACTACATAATTTATGGGTTTCCATTGACGAATCTACTGACACTACTGGAAGGCGCATAGAAACTTCATTTCCTTCGTTTTGTTAGTAAAATTTAACTAATTAAAGACAGCAGAGCAATTTACGGATGTTTTATTTTCTATTTTGTTAGTTACATATTTAATCACAACAATATTTTTGCTTGATTAAAATATATTTTTTTTTAAATAACTGTTTTGCGCTAATTGTTTGTAACCGACTAATTAAATATGTAGTTCGATAAAATAAAAATCAAATTTTTGTTTTCAGATACGTGGCTAACGTTATAATTAGCGTTTTAAATTCGGAGAACAATCCCAAATCCTATCTATTAGCAATGGACGTTTTCAAGAGCACCAATCATTGTGGCAAAAAATTTTAATGATTCGATGGCTATTTTGTGGCCGGACTGCATACAGTACAACAAAGTACTCCTGTTCGTCACCGACGCGGCACCGTACATGATCGAGGCTGGAGCAGGCTTACAAGTTCTCTACGAAAAAATGATCCACTTAACTTGTCTTGCCCATGCAATGCATATAGTTGCGGAAAAAGTGCGGGAAATATATCCTAACGTAAACTCTATAATTTCAGATGTAAAAAAAATTGTTTGTAAAACTCCATATCGCATACAAATATTTAGGGAAACTGCTCAAGAAGTGCCTCTCTCACCTGAGCCTGTAATAACAAGGTGGGGTACTTGGCTTTCTGCAGCAGAATATTATGCAACTTATTTTGATATTATTAAAGCATTTGTAAATAAACTTAATAAACCCCATGCACTATGCATACAAAGCGCACAGGATGCTTTTAATACTAAGGAGGTGAGGGCAGAATTATTGTTTGTTTTGACAAATTTTGTGCGTTTAGCTAAAGTAATTCAGAAATTAGAAAGTCAGGGAAATTCATTAGATGAATCTCTTGAGCATGTAAAATTGTTAGATGTTTCTTTGAATAAAGTAAAAGGGCCAAAGGGTTTGACTATAAAACAAAAATTTAAATCCGTTATAGACAAAAATCCTGGTTTTCACTTAATTAAAAGCATAAACGATGCATTATCTGGCCAAGACATTTTAGACGAGCTAAAACATTATTCGCTTGTAGAATTAAACAATTTTAGGTATGCCCCAATTACGTCTTGCGATGTGGAACGGAGTTTCTCAAAATATAAAACAATATTTAGGGATAATAGGCATATGTTTACTTTTGAAAATTTAAAAATGTACGTCATTGTGAACTGTAACGCTCTATGTTTAGAAAATATAATTAATTAAATTATTGCATAGGATGTCTAATTAAAATAATTTCTGTAAATAAAATGTAAATAACGCTAAACAGGTGGTTTTTTAATATTGAAAGTGCATATATTTATTAAAAATTTCTAATAAACGCATATTTCATGATTCTTAAGTGCATATTTCAGCATTTATAAGTGCATACAAATCCTATACCTACTAATAACTGTAGCTTGAAAAGTAAACCTATTTTAGTAGTTTAAAATCTTTGCAACTTACCTGACATATATTTTATTAAAATATCTAACGATGAATGGTGTTCTTAATTAATAATTTTTTTGTTAAGTTTCCCTTTAGTGCTTCTGTGTTTCAGATTGTTAGACTAAATTATAATAGTTAGAAAATAACGATTAATATTTTATTACTTCTCGATCAATAAAATTCCTCTGTTTCAAATAATCTAAAATTTTGTAAATGCAAATTAATCACACCATTGATTGATTTCGTTAAGTATTCATTGTAGTATATGATAAGAATGGTATATGAAAAAAAATCAACAATTTTTGCAAAGAGAACTTTATTTTGTGTTCAGAAAACTTTTACAATGATAGGTGTAACCCCTTTTTTAATTCTTTTCGATAATTAAATAAATCGACAATTATTGTACATAATGTAAATTTTCTATTCACATGTCCCAAATTTCTTAACAACTAACCTTACATCTAGATAATTATAATATGAACAAAAATAAATATTATTATTAATATATGTATAAATTTAAAAATAAGGCACTGGAATTAAGCACCAGATATTTACAATTGGTTAAAATTGCAATAATTGCACTTTAAAGCTTTTTAAAAGCAAACAGTAGTATTTATCGTGAATCGGAACTTCAGTTTTGGAAGAATCCTAACATAGTCATTATTATCAATTATACTTGTTAAAATACTACAACCCAATTAAAAAATATTATTTACATTGTTTATAAGTACATTATTTGTTTTAAAATCGAATTCAAAATTGTTCTGAGTGTGCTGGAAAATAAAGTATCTTTTCTTTTTCTTTTGAAGGTAATTAACTCTTATTGTAATAAATAAGTTTTCTTTGTTTACATTCCAAGGTAGCTTTAAAAAGTTTTATTTAAGTGTAAAACAATAACACGATGGTGGCCTAAAATTAACAATAGGGAAGCGAATCTTGAACTCCATATTAGATTGAATTTCATTAGCGGTGATTGAGCGAATAATTATTGTTAAGTATAATTTGCCACAAAATTATGTTCGCTGCATTATATCACGAAAAATACCTATCAACTCTTAATGGCTACTAGTAGGTCCACTAAGTTGTGATTCAGATAAAATTTCCAACACGTCACTACATAAATAGTTATTCAATACAAGAAATATATTGCTATAAAAATATCAAAAATGAGCAACATAGTTGTTTTGAAGGTTACTCACCAATTTGTGCAACGCCGTTCTTTAAGATTCTTATTTTATTTTAAGGTTATTTTAAGATGTGCTTCGATTGGTGAGAAAAGACAAGTAAAGTACTTCATGTATACCTTTACAGCGGAGTATAAATTAACAGGATGGAGTATAAATAATAACGTTAGTCACAAACTGATTAACTACAGTAAACTGAAACTAATGGTGTTATTAACTCATGCAGTGGGAGTATTTGAATCTTGTTAAGAAAATTAGCTTAATTATCATTACTTACATCGTTTTTTACTTTCATACTGTTTAAACCAATTATTGCATCAATTTAATTCAATTAAAATTTCTCAATTTTTCTTTATCATAGTTCTGTTTGAATCGTTAGAGAATACCCCAAACTACGGACCTAAGAATTAGCTAAAAAAATGCTATACAAAATCATTTCATTGGGAAAATGCACATATGTATGTAAAAGTAGGGTGGGTTTACAATAACAATAAAGAATATAGGACAAATAACAATAAAGGGAAAAATAGTGATTACATTTAGTAAATATGTGGATGATTGCTGCAATTACTTGGATATTAACTCAATATAAATAATTGTAATACAACAATAAAAGTAAATGTTTAGTAAAAAAATTAAACATCCACTCGTCATTCATATTGGCAATAGATTCTATGATTTAATGTAATTTTGCTATTATTTTTTGGTAAATACAATATATGTACATTCAAATATGTAATTTTTATGTAAATTTACAGTAAATATCATTGGTACTAGTGGCCAATGATATTTGCAGTGATTTTACACTACCTACTTTTAAAATGTTCATATAAAGTATGTGATATTATATTTTTTCAGTTTGGACTAAAGGCATATTGTTTTTATTCCGTCTTTACAACGTGATTCTACTTAAAGATGTTGAGTATACGGGGCGAATACAGTATTAGTTATGTAAATATTATTTTAACAACACCGGTTTCCAGGGATATTTGTAGTATATTTAATTTAATTCTGTGATTTGTACATTATTATGAAATTACATAATTTTTGCAGCAATTTTCGTATACCAATGAAATAATACATTGTATTGTAATTTTACTACGTGATTTTACCTAATCCAATTACAGTTTCTTTAGTGTGCATCAAATAAATTTTGTACACCCTGTTACACCTACCGTCCTTTTTAACGGACGGTTGTAATTTTCTGTAATATGTTTATTTCAGCATTGCTGTTTGGAATGGCGCTACTGTAATGTTTAACTTAAGAGAGGAGGGTCTCAGCTTCGCCGCCGCCGATTTGGCTCCTACTTTGCATGCAGTTAGTAACCCTAGGGTAACCCTAGCGGAACCATGCAAAAAACTTGCCACTTTTTGAATGAAAGGATTTTATGCCTCCATAACCTTTAATGGTTTCTCTCAGGTCCATGCGGCCAAAATAGGTACTACGTACATTTTTTTATTTTGCTGTTAATGTATGTTCTTCCATAGGTATACACCCACACTGGATTCTTCATAAACTTAGTAAAACGAAATTGTTGACTTTCGAAACTTCCGGTGAAGCTTGTGCGACACCAGAGGCCCATTCATCTTTTTTGCATGGTTGTGCTAAGGTTACCCTTAGGGTTGCCAACTTTTGAAAGTAGGAAGTAAGGACAGTCAAGAATTTCTAGAAACGCTATTATAATCATTTACAATAATAAGAATTTTCCAATGCTATTTACTATTTAAATGAAAACGAAACATCAATGTAGTAAACCGGCCAATGTCGTTTAGGGCTCCCTTGAATGCTCGTGAAGCGGTTCTACACGAGTTTAATATAAATTCAAGGGATAGTTATTATAGAAACCAATGTTGTTCCAAATAATTATTATATTATTAAATTATATTTACGTGTCCTAATAAAGCCATTATGACACGCATTTTGCGTACGGACAGCATGACCGACTGGAAAGTACGGTGGATTTACGATTTTAAAACCCCCGTTTTATTCCCAGTTTGGGTATTTTTTATAGAATATTTAATATATTTTATAAATAAACATTTTTTTAGAATTATAATGCTTATAAAAAGAAATAACTCACAATTAAATATTAATATGATATGCATAATAATTTAGTTTTATTTTTATTTTATATAAATATACATAGTTTAAACAATGACTATAAAATTAAGGAATAATCTTATGCAATTATTCTTGTTTATAAATATTATAAAATAAACAATTCATTAAAGAAACAAACGAAAAAGTATCATAAATGACATTCATTATAGAAAAAAACGACATGAACAGACAGCATGCCCGTCTGAAAGGCGGGTCGGATTTACGATTACAAAACCCCCGTTTTATTCCCAGTTTGGGTATTTTTTTAAATCAAATATTTAATTTCATAAATAAACATTCTGTTTTAATTAAAATATTTATAAAAAAGAATAATTTACATAAAATCATCCCTTAATTGTATAGCCGTTTAAACTATAAAAATTAAACTAAATGCTTATACATACCAAATTAATATTTATTTGTAAGTTATTCCTTTTAGTAAATATTATAATCATAAAAAAATTGTTTATGAAGTTTTATTTAAAAAAAATACCGGAACTGGCAATAGAACGCAGGTTTTGTAATCGTAAGTCCAGCGCGCTTTCTACTTGACCACAATGTTCATGTCTTTTGCTTCTTTAATAAATTTATCATCCTTCTTTGTTTGTTTATTTTTATTATTAATTACTTTTTGATGACGTTTTACAATTACTAATTACAGTACGTTCACTTATTATTGATTAATATTAATTAATCAACAATTAATATTAATTCAATTACGCATGGTATTTCTGGTATCACTACCTTAAAGATCTCAGTTTATCTGGATGTATCACTCTCCAAAAATAATGTGTGGTGGGGGCCTAGTTCGAGAGGTTCCCCTTAGCGCTGCCATATAGCCTGAACCAGCGAACAATACCGGTTCTTCGGACCTTGACCAAGCAAATTCACCAATTAAGGAACAATTAATTCACTTATGTAGGTAGCTAATATAATAATAATGTGGGTACGAACCTTGAAATTAGGTACACTATTTTCATAGCAAAAGAAAGCTAAAAGCAGCTTTCTGTTTTTCATTTTTCAGTCGTGTTTTTTCTTCGCTAGAACTTAAACTTTCCACCACGCAGTGGCGTCAGTTAGAATGACCACTCGGAGTATAGGATACATACCCCGAACAAGCTCGTTATAGTATATATGGATGGTCAATCAGTCTCATCATGTAAAACTTCAACTGCGGCTTAGCCATTAATAACTGATGCCGCTCAATTAATAAACCGTAGATTAGTTGCTAGGTTATGTGTTGAAGTTTATTAGATTTTCGAGATTTGGCTAGTCATTAACGGCATTGGCCGGTTTAATACATTATACTATACACACGTATAGGTTTTCTTTTTTTCCTGTGCTGATCGTCTGGTAAATTATAATCTGTAGCTGTATCACTCATTTTAATGGGTATTAACAACAATAATGCACTAAATTGCCTAACTTAATACAGCTCATAACAAATTTGCTTGATTTTGCAGGAACGATTTTGGCGGTTAATTTGAAATTTATAATTATTGATTCTCGAAAACTAATTTCAGTGATTAAATTAAAATTTTAATTAAAATATTGAATAATTTTCGTCCATTGTTTTAAATAAGGACAAAACCCGTCCTTTCCTAGAACAAGAAAGGACGAAGGACACACTCTTAGAAAGAAGGACTGTCCTTCCGAAAAAAGGTCAGTTGGCAACTCTAGTTACCCTAGCCTAACTGCATGCACAGAATGAGCGAAATCGGCGGCGGCGGCGAGGTTGGGACCCTCCCCTCTTTAGAGTACCTGTATATAATTCGCTATATGAGTAGGGACAACATGCTTAACTGTCATATATATTTGATCTAAACTTTTGTCATCATTCTTGGCCATCCCTTCAACAACAAACAAGATTTAATAGAACACTCAATACCAGAATATTATGTTAATTTTTACGTGTACTAGCGTCATCCAAGATATTCTAAGTAACCGCAACCAACAGTTGTCCTTTTCTTGCGCTAATTTTAACATAGCTTTGTTGAGATTTGCGGGTTTTGCACACTTTTGAACGTTTCCGTTTAAGGTCCTGATTTTTCAAAATTGTAGCTAAACTATTGGGAGGAATACCGTAGTTTAAACGCTACATCTTGCATCTATTATCAATTTCATTTAAAATTTTCAAATTTTTCATTAAAAGCATTTTTTTCTAAAACATTTAAACATTTCCGCGTGCCTACAAACATGTTTTTGTAAAAAGAACTGTACGGAATGACATCACATGTAAAACTGATGGTTTGTTTTTATGTTTTAATTTTATGTGTAACTTTGGGAAGTCCAATATTGGAATCTACTAACAAAAGGTATTACACCCTTTTGAATTCTGAGATTTAGATAATGACAAAAACTTCCAGTGTCTTCTTTTAAAATGCATAAATAAAGGACTATAATCCCTTGTAAGTTGGATTATAACGGTATTAGTTGGTGCTGTTTTGAAAGCTATATGGATGACATTCCAAGAATTCAATTTAGACAAAATTCCCAACAGTTTTCATAAAAACCTGCTCATATTTTAGTTCGCTAAATATAATTTTATTTTGTAAAATAGGGCAAAAATTATATGGTAAGTTACTCAAACGGCAGAATCCCATTAAAAGATTCGTTAGTGAATTTCTTAAAACGGAAGTTCGTTAAAAAGAAGTTCGACTGTATATACATTTTTTGTTACAATTTGTTTGCTCTAATAGTTTGTCTAAATAGTTCTTTTAATATATTCAGGGCTAATCTGAACATGTGAAACATTATTTCTGAAAACGTGTTCCATCTTTTAAAATGTTAAAAATATATGGTGTTGGGCATATTAACGAATTCTCTTTGAATGTTTTTAAACCTAAAAGTAAACTAAAGTTTTTATTTCGAACGCTGTCAAAGTCGGTAATTAAATTTACAAAACCTTACGAACGCGTGATAAGTGTAAAGTGACATTCCGAATTTCAAAAATTTTACCACTTTCAAATCTTACCTAGGGTTTTTTATGATGCCAACCAATTTTGCCTCAGTCGGCGAGGTCAAAGGTTGTCGGTACTATATGTTTACTAGAGGGACTGTAGTCCGACTGTTTAGAGGTGTAAGGCGGGAAAACTATTTACTTGTGCAAAAAAGTGATTGTGTGGTTTGTGTCTTACTGACTAGCTTTACAATTTGCGACGCATTTAATATGGACGACTGGAAGTATATTTTCTTGTTTATAAGAGAAGTACTTATTTTTTTAATGTGGTTTTGACGAATGAATCTATGGTGCCGTATTATGGGCGCCATGGGTGCAAACAATTTATAAGGGAAAACCCATTTGCTGGGGCTATCAATTTTGGATGCGAACAACAAGACTCGGATATGTTGTTCGGTTTGACCTATATGCCAGAGTAAAACTAGTATTCGACTCTACTAAATGAATTTACGTCAAGGGAATTAAAAGGGACTGGTACTATTCTTGATAATAGATTATGCTCAATAATGGACAGAAAGTGCTGAAAAAGAAGGAAACAGGACTATATGGACTATATGTCGTCACAAGAAAACAATCATTATATGTACTTAGTGGTATGACATTAGTTTTGTTTGTGATGCGTTAAATACTTGTCCTGTAAATCACGTAAGAAGAGTTCAACATTTTCCCAAAAAGAAAAAAGAGGTAATAGTAACACAACCTAACCTAAACAAAAGTTACAATGAAAATATAGGAGGCGTTGATAGAGCCGATCAGACATCAGAGTATTTACAAAATAAGAATCAGAGGAAAAAAGTGGTACTTTCGTTAGTTAGCTTTTCGAAGACCAGTGGCAACAGGTATCTTGGAGACCTACAAGAAAACCACACAAGAAAACTACACTAGTAGTTCTTCAAAGTATTCAACACATTTATATGAGCATTCGAAATTTGATCGATTAGATCATTTGGTTGTGTTTCGGGAGAACCAACGAAGATGTGGGTTGTACAATAAAAAAGTTCAGACAGTTTGCACCAAGTATGATAATTATTGCATTGCATGTAGAAGACTGTTTCTATAAGTGACATGCAAAATTGTAATTGAACTTTTAAATAAAATCTATGTTTGAGTATTGTATTTAAAGCAGTAGTACATATTCCTACCGTTCTTTTAAAAGGACACCAATTTTTCGAAAAACTAAAAATATTTAAACTATTTTTTTTGTTCTTTTGTCCACCTTAGATGGTATTAATTTATTCATAACTATATGTTCTTTTGCGTGAAATTAATAGTAAAATTACACTACAGCTTGTAAATTCAAAGTGAATGTCACTGGCAATTGTAATTGATGAACTAACTCTCAAGTAAATTAGTATCGCAATTGTTTTAATGCCGATAGTCGCAAACTTAAACAATTTATATTTGTAAAGTTTGAAGCGAAAATACCTGGTATGTTTTAAAATATAAATCATATAATTTCTATGGTAAGGCATATGTTATTCAACGACAGCAAAAAATGACTCTTCTTGTAACTAGTGGAAACAGCTCATAATTGTAAGAATTTTTTTCAAATGTCACATATATGAGGAAGAACGTATGTTCTATAAGCTATGCATATTTATTCCAAAATTAATAAAATAATTTTTAAGATCTTGAATTGTGTTTTATGGTTATATTTGAAGTACATAACCATAATTATTACACATGACCTTATTTCATTTTTTAGAAAAAAAACATACGTAGCTTCAAGAGAAAGGTTTATAGCCTCATAAAAAAATAAAATCGAAATGTTTCGTTTTAAGATTGATTTCATTAGGGCAAAGCTTTTTAAGGCCGATATTGATTTTCTAACCAAAAGGTCCTTTTCCCCTTTTCTAATGGAATACATTAGATACATACAACAATTCCAGAAAAAAATCACCATGAAACTTATTTTGAAGAGAATATGGACGATACTGCTGAAAGCGTAATTATAAAAAGAAAAAAGTTATGAAGAATACTAAATTTCAGTATCATAATATATCATGGTAAACTAGAAAATATGGAATTGGATCCACCGATGTTAAATTGTCGTATAAGATTAACTTAGTCAAATAAAATTACAGGTTAGGAGCCGACTTCAACTGGCTACCAGTAACGTTGCCATTGAAGACAAATGTGAAATGAACAGAAAACAAGAATTCATTTCAAGCTCACGCCAAACGTAACATACTGGCATTAGACAATAACTTTCATAATATTATTTCTCTTTACGTGTATTGACTACCTTGAAGGTATCACCGTTCTGGAAATCCGAGTAGACGAAAATACAAAGGCCATCTTTAACCAGCACATTGCTCAGTAAACGCCGAGTCTGAGTAGTAAATTCAATTAAGCAAATGCCATTTACTGCTCAGTGGTAGATAAGCATGCCCTAACAAAATCAGCAAATATCATGATCGAATTTAACCTTTCTAGTAAAGAATGAATTCTTAAAGATTTCATCATCGTAATCTATTGCCAATATAAAAATTGAGTAAATCATCAGTAGAACATGATAAAATTCGATCAACAGGCGGAAGTAAAATCAAAAACAGTGTAAGTAACGAAACTTCGTATACCAAAGTGCATAAATAACGACAATGGTTTTTAACCATCATTGTTACCTTTTCTCTCCTTCCGTATCTTGAGCAACCGTTCTAAATGAATGACGATTGATCAACCAGGAAACGTGTTTTCTAAATTAACACATCATCCGTTTAATTTCGTTCACACCTATCTATAAACAACTGAATTGTTAATTGTTTGAATTCCTTCAATCTCGGATTTTATTATTTGTCGGAGAATATCTAAAACGCGACTGGAACATCGACGAGAATGTCATTTTGTCATCAGTAATTTAAAAATTATATAAGTTTAATGTGTACCGATTAACTATATGAAAAAGAGCAGTACCATATGTTTTAAAATATTTTCCATTTCAATGCCTGAAGGTCGAAATGCCTATGATAAAAATTAGATATCCTTCTTTTATTGGAAGAGGACAGTTAATTTCAATAATTATGGATCTTTGTGTAGGATTTAGTGTCCGAAGAGAATTGGCTTAGAAATAAGCGTTTTACTCTCCCAACGAATCATCATTATGTAGAACGACTGCGGTTTAAATGTTTTTAAATGTTAGAGATCTATTTTAATTGATAGTACGTATCCCTGAAAATCCCTTTCTAATCTAGGATTCACAAATAACATATGTACATATAGAACATGGATAAAAGGCTTAGGAATCATAAGTTCTCAGTGTACATGCAATAAGATGAATTAGTTTCACTTAAAGTTTAATCGATGCAATTAAAATTAACCTCTTTCTTAATTATTATTCTTAAAATTGGAAGACCTTGATTTTTTGGCAGTTGAATAATTAATATTTTATCTGAAGATAATTTATTTTTTTCTTAATCCATTTTTGATTAAAATAATCACGAAAAACTATATATTTTTAATTTTCCTAATTTGGCCACCATAAAGGTCTTTATTTAGAGTCTAATTAAAAGAAAAACCTTGATTACATTAATTTTCCAGCACACCCATTTGAATTAAAAAGTATAATTTTCAAATTTCTCACTTAATTGTCCTCATAATTAAAAACTAACAATAGTTAATAAAAATTATCATTCATTTTTATCTCAAATATGTGACCCAGGTGTAGGTGTTAAAGTCGGATGAGTTATTCCACTGTTCACCATATGCATAGCAGCGGCCGTGTTTCCCGACTGCAAATACATATAATAATTATAATTTTGTGCGCTATGATCCGTTCCTGGCGGCGATGGTCCTGGAGGAAGGGCTGCAGCTGCTGGCGAATGGGGCGATCTAAAAGCGGCAGAATGAACACCGGCTAAGATATCCGAAACGGTATGCGGACTAGGCCAATGGGGCCCTGAATGTCTTTGAGGTGGGGGCGATTGCAATTTTTGTTGAGGATATGGGTAACTAGGATAAATAGCATTATAAAGCGAATGGGAGTGCGCTGACGGATGTACCAGCGATCCTATTTTATTTCTTAAAATTCGGCTAATCGAACTAACAGAAGGAACATTATACTTGTCACAGATTCCGTCGGATAGAAGTCTGTCTCTGATTTCCCAGGCGAATATTCCTGGATCTTTTTGTTTTAGTTCTTTTATATACGCCACCACTTTCGGTGTTGTCACCCGAGGTTTTGATCCGCCTATTGCACCAGGCAGAATTGAACCCGTCTCGTGGTATCTTGCCAAGATTTTCGAGACGCATCCGTGCGAAACTCGCAGTTGTCTGGATATATCACATGGTCGGATACCCACTTGTGAAAGCTCGACGATCCGAAGACGCACGGCATTTGGGAGCGGGCGCCCGTTTACAAAGACGCCACCCAATTGATTCACTTCACCGTACTGCTGGACTTGACCTTCTGAAACAAAAATAAAAAGATGAATTAGTATCTCATATTTTTTATTCAAAATACTTAAATATTAAAAATATGACTGGTGTTTGTATTACTGTCAGTTAGAACAAAATATTTACTAATTTAGTGAGTTCTTAATCTTAACTATTAGGAAATATTTTGTGGAAGTGAATAACCTATAATCAATAACTATAATTCGCACTTTTATTTGATATCATCCGCTTTACATTTTAGGGTGAAATAAACTAGTACGAAGTACCATTTACATTTTTATTAATAAGATGCCTGTGTTTTTCATACAAAAGATACTGCAAGTAATGATAAAATTACAAATGACTAGTCAATTTTGTTTACCACACGCAGCCTGAAAATAGCTTTCAAATGAACAACCACTTCAGTGATCGTGCCATTAGTGATCGTGCCATTTAAAATTATTGCGACGTTGGGCGTTGCGTCGCCACCGCAGCATAAATACTTTTTTTATTGCTCAAAACGTGGCATTTTCAGTCTTATTTCGTATGTTGAAAATTTTTTCCTAGTGCAACTGTTTCAAAAGTTAAGCTGGGAGCTTAAGAGTTAGGAACGAAGCACAAAATTTTATAAAAGCTCCTAAAAAATCCTACACCTGTCCACCCTAGTATGTTGGTTTTCATACACACTTTCTTATTAGTACCTAACTCTTAGGTAAGTTTATGATCCTTCATTAAATCTTTAAAAGAAGTAATTAAAAGAAAAATTTTAATTGTTTCATAACAGTTTACTGTGACCTTGTGGAGACTGATTTTACTCTTTTTTTCCCTAATGACCCCTATTATAAGACAAGATTATGTATATATAATCGACCATAGAGACCTCGTCGTCTATGTCAAATTTGGCATCCGTCTACTAACCTTGTGAAAAGAGACTCTTTTAAAAAGTGTACAACGGCATTATATGTAATTGGTGCTGGAGACCCCGCCGTCGAAGTCAGATTTGATCTACGGTCACTCTCTCCCCTTCTATGAAGGAGTCATGGGACAGAAGTGAAACTTTTGCGAAAACAGTTGTCGCAGTAATACTATGAATATAGATTAGTCCTTCCAGGATCACCGAAACCATGCCCAGAAATAGAGAATAGTTTCATAAAATTGGGTAACTAAATATCTCGGTGCCAGACAATATTTTTGAGAAAATCTACAAAAATAGTTAAAACCGAAATTTTGTGAACAGTTTTTTAACTTTAAATCTGCAGAAAGTGGAAGTTTCATGATGTGGCATCTAGAAGGTTAATGCACTCGTCACGGCCGACAATTTGAGCTATAGCGCCGTTGCTGTAGGATGTTTCCTCTCAAAGTTGACATCTCAGTCGTTTACACCTCAGGAGAGGTATGGAAGGTAATTAGATCGAAAAGCTTTTCACCAGTCTGGAATTTCCGTCACTTTCTAAAACTTAAATATTTGCCTATAAATTTAGTTTAATTCGGAGTAATTTACATTACGACTAAAAGTAAGTTAGTGTAAAATCGACTTTTGATCAATTCTCACTGATTAAGCTCTGAGTGTGATTTGTCATATTAGACGGTTTATACTTATAACTTCTAATTTAAATTTAAACTATCTTAACGAATCTGGGTGCCGTGTGTATCATTGCGTTGTTTCCGTTACAAGATTTTGAAAACAATCAATCAACAACCTGCACTTTTGTAGCATATGTGCTTTTTTTCGTTATTCAGCAAATGTACGGTTGTGGTATTAGAACCTTTATTGTTAGATAAAAAGAAAAGAAGTAAAATATGTGGTATCAAAATGTTTTATTTAATAAAATGTTACAAACCCCACTTATATGGAAAGTAATACTCTATAGCAGGCGTCGGCAACCTTTTTTGGTTGCGGGTCAAAATCAACCAAAATGTGACTATTAAGAAGACGTTTCGGGTCAACAGCCCAGGTAATTAAATCATTTTCACCAAAATAAAGAATAAAATTGGGGAAAAGCTGAAAATACGTATAGAGGCGTAAAACGTGTTGCTGAGAAACATATCAAAAGTCCCCATGCGTGGGTGATGAGCTACACAATTGCTATTTCGCTAATATTTCAGAAATTATTCTTAATTAATCAACAAATAACAATTGCTAAAAAATTCAGAAAAATTCTCAGAAACTATTGGACGTACGAGGTTCAATAAAAAATGAAACTGTGGAGAATTTTGTCAGCTACATTTTAATTTTGATCGTTGATTCCCGTAAAATTATTCTGAAATATTAGAAAAAAAGCAATTGTGTCCGCCATTTTTCCAAGATGGCGCAGCCGGCTCATTACCCAGGCATGGGGAGTTTTTATATCTTTCTCAATAATACTTTTTACGCCTACTACCAATTTTCAGCTTTTCCCTAATTTTTTACTTTTCAAAACGTTATTTATCTGGGTTACAGTGAGTATTTTAATTTTAATCTGAAAGTGTTCGTTCGATTCATGTCTATGTTTTATATTTATCTTTACACTGAGAAAAAGACTTTCTTATAGTTAACGAACGTGCTAGTTTGAGCTCAATTTATTTAAATATACTATGCCATATTTAAATTAACACACGTTGTGTAAGATTTAAAAAGCGCAATTTATACAGCCAAAGAAATAATTAGTTCAAACAAGATTTTGTTGGATTTACAATAGTATAATACATGTGAACTATTTGTTCTTTAGAAGCACTCTTATTCTAAATGTTAAATAATTAACGTGAATTTTGTACAAAGCCTGGTTTACAGAAACTGTGTATTTATTGACAGTTAATGCAATATTTTTTTATTAACTACCGTGCTTCCTCATTTGGCCATAATAAGGTTTGCTACCCATCAAATTACTTACAGTAATAGTTAATACATTTTAATGTTCTACGTAAAAATACATTTTTTAACATTTCAACACATATAATTAACGTAACTTATTAACAGAGTATAAGTTACTTAACGTTATGTGTTTATAAAAAAGTAAATTATCTGTTATTAAATATTTGTTAACAGTTATATTATGCATTATAAGTGCAAACTTGCAAGAATAGCTTGACGGTTGCTGGCGTCCATTCCTTTGGATATTTTACACATGTCCACTGCTTGGGGTACACACAATCCTTTGGGCAGGTTTATTTAATAATAAGTGGTGAATTGTGATTGTGAATGACATTAATTTAGGTGCGTTACTGTGTAATTATAATATATTTGTAGCTTTGAGAATGCAACAAAAATTAAATGTTTCCTAAAACTGTTTGTGTTTTTCTGACCGAGGTCATAACCAAATAATATATACAGTGCTAGTAAAATTTGGCTTTGAATTTTTATGTGTGAGCCAAGGAAAAACAGCGAATAGTAATTCATCTGAGAAAGATAGACATCATCTCATACTTGTCAAGGTTTACATGTCAGAACTCAGAATGACATACGTCAATAGTTTTTGTCTAGCAAAAACGTTTATATGGCAAGTATGCGATAAACAGCTATCTTTCTCAGATATATTACTATTTGCTATTTTTCCTTTGCTCACACATGAAAATTTTACCCAAGTTTCACCAGCACTACATATGGGTAAAATTACCAAGTAATATAGTAACTATTAATTGATCATGAATTTATTGTTAAGTAAATACACTAACTATTACTTTATAAAGATTTACCTCACAAACTACTATAGTAACTACTACTATATGTGGTTATTTAGCAGATAAGCTAGTGGAATAAGTATTACTATAACTTTATTTTGTCAATAAATAATTGTAGTAACTAATATTATACACTTACTTTGCATGTAAATTAATTCAATTAGAATAAATTCACCTAAATAAATGCTAAGGAACATATTGATTAGTAGGTAACGTGGTGTATTAACATTAAATAGATTGTTTAACAGTTAACCAATATTGTATAAATATTATAAACTAATTTTATGTCTACAATCGAACTGTTTTTATCGCAAACTAATTTGTTTAAATATAGTTTTCTACATTGTAACAGATAACTTACTACATTTACATCTAAAAAATCATCCTTTATTGTTTAATTATCTATATTTACAATTTTCAAACTAATAATAAGTTCCTTGTCATTAAATATTTGTTCCGCCGTATCCAAAATAACAATTTATTTGCGGTAATCGTTTTGTATTAGTTGCAAATAAATCTTTTTCTCAGTGTATATATTATACTTTATTTACACTCAAATGGGTCACTCATCGGCAGGTTGCCGACGCCTGCTCTATTGTCTATGATTACATATGACTGTTAATTTTTATTAATAGTTCAGTATTTTAGTTTTATTTATTCCAACAAATGCATTTGCAAACACAACGATGACAGTAGTTATATCATGAGTGCTTACATCTCCTGAGCACTTCTGCGAAAATGACCTGATATGGCAGTCTTGCACAAGAACTGTATTGGAAGATTATTTCAATAGTTTAAAATTGAATTGAAATCCCGTAAACCTAACCTCTACTCTAACCTAACCTCAAGATGCATATATAGAAACGTAAACAAACACATATTGTTCTGTGTTACTTTCTGCTGTTTTTCTGAATTTAGAATCTTTAGCCAAATCTTGAGCGAATCTTTGACAGAAATCCATAAAAAAATTTGGAGATCTAACTTCTCTAAGTAAAGCAAAATAAAATGCTACCTCATAGAAAATAAAGGTTACAGACGGGTTGAAGTAAACTTAACATGGAATTTTAATCCAACCTCTATTTTTTCCTCACCACTAGATAAGTGGTTTTCAACGATGCAAATTTTGAGGGCGGTTCAAAAGTTAGATAAACAACTTTTTTTTATTAATTTCTTTAGCTGGCTAGCGATTGCATTCCGGTGGAAACCGATTAGCCATAGGAACGGAAAGCAAATATTCGAAAGCAATCGATTAGATCTATTACGTACATTAGGTTATGTGAGGTTAGGCTAGAGATTGGGTTAGAGGTTAGGTTAGGTTAAGTTTACAGGTTAAGATTTTACTCCTTTCTCAAGATTGGAATCAACAGACTCCATAAATCGAGTGGTTTCTGAAAAGGTTGGGCCCAGTCGACTACACTATCAAGGGGATCAAGATTTAGTAGAACAGGGCACAAGAAAAGTATCATAAGCAATCAATTCAATATTTTCTTTGACTCCTTAAGGGATGTTGTGGATCGAAACGGTATGGGACAATTCGGTGCCGACAATTCGGCGCCGCGTCAATCCGGCGCCAAAAATCTAACCTTAACTAAAATGATATTTGTAATTTCTAATTTAAATTCTTAGTAAGGTTAGTATTTCTGTTAAATTTTACTTTATAGCTTAATTGCTTTTTTCAAATTCCATTTACATCAGGTTGAGTTTTTCTTGGCAGTCATTACCTGAATATTAATCCTGTATGTTAATTAATTGCCCTCTGTAATCTTTTACTAATGCATAAGATAATCATCATATTAATAAGACGGTTGGTAAAATTTCCTAGGAAGAACTTATACTCTGGGTTTTACTAATACGTAGGGTAGGTTTTTTGTATTAGTTATTTTTGTTTGTTGATAAGAAATTTGTAGTAAAGTGCAATATTTAATATTAATAGTAATGTTTGGCGCCGAATTCGCACGGCGCTGAATTGTCACGTCGCCGAAACGTTCGCGCCGAATTGTCTCCACCGGATTTTCCGCGCCGAATTGTCGGCGCCGAGTTGTCCTGGATCCAGATGCAAATGCTAAAAAGGAACAGCAGATGTGCAATAAAAATAAGAAAAACTGCGATAGTGTAGAAGTACATGAAAAATGATAAAATTATTGGATGAAACACTCCTGAAGGGGTTAGAATCAAGTTTTACCATGTAGTCCTACAAATAGAATTGTTACAACGTTGCTGCTAAGCAAACGACATTTCTTAAAGACATATGTAATTGGTCATTTTAAAAAATCTACAGTGCGGATTATTTGCAAATTATTGCAATCCAGTATTGCAAAAAACTAGTAGAGTAAAGGTAGGTCGCGGTTACTGACTGAAAAGATGAAGGCGGCTGATCGATCGTTACCGTATGTTCTTGTTTATAGGTAGTCTTGTAAACTAAGGAGTTAAAAGAAGAAAGCACTAGCAACAGTATTGTTATTGGGACACTATTGACCAAATAAATGCTTTATATGTTGACATAAATAAAATTCCAAGTTTTTGGCACATATCTATTTTAAACTGGCAATTATCTTTTAGTTAACATAAAGTAAACCTGCTCGCCTTGCGATAGGTTAAAAAATCTGGTTCTAAACAAAGCCATTTTAGCAAATTCAATTACATACTTTTCTACTGAGTATATTTACAGGCACATAGTAATCCCGCGAAACATCGAAACAGGTCCTAGGATACAAAAATTATATCTCAGAAACCGAAATATATAAAGAATATTCCAAATTAATGATTTCGTCGGTGCTTTATATTAAATATAATTTAATTTTAACCATTTCTCATGATGTGTACTAGCTTATCATTGATTAATATTCAAAAAATACTACGATTTGATTGACAAAAATTTTCGAAGGGAAATCCTTAGAACCATACATCAATTTATACTACTGATCAACACGCGTTAACAATGGTGGGTGGATTAATAGTAAGATCTAACGGGAAAAATCGGTGGGCCGATGTTGATTTGAAATCAGAATGTGTACTTATGTTGTTATACGTTATAGCTCGATTATAAAACCTCCCGTTCATTTCTTACAGTGACCTTTCGTTTTTCCAGTTAAGACAAAGAATATATAATTAGAATACATGCTCCTAACATTACTTTGAATAAATATTTTACAGAAAGAAAGATACGTACTTATTCACCAAATAAGTATAGTCAGCACATCAAAAAGCTCGGCATGTGATAATTTGCTCGATTCTGATAAAATATGACCATGAAAGAAATTTTTTATGCAGCCTTACGCTACGAGCAGCAATATCCCACTAGCCAATCGAAGGTAGTTAGCAGGGGCAAGCTATTTATGCTGTAATAATATGGAAATTATTAACTATAGTCAGTTAACTTTAAATATTTAAATCATTGTCAAAGGCATTGACTAAGACGTCTGACATATGACTATGATCTAAGACAGTAAAAGAAAACAGATCCCTTTGTAGTAAACAAAAATTAGTAAAAGCTTTAATGAGCTTGTATATTTGTTAAATAAGTTGTCAGATGAATTGATATCCATACGAAAACGCTAGGCATTATAAAAATAGATCCCTCAAAATATAAAAAATTTCTTGCAATTTGTTACTGACATATTTATGTATTTTCGTATTTTAATATTTTCATTCATATTCGAGATTGACTCTCAACTTTAAATAAACAACTTTTTTTTTCTCTCATGCTCGGTAATTTTTCGTTCTATTTAAAAACATAATCAACAGAATTAGGTTTTAATTATTGCTTAAATTCAACGTTTTGGTTTTCACTAAATTAGATATGTAATAATACTATGTATTAGAAAGCATAGAAATAAGTTAAACATTAAGCAAGTTATGCACTAGGTAATAACATTAAGGATAGATTAACAAACATTGTAAAATTGCCGTTTTCTACATGCCTTACGAAAGGTCTTAAAACTATCTTTCCAAAACTTGGCTTGAAAACAGCTACGATTTCGAATAACAGCCTTAAGAATATTTTAGAAACCCAAATGATCGCATCGCATCGCGTAGATTACATGGAAAAATCGGGAATACGTAAAATACCATGCAATAACGGTAATCAAATATACTATTACCCCTTTTGGGCACTGTGACAGTGCTTGCTTAAAGTTGGTAAAAAAATATCCACCGCTAGCTCAATGCGTGGGGGTGGGTCCACAGTTGTTATTTATATATTTAATTTTTTTTTTGTTATTAATGGACGCCAGGTCATAAAAATTTAGAAAAGTTGCTGAGTGACCAGCTCAACAAAATAAACTTTAAGCAAACCCAGTGAAACAGTTCCAACTGAGTGATGAGAAAATGAATAAAACACAAACTTGTTACTTGGAAACATATAATTATAATTGTAGCGTAACTGGTTAATATAACATCAAGAATAAAATATATCAAAATTATAAATATAAGTCAAAATTCCCAAAATTGAAATGATAATTAAACTGGAGTTATTACTAGTTGATTAAAATGGAAAGCTATTTGAAATTGAATACAATTAAATGACCTGAAATAGGCTAATTCGCCGAGGCGTATGTACTGAAACGCCTATGCACGAAATTAAATTTAAGAAAAACGTGACGATACTTCGTGAGCTCACTAGGTACGACGCATTTATAAAAATCATAAAACAAGGTGACAATAGTTATGTTACCGGCGAAATACCCTGTACAAACTTTAACTTGAATTAACAAAAAAATCAAAGATCGATTAAAAACTTTATCTATATGAAATATTAAAAATTATGTAGATATTAAGTTATATATAAATATCAGAACGGCTACTAGCTTCAAAAAAACATATGCACCTTTAAAAAGGTTAATCGCATTTCCAAAACTCTCAACATCTATATCATGATAATGTGCGAGTTATTCGCCACTCAGGCTGACAATGATTTAAATGATAATTGGCTAACAAATTTAACATGTAAATTAGGTACGAATTATTACCATATGAAAAAAATCAAGTAAACTATAAATTTATAATATTTAAACTTAACGAAACATCTAGTTATTACCAAACCTTGAAATTACAAAAATCTAATCTATCTGACCTTTTTTAATTTATTTATCTGCTTGGCCATTTTTTCTTGAAAGGTTCTAAACAAAATCAGCATAGGTTTACTGCATGGTAGTATGAAGCTCTAGATCCTCCAGATGAAATCTTATGAAGAAATTAAAGTATTGTTTATATGCTCCAAGTAAAAAACATTAATCACATTCAACTAACGAAATGTGTACATCCACAACCAAATCCCAGACTCCTGGGTAAAACTACGAGGAGAAAAATATATTAGCACCCTTGAAAGTATAATGAACCATTAAATAAATTACCCTCGACACGAGGACAGAGGTTAACCAAACCACAACACCTAGCCATATTTCAATGGACAATATTCATAATAAATGTATCTCCTAAAAGAAGAATAAATTAGAAATTTGAGATATTTTGTAAAATCTCGTAACGTACCAGGATGACTGGAAAATTTAAAGAAGAAAACTTCGAAGGTGGAGACAGTCCTTCTCCTCGAAGAGTATAACGCCAAAATGGCCGAATTATCAAAAACAAAATTTGAAATTGTCATGTGACGTCAGTACCCGACGACAAATGGGTTGCCTAACTAACATAAGTGGAACGAATTTAAACATTGAAAATTGAAATGTTACAATACAAAGGACAAACTCCCGGATGTTTGAAGGTTCAGTACAAAAAACATTTAGCTTACTTCAAATTTGAAAGACATGATAAATCTTACGTCGCCCTACATATGCTTGGACAAAATCATAAGGTAAAAAGCATAGAATTAATTATTAGAAATGTAAACAACCCAACCGTGAAGTTCTGTAGGTATATAAGGTTAGATTTTAGATTTTACTTTAGTTTTCCAGTGACTGCTGAAGATGACAACCTAGCTGAGGTGTTGAAACACGTGTCCAGTGTAAAAAAAACTCGGAAAATGTGTGTGCGATGACGATGAAGTACAGGTTTAAGAAATATGATTGACCCCCGTTGTTTATCTACTGATTTTAGAGACAAGACAAGCTTCGAATTCGAAAATCAACATCCGAACGAATTGGACTGTATTCAAATTGATAATTGTAATGATAAAATAAAAAGAGATTTTAAATTGAATTGAACAGTAAAATATCTGCTACGCTGTCAAAGGGATTTAAATTTGATTCAACAATTCAGAATATCATTTATCAAAGCCAAATTAGCGACACATTGACTTATTATGAATTACACAAACTCGATTGATATATTCGCGAAATAATCTTTCAAAGACTTGTTTTTACGAAGACAAAATATATTCTTATTTCAAAACGCAGTTTTATTATTAAATTATTTTTCTATCAATTTTCAAACATGATAGTTTTATTTATATATCGCGGCAAACTATATTTAAATTTTAACATGGCGGCCACAGCCAATGAACCTTTTCTCGTAATCGCGCGATGTTCGTTTGTGCGCGAGTCTTTCTTGCATGAACACCCGTAAAGTTAGCTTCTCAAAATTAAGGATTTTCAAGCGTTCTTGTGTCATTTCTTTTCAAATTTCTTTGAGCGGCTTTTTTGAGATACCATCAGTCAAAGTTGACTAAATACATATAATATCACTACTGTTGCATGACAGGAATGCTATGCAGCTTGATTTATTAATTTGTTCATAATAAAAGAGTTATAGAAAAGACAGTTTGAAGTGTATCAAAACACAATATTAAAATTCCAGACTTCAGATACAAGAGGTCAAAGTTGACCTTTTTCAAAAATAAACGACCTTGTCAACGACGAGGTGTCAATATGTAGATATTGACAAAAAAGTTACCTCTGAGGAAAATCAAACTGCATAAAAATATTCCTAGTAGTTTCTGAAATATTAAAGAAATCAGTTTTAAACAGTAAAAATATTTGCGATCTTGTCCTTTACTCTGATGACCTGTAACTCGATCCAGAATTTTTTGGGCCAAACAAAAAAAATAGGAGTCCTTTTACTTTTGACAAAGATTAACATACTAATATTTCATCAAAATTGACGACTTTTCCCGGCACCACCTGCCTGTTTTGAGGTGGAATATGCCTACTATTATTCATAGTAATATCCTACTGCGCAACTTCTAGCAACTCGTCCAGTTTTTTGATCCAGTACTACAATGTTTGTTTTATGCTCTTCTAACAGGTATAATAATTCTTGTAAAGTTCAAATCGTCCAATTTACTGGACAGTCTACTTCTACAGTAGAGGTGTGGCAGTCAGGTTTGCAAATCCGAACCCGATTTTTAAAGAAATAAATTGTTATTCAATACCACTGTCTAGGCGTGCCAAATACCTACAACCCACCGCTAAAAAAGCTCAAGTTAGCACATTTAGTAAATTCGTTTGCCCAAATTTAGATTTAACGTTTTAGTAGTAAAACGAATTATTTGAAGATGTTGGTTTATTACTATTTAAATTTCAACATGATCATTACTAATCGTTCGCCCAACGTAGGTATACGTTTTTCCAGCAATTAGATTTGTTTGCTCGCCTTTACACTTAATGGTGTACCAAAAGTAATATTATTAAGGATTAATTTGTGTTTGACCCCCCCACCATATTCGAATTTGATTGTTTTCGTTTGCCAGTTGTTTGCTTATGATAACTCATCAATAATGTTAGTTTGTCCAGCGACGGATTTTGATTTATTTCATATATTATGTGTTAAGTTTACAACATAGATGGACCCGAAAATCTGGTCAATGAATAACACGTTGTCCTGCGTGGGCGACTAATGTGGCGAAGCGGACGACACGGGACAAGCGAGCGAATGGCGGTGCGGACGAAGCGAAAGGTGAGTGTCCCTCGTAGCACATTTTCGTAATCGCGAATCACGCGAAAAAATAAAAAACAGAACAACGGTCCTTAGTTTGGTAAGAATAGGTTGGTAGAACAAACATTGTTTATTTGAAGAGGATAAAAGGACCCCGCATAATCCTTATGGAAAATAGCTTTCACCCGATTGTTCTGAAACTGTGCTGATAGATAGTTTTCGAGGTGTAGATCAAAAGTGTCAATGGACACACGATTCGGAAATAAGTAGTTTGTGAATTACAGACGTTTGGAGATGAATAATGCAAGAATTGTCTACTTCAAATGGCTGTAATTCGAAATCTATAATTTCTTGGTGTTTACCAAAGTTTCAAGAATTTTAGCCCAGAGCCATTTCTCATAAGGATTGAGCGGGGTGCAATTCAAAAATTGCCAACTTCAAACTGTTCTAATTCGAAAACTATAATTTTTTGGACTATCTGTCCAGTGACACTTTTGATCTACACATTAGGAACCACCATTTACCAAAGTTTCAAGAATTTTAGCCGAGAACCATTTCCCATAAGGATTCTACCGGGTGCAAAAATTGCCAACTTCAAACGGCTGTAATTCCAAAACTATAATTTTTTGGACTTTGTGACCATTGACACGTTTGATCTACACATCGAAAACTATCTTTCAACGTTTAAGATCAATTTGGTGAAAGCTATTTTCCATAAGGACTCTGCGGGGCCCTTTGGAAAACTTCAATTTATTTAAGATATTAACAAATTGTTCAAATTGATTTCACAATTATTTCAAAAGTAATAATTTTATTAGTGGTTTTCCCTTTTAAAATTAAATTCAATCTAAAACATTACTTGCTGTGCCGACTATTCAGATATGGCTAACGAGGTGAAAGCTGAAAAATCAAATAATTTGATCGCGTTAACCTCCTGAAATTCGCATCTAGCGAAGGTACGAGCGACGCGACCTCACGTAGGATACCTGCATTGTTTGCTTGATGTTGATAAATCCGCGCCGGCCGCTCCGCTCGCTACCCCGCAAGTAGTCGCTCACGCAGGACAGCGTATAAGCAGATAATATATGAAGCATCGTGAAACATATAATAATGTAACATTGTGTTGTTATTATTTACTGTTTTCCCTGAAACATAACACTGCATAACATAATATGGTAACAATGCATAACATAGCATAATAATTGTGGGTGTATATTGCCGACATGTTTTCGGGGTAGCTTTTGACTGTTCCGCTTGCTGCGCCACTGTATCTATGTAACTCTGCGTATACGTAAAATAAAGATGAGCGTTCTATCAAGTCTACAGGATCTATTTAAAATAATTGCAACTGAAGACAACCTTAGTAAAAGACATTTGTGACCTCACCTCAAAACTATAAAGATATTTTTGTTGGCGGAGAGGGAACATAATTTTCCACCCCTCTCCTAAAGAATCTTCCAGATCCAGTACTGAGTGCTCAGCTATAAACTTGTGCAAAAATAACATTTTTACGGGATCGATTTGTTTCAGAACCCCCAACATTTTAATATTTTATTTTGTCAATTGTTATAGTTAACCTAATTAATTAGACTGTTGCCCGCCTTTAGATTTAAAGTTGACGAAAAGAAATACTTATCTGGCTTATAAATCGGTTTCTAGGTTCAACTTCGCGAAATTGAAAATCTGCTTCTTAAAGATTATCTCGAAAACATGTGACCCGTCTAAGTGATCGGTATATTAGGTATTACTAAATATGCTTTTGATTTTATTATTTGATGGTATAATATTTAGAAAAATATAATATTTATTTAGGATGTGAGGTTATTTGGGTTCTATTATAGAGTTACATCGTTACATGATAAGATATCACGATCAAGACATCGATTCAACTTTTAATAAGTTTTCAGAAAATGTATTGGCTGAATTTTGGCCTTATGAATAATATCGCAAACAGTACAACCTCATGAAAATTAAAGGCCTTTACGTAACATTTTTGTGTTATTAAAAAATTCGTATCAATAAGTTCAATAATTTTAGTTGGAATATTGATAGATAATGCAACTTTAAAAGTACTTAACAAATCGGAAAAAAGACCAAAGTAACAGGAACAGTATTATTTATAGTTTTTAAGTAAGAAATATTTCTATTTGTTTTTCTTGCAATGGATTGAATATAATATTCCTGAATAAAACAGAAATTATTTGGCTAAATAGTTGCCTACAACATACCTTTAGTATCTTAAATCAGAATTCATTAAAATATTTTAGTACTTACTCTAGAATTATTAATGTGGTAGCAACTTCCACTTAATTTATCAGCAAGTGATGAAAATTAAAACATCAAATCCTATTATAAATTAATTTTTCGTAGATAGTTCAGGTTAATAAATCAAGTAGAAATCAACACTTCCGAATAACATCAACAACATCAACGAACAAAAATAATATAAAACTCATCTGTATAATAATCTCTGGCACTAGAAATACACGGCTACGTGTACACCACATACCTACACATCACAAGTTTTACAACATCAAAAAACGCATGTGACACTAATTAACATTTAAACGAAAACTAGAAACATCGGGCGATTTGTAGAAACATCAAACCAAAGAGCAAAAAATAGCTCTTAAATTAGAGGAGTCGGTTTCAAAGAAACCAACCGGTGTTTGTAACTAACACATTTCCGACAGAAGTGCAACTGGAGGTCGCTTGGCTTCTCGGGTTACACACACACAAGTCGTTCTCTCAACACGCATAAGAATCTCATTCAATGCATTAACTTGTTTGTCAAAGCACTTTTGCTTGCTAGCCGTAGCTACTGCTTTTACTTTTAACATTTTGCTTGCTTGCTGCAATTCTTTGTTTTGATACCTGGTTGAGTTTTAGTTGGATTTTTTATATGGTCGATTTAAAAACATCGATGTTAGAATCTCCCATACAATCAATAATTTTATATATTTTTGAAATCAACTAGGTATATATTCATTTCAAAAAATAAAATAAAATGACAAAAAGTTAAGTTATGACTTGAAACATAAACCAGTAGCAAAACCAATATACAAAACCAGAGCAATAGCAAAAAAATTACTTAGAATAATTAAGTTTATGATTCAATTAGAAACAATGCATTGATGAATATAAGAAAACAGAACATAAGACAATATAGGGATTGCTGTGGTTTGTAGTTTCAATCTTTTGGAGATTTTACAAAATTCAAAAATTATTATTTATAAACTTTTGAAACAAATTTTCAACTTTTCTGTGAAGAATTCAAGTTCAATGAATGTAATCTATTTAATTTGTATGTCATGTATTATACAATCTATATATAATTTTTATAAAGAATATTATGTGAATATTAGTGTAAAAGCTAAGGGAACACAGATATTTAGGGCACTATAGTACACATCTCCAAGCAGAGTAGAGCTCTGCTAAAAATGTAAGTGTAAATTGTTCGTGTACGGACATTAAAGCTATAAAAGTCATTTTTGTGTGTATCGCTAAAGAGAACAGTCCTCTATTATTAAGTTAAAATAGCAAATTTATGTTTAAAGTATGTTAAAAACTAAGAGTAAACATTGCAGTTTTAATCGTCAAAACACATATAATAAAATGTATAAAGTAACCGTCGGTTGTCGATAATATAAAATATTCTACGAATATAAAAAACTACATATAGAATATATAGAACTAAAAGCGTAAGTGATTTACAAGGTCGTGATAATCGACACAAACGGAAAGGACTAGTTCTACTAAGGTAGGAAAGTGTTGTTTCTTCTATTTATCTTGGAATCTTGCGGAGAAGAAGACTATTGAACATTAAAGAAGAAGAACATTATGGAATGAAAATTAATTAATTAAGTAGTTTGGTCAATTCAATTTATTGTCAGTTAGTTTTAAATTTATCTTTTATTACCTCACAACCTAGAGAATCCAGCATCGTCTTGAGATAAGTTTTTCATGAATAGTTTTATGGATAGAATAGTATATGGCGTCCAACTTATTTGCGTAATCTTAAAGTAAATAATGATTTACGTTATTTATTTGTGAGTAATGCTTATTTAAACCTCTTTAAATAGTATTTCAAACTCTTTTAAGAAATATATAAGAAGCAAAATTCAGATTTATTTCTGAAGATAAATAAAATCTATAATAAGAAAAATCTAACAACTTATCATCACATTTCACCGCATATTTATTTGGCTTGTCCCAACGTGGGTCATATTTTAGTTTATTTATTTCACTTCCGTTTTAGTGCAATTTCATGGCATATTTATTTAGTGTCCTAACGTAGGGTGAATTATTAATTTTGGTATATTAAAGCACATTATAGTTTATTTCACTACCATTTTCTTAGTGCGACTTCATCGCAGTATATTATGTTTGTTTGTAATAAAGATGTTATGTTAATGTTTACTACTATTGATATATACATATCTAAGTCTTCCCTGCATAACAGAGAAGTAGAAGAAAAAGTGATGCCCATTCTGGTTTAAGTTTTATTATCTATTAGAGGCATACGCAGTGCACAAAACTGCCAAAAATATAGACAACTGCTAAATAATCCTACACCAACATTTCTAATTCGGAAGCCTCAACCAGTCGACGAAGATCTGGTCAACACTTTGGTCGAATCTAAACCTTCATTAACAATGATCAAAAATGGTTAACACTATTTAAACAAAGCAAGTAGAACATTGAAGATGACCCGCGAGATAGACGATCGCCAACAACAATTACGGTTACGTTATTAGTGAAGTTGCGTGAAATACTCATTTATGTAGGCATATCAACTGAGCGAGTACCCACATCCAATTTTAGCTGAAGAATTGTGGTTAAATAAGGTCTAGGTAAGACTAGGCGCCGCATTTGCTTACTCCGGAAAAAACAAATTTTTGGTACCAAATTTCCAAGACAGAGAAATGAGACAACAATCCAAACAACGGAAGTATTGTTATCCTCTTTTAACTAGACTTATTGTCTTATTATTGTGACTTATTATTCAGAATGCTATTGTAATTGATTACCTCCCCAAGGGATACAACATACAACAACTACAACTGATGAATATTACGCTGACTTAATAAACCGATCGGAGTACATAATAAATTATTGAAAACAGGGGTTTTCAGAGAAAACGTATCTGTTTTATTACAACAATTCACCGGCTCACGCGTCTCGCATAATGATCTCAAAAAAGAGCTCCGAATGGATTCTTCATGTGCCATATTTGCCAGATCAAAAATTTACTTACTTAGGTCTTATTTAGACGACGAATACATTTTTTTGGCGAATACATTTATAAAGAAGGTATAATGAAATTGAAGCATCGATGAGATAAATAAATTTGGTTTAAGGAGGTTATCTTGAAAAGTAAAAGTCTAAAATAAAAGTTTTAAAGCCACTAAATAACTGCTTCTACTTTAGGCAGCGAGCAATTCAAACTCCTCTCGAATACGTTTTAATTCGTTTAATCGAGTCGTGCAAATAAGATCACGTAGGAATCACAAATGCCGAAATAGAAAACATGCCAAAAGTGATAAATATTTATCAACCGATGTTCTAGCTTTTACATTAGACTTTCTGGCGGTGTGCGCAAAGTAGACTTTAATTATTTGAACCTGTCGGCGGCAGTTGACTTACGTTGTGGTTTTCATTGATTCTCTAAGATGATCGTTTCTTTCAGGATATCATGATTATAAGGCTATCTCAATAGAAGTCTTGACACCGAAACGGGAATTGTTAATTGTACTGAACACAACAAGTCCTCTACAGTGCCTCAATACAAAATCTCCCACCCCTTTTCAAACTCCTCCCTCGTCCAACCGATATGATGTTGTTGGTTCAGAGTCTTGAAACAGATCTGGTATTCATTATTTTTACACAAACGGGTGGTAATTAAATCTATATCTGCCCCAACTGTATCTATAGAACAGCGTTTGCAGAAATAACTTTTGCTATTTTATCTACTTCTTATCTACCTTTTTTCTTCACAAGCCGGGGTTCTATAGACAAGATCATTCAATCGTTTCAATAATAAACGTTCTTATTGTTATCAGCATTAATTGCTATAAACTTTTTGAAATTCTTCGAAAATGTATTCAATTCCTTGCAAATTACCTAATTTCTCTTGATAATTTACAATGACTACAGTTCTTCAAATTCTTCATTAGAAGTACTATTTGAGAAATTGTGGGTTTAACTTTAAAATGGCTTAACTTCCCAACAACTTACTAATGAATGCACCAAGGCTTATGCAACATTTATATAATGTATTATCCGGTTTTATTCCATGAGATTTGCAAATTTACCGACATCTGGATCGACCGATATTTACAATGAGAATATGGGACAAACTTAGTCGATATTAAAACAGTGTATACCTATGTAGTACATCATCATAGATTAATTACAAAATTGTAATGTGAGGTCTGACAAACCTATAGTTAACTCACGACTCACGTTACAAATAAAAAATAAGCATCCTATACAAACTTTGCATGTGTTTAAACAGAGCTGTTGCATATTATTGTGTAAATTCGTTTTTATCAAGAAATATGTTATCAAATCTCTGCATGTTGTTTGTCAAGACAATGATGCTCTGATAGGTAACTTACCAAATACGGTCTGCGTTCTTTTCACTAAATTAAGTTTTCTGTATGGAATATTTTAAAATATTTATATTCGGATTTAAAGACTTTGGTTATGAGATGGTTACGGCTGGCAGCTATATTATATTATAAACAATTAAAATGAGATACTGCTGAAGATAAAATCAAACGGTCATTATTAGATTTTCTTAATGATAATCCATATTGAGCAATCTCGACTATTTATTACTTGCCTACTGTGCAAGGACGGCTCCAGGAACGGCTATTTCAACGGAGGTGGCATTTAAATAATTATTAATAATTATTACCATTTATTTTTCCATAAAACTTTAAATTAAGTTAATCCTGGCTATTTCAGAAAGACGGATAAAATCTGCCTTTCAAGAACTGTTAAGTTGCATTACTAAATGAATGCACAATTAGCGGAATTAGTATAAAAGACTTAATACGTCTTTGTAAAAATCGATTTTAAGACGTTTCAGTGATAAATAAGCATACAAATACACATAATAGAAATATTTATGTTAATACAAAATATTCAATAGTGGTCAACATTAATGATTACTAAACTGCCGTTCAGGAGATTCCAATTCATGATTATGTTCTAAAGATTATGGTGCATATAAAGTATTTTTGATCCGTTGATCTTGCGTTGCGTCGTAATTCGTATTCGTACGAAATAATCGGAAACATGCGAGTTGATTCAATAGTGTGTTCATAAACGAAATAAATTTAAATAAAAACTTAGAAATAAAAATAGTAGAAATATATCTTTATTATAAGTTTATAAAAATGATAAACTATTATATTTTTTGGAATCAAAGTACAGGATTTCCAAAAAGTAAGGTTATTTCTTCTTGTTAACATCTGTAAATTTGAGTATTTTTAATTTTAGAGCTTAGTTTTTAATTCTTTAAAATTTATTATCGCAAGCTTATCATAGAAAAAATAGATTCTTGCTAGTAAAAGCAAGTAATTTGTTCTAACGTTATTTCCAAAATTTGTTGAGCGGCTTGTTCTATCAATAGATTCCTTTTAGTCTTACCTATAAGACCATATCAAAGGAATTTATATAAAATTATGTTTGTAGTCATGAACAGGTAAATACTGCGTTTCATTTTTAACCTGGATATGGGGTAAATATGAAACGCAAACGGGAAAAAGTGAAACATCACTGTAAGTCTTTATTTAATAAGGTTTCAAGTACACATCAAGGGCATACTGGGTGTCCACTCTCGAAGTTGATCATAGGCAAATTAACATTGTACATTTTACTTTTATGTATTTTGCTGTACTTATATACTAAATCAATACATATTAAAGTAATGAACATTTTAAATAGTCGTTATTCAATTGTGAGATTTGAAATCGCCATTATTAACTTCCTAATAACCTCGGTAAATAAGCGTGTATGCACTAAAATAAAATAATTTGAAAATAATGGCTTGTCATACTGTTAAATAACTATAACCAACTTTTAAATTAGTATTTTAAAATAAAAATTGCACTCTCAATATTATTAGTATCATTTGATGCGCAATAACTTTCTCTTTCTATTGATACCAATGTCGTTCTTGTAGTTGAATTTGGCGCGAAGGAATCACCAAAAACGTTCAATACAATGGCCGCATTCAGCAGACTTACCGGTGATAAACAGGTGCTGCTCACCGGTAGATTTTAACTGACTTATGAAAAATTAGTTATCGGTTAATATATTTAAATTTACTTGTCAAATATAGAGTGACATAACCTAATTCGATAATTGTACTAATAATAATGGAGCAGCTAATAGTAGATGAGGATAATTTAAATCTAAATTGTAAATATCAACAGTTTTTTCGGTAGAGATTGTAAAAATATTTATTAAGAACAACAAAATAAACGTCAAGGAGCGCTGTTGTAACCTCACTTCAATTGTACTATAATAGTACGGTATGTAAACAAACAGTATTTAAAATGTGGTGAGCAAAACAACTACCGGTGACCCATACCGGTGTGACCGGTAGGTCTGCTGAATGCACCCAATGTTGGAGTAGGTTTCGTGATTTTCTTGCCGCTTCAACTTTTTCACTTGAATACTTAGTACCTTTCTTTTAGTAAGTAACAAAATATTAAAACGAAATTAGAAGTAAATTCAATAACATTGTCATAATGAAATTACACTCAACACTGAACCTCATTTATTGTTACACATATGGTCTCTACCTCTAACTCATGTTGAATCTTGCAAATTGTGTTGCATTTTTTCCCAGACGTGTTTCACTTTTTCCCAATTTTGTGTTGCATTTTTTCCCTAAACTTTGTAACTGAATAAAACAAAATCCAGATATTATGAAAGCAATTTATTACATTTGCTGTGTTAAACAATCTATTCTTTATTTAAAAAATAAAAAATTAATAAAGTAGCTGGTATAGAATCTCAATTACCGGAAAAGTTTTATATATGCTTTTCAAATTTGTTTTGATGGTTTTTAGCAGATTTTATATTAAATAAGATAAATTATGTACAAAGGGCAGTTCAACATGTTATAATTATACATCATGTAACATAAACCTGAAGTAATTTTATTATCTTTTTAGAATTTTCTAAAAATTAAAGATAGACAGACTGGTTATGGAACATGTTTCACATTTACCCCAAATTTTCGGTGTTTCATATCTACCCCGGTTGACCCTATTTATTTCGTCCGTTAAGAATACAATATTTTTAAAATACGCACTGTGAATATAGTCTCGGACATTTCTGAGTATTTCTAGGAGATCTCTTGTATTAGGCAATAATCCTTTTTACCTCTTGAACTACATTAAGTGGTACTAAAGGCCGTCGTGTCTCTTTTTTAATTCAATATATTTAAAACGTTAAGAAGCAATTCTTGTCATTTTTACGTCATTTCGAGATGTTGGTCGATACGATTATTAAGATACGTATACGTATTTTGATATTTAGTTAAGGTAATTAGTTATGAGTAAAATAACATATACAGTAACACATGTCACCATAAACATCAACATTATCAAATGCATGTAAAAATAAATGTATGTATTTATTGACGAAATACGTACACCATTTAACTGAGGTGCACGTCTAAATCAGTAAACATGATACCAACGACTAAGATATCGTAACACCTCCCATTCCATCAAATCAATTTATGTATAAAATAACTTTTGCATTAGTTGCATTTTTATTTGTAGATTACCCTGTAAATTACTAAAAAACTTAATGTTAAATTAGGTTAGAATTTAGAAAAAATAAAACACGTATTTGTTGGCGTCGGCTAAGATGTGTAATTGGTGTGTGATGTGTGATTGACGATTCCTTTTTGCAGAAACTTTTACGTCAATGAAACTTAAATAGGGAAAAAGTCAAAGAGCCTGTTTGCAGCATTTGACTTTTAATTCCTTCCTGTATAAACGCATAACTTAAGATATTAATATTTCTCTATCGGATAATTATATATAGTGCCTTTCTGCACTATATTACATATTACTAAAAGTTTAGCCTGAAATAATCTCAATTCAATATTGTAGGTTATTAATACTGCTACATGTAAGTTATTATTTATTTTGCTGAATAATAATTTAAATAAACGTTTCACTGACATAACAAATTCCTTAAGTTCTTCTAATCTATATATTTAAAACACAAGGCTTATTTTTGTTCCAGTTCGTTTGAGAGATCCACCACGGCGATTTACGCGTTTCTTTTTTTTAAATTAAAGCTTTCGCTGTGTAGATTAGTCAACGCTACTTAATTTTTATAATTTTTTAATGTTTATATTTTTAATTTGAAAAACTCTAAAATGTTTAATTTGAGACGGGCGAATAGACGTTTTCAAGAATGTTTTAAATAAGATCATTTCGTAAGCTAGAATTTCCGCATGTATCAAGGCCGTATTCAAGGGGGGGGTTAGGGGGTCTGACCCCCCCCCCCGAAACTAAACTTAGTACTAATAAAATGACAACAAAATAAAATTATTTTTATATTCTGTTTCACCCCTAAAATAAATTCCCCCAAAACCCCCCAGGAAATAAATTTCTGGCTACGGCCCTGGTATGTATGTATTTATGTAGAATAAACAGTCGGGGAGGGGTAAGCCAGAGAGGAATATATGTCGGGAGAGAGGAGGGTAAGCTGGGAGAGAGAAGTGCTAGGCTTAGGATTTTCAACTGGTTATGTTTGGTTGCGTTTATTTAAATAATCACTCATGAAAACCCAAAGGATTGTAATCACACATCGAATGCTGTATATAGGAAAATCCTTCAATGCTTTTGACCGGCATGTCTTGACGAGGTTTCCCTAGTAACTATTATTTTCCTTTTCTACTGTTAATCTAGACCTAGGATTGTCATGCTTATATTGGTAGCTTTGCTATCCAAGTACACTTTTAGCAGAATTATTTGAGCGTAACGATTTGAGACGTTCACTTTCTCAGGCTGGACGTTTTGTTATTTTTAAGTTTACCTGTTTCAGAATTAGAAGAGTTAAAGTAAAAGGAAGGTGATTAAAAACATGCAAAAAATGGCATTGCTTCAATACCTTTTTACAATTAAAGTTTAACAAATGAACTGAAATACAAATGGACAAGGTCGTGTCAGATCTGCAAATCTGATACTCAAATAAAATGAGCAAGGAACAGCCTTGTAACAAAGATTTACATTTTACAAGCTCCCTCCCTGATGCAAAACAAGATATTTTAGAAAGCGTGAAAAATTCAATTTTCTATCCTACACCTTCACATCTACGTATTTTATACATAGTTTTCCTTATTCCTACTTTCCACCTACAAAAATAATTAGTCATGGATTTAAAAAAAAGGTCTAATCGTAACGCAAGTATTTAATGTTGGATATTAAAAAAGAATGAAGTTAGTTATTATCAAACAACAATGCACTACTCATCATTCATACAATTGTATCTTCTGTTGAATTTATTGTACCCGTAATTACCTTTCATTCAAAAGTGCAGTAAAATCGTCAACTTCATTGTGTTCCGACTGAATTGATTGCACGACTGCAATTAATATTATCGTTCGTTCTAAACATTTATATTTATAATAAAATTTATATGTAGTTTGTTGCATATTTGCAAATTTGTCACACTCGTGGGTAGGTACTAGAAAATAATCATGGAAGTGTTTGCAATGCTTTAGATTGTATAACTTATATGGTACTAATAGATGGTTATAAACACAATATTTTATTGTTATTAATGAAACAAGGCATTATTCTAGTGCAGCTGTAATTATTCACAATAACAATTAATAATAACATTTTGTATTTTATTATTGTATTCTAAAACTTAAATGGACTGCAGTCAATCAGGTGTGGATTATAACAAGCGAAAAATTCCAATTAATAGTTTCACTCTCAAAAGGCTATAACTAAACTTTTAACTTTTATTAAAATGTGAACAATTAAAATAAACTAAATCAACCAACTTTATATATACTTTTAAATACTTTTCGTTAAGGAAATAATGCAATTACTTTCCCATGCCTCAAGACCTCATTCGGGAACAAATTAAAACCTACTGCATTTCAATACATCTGTCCTTTGTACTTCGCACCTTGTTCAAATGTTTTGAAATGGTATGCAAAAACTAAAATGGTTCTTAGTCGAAACAATGAATCAAGTTCCTCCTACCTGCAATGTATTTTTTCTATAGTTACTTGAAAGAGGATATTTTTTACAATTTATACTAGTTAAGTTTAAGTTCCACCCACTTTTCACAGCACAATCTATAGTTCTCTTGAGTATAAATTTTCGCGTAATTTAAGGAAAATATTCGGCAAATCTCATAGTCAGCAAGCATATCCATCCCACAGAGATAACTGACCAGCTGCAGCGGAGATTGAGCATTTACTTGTATATCCTTTTGTATATATTTTACTTGGTTTGAAGTCCAGCGATTTTTTGAGTAAATAATGTAATACCCTGTCATTATGTTTCAATATTCCATTAAAATAGAAATATAATATTTTGTAATAAATACTCTGGTATATAGAGCCTCTTAATTTTCAATTCTGTTGGATATAGTAGATGTTCACTTTGTGTTATTAATAATTCAGTAAAAATTAATCTTGTAAATTCAGAGTGAAAGAACCTCGAGTAGATTGTTCCAGGTAATATTTCAGAAATATCTTGAAAATTCCTTGACTGAATTTAGTTAATAAGTTAATTCTCTTGAAACCTTTTCATTCTTTGCGTCAAGCTACAGTTAAGAGTCAAACTTTCAAATCTAATAAGTGTTTGATGAAGTCATGACGTCATGAAATCATGGTCGAGTGGTAGAGATAATGACTCTCGATTCAGTAGGTTGCGACTGAATTTTAAAAATTTAGTACAATCGTATTTTAACTCATTAAGATAAGGTATGAAAGTTATATAAGTGATAAAGTATGAGGGAGCGTAATGTACTTGCTACAAAAGCTCCATTATACATTTGTTGCACTCCCATAAGTTTTTCTGGAACCCCGACACCGCAAATGCCGTAAAATGGGGAATGATTATGTACATGTATTATTGTCACTGTCTGCATTTTTTTAGATTGTATAACTCTGTAGTTTTTCCCATTATATTCCAGCAAGTTTTATTTGTTTGTCTTCACTATCTTTTTGTGCCTAATCATAATACCAAAGTTTAAAAGATTTTGAACAATTTATCCGCATTTATACATCAGATACATATACATCATATTGGTTTGCAATAATCAGTAAAATTACCAACGATGGCCGTTTAAGGGAAAGTATCATGTAAGCATCTGATGCCTTTTCGCACATCTCGGAGTTAAGCCTTTTAGTTCTTTTCGCGTACCAGTTACCTCTTCCTTTCTTCTGTAAGAAATTGATCTCAATTATCACCTTTATTTATGTAAGTGCTCCTATCAACTTAAGCCTTAATATTAAAAAATATATAAATACGAGTACTTTGCAAATGTTGGTCCTCTACAAAGTGTTAAAAGCAACTCGGCTGAGTTGCGGTTAGTTTACGATTTCTGGTTAGAAATTCCCTAAGTTATATTAATTAGTTTATGTATTCAGATGCGTAAACTGATTGATCTACAAGTCCATATAGGGGGTTTCTGATTGATTATTGCAATAATTATTAAAATATTACCTTAAGGTTTTTGAAAAATGGTGGTTACACAGTTAATCTTGATGAAATAAACTTAAAAACTTATTAAAACGAAATTTTTGTAACACAGTAAAGTTTACATATGTTTCCACAGGGTGATTCATAATTATTAAATCAAACGGAAATAGTAGATTCCTGATGCAAAAAGAAGACTAAAAATTCTAACTTAGCCGTAAATAAAGTTGCACGTCTGAGACATTAGCCCTCCAAAGCCTCTATTAAATTTAGCAAATAGTATTTTGTGTAAATAAGTAATACATGGTGTTTATTAAGGGTGGGTCATTATTAAAATGTTATAAAACTATTTCCTCCATCCATTAATTTGAAAATGTTTTATTATCTTTCGTGCAGAATGGTTTATAACGTTTCTAGATTGTGTAACAAAATGGAACCTTATAAGTCATACAATTTCCGAAATATTATTTGTTTTTCTTAATTTTAGTGAATACTTCTATCCGCTTGAGGAATCTACCATTTCCATTAATTCACTAACTATTGTGAATCTCCCCTATATATTTGCAATGTATGGTATTCCAGAAAGTGCTACTTTACTTTATACATTTTTATCTATGGGAATTCTTTTGAGCTACAGTGGGCATAACTTTTTGATGTTTACCTTTCTGGCAATGCATCCTTGCCCTTTTTACTAGTAGAATTTGGGTCAACTCCAATTAGCCAAATAGTAACTTGTAACACCAGTAACCAAGTAGTAGTGTACATTTAAATTCCTTTAGGAAAATACACAGTTTTGAAGTTCCTCTTCGTTTTCTATGTAAGCGATGTAAGAATTCTCCAGTGTGACATAAAGATATATGAAAGAGTATGCGATACTATCATTTTCTACTTTTTCTATTTAATTCATAGATGAATTTTATCACCTCGGCTTTATCAACGTCACTCATGAGTTATTATACGCATAACCAATAATAATTAGTCTATGACAAGACTTGGTTAGTTGATAAACGGCATCTTTCATTTGTCTGTTGATCGTAGATACAATTTCGGGATTGCTATAATTTGGCATAAAGGGTGTAGATCTCTTGTCCATCTATTTTAGACAAGTAAGTTTACTTTAAGTCGTTTTCCATTTTTGTTGGTCTCGTTCTTTTACATCTTCCAAATATAGTATAACTCCTGTCATGTCTTACTGGTCAACACCATTAAATCTAATACCACTGGTTCGCCCAAACTGTGTCCAACATCTGCAACTTTTCCAGTATAAATCGGAACTTCATGAACCAATACAGTACTGTCTGTCCTAATCCACATTTTATATCCCCGCAATTATCCCTTTTTGTGATATACGAGGACTACTAGCCCTTATAACTGAGTAGTTTCTTCACCATAATCAGATCTATGCCCAAAACAAACATTTTAACTCTGATTTATTGGCAGGCGTGAATGGTACTTGCAGTTGCGTGGAAGATAAATTTCTTACAAAAACTAAAATATATTTAGAAAATCTCCTGAAAACAAAAACAGAAAATATTCATATGGATTTTCAAATCCATCAGAAACTTGAGGTTGGGGACCAATAGTTTTTTTGAAGGGTGAAACAATCATTGAAAATTTGTTTCTTTTCCAAATAAAGTTGCACTGCTTAACCAAATTAGAAATCAGTTGAGCTATTGAGTCATTGAGCTATCGTATGCTAATAATCATGTTCCAAAGAAAATTTGTTCATTTGAAATGTTTAGCCGCATTATGTTTTGAAGAAAACTCGTCACTTTGAAACTGCTCATATGTGACGTACTAGAAGCTTCTAGACCATCCACTGCCGTTCAATCAGTAGTTACCTTATAATAATCAAATTGCTCTAAATTAATTTCGACAACATTTGCCACAGGTATCGCATCGTTTGGTTAATGCGACTCACACTCTGATAGAATTTCATCTAAAACATTTTGAAGTTCATCAGCGTTAAGTTGTTCGGGCTTCTTCGCCGTAATTACTCTGCTATAAACATTTGCAAAGATCAATTGTCAGATAGTTTGCCATTTTTATATGAAAACGATTATAGAATGTTTGCATTTTGTGGCCTAGTGGTTAAGTGATTAGTAAAAAGTTGCACGATTTATTATAATGTACCTGTCAATTGTTTCGACAACTAAGCTGTCATAACCAAAGGTAATGGAATTAAAATATAAAACAAAAATAATAACAACATCCTGAAAAATCTAATTACGCCAAACACCTTTTAGAAGATAATCATGCAATGACTCAAAATAATATCGAATTCCTGCATTTTTTGTAATAACAAACTTAGAAATTTTAGAAGCTTTCAAAATATACAAACACAAATTCAGGGTACCTTTAATAATATACAGATTGAGCTCAGATTACTGGAAGTGTTAAATATTTAATTTTTATTATTTTTATCTAGTTGTTTATTTGTAGTTGTTACCATAGTGATGTATTTGTTTCTATTTATATTATCTTTGATAATGACAGCTTACCTGTTGAAACAATTGTCAAATAAATTACAATAAATTGTGAAACTTTTTACTAATCAGCTTTATTTATTTCATGCTTATGGAAACATGGGTTTCACCAAATAAGGCAATAAACAATAAACAGTATCTAAAGTTGCTTAGTTTTTCGATTTTGGTGCTCTAAGATTTCTATGGTTCAGAATGTGACAATTTCGGAAATTTTAAAATCGTATGTATTAAACTAGATATTTTAGATATAAAGTTTCAGATTGCGAACCTTTTAATTCCATAACTTTCATAAATTGGAGAATAGAGTTTCAGTGTTCCTGGATTCCAATAATTCCTCAATTCGTCGTTCCAAATTTGAAATGCAAGAATCTTTAAGTTCATGATTTTTTAGATATTCCAAGATTTCAATCTATTAGAATTAAGTTTCAAAATAATATATTAAAGTATTAGTTTCATAAGACACGCGCCCGAGTTTAGAAAAAGGACAAGTGCGCTAAAACGTCTTATGAAACGAGTACTTTATACTATTTTTTCTATTGGCGTTATTTCATTATTAAATAATTAAAAAATACTTAGTTTTAAAAAAGTGTGTTAGGGATATTTTGGTAAGTAGCACGACAGTTGGCAACACTAGAAATTATGCAATTGTTTTTCACATAAGCTCGTTAACTTTAGGTAATTCGCGCGACGTAGAAATTCCTTCTTGTCTAATACACACAAAGCCCGCTGCTAAGCAGCAGGACTTCGTTCAAATTTCCCAGATGTATTATACGTACTGTTGAAAATTATTATAGATTCAAAAGTAGAATGTATGCCAATATATGTATTTGTGACATAAATGATAATTGCTACTTAATGAATGAAAAAATTGGATGAAATAAAAATAATTATATTTCATTTCATAGAATAAATACCTTATTTGTTAAAAAAATTAATGAGGTATAAATTCAATAGTATTTTCAGCAAAGAATGATTTTTGTTAACAAAAATAATTATTCATTGGATCTTTTTGATATTATACGGTAAAGATATATAATTTAATGGAACTGGATTTTATTACGTTAAGTTTATCGTGAGCATATTAATAATAATAATAATAATAATAACTACTACAACCCATTACCTAAACCAAGGCCACAGAAGCTATAAGCTTGTGCGAGAGGGAGGGGGCGATTATTATTATTATGTAGGCCCAATGTGCGGCTGCAGCCGACTTACAGATGGAACACCGCAAATCCCACATTTGTGTCACAGCTAAGGAAAACTGCAGAAAACCTTAACCAGATCTGCCGGCGCCGGGAGTCGATCGCGGGCCGCTTGGGTGAAAGTCCGGCACGCCAGACATTACACTACTAAGGCTGTTAACAATGTATGCAATGTATTGCACATACATAACGCAATGCATCACATATGATGACAGTATCAAAATTTACAATTTCATTAATAATAAAGTAAAAACTGTTATCCATGCCCGTAACGGGGCAGGGTCGACGGCGCGCTGCTTCTTACAATGGTACATAGTTTAGCGAGCGTTGCATTCGAGTTACAAAAGTTCACTGCGTAATTAAGATAAGCTTGACATTCTAAGAACAGCTGTCTAACAGTGATATCAACTTTAAAAAATAAAATGTTACTGTTTCCAGTATTCTAAAAAATTTCATTAGGATGCGCAAATATAAAAATGAAGTTTATTAATGTTTTACGATTTTCTAAGGTTCTAGATAAGAACGCGTACGTACCATCACAAACATAATATTTTCCCAATCTAAAAACAACATGTCTTGTAATAATCACATTTGTAGTATACTGCCAATTGCATATTATGATATTTGGTTATATATGTGATTCGGGATATGGACAATCCCATGGAAAGATTTTCCAACATGGAGTTAATTTAGAGGTATTAATTTTATAGAAATATGGTACAAAATGAAGTATTACTGTTGGTATACCCAAATGAAGCAAATACTTTTGTTAATTTAACCAGTTTTTTTGGCAGACACACTTTAGCAATCTGTATTTTTAAGGTGGCCAGATTTCTAAATCAATGAAGCGGGACATTAGGGATGCCCTCCATAAATGATTTATTAAGCAACCTTTTCGAACAATTTTTGAATGATTTTTAGATGTGCAATCCATTGACCGAAAACTTTGATCTTATTTATTGTTTCCAGCCTTACTTTGTGGAACTCCAGAATCATAAAATAAATAAATATTAGTAAAAAGTTTCACAGTATTTATTGAATTATAACCTGACAATATTGTTTCGACAGTTAAGCTGTCATCATCAAAGGTAATATAAATATAAACAAACACGTCGCTAAGGTAAATACAAAAAATAGGTAACAAGATAAAAATAATCAGAATTAGATATCTAACACTTCCAATAACGGAGAATTACTGAGCTCAATCTGTAAGTCGGCTGCAGCCGCACATTGGGCCTACATAATAATAATAATCGCCCCCTCCCTCCCGCACAAGCTTATAGCTTCTGGGGCCTTGGTGTAGGCTATGGGTTGTAGTAGTTAATATTATTATTCATTAAAAGTCCCTGAGTTTGTGTTTGTATATATCAAAAGCTTCTAAAATGTCTAAATCTGCGTTTGTTATTACAAAAATGTAGAAATTTAATAGTATTATTTTGAGTAGTAATTGTGTGATTTTGTTCTAAAAGATGTTTGGCATAAATAGATTTTTCAGAAAAATTCCTGAGAAATCTAATTATGCCAAACATTTTTTCGCACAATTTTTTATGAAAAATTAAAATAAAGGTGGCTGTATTCCGATTTCAATTTTTCTTTAAAATAAGGTGCCACCAAGATAGAATTGTCATTTCAAATTTTAAAGTTCAAGTTGCAGGGGATAAGAGGTAGGATGCAGAATCTTGACGATACTACATTTAAATGCCCCCTCGAAAAATCAAACGACACGTTTTTGTCGAAATTGATATTTTGTATATTTTAAGAGATACTCGAGGTGGAAAGTTTTTAAATAAACACACTGTATATTTCAATCATTATGCTTGGTTACTATGCGATGCCACCTAGCATGTAAATATTGTTAATGCATGTAAGATAAATAGATGTATTCTTCCTACAGGACGGTTATCGGAAGAAGCTCAGGAATCCCAAAATAAAGATTATCGTGAGTATCGGTATCGGCAAAATTTTACCCGAAGAATTTCACGACAAGAAAACAATAGAATATCTTAAAGTGATTTTTAATTTTCTCCAATCCTATTATTACCGGTGTATCCAAACTGCGCTGATGATAATCCTTTACCTGATAGGAATAGCAGCAGTGCGCTGACGCTCTAAATGGTCTCGATAATCTCCTAGCCTAACTGCGCTGCACCCCGCTGGACAGTCATATAAGATAGATTAAATATTAAATTAAAGTACAAAATTTAACTTGTCCCATGACGACTGCCAATAAATGATTTTCTATAAATATATTGCTAAAAAACAAAGTGAATAAAACCTATATATTAACATCAAAAATTTAAGTATTAAGTTTTTGATGTTAATATATAGGTTTTATTCACTTTGTTTTTTAGCAATATATTTATAGAAAATCATTTATTGGCAGTCGCCATGGGACAAGTAAAATTTTGTACTTTAATTTAATATTTAATCTATCTTATATGACTGTCCAGCGGGGTGCAGCGCAGTTAGGCTAGGAGATTATCGAGACCATTTAGAGCGTCAGCGCACTGCTGCTATTCCTATCAGGTAAAGGATTATCATCAGCGCAGTTTGGATACACCGGTAATAATAGGATTGGAGAAAATTAAAAATCACTTTAAGATATTCTATTGTTTTCTTGTCGTGAAATTCTTCGGGTAAAATTTTGCCGATACCGATACTCACGATAATCTTTATTTTGGGATTCCTGAGCTTCTTCCGATAACCGTCCTGTAGGAAGAATACATCTATTTATCTTACATGCATTAACAATATTTACATGCTAGGTGGCATCGCATAGTAACCAAGCATAATGATTGAAATATACAGTGTGTTTATTTAAAAACTTTCCACCTCGAGTATCTCTTAAAATATACAAAATATCAATTTCGACAAAAACGTGTCGTTTGATTTTTCGAGGGGGCATTTAAATGTAGTATCGTCAAGATTCTGCATCCTACCTCTTATCCCCTGCAACTTGAACTTTAAAATTTGAAATGACAATTCTATCTTGGTGGCACCTTATTTTAAAGAAAAATTGAAATCGGAATACAGCCACCTTTATTTTAATTTTTCATAAAAAATTGTGCGAAAAAATGTTTGGCATAATTAGATTTCTCAGGAATTTTTCTGAAAAATCTATTTATGCCAAACATCTTTTAGAACAAAATCACACAATGACTACTCAAAATAATACTATTAAATTTCTACATTTTTGTAATAACAAACGCAGATTTAGACATTTTAGAAGCTTTTGATATATACAAACACAAACTCAGGGACTTTTAATGAATAATAATATTAACTACTACAACCCATAGCCTACACCAAGGCCCCAGAAGCTATAAGCTTGTGCGGGAGGGAGGGGGCGATTATTATTATTATGTAGGCCCAATGTGCGGCTGCAGCCGACTTACAGATTGAGCTCAGTAATTCTCCGTTATTGGAAGTGTTAGATATCTAATTCTGATTATTTTTATCTTGTTACCTATTTTTTGTATTTACCTTAGCGACGTGTTTGTTTATATTTATATTACCTTTGATGATGACAGCTTAACTGTCGAAACAATATTGTCAGGTTATAATTCAATAAATACTGTGAAACTTTTTACTAATATTTATTTATTTTATGATTCTGGAGTTCCACAAAGTAAGGCTGGAAACAATAAATAAGATCAAAGTTTTCGGTCAATGGATTGCACATCTAAAAATCATTCAAAAATTGTTCGAAAAGGTTGCTTAATAAATCATTTATGGAGGGCATCCCTAATGTCCCGCTTCATTGATTTAGAAATCTGGCCACCTTAAAAATACAGATTGCTAAAGAGTGTCTGCCAAAAAAACTGGTTAAATTAACAAAAGTATTTGCTTCATTTGGGTATACCAACAGTAATACTTCATGTTGTACCATATTTCTATAAAATTAATACCTCTAAATTAACTCCATGTTGGAAAATCTTTCCATGGGATTGTCCATATCCCGAATCACATATATAACCAAATATTATAATATGCAATTGGCAGTATACTACAAATGTGATTATTACAAGACATGTTGTTATTAGATTAGGAAAATATTATGTTTGTGATGGTACGTACGCGTTCTTATCTAGAACCTTAGAAAATCGTAAAACATTAATAAACTTCATTTTTATATTTGCGCATCCTAATGAAATTTTTTAGAATACTGGAAACAGTAACATTTTATTTTTTAAAGTTGATATCACTGTTAGACAGCTGTTCTTAGAATGTCAAGCTTATCTTAATTACGCAGTGAACTTTTGTAACTCGAATGCAACGCTCGCTAAACTATGTACCATTGTAAGAAGCAGCGCGCCGTCGACCCTGCCCCGTTACTGGCATGGATAACAGTTTTTACTTTATTATTAATGAAATTGTAAATTTTGATACTGTCATCATATGTGATGCATTGCGTTATGTATGTGCAATACATTGCATACATTGTTAACAGCCTTGGTAGTGTAATGCCTGGCGTGCCGGACTTTCACCCAAGCGGCCCGCGATCGACTCCCGGCGCCGGCAGATCTGGTTAAGGTTTTCTGCAGTTTTCCTTAGCTGTGACACAAATGTGGGATTTGCGCTGTTCCATCTGTAAGTCGGCTGCAGCCGCACATTGGGCCTACATAATAATAATAATCGCCCCCTCCCTCCCGCACAAGCTTATAGCTTCTGTGGCCTTGGTTTAGGTAATGGGTTGTAGTAGTTATTATTATTATTAATATGCTCACGATAAACTTAACGTAATAAAATCCAGTTCCATTAAATTATATATCTTTACCGTATAATATCAAAAAGATCCAATGAATAATTATTTTTGTTAACAAAAATCATTCTTTGCTGAAAATACTATTGAATTTATACCTCATTAATTTTTTTAACAAATAAGGTATTTATTCTATGAAATGAAATATAATTATTTTTATTTCATCCAATTTTTTCATTCATTAAGTAGCAATTATCATTTATGTCACAAATACATATATTGGCATACATTCTACTTTTGAATCTATAATAATTTTCAACAGTACGTATAATACATCTGGGAAATTTGAACGAAGTCCTGCTGCTTAGCAGCGGGCTTTGTGTGTATTAGACAAGAAGGAATTTCTACGTCGCGCGAATTACCTAAAGTTAACGAGCTTATGTGAAAAACAATTGCATAATTTCTAGTGTTGCCAACTGTCATGCTACTTACCAAAATATCCCTAACACACTTTTTTAAAACTAAGTATTTTTTAATTATTTAATAATGAAATAACGCCAATAGAAAAAATAGTATAAAGTACTCGTTTCATAAGACGTTTTAGCGCACTTGTCCTTTTTCTAAACTCGGGCGCGTGTCTTATGAAACTAATACTTTAATATATTATTTTGAAACTTAATTCTAATAGATTGAAATCTTGGAATATCTAAAAAATCATGAACTTAAAGATTCTTGCATTTCAAATTTGGAACGACGAATTGAGGAATTATTGGAATCCAGGAACACTGAAACTCTATTCTCCAATTTATGAAAGTTATGGAATTAAAAGGTTCGCAATCTGAAACTTTATATCTAAAATATCTAGTTTAATACATACGATTTTAAAATTTCCGAAATTGTCACATTCTGAACCATAGAAATCTTAGAGCACCAAAATCGAAAAACTAAGCAACTTTAGATACTGTTTATTGTTTATTGCCTTATTTGGTGAAACCCATGTTTCCATAAGCATGAAATAAATAAAGCTGATTAGTAAAAGTTTTCACAATTTATTGTAATTTATTTGACAATTGTTTCAACAGGTAACCTGTCATTATCAAAGATAATATAAATAGAAACAAATACATCACTAAGGTAACAACTACAAATAAACAACTAGATAAAAATAATAAAAATTAAATATTTAACACTTCCAGTAATCTGAGCTCAATCTGTATATTATTAAAGGTACCCTGAGTTTGTGTTTGTATATTTTGAAAGCTTCTAAAATTTCTAAGTTTGTTATTGTTTACGAAAAATGCAGGAATTCGATATTATTTTGAGTCATTGCATGATTATCTTCTAAAAGGTGTTTGGCGTAATTAGATTTTTCAGGATGTTGTTATTATTTTTGTTTTATATTTTAATTCCATTACCTTTGGTTATGACAGCTTAGTTGTCGAAACAATTGACAGGTACATTATAATAAATCGTGCAACTTTTTACTAATCACTTAACCACTAGGCCACAAAACTCAAACATTCTATAATCGTTTTCATATAAAAATGGCAAACTATCTGACAATTGATCTTTGCAAATGTTTATAGCAGAGTAATTACGGCGAAGAAGCCCGAACAACTTAACGCTGATGAACTTCAAAATGTTTTAGATGAAATTCTATCAGAGTGTGAGTTACATTAACCAAACGATGCGATACCTGTGGCAACTTTGTCGAAATTAATTTAGAGCAATTTGATTATTATAATGTAACTACTGATTGAACGGCAGTGGATGGTCTAAAAGCTTCTAGTACGTCGCATATGAGCAGTTTCAAAGTGACGAGTTTTCTTCAAAACATAATGCGGCTAAACATTTCAAAGGAACAAATTTTCTTTGGAACATGATTATTAGCATACGATAGCTCAATGACTCAATAGCTCAACTGATTTCTAATTTGGATAAGTAGTGCAACTTTATTTGGAAAAGAAACAAATTTTCAATGAATGTTTTACCCTTCAAAAAAACTATTGGTCCCCAACCTCAAGTTTCTGATGGATTTGAAAATCCATATGAATATTTTCTGTTTTTGTTTTCAGGAGATTTTCTAAATATATTTTAGTTTTTGTAAGAAATTTATCTTCCACGCAACTGCAAGAACCATTCACGCCTGCCAATAAATCAGAGTTAAAATGTTTGTTTTGGGCATAGATCTGATTATGGTGAAGAAACTACTCAGTTATAAGGGCTAGTAGTCCTCGTATATCACAAAAAGGGATCTTCTTGTAATTGCGGGGATATAAAATGTGGATTAGCACAGACAGTACTGTATTGATTCATGAAGTTCCGATTTATACTGGAAAAGTTGCAGATGTTGGACACAGTTTGGGCGAACCAGTGGTATTAGATTTAATGGTATTATTTATTTGGAACATTTACGGGAAAAATTAAAAAGTCAGAATTTCTCTGTTAATTTCTTTACACATGTAAAGCAGATGGATAATTTACAAAAAGATAATATGTATCCAATTATCCAAGTTGACCAGTAAGACATGACAGGAGTTATACTATATTTGGAAGATGTAAAAGAACGAGACCAACAAAAATGGAAAACGACTTAAAGTAAACTTACTTGTCTAAAATAGATGGACAAGAGATCTACACCTTTTATGCCAAATTATAGCAATCCCGAAATTGTATCTACGATGAACAGACAAATGAAAGATGCTGCTTATCAACTAACCAAGTCTTGTCATAGACTAATTATTATTGGTTATGCGTATAATAACTCATGAGTGACATTGATAATATATTGCTAAAAAACAAAGTGAATAAAACCTATATATTAACATCAAAAATTTAAGTATTAAGTTTTTTGTCTTGGAATCAAGTCAGATTTCTCCGTTCACGTAGTGTTGGGCGGTGACAATACCTATATGTAGGAAAAAAATAAATCACAAAAAAATGTTATACATATATTTTGACTTAAATTCTATACATTTATTTATACATTCTACATAATATTATATTTATGCACACAAACACTAAAAACTACTACAGACTAACAAAACACCAAAAGTAAGCATGTTTAATTATAAAAATTAAGAAAATTTTGCACAAACAATATTTACATGTTAACTACCAATATTAAAAAAATTAAAACAGTTTAGAATAATGGTATGATACAGCTTTAACGTATTCAAACCTGTCTATTTCCCCACCCTTATATTTGTCTACCAATTTTTCTAAATATTTCAACTTGTCTTTGTGTTTTGAATTATGAATAATAACAGCTGCCAAATTTGTACTATTCATTTTAAGATAACTATCTATTTGAAATTCTTTGATAATTTCTATGAACTGGCAAATATTTGGATGGGCGGAATAAAAGCTTTTGTTAAATTTGGCATGAAATGACTCGCAACAATTGGTTGTCCTTTGAGCACTAGATGATGCACAAGCCCAAATTTTAGGAGGAAACCGCGCGTCGTCATCAACATAATTATCTACTAAGTAATCTAAAAATTTTCTTACTTTAATATCGTTTACTTCTAATGCCCCAAAATCAAAAGCAAAGCAATCTCCAATGTTTTCTGGTTCTACAAAAGTTAAGCCAAACACCCAATGCAAAAGTTTGCTGGTATCTGAATTAACATTTTTGTAGGCATTGATAAGACCCAAACTTTGAATTTTTCGCATCCAAGACTGCGCTAAATCAAATCGACAACCAATTATTTGCACATCTTTCCACATTTTTTTAATTGCGAAATGAATTGATTCTTCGAAATCCGCTACAACCGATTTTGGTTGAAATAGCAAATTATGATTTTGACTAAACTTGAATATGGATTCAAAAACATACAAATATGATTGACTACATTTATTCGGCAATAGGCAAAACACTAGAGGAATGTAATGCCCATTTTTCACACCGTGTATCGAAAACATTTGATGGAAAAATTTGGGACAGTAATTAAAAGTACCGTCAACAAAAATAGTGTCACATGAGCAAAGGAATTTTATATTACTTAAACAAGAAAATATTGCAATATTTGTACGGTAATTATTTTCTAAAAGGAAGTTCTCGTTTTTACATGTTGATATTTGTAATTGGTCTAGAAACTCATGAGTTTCCCTAATATTTTTCGGTAAAACAGGTAAATGACTTCGGCGACTGTTATAAATACACTTACGTATGTTATATATATGTCGTTAAAATTTAGATTCTCGAGTCCTTGTTCAGACTGAATCAATTCTCGGTGAATTAACTTTGATGGTTTTTCACAAAGATCTTCACAAGCTTTTCGCTTCACGCTGTTAGAAATTGCCTGTCTTTGAAGCGTTCTACTTGGAGTGTGATTGTGGTTAATTTGTTTATCTAAAACAAAAAAAAAATTATGTCACAATTGTAACACTAACATCTAAATTCAAAGAAATTATGGATTATCACTTACCAATAATCACAGAAACCATTTCATCAGTGAATAATTTAGACGTACAATTTTTTTGACTGCACCTCCACTTCAGGCCAAGTTGAGTTTTTTCAGCTTTCCGAAACTTGAAGTTTTCAAAAATTACAAGGTTATTATCACGCTGACTCAAAATTGTCTCCATGTTTAATAATAATAATAGATAGTTTGCTCGACGGTGTCGCACAAAACAATAAATAACATCCCAAATTTGGTGTCTACTGATATTAGTAATTACGAAAGAGAGGGTTGAGAACAACCCCTACCATTCAAAATACTAAGAAAAACCCAATTTACAAAGATTTGGAATTTCCGTAATTTTATGTTCTTATCATGCTGAGTGGAAATCAGCGGGATATCAGCGGAGATATGCCCAGAGATTTATCCAGCCTTTTGGGTCTATAGGATTAACGCAGGTAAATCAGCGCACTTTTGCCCCGTCCATTATTACCACCTATCAGAGAAAATGCCCAAAAAAATACTAAGTTCATAACGATGCGATGTGCTGAATACATATACCGTGAGATCATTTAAATTTAAAATTAAAGTAGGCGGGAATTTTTTTATACGTTTGGCGATCCTGCCAATTGACTCGCTGTGTAAATTAGAGGTTATGCAGTTTTATGTTCTAGATTAAACATTTTGGAGCGTCACTTTGACAATTCAAATCAAACTGTGAAGTGAACAGTTAGTGTTGCCAATCTAATTTAAAAATCACAGCCAACTTTAATTATAAATTCAAATGATCTCGTGGTATTAAACTGTCCGGAACGGAAGTACAAACATTCTCTGTTGCAGATAGTGAGACTAATCAAGCACCAAGATTCTAGAATAATAAAAACATATAACTGATACAATGCAACACAAAACATGTACCCTTATGGGTGTAAATAACTTCGTCCCGCCAGATCATGAAACTATGTACAAGTTAATTTACTATGTAAGTTTTTGCAAATATCTCAAGAACCGCTGGCCCTACGAAGAAAATATAACAGACCAGACAGATATTATTTTTTGTAGAAAACTAAATTATCTATGCTTTTTATTTAATTTAATTTATTTTTCGTAAAATTAATATTTTAAAAGTTATTACACTGTGAAGTTTCTACTATACAAAAACGGTCTCTTATATTTTTTTCGTAGGACTTGTTGTTCTTGAGATATTTGCAGGAACGCATTTACCACGATGTGGCTGAAGCATACCCGCCTCACCAGGATCGGTTTTATACTGAGGATCGACTCTCTAACAAATTTCAATAATAAAATTGCTGTTGCAACTTGATGTAAAAAAGCCTCTGCGGACTGGACTATAAGTTGTCATCTGATAGTAGGAACACTGGCCTCTACTTTTCATATTTGATGGAAAAAGAGAACAACTTGAAATCACTAGAACCATCGCCTATTATGCTTGAAAATGTAAAAGATGAGGATTGTGTATTGAGAAACTTTGAAATGAAATACCTGTGTAGTGTACTAGGTAAGCCAAATAGTTTTCAACTAGTCTGACAAAGCACACAGTGTCATTTTTGCGAAAGAAGTCTGGATCGAGGACATTCTTATTTCTGAATGTTATAGTTACTATATAAAATCAGTGTAGATATAGCACATGTAGTTTTGATACTTCCTAGACTAGTAACCAAAGGCACCATTAGAACTGCAACATGTTTACTACTACTATTTCTTTAGGACAATTTAAGGAGCTGCGTCGTGCATAATTTATGTATGCGCCCTCAATTTATCTATCGTGATTTTTTAAAAATAGGATAAGCTACCAAAGTGGAAAAGGCTTCTCAAAAAGTAGGGTCCCTAGGTTAGTCTGATGTGTAAAACACCACTATATATTAAGGATAGTGTATATTAAAAATTAAAAATGACATTAGAAAAATAAAAATACAAATATGTAATAGTATATTGTGCTACAAGTGCAGAAAAGTGCCAATTCCTCACGCGTGTGAAATTGGCGTTTCTGCACGCGTTACACACTATACTTTATCTACGACCACAAAAAAGTTAGAAACCACCAAAAGCTACGAAAAATATTTAACCTAGAGTTTTTACTCGTATATTTTCTACGTGAAATCTCTGACAATAAATTAAGAAGTAATGTGAGCAGCTTCCACGATGTTTGGAGGTGTACAAGTATACACTCCATTTTCCCATCATCAGATTCACTTATGAGCAATCTTAAATTTTTAAAGACAATAGTAACATTATAATCTGTATAATTCCAGTCAATCTACTATGTTATATACTACTTACAGCTAAACAATCATACGTATGAATTTGAGATTTTTCGAAAGGAATGAAAATAACAAATGTTATTAAAAAAACAGTAAAGTGTATATATAATTTATAAATTAAATAAATAACTGATAATTAATAAATGAAATATGTTGATTAAATACAGAAATCTTTTTTAACAAAAATAATTACTAATATACGCAACCGTTTTGAGGTGAAAACTTTTCACACAAACGTCAACATCGTGTAGCACGTGTTTTTGTTCGCATTCTGGGTCAAATCTGATTTGTTTAAAAAATTCGGTCTACTGAAAATCCTTGGGAACGCGACACCTATATACTATTTACATGAGGTACATAGTATACCAGTATATTGTAACGTTCTTTTTCAAATAATAATACAAGTGCTGTTTAAATCGTCTATTCACAAACAAATATTTATTCCTATACACTAATGAATACACTATAAATTAACGCTATGATTATAAACCATTAAAAACTATTATTTACAGACTATGAATTTCTAATACAACATTTATATTCACTATTTATTTTGTAATACACAGTTAATGACTTGCTGTTGACTGCCTCTCTTTTATCCGCAATCCGCTTTTATATCCTCATATAAACGCACCAGAAATCGCTGGAACCTTCTATGTATTCTTAGAAAATGCTAGAATAAACCACGTCTGATTTACATGCTTGTGCGATGCGTCATTTTCTCGAAGGCAACAGAACACACCACCTGTCGCTCGAAAAGAGGTTCGTTCCTTTTCTCTCCCGTTACACTGCCCCCCTCTTCAAGTCTGTTCTGTCCCAGAACAGGTTTTATGCTCTGGTTCCTGTAGAACGGGTCATGACGATATCGACAGTCTTCACCTCGACTACACGTTCCATTACGGTAGAAATAACAGTCTACACTCTTCGTTGGCCTTAATGCGGGCTGTGGGTCAAAACTGCAGACGAAGATCTTGACGTCCGTACCTCTAAAGACAACTTCCAGCATGTTTCTAACGATTCTCCAATCCAGCTGGTCCCGCCCACAGCCGAGTTTGGGAACTGCCAATTTGTTAATTCCCCTGGTAAGCAACTCGATTCTCAAATTCCATAGTGCCCTCCACAAGTCGGCGTAACTCGGTTTCTGGTAGTAAAACTGCTTGGTTACCAAGTAGTAAATGGATCGGTCATGATCAGGCAAGCGTAAGGATTTACCAACAGAGGGATTTTGTTCTCGAAGTTCATTCAGCCGTCCAAATTTATTTCTAAACACTACTGCGATCCCCCTGGACATACGGAGATCCGCGGAGACACAGTGGGCAATGGAATAATCACCAGGGACCCGGAAGAGATCTTGTTGCATCTCAGTCGTGACTCCGAATCGCGCTTTTCTAGTTCCAGAGAACGCAGCCATAAATTCTCTAAAGGTTGGCTGATCATCTTCAGGCCTTACGATTTTGATAGCCACCTCGGCCTCATCTTTCCGATCTGGGACTGCGTCATTATTTCCCTCACAGTGCGCCAGACGATTGGAGTGTACCACCTTTGGTTTCCCCCTTGGCAATTTCTGGATGCGATAAATCAAGTCATTTATTCGTTTCTTCACCTGGTATGGACCCTCCCAATTTCGCTGTAACTTTGGAGAATAGCCACGACGCCTTTGCGGGTTGTATAACCAGACAAGCTCTCCAGGTTGAAACCCTCCTTCTTGGGCTCTCACATCGTACGTAGCCTTCATCCGGTCACTCGCGATTCGACTATTATTTCGGGTTCGGTCGTGAATATCCTCCAACTTCTTCTTTAAGTTGATGACATAATCATTTCCAGCTACCTCCTGCTCTATAGGTGGAGACCCAAATTCCAGATCACACGGTAACCGTAACTCGCGTCCAAACATTACAGACGCTGGTGACTGACCGGTTGTTTCGTGGACCGATGCACGATAAGCCATCAGGAACAGATGCAGGTATTGGTCCCAGTCTCGTTGATGATCGGAGACGACCTTGGCCAAATATTTGCCCATTGTCCGATTCATGCGTTCTACCATTCCATCGGACTGCGGATGTAACGGTGTGGTCCGAGTCTTGCGAATGCCCAACAATCGACAGACTTCTCCAAAGAGTACAGACTCGAAATTACGGCCTTGATCCGAATGCAGCTCCATGGGCACTCCGAAACGACTGAAGAACTCTTTGACTAGTACGTCAGCAACAGTCGCAGCTTCCTGGTTTGGTAGGGCATATGCTTCTGGCCATTTGGTAAAATAGTCCATTGCCACTAAGATGTATTTATTCCCATCGTCAGTTTCGGGAAATGGTCCGGCAATGTCTATAGCTATTCTCTCCAGAGGACTACCCACATTGTACTGCCTCATGGGTGCTCTTCGTTTCCCCAAGGGTCCATTGCCAGTGGCACATAGTTCACATTTCCGGCACCACTCCTTCACGTCTTCTTTACAGTTGACCCAATAAAAACGCTCCCTAACTTTCTCCAAGGTCTTTTTCACACCGAAGTGTCCTCCGGAGGCACCGTCATGGAGATGTCGCAATACTGTAGCCACTCGGCTTCTTGGAACCACGAACTGAGACCTAATGGTGGTGCCATCTTCACTCTCCAGTACTCGCTTCAGGAGATCGTCTTCCACCTTCAAGGACTCCCATTGGGCCCAATATGCTTTGAGCGTTCTGTTGAAAGGGCTGACGGCCTCCCAGGCAGGCCTTTCTCCCACGCGCTTCCATTCCAGTACCATTTTTAGTTCGGGATCAGCCTCCTGCTGTCGTTGCAATTCTTCCGGCAACCAATTGTCGTTGACGATGGTAGTCCTTAATACTTGGCAAACCCTCTCTTCCAAACGAGAGCAATGACGGCAATCCGTTGGACAGGGTCTTCTTGAAAGAGCATCGGCATTTCGATGACTAGTGCCCGCTCGATGTTCGGTGTCAAAGTCGTATCCTTGTAATCGTTCGATCCACCTTGCGACCTGGCCTTCAGTATTACGGAATTGTAGAAGCCATTTCAACGCTGCATGGTCCGTCCTCAATAAAAACTTCCGTCCGTACAAGTATTTGTAAAAGTGCTCAACGGACTTCACGACGGCCAATAGTTCTTTTCTGGTCACACAATAATTCCTTTCGGCTTTAGACAAAACCTTACTAAAATAGCCGATGACCTTTTCTTGTCCATCCTGTATCTGAGAAAGTACACCCCCAATGGCCAGATTACTTGCATCTGTGTCAAGTATGAATTTCCCTTCTGTCCGTGGATAACTCAATATTGGTGCGGTTGTCAGGGCACGCTTCAGCTGTTGGAAAGCTGTTTCACACTCTCCGCTCCAAACATACTCGCGTCCATCTTCAGTTAGCCTTGTCAGAGGCTTCGCTATATTGGCAAACCCAGGAACGAAACGCCTATAGTAGGTACATAACCCAAGAAAACTACGAACTTGGTGTTTATCTTTCGGTGTTGGCCACTCTTGAACAGCACGAATCTTATCGGGGTCGGCTGCCACTCCATTTTGTGATACGACGTGCCCGAGATATTTCACTTCCTTTCTGAATATGTGGCACTTTTTCGGACTCAGTTTCAGATTGGCTCCACGTAGTCTTCGGAACACTTCCTCTAGATTTTTCAAATGTTCGTTGAATGATTTTCCGACTACAATCACATCATCTAGGTATACCAGGCAGGTCTTCCACGACAACCCTCTCAGGATGGTCTCCATTAGACGCTCAAAGGTGGCCGGAGCGTTACATAGACCAAAAGGCATAACTGTAAACTGCCATAGTCCAGAACCAATAGTGAACGCGGTCTTCTCCCGGTCTTCAGGTTCCATTTCAACTTGCCAATAACCACTCTTCAAGTCCAAAGTCGAAAACCATCGCGAACCAGACAGGGTATCTAACGTGTCGTCGATGCGTGGTAAGGGATAGCTGTCTTTCTTGGTCACGTCATTAAGCTGCCGATAGTCCACACAAAATCTCGTTGACCCGTCCTTCTTACTGACCAGGACCACCGGTGATGCCCATGGACTGCTGGATGGCTCGATGACCCCTTGTTCTTCCATATCAGTAATAATCTTTTCGGCTTCTGCTCGCCTTGCTAGAGGTAGACGCCTCGGCTGCTGACGGACAGGCATAGAGTTGCCTGTATTGATTTTATGTTTTACTATATTTGTCCGTCCCTTCTGGCTATCGTCAAGAGCGAAGATATCTTGGTATCGGTGAACCAAACCCTGTACCTCTTTCACTTCCGTTCTGTTAAGGTCTTCGCACGAACTAGTAACCATACCCACTAATTTTCCACCATGGTCTTTGGGCACTGGTTTTGGAACATCAGCCATACACCTGGCTACTCGGAATACTGGCACACACTGTCCCACAAGGGTACTCTTCTTCAATGTCACCGGATCCACATTAACGTTCATAATTCTCACCGGTACTCTCTTTCCAACCTTGATCAGCGCTTTTCCCACCAGTATGCCACTATGGATCTTCTTATCACAAACAGGCTCCATCATTCGCACACATCCTACCCGAAGATCTCCATCCAAACCCGCCTCGACAACCATCTCGCTTTGACCCGGCAATATCACATCTTCAGTCAGCAAAACCCTTACAACCGGATCTTCTCGTGGGTGCAACGGAAGTTCTTCGTTACCGACCTTCAAAACACCCTCTTTCAAATCCAACGTAAAACCAAATTTTCTCAGGAGGTCCATTCCCAAGATGAAGTCATCAGTGATATCGGCTACCAGCACCTCATGATCACGTTCTTCACTTCCAATGCCAATCTTCATCTTCACCACTCCGCGTGTTGGTATCGCTTCACCTGTTGCTGTACGGAGTTGAGTAGTTGTTGATAACAGCTTCATACTTGATTGTAGAACATCAGGGCGTACGATGGATTTTGTCGCCCCCGTATCAATAAGTAGTGGAACAGTTCGGTTAGCAATTTTCCCATCTACGAACAAACTGCTGGTACTATTGTTTGATGTTACGGCATGGATGGTGATCTTCGGGGCATCTCTACTCAAGGTCAACGTTCGCCCCCACTCGTCGACCTTCTTTAGTTTTCCGACTGCTGAACCTGTTTTGGTTTAGGGCAACGACGTCGTATGTGACCTTGTTCGCCGCAATTCCAACAACGAGGCCCTCGAACTTCTTGATGATTCTTCTTACGGCTTTCTTCCTTCCGAAGAACTCTCAGTACTAACTCTTCTAGGTGATCTTTAGAACCTTCTTCTTCCTCCACAACGGCCCGAACACGCCCGTGACCTCGGGACGCTTGTTTTGCAGCTTCAAATTCTAAAGCGTGAGCAAGCGCATCATCAGTTGTTCTTGGTCGTGCTAGCCTCAATGATTGTTGTGTTTCTCCGTCTCTTAACCCATCAATGAAGGTCTGCACAGCCAGTTGTCCCAGAAATGAATCGGGTGCCGTAGGGTACGCCAATCGGACAAGCCGCGCAACATCGGCTTCAAACTCCTGCAGGCTTTCTCCATTCTTCTGGATACGATTCTTCACTTGCGCGTGATACACTTGTTGAAGATGCGCGTCTCCATATCTCATTTCCAATCTAGACACTAACAATTGGTAATCATTTTCCTGTCCTGCTGGGATTGTTTGCAGGACGTTCAACGCGTCTCCACGCAAAGCCACAGTTAAAGAAACGGCCTTTTCCTTGCCTGTCCATCCGTTGGCCCCAGCGGCCGCCTCAAATTGTTTGTAGTAGGTGGACCAAGGTATCTTTCCATCGAACGTGGGTGGTTTTACTTTTATCCCTACGGCAGGAACCTTTTCTTCTTTAAATTGTTTCTTTACTTCATTAAACGGCCACTCAGAAGTTGAGGGAAACCGTAGTTGCCTCATTCTATCTTCCAGCATTTCGATCATATCGTCTTTCTTAGTTGTTGGTGGTAATTGCATTTGGGCTATTTTCTCTTCTACCATCTTTATTACCCTATCTTGTTCCGCCAATCTACCTTCCAATAGTCCTAACGCACTGGCATTCTCCAAAAATTCGTCGAAAACTTTATCTTCCAACGCTTTGACATTTTCCAACAATTCTCCTTTCATCATTTTAACATTTTCTTCCAGTGCTTTAGTATTTTCAAGTAATTCTTGTTTTAAAATTCTAGAATTCTCTTCGGACTTTTCCAGTAGTTCTTCCATTTTACTTAACAACAAACTAGTATCAATTGCGGGTCCAGGTATTTCGAAGAGGAAACTTTCAGGATCTTCTTGCTGTTCTATAAGCCATTCTTTTAGCCGATTTATTAACACGTTTTTAAGGCCAGTTGTTTCCAAATCTCGTTCTTCCAGTTCATGTTTCAAGTCTATTACTTTCAGATCTTTCAACAATTTCATCGCCATCTTAATTGTTTGTTGAAATTATTTTTAACACTAAAAATTTAATCTCACAGCACTTTATTTAATTATTACGCGATTTTATTTATTTTAAAACCTCACACCTGTAACACCACTGTAACGTTCTTTTTCAAATAATAATACAAGTGCTGTTTAAATCGTCTATTCACAAACAAATATTTATTCCTATACACTAATGAATACACTATAAATTAACGCTATGATTATAAACCATTAAAAACTATTATTTACAGACTATGAATTTCTAATACAACATTTATATTCACTATTTATTTTGTAATACACAGTTAATGACTTGCTGTTGACTGCCTCTCTTTTATCCGCAATCCGCTTTTATATCCTCATATAAACGCACCAGAAATCGCTGGAACCTTCTATGTATTCTTAGAAAATGCTAGAATAAACCACGTCTGATTTACATGCTTGTGCGATGCGTCATTTTCTCGAAGGCGACAGAACACACCACCTGTCGCTCGAAAAGAGGTTCGTTCCTTTTCTCTCCCGTTACAATATGTATAAAAAAACCAAGTTTTAATGTACTGTTTTTACTTACTTAACTTACTTAACCCTTGCGCCCTTCTACCTTGCGGTGTATTGTTTTAAATATTTTAAATTTCAAATTTTGTGGAGTTTTAGCGTGCTATTACGAGTAAAATGTTTTAAATATTTTTTACTTTCTCAAATTATAATGTCGCCGTTCCTTGCGGACCCTGGAGTCGTCGTGCGTCGCCGGCCCTGTCGATATGAGTCATTATTCGATTTTTTTACTTATTGTTCTTTAAATTTTAATTTTTACTTATTTGTTTTAAGAAAAAAAAAATAAAAATTTGTGTTCTAGCTTGTTCTTATGTTAGTCTAGATTGCTTTTGATGTTATGATGCTAAGATGCAACAAGAAAGAAAACGAGAAGAAAACTTTTTCCCAATCTTATTATAAATGAATTGGGTGAAACTGGCGAGGGAGAAAAAGACTTATCTACTAAAATTATAATTTTGATAAAAACGGCTATCTGGAGTTTTTAATATTTTCATGTAAGAAGATTTTGGTTACTTTTCATATTTGCTTTTTATACTTTCGTCTGGTAAATGATAAAGAGAGGGAAGACAAAGTGGATACTTTTCATTCCTAGGGATACAAACTGTATACTTTTCAACCCTATGAAGACAAAAGTACCATTTTGCTCCTTGATTTTAGGAAGTAAAGTAGAACCTTCTGTTAAGGTAATAGAGAACAAATTGTGTAAACCACGACTGAAAAGTGATTTTCCGGGTAAAAACAATCACTTTCTGGGTTAGGTTATCTTTTACTATTTTTTTTACTATACCATTGCCCCATTTGGAAATTAAGGCTAATAATGATGTTTACACATCTAATCTTAAAAATTGTCTAAATGAGATCAAATATAAATTGGCGCGTCGATTTCGACGACAAAATTTGCAGACAAGATTACATTAGGACAGTTAGAAACAAAACTATGAATGATCATATTTATATTCGTAAATTTATGTCTTCCAAACATGACTGATTTCGATAATAATCGTCATCAGAATAGTTAAATAATATGCTGACCCAATCAGGCTTTATATCATTATGTCAGAATAATTAGAAACTGGTTAAACGAAAATAATATAAATTTTATATCTAAAGAGGACAATACCTGACTCTTTAGATGAGGCCTATTGAACAATGTTGGATACTCCTCACAAAAATGGCTGGAAAGCCCAAAACGAACAAGATTTTTCTATTAAAGTGAAAGTGAATGTGCTGTTGGAAGTATATGTTAAGTGATTTCATTAATTTACACTTAATTGGGAGATTTTTAATTTGATAATAATTATTAACAAATTATTACGGGTATGCTTCAGCCGCACAATGTAAAATTTGCATGATCTGGAGGAATTTTATTCAATGTCTTTTAATTAAATGTCTCCAAATTAAGTGTAAATTATGAATATTAAGTATTATGTTTAATTTCATGGTGAAACCACTGTAGGCGTGTGAAATGCAAATAATAGATTCTAAAATCCGAAATGAACAAAAATAATGCAAAACGCTCTCTGGGATTGTTCATCCAAGAATAAATTTATTGCACCTCTTATAATGTCAATATAACCACGTAATGTACTTTATTGATAGAACACGGCGACGAAATTATGACGGTGTTAACACCGAACAACTATTTAAATATAACTCTAGCCATTAACGATAAATCAAATCCGTCAGGTTCAAAGAAGTTCGTGTTTGTTAAAATTTTCTAAGTCACAAAGCCTGAAATTGTAGACGGTAAATTATCCATGGTTCCTGCACTGAAACAAACACCCTAGTCTAACCAGTCCGTTTATAGTTAAACGCTTTAATTAAATTAACTTGTCAACGCGGGGAATGTAAATTTGTGTAAGAAAAACTTGCTTTAATTAGATTTCATTTAATTAAGATCAAAGGGATACTACTTTGTTGTAGCTGTGAATGTATGTCCCAAAAGTTTATTCTGAGACCGAAGCAGACGTTTGGTGAGTGAGGGTAAGTATCGACTTAAAACTATTCTGTCTCCCGAATTTTCACACGATTATAAAATAATCATTACCACTCATAATAAAAGTAAAAAGGCAAAAGAAAAGAAATAATATTGTTTATATAGATATGCAAGTTTCATTTTTCACCCGAGCTATACCTTGATAGCGCGTTCTGTTGATAAAAGTTAACTGTAAAACAATGAGTGATAACATAATTCGTTATGCACATTTATATAACTAAAACAACAGCGGACTTGTATTTATAGTGGTGATTATTATAATCGTTATGTACTGTCCTATATCTCATTAAATATAAACTTTGTAGACTTTACGACTTTTCCCTGTTTGTTAATGAAGCGAATCCAATCTCTTGTGGGCAGAGTAGGCATTGTTCGAGATATTTGCGCAGGTAGTGGAGAAAACTATGTTAATCGTTGGTTATAACACTAATCGATTATTTTATACTCACTCATGTTTTCATTCTCTTGGAAAAATATTACTATGTGGGTGTAATTAAGTACTAATCTATTAGTAACGCGTAAGAAATTAAAGACACCTGAAGAAGTTTAATTAAAAATTGGGGATGAAAATTATCCAGAAGGAACAGTTACAGTTCATAGTTTTATGAACGTTAACATGTTTTGATTATTACTGAAATCACCTACATTGTAATAAGTGAGTAACTTTAATTGTATGCTGGGTGGAACGTCGTCGTCGTAGAGATGTCCCTACGTGAAACGAATTGGAACTACTGACCGTTGTAAGCAGATAACGTAATCTTTTGATACCTACGCTATCTGTTTGCAAATCTGCGAAGCAAAAATCAGATTGCAAAATTGCGCCATTCATAAACAATTAATGCCGTCATGTCTATTTTGGGGATTATCTTTCACTGGTGCGATAATCGTCCAGTGTCGTCTTTGATGCTTCTCTTTGTATGCTTTAGTGCATTTATATTGCTTTCTAAATCAATTGCAGTTATTATTATTTGGTGTTGTGCCTAAATCATAAATAGTAACAAACTCGATCTACCATACTTAATATAAAACTATCTTGTCATGATAAAATAACTGAAAGACTGTCAGGCAAAGATAGATACCACTGTCTTAATAAAAATCTAAATTTGTATTCATTAGATAAAAACTTACTAAAACTGCTGAACAACAAACAAAACTCCGTTTTTTTTCAGTAAATAGTATTAAATAAAAGGAATTTGTCGCCAGAACCGATGTTCCACAAGGGTTAATTCTAGGACATCTATTGTTTATTCTTTTGTTGAACGATATTACTAATTATATAAAGTATTAATTGACAGTGACTGTGTTAAATTACAATATCTGAATATTTGCCTTTTTCTGCAATATGAATAAACGTAGGGGCTTTAAATGAATGTAAGCGTAATAACATTAGTTACACCAGACAAAAAGGGCCTATTATATCTTACCGCACAATTAATAGCTTAAACTTAGAGAGAATAACTCAAGTAAAGAATGTGGGAATTCTTTTTACACAAAGCTTTTCCTTTGGCCAACATATATTGGGTTTGAATTTTCTCATGTGAGCAAAGAAGATTCATCTGAGAAAAACAGATCTATAGTAGGTACGTTCCAGAATTACATCTCTTACGTCTTTTTACCCGTTTGCGTTTCTTTGTTCACATCTAGAACAAACAGATGATATTTGCTAGCATTCTTCATGAAAATTCGGAGTAAATGGAGGCAACTCGATTACATTGAATTTCGTTGAGAGTGCTTTGCAGACATTGTGCGGTTTTGGTTTAAATTTAAATAATTGTATTTAAATGTATTGATATTCGCTATTCCTTCTTCACGCACACATGACTCACAAAGCTTTACCAACACTGTATAACTGTGGACTGTCCAAAAAAAATTATATTTTATAATTAAGTCTAATAGGCATTTAAAGTATGAAATTTTAACAATACTGTTTAACGATTTTGTAAGGTCCAAATTCGAATATGGATGTACACTACCGACCAAAAGTTTAAGACCACCTATGTTTTTTTTTTAATTTTACTGGTCATATTTTTGCAACTAATAGATGTAAATTATTTAAGTGGTTCATGGTTCATTAACATAATCTTAGCTTTAAAACGAATGAGGTGCGAAGTCTGCAAGCTAAACATAATCAAAGATTTTCCGTTTTGACGCCATAGCTTTGATTATACAATTAACTCACAGGTTTAGTAACTAATTCATTTTAAAGTTAAGATTATGCTCTATAAAGTGAACCATGAGTCACTTAAATACATTTATTAGTTTCAAAGATATGAACACTAAAATCTTTAAAAAACGTAGGTGGCCCTAAACTTTTGGTCGGCAGTGTTTCTACAATTATGTCAGCGTACTAGAATTTGTATCTACAATTATTTGTATTGATTGTGACTGATATTAGGTTATGTAATACGAACAAAACTTTTTTTATATAAAATGCATTGTATTTTATAAATCGTTGCTGTAAGAATTCTTTTTTAGAAAAAAGTGGAATTAATTTTTCTAATATATCTAAAAAACAGTTCTTTGTAATCTTTGTAATCAACTAATAATTTTTGATGATATCACCTATTAGTATAGGAAAGAATATTGGCAAAACCTACTGGCAATTAACGCTATCATCAATTAATTAGTCAAGTAAAAATGATGTTTGAGTCAATACTTATTGTAATGTATCAGTGACATACACCTTTATTGGGAGCTTCTGCTTGTCCATTTCCTTCAATAATTTATAAATACAAAGGAAAAGTTAGAAGTTTTAAGATTTTCTAGAATGTCCAATACAAAGCACTGGCAATAAAGCCCTTTTGAAATTTATTTATCTAGAAACCGTCTTCAAAATTGTATTTTAATTCTGTAACTTGCGTCACAAGGTGAAAAATTTGAAATTAATGGCACAATGGAAATAAAAGAACATTATGGTGCAATATTATTTAACAATTTCAAAAGTGGCTTAAATCAAGCTTTTGCAGGTTTTGTTAGTTCTGTCCTTTCTGGAGCAACAGTTTTCCGCTGGTTTCAAGAATTTAAGCAGGAACAACAATCTCTCCGAGAATGACTCTCGCACTGAACACCCTAATTCTACTGTTACTACGGAAAGCATAGCTGCTGTAGAAAAAATGGTAAGGGACCTACGCTATAATTAAAGCAACTTTACATATTAAATCGACAGCGGTTACAACAATCTTGCATGAGTCGCCTGGTGTCTGAAAGCTTGATAGACGTTGGGTGTCTCACCAACTCTTTGAAGAACAAAAACAAGCCGAAGTAAAATGGTGCCAAGAAATGCTGACTAGTTTCAATGGTGGCCATTCTAAACGCATATTTGATAATTATAAAGCTGGATTTATTAGTTTGACCCTGAAAAACAATGCGCTAGTATGGGTCTTCCCTAGCGAACAAGCAGCTCCCACAAAAGTAAAGATACCTAGAAGCGTTGGAAAATAAATGGTGTGCACATTCTTCTCGGCAAGTATACATATTGCTATCGTTTGCTTGGAAAATCAAAAAAGGATAAAAGCTGATTGGTACATAACCCAATCTCCTACCCGAAGTTTTCCAAGTATTAAACGAAAAGCGTCCAAAGTCAGGTCTACGTTGAACTTTCGTACACCAGGGCAGCTGTTCAGCAGAAAAGACAAGTGCGGTTTTTGAAAAATCTAGAGTACAGCTGCTATATCACCCGCCTTATAGTCCAGGCCTCGCTCCATGCGATTTCTGTTTGTTTTCAAAAACTAAGGGAACCACCACAAACTGCAACTATATAGACAGGGCCGGCTCCACACGGTAAGCAAAGGATGCGTCGCATAGAGGCGCCATACGCGAAGGGCGCCGTAATTACCTTGCGGGACAGTTTAATAATGTATGAATTTAATCTTAGTATAGTATTTTAACAAGTCTACTCATAGTCATATACGCATAAAGTGAATAAAACTTAAAAATCTAGCGGTATACTACTAAAGTATTGTATGATGCCGCTCTTGCCGGTTGAGGTACTGGTTCAATAGAGCACTTGTTTATTATTTTTCCGAGAACTGAATTTCTATAGCGCCTCCGTATGAGACGGGAAATGTAAAATAATTTCGTTTTATTCATGTCTCGTTATTTTCTAGTGAAAGAACGATCATATGCAAATTTTGTTCTGAAATTGAAATTGTTACATTTTTTTATCATTTATTATTATTGTTTTTATTGTGTCTTCATTAACAGCTTCAGAAAAGGTTTATGTATTTATTTACTTACTTATTTAACACTTTAATTACTTCTAATAAATACAGAAATGGAATTCAAGAAAAAATTATCCGGATTCGAAAATCGAAAACAATTGAATAAATATTTTATAAAATCTACTGAAAACAAAGGCGACAAAGAAAATATGAGCGAACATCAAAAATTTGCATTTGCATTAGACTATAAAAATATGCCAGGACAGGGCTATCATAATGGGACGAATATGCGAGGCAAAAAGACGGTGTTCAGAGGCATATTTTAAATGTAAACCCCCACGCATTTTTCTTCTCCCGTGCAGTCTGTACTCTAAATTTGGTCATTTGTAATGCAAGCAATGTAAATATAAGCACAGTAGATTTTTTTAGTAATATTCAAGAACCCTATAAGATTTTTATAAGATATTGGGCCATATTGAAATTTCATACTAAACTAGCATTAAAGAATTTGACAAGTTGTAACAGACAGTTTTTCTGTCTATTTTTTATTTTAAGAGCTCCTTGTATATTGATAAAAGTGCTATTGGGTTTTCCTTTAAATACACCCTGTATACTATAAAAAGTCGACTTTCAATGTGTATTTGCAACGCCATCTAGGTCTAGTATTATTGAATGCAAAATTATAGAGTTTTCTTTGTATAAGTTAAGTTTGTATAAGATAAGTTAATTCTTCTCTTGTGTTAATTAAGTTTAACATTTTAACTGCTATTTATCAATTTTTCGAATCACTTTGGTTGTCCATTTTCATTAAATTTGACAATATTTTTTATGGTGCCATCTATATTTGGTATTTCAACTACAAAATAACAATTTTTCAATAATCCCTATTTGGGCATAAACGTTTTCTGACGTTCTAATTCATTAACATGCAATAAAATAATAGACGCTTCTTGTGGCGGGAAACAATTCCACCTGCGACCCGTTGGTATTCTACAACACGCAAGACACAATGCAAGACGTTAGTTTTGTGGTTGATTAAACTTTTGGTTTTAATAGTGAAATTTTCTTTTGATGGGCATATTATAGTTTGATTAGTGCATATAATGGTTTTGTGATATTTTGAAACTATCAACTCTATTGTTTGAAATTTCTGCAATAACGAAATTAAACATTTCTTGTTGCTGTGAAGTCACGCTTTTCTTCCATCTTGAAAATTCCTAGGAATTAGGAAAGTAATCACCGTTTTATTTAATTAAAGTTTCTTCTTCTTTTATTGATGCAATCAATAAACTTCTTTCTACAAAATCAATAATTATTTATAGGGATATTAATTCAGACTTGAAATCAAGTTGGCGTTTTAAGAAAATCAACAGATTTAAAATCGATACAGATTTTAAAACGCAGTTTGCTGTTTGACCTCCATAGTTGAAACTGCGAGTTTTCCTCTTCGTTGCTGTTAAATCTTAAAGAAGACCCGCTAATTGTATTGATTCGGAAATTTCGAAAGCTGCATTTGGATGTGAGGTCCTAATATTGGTCTTATAAGCAGCAGTATTTTGAGTCCCTACACATGATTACTGGAAGTCTTCTGCAAAAGGTTCCTAGTAATCTAGTGATCATCTTCAACGAGTTATTTGAAGTAATGTTGAAAACCAAATTAAGTTTATAGAAATAATCAGGTGGGTTTTTTATATCCTATTTTTCGTGGAAGCGTTAGTTTATTTTATCAAAATTTAAGAAAAGTTTAAGAGTAGAATTAGGAATTCTAGTCACCTTCCCAGTATCAGTTGCAACTGGCGAACGATCTTTTTGTAAATAAAAATTAGTCATATTCGAGATCAACTATTTCTCAGCAAAGATTGGTTGGAGTTGCAATAATATCAATTGAAAACGAAATTTGAGACAAATTAGAAGAATAAATTTATAATAATTAATTACCCTTTATTATTTAAATTTTTTATGACTGTTATGTATTAATGTAGGTATGTATATATTATTATATGTGTACTATTTATATTTGCAAATAAAATGTAATATATTATAATAATATATAATACTTATAAGCACTCAAGTATTTTCTTATTACCTGTTTTATAGTTTTTAATGAAAATATATTGTGTCAATAAATTCATTAAGGGCGCCGAAACAATCTTTGCATCGGGGCGTCATAACACCTAGGGCCGGCACTGTATATAGATGCATATATTTCAATGCTTGAACGGATGACCAAAATAACTGGCGTATGGAATTTCAAATGTGATTTAAACGAATGCAGCTTTATATGGTTTTGATTATTTTGAACAGATTATAAAATATAAACATAAATAAAATCTATGATTTTACAAAGTAGTTTTTCATCACAAAACTTTCAGTGTTACCGTCATATTAACTAAAATTTTTGAATTGCAAATATACTTTCTCAGTTATTTTGCAAATTAGAAATTCTGAATATACTATTGAACTATCAGGTGGCTATGTGAAAGTGCAGGTTTAGTTCATCATTAACAACGTACATTAGATAGGTCGTCCGAAACCCTCCCTCACAGATTATTTTGAATTTGGAATTTAAAAAAGACTTGGAAAACGATTTGTACAGTTAACCATGTAGAAAGAATGAATACTTCTAATAATTAATACTTTCGCGCCCTCTTCAGCTCAAATGGAGCGTTTGAGGCACTGCACTGTAAAAAACAGCCCCGTGAGTAATTGTGAGTACTGGATAAAAATTTTATAGTTAAAATTGAGAGTAGAAAAACATTTTTTTTCAGTAGTTCACTCTAGCAAAAATTAACGCCATACCGTGGATAAAAAGAATTCGAAGGAAAGGTTCCGGGTTCTTGTTTAACAAAAATAGAAGTGTTCGAACTATTATGAGCCTGGGCTCGTATAGGTATATTTCTTTCAATAAATGCTTATATTTTAATTATGTATACTTTTTATGTATGTTTGCATTGCAATAAATAAATAAAACACTTATTTTATTATTGACTCCCCACCCACAGAAAAAAACTACACCGCCTTTACTCTTAATCTTAGTGCTTCCAAAAATTTAAATCTAAATAGAAAACAAATTATACAAAAAAAAGTTTTATAACAATCTACTGTAAATAGGCAGTTTTCCAGGTAGAGTGAAAAATTCAAAAATCAATAGTAAAACCTTACTCCAAAACGATTAAAGATGACTAAAACAGTCAACTGTTTTAGTGTGAAAAAGTTACGATAAATGATTAGAGATATAATTGTTTAAGAGTGTGACAAATTTACACTAATATTGTATTGAAGTTAACTCTATGGTCTACACGAAGGTACAGATTAGATACTTTATTCTAAATGTATTGGATCTTAACACACTTTTTAGAGTAGTTTAGTGTTCAGATTTTACATTAGGTTTTTTACTGATTAGATATGTGACTCTGCATGTACAACGCCTTCTATTTTTACAAACGGGTCCTAATTACTTAAATTATGCCATGTGAGCTAAAAATATTTCCACCTATTTGAATTTCCCGCTGGCGACACTCGACTTTGTGAACCCGGCACTTGCGAGAACAATATTTCATTAACCTCAAATTATATGAAACTACGGTACACACAAACGCCAATGTTGAAATTAACGCGGCAATAATCCAGCTGCCAACTAAAACTAACCAAAACTATCCACATGGTACCACTGTACAACGTCTTGATCTAGATCAATGATATGGCATATCAAACTTCGTGGTATAGTTTGGGTTACGCAGTAAAATATTTACAAAAGCTTTGTATTTGTTTTGTTCAATTTACTGAAAAACAATGAACAGTTAAAAAAGTATGAGGAATTATGTCAAAAATGTGCTCAGTTCCACACGAAAGAAACATTTTTGAAATATTAAATGAAGAAGAAACCTAAAATCTAATGCGAAACATTCTCCACTTCTGTTGTACTAACCACATACGGCAAAGATATTTTTTGCGCAAAGCGACTGAGGTTCCTGGTCTAGGACATTTGAGTGCGGCCATTTAGGCACGAGGACAGTTTGGCGCTGGACAGTTCGGCGCAAGGACACTTCGGCGCAGGCACACTTCGGCGCCGGGACACTTAGGCGCAAGCATACTTCGACTAAAAGCAGTTCAGGGCGTGTACATTTTTCCGCGGCAAATTATGGTAAAACTTTCGGAGATCTTTAAATAAAACCTCTTTGGACCATTAGTCTAATTTTTTGGGACAAGCTACCCTATTATCAAATTTCATTTCAATTAATTGATTTTATAAAATTTTTGATTTTTTAAAATTTATATTAACATGATTATCAAACATATTCTTAACAAAAAGGTATTTATAATAAACAAATTCTTAGTTCTAAATTACTCTCTTATCCAGAAATTTGCAGAAGAATTTTGATTTTAATGCTTTAGCAGCTTAGAAAAATGATTTTTTAAATCTGGCAATAAGTACATACGAGCTTTTATGATTGGCAAATATTTAGTTTTTTCTCATCATACCGTATTTATCGAATACTGTATTTCATCGATCATACTTATTACCTGTAAGTACCTACAGCTTTTGTTCATTACAATAATACTAGACAATTTTTTGCGCCGAAGCGTCCCTGCGCCTAAGTGGCCCGCGCTGAAGTGTCCCTGCGCCGAAGAGTCCTCGCGCCTAGGTGTCCCGCGCCCAGACGGCCGCGCCAAATGTCCGGCTCCGTGAGGAAACTTACTCAAGTTCCATTTTTTGGCAAATATTTCAAAAATAATCGGTAACTGAAAATTCTGAACAATGGCCAATGTATGAAAAATATTAACTCCACGCTATAAGAAGAACTTTGAAACTATTGATTAGTTTAGATGTAAAAATGACAAAAATACAATGAACAAAGTCAGATTCAAACCTTACATTAAAAAAGCTCTTAGAATTTATTTTTATTCGTACATTGTTCATTTTTTACAGTTTGATTGAAGCTAAACTATAAAATCTTCAACCTTATTGATCGATTCTTGAGTGACAATTAAGTTCATATCTAATTCAAAATTAATAGTAATAAGCATTTATGTTTCCTATATGTAGGAAGCGGGAAGTATTATACCTCTAAATACATTTATCTCTGGACAAAATGGAATCAAATCTTCCCAATAACTTAAGGAAGACCAATTCTAAGGTAATCCCAGAACAAATAGAGACAAAGATATGACTGCAGATGTATTGTTGATTGACTCAGCCAATAAAGCAGCTGATAACAGTCGTTTCTGCGTCGTTATGAACGGTGTGAGGATGAAATTTGAAAACGGGGCGCTTTCTTTGACAATGTATAGTGTGAAAGTTTTTCCCAAAGAAGAGGAAACAGAATTTTAAATTTATTTTATAACAACCAAAAGCAGCCAAGTGCATTACGGCTTTACATGAAAAGAAGTTCTTCTTGATATATTCTTAGGTAATTAGAAATAATTTAAAAATTTCAAAAGAAATTGGCAGGAAGCGAATTAAATCGAAATCGAATCGCAAGGGTCAGTGGTCCTCCGAACTCTAGAATCAATCAGTCTGGTAAAAACAACCAGTTCTGAAAGGGTCAATGTCGCTGTACATTTTAATAATCTGTTTTTTGGAAAAATAGAAAATTGGTCCTAGTTAGATCTATTGATAACATTGATGAAACTGGTAAAACTACTAACTAAAAAGTATAATTGACCATTATTTAACCGACAAATTTTCGTTTTTGGGTAACACAGACGTGCCTAGAATCTTAACGCCAAGAGAAATCAAACAATTAGGCAATATGGCATCGTCATGATCGAAAGGGTGTTTACTGTCACAATGCTTTCAGCAATCAGAAATAGCACTATATATAACGGTGTCTCCTAACCATACATTGTATTTGACTAATTGCCAATACGTGTTTCGGTATTACATTTTTCTCGGCATAAAACCACAATCCTTACAATCTATTCATCAGAAATCGTATGTTGATATTCTCTTGATTACATTAGTTATTTGGATTTTATGTTTAATGATGAACCTCTCGAGGTGGTCAGATAAAGCATTCATTACATATAACTGTGTAATATTTTATAAATATAACTTAAACCATCCAAAGAAAAGCCTGTTCTTGTAGTATTTTACACGATCACGAGGATCGTAACAATACTATTATAATCATCCTGTAAACGAAATCCAGGAAAATCAATTCCTCTGTATCAGAGATTTTAGGAAAGGTTTACCCGAAGGCTTATGTGCCCCAAAATATTATAAATTATGAATATTATAAATAAAGATGTACATACTTATGAAAGATGAATTCTGGTTTGATCATCCTACAAATAGTAAATCCATTAAGATACCAAAACAATAAGAGTTGTTGAGAATACATCTTCGCAATCCGGTCAAGTTAAAAAACAGTTTTTCTCACCTGAAGACACTAGGTCTGTTTTTCAGGCAGAGATAGCTCAGATCAAGACAGCGAAAACTGCAGTAACAGTCCTACAGAACACATACGAAACAAACGTAATGGCTGTACCTTTCGACTTCTTTTAGAAATCAAATAAAAAATATTTAGTAAACATCCAAATAGGTACAATACTTTCTCCTACCTAATGTGTTTATGTACAGTTTATCTGTTTCTCTTCCAACTGACATCATCGTTCATATATTGTATACAAGACCACATCAAAGCAGAAAGCTATGGGTTACCTACTAAGTAGGTTTACATGGAAGAATCAAAATTTACATTCTAAAAGTTCCCCTAGATTTGGGTAATTTCCAGGCCATATGCCTAAAGTAATCGGAGCTAAGAGGTGCGAGAGATATTGCACTACCCCGATTCCTCGCTCAAGAACATGTTTCACAATAATCTCTTTTATTATAACTTCCAATATTTAGAATAACTATTACCTTTATGGGCCAACCGTGTTTTCATTTCTGATAACTATCAAGGATATTCCTACATTACCATGAACAGTTATGGTATCCTATATTCATAATAAAGTATAACTAATAAATTTATCTGTCCAGTTTATTTATCTTTGGGAACTAAATAAAATTTAAATAAGTATTGTTCATATTGCACAATTGGAAACTATTATTAGATTAATAGTGTGTTAATTGTTATTTAATATTTTCTTACACCTTATTTTTTGTTTGTTTATATTACACTTTATTTCCGGGACATTGTAAATTATATGCCATTATTTTGTGGATACCTACATGCATTTAAATACTTTTTATATACAAGATATATTACGGGCAATATAGATCGAATTAATTTATGATTTGTTGTAACTTAATTGTTTATTAATTTGTTAAGCAAATAAACGAGCTCGTTAATTTTGTTTCTTTTTTTTAAATGCGATTAAGGCACTTTAGTTAGCAATAAGTCTCATAAATCAAAATTTCCTACTCAACTGCACCATGCCTAGGTTGTGCCATTTACAGTGATGTTCAAATTTGATCGAGACTCCTTTTATTAAGGGATGGCGAAAGAAACTAGACTTCTGATTTACTAAAGCCCATTTGCTCGGAAGTCAATGCGAAAAATAATTTATTTGGCACAGGATTTTCTTGGTGAAAGCGACGAAAGACAAATGGGAAATCAAAACAAAAAAGCTCTCCATGGACTTTTTACGTGCCAAGCAATTTCGACTTTAAAGTCTATATGATTTGTGAAAAAGAAACATACCAGTTTAGTAGCGTACTACAAGACTTTTCATATGATCATCATGATCATGATATGTCATTTAAGTAATCGGGAATAGTCTGCATAACGCTTGCTTACTCCAGGGCAATGTGCAAGTAATTAATGCAGAGAAAGATTAAACAAATTGGATAGCATTTTCTTATTTACAAAATGGGGGTCGTCGCTAATGGGAATCGGTAACAATCTTTAACCACAGTTAATTAATTCTGTTGGCACTAGGTAATTAGTATGAGGTCGTGAGACTTACTAGTTGTCTTCTTCAACGGGAGTCAAGAGTTGACGAAAATAACTCTAGAGTCCACTGCCGATAATATCTGGAAAGAACTACAAATTAGTGACTACTTTCAATGTCGTAGACTCTTCCCAATAAAACGTATCTAAAAAGCTGCAAGCTTTCTTTGCAAGAAACAAAACCACAAATATTATGCATAAATAATAAGTCACCAAATAAATTAAAGGATTTATTACAATTACTAGTTTAGTAAGGTTTAACGTAATAGGGTTCTAGAAACAAAAGTTATTAAGCTAATGAATTTATGCGAGTGTAATACTTACTTAAAACTGGTTTATGTATAAAAATTAAATCAGGGTAGACAAAAGTTCTCGGAATGTTAACGTGTCTACAGGTTCGAATAGATTGTACAATCGGATGTGCCGCAAGTAGAGTAGTAAGTTAGTAGAATAGTTAGTTACTTATAGTAATAATTAATTAATACTCTTTACAAATCAACATAAACGGGCACACTCCCAGGAATAAATTCTAACAAAGTTTATATGTACAGGTTCCTAAGTGTTACTCACACTGGGGAAAATAGTTTAAAACAAGAAAAGCTACATAATTCTATTACATTAATACTGTGCTTGTTAGATGTTATAATTAGACGTATACAGGAGCGGATACCTTAGACATACATATCACGCTTCCTCTTCATTCTTCAGTTATTGTAGATTGTAGAAATCCTCCAGTTGTGTAATCAGAAGAAGTGCCACCATCTAAGCATAACGTTGCTTAAAGATAAAAAGAAGGAAGCGAAACAGATAAAGAAAAAAAGAAAAAAGGCCTGCAACAAACAAACCAATTACCCAATATGCACATTCATATAACTGCTTTAGTTGAAATACGTTCTCGAAGAATTGGTAAACCACTGCAGAGTCGAAAAATCCAACGATTAATAAACGATTCCTGTGTGATCTTAACCTCAAAAGAATTATAGTATAAATCCCAGAACGTCTTCACAACAAACGGAAAATACAGTACCCAGAATCACAATAAATCCGTAAAATGCGCTTCTAACTAATGCATCAACAGGAAAACGTAATTCAGTAAGGCGATGCCACTAGAAAATCCTTCTGTCGAAATTAATAAAAAAAACAACGTATAAAGAAGTAGTCCGAATCTCCGAATTATCAAAACAAGAAATTGACTTTCGAAACGTTCTGAGCCGCCAACTAAAGTAGGCAAAATGCAAAAATCCCCAAAGAAAGTATGCAGAATGACAACAACAACAACAACAACAAAGCGGTACAGGGCGTCACGAAATCAACACATAACAATTTTTTAAATCCAATTGACAGTTCTGAATCACGACGTTAAATGCAGTTCGATGCTCAACTGTACATACTAGAAGACGGTCCGTGCCTAGAAGTTTGGAAGTAGTAGTTAAGAAATCTCCACTCTCTTGAAGATTGGTACTAGTTACCTTTAACTAGTACAAGTTAGGCTTAATGTGTTAGGAATCATAGTTTCAATTGCAATCATGACCGATTCACAATCATGAAAAGAATCGGTATCGAGTTTAAATTCAATGGAAGATCTACGACTATTTCCCAACTTTTGATAACAGCGAAGCGGTAACAAGACGATTTCACAGAACAACTTATTATAAAAACGCAGTGTAATAGCTTGAACCTAGCGTCATTAACAAATAGGTACTCAAAGTATCTATAAAGAAAGTTTTAAAGGGTATAAATTAAATATGTACTATTGATTACATAATGATCTATGACAGCAAGGCTTATATGATGCTATTTTATTCTTTTTTTCCGGTGTAAATGCATTGAATAAAATAATAAAAAATAGCATCATATTAGCCTTGCTGACCTAGATCGTTATGAAACCAATAGTACCTATGAATCAATGAGATAAGCTTGTCTGTTATAACCTACAGAAACACAAAGGCTATTTTTATATAAATAAATACTTAACCTACCAAAATGTAGTTGTGCTGGAAGTATCAGCTTGATCCAAATAACACTGCTTTAGTATTTTGCCGGCTAACCCCCAATAAGTCGGAGAGGGGCGGGGTAATATAAGATAAAAAAGATAAAAAAACAAGCGCCACTTCGTTTAAAAGCAATGCTTATTACTAAAGCTTCAAGCTTATCAGACAAACGAAGAAATAGATCTTCTACTAAAATATGGGCAACTTCCACAATTTTGGTCGTACCGTACATATATACCTACAAATGACGAACTGGAAAGCAATATTAAAATCATACAAATAAATAAATAATAAATAAATAAAACACACGTAGTGAAATGTAAACTTTCTAAGTAGGGCTTTATTTTAATTGTAACTATTGTGCAGATTCTAATGTTAAATTTAAATGCAATGTTAATGTTTAATAAAAAAAGGTGAATGGTGATTTGTATCACAGTTGGTTGTACTTAAAACTACCCTACAACAATTCCACTACTCGAGATCTCGTGTTCTTAAAATTAACATGCATGAAGAAATTGTAAACACATTAAATAAATATATATATATATATATATATATATATATATATATATATATATTGTTGTATTATTTGTTTGGGTAGTTTTGCACAAATAATAAACTTTGCTGAAGTTGTTTATTTCTCTTTTTTCAAGCTAGATTATATGTTTTAAATATAAGAAAATCATTTTTTTTAAATAAAATAAAGTAGAAAAATAGTTTGTGTAATTTATTTTTGAGTTGTCCTCGTATAATATAAAAGTTTATTTAAAAGAGGTATACAATAATTTTAACAAGCTAGTCTGTTCGTGGCAAAACAAGATGCATTTATTTAGTTTGATTATTACAAAATCTTACATGTTGAGAAAATATTAAATTATAGCTCTGACAACATTTTTGTTTTTATAAAAATTTAATAAAGTACGATAATTAATTTAGATGAGTTAACTTACTGTATGGTTATTGATTACATTATTTTATATAAATTCTGCATTGTTTTAGTTAGTTTGTTAAATTTCTTCTTTAAAATAATTTGGTTGTTGACCTGTAAAAATAAAAAGAGATAAGAGTAGAAAATGCATTGAAATGAAATTGTTATCAAAAATGTTTGAGTTTTAAAAAGGAGTATGGAAAGATAGGTGGTGCAAGTCAGTTGGAAATGACATGCCCGTAAAAATTGTATTAATATTTGTATGAATTTCTAAATGAGAATTGATGGTTAGTTTATGGAAGATGTAATTATTCAAATAATGTGGTGGCCAAGATATAATTGGCTTAAAAAGTAAATAAGTGAGATAAAGTTATGTGGCGAGGAGAAGAAGTGAATAAAATTTAAAAGTAGAAAGTGATAGTGGATAAAAAAATCTACCCAGTTTGCAATCACTATTATAAATGATTTTTTTTTTTGTTAGATCAACTTATAATTAAATTGAATTTTTATGCGTAAGAAATTAGAAGGGTTAACGAAAATTGTTAATTTATAAAATTTTGGAAATTTTGTTTTGAAAGGTGATTTTGTTTGTGCAAAGCATGAATTGGAAATAATAAAAATTTAATTTCTTTTATAAAAAGTGTTCTTATTGAAAGTGAGGAATCCTGAATAAGTAATAATAAAAAAATACTTACCAAAAAGGGGATCATCCTGGAACCATCGTGCAACTGGAGATTGTATGCAGAGGCGACAACATATAAGCTGTCTTCACATCATCAATAGTGTAAGTAATTAATAACCTATACCGTATTTGTTTTATTTTTGTGGTTCCAATGCGAAAAGTCAATAAAATTATTTATTTTTGCAAGTTTTAGGCATCACAGAGGTGTTTTGTAGAGTGATAATTTAATTATATCATTGTACTTATTTCGAACCTTTAATTTTAAAAGACCCTGATTTGTCTGTATTGTCTCTTGTTCTGTAATCTTAGACAAGCTTAGTCGAGATCACAACATTTTGGCGCCCAACGTGGTTGGGCAATGCAACATTTTTAGCACCTCCAACGTGGTAGGACTTATTGATTAATTGCACAACGTTTTGGCTACCAGTAATTTGACGTTATTAACTAATGCAACAAATTTGTTGAAAAGAGGGAAATTGTATTGGGATTAAACTAGATTTTTGTCAAGCTTATTAATTAATACAACCTTCACTCCTTCACACATGTATGAAAACAATAGGAATTGAATTAATTGCTTAAGAGTAAAAATTGAACGTGAGATTATTTTTAAGGAAACTATTTTCTTGTGTATAAAGCTGAAAGGAATTTGTTCGATCTTCGAATTAAAAATAAATTGGGGAATTTAATGTGTAAATGATAGGATATTTAGATTTCTTTGTTGAAAATAAAATATTTATTTAGAATTACAAAAGGAAAAGGAGTGTTTTTGTTGATAAAGGATAGTTACAATAAGAAACACGTAAGGGTTAGGTTATATGACGTCACCCAAGAATATATGCAATATTTTTGAAGAAAAAGAAAAGAAGATAATAAATCGTTGCAGAAAGAAGCTAGAGAGAGAAGCAAAAATGGCAGAAGAATTTCCATTCGCCGATGTACTTATAGAAGAATTTGAAGAAGAAGAAGGGGATAAAACGCTGATTTTAGAGCAGCAATTATCAAAAGATGATAATTGCGTGATGTTAATGTTACGAAAAATGATGAAAAGAAATGAGCAAATTAATAAAGATAATGTTAAAAGAATTGAAGGAAATTCCAAACAATTTAAAGAAAATTTTAAAAGAATTGATGGGAATCTTAAACGACTTGAAGTAAGTTTCGAACGAATGGAGGAGAAAAGTGATTTGATGATTAAAACAGTGGAGGAAGTTACGATGGAAATTAAGGAAAATAATAGGGAAACCCAGGGAAATTTTGAAAGAGTTAGAGAAGAAATGGAAAAAAGTAATAATATAAAGATTCAAGAGAATAAGAAAGAAGTAAATCAAGTATTAGAACAAGCAGAAAAAGTTAATGAAGATGTAGAAGATAATAAAATATTAGAAATGATAAAGATGGAAATGAAGGAGGACGGAGATAATGAAATGAAAAAGAAAGAGTGCGAGATGAGAAACAATATGGAAGAAGAAATAGAACAGAGAATTGGAGCGGTTAAGGTAGAAGTAGTACAGGGCATAGAAGCAAACAATAAAAAATTTACGAATATAAACAAGGTAGTAGATGTAGGAACAAGAATAGGGGATCAAGGAATGGATGTATTAGAAGCGTTTAAGATGGAACTAGATTGCGAAAAGAGAGTGATTAAGGTAAGAGGTAAAATATTGAACTGGATAATGCAAGAGTCTGAAGGGGAAGCTAGAGGGTTAAACATGATAATTAGAAATGGACGGTTTGAGAATGAAACGAAAGAAGAATTACAAGATATGGAAAAAAAAATAAGTAATAAGATGGAAACACAAGAACAATATAAGCAAGATATTTACAACATGTTAAAAGAATGTAAAAATTTAATTAATGATGAAGCCTTGGTAGCAAGAAATTTTGTACTCAAGATAGGAAATTTATTAGGAAGAGTTAAAAAAAAAAAATTAAATAAGAATAAAAACATAATAAGTAATTACAACCTATCAAATAGGGATTTTGTTAATTTATTTCCGTATAGAATAATTTGTAAATAGGTGTATATAAAAAAAGGGATTAATCAGATAAAATAAGTTAAAAAAAAAATTTTAAATAAGGTTTAAAAACATAAAAAAAAACATAGTAGAAAAATAATTATCACATATCAAATGGTGAACTTTTTAATTAATTTCCATGTTTAATACTTTGAAAATAAAATAAAAAGTGAAGGGGAAAATGTTGTATTATTTGTTTGGGTAGTTTTGCACAAATAATAAACTTTGCTGAAGTTGTTTATTTCTCTTTTTTCAAGCTAGATTATATGTTTTAAATATAAGAAAATCATTTTTTTTAAATAAAATAAAGTAGAAAAATAGTTTGTGTAATTTATTTTTGAGTTGTCCTCGTATAATATAAAAGTTTATTTAAAAGAGGTATACAATAATTTTAACAAGCTAGTCTGTTCGTGGCAAAACAAGATGCATTTATTTAGTTTGATTATTACAAAATCTTACATGTTGAGAAAATATTAAATTATAGCTCTGACAACATTTTTGTTTTTATAAAAATTTAATAAAGTACGATAATTAATTTAGATGAGTTAACTTACTGTATGGTTATTGATTACATTATTTTATATAAATTCTGCATTGTTTTAGTTAGTTTGTTAAATTTCTTCTTTAAAATAATTTGGTTGTTGACCTGTAAAAATAAAAAGAGATAAGAGTAGAAAATGCATTGAAATGAAATTGTTATCAAAAATGTTTGAGTTTTAAAAAGGAGTATGGAAAGATAGGTGGTGCAAGTCAGTTGGAAATGACATGCCCGTAAAAATTGTATTAATATTTGTATGAATTTCTAAATGAGAATTGATGGTTAGTTTATGGAAGATGTAATTATTCAAATAATGTGGTGGCCAAGATATAATTGGCTTAAAAAGTAAATAAGTGAGATAAAGTTATGTGGCGAGGAGAAGAAGTGAATAAAATTTAAAAGTAGAAAGTGATAGTGGATAAAAAAATCTACCCAGTTTGCAATCACTATTATAAATGATTTTTTTTTTTGTTAGATCAACTTATAATTAAATTGAATTTTTATGCGTAAGAAATTAGAAGGGTTAACGAAAATTGTTAATTTATAAAATTTTGGAAATTTTGTTTTGAAAGGTGATTTTGTTTGTGCAAAGCATGAATTGGAAATAATAAAAATTTAATTTCTTTTATAAAAAGTGTTCTTATTGAAAGTGAGGAATCCTGAATAAGTAATAATAAAAAAATACTTACCAAAAAGGGGATCATCCTGGAACCATCGTGCAACTGGAGATTGTATGCAGAGGCGACAACATATAAGCTGTCTTCACATCATCAATAGTGTAAGTAATTAATAACCTATACCGTATTTGTTTTATTTTTGTGGTTCCAATGCGAAAAGTCAATAAAATTATTTATTTTTGCAAGTTTTAGGCATCACAGAGGTGTTTTGTAGAGTGATAATTTAATTATATCATTGTACTTATTTCGAACCTTTAATTTTAAAAGACCCTGATTTGTCTGTATTGTCTCTTGTTCTGTAATCTTAGACAAGCTTAGTCGAGATCACAACAATATATATATATATATATATATATATATATATATATATATATATATATATATATATATATATATATATATATATATATATATATATAAATAAAATGACAGAATACATACAAATTTTCACAAACATCCCACCATTCGAAGACCCACGGCTGTTTTAATTAAAGCCTTGCTTAGGGGTTTTTTGCTTCACCCTTCGATATATGTTGTTTTTTTCTGACCCGGTACATGTATTGATGTAGGTACGGACCCAAAGGGGAAGGACCTTCTAAAGAACCCACGATCAGAGAGGCAGAAACAAGAATAAACGAACAACGAGCAACAAAACCCAAACGACAAAAAAGACCTACAAAGAAATCACCCTGTATATTGTATTAATTTTGAATATTTGAAGATTTTTACCTTTCTATAAACTGAAAGGTCTTTTACAATACAATTCCCTCAAGGTGACGGCTAGGGAAATAATATTACCTAAAATAAAAAGACATTTGTAAGATTTTAGCGCAACGAGATTTTAACGAAAAGAGTTTACCTAAAATGGTTAGCACCAGAACTTAATCCGTCAATTTGACGATTGATCGCATATAATTAATCAAGCGATCATTCTGTTGAATGCGAGATTTATTCCGCTAAAGCGAATTAATATTTAAAACCAATTTCCTAATATATCTCGCACATTCAACTACCAGTACAAAACCCAGCCATTTTGTTCTATCAACGGCACTATCGAGAGAGCGCTTAACCGCGCAGGTATGACTTTACGATAAACCGAGGAAAGGGAAAACCAGTGACAACCAAACTACGGAAAAGCTTGGTTTTAAACAGTGACCATCAAACAAACAATGGGTTGTGAATTTCGACGTTATACTGTTTCTCATCACAGGAATCTATGAATTGTTATCGTAATGAATTTTTAATACAACGAACACACAATTTTTGGATTTTGGAATTGAATCATTTGGAATAATTTTAAGAAATTAATATTAAGAAAGAAAGAAGGGGTAGTTTTCTGGTGTCCTGGTTAGAACATCCAGACAATTTAAGGAAGGGAGACAGCTGGGACTCCTCGCAAGATTTAGAAATTAAAACCAAGAGAAAAAAAATAGTAACGTTTTTAACCTTAAGGTATTTTCCGAAAGTTCTGAAAGGAAAGGGATCTTGGGAAAACTTGTGGAAAAATGTCATCGAAAGGCGAATGTTATGTATAGTAACATATATGTATGTTATGTACTTCATTACCAAAATATGCATGTGTTCCGCAATTCTTAATATATTCAAAATATATTCAAGAAAAATTCTAATTCATTTATAAAGGCTTTAATGATACGTAGTAGTTGGATGTGATTTATACCAAATTATTTGAATTAATGTAAAACCTCGTGAACGCTTTACATTAACTCAATTAATTAATGAACTCATTTTCCTTTAATTTAAAACTTAGATTGGTTCAAGGTTCTCGATGAATTAGGGTTTTAAATATTGTTTATATAAAATTGTTAAAACATGTTGAACTTTATATTTATTAATTTTTGCTTATTTACGCAAGATTTTCTGTTATTTATTTAAAGTAACCAAACTTTTGTAAGATGGAATGAATTTCCAATTTAATCAATATAGATATGTGTGAAATATAATATAAATACAAAGATTAGTTAAAGTTTCAAAAGTTTTTAAAGTTTTTAAACGCTATAGATATGTGATTTATTTACTATGAATTATTAAATAACGTAATTATTTAATAGTTTTAAATTCATTTTCATACGACAGCGTCTTCCGTTAGCTAAGCGAACTAGACCTTTCCATGTTTCTGCAACTGCTATTATGGAAATATTATTTTGTATAGAAATGCACGTCTGTTTATTTTTTTGTTATGCAATAGATTGTACGTAGAATATATTTTTTTATTGTTTAATTGCAGTTAATGTAATATATTTGTTCATTGTCATATATACTCATTATTAGGTATAGGATTTGTATGCACTTACAAATGCTGAAATATGCATGCACTTATCCACTATAAAAACGTGAAATATGCACTTAAATATGCACTTAAAAGTCATGAAATATGCGTTTATTAGAAATTTTTAATAAATATATACACTTTCATTATTAAAAAACACCTGTTTAGCGTTATTTACAGAATTTATTTTTAATTAGACATCCTTTGCAATAATTTAATTAATTATATTTTCTAAACATAGAGCGTTACAGTTCACAATGACGTACATTTTTAAATTTTCAAAAGTAAACATATGCCTATTATCCCTAAATATTGTTTTATATTTTGAGAAACTCCGTTCCACATCGCAAGACGTAATTGGGTCATACTTAAAATTGTTTAATTCTACAAGCGAATAATGTTTTAGCTCGTCTAAAATGTCTTGGCCAGATAATACATCGTTTATGCTTTTAATTAAGTGAAAACCAGGATTTCTGTCTATAACGGATTTAAATTTTTGTTTTATAGTCAAACCCTTTGACCCTTTTACTTTATTCAAAGAAACACCTAACAATTTTACATGCTCAAGAGATTCATCTAATGAATTTCCCTGACTTTCTAATTTCTGAATTACTTTAGCTAAACGCACAAAATTTGTCAAAACAAACAATAATTCTGCCCTCGCCTCCTTAGTATTAAAAGCATCCTGTGCGCTTTGTATGCATAGTGCATCGTGTTTATTAAGTTTATTTACAAATGCTTTAATAATATCAAAATAAGTTGCATAATATTCTGCTTCAGAAAGCCAAGTACCCCACCTTGTTATTACAGGCTCAGGTGGGAGAGGCACTTCTTGAGCAGTTTCCCTAAATATTTTTATGCGATATGGAGCTTTACAAACAATTTTTTTTACATCTGAAATTATAGAGTTTACGTTAGGATATATTTCCCGCACTTTTTCCGCAACTATATGGATTGCATGGGCAAGACAAGTTAAGTGGATCATTTTTTCGTACAGAACTTGTAAGACTGCTCCAGCCTTGATCATGTACGGTGCCGCGTCGGTGACGAACAGGAGTACTTTGTTGTACTGTATGCCGTCCGGCCACAAAATAGCTATCGAATCATTAAACAATTTTGCCACAGAACAATGATTGGTGCTCTTGAAAACGTCCATTGCTAATAGATAGGATTTGGGATTGTTCTCCGAATTTAAAACGCCAATTATAACGTTAGCCACGTATCTGAAAACAAAAATTTGATTTTTATTTTATCGAACTACATAATTAGTCGGTTACAAACAATTAGCGTAAAGCAGTTATTTAAAAAAATTTATATTTTAATCAAGCAAAAATATTGTTGTGATTAAATATGTAACTAACAAAATAGAAAATAAAACATCCGTAAATTGCTCTGCTGTCTTTAATTAGTTAAATTTTACTAACAAAACGAAGGAAATGAAGTTTCTACGCACCTTCCAGTAGTGTCAGTAGATTCGTCAATGGAAACCCCCATATGTAGTTGTTCGCTAAATGTTTTCTAATTGATTTTATGGTCTCTTCGTATAAACGAGGTAAATAATTTTTCCTGAGTGTAGACTCGTCGGGTATTGGCATTTTTGAAATTTCTTCCAGAAAATTACGAAATGCTGAGTAATTAATTTTACTTAACGCGATATCTGCAGCCACTAATGCACTACATAGTTTTTTATTAAATTCGATCGATTTGCTGGACTCACCGCGCGAATTATTAAGGTACCCCGGTAACAATGTTTGTTTTTTTATTTCAGGGCAACACACTTTTGATGTCGAACAGTGTTCAGATGTTGTGTAACTTGAAAGCGTTTCGTTACAGTCACTTTATCGTCGCACACTGTACAATACAACACCTTCTCATCAGTTGTAAGAACACTGAATTCCTTAACATAACTTCGAAGTGTAACAGAACATACCGTTTTTCTTTACCCATCTTTACACACTAAAATTTCAAACTGAAATGCAGTTTGCAATTTCTGAACTGTCTTAATTGAAAGATTACAAGATTATTAAACAAAAGTACAGGCAAATTTTTCTATGAACAGGAAGTTGTCAAAGGGTCTTTGGAATTTCCTAATACCTATTTATCACAATACCGCAGGATGTAAGTATTTAGATTTTAGTTGAAACTTTTTCTTTCTTAGAAAATATTAAGAAGTACACAGATGGGTAAGGCAGTAAAATATTTTAAATTATGGGTTTCCCCTAGACTCAACTATGCCGCCCTTGATTGGTTGTCTAAAATGCTAACATTATTTTAAAAATATTAGAAGTTTCATAATTAAAGCATGTAAAACGCTCAAACAGTGGTAAAATATGCACACTCGTTCAAAAATGCTAAAATATGCATGCATTTATAAAAAACACCTAAATATGCATTTATATGCACTTTCAAATTGACATATGTGATTCATATGTGGCTTAAACATGTAGAAATATAACTCTGCATATGTTTGCTATAAGCAGAAAAAACATGCAAATGCATAGAAATCCTATACCTACTCATTATGTATATAGTGAGTTAGGTAATCATTTTAGCATGAGTAGCTTTAGATGTCAGTTAAAATTCTTGACGTTAATAATCTTAAACAGTAGAGAAGTAAAGATAATTATATCTTATGGTATAGACAGGTAAGAAAAGTAAAAATGATTCTTCGTTAAAAACTAATCACAGTAAAAAGTTTTATAAAAGTTTTGCTAAAAATTACAAATACACATTTATAGTGATAAAAATATTAATACAAGTGCATCAATTTATGTGGTAGATAGAAAAATCGTTAGACTATTTTGACAATACAGTACTTAATTATAACAATAATTTTATATGTTTCTTAAATTCGGATGATTAATGGTTTGGATGACGGGAGTAACTGGATTTGAAACGTTAGGTGGTATTGATATAAACTATGAAGTGGAAATATATGTTTTCGACAAAACGATTATTGTTTTGGCATGGTTCGTTATGTGGAGCACATAACATGGAAGCCATTGTGGAGTTTGAATTGATAGTAGTTCTTGATACATAAAAGTGAGATAGTATACGTAAATGTATTTTATTACGAAAGAAAGTTGAATTTGAGCCCAGTTTGGTGAAATCACAATCTACTGGGTACAACATTAATTTAGAATTTATTTGGTCCGTTTAATTTAATTAGGTTAATTTGTTTTGAATTTAATTGAACTCTATAAATTCTTTTATTTTTCAAATATTTCAGCATTTATTTAATTGTCTGATACAGCGTATAAGTCATGGCATATTTATTTGATTGCCACAATGTGACGCAATTAATACTAGTGCAATATAATTGAACAAAATATATACTGCAAATCATTTTCAAATAAGTCATATCGGCAAAACTATGTATCTGCATAGTTAAATCTTTTAGTTGCACTTCTGTATTTACTTTCTAATTTGATTTTAGATTTTAATCAATTCCTAATATTTATTTCCAAGTTTCAATTATAAATTTCGTTCTAGAAAATAAGGGATATGAAAATAAATTCTATAATTAAAATTACATGTTCTGAATCTACATTAGAAATTTTAAATTCCGGATGTTATCATTTAATTATTATTAGACTAATAATAATTAATTCGTGTCATCAATAATAAGATATAAAAATAAAATAAATTCATTTGGAATACTAAATTTAAAATTTCTCACCATAATTTTTAAATTAGAACTTCGACAAATTACACGTACAATTTCCGCATTATACATAAATTGTAGTTTTAATTTCTCAGGTTTATTTTAAATTACGATAAATGATAATGTCAATTGTCTATCAATGTCTCAGTAGTCAGTTAGTAGGCATTCCATTGATGATTACCCAATCGCTTTAACGGCCAGTCTACCGTTGTTCTTAATAGCAAAATCGTTTAAATTTTAATTATGCAGAAAACTTATATTGTCTTTTTAAATGATATTTACATTTTTTTTAAATTAGGTGGAAAAGCTTCTTTGTTTTTACACCCAGACCATTTTATTCTCCACTTGATACTATTTTTCAACACCATCCAGTTATAATGACATACCTGTGCATTTGTCACGGGGTGGTTTTGAACGTGCTTAGGTCGCGGTTAGTCCATTTTTATTACAAACCATTCTACACCTTTCTGCTATACGACTCTCCCATACTTTCCTAAAAACAACCATCGAAAGAAATAACACACCAGACCTCGATTACAATTCCTTGTTCTCGTAATTAATTACTTTTCTAATTTTGACGAATTTAATGTAATTGCAATCGTTTATCATGTTTAAAATGAATTTTGAAAATCTATAAATACTGTAACCTTCAAGCATGACACGCCCCAAAACACCCATATGTTATATCCTCGCTTTAAATGTTTCTCACACGTGACCAAAATACTCGGTCAAAATGTCAATTACCGTTTTGATCTTGGTGAATATGGGGGCAAGACAAGGGTGCTTCCTTCCTTGAACAATTTTAAACGAATGTCAAAGGTGTCTGTGGCGTGAACCTCGTGCCAAGCTCGCAAATTGCTGCAGATAACATTCCAAGCATGTTAGAGTAGTACATAATGATAGATAGGTACTTTTAGGGGAAAAGAAAAATATTCTGCAAATTGTTAGTAGTAAGTATTTTTAAACTGATTCTGGCGCTACTTATGTAAAACAAATTTTAGATTTCCAAAATGATTAATGCAGCTTTTAAACGCATACATTAAAATAATTAAATCCCAAATTTATAAAACCTTCAAATCTGCGTATCTCTAACCAAGAATTTTCCGATGAAATATTAACCAACATTATTTTTGTAATTACCGTAGCGTTTAATTAAAAACTCTCTTGGAGATCTAGATGAGAAAATGTTGTTGAAGCAAACAGTCGAGAGACAAGTGTTCATCTACGGTTTGTTAACGTTTCTGGAACGGCACCAAGTAATTCTGATGGTCCTTCATGGTCTGTCATAAGCAATATTGGATCATTTTTAGCCGAGTAATTGATGATACAAAACAGTGACGGTATTCGATTCGTGAGCAGCTAATTGGTGATACTAATCTGAAATAGGTAATGAACAAGTCTGTACACCATTACTAACAGCCAATGGTATTCGTTGGAATTATCGGATATTTCCAATGCCATAAATAACACCAAAGTGTATATTTCATTAACATGGTTTGCACAATTAGTTTCAATTATTTCATGTTGGTGTTTATATCTGTAATTGAAGAATACTGTTTTTGAATGAACATAATACTTACAGCATTAAGCCATTATAATTATAATTGCTTCAAATTCTAAATCTAAATCTTCAAATGCTAAATATAGCAAAGACAGTTGTTTGCTTTATTTATCTTTCAATTTTTACTTTTATCTGTTTTCTAACCTTGCTCTATTTGCTATTGTCTGTTATTGACGCACACATACATATAACCAATTACAATCTAGTAGAAATTGGTTCCGTTCGTAGAAAACCAGTATAAGTAGGTATTAGCCCAACTCGTTTAGCCAATTTCATATGAGACTATAGGAAATCCAAGTCTTATCAAAATGAAAGACAATTTTGAAAGTGTATATTTAATAAATAGTTCAATTATACGCGTCCAAGTGCTCCATAACATAAATCTTCTTTGTTTCTACTCTGCTGAATGTTGATTTGGCAAAACTGCGAGATGATTTCAGCCGTAGAGATTTTAACAGTTATAATTTTCTCTTTGTGTTGTTTTTCCTTAAAATACTTAGTCAGTTTAAAGGGGTGTCATTTAGGGAGGGCAGGGTAGGACAATTTCCTTTAGACTGTTTTATAAAAAATTAATAATTGAGTATAGCAATACAAAAGAAAAAAATATAAGAACTGTACTTATAATATAAAATATTCTTACCTAAAAAATCTTGCTCCCTCCAAGCAAAATCTGAAATCATGCCTCGGTTCAGTTTAAAAGCATAAATGTTAGTACTTACAAACTGAAATCATCAATCGAATAATTCTACAACTATAAAACTTCGAAGAAATAGTGTTGAAACTTTAATCAAAGCAGCATCTGAACGATTTGTCTAAATCTATAATACTGTAACAAATGGAGAAAACCCCGTATTCGCCGCCGTCGAATATTCGAGACTGCATGACTCATCGATGTGACTCATCAACAGCTGCATGTATGATTCATCAACACCAGCATGTATGATTCATCAACACCTGCATGTATGATTCATCGGTGTGAGTCATCGACGGCTGCACATAACAATACACCAACTAGACTAATCAAGTAAGTTCCAGAACTTTATATGGAAATATAAATTGAGGTCGCGAGTAGAAGGAGGGCAGTTAGCGTGTAACTGGCGTATCGAAATGTGCTTTGAATAATTAGTTAATAGTGGGATATTAGTGAATAAATAAATGTTAATAATTGTAATAATACATAAATAGTTCTTATATAAATAGCCTCCTTTAAGTTTGTAAATATCTAGCATTTAAATAGTTTATAATTATAGTGCTTTTAATTAAGTGTATGTAAATAATATCTCTTGTGAATAGACGATTTACACAGCATTTTTGTTATTATTTTAAAAAGAACGTTACAATACTTTTTTTAATATTCGCAACTTTTCAAGTTTCTCGACGCTTTCTAGAATCCTGAAAGTATAAAATTTAGAATCCTTAAAAACTACAATAAATTAAAAAGTACGATTTAAAGCTGCTAAATCCTGATTTATTCCTGATTTTAAACTTTTTTTATGTTTGAAACCCTGAACATTTAAAAATTCAAATTTAGATTTTCTAAATGTTAAAAACTTGGATATTCCGGTTTTCTAACACTATGAAATTTAAGCAACTCTCTAACTTAAAATATCCCTATGTTTTAGAATTGAAACACGTCAATTTGAGAAGACCAGAATTTCTAATCCCTGAAAAATGGAGTTTTAAAACTTTAATTCTTTAAATTGTTGAAATACAAGTATTAAAGCTTGAATACTCTTAATCCTGATAGTAAATTGTAGCACGAAAGCGATTTATGATACTTAAAATATAAACCTTTAAATTCTTAAACTTAAAAAAGAGTTTACACTTTGAGTCTTGACTTACTAAGTCTTTGCAACTATATAATTTCTAGCGTTTTGAAATTTAATTAGTTGCTTTGAAACCTTGCGGATGCTCTGTAAATTTTCTCATCGCAAAACTTTTCAGAAGCGAGGTAGCGTTTCAATCACCTCTAGTAGGAGGTTCTGTAAAATTGTTTATTTTTGTGTCTCTTTGTGCATGCAGTCGCATTTCTCAGCATGATTGTACCCACTCTTTATTTTATTCACGGGACGATTTTTGATACTTCCTACCTTCATTTGTCTCACGACGAGCTATGTATATGTCGGATATATGGATAGAAGCATCTTTTAATTTTTAATAATGTACTGTATTATGTATTGATTGTAATACTTGTTACAATTTCTATTTGGCTTTTCCCCAATTCAATTTCACTTTAGTATTTAACCTAAAATTTTTCTTCCTCATTGGTAAATTTAGCTTTATCGCTGTCTTCTAGAGACTTTTGATAAGATAACCCTTTTTCTCCTTTTGTGAAGTTAGTTATAAGTTATCGTGCAAGTAGCTAGTGTGTCTGCTTTATTCCTGCATTAGGAAATTTTGTTAATGTCCCTTTTTAAGAGTTTTTTTGTGAGTGAAGTTGATAATAAATTCCTGTTGATTAGTGAGTTTCACAAAGGTGATAATAGCGTCACAGGAATCCAACTTTTTGGTCTTTAATCGCTACCAAGGTGCACTTCTTAACTAATTTATTCATTATGGTTATCTCTAACAATTCCTTGTTTTATAGAAACACCTTTCAACTATATATTTACAAGAGGTAATAATCTTCCTTCTGTGCCTCTATTGTTTTCAAGCTGACGAAAACATCTTTTTCCTTGTTAAACTGTAAATTAATGCAGAATTCCTCTCTAGCTCTTTCTTGTCCTTTGCTATGTTTTTACCTTATTGGTAAACTATGTTACCTTCCAAATCATTGGGTATTGTTATTCACCAACCAATCTACCTTTTGGAGCCGCAACTAAAAAGATTAGTGCATTACCAACAATCAAATATAGAAAGAAGATAACAACCATAACATTTTTTAACACAGAATTACCACCCATCTATAACTGTATCTATAAAAATTTTCTCTCTTCATTCTTTTTAGGTTATGTAATAGAGGAACTTTATTATTCTTCTCTTGTTTCAAATATATTAGTGTCGCAGTTGCCAGTTGTAATCTAAATTACTTTTTCTGCAGAGATCGTAAGTAATATTTAATATCCGTTTCCGTTAAAATCTTTGATTATGTGTAATTATAGTATTTTAAGAATTGTACAAAAATCATTGATTTTGTCAAATTATTTATATGGATAGGGATTATTTGCGAATTAGTTTTTGTGTGATCTATAATTGCTTTTTTGTTTTTATCTTGAATACTGATTTTGATATTAATCTTTACTGTTCAATATTTGTGTTCTTGTGTTTCTTGCACTGAGTTCAAATGGCGGCTGTTATCTTAACGCAGACGTTTGCTGGACCTAAATATTAAGTAAGTTTCTGGTTTATGTTTTATGTTATAAATTTCAATATAGCTAGACGATTATCTTTTTTGGCATTCTCTAATTTAATAGTCAAATACAAAGTAGTTTGTACCCAGAAAGATTATATTGTGATTTATTCATCGATGTATAGTTTAGATTCTAACAGGTAACACATTTTTTACTGCATCTATTCAATTTAAAGGACATATCTCATACACATGGTAATTCTTTATAAAAACTAGCACGTGAGGATAGCTGAAAGTGACGAATAGATCATATTAGAAGATCATATGAGATGCGCTACGCTTTGTACTCGCGGGTAGATGGCGATTTGAGATCCGAGCATGTGTAGATAATAGTTATTTATGAAATAAGTTTTACAATGTAAGAGGGAGCTTTGCAAAACGAAGCCGGGATGAGTTTTGCAATCCTACGAACAACATAAAACCCGTTTTAGCATGCCTATGTTACATTTTTTTTTTCTATGAGCCCAAATATTAAAAAATACCATAGAAAATATTCCTATTGTTTTTCGACATCATTTTCTTCGCGACTTCTATTAAATTAAAATCCATCTAATGGAAAATGGTGTTAAAATAAATATTTCCTCTTTATTAGCTGTTTACCGTTATGTTATTAGGGAACGTGAGGCCGACATTAAAACTAATAGAGCTTTAAAGAATTAAAATCTAAGAAAAGAAATTCTGGAGAGTTGTTAATTTCCAATACATCTTATTGATTTTGTGATAATGTTTTGAATCACTGGAGAAACTTAACGCAGGGTCACAGGTACCGATATTTAACTTTTGACTAACTAGACTAGGCCAAACAAAAATTTTACAATATTTTTTGTTTTCAGCTTTTGATTAATACTTTTGAATAGCACAAGATAACGTGTTAAATCTTCATTTCAGGTTGTTTTTAACAATGTTAGAATTTACTTTTTTTCAGAATTTAATAGACATCTCAGAAATTAGCTGTTGACCTCGAAAGGCATTGGTAAATAACGAAGGTATTGAGGTATACTTGCCCAGGAGATTTCCCCTAAATGAAGTGTCTACGAACACTTCGGTGGCTCGAAGATTACCACCTAAAACTCTGAGATGCCCCATACACCTGTGTTCAGGGGAATCGCACAGTAAGAGTATAGTGTTCTTTTATTCGATTTAATTGTTCGAAATAAACAAACAAAAATTGAATGTATTCTCATTTTTTATTTAATTCTAGTAATAGTGGATGTGATATTGACTTTTTTCCCGGATTTAAAAGTACTAGTTTACAAATTATATTTTGGTATATAATTAATTAATGGGTGATATTAACTTTTCCTGGTATTCTATCATTTATATTGGGTGGCCCAGTAGCACAATTGATTTAATTTAAATATATTTTAAAACCCACTACCTATAATTTGATTTACTAGAAGCGAACAAGGGATTCAAGTCTCAGCAAGCTTACAAAAACTGTATTAAAGTATTTAAATGCTAGAGTAAACATGTTAGAAGCAGAAAATAAATTTATTCCATGTACGGAATTATCACATGATTTCGAAAAGCCCCTATTAGATTAATGTTTAAACAAAAATCCTAGCCATAGAACCAACATCAGGCTAAAAAATACTAGAATTTGATTACCACGTAAGTCAATATCTGTTATGGATTGAACAACTTATTCTCAGAAAATGTATTCTGATTGTGAATTTTATTATGCATACTCCATTGGATATTACAATAAGCAGTTGACAGGCTTCGTTTACACACTTGCTACATATCTCAAATTGAGAGAAATTAATTTTATCGATAAACCACATTAAATAACTCCATTCCAGACGCACATGTAACTGATTTTACAACATGGGAAATGCAATTTCTGTTGTTATTTAATATTCAGCTTCATTTAACTATTGTCATTATTAACCTTTATACAGTTTTGAGAATTCTATACAATAGATTGATAACTAGTGTACGTAGAACATTAAAAATAAGTGATGTTGAATAAATCTAATTCAACCCACGCATTATGTTCACTTTGCTCAGTATATAAAGTACGAACTATTTCTAGTGGTTGATAGCCAAATTAAAAAAAAACTACTGTCCCACTGACAGTGATCTTAACCATATCTGACTATATATCTATAGATTAGGTAGCTACCAAGATATTTAAGTAATTTTCGAATAGCTTGCAACGTCATAGACCGAGTCGTATATTTTCTGTGACTTATTAATGGACTTCGATATGTGTGGCCCAAATGTGTAATAAACCGTGGTATGTGGTAAATGTATTTGTAATGGCAATTTTGAAGAATAAAATTAATTAATTCTATTGCATGTTTGTATTAGATATTAACTTTTCTTAACTTGCTAAAATGCACCTAAATAAACACCTAACAGTTTACGGAAAAAGTTACTCAGTTTGAAAAATCAAAACTTATTGCAGTAATATAACAATAGCACAGAAATTTGTTTTCACTGGCAGTTTAACGAGCAAAATTACAATGATTTATGGCATATGTTTACGACAACCACCAAATTTATTTCTTAAAAATGTATACCATGGCTATTCTAACGAGAAACAATGCATTAGGATTCAGAAACAAAGTTTTCCAACCTTTTTATTACCAAAAAGTAGATAAATCATCATCGAGGTGGGCTTTGTAAGTTAAAATTATTTAACTGTAACTTTGTTATGAGGTGAAATGGTTAGAAATTAAAGAGACTGTTTTTGTCTTCACAATTCTAGAAAAAATTTGTAGAACTTATAAAAAGCTGTGATGTTGCGCCTAGAAGCAATTCATACAATTGTTTTTTTATTCATCAATTAAAGCTATTTAGCTGATATATTTTATATTTTCACAAACACTAAAAAGTTAGTCTTTACGTATTATTTGGAGATCAAACTGTCTTCTTTTATCCTGCTAATTTATTTACGTCCCCCTAACACAGGTTTGAGATCTATCGACACAAATGGTTCATTGGTATGGAAGTAAATAGATTATAAGTTACTAGCTTTTAAGCCCACGCTATGTGCGTTACGAATCTATAAATTACAAATTAAAGTTTATATCCTTATCGATTAAAGGTACCCACCGGTTACTCGCTCTAATGAGCTCTGATGCAGTTTAAGGATATCGTATAGCTTTATCGACGGCTAAAATACGTCCTGGACGCGTTATTTAACAAACACCACCGACTTACCCCACCAGACTTGATTTACCCCACCTTACAAATTCACCCTTCCACTCACCCCTACCCGAATAACCCCTACCCCGTCTAGTAGATTTAATTCGTAGATCTTTGTTTTTGCTAGAAAAATAGATTTTGAATTAAATTAACACATTGGCTGAATTATTGACACTATTATAGTTAAATAATAGTGTCCATTAGATCAATCAGTTAGAAGTACTTGCTGGTATGGATAAAAGCATTTATGCATATTTATCTCTATATGTTAGCTTACAGCTCTAAAACCTAATAAAAGTTAATAAAAAGCTCATTCGCCATCTATAGTGCGTTTTGGATGATGTGTTCCCTTTTAATCTGTAACATTATTATTTTAAACAATTTATCCTGGAAGTAGTAGAACTAGTCGTTCTTGGTGAGTAGTTCTAGGAGCATTGGTTCTGGGAATTTTAATCCCGGATTTTGATCTCAGAGTTTTGCGTTTATTTACTGCTGATCGACATGTTTTACTTATAAATGCCCTTCGATGACACCTTTAATAAAGGTCGAAATATGTCCTGCTGACTAATGTAATATTGGATATCCACCAACTTCTCGTGAGTGAAAAGTGAAGAAATACATTTGAATAGAGAATTGAATAAATTCTCTCGTATGACCAGACGTCTGAGGAATCTAAATTTCATGGGACCCCCTTAACCAAACATCCGTGAGACTCGCAGTACACAGAACTTGCGGAAAAAGATTTTACACCAAACAAACACGTAAATATAAGTAGTACACTGTATAACTGTACTATGGCATGAAGTTAACCACCGGACAGATTTATTTTAGGGGTACACCTAGATACCTAATTACTACGGTCCCCCTCTCGGAGACACGAATTGAGATACGACCAATTATCGCATTAATGCTATTACAGAAGCTACCAGTACACACTGGTGGGATCGAGGTATATCTATCCAAACCTCTAATAGCTCTCTAAGCTAGTACCAGAGTTAAAACGTAATCACTGATCGAGACCCTTCTCCCGGCATCGGAGACGGCCGCTAGTCCAGCTTCAGACACTATTCCCCTCAATTGAAGCACAATTTTAGTACCACTGCCCGACTGAATCCAACCTCAAATGTGGCTGGGCTTAGACGGTTATAGCACCCCGGTCTACCAATTTATAGGCCTGGTGAGCCCTTGACAGTGCTTCGTTTAAGTCTACACGTTATAGACTCCCGGTATGTACCCTTTCGGGTGAAGTTGTCTTGAGAGTAAGAGGCTATAATACTAGGGTGGCCGTTATTTTGCAAAAGTTAAAATTTTTTAGCTCCTTCCTCCTAGATCTCTTTAAAATGCCAAAAAAACGAACAGTGCAAAATTTTAGCCGATTTGGTTCATATTAACCAGTGCCACCGAAAGGTTAAAGTTTAAATGGGATTTAACACGGACTTGCTGCATTTCTACAGACTCTGACGTAACTTTTTATCTTTCTATATTTTAACTTGAAAATTTATATACCTATGTTGTTGAAACTGCTGAACACGAATATGATAAAATTCAAACTGTCAGGAAATTTTTTGACAGTTTAAAGCTGTCAAAAAAGCGGCCAACTTCACTAAAATTAGCATCTTCGCGGAACTGCCAAAGTTTTTTTGGCTTCAGATTCGTGTTAAGCAACTTCAACAACATAAGTATACAAAATTTCACGTTAAAACATAGAAAGATAAAAAAGTTATGCCGCACAGTTTCTAGCAGTGCACCAAACCCATGTTAAATCCCATTTAAAACTTTAACCTCTCGGTGGCACGGGTTAACATTGACCAAATGGGCTGAAATTTTGTACAGCTCATTTTTTGACATTTTATAGAGATCTAGGAGGGGGGACCTAAAAAAATCTAACTTGCAAAATAACGGCCACCCTACTATATACCCTTTCTCGCTTCAACTCTACTTAAGAGTAATGGCTCTAAAGCCGCTTCAGATCTCTGAACTCGGACTAGTCACGACTCATAAGATGACCCAAGTAGCTTCCAGAACCCAATACCTGATGGCTTGCAGTTTCCCATTGGCCCAGAATTACCCCTCTGTACCGGGATAATCTTCAATTTTCCTCCATAGGATTTAATCAACCAACGGGTGCTACAAAGCACTCCTTGAGTCCTTTTACCAGGTAAGAATCAAATTTACCCACACCGGTACTCATGTTAGCAGAGCTTCCTCAGCAACGTTTATGAGTAATCGTCGAGAACACTTGCGTGTATCTCTCATTTTTAACCTAGAAAGCTAAGGCTAGGGAGCCTTAGTTTTTTATACATAACCACTCCGTTGCCCAGATTCCTGGGATAGGAGATGACAGACCAGTTCTAAGAACAAGCACCGTGTGGTCTACTCTGCTCACCCTGTATAAGTAGTACAAGTAACATGAACCAAAGAATTAATTTTGCCAATTTAGAAACTCCTTCCCAGTTCCACAGTTTGTATCTACAGGATAACTGCCCGCCACCGACTGGCAGCACCCGAGTGGGCGTGGCCGACCAACCGCGGACCGGCCATGGAGACAGCTGGCTACAGAGACAACTGGTCGCCAGCCGTCACCAAAAATTTCACAACGAGTTTCAATTTTTTTATCATGAATTTGGAAAAAGCTTGATATCACAAGACCAAATATGCTAAAAAAGTATGATACTGTAAAATTTGTATTTGTAAAAAATATTGAATAACAATCGAGAGTTCCCAGGTTTAATAAAAAAATATGTGAAGAACTGTCGTAATTGTAACGTTAAGTCACTTGTTGATTTTTGTATTAGAACTTGAAACTATTGATTGTTATTCGATTTTTGTTTTGAAAAGCAATTTGTTCACTGCACTGTTGTTATTTTAGCCCTAAAATATTATTATATACCTTAAAAGAAACATTTTAATATATGTATAGATGTATACCTAATAAATCTTAGCTCCCAGATGTATTTGTGTTCACTTATCTAGATCCAAGTTGTCCCTGCGTCCAGTTGTCTCTGCGCCCACTTGTCTAACGCCCAGTTGGCATCGCCCGCTTGGCCGCGTCCAGTTGTCCCATCCCGCATTTAGTATTCATTGACGCTTTTACCAGTTACGTTTTGGAAAAACTTAGTTTTTGAAAACCATTGCTACCGTTTTGATATTCCCACTAAATTTTTCTAAACGACGGATTTTTCGGATTTTCTCTAGGTTTCCACGATTACGTGACGGATTATCTTGGAAAAACTCAAACACTAAAGATGGACATTTCTGAAATAATTCGCTTGTTGTAGGATTGGTAATCTAAAAATTACTATAGTGTAATCTGCACAATTTTATTAAATGTGCCGTGGCATATTTAAACTCTCCGATGATGTATGCTAAGTTGTGAACTCAATACATATTTTACGTGTATTTTATCAAGCTAGGAGCTCCTTGTTAGCAGGGAGCCTCATTATCCCAGTTGTGAGAGATGGCATGCAGATAGAAAGAAACGAGTTTTTTGTAGAATTTCCTTCTTAATTATTATAAATAGCATTTATTAACAACTGTATACAGTGTGAAATCTTATACAGGCAACCCTGGCATTTTACGCTTTGAGTGTTTATGGTACCTCTATATTTAAAAGAATTAAAAACAAACTACTTATTAGAACATTTAAGAAATTTTGTTATATTCAAATTCAATTCAATTAATTATTTTTCCAATATATTTAAAAAAAGTTGAAAAAAAAGAAAATCAGTATACATGAAAATAAAAATAATTGTGGAAGTTTCCTACATTGTGGTACTTTAAAATACACGAGACTAAAGAGTGTTTGAAGTTCCAAAAATATTACACTCGTACAACTAATTAATATCTTTATTTCTGTGCGTCTTTATTCTTCTCACTTTTTTTATTCTTGGTAAGAAATAGATTGCTGTACTAATTTTGTTTCACGTAGTGCTTAATTAAATGGACGTACGGATGATGTAGTATACGTTCGCAAACTATTAAATTGTATGTTGTTAATTTGGCACAACTTTCAAAATATTTCAAAACAGATGTCATTCAAAATGCGTAGGACATGCCACAGAAATAAAAATACATACAAATATTTTGAAGTGACAATTTAGAAAAAAGTGTTTTTTCCCAATCTATCTACCTATAAGATACAATTTGTATTAGCAGATAGCAAGGTGTATGTTTAATACACCATTCAATTGAAGTCTAAAGAATGTACAAATAATAAATTATTTATTATCATAGTTATCATCTGAATATATACTAATATAACATAACCTAATTTGTTGCATAAATAATTGTTAATAGTCAAATAACTGTTTGAAGCAAACACATTACTTTTATTATAAGGGTTTTCTAAAAAGCCAAGATTACTTCTAAAGGTCTTCAAAAATTTTCCATTTTTTCAAATAACAAAAGATTGCTTTTAGCGATGGGAATAAAATTTGGAATGTGAGTCTCTACTGGAAAAAAGGATTTTAATCGTTATTTTTTGCTCGGGGGTGCTACGTAAGTAAGTGGCCAAAACTTAATCATCCACATGCAAAGAACCTCACATTCTTTTAACGGTTTGCTTAATACTTCTCAAAAATTTTCTATAGCCAGAAATTCTTATTTCAAATATCTTTGTCTATGGTTCGATTTTGTTATCTGTCATAGCTTAGGCAAAAAAACTTGATCTTGATTTTCCGCGTGCTGTGCACTTCGTTTCGGCGTTTAATGTGTCTGTTGCGTTTTGAATTCGTCTTCACAATGCTTCTTCCGTATTTATAGGCCTGGAGACACCATGTCTTTTACAGCTCCCCATAAACAATCATCTATCGGCGTCATGTCAGGAGGGCGAGGTAGTCAGTTTTTACGGGAACACCATTTCCGCTACCGATCGATCTATTCGGGTATTGTTGGTTTAAATCATTGCGGATATTTAAAGTGAAATGAGAGGAGTGTACCATCATGCCTGATAAACATATTTCGGCAAAGTTTATAGGGCAGACCATACAACACGCCTGGGTACGTATTTTAGAGATGTTCTAAATAATTTAAGTCATTTAATGGGCGCGGTAAAATAGCGGCTCCAATAATAAAATTGTGAATAATTTCTGCCCACACGTTAATCTTGAATTAATGCTGATAATGGATTACCTTAGTTGCATGTACAATTTTCATCAGCATAAATATGTTCGTGCTGCAATTTGTTATACCCTTCCTGACAAAACAAGCTTCATCGGTAAAAAAATATTTCTACCGAAATTCACATTTTGGACTCTCTGCTGATGAACCGGCTGATGAAACCTGAAGTTGATGAACCGGCAGAAACCCAGGTGTAGTTTAGAATCAACAGAATGGATGAAGAAGTTTTTTTGAATCTTATGAACGACATCTTCAGAAGCTCCTACATTTAAACCTGACCGTCTGGTCCTTAATTTTAAATCTTCGGCAACCCGTTCCAAAATCTCTTCTTCAATCTCAAGAGCCTTGTCGAACGTTTGCGTCCATAATCAGCAATGACAGGAGCAAAGCGGCCAGTTTTGCGGTTACGTTTGTCAACAACGGCAAAGATGAAGTCAGTCCTTTCAGTTACCGAAAATAACAACTCTTGCAATTTTTGTTTAAAAAAGCGACATCCGGTTGAATCATGTTCGTATGTAATTCATTCGTATTGAAGCTCAAATTAAGAAGGAATGGACGAGCACATTGTGGAAAATACAACTTGTATTAAATACCACAATTCAAGAATTAATTAATCGCCGCTGCAAGGACCCATTGGAATCGAATCCAGCATCCCATTAATCCAAGTTGCTCGTTTTGATTTGAATTCTAAGCCTGACTTTGTGTTTGTCTATCGGGCAAGTAGAATGCATGCTAGTACTAGTAAAACCAATTTCGAGTTTTTAAGATTGTTGCCGTAAAGAAAAAACAATTTAGGCCTTGGCCAGTTAGTTGAATGGACTCTATTTGAAGACTTGCATGATCTAATTGAGCTACTTGGAAATAACAAAGTTGATAATTTAGGTAAGACATGTTGACATAAGACAGTTAGTTGAGCATGTCAATTTAGTAATTGCTAGGAACATCAGGACATGTTCCGTTAGTGACTTTGACTGGTGATGAATATTAAGACATATTTCAATTTTTTTCAAATTTTTTCCAAGGAGAACTTTACTGTAATTACCACTTTTATGTACGTCACATTATGCTTATGCGACAGTACGGTGTTAAGTGGTGCGTTCGATGTATGAACCTAGAATGTGGGGGGGGCGAAAAATTATAAACATTGTATTCTTCGGGATCGATGCAAATTTTCTAATGAGATAGGTATAGAGATGTTACAGACCAAACACAATCTTAGACCAAACTAATTGAACTAATTGATTAGCCTGAAACCTAAATATGTCTCTCAGGAGAAACAGGTTTGTCCTAGTCTAAACTAGATTAGCCTAGGATAAAGTAATTTTGACGGTTTGGGAAACCGTCCGAACACGCCGTCCTACATCCTCACCCCGTGCTGCCTCGAACCAGTGTCCTACAGACCCCGAAACAGTGATCTATATCTATCTAGATCTGATTGATTTCCAAACATATGGCAAGTTCATGTTTGTAATGGTTTATCAACATCAGCTTACTAAATTTGTTTTGCTTCGTCCACTGGGGTCCAAAAGGTCTGAAGAGGTAGCTTACAATTTAAATAATATATTTTTAACTATAAGAGCGCCATGCATCTTGCAGTCTGATAACGGACGCGAATTTGTAAATCGCATAATCTGTGAACTTACTAGGATTAGAACTTTTCCTCGGAAAACCACGACGCACATTTCGGAGTCAGGGCTCAGCCGAAAGAACTAACCAAGATATTGAGAAGATGCTGAGTTCCTGGTTCAAGGACAACCAGATGGGTAAATTGTCAGATGGTCTAAGGTACATACAATTCATATAGAACTGAGCCTCTCATTCTGGGATTAAACAGTCGCCTTACACAGCCATATTTGGTGCTGAACCAAGAATAGGCCTCTCTACTACTACTACTGTCTTCTGAACTATTAAAAGAAATAGCTGCGGAGAAAAGAACTGGTATGACACAGCAACTTCATATAGAGACATAGAGATCTAAGTGCTTTGTTTCATTTCGAGACTGTTAGTAGTTTTGGTAATCCTGTGTAGTTTACAATAGTACAAGGAGCGGCGGCTCGAAGAGCGCTGTTGACTACGGGATTTTCATCCTTACGATACGCTGTTATTGTTTTCCGTTCTTCTCTGTAACCGCGCTCTTGCTTTTCAAAATTAAAAAAACCACTATAACCCTAAAAGTCTATACTGTAGCTTTTATATGAAAGTGTTTTAAGAAAATGCTTACTTTTCGAGATGTAAGGAGTTTATAACATTTCTGTATTTTAGGAAGCAAGCGATAGCATTAATTTATTTAAGTGGTTTATCTCGGAAAATAAGCATTTTGCTTCGAAACAAACAGAGCAAAAGTCTTCTTTTCTTATTTAGAATGGAAATATGCTAGGTAAAAACAATTGAAAATCATGTATGGACAACAGCATAATAAACGTATCGCAAAACTTTCAAGTTGACGTTTTTATGTTTACGCATTACCTCACAACTGAATAATTAATATTCTAGCATACTTCATGTCATGCAGTACTTAAAGCCGCATATACCTGGATCTCATAGCATTCAAACTAATTAATATTTTAGTATAAGTATTTAGTGATTGACTGATGGTCAATGTAATATTTTTATTATATCGTCTTTTCTAAAAACTTAAAAAGCTTGTTATTGCTTTAAATTAATTCTTTATAGGTTGATTTGTTTACTCTTCTGTAAATTTTTATGAAATTATTAATTACATCTTTTTCTGTTTAAATAAAATATTAGTGTTGAACTATGAAAAAAATCTATAATTTATGGTAGCTATATTTAATAAATCAATAAAATATTAAAATACTTTTAATAAGTTTTTAGCAAGAAATCTCGGCTTTCAAATATAGCTTTTTTATTGGTATTTTATTTCAGAATCGACGCACATGTCCTATGAAAAGACCACTATGGTCAACAGTACAGTAAAATTAGATCAAAATCAATTGAATAAAGGAATAAATTAATGATTCCTTGTATTAGTTTTTGTTACCGTATTCGCGAATTTGATCGAGTATCGCACAAACTCAGAGAATCTAACTGGCTAAATATGAAATCTAGACGTGACCTACACTCTGCCAATATATTTCATCACATTTTATACTCATTATAATCATACAAGAAGTTTTTTCTTGGCACAACAAATTGAGCAATTCTCTAATATATTTTTAGTTATACTACACTGGCGTGATAAAGGGCTGGTGTTTTGATCAGTTTTACTGTTCGCAATGCTTTTTACAATTTTTTTGTATCTTGAATTTCTTCTCTTATGTTTTTTTGTACAAAAAAATGTGAATAAAGAGTAGTATTATTATTATCATTGTCATTGTCATTGTCATTGTCATTGTCATTGTCATTGCCATTGCCACTGCCACTGCCACTGCCACTGCCACTGCCACTGCCACTGCCACTGCCACCGCCACCGCCACCGCCATTGCCACCGCCACCGCCACCGCCATTGCCACCGCCACCGCCACCGCCACCGCCATCGCCACCGCCACCGCCACCGCCACCGCCACCGCCACCGCCACCGCCACCGCCACCGCCACCGCCACCGCCACCGCCACCGCCACCGCCACCGCCACCGCCACCGCCACCGCCACCGCCACCGCCACCGCCACCGCCACCGCCACCGCCACCGCCACCGCCACCGCCACCGCCACCGCCACCGCCACCGCCACCGCCACCGCCACCGTCACCGTCACCGTCACCGTCACCGTCACCGTCACCATCACCATCACCATCACCATCACCATCACCATCACCATCACCATCATCATCATCATCATCATCATTATCATTATCATTATCATTATCATTATCATTATCATTATACCGTGGACCAAGAAAAAACTTTTGAAGCAAAGGTTCCGAGTTGTCCTAACCACAATAGAAGTTTCTGAAATATTATGAGGCTGGGCTCGTATTTTTTTCAGTACATTATTATGTTTTAATTATGTATACTTTTTATGTATGTTTGCATTACAATAAATATATAAATCACTTATTTTATTATTGACCCCTACCTCCAGAATAAAAAACCTACACTACTTTCAAAAAATTATACAAAGTTTTTATAAGAATCCACTTCAAATAGGAAATATTTTTCCTATGTAAAGGAAAAGATTCACAAGTCAAGAGTAAAATCTTTTTCCAAAAAATTAGAAAGTTGACTGTTAGTGTGAAATAGTTACTATAAATAGATATTAATTGTTATAGTGTTTTAATTTACACTAACATTGTATTGTATTGAAGTAAACTCCATGGCCTAACACGATGGTACAGATTAGATATTTTAAATGTATTGTATTGGCAATTCTTTTTACTGCTAGTTAAAGAAACCTGCATAAATATTGTGTAACAATTAAAATATCGTCATATCCGTCTGGTATTTTCTAAGCTATATCTCCGAAACTATGTCATAGCTAAATTAAACAAAAACCATTTGTGGGGAATTTTACGAGCAATAAAAAGGCTGTTTTTATCTTTTCCGATATGGAGACCCGAGCATACTTCTGTTAACTCAGAACTCATCGATTTCTTATACACTAGGCATACATGAACATGTATGCTGATTTTTAGTTGCTTACTAGTTTTTTCTTATTCGCTAAAATTTGATTTTATTTTTGGTTCATATTGATTCTAGTTACTTTTTCATAGTCTACGTTCGTCTAGGAGTTAAATATAAGTATACCGTTGAAAAGTACTTCAACTTATTATCTTTTAAATGATATACAGTCTGTTTGATTTAAAGCGGCCCGCTTTGTAGCAACTTTATTTTCAGTCAGAAGTGGTATAAACCATATATAATTATGGTTTATTATTGTTTATTATTATTAAATGGCATAGAATTTTCTATGTTCTGGTTCAGAACATTTTGTATTTACTAAATCGGCGTGAGCGTGATGACTTTTTTTTAAATTACATGATAGTTATTTCTTTACTGAAATCGATAGAGTATGGTGTTCTCTTTTCAACTATAATAAATATTCATACTCTTACATAAGAAAATTTTCAAGAAAAACGTGAAAAATGGTTTACGACTAGCAGGCTTTGATTTCTGGCTCTCCAATTAATAAAACAGAATTATCTAGCAAACTTAGGTAAATAACGAAACTTTAGTTGTTTCAGTGGCGTATTTAAAATTTTTTTTCGGGGGGTAGGGGATATCCTATAAAAATAGATATAACATAGATGTTGACATAAACGACGTGGACTATTAAAAAAAATCGGGGGTAGCTCCATATCGTTAGCCGCCCCCCTAAAAATATGCCATTTAGTTATTTTGACGGTCTTTAATTTTCAATTAGGGAAAATGTAGAAAAAACCAGTATAAAAATAAATAGTCCATAAAATAAATTTAAAAACTTATTTTAGAATTCCACTAATAGATAGAGAGCCGCAATAGGAAAATATTTATCTATTTCTTACCATACCAGAAAGTATTAGTAATACCACATCGAACACGAGGAACAAGAATATGGCTACAAGAAATTTGCATCTCAGTAGCCCTGCAGACGGCGCTTGTTTAAAATCTTTCGGGCGGTCTGGCCCCCACGCGCAATTATGGATTGGTATTCTTTGCTATCCTTGGTATCCTTTATTTATGTGTATTAAATTATACACTTCAAAAATAAAAAGCTGCACTTACACAGTGGTTCTCGTGACCAAACCAAAGCTTAAATCTAATATGCTTCATGATACATGAGATGGTAAAGTTTTATTTCACGGATTTATCTCATCATATCGAAAACCAGGAACAAGAATATGACCATAAGAAATTTGCATTTCAGTCGCCCTGCAGAGGACGCTCGTTTAAAGTCTTTCGAGCGGTCTGGCACCAACGCGCGATTTTACAATATTAGAAAAAAAATGAAGTGGTAAAAGTTATGTCACGTGACCCTTCCACTAATGCAGTGCATCAATATGTATCAATAATTTTCTATTGCGGCTCTCTATCTATTAGCGGAATTCTAAAATGAGTTTTTCAATGTATGCTATTGATTATTTATTTTTGTACTGTTTTGTTGTACATTTTCCCTAATTGAAGTTTAAAGACCATCAGAAAAACCTCAATGGCATATTTGGGGAGGAGGGCTAAAAGAATGGAGCCAACCCCAATTTTTTTAATAGTCCAGGTCATTTATGTCAAAATCTACCCCTCCTCACCGAGAAAAATTTGTAAATACGCTACTGAAACAACTAAAGTTTTGTTATTTACCTAAGTTTGCTAGATAATTCTGTTTTATTAATTGGAGAACCAGAAATCAAAGCCTACTAGTCGTAAACCATTTTCACGTTTTTCTTGAAAATTTACCTATATAAGAGTATGAATATTTACTATAGTTGAAAAGAGAACACAATACTCTATCGATTTCAGAAAAAAAAATACCTATCATGTAATTTAAAAAAAAGTTCGATGACGTCATCGCTAAATCGCTCACGCCGATTCAGGAAATACAAGGTTTTCTGAGCCAGAACATTAATTCGAGATGTGAGCAATACAATCATTTTTACCGCAGGTCTCTAGGATCAACCGTTCTTGAGATATCAAGATTTACGTTTACATCAAAAAACTGCAAGAAACGTCGTGCATCACGAAACAAATATGGCTGCCATATTTCAATCAAATGGAATAAAAATAAAATGACAGTGGTTTTGATCTACCAATACTTAGGGGTGATAACACACAAAAAATTATCTTTTTTCGAAATGATCGCGCGACCAGTACTGCACTACTTCATATGGATTGATCCCAATTGCTATGATGGGGGATGACAAAAAAATGGCCATTAATTTAATCCGGCAACCTCTACAATATCAAATCTTAGATATTTCTCGACTTATATTAACAATCAGAATCAGTCCAACGGGTTTTTTTATACGGAAAGCCTCTCGGCGTCCGGTCTGATGAAAAATCAAAAATTTGTAAAATTGTTGTTTCTCGACTGTCGATTTCGACCATACCACTGGGCCTAATTTAAAGTATTGGATACTCATCCGACGCAGAATTTAATGCTCTTTAATTCTTGTAATGGTGAAGTTTTCGTTGGAAAGCACCGCTTTGGAGTTATACGCGAAAAACTAAAAACGGTCCGAAGATTTCGTAGTTCTTTTGATGCCCTCAGGTAAGCTCGAGTCGAAGGACCTTGCAAACCTAGGATACTTATATTTGACGTCAAACGAAGCGATCGAAACGATCTCCCGCTTTCCAACATTTATTTCCACCAACGGTTTCTCTTTTACTGGCCTATTCTGACTGAAAATAAAGTTACTACAAAGCGGGGCGCTTTAAATCAAACAGACTGTATAATGACATATTTTCTCTTACAATTAGTGGATATCTTTTTATGTAAGATGTTTTTGGTCCATTTCTAGAAATTTTACTTACTAATAAGCTATTTTATAGATTATCTGCTACAGTTGTGTTATATATTATACATATATAGATTAGGGTGGCCCTTGCTTGTATGGGAAAATTTTATTTCAGTAGGATTGTTGATCGATCCCCCTAAGAATGTGCGAATAGATGAAAATCGATAAAATATGAAGTTTCAGATCAATCCGAAGTGATTTAGAGGTAGCTCAAGCCGGTCAGAATTTCGAAAAATATAATTTTTTTGCATTTTTTCCTTTTACCCATTCCTGAAATATATTATACCAACCCTGAACATAAAAATAAATATTAATACATATTCTATAATCGATTACCTTTCCAACAAGCCAAAAATAATAAAAATCGGTTGACAAATAAGGAAGTTATGGCCATTCATATTATTAAAAAACCAAACATTTTAATTTCTATAAGAATATTTCATATTAATTTAATTTTCAATAAAAACCAATTAATTTTTTTTTTATTTTGAAAATTTTAATTTTGAGTAATAAAAAACATTTAAAAGTAAAAATAATACAAAATTAATCTTAACTTGTAGTACTAGTCAACGCTGTTTTAGTATGAGATTTGCAGTTTTATCGATAGTTAGTAACCACTTGCAATAAATATTGCTTTTTTCTTCTTTTTTGGTTAATACTTTATTGTATTCTTCAATTAATTTTACTACACGTTCTGCTGCATCATTCACTACATTTAAATTATGAATTAAATTCTTCACTTTATTATAAGCTTCATTATCGTTCCACTTACAAGGGTCTTCATTTAATAAATTAGTAGAAATTAGTAGAAACCAAAACCGACAAAAAATAACCGAGAAAAGATAACCGAAAAACCACAACTGAGAAACCATAACCAAAAAACCACAACCGAGAAACCATAACCGAGAAACCAAAACCGAGAAAACATAACCGAAAGACCACAACCGAGAAACACTAACCGAGAAACCATAACCGAGAAACCACAACCGAGAAACCACAACCGAGAAAATCATTGCCGAGAATGGAAACTACCGAGAATTCATGAAGTGATAATTAAAAGTTAGTAACTTTGATAGATCTAAAAGAGACAGAGGAGAATACATAGAGCGGGGAAGGACAAAGAAAGACCAACTGCGTAAAGGAAACACTATGAAGCGGAAGTTAGGTTATAAGTTAGTAAGTTTGATAGATTTATCAGAGACCAAGGAAAATACATAGAGCGAGGAAAGAAAAAGAAAGGCCAACGGACACGCTATACAGGGGAGGGTAGGTCATAAGTTAGTAAGTTTGATAGGTCTAAAAGGGACAGACTTCAATAGTTAACGTGACGACTGAGAGAGAAACTAACTCTAACAGGACACGCTATGCCGTGTGAGTGTTAATATTCTAATATTAATTAATTAAATAATTATTACTTCATAATGCATGGATGCATTCTCGGTATTTGTTATTCTCAGTAGTTTTTATTCTCAGCTTTAGTTTTCTCGGTTGTGGCTTCTCGGTTATGGTTTCTCGGTTTTGGTTTCTTGGTTTTGGTTTCTCGGTTTTGGTTTCTCGGCAGTTGTCTTTTTCCGTGTTTGCTTTCTCGGTGATGACCTGGATCCTTTATCTTTAACCTAATATCAAAAATTAAAATCAATTTTTATGAACCAAACACGTTTCTATTTGTGAATACAATGTGAATACTTGACTTCAATATCATTAATGTTACCAACATAGAAAAAAAATTAATGAATGCCACTTATATCAACATAGCAAAAATAATTTTTATATTATTTTTACTTTTAAATATTTTTTATTACTCAAGAATGAAATTTTCAAAATAAAAAATAAATTAATTGGTTTTTATTGAAAATTAAATTAATATGAAATATTCTTATAGAAATTAAAATGTTTGGTTTTTTAATAATATAAATGGCCATAACGTCCTTATTTGTCAATCGATTTTTGTTATTTTTGGCTTGTTGGAAAGGTAATCGATTATAGAATATGTATTAATATTTATTTTTATGTTCAGGGTTGGTGTAATATATTTCAGATGTGGGTAAAAGAAAAAAAATGCAAAAAATCATATTTTTCGAAATTTTGACCGGCGTGAGCTACCTCTAAATTACTTCGGATTGATCTGAAACTTCATATTTTATCGTTTTTCATCTATTTGCATATTTTTAGGGGGATCGATTGAAAAAAAAGACACTTTTGAAAATAAGGGCCACCCTAATATAGATATTAATTAGTGCTATCACTTACACATAATACATACTTACACAGTTATGGTAGGTTATTTATGACTACGAACGTAAGTCTCACCTGAAACAATAAACACATGTCAATATCAGGAAACACGAAGAATTATTCGGTTGTTACGCAAATACCAAAAGATAAGAACGTTAATTTATGTTTTTAAAATAATTTGCATCGGTATTTCACAAAATAGTATAACTAACTGTCAATAGAGAATTTAACGAAAGATGCAATAAATGCTTCAAAGACACTGTTTGTATCGATATGATATTCACTTGAAAGCATCTACTGATATCTAATAGGATATCCGTGAGTAATGCAGGTAAAATTTGTTTACTTGTAAAAAAATGGTAAGGTCAAACGTTGTGGTGGGAATGTAGCAGAAGAAAACAAGAAATGCTTAATCGAAAAGTAATAAACAAGTACATGGTAAATTGGCTTAGTAGAAGTTCAATTTACAACAGCCGGAGAGGAATGGTTTGGATCTGAATGTGTGTAATGGAAGTGACAAAATCCTGCAAGGCAACGATAAAACTGAGCGACGTGTGACAAACGAGTAAGCGGAACGCAAACTCCATTAAGCCGTTTGTCAAACAATTCAAACACGCGTATTGCAGTGCAAGAAATGCCGTAAAACTTGCAATAAGTATAATGGATTCGGGCCACCAATGTAACTACTAGGATACGGTTTAAGTAACTCCTATTACAAAGTTGCTTTACTGATGAAATGCATCCTAGAAATTATTGACCGAACTTTATTAATCAACTTATTTTACTGTTGAAGCCAAGGTATATTCATTCCACTATAATTACATTTTCGATTTAAACCAGAGAAAAATATTTTCAAACAATCAAAATTAATTACGTCTTTTTACATTTGGATTTTATCTAAAATGCTTAGTATGAACATGACTACTAATCCAATTCACTTTATCGACATTAAACTCCATTAACAGAAGGTATGTACTTAATATACTGAAAAATGATCTAACGGTTTCAGACATCTTTTCAGGTGTTCTATCCAACAATGATTTAATAATCGTTGAAGATACCTACGGAAATAGGAAGAAGACTAAAACCCACAAAATAAGTAACCAAAAGAATCAGAAATGACAACACCATTATGAAATATTTTGGTCTCAAATTATCCTAAATAAGCATGGGGGAGACTCCATTATATTTAACCTACAGAAACGAGGAGCGATGAGTAGGATTACTGCAATATTGTGTGCAATACGAACAATGTTTTAAGTTTTTAGATAGACGACCACACTCTTTGGAAAAAGTGCTGAAATGATTTCATAAATCCCACTATGATTAAAAATCCCACTCGGAAGTCGATTTAATATTTGATAAATTAATTACTTAAAATATGGCGAGAACGTACACTGAAAAAAGCATTTAGTAGGACCAATTAAATTTATTCAATTCAACTAAATATTTAGTTAAATCAAATAAAATTAAGTTTATTTAACCAAATATTTAGTTGAATTAAATAAATTTAATTGGTCCTACTAAATGTTTTTCTCAGTGTACGTAAGAGTAGTCTGGGTTTCCTCCCAAAATCATTTGTCAAAGATATTGTATTTTATTCTAAAGCGTGGATATTATTTAACGGACAATAAAAGAAACAACAATACATAACAAGAAATAATTAATGCCATAAAAAAGTAACAGAAAGATTTCAAAGTTCTAGAAATTTTTTGGATGAATTGGGTGCTTGTCAATACTGGAAATGATCAATATTGTTATGGGTGATATTTAGGGTTTTAGAAGAGATGAAGGTCTTGCAACTTCACTAATAGTAGAGTCAATTTTTGCAAAAATCATGCCTAATTTCTTATTTTTTACTATCTAAAGATAGAGATGAAATAAATAAAGATTATTAAAAGTTTCACAGTTTCATTAAAATATAACCTGACAATATTGTTTCGACAGCTATGCTGTCATTATCAAAGGTAATATAATTATAAACAAACACGTCGTTAAGGTAGATACAAAAATAGGTAACTAGATAAAATAATAATAATAATCAGAATTAAATATCTAATACTTCTAGTAACGGAGAATTACTGAGCTCAAGTTGTTCATTCATTAAAGGTACTCTGAGTTTGTGTTTGTATATCTCAAAGGCTTCTAAAATGTCTAATTTGCGTTTGTTATTACAAAAATGTAGGAATTTAATATTATTTTGAGGAGTCATTGTGTGATTTTGTTCTAAAAGGTGTTTGGCGTAATTCAATTTTTCGGGATGTTTATTTTTGTAATGACGTACGTGTTCTTTATATCTTATGTCAAAATTTCGAAGTGTTTGTGCAATATATACCGAACTACAAAAAGAACAATTTAAACGGTAAATGCCCGATTTCATGTGTTCTGTCTTGAGCATTAAATAAAAATGAAAAAGTGTTAGTATTGGTTTTAAATGTTATTTTATAATTGTTGGTTTTTCTTAGTATATGTGCAATTTTTTCTGATATTTTGCCAAAATATGGTATAGATATGTAATTTGTGTTTTCTGTTTGGTTGTCAATGAGATATATTCTTTTGATAGCTAACCTATAATCTTTTTGTTTAATTAAAGTGTCAATCATGTTCCGATTGTAATGATTTGCATGTGCTAGTTGTTTAATGGTTGATATCTCTTTGAATCTGATTTTGTTAGTGGAATAGTTAAAGCTCTGTGTACTAATGATCTGTAGGCTGCTATTTTATGTGTATTATGGTGACAAGATTCATTTGGTATTGTTATGTCTGTTTGTGTTGGTTTTCTGTATATGGAAAATTCAAATAGATTGTCTGCGTTAATCTTGATATTTAAGTCTAGAAAGTTTATAGCCCTGTTTTGTCCTGTTTCTAGTGTAAACTTTATATTAGGGTGGATACTGTTAATAAGAATTAAAAATTCAAAAAAATTTCACTTCTTCACTTCACTTCATTCTTCACTTCTTCAATCTATAAAACAGAAAATCACAGAGAACAAACTAATTTCTGTTAAAGCAGATAAGGGTAACACTTTGGTAATTCTTTCAAAAGATATTTACATACAAAAAGTTAATGAATTTACTAATAAAGAAAATTTAGAAACTTTAAACAAAAACCCAACCACAAAATTCCAAAAAGAAATAAAACAAGGTTTAGAAAACTGCAATATCTGCTTTTCAGAATTAGAAAAGCAACAAATCATTAATAAAAACCCACAAATACCTAAACTATATGGACTAGTCAAAACACATAAACAGAATATGCCAATAAGACAAGTTGTATCATACATCAATGCACCTAATCACATTTTATGCAAAAAACTGAACCAGATTATTAACACGATAGGTTACAAATCGAAATACTCTGTTAGAAATTCATTAGAATTAGTAGATAAGCTGCAAAACATACATCTTCCACCACATTCAAAACTTGTTAGTTTTGATATTTGCAACATGTTCTCCAGAATACCCCCACAGGAATGTATTCCTTTATTAGATAGTTTCTTGATCAATAGTAATATAGAATTAGTTAAAAGGTTAGAGTTAATTCAATTATTTGACCTTTGTATAAGTCAAAATTATTTCACTTTTAATAACATAATTTATTTACAAAAGGATGGTTTACCTATGGGTAATTCTCTAAGTCCTCTATTAGCTAAGATATTTATGGACAAGTTCAAAGATCGAATATTTGAATTAAACCTCTCTAAACACATTATCTTCTGGTTTCGTTATGTTGATGACATTTTAGCTTGTTTTGACAGTTCTTTTGAGGTTATCAATGAATTTTTAATTCTTATTAACAGTATCCACCCTAACATAAATTTTACACTAGAAACAGAACAAAACAGGGCTATAAACTTTCTAGACTTAAATATCAAGATTAACGCAGACAATCTATTTGAATTTTCCATATACAGAAAACCAACACAAACAGACATAACAATACCAAATGAATCTTGTCACCATAATACACATAAAATAGCAGCCTACAGATCATTAGTACACAGAGCTTTAACTATTCCACTAACAAAATCAGATTCAAAGAGATATCAACCATTAAACAACTAGCACGTGCAAATCATTACAATCCGAACATGATTGATACTTTAATTAAACAAAAAGATTATAGGTTAGCTATCAAAAGAATATATCCCATTGACAATCAAACAGAAAACACAAATTACATATCTATACCATATTTTGGCAAAATATCAGAAAAAATTGCACATATACTAAGAAAAACCAACAATTATAAAATAACATTTAAAACCAACACTAACACTTTTTCATTTTTATTTAATGCTAAAGACAGAACACATGATATCATGAAATCGGGCATTTACCGTTTAAATTGTTCTTTTTGTAGTTCGGTATATATTGCACAAACACTTCGAAATTTTGACATAAGATATAAAAAACACGTACGTCATTACAAAAATAAACATCCTGAAAAATCGAATTACGCCAAACACCTTTTAGAACAAAATCACACAATGACTCCTCAAAATAATATTAAATTCCTACATTTTTGTAATAACAAACGCAAATTAGACATTTTAGAAGCCTTTGAGATATACAAACACAAACTCAGAGTACCTTTAATGAATGAACAACTTGAGCTCAGTAATTCTCCGTTACTAGAAGTATTAGATATTTAATTCTGATTATTATTATTATTTTATCGAGTTACCTATTTTTGTATCTACCTTAACGACGTGTTTGTTTATAATTATATTACCTTTGATAATGACAGCATAGCTGTCGGAACAATATAGTCAGGTTATATTTTAATAAAACTGTGAAACTTTTAATAATCTTTATTTATTTCATGATTATGGAGTTCCACAAAGTAAGGCTGGAAACAATAAATAACGATAGAGACTTGAAATCTTTTGTAATGCCTTCAGTACTGGACCAATATAAAATGTTATATGTTTAAAATGGGGGCATGCCCACTCGGGGGGTTGAAACCCCCTTTTTGTACCCCTAATTTAATAACGCAACCAAATTGAGCGAAATTTATGTTAGGAGGGTTCTTGAAGTCGTTGATTATGAATCCAATCAGAAAATTGAAAAATTCAAAATTGCGGACCCAAAATGGCGGTCCTAAAATAACGGCATTTGAGATTGAGAATGCGATTTACGCCGTTTCTATTGATTTTAGAGAAAAACTCAAAGAGTCGAAAAGTGTTTAAAATGTGATTTTGCAAAGGAATACACTATTTTTGGTTACCTTATTATGTAACCCCTTCTCTAGTAGTAGAGTCAATTTTTCTATCTAGTCTTATTTTTTACTATCTAAAGATAGAGACTTGAAATCTCTTGTAATGCCTTCAGTACTGGGCCAATGTAATGTTTAAAATGGGGGCACGCCCCCTCGGGGGGTTGAAACCCCTTTTTACACTCCCAATTTACCCCACACTCCCCAACTCGGGAAGTTTTCCATCAACTTCAGCGAAATTCTTGTTGGGGGCGTTTTCGGGGTTTCTGATTATGAATTCAATGAGAAAATTAAGAAATACAAAAAGGCGGACCCAAAATGGCGGTCTTTGAGATTGGAAATGCGATTTACGCCGTTTCTATTTATTTTAGAGAAAAATGCAAAGAGCCAGAAAGTATTTAGAATGTGATTCTGCATAGGAATACGTAATTCCGGTTACCTTATTATGCAACTTTTTCACTGAGAAGCCAACCAGGGGAGAGTGAAGGGGGTTACATAATAAGGTAACCAAAATAGTGTATTCCTATGCAAGATCACATTCTAAACACTTTTTGACTCTCTGAATCTTTTTGTAAAATTAATAGAAACGACGTAAATCGCATTTCCAATCTCAAAGACCGCCATTTTGGGTCCGCCATTTTGTATTTCTTAATTTTTTCATTGAACTTATAATCAGGAACCCCAAAAACCCCCCAACATGAATTTCGCTCTAGTTGATGGAAAACTTCCCGAGTTATTAAATTAGGAGTGTAAAATGGGGGTTTCAACCCCCCGAGGGGGCGTGCCCCCATTTTAAGCATATTACGTTTTATATTGGTCCAGTACTGGAGGCATTACAAAAGATTTCAAGTCTCTATCTATAGATAGTAAAAAATAAGAACTTAATGCAAAAATTGACTCTATTATACATAAACAATATTTTCCTGATATGTCAGATTATCTTATAACTAGGGTGATGGGTGCATTGGGACAGTTTAGAATATGAAATGAAGTGAATGCTATGAATTTTAAAAATATTTCCAGTAAATTTCTCACACGAAAGACTAAGAACAGCTAATAGACCGGGTGTCAGCAAAGAAATGTACGTAGAACATAGACCACGACGGGAACTTTAGTGACATTACGCTACATCAAGATTTTTGTAACACTGCTAGTTTTTAATTGTTTAGTACATGCCATACCGTTTCCACACACGTCTGAGTACCCGCCATACTGCGTAGTTTTTTCTCAAGTGCGCGAAAATAGCGTGATAGCGATCAGTGGACGATCAATATTTTTTTGGTTGCGATAATCATAATTATGGTATAATGCCCGTGGGTATTCCAATGATATTACAATTGTAACCTTTGTTTTATCTGAAACAAATGAAGTGAGCTAGCCAGAAGAGCGAAAAGTTTATTTAGGTATTCCTCCGCAGAAATCAGAATATTGCACTTGTGGTTCTGGGAAGAGTATCGTTTTTTATCCCTGTTATTTTATTCTTTCTTTTTCAATTATTTGCCATTTTTACAACTTCTTCCCAATAACCCATTGTAATATTGTCTTATTCATCACGTTTTCTTCCATGTTATAGTGCCATTTTTAATACAGATTTCATCACCATTCTGATCCATATGTCATAATACGGTGGCTTTTCTTAACCTACGGTAAGTTGGGAATCCTCACTTCGTTGGCATGGGAACGATTTGTTTGTTTTATAATTATTGCTTAGCTTTGTTCTAACCAAAACAACACTTATTTGAATGCCTGTTATTTCTGTTAAAAGAGTACTTTGCACACGAGAACCAAAATTTAAATAGGCTCCAAATGTAACTGCATGTGCGAGTAGAATTTATGCAGCCTGGTACAACCACCGCAGCAGAAACACGCTACTCTCGAACAACCGAAGTCGCGTTCGGTGTTTCAGATCTATTTACTCGAAAAACTCTGTTTCCATAGTATCCAGTTTTATAAATAATTGTAACTATAGCAATAGACCTTTCAAAGCAAAAATAGTTGAAATACTACGCAGCATAGGAGTGCTAGACAGAAAGGAGAGGCACGCTGTCTTCAGGTGTAATCCTCTTACACAAGCCACGCCCTTACGCTTCAGCAAAAACAATGGAATTGATTCAAAAATTTCGTTGGGAATTGTTTGATCGCCTACCCTACAGCCTAGATTTGGTCCCAAGTGACTTTTATCTGTTTTCCTCGTTGAAAAAGTGGTTGGACGGACAGCATTTTGATGTTCAACACAAATGAAGAGTTTGTGAACTTTTTTGTGAATGAACTTTTTACAACGAAGGAATAGAGAAGGTACGCCGTTATGACGAATGTCTAAATGTTGTTAGTGATTATGTGGAAGAGCAGCGTAGGTAACTTTTGTATGGAAGTTTTTTTATCATCACATTCTTTAACTTTAAATGTTTATATTTTCTAGTATTGTGATAGTGTTTCTTGTTCGAAACATTTCTCAACGAAACCGCCCAGTGCGTTTTGAACATAGTGCGGAGTTTGGAGTGCGAAAGCTTTTGGTGGAGAAGATAATATCGTCACTTGCGTACCACGAAGGATACCCTTGCTTCTGACTTTTTTTTCTAACTGACTGACTGTTTTTCTTCTTGCGAACTGATTGTTCCAAATCACTTCTGATCATCTTTCGGATTGATTCATGTCAAAATTTTAAATTGTTTGTCATTTTCTGCTACGACTGATCACAATTCTTGCATATACACTCCCTTGCAATCTTTACAATATGTTTTGTTCTGATGTTTCTTTCCCTTCATAATGATTACAAAATAAGGATTAATTGCAGATTCAATATTAAGAACCTGAAGAATTCTGGTAGTGCTATAAAGTACGACACATGTTCTGCCACACAGATTCCTCGACCAAATACGAATGTATAATAAAAAAAAGTATAATATTTTTCTTTTGTCATGAATAGTGTTATTGTAATGAATAAATGCGATTTACTTATCCTTATTTTCTTGTGTTGAAGGTATGGTACTCAATAACTGCTATATATATTATATAGACTTGGAAGTATACTGCCCAGAAAAATAGGAAACCTTGCTTGTACTTTTATAGGAAGCTTGTACTATAACTTTTTATAGGAAGACAGCATGGAAATAGGGCAATGAATTTCTCAAAGATGCACACTTTATTCAGCTGTTACCGTTAGAAACAAATTGAGATAGGAAAACCTAAGACTAAGAAGACCTGCCCTAAAAGTCGCTGTGAAATGCATTACAAAATCGCATGTTTAAATCTTGCTCGACAATATGTCAATTGGCAACTTCGACAATAGAGATCAGTACTCTTCACGGACGAGCTTAGGTCCGCATTACTCATTACGATGATCCCCAAGTGAACAATATTCGGATGTTACCGTGCAAGAATGGAAATTTGAGGATGGTTTAGTAGTGATGTGCGGGAGGAATCAGTCTCGATAAAAGGTTGTTTTAACGCTCAACGATACGTTGATGAGGAACATACCGACTTTGCTATGTATGCTATGGCTTCTAATTTCATCTCACTGCAGAATACCATGACATCAAGAACATGATATGAACCTCATAGAGACTTAACAAATTGGTCAGACGGTTTCAAAGGTGTCCAAATGCATCTCCAACAGGTAGCAGAAGCTTTGATCGAAGAATGGAACAGCATACTACAACAAAAAATTTAAGGCTCGTGCAAAACATGTCACGCTGGAGGACGACACGCGCATGATTAAAGCCTCTACTACTTTAAAATAAACAAACAATTTCTCTTCACTCTGTGTTTTGTAGTTTGTGAAAACTGTTAATCTTATCGTAAGAGTAATTTATATGTTTAATTTTGTTTTTGCGAATTTAATTGAATAAGGTATTTTTCAGAAATTCGTAGTTCTATTTACGTGCCAATGCAATATTCCTATAAGAGTTATCAAAATACAAACAAGTATTAATTCTTTTATCTAATTTTTCCGTGCAGTATATCTTCTGAACTCGATAATTCTTTAAAAGTAACTCGTGTTAAGACGAAAAAATAAAACAAAGAATTCAATCCCTTCTCATAATTGTTTCCACACATATACCCATAAAAGCTCTGAAACTATATATCAAAGCATAAAACAAAAAGCGCCCTCTTTTAAAAATTAAACTATAAAAACTCCATTTCGATTCTTTTTCTGTTATAAGTTATTATGTCCGTTGTGTTGGAGTGTACTTTTACAGTTTTACACGCAGTCTGGAGCAGCGGCAAATGCGGCGACATAAATTATTACGGCCACATCAAAGCTCAGGCCAAGTTTCAGGCGTTTTGTTTTAGCCTGGTCGTTTGGTATTAGCGACTCCGGCAATGTCAACACATGTTAGATCATGCATCACAGGTTCCTCTTTGAGCCAACTTTATTAGTGAGATAGATTTGTTATGAGAATTTATGATCCAGTAAAGTCTTTTCGCTATTCTAATTAGTTTTCGCTATTACATCAGTTGGTCTGGTCTTTTGTCAACATCGGAAATGTACCTGATAGAAAATATATTATCTAATTTTCCCAGTATCTTTAATGTTTTAACTCATTTATATTCTGTTAGATGTGGAAGACGGATGATATATAACAAACAAGCTGTAATTAAGCCCATTTTTGCCCATTAGGTTACTATTATAGAAGTAACATTTATAAACCCGTATAATAGTGCATTGCTATACGAAATTAAAGAGTGCCTTGTAATAAATAAATTTATTATTTCCCCACTACCATATGAACGATAGGGACATAATAGTTATTTATGTATTAAGGGCATAAAGAAGCTTTTATGGCCAGAAGCGTTATTTCTAGCCCGAGGCGGCAGCCGAGGGCTAGGAAAAGGCTGTAGGGCCATAAAAGCAAGTTATGCCCGAAATGCATACACTATTTTATGCACAGATTGTTTTTATCTCAAATCTATTATTGTGTAAAAAACATAATTAAATGAGTACGTAGGTTACATCAAGCCGCTGTACGTATACTTATGTGCTTATATACGAAGTACGTTACTATAGTTACTATCTAAAATACTTAATTTCAGCTTATTTTCATTGGTGATAAGTTTACAAATTATATAAAGAACCAATCAAGTTCTACAAATACAGTTCTGACATTTAATTGACGTTTCATTATTGCCCGTCGGATCATAAAGAGGACCTTGGGGCATAAAGAGACAGTTATGTTCCGATAAATCTAGCAATAATAGTCTAATTATAATGCATCTGTGCATAAACTATTTATTTAACTTAAAAGTCCATCTTTTTTCACTAGAATCGAAAAATACTTTTTTTCTTCGAGTTTCGCAGTACTCCATAAGAGAGGCCAATAGACAATATTTTGTAACTTTTTTATGTAGATTTCCAATCTGCTAGGATTTTCTGATAAAATCATTAAAAAAACCAAATAACCAATATTTAGTATCAAGAGCACCACGACGTTTTGCAATTCCAGTCGGACAACATCTGCATCAAGTATTCCTTATAACAAGATGAATTGGTAGAAATAGGTCTGTGATTTTTTCTTCGGGAATATTATCTGAAGTAGCATAGAAATCTAAGAGTTAATGGAATTAGGAATATTGATTAATGTATCAGAGATAATGTTTTTAATAAATTTCAAATCGGGACAGAAATTCGCGGATGATAGTTCAAATATTTAACTTAACAATCATTTCTTATTTTGAAAAGTTAAACTTTCTACTATTGTAATAAATAGATTTTTTTATTTTTAAATCGAAGAATTTTTGTTTTGTTTTTGTCTATAGGACCGGGCGGTCATTCCACATAGCACAGGTAAATAACGTTTTGAAAAGGAAAAGTTGGGCAAAAGCTGAAAATTGGTATATAGGCTTAAAATGTGGTGCTGGAAAACATATCAAAACTCTCACGCCGGCTGCGCCATCTTGAAAAATCTAGGAAAAAATTGCGCTTTCGCTAATAACTATTTCAGTATTAACTTTACGGGATTCAACGATCAGAATGAAGATGTAGTTGGAAATCCCCTACAATGTTATATTTTATTGAACCTCGTTCGTCCAATAACTAGTTTCTAAGATAGAACTTTTTCAATAACTATCATATTGGTTGCACGACATTCAATAACCAACCTTTTTGTAGGAAATTTAATTCTCTTTAATTTTTATAAAATACATTTTGTACGTAGGAGCAGTAAAATTTGAAATATTTACGAAAAACGCGAGTGAAAATGTCGAAAAATGACAGTTGCTGAAAAAATCTCTATCTCGGAAACTATTGCACGCATGAGGTTGAACCCAGCTACGCTATCCGGGTAGATCACCTTTATATATATATATATATATATATATATATATATATATATATATATATATATATATATATATATATATATATATATATATATATATATATATATATATATATATATATATATATATATATATATATGTTACATTTTAAGTTTCCGCGGATATTATATGATACTTCACTACTTTTCCGGGTTTCACTCCGCGTATTCACTATTCGGCTCCTAGAGGAACCAGACAATGGTTGACGACGTTTCGGCAAGATCACACTTGCCATCTTCAGGTCACTTCTAACTTCCTTCTGCTTCGCGTGGTTACACGATGTAGACTGACGTCTTGCGGCAGCGGTTGGTCTTTATATACGGTTACGGTGTTGCGCATGGTTGCGGTCGGCTGGTTTTTGGCGCGGCTGCGTGTCATTGGTCTCGCTTGATCCGGTGGCTTTCTCTCGCTTTCTCTTTTATCGTTCTGCTGTGCTGGTTTTCGCTTCTTGACGGTGATACTAGTTATAGCTGGTTTCCAAGCTGATGGTAGTCGCTGTGTATCGTAAAGACTGCGGGGAATCCTACATAGGGCAGACCAACAGAAGAATTCAAGTAAGAAGAGAAGAACACCGAAATGCAGTCAACAAAAATGAGAGAACGTCTTCACTAGCACAACATGTAAGTGGTACATCTCATAACATAGATTTCGAAAATACAAAAGTTTTAGCGAATATACAACACAAGACCCGACGAACCATAAGAGAAGCCATTGAGATCGAGAAACGTCCGAACAATCTTAATACCAGGGACGATACACAGCGACTACCATCAGCTTGGAAACCAGCTATAACTAGTATCACCGTCAAGAAGCGAAAACCAGCACAGCAGAACGATAAAAGAGAAAGCGAGAGAAAGCCACCGGATCAAGCGAGACCAATGACACGCAGCCGCGCCAAAAACCAGCCGACCGCAACCATGCGCAACACCGTAACCGTATATAAAGACCAACCGCTGCCGCAAGACGTCAGTCTACATCGTGTAACCACGCGAAGCAGAAGGAAGTTAGAAGTGACCTGAAGATGGCAAGTGTGATCTTGCCGAAACGTCGTCAACCATTGTCTGGTTCCTCTAGGAGCCGAATAGTGAATACGCGGAGTGAAACCCGGAAAAGTAGTGAAGTATCATATATATATATATATATATATATATATATATATATATATATATATATATATATATATATATATATATATATATATATATTTTTTTTTTTTGTCCCCTTTCGCAGGCCACGAAGGCCCATTGGGGTTCATAGCAGGGCAGGCCGTGCAAAAACATGCTCTTGCGAACACAGCCTCTGATATCCAAGACCCAACCCAAACCCCACCTCCACGTTGGTATATGGCGCGATCTCTACTTTAAGTAGTCAAACGGGACGCTGTCGAAAGCTCACCAAGCCTTTATTATGATAGACCGGGTTGGTAGAATTCTAGGTAATCCTAGACAGGTCTAGGGCCAAGATTGTTAACTAAATTTGGTCATGGGGTTTTCAAGTGCCCCAGAACAAAATTCCAAATTTAATTTGATATAAAATACAGAATGTCAAACACAAATTAAAAACAAAATTTATTGCTTGGTCATCTTCAGTGATATTTGGAAGAACAGAATAAACGCTAGGATGACCGGTTTTTTCTTGGTAATGGTTTTTTGATAATAATACAACAGAATGGATTGAAATGTGCTGTTCTTATAGCAATAGGGATATTTACATATAAATTTAACTGGCGATGAAATCTATCAAACTCTGAGAAAAAATTAGAGTTTTCATTTAACAAAATAATGATAGCTTCCTAACGCAAAAAATGCGTAAACCATAAAAAGAAAACTTTTACGTGAAGAAATGTCTTCTTAAAAAGTAAAATTACTAAATAACAATAACAAATTTATGGATATTGTGCGGAACGTTATCACCACTCTATAGATACAGTTTAAAGTATTGTTTTCTGCATTAAGACCAATATAATTAATACAAAAAAATTACACCAAACAGATCTGTTTCTGCAGGTATAAATATTTCAACAATCTTATCAATTACCTTACTTTATTATTCATTATGGCTGTATTTGTAGATTGTAGAAAATCAAATTCCAGCCAAGTTCTTGTAGAAAAATGGAAAAATAGAACGAAGACAAAAAAAGGCGTAGATATAAATTAAAAATTGAAGAAATAATAAAAGCAAATTGGAGTTTATGTTTAAAGCCTATAAGATGATGAGCGGCGTTAAATAATGCTACCTGTAACCACTCCTGGAGGAAGTGTGGATTGACAACCATTCAAAGAATCATTCACAGAAATGAAATTAGTATCCGTAATTTAGCGAAATAATTTATACAGTCGGATTTACACAGAAACTGAGATTGACGCGTAACTCGATAAGACGCCGCAACATTTATTACCACAGTACTTAGTTTTAAGTTTCAAATTTCTTATTTATGGACCATTTCGGGTTTTTGTGTTGGTTTCGTAGTGTATTTAAGAATGAATGAATATTGGTTAAAACTGAAACAATCTATAAACAGACAGAAAAGAAGAAAACGACGTGGTGGTTGCGCTTCTTATCCCCCACTAATTCATCCAATTATTTGGTTAACCTATTTTATTCAATAGATCGACATCAGACCATTTTTGCGCTCATTGAGTAGTAGAGAGTCGAAAAGATAATAAACATAAAGTATCTTAAATAACATGACACCGTCATCTGGACTACTTTGAACAGACAGAAATGCCTGCCACACACTGCCTTAGGACAGCTTTGTAAATCAGTTACCACTTTAAAAAATCATAGATAATGTCACTAACTCTTTCTTTGCGGTTTTGCTGTGCCTGGTAAATTGCACTTTTTTTATCTTACTGTATATGCTTATCACATCTATTTTCTTCTTGGCTTATTTTCTCAATTCTACAATCCTGCACAGTTTGTGGTAGTTTTGAAATAAAAGATCAACTGACTTTCAAAGTAGCTTCAAAACTTATCTATGCAAAGATAAAAGAGAAAAGTTGTAGTAATTCAATGTCGTTCCACATACGGGGCAACATCAAAACACACCATAGTAGTTTTTTAGACTATATCATCAATTTATTGTATTTATTTTAAGTAAAGCCTTGTAAACTGTATTTGAGAATTCATTCAGGCGTATTATGTCAATTCCACAAAAGTTTTTTGGTAAACAAACTACATTTTGCTGTTGACTAGGCCAGTTTGGGGATTTCTTCAAATAATAAGATTGAATTTTGAATTACATAGATGGATTATACTGAACCCTTGGAAAAAGCTTTGAAAACTATCAATGAAGCTCAGCACCATACCAATCGCTTATTGGCCACTGTCAAATATTCTATAAGCTAAATATGTAAGCTGTTAACCAGCAAATAGAGATTTTTCAGTTTTTCCTCTTCCTTTTTACGCCTGATGTAGCGGTAGTGGTTTCAAAAACCTACCTATTCGAATCGCATTTATCTAGTGAACCAGGAAGAATTAGTCAACATAAATTATTGTCATAATAAGAATCGCGAGTCGGTACTTTCGAAAGGATTTTAATGCAGAATTGACATTGCAGAGGCGCATTGTGTCGAGTTTTTGGGACGACACATTATTATTTACATAGGAGCATATACAGCGTGTAAATTCTAGGAGTAAACAGTAGTATTTATTAGCCTAGAATGCTTTTGACAGTAGTTATGTCAAAATAATGGCATCTTAATGAACACTATGTCTTTATCAAGAGCTGAGTTCGGTAATTACATCTAACTGATCTGATTACTCGAGTAACTAGAGACGATTGTCTTAACAATGGTTGCTATAGTTACTCGAATAATGAGATTAGTTGGATGTTTTTTGGATACCGTTTCAAAAACAGTGTTGTGGTTTGTTGTACATTAACAGAAAGAAGATAATATTGTATGTAAATAATGCTATACGTATATGACACTTTGTGTTAATTTATCAGCTGAGGAAAATTCCTGGTTCAGGTAAAAATGACTGGACGGATATATTATCTACACTGGTTTATTAGGTCTGAAATAGTGTTTCTGAGTCTCCACAATTTTTGAATTCCAGGGACCCCAGAAATTTTTTTTGCGTGCCGAGGATTCCCTGGAATCCCGGGTAGTAATTTTACATACCAACCTACAAAAATGCATTTGTTCATTTTTTAAACCGCTTTAACCTATCTTCTGATCACTTACCCCCAAAAGTTCCCATTGAGCAATAACTGTATATTTAATGAAAAACACAGCAAGTACATATTCTTCTATCATAAGATTATTTCTTTTTTTACTTTTATCGTAAAACCTTTTTTGTTTAGTGTTCAGTCAAACAAGTATTATTTTAAATTTGTTTGAAGTTCAAAATAAAGTCCCTGTAAAACACTTTCCTACTTCTTAGAATAAGTGCCTGCTATTGCACCCACAACTTTATGATTTCTGATTTATTGATTGGTCATAATATTTGTCTACGTAATTATCAGTTTTTTAATTTTAAGGCTTTTAAGTTTTCTACTACCCGATTCTGTATACATCTGGATTGTTTCTGTCTTTTCTTTAGGTCCTGGGAATTCCTTGCTATCCTGGGTAATAAATTTTAATAAGTTATCAATAGTTTATATTAAGTCAAATAAAACAAATTCAGAAATGTATTGGAAACACCCTGTAACCAATTGTAAAAGCGCGTTGTCGTCTTAAAGGTAAGTTTGTAATACAGTGGAATGTCTTTGGCAAAGACCACCTTAACAATAGATCATTTGAAAAAACTATTAAAACTTTTTGAAGGGGACCCTTTCCCTTTTGAAAATGACTTAAATGACTATCACTCAATGTGACTAATACCATACTTTAATGTGTACGTTTAAGTAAAAACACTCTGTTTAAAAAGAAATTTGAAAATATTAGTATTTTTGTATAAATAATATAGGTAATTCCGTATGGAGACACTTTTTGGATATATTTGAATAAAAAATACAAGTTTACTTAATGAATGCACGAGGGTGAGTATGAGGGTGACGCATCTAACAGTAGTTGCTTTCTGAAACTGATACCTTTAGTTTCATTGATTATTTATGGCCGGGTTGTATAATAATTTGTATGGCTGTTTACTAGTAACTTTTAAAAAAATGATAACAAAACCACTTATGTAAGGGGGCCATCTTGTTTATAATTGCCTTTTTAATTCAGAATTCGCTTAAGAAATCAAAACTTTATTTAGGAAATTTAATTTAATTTAACTTAGGAATTCGAGACAACAGAGAATTTTCCGGGCCAGAAACACTAGTCTGAAAGCTTCAAGTGTACGGATTTGCTTTTGATGTAACCTCCTGGAGTCTAAATCTAGTGTGAAAGGAGGTTCTATCTCACAGCATAATATTATAAAATTTATTTTACGTTTACTCTGGTAACAATAAGAGTTTGGAAATTTTGAAGAATTAAAAAATTTATTAAAAATATAACTGTAGAGCGGTAAAAATAGAGTATTTTGAGTACTTTTATAAAAGGTACGCACAATCACATTTTTTTAATTCTACTCTGAGTATGGCTCCTAATTAAATTCATAGTTCTAGTGTACGCATAAATCAGCAAAATAAAAGAAAGAAAACATTAAAAATAGATTTGGCAAAGATATACATATATTCATAGAATTCGAAATGTAGGTAGAGATATCTTAATGTTGAAAGAAGATTAATGCGTGGTAAGTGAAAACAATTTTTATTGTTTTCTAATGAAATAAGCCGTGAAAATCATTAATTTATTATTTCTGTTTTGTAGAAAGCAGAAACTCCTTGTGTAAGCTTTTGAACCTTTATAAAACGACATTAAACGACTTTGATGTTTACTGCACTAGTGCCTACTAACTAATTATTACGGTACATAAATTATATTAGATTATATTAAAACCTTAACCGATTACTATAAAAAGTGTTATCCAGAAACTGAAAATTTGATAAGAACACTGCTGTTTGTGTATTTTACAATATTTTCTTCATTTCCTTGAAATGTTTTCAATCTAGATATTAAAAAAAATAAGGTTTGGCTATATAATAGGTTTCAGTCCTATAGTGTATTCGCGATAAAAATAATATTTTTGGCCGCATGTTGTTATATCAACAAATTTAAAACAAGTGAAAAATTGTACACATATAATAATAACAATAACTGTCAAATAATACAAATATTGCATGTGAAGTCGTGCACAGCCTATTGATATTAAGTGAGGCTTGAAGATGCTACTCATCGGCACCGGAGCACAACTCGTATCAGTCACCCGGATAACCTTTGACAGCGACTAGAGACACTACGTGATATATATGTTGTGATCTTGGACCCGATTTCTTCTTATTACGACCTATCTGAGTGATTTTATTATGTATTGCTACTATAAATTCTTTCACTGTTCTTTTATATAACCATAAAGCATTAATTCATTAGTATAATCCACTTTTATGATACCAAATCTAAATTATAGTCTTTGAAATAACACGCTGGTATAAATATAGATTTATATTTAGTGGTTTTTATATTCAATATCGTAGTCTGAATGTTTTTTGGCCATTAATTTATTTGAAAAAGACGTATTGGGTTTAGTAAATTTAAAAAGACTTTCTGAAGTGGTTATAGGTACGCCATAAAAGTGCGTAACCTAAAATACATATAACACAACACAAAAAACTTTTGGGTAATTGTTTCAATCTAGTAAAGTAATTTAACCTAAATTTGGTGCTTTGAATCCAAAAATCAAATTCATTTATTGATATCACTTGAAAGTTCGGAAAAATGCCGGGAAATCGAACCGTGATCAGTTGTTTTGTGATTCGGTTTTTCCGAAACTCCACATTGAGAAAAATATTAACAAAATATGATAACTATATTATAGTAGACCGATTTCTTGTTGTTCTAACCTGATTTTAGCAGCGTTAACTAAAAACCAAGGTTAGAATAAACAAGGGATTTGTTAAGTGAACTATCTATTTATAGTTAACCGGTCTTTGATAGAATTTACCCGGGTTCTAGTAAAATCAGCCACCATTATGGGTAATGTCAGCTTAACTAGGATTTTACCTTACTTGGGTTAAATTACATGTACAGTTTGCTATTTTAACTTACAAGTCAAACTGAAATAGCTTAACTTATTGATTCAAGCTACTATATAAATAGGTAAAGTGGACCAAACGTTATGGTTATATTTTTTTTACCTTCGAAAGGGTAGTATTTACTCTGTGATAAATTTCATTTACCATATGTAAGGCTGAATCAACCTAACACGAATTGTGTCAAACCTGTAAGGTTGAAATAACCCAACTGGTATGGTACATTCAACTATTTTTCGGTTGCTTCTACCATATGGGAGTGTGATTGATTTAACCTTATTGCGTCAATTTAACCAAAAACATTTTACTAAAATCATATAGTTCGTATAACACACAGGTATTGTTGTCACTATTTGTTGTACGTATTTTCAGGTTGCCGCAACTTATTTTTGGTTACTTTAACCTGACTATTTTTCTCAGTGCGGCTATAATACAATTAAACTTGGTATGAGTGACTTACTGACCTAGGGGTGTAACTATTTGATTCAATTCTAGCTTTATTAGTTTTCAAATTTTATTAATTTTCGGCTATACCAAGCAAAGTAGTGAAGGAACATTTTAACAATCTGTATTTTTTACATTGAAACATGTAAAAATAATTGTACAACCTTCAATTTGCAAGTAGTGGGTTGTGCAACCAATCCATATTAAACGGTCCCAATATTTCTAGTTCAATACCGAAAAATCAGTATGCAATAGGGATTTTAAAAATACTACAAGACGTTCAACGCAATAAATGCATCGCTGCCCAGCGATAATATAATTGGATAATTCTGTAAATTTCAAAGTAAGTACATATTTAAAATAGATAGTTAATACTTAAGTATATTCAGTAAATTATCCTGATAATATCATTCATTAATGAAGTGTGAATTCAACGTGCTGGTGCATCCCTGCATAACGGAAACAAAATTATGTTAAATTAAAAAAAACAATTACTTAATAATTATATAATAAACAGTAGCTGCAACAAAGACATTTAATCCAAAATGTTACAAAGAAATAAAGTAATAATGGTTAGCGTTGTAGGTAGTGTATATGTCGATTGTTATGAATGGCAAAAAGTATGTGAAGTGTTTATTAATTATTGTTTCAACTAAACTTTTTCAAATGCTGCCTCGTTGATTTAATAAATAATAGTAATTTTGTATTCAAAAGCAAAGAATCGCTTTTTTAATACTGTTCGATTTTTATTTAAAAAAAATGATAATGTACAACTGGGCATTGATAAAAAGTCCATACAAAATCATTGCAAAAGTGCATACAGATTGGCGAATTTTAGGCAAGTTGCAAGTTTTTGGGCTGGGAATCGTATGTGACAGAAAGTGCCACACATCTTCTGTACCTTAGATGTAAATCAGCCTGTATTAGTTTAGAGGAAATCATTTTTGGATATTGACTGAACCAGGGTTTAAAAGGTTGTGTTTCTAAACCGAAAATCCTTAAGTCCTCACTTGTGTATGTATCGTTGATGAAACGAACTACTAATAATAAAAGCTCCTAATTATATATTATATTGATTATATATTTATGATTAAATGTGAAAATTAATGCTTTTCAGAATTAGAAAAGCAACAAATCATTAATAAAAACCCACAACCACCTAAACTATATGGACTAGTCAAAACACATAAACAGAATATGCCAATACGACCAGTTGTATCATACATCAATGCACCTAATCACATTTTATCCAAAAAACTGAACCAGATTATTAACACGATAGGTTACAACTCGAAATACTCTGTTAGAAATTCATTAGAATTAGTAGATAAGCTGCAAAACATACATCTTCCACCACATTCAAAACTTTTTAGTTTTGATATTTGCAACATGTTCTCCAGAATACCCCCACAAGAATGTATTCCTTTATTAGATAGTTTCTTGATCAATAGTAATATAGAATTAGTTAATAGGTTAGAGTTAATTCAATTATTTGACCTTTGTATAAGTCAAAATTATTTAACTTTTAATAACATAATTTATTTACAAAAGGATGGTTTACCTATGGGTAATTCTCTAACTCCTCTATTAGCTAAGATATTTATGGACAAGTTCGAAGATCGAATATTTGAATTAAACCTCTCTAAACACATTATCTTCTGGTTTCGTTATGTTGATGACATTTTAGCTTGTTTTGACAGTTCTTTTGAGGTTATCAATGAATTTTTAATTCTTATAAACAATATCCATCCTAACATAAAATTTACACTAGAAACAGAACAAAACAGGGCTATAAACTTTCTAGACTTAAATATCAAGATTAACGCAGACAATCTATTTGAATTTTCCATATACAGAAAACCAACGCAAACAGACATAACCATGTTATGCCTGTTATACCAAATTAATCTTGTCACCATAATACACATAAAATAGCAGCCTACAGATCATTAGTACACAGAGCTTTAACTATTCCACTAACAAAGTCACATTTTAACAAAGAGATATCAACCATTAAACAACTAGCACATGCAAATCATTACAATCCGATCATGATTGACACTTTAATTAAACAAAAAGATTATAGGTTAGCTATCAAAAGAATATATCCCATTGACAATCAAACAGAAGACACAAATTACATATCTATACCATATTTTGGCAAAATATCAGAAAAAATTGCACATATACTAAGAAAAACCAACAATTATAAAATAACATTTAAAACCAACACTAACACTTTTTCATTTTTATTTAATGCTAAAGACAGAACACATATCATGAAATCGGGCATTTACCGTTTAAATTGTTCTTTTTGTAGTTCGGTATATATTGCACAAACACTTCGAAATTTTGACATAAGATATAAAGAACACGTACGTCATTACAAAAATAAACATCCTGAAAAATCTAATTACGCCAAACACCTTTTAGAACAAAATCACACAATGACTCCTCAAAATAATATTAGATTCCTAAATTTTTGTAATAACAAACGCAAATTAGACATTTTAGAAGCCTTTGAGATATACAAACACAAACTCAGTGTACCTTTAATGAATGAACAACTTGAGCTCAGTAATTCACCGTTACTGGAAGTATTAGATATTTAATTCTGATTATTATTATTATTTTATCTAGTTACCTATTTTTGTATCTACCTTAGCGACGTGTTTGTTTATAATTATATTACCTTTGATAATGACAGCATAGCTGTCGAAACAATATTGTCAGGTTGTATTTTAATAAAACTGTGAAACTTTAACTAATCTTTATTTATTTCATTAAAGTGAAAAGTTTAAAGTTTTAAAAAATAAATTTAAATTCAAATCATAAATTTACTAACATAGTTTTTACAATTAATTTAAGCTAGTATTAAGAGCATTTAATTATACAATCTGTTTCAATTTATTTGCTTTCGATAGACGAAAGGAATAGTTGGACACTTTGGTAATTAATAATTGCATTTTAGTTTTTAATTTACGTACATGGTAGACGCCAAACCGATAGGTAGTGTCAGCTAGTGACATTATAAAGCCTTTCATGCTTGCCATGTATGGGTAGGACCCTTAATTTTTAAGCCCACTAACATAAGAATAATAATTAAAAATCCTATATATAGATCTATTAATTTTTCACCAAATAATTTTAAGCAAATTACAAATAATTCATTTAGGACCGCTTATCCACTAAGACAACCCCAACCTTTCATGCAACCCCAACTTTTTATATAACCTCAACCTTTTATACAACCTCAACCTTCTGGACAATAATTTGTCCCTAGACAATTTAATCCTAATTTTAATAGGCAAAACAATCCAACCAGCCATCAACATCAAAATGTCTTCGCCCCAAGACTAAATTATAGGCCAACCAATAAGCCTATACCTATGGAAACGAACACAATAGTAAAAAGACCTCCCACTACACAATTAACCAACCATAATAAATTTCTAATTCTCAAAATATAAGGAATTTGCATACTCCAGCTGGTCCACAACGAACTTTTATCTCCGAAGAATTATTCTATCATAATGACGATGAACCTGAAACTTCCACATACCCCCAATATGACTATCAAGATTCTATCACTAGGTCTGAACAGTTCCCTGAACAGTACCTTGAACAATCAACCGAAGAAGAAATATCCACTGAAGAATTGGAAAATTCTTATTATCAATACTCAAATAACGGCAATGAAGATGCCGAAAATTTTTAAAAACGGCCTCGGAAAATATTGAAAGCTTAAGTATTAACCCCAAATCTAATCTCCGATATATTGTCATACCGTCCACTGGACAAAAACTCCTAATAGACACTGGTAGCTCTAAAACCACAATTTCCCCTAAATTTGTTAATGAACATTTCCCTAATTTCGTTTATAATTTTAACTTTGAAATTACCACTTCTCATGGTACCACCAGACATAATTTAGTTGCTAATCTACCTCTCCCAAACCTTTTTTCAGAAGATGGATTTCATCTTTGCTATTTATACGATTTTCATTCTGAATACGTAGACTTAATTGGCTCAGATCTACTTAACAATTTATCAGCCAGAATTGATTATAAATGGATGCATATCCAAACCGATAGCACTACAATACCGTTTTATTATAATTCATCCATGATTAAACAGGAAACCCAAAGACGTAATGAATGTAATTTTTCCAAATTAAAACATAACGAAATTACAATAAAACAAATTGAAATACCCCCACGTACTGAAATGTTTGTGACTTTACCAGCCGTTGATAAAACTGGAATAAAAATAACCCCAAGATTAAATTTTAGTAAATATGTCATGATCCCTTCTGCATTAGTTAAATTACATAATAATTGGTTTCAAACTAGTGTAATAAACACTTCTAATGAAATACAAAAAATAAATATATACTCCCCATTAATTTTAGATGAATATGAGACTAATAATGAAGAATCAATACAAATCAACAACATAGACGTTCATAATTCCAAATTAAACATCAAAGCCATTCTTAATGAGAATTTACAAACAAATTTAAGAACTGACCATCTAAACGAAGAAGAACAAACATTATTAACCAATCTTTGTTATCAGTATACAGATATTTTTTATTCTCCAAATATCCCTTTATCTTCCACCAATTTAACCAAACATCATATTAGAACCAAAACTGATGTTCCTATATTCACAAAAACATATAGATACCCACATGTGCATCGAGAAGAAGTAAAAAATCAAATTCGTAAAATGTTAGATGACAAAATTATAGAACCTTCGGAAAGTCCATATAATTTTCCAATTTGGGTCGTTGCTAAGATATTAGACGCCTCAGGACATCAGAAATGGCGCATTGTTATCGATTATCGTAAATTAAACGAACAGACGATAGAAGACAAATACCCTTTACCACGAATCGAAACCGTTTTAGACCACCTTAGTCGAGCCAACTACTTCACGACTTTAGATCTCGCATCTGGTTTCCACCAGATTAAAATAGAAGAATCAGACCGCGAAAAAACAGCTTTTTCGACTGAAGAGGGCCACTTTCAATTTCGACGTATGCCCTTTGGATTAAAAAATGCTCCAACCACTTTTCAACGAGCTATAAATAATACTTTCATAGGACTAACCCCCCAACAATGCCTCGTTTATCTTGACGATATTATTATTTACTCTACTTCTTTACAAGAACACATAACCCGCTTAAAAAATGTTTTTAATCGATGTCGACAATCAAATATCAAAATTCAATTAGATAAATCCGAATTTTTACATAAATCCGTAAAATATCTTGGTCATATAATAACCTCGGAAGGAATAAAACCTGACCCTTCTAAAATTTCAGCCATTAAAGATTTCCCTGCCCCAAAAACCAAAACAGAAATAAAATCATTTCTAGGATTATTCGGATATTATAGAAAATTTGTTAAAGACTTTGCTAAAATAACTAAATTCTTAACTGGTTGTCTCAAAAACGATAGTAAAATTATACACACCCCTGAATTTCTTCAAAATTTCGAACATTGCAAACAAATTTTAACTAATAAACCGTTACTTCAATATCCCGAGTTTAATAAAATTTTTGAATTAACCACTGATGCATCTAAATATGCCTTAGGTTCAGTATTATCACAAGATGGAAAACCTATTTGTTATGCATCAAGAACCCTTAACGAAGCTGAACAAAAGTATTCTACAATAGAACGAGAACTGCTCGCTATGGTGTGGGCAACTCAACAATTTCGCCCATACTTATACGATGTAAAATTCAAATTATACACAGACCATAGACCGTTAATTTGGCTTAGAAATTTAAAAAAACCAAATTCCAAAAAACCAAATTAATTAACTCGAACAGTATGACTTTGACGTAAACTATTTACCAGGAAAACTAAACAAGGTAGCTGATGCTTTATCACGCATTCAAATTTATCCTATGAATGTTGAAACCGATAGACTTGAAACCCCCGAACCACAAACTTTCACCAATATCGATAGTAGACTAGCAAGCAGAGCTAGCACCCCTGATATTACCGACATACCAATCATAAATCCTCCTGTGTTAGATAAACCTCGTATTAAAATGCTTTCTGATGTACAAGTAAAACCACCTGATAACCGCCCCAACATACCAAGTACTAAAAACAAAGACGAAGACAGTAAATCCCTTACAGATACAATACATACACAATTATCATCAAGCCCAGTAATAGATATCTCTGACAAACCACTACAACATTTTAAACATCAAATTGAATTCATAAGAGCCCAAATTCCAAGAAAAATCCGTAGTACAAAATATGATGGAAACATCCATTACACTGTATTTATCAATGACCACAATAAAACTGATATGTTTAATAAAATACTAATCGAACATTGTGAACCTAAAACTCATTACTACTGTCACTTTCCTGGTAACGAACTTTACCTTGATTTCTCAAATTGCATCGCAGAAATAACTAATGAAAACACACCCAAATTCCATCGCTGTACCATTTAGTTACAGTTACAGATTTAGTTACAGATATTATAGACCCCGAAGAAAGACAAAATCAAATTCAAAGTTACCATTTAGGCAAAACCAATCATCACGGAATTAACGAAACTTTAGAACATATTAAACGCAAGTATTATTGGAAATCTATCAATAAAGACATCACTGAATTTATTAATAAATGTCAAATTTGTAAAACTCAAAAAACCTTTTCAACTTACACCAACTCTTAATAGACCATTTCATACCGTACATTTAGATATCTTTCGAATAGGCAATAAAAGTTATGTGACCATAATCGACGCCTTTTTCCGATTTGCTCAAGCTTAACCTATTAAATCTCATAACCTGATAGATGTTATTGAACAATTACTAACTTATATATGCGTCTTTACAGCCCCAAATATAATTATTGCTGATGGAGAATTTAATAAAAACATATTTAAAGATTTCCTAACTCTTCACAAAATTCAAAGACACACTTCAACTCCCACTCACCACCAATCAAATTCGCTTGTAGAACGTCTACATTCCACTATCATCGAACATTATCGTTTATTGACTAATATACCAGAAAACCAAAAAAATCAATACTGTATCTTGGCTTACAATCACACAATCCATTCAAACCTTAAGCTAACACCTTTTGAAATAATGTTCGGGCACACAGAAAGCAAAAATCCATTCGACTTAGATTATACAAAAAACCTATTATCATGATTATATGTCGGAACATAAAACAAGAATGCGCTATCTATATGAATCATTGCAAAAAGAACAAACGGACACCAAAGAAAAACGAAATATAAAATTAAACCAAAAGCGCGGAACAAAAAACATGAACTAGGAAGTAAAGTTTTCATTACGACTAACACTAGAAATAAAAAGGACCCGAAGTTTTCTGGATCATACACTATTTCCCAAATTTTTGAACATGATACATATGAATTAACACCCCCTAATGAAGGACCTCAAATTAAACGACATATAAACGAACTATTACCATTTTCAGGTTAACCATTATCGCCTGCTACATCCTCACCACCCAAGTTGTGACCAGTGACGTAATTATCGAAAACTTAGATGACAATCCTGGACTTTATCCATTAAACTTAGGTAACGCTATCCTAAAAGAAAGAGAATTTACATTAATTAAGACTATAGATTATACACCTATCATTACTCAATATGGTATGCTTAAAGAAAATTTAATAAAAATCATTATTCTTTTGGAAAATCAACAATACCCCATCGAACATAGGCAGTTCACTAATATTACTGACATATTAATTAGTCATAATAACATATTATTAATCATTAAACAATATTTAAACAAAGTTGACAAACTTATCGATCAATTATTCCCTCAAACACAACATACAATCCAAAAACGAGGACTCGTAGATGGTTTAGGAACCATTTTTAAATTCTTAACTGCCAATCTGGATGCCAAAGATGGTCAAAGATATAAAACATTGATTTCCAAATTACAAAAAGTTAGTGAAAAACAAACTAACGTCATATTAGAACAAGCTAAAATTCTTAATGACACTATTTCCACTATAAACAATCTAGCCAACAATCAAATGCTACTCAATGAAAACCTAAACAAAATTATTTTAGAAAACGAACAGGTGAAAAAACATGTCGCCACAGTATCCCAAAAAACAGTTTTACTCGAAGCCGTGCAATCTTTACAACTTCTTATAAACACCTACTTTGAACTCGAAAACGCATTAACTTTCGCACAGAATCAACAAATGCATATGTCATTAATTGACAATATTGAACTAATTCAAAATCGAAAGGATATTTCTAAACACTTGTCCCACCAAACAACATTAACCATTCCCTATTCCGCAGATCAAAGTTATCTACATCTATATGAAAGTATCATTATTACCAAAGCCTATCAAATTGCGAATAGAATCACTTTCATCTTTGAAATTCCTCTAACCTCTAAAACTAACCAATATCAACTTATACAATTGATACCTTTTCCAATATTTATTAACACCCGTCATTTCCGTATGATTATTCCAACCTACAATAATATATTGTTTAATACTAAAATGAGTTTCCCTATTGAACTCGATCATTGCAAATTAGTTACAATAGACACTTACTTTTGTAACCAAAATAATCACTTTGAAATTCCAAACGATAAATTATGTGAAACCCAATTACTTTCTTTTAATAGTAACCAAACATGTACCCCATATCTTTTTGATCTAACTCATATTAAAATCTCTCAAATAGATACTGCCACTTGGCTAGTAACTGTACCTTCCAAAGCAATTCTAGATATTAATTGTAAAAATCAAAATTTTCGAAAAGAACTTTATGGTTCTAAAATTTTACATTTGAGCCCTGATTGCACTGCGTTAATTAATCACGAGCAAATGTTATTTGTAGCTAAAACTACGTCAAACAAAATTATCGACCTAAAATTACCAAATATTGACCAACTAGTAATATCTGAATCAAGTAATGTTGACATCTCAAGAGTCGACTTAATTCCGATCTATACACAAAAGTTAATTGACAATCAAATCAAAATTACCGATAACGGTTATCTACTAAAATCAATTGATCATGTAACTGCTAATCATTGAAGCATATCATCTATTATATTAACCATAATTGCTATAATTTTAGTTATAAGTATTTTTGTATATTTATACTGTAAACGTAATTCCTTAAAAATAAAATTCATTGACTTTCTAAATAAAGATTTAGTTGTGTAAAACATTTTAGCGCTGAGGAGTTACGTAGAAATACTGCTTACTATCAGCAAGCAGATAATATCATATTACATTTCAAGATAAGAATAAAGTATTATCTATCGTGGGAACTGCTTAGAATGCAGTATTAACTTTCTCATGAGAATTGCTTATCATTCAGATGGGAAACTGCTTAGTAATATTTTATTTAGATAAGAGAATCATATATAAAGAGTTTTAGACAGTAGATTCATTAAGTTTTGATCAGTTCATAGTTAAGTTTACATCTAAGCTCTAATGAGCATTTATATTATTGTGTATTGTAATTGTTGGTGCAACGTTGGACTAGCAGAAAATTAATGCAAATTAGATCTAACCCCAAAAAGGATACATTCGCGGATTATAAAGGTACAGACCACATACAGTTGACAACATTTCTAGGACTCATAGGCTTTAGCCCTGTTTTCGTTCTGCACATAGAATTTTGCTATCGCGATGGAACTGGTTTTCTGAAACGAGAGTTTTAATTTAACAGTAGATATATTTCTCAAGAAGAATAACCCTGTACGGCTTTCTTCAACAGATCAACTGACTGCAATATCCTACGTTCCAAAAAAGATGAAACCGTTCAATATCCTCTATGCATTACAGTAAAACAAATAATGTCAGAATGTCAAAATGCCAGAACTTGATTTGTCAGAAATAATCGCTTATCTCTAAATTGTGATTTTATTAGGGTTGCCTGGATATGAATTACACTAATAGAAGATCTTAATGGTCTAACTGAAGAGTAAAAAGGGTATAACTGGAACTTGACCTGCTAGCTCGTGGTATTAATAAAAAGTCCCGCTATAGAAAAAATGAACAAAAAACGATTTATTCAAAATAAAAAATAAATAAGAAAAAATTCATATAAAAATCAAAGAATCAAGTTAAAATTCTAATAGCTACACCAAAAGATTGCAATTGTTTGACAAATAACCCATATCAATATAAACAGTACCTAATTTAACATTAACGATAATTATTATTCAGTTCTTAAAATACTAGAATCAATCTTTTAAGGGCAATTAAATTGAAATGAAATTAATCAGTATTTTATGATAATCAGCAAACAGTTCTTAAATACTAAAATCAAACAGTATCAATCAATCAAATTTAAATTATCCAAAAAGAAGAAGAAGAGATAGAAATTCGTATGATATCTGCAGAAAAGGTAACTTTAAAGTAAATCTTGCAACTGTGTAGACGCAACAAATATTTTCATGTCAAATGCAATAATAACAAAGTGTTTGCATAAGTATATAATATATAACCTAAAAGAAAAGAGGAATAATTTGTATAAAGATTAAAAAAGACTAGCAATGATAATTTGTGCATTAAAGGATGTTGTATAGCCTGTCTTCTTGATCTATGTAATTTAGACTCGATAATATACTGGATGTTTTTGATGCTAGAAACTGTCAGTAAAGGTAACCAGATACGTAACGAATAAACGTTACGTGAAACTTTTCGTAAAAAGGTAGCGTAAAAAAAAGCCTGGAATAGAATTCTGCATTAATTAAAAGGTTATCAGTAAAAAGTAAGACATACCGAAATAGATGGGATCGGCTTGAACAAAGAGGTCCAGAGAGATAAAACTTGCCGCTTGTATTTATGTAAGGTCTTCATACAAAACAATAAATTATTATAATTTAATCATAACGAATAAATTAAATATATACCTTGGGAATGTAGCGATTAAATCCAATCAACTTGGATTTCCTGTACATAGAAACATCATCTACCTATGTGAAAATCAATATCGTATTACGAAATTCACAGGAAATAATTAAACTTTTGCCTACTTAAAAACCACAAAGGGGAAAATTATAAACAAACTTCACAAATGAGTAAAGCACACTACTTGTTTCCAAATAATTTATAACTAAACTGATAATTAAAATAATAAGGAATAATTATCTTTCGTAAAAGTATTAAAAACCAGTGATAAGCAAAACTTATGAATGAAGAATCTCAAACTGAAACATAACCAAATAAGGAATAGCCATTGTAAATGTATGCTGAGAAGAAGACAAAATTAGGAGTGACATGATTGATAATAACACAATAGAGAAAGGTTCTTTAAATAGAGAATTTTTAGGTTAAACACTAAAGTGAAATCGAACTGGAGTAAAGCCCAGAAAAAATTGTATCAAGGATATGAGTCAATAAACATAAATTCTTCCGAAGAAGCAAAAAACAATTTTTTTAAATACTTTTAAAAAAATCATTATTTACATATTAACATACTTTACAAGAAAAGTAAGACGTGGGATTATATCTGTGAAAAATAGAACTATAAACCTAAGAAAACCAATTAGCTGAAAAAACGGAATAAGTCAGATCTTTAAATTAAACAGTATAAAGAACATAACAGAGGGGAGAGCAATTATTCAGGATCATCTTCAGGATTGTTTCTTTCTGCGTCTGATGGAGAATCTATTAAAGGTTGATTTGTAGTTTGAAGCGAGTCATATAGAACGGAATATCTGCTTTTAGAACATCCCGATTGCATAACATTTTTGTATTTCATATACTTTAACGGTATTTTATCAACGTCGAGATTCATTTTTTCATTGGTTTTTAACAGGCTTTAAACTTTAAAGACGACGATCCAAAAATGCGTCATCTTATATCATCAGACTATTTAGAATAAGAAAGAAAACTGGCACGTGGTAACTGCAAACCCATGTTTATTTGCTGTTTCTTCCCTCCCTAATAAAATATACGATCAGAATCCCCCCTTTTTTAGAAAATCCATTAAAAGGGGAAAAGTTGAATAAAAAAGTAGGTAACCCGGAAATATTTATTTAGTAAACCAGTCATATTTAAAAATATGTTAATATTTCAAGGAGGGAAAATTTATAGATTCAATAAAACCTTTTATAGTTAAACACCCTTTATAGATTTCTTAAGTAATCAGAAACCTAAGAACCATTTTTGAATCTGCTACTTTTTAAGAAATAATGTTTTTAATGGGTTATTTTCACTACGGTAGGCACAACTTTGAACTTTTATAATCGTCTAATGTATCTCACTGAAAGATATTTCTTATTTTACATAATTAGAAATAATTAAAACAAAATGATCATATGTGTCCTTCGGAAATGGAGTAGTAAATCAAAAGCAGCCATCATCTGATTCTTCTTTTATATCATATTTATATTATTACTGGATTTTATTTTAAATGAGTTCCTACTTAATCTCTTTACAAAACAATTTGCTTTTATATCTACAACGCAATTTATGTAAATAAATACTTAAGAATAATAAACCAATTCATATATAATACCTCAAGACTATTTAAATATAATTTAAGAAATCGTGCACAACGTGAGCCATTGTGCCTTGTTAAAGGTTAATATGAAGATTAAATATTTAGAAAAGTTGAAAAACTGACTGAATGCTTATGCAAAACACCTCAAACTGAACTCAATAAACTGAATAAACTATCAAGTTAACGGTTATCAAAGCATTTCTCCAATTACGTGAAAGAAATTGAACTTTTGATAATGGATAAATCTATGGGATGGATGAGTAAGTCGGGGGTTGTTGCGTTTATCGAGTGGACTGTATAATAAACAATAGTAATTTGGTGACTGGTTATAATTTATTATTTTACGTCTAAATTGACCGAACTTAAATTATTGGACCTACCTATAGAGCAGGATGTGTTGAGAAGATCTTGTAACTTTTCGTCGTCTTGTTCGGAGCCATCAGCGGTAGCGGGATATGGCGTACGTTTTCACAATTCTTAGAAAACTTGACTTGACACAACACTCGTTGCTTGGCGATAGGGCTGAATACCAAGAGCGGTCAATTTAATGATTTTAATGTAATTAATGATTAAAATGTAGTATGAAAACGCATCAGGGGTGTTTGTTAAATAACACGCCCAAGACGTACTTTAGACAATAAAGCTATGCGATCATTAAAATGAATTAGTCCATTAGAGTCCACTAGAGCGGGTGAGCGGTGGGTACTTTTAATGGATAAGAGTATATAAACTTTAATTTGTAATTCAAACATTCGAAAGCAGAACGGGCTTAAAAACTAGTAATATACACATATAAATAGAATAGAGATTTTATGAACTATTTTAAATTTTATTACAAATTCAGTATATTTTGTTCATTAGTGATTCTATATAGCTAGAACCTCAAACCTTTTTTGATAACCTTAGATCTTAGTAAACCTTAGTAGGTTTGATCGGTTCTAGGTAAATCAAAAGATCAGAAATTCAGAATATTGTGCAATCGATTTTTTTATTCTAAACTACTTGACAGTTATTAGTTAGATTAGTACGCTAGAATTCTAAGGAATTTGTAATATTATTATCATAATAATATTAATAATAAATCAACGATCAAATCAAATAAGTTTAAAACACAAGAATTAATGTTCGGGACCTACAACAGACGGTTATTGACTCAGGTCCGTCATTATTACCTATAGGTTTGGTCCTTCCCTTCCCTGACCAGTATAGGGTAAATAAACTAAAGATGTGAGTAATTCTCTTAAATATCTTCCTAAGATGTACTAACATGTACTGGTAGTAAACTATCACGTGCTTTCTATTTCGCATTCCACATCCGTTACTAAACAGTTTTTATGTATCAAGAGATGTAAGTACATTTTATCAATCAGGCCTTAAGTTTAAGGTCAAGTCATCAGGCGATGCAATAAATATTTTTTATTTACAAAGGATTATACTTGTGTACTTACCGATAAATAAGTTCTAAGTTCTCAAAACACCGCAGTGCCGATTTGGGTTACTAATTAAGGTTAGTTTTAATCTGTATACCTGAACCAGAGATGGGTATAACCGGATCGGGATAGAGATAAATAAAGCTTCCCGACGCGTCGCGTCGTTATGTTATGTGTTTATGTTATCGAAAATGAGATACTTGGTGTTGAAGAGTTTAATATAGAATTTAGCAAAAATCATATTAAATATGCGCCAAAGGTTCATTTTTTGATTATTTTTACATTAGTAGCGATATGGAGAGTATGGTTAATTTCTTGAAATAATTGACCTATCGAGCAGTTAATCGGTAGCTTTGTGAAAAGAATCCGTCCAAGAAAGTCCAGTAAATGATACCGTAAATGCAACCGATATTTAGGTATTAATATCGATAATATAATATCATTAGATAGTTAGATTAGCAAATATCAGTAATGATATTAGGCATCATTAAACACACAAGTCTTCACTCTGTCTTCTCCTCCGTAATTTTATACCGTGTACCTAAAGATTCTAAAGTAACCGCTCGCCCATTCTTAACTGGAAAACACTTAAATTAGGAAAACCATGCTTTAGGGCCTTGAAGTATGTGATGAGACTAAAAAGCTACTTTTTGAGTAAGTAAAACATTTAATTTATGCTCATTTATGACATACTAATTTAAATTAAAGCTCAATATATTGGGGAACAGACAAACCGTCAGAACCGCCATGTTAATTCGCACTTTTAAGCGGCAATTTGAAATGTATTAATGTAATACCATACATATAATACAGTTAATTTACTAGCGGATTTTTAAAGATATTATGATGAGATAATTGAAGTAAAAACGTAATTTAAACAAAATATATCTTGCTTAATAAACCAATTACAAATAAAATCGAACAGAGACGAGCAAAAGCTTTAATCATCACAATCATAAAAAAAAGACATAAAGTGCTGTCTCAGATTTTATAAGCTGCGCTATTTTGACAAAGAATAGTATTATTACATTACGTTTATTTATAATTTGTTCCATGTTAAACTGAAATTTTGAACTCGTTGGCATTATTGTTTACAATGTCTCTTTAATTTGGTGACAATCTTTGCAACCATATTGTTATACCACCATTTATTTTATTTATTAATTTTATTTTGTGCACGCAGTTTTTAAATCGAAATGATGTATCTTGGTATAAATTCTTTTTTTAAAATAAACCTTTTTTTATATTAATAATAAAATCAACTAATATTATTTTATTTTCATTGCAATTGTTATTTTTGATAAGTCTATGATATTGTGTTCAAGGTTAATACATGGCAATCATGTCACGAAAAGTCTTTCTTGCTCATCCAAAATTTAAGAAAAATCAGTCCCCTTGATAAAAATCGTGCAACATTTTCCTGTTGAAATAGTACATACTATATAGTGCTCTAATTTAACCGACACCATGCACGATGGCTCGAGTCGAAAGCTCGCTTCGATCTGCGTTTGGAGTAGTAGTATGAACTAGTGAATGAAGAATGAATATTTTTTTATTTAATGCTTTTAAAACTATTAAATGAAAAAAATTTAAATATTATTGCATATATCAAATCAACATTTATATTAGGGTTATCATACTGTATGTGTTTTTCATTCCAATTATTGTTTACTGAGATATATAACATTTTTCTAAAGTAAAAAAATCTTTTGTGTTCCTTTGGACTTTTTTTATAATTAAAGTCAACAAACAACTAACGTGTGCAAAATAAAGCTGTGTTCGTCTTTAAAAGGTATATTCTTGTTTCGTGCGTCGCGTCTTGTCCGCCGACGAAAATCTACCTGGAACCTTCTCGTTTCATGCGGAATTAAAGTGATGGCGTTAATGACTTCTCATTTCGTGCGTTATTTACCTGCACATGTTTATCTGAATATCAAGTATGATAGTAACTTTAATATTCTACACTTAAGCGAACCAGAACCAGCTAAAAAGTAAGCAAATTATCTCTCTCTCTCTCTCTTTGGTATTCTCTTTTACTTAAGCATCATTTGTTTACCATTAGTAGCGCTAAAAAACAAACGGAAACTTTACTCAATTTAGAATATTCATGGATAATACAGATCTACTGGAAAGTAGATAATACAGACTAATTAAGTGTACTTTTTTACATAAATTTCTTTCAATGTCAAAATTTGACTGAAAACCAAGAATTTTCTTAATTAATTATATATTGAATCCATAGTGCTTTTCTTTATACAGAGATATCGAAAGCATTAAATATTCGAAGTAATATTGTATTTGAATTTATCGTTATCAAAGAATTTCGGTTTAGAGAGGCTAATCCCTACTTTGTTATGTACCGCTAATATTAACTGCAATTTCCTGTAAGTCCATAAGATAATTAAATTAGAATTCATAATAAATATATAGGATTTAAAGAAACAATAATATGAGAAAACCTTACTTTTTCCTTAAGTGTCGATGAGTATTCCTATAATTATATATTATACATTTTTATTCATAATATCTAATGAATTTCTTATCTATATATACTTATCCATTATTATTCCCCCTTTATTAATTAGGATCCAAAAGTAGCTAAAATATTTAATTTAGAAAATTCTTACAGTTGATCAAGTAGTCGAACTGGTTTAAAAAACTAATACTTTTTATTGCTACTTTAGATTACTTTGGATTTTTTTGTAGTTAGAGTGAAAAAAATAGATAAAATATTGATCAGAAAATCAACAATTTGTATATAGAAATCCTATTTTAAAAAGTATCGAAAGCCAGCAGGTAAATCATAGATGAGCGCACGAAACGAGAAGTCATTAGTACCGAATTAAATAATTTTGCTTAGTTAAAACAACTTTGATAATATAAGTTATACATGGTTAAAATTGGGTTATTGCCTCTTCTTTCTACTGCAGATTTAAAAGTAAACCTTATACTTAATTATTAAGTTGTTACAAAACAAAAGCTTTAATTATACTATCAAACATTGCTTAATGAAAACACTTCTACTTACAAGACACAAATAGTTCAAAGTCTTCAATTAAAATGATTAACTGTAGGAAAACTAATTTATTTGTAAATTAAAAAATAACAAGGTTGATAAACTTAAATTTAAAATGACATTTTTGAGAAACCCAATTAGTTACAGAATAATTAAAAATACTACCACTCGTTTTTTTTCCTGAACGTAATCTCGATTCCATATTTGCATATTTCTATTTGGTATTTAATTATTATTCTTTCTTCATGTCCTATGCAGATTACACCAACTTCTAATTGTTCAGTAAGATCTAGGGTAATTTAGTGTTAAAAACTATTAACTGTAGATTTCTCATTGGGTGGTATAAATAAAATGTTATAAAATTGTTTGTGAATCTAATAAAAAATCAAATTCTATTATTTCATAAACGAATAACATCGAGTTATAAGACACGTGTAATTATTCATTGTTTATTTAGCGTTCGATCCAATCGATTGGTTTAGAAAATTTTACTAATTATTTCCCCTCCACCTTTTTGATCTCATTGTTTGAGAGGAAGTTAAAAAGTTTGATTATTAGAAATAAAAAAAGAAATAGTTGATTTATAATCCTAATTTTTATACTTGAAACATGACGTTAATGCTTTTATTAAGATTAGTTTATAAACAGCGTGCGATGTAAGTTTACTCAGTCGAGGTGACCTTCATTTAACCCATGTCGTTTTATCTCTTATCAGTATTTTTTTATTCTTCTGTGTTTTATTTTAGATTTTTAAATGCTTTAAATGCTATGTCGTAAATAAATTATTGTGTATTTTATCGTGGAGGATGTTATTATTAAAATGATGTAAAGTTATTTGAGGTTACAAAATAAATTGATTTTAATAAACTATTTTTAATATGACAACTTAAAGATGAGTGTTTAAAATACTTGCCGATTTAATTTTTCTTATTCCGATATACAATTTTAATAAACTATACTTTTTAAGAACAAATGAAGTGGCGCTCAACCTTAAAATAAGACTCCCACGTAAACAGGCTTTAGACTCAGATCTTTATCAGTTCTATAATATCTGCCTCATAATTATTCTCAGGCGCACATAATTGCAAGCGATAACATAAATCGCAGGAAAGTAATAACCGGTATAAAAAAACAATTATTTTTGATTGTTTTTATACGCCGTGCTATGTTGCCGACAAATACACTTCAAATTGTATCGACGTCATTCTCACTTGTTTTGTCATTTTTCGGCTGCTAGTCCGTTCTTCCGTAAGTCTAACAGTTTTTAGAAATCCAGTTATGAACCATAAATAAACCAATTGGTCAACCTGGCTCACGTATCTTAAATGCCGAAAATCTGGTTGCGAATATGGCAATTTACCCAGTTACAGTTGTCAAGCAAAAAGCTAATCAGTGAGTAAATATTTTACCTGACAATTTTAATTCATAGTTTTAATTTACAAACACAATCAAAAATCAAAAATCATGAATGGTCCAGTTAAGAATCGGCAAAAAACTACCATTAATAATAATTTTTCTTATTCAAGTAAAGAAAAAACAAGTAATAAATACACTATGTCCACAAAGTATTCAACAAATTCATTATCTGGGAAACAGCTTCCTTGATTTAAACAAAGTTTCAAACTTATTAGGGATTACAAATTACAACCAAGTTAAGAATGATGGCGAGATTGTTGTCACATTTATCATTCTCTTGCATTTGATTCCAACGTTAGCTTTTTAAATGGCACACCCTGTATAGTGATACATTACTGAATAGTACAAAAATAAATCGGTAATGTGCAAGTTGTTGGGCTTATTCATAAAAAAAATTTAAAAATTTCAATCAAATACAAGAAAATCATAAGTGTGGGCAACAAAGCCGAGATCAGTTTTGAATTTTTTTTAAATTTAATTAATTTAATTTTAATTTTTTAAATATCAATATTTACATCCATCACATGAAGGCTAGAAGAAAAGCAGTGGCGTGCGGATGACATTCTTAAAACTAACATCCAAACTAATGTAAAAGAATGCTTATGTACTTACTTGGAAATATTATTTGGTTTGCAAAAAATTAAAAAAGAAATGGAAAACAAGTTTGTTTTAAATTAAACAATATATTGAAATTGTTATAAGAAGTGTTCATTTGCTCTTATTTGAACCATGCAAAAGTTTGACCTTGTGGTCTTTTTATAAAAAATAAATATTGGGAATTTAACAGAATTAATGAATGCAAATTGAATTGACTGTTTTATGTTTTGTCGTTAACTGAAAAATATCAAGTCATATAGTAAAATAGTTATTTGTGTATTTAGTGCGCGAAATGCTATTTTGGTGGTCAAGAATGAAAGTCTTGTGACGAGGTGTAGCCGAGTCAAAATCTTATTCGAGACCACCAAAGTCATTTCGAGCACGAAAAGCACACAACATTTTTTCTACAGCGTTATTGAAATAACCGAAAAAGTAGAAAAAAAATCATAACACAAGGAAATTTTTATTTTAGCGCAAAGTGGACAGTTCATTGTTGCTACGGAAACAACGTTACTCAAATATTCATAAACCGCATATCACTCTAAAGCGAAAGATCTCCGTTATTGTGATAGATAGAGATTTGGTTAAATTGGATGAAATACTCGTTAGGTGAAGTTCTAGCATGCCACATAAATAAACTTTGGATATCTGATGTAGTTTGGGTGCTATAGAAAAAAAGTGAATTTTTAATTTTTTTTATCTTTGTCGATTACTCATTTTAAGAGCTAGTCAAATTTAGTTTGCACTTTCTTAACTCACTTTTTAATTAAAATGCCATGGTGTAGAATCCAATTTTTGAAAAATGTCATCTTAATTTAGTTACAATGATTAACTTGTTTGTTTCTTATAGCACTCAGGATTAACTATGAGATCGTTATTTACCAAATCTATATTTATCATAATAACCGAGATCTCCATGTTGAGAATGAGTCTGTGGACATACTGTATAATCGTTTGGTAATTTGAGTACCTACTTGATTTCTTTACTATGCGGCCATGGAAGTAGTATAATTCGTAAGTAGGGCTGCATGACCTTCATACCTTATTACTTAACTTATTTGTTCGACTAATGATTCCTATTGGTCTAGAAGAGTGATCTGGTTCACGAGTAATGTAAAACTCAAGTGCATTGTGTACAAACATAACCAAGAAGTGGGCTTAAATTGTTGGTAGTAATGTACCCTGAATAAGTGTTGTATTTTTAAATTAACATGATTATTTTTTAAACTGTGGTATATTGTGTGGAATCGCTGTACTCGATTACAGAAATTACAAAATTGAGACCAATTGCTTAAAAAATGTTAGTTAGTTGCACTACCTACTTTCATAATAAAAGAAGAGAAATTTTCTTTAAGTTTAGAAAACGAAGGCTATGGTAGTGACAAGCAAATTCCCTCTAGATACTGATATATCTATCCTCTGAAACTATCATAGATGCTATTGCATGGCATTTTTTCTGCACTGTCTTTGCAGTAGAAAGACAGGTACTGAAGGAATGATTTTACCAAAATCTCACACGAATTGTTAAAATCTTCTCGACTATTTGATCAATTGATGTAGGCTATTAGGTATACAGACATAGTAAATAATGGCTGTAACCAGTGGCGGATTTCCACACAGGGGCGCGACTGAGGCCGCTTAAATCGAGAGACCTCAATTCTCAGGTCTCAAAAAAAATAAAATTGTTTCATTTTAAATTTTTATTTTTATACCAAAACTGTAATTGAATATTAGAAGCTAGTAAACTCTTATGCGAATATCCCTACATACGAGCCCCGTCTCATTGAAGTTCGCACATTCTATTTCTTTTATTTAAAGGATGCACCGCAACAAAACTTTTAATTTAAAGGACGTAAAAGATTTGCTAGTGGAAGGAATTGCCCAGGTTACTGCAGAAAACTGGCAAAAGTGCGTCGAGCACTATCAACAAATAGAACAAATGTTAGATCTGGACCACAACGTTTTTAGTTTTAGTGGAAAAAATAATTTTTACTCTGAACTCTGAGCAGTCGGATTCAGACACGGATTATACATTAGAAGGTTTTGAAAGTGATAGATAGTAAGTTGAATTAGTTTGCAATTTGAATTATGAATTAAATATCAATATATTTCTAAATTAAACTATAATTATTATCTATAGTGGGCGTCTACGTCGTAGAAAATGTCCATTCTAGGACAAACACCTCTTTTAAACTCTTATCGGTAATAATACGTAACGAGTCTAATTTAATTGTGGTGTTAAATATTTTTATCGTCGTTTTGCTAGAACGGGCTAGAACGTCTACTCTAAGCGTTAACACATTATTATCTGAACGTAGCTGTAATCGGTCACTTGACCACTATTTGTTTACGCTTTTAGAATAGCTAACGCGACTGAAGTTTAATTGGGAACCAATAAGCAAGCACAGTAGTCTTTTAAAGCCTCTGAAATCACCACTGCGTTTGTTCACATGTAACGGTGGTTGCGTTTTAGTTCTCAAACAATTCTGAATTGACTACGCAAACAAACCTACAACAAACAAAATAGATTTGTTTGTTGCAGTGATTTCATATCATATCGTCGCGGTTCGGTATACTATTTAATTATTTTACCGCTTTGATTTCGAGATTTGTTGTTTTGAGTATTATATGTTAAATTTGTAAGGGATGGTAGGTGTGTCATTTTTTCATTTAAACATTAGTTAAAATATGTATGAAAGAACTGCGCAACCAAAATGATTAAAACTGCAACACCAAATCTAGAGCAGGTGCTACAGTAAAAACGTAAGCATAAAATGCACACTGTAGTAGTACCAAAAATATTTAGAGGGTGGGGGGGGGGTTCAAAATTGAATTACGCCTGGGGTCTCTCAAGTGGTAAATCCACCACTGGCTGTAAGTATTTAATTAAATATAAAGGTTTTTTTCGTTTATTCCGTATTATGACGTTTTTGGTTTGTTCATATCTTCTTTTGTTTTGCTGCTATAGCAACCTACTTCATTTATTCAAATGGTATCCGTATGTTTTCTTTGCATTTTTGAAAAGTGTTTATTTTTCAATTTAGTAACAACAATTCATCATAATGAAAAAGAATGTTAAAATTATAAAAAAATATTTTAGAAAAAACGGGAGAAAATTAGTCAACAAAAAATGAGAACTGGCATGTAGCAAAATTTATTAATCTAGTAAGACTTATAACAAGCAACAAACAACACCAACAAACAAAACAAACGACAAAAATTTATTTTTATTGGAGCCATAACAAAAATAGAGTACAATAAAATACCTATTTTAAGTGCAGAACAAAAATCTAATATAGGTATTAAATTGTCAAATTGAGATCTATTGACTGCCAGACAATGTACTAATCCGTATTTAAAATTTATTGCAGCTCTTTGCAGCATGTCTTCATGAATTCTAGCTTTAAAGTCATCCAAATTATGTGGTCTCCCTTTGTATATATACGTATTTTTTTACGTGACTCCATAGGAAGAAACCTAGTGTTAACAAGTCTGGAGATCGGACAAGCAGGTCATTTCATAGGTCCCCGTCTACCGATTCATCTGTTAGAAAAAACATTATTCAAGTACACCCTGTGGGAAATATTGTAGCAATTGTTGGAATGACATGATTTTGAAGAAACTCAAGGCATCCATTAGCGGTAAGAGTTTCATAAAGAAAACAAGGTCCTATGATATGTCCTCCGATAATACCTTTGGCGCCTTTTCGATTGTTAATAAAACATCCAACGCTTTATCTGCACTTATTGCAGGTTTGGGGCTGTCAATTTTTTGCATATCTTTAACACAGCCAGTTTCCCAAATTTTTTGATTAATTGTAATATCGCGCCTTGAGGACAGGAGTAGGTATCTGGGTAGATTTGAATTGAATTGAATTGAACAAATTGCATACTTCACTTTAAGTCCTTTTCCTATGCCTATACTCATACATCATTAAAATCTCAATGCATTGGTTCCTACCTAAATGGACCATATCTTCACAATAACTTCAAGTAAGGATTTGTTAGAATAACTTGTAATTAATTTTAATAATTTTAAATATTTTGTAATTAATAGATTAATAATTATTATGTGATTGTTTATTTGCGTTTGTTTGCTTGTTACAGTTTTAATTTCCATAACAGTTCAGCAATTCATAGTAGTTCAAGTTTCCATAGCATACTTGACCAAAACTGATAATCGAGTTATAATGATAATGAGATTAATTTTCGCGTTTTTTTTTCTAAAAATATTTTTTTATTTTAACTCTTTTCTTTGTTATGGTAATTTAGCATTACTTAATAGAGAAAATAATCTCTTTTTTGAATCGTAAAAATTAGATACGGTTACCATTAAAAAAAACCGTTAAATGTAAAAAAGTTAATTGTTATAGCAACAAAACGAAAGGAGATACAGATAAAATCAGATGCATGGAGATACTAAAAAACTTTTGTATTCAACATTTGTTTGTAACTCTTCGAATTAAAGTGTTAAAATGCTACAGCCATTATTTGATAATTTTGCTACACCCTATACAAGCTCTCCTCTCGTGCACCTTTTTCGCGTTCCTTCTGGCGCGGTTAATATGTTCAATTACTGTTTCTTTCAAAATATCAATCTACATGGAAGATTAAGTAAATGAATTTTTAATTTTGGTTTTCTTCTAAAATATTAATTAAACTGGCCATCTTTGGTAGCAAATAAAATCTTATGCACCTTAAATGCTTTGGCCATGTTTTATATGCCCCGGACAATTTTAAAAGCGCCATGATTCCTTATGAATAAAATGCATATTTTTGATGACGTCTATAAAAGATAGTTAAAGTGTCAATGTAAAGTTATAAAACCGCGATAGAGTGTAGTATGCACACTTTTACACACAAAACAAGAATGATTGGGATTGGCCAGAAACTAAATTAGCAAAAGATTACTGAAAATTTGAGAAGCGTCAAAAATCGAGCTGGTCGCTCTAGTGGAATTTTGTCTTAATGTAGTTAGGCACTAGGATGATTGTCATATTGAAAGGTTTGGAGGTTCCCGTATAGAATTTGATGATGCTGAATAAACGGGCTAATATTGGCAGCCAATATTGGGCCAGTGTCGAAATGATAACACTGGCAAGTACTTGGACAATTTTACATACCCAATATTGGTTGACATGCTGGTATAACTCTGGTCTTATACTGGCACAATATTGGCTGTATATCGATTGCACACCGGTGTATAATAATGATCATTATTATATTTTTTAATTCTATTATATTGTTAAATCTATTATTTTAAAAATTGTAGATCGAGAGATCAACAAAATCGTAAAACGACATAGGATTTCTTGAATCAAGGTATTATTTTCTGTGTGTAATTAGCCAATATTAACTGAACATGTTAATATGTTGGTATAACCGGTCTGATACTGGCACAATATGGATGGATATCGGTTGCACACCGGTGTATACTAATGATCGTTATTATATTTTTTAATTATATTGTATTATGATCTATATGATCTATAATTTTTAAACTAATAGATTTTTCAACTATGTTTCTCAGTGTACAATATAATATAATTAAAAAATATAATAATGATCATTATTATACATCGGTGTGCAACCGATATACTGCCAATATTATGCCAGTATGAGACCAGAGTTATACCAGCATATCAACCAATATTGGCTGCCAATATTGGGTATGTATAATGGCCAAAGTACTTGGCAGTGTTATCATTTCGACACTGTCCCAATATTGGCAATAACGGTGCCAATGGTGAGCCAATATTGGTCTGTTTTGATATAGGTTAAGTTAAACAGCATAAACATAAGGTTTGTGGGATTTTATTTAAAAAAAAATGTATTGTGAAAGTGTAGTGACAAGATCCACTGTTTCTCAATGAGAAATGGAGAGATTAACTCCTCCATAGAAAAAACGATTAATGTGTATTATTAGCATCGGAAGGTATGTTTTTAAATTAAGCTTAATATAGTTTGAATTAAGGCTATAGAACGCAGAACAACAAACAGGGAGCAAATATTTCAAATTCTCGTGAACTAACTTTGTACTAGTTAACAGTTTGGGGCCAAGACTTTCCTTATGTAGAAGCACACAAATAGCCGGTGCTGTTAATTTGAAATTCGCGGTCCTGGCGGTTATTTCGTTCAAAAACTAAACGGGCCAACGAGCAGGCATTGCGGTTTTTACCACCCTCTTCCTATTTTCTTATATAAACTCTGAGTTTTTCGTGACTATAATCGAGCTCATTGGATGTGCGACAATAGTAAGCTTAATCTTTGTATTTTGATAGCTGAAGCCCAAGAACAGATGCGGAGAAGATCAGATCAGTCTTGACATACGACCAAGACTTCGAAAATATTTGGTGGAATCTTTACAACTGAAAGGATTATTATTTTTCATTCGATGCAGGCGTACGTACAGAATAGCCAAATTGCAAATATAGATTTAATACAGAGTATTTAGAAAGTTAATGATCATTGAATGTGAAACAACCATATGGCTAGTAGCTAAAAGCGTGAGCTTTTCTTATAAAAATAGCAATAAATCATCATGTCAACGATAATATATTAAGACGTGTTTGACAGACACGTTAAGTTCTCACGCACAATAAAAAAATCAATTGGACAAATACACTTTGTTTTCGTTAAGTTCAATTTAAGCAAACCAATGAACGAAAAACAAACATTCACGTAACTGAATAGAGCACTAGCATTACAAGAGTTAACCTGAATTCTAGATATACCTACACCAATGTAAAGCATACCACAGTGGAAGTGCACCTGTTTTATTAACTACTCGGTTGTCGATGTAAATTACAGTATACGGTTTCATGCACAGCCGTTTCAGCGGTGCAATTCCACAATAGCAGTAAACGACCAGAAATCAAGCGAAAAGAACCGATGAAGCAAGCCATATAAATCATTATTAATTTATACTTTTTCTTTCATAAACGTTTCGTATAATTGGTAATTAATTGAGATTTGATTCAGATATTAAAGAGAAAGTAAATCTAAGTTTGAAAAATTTTTAATTTTTTTCAAATTTGCAGCTGCAAGAAGAATGAAGTTAGTTTCACACAGAGAATGGAGTGTGGAAAAAGCTTTTTAATTGTACTAGTACATATAATAATATGCAATGCAATAACGCAATATGGCAAAGCTTTGTAGTTAGTTTAACAGCTGTATTTAGTTCCAACAGACTTCTTTGTTTAATTCAAATAAAAATTATATTACTGATGTTTTGTTAACCAATTGCATTACACTAGAAGTATATCAACAGTTTTAAGCGTTTAATGCCATTTTAATTGCCCATAGAATAGCAAAAGCTTAATGATCCGTAAGGCAAAATAGAGAATGAAATTTGAAGCAAAGAAAATTTTCTTCTTTTGCACACTAGTCTTCAAGTAAATGTATATAATAAATCATTTGAAGTTGCAAACTTAAACGTGTTCGTAAATAATTTTCCAATAAGCGAATTATTGAAACTTTCATTACCTTGAAAGACAGTAGGAATGTGAAAATTTATCTTTTATGTATATGACCTATGTAAGTTATAATTATTCTAAATATATACGATTTATAAATATGAATTTTATAATGTATATGTTATTGTTTATTATTTAATTAATTTTTATTTTTAAAACGTTTTTAACTAATGAACCGCATACAAAATCTTAGTTGTTCTTTATACAGGGTGTGTTGAAAAATGTGTCCGTCCCGTTAAAGGACAATAGGGGAACACGTGTACAGTAACATCTTACTAACAATTTACTGAAATGTCCCTTTGAAATGACAACCCCCCTTACAAAAATAATAGGCACGCCACTGCAAAGTAGTAGATAAAATTGTATGAAAATTATGCCTATTAAATAGTACAAACTTTTAAAGGTCATCAAAAAATTAATCATAATAAACCCAAGCCGGATAAATGAATTCTTCGAAATTGTAAGCAAAACAAAACATTAGGACGTGCTTTTAAAACGTTTTAGCTAAATAATAAACCTAAATAAATTTTGACCATCTGTAAATAACTGTTAATGACTCAGATCTTTAAAGCTTGTAATTTGCAGTATGCAGTTTGTTGTCAACTTTCTTTGTGTTAAGGTGGCCGTAAACTTGAGTTTCGATTACGTATTAATACACGTTTTAGAATTATTAACTTGAGTGAGGTAGTGTTAAGTAGTTTAATTAATTATAGTTAGTTACTGTTTAAATTATGGCAGAACCAAACACGCCTGCTGAATGAACGGAACTTTTCAAATCAACCATTTTCAAAAATTACACTCCATATACCGCAAGTGCAATTTTGCCAATGGCTATTGGAACGCAAACAGGAAAATCCCCAGTTTGCACAAAATGATTTATTCGGGCGGGTGTTTTTAATTCACACAACAGCCACATAAGACCTTTTATTCTGCTCCAACGATTAACCGGGTGATTGGCGCGCCTACATTTTCTGGTCAATGAAGTGTTCGACGCACTCCCACTATTGAGCACCACTACACTTTGCTCGACAGGTACGGGAGTTTTTGAACACATGTTATAAAGATTGCTTGCATCTAAACGGTAAGTTTTACTCATTTTGTTAAAATGTCATTTGTAAGGTCAACGAACTATGTTACATTTTAGTTGCCGACCTTAATAAATGATCAAGTTATCAAGGTAGTGAGTCACTCGGCAACCGCTACTGAAATTCAATTCTGTTGTTTCTGTAATTGATACGTACGTAGCGGAGGTCAGTTTTTAATTTAGTAGTGCAGATGTGAGATCATTGTTTGCTTTATCAGTAATTCAGGGTCAAAATCTTACAAACAATCCATAGTCGACTCGTGACTTGCAAAAAATACGGAAAAATCCGAATTTTTTTTATTTTTTATTTTTATTTTATGAGTTTTGGGGTCTCTATATGGTTACCTTTCACCCCCTTAAAGCATTGAATATTTCTCCGGAACACCCTGTATAATAGGTGAAACTAAAATATAACACAACAAATAAATGGGAGTACTAAAATTATACAATAGAATAAAAAAGATTTACAAATCTTAGATAATTATGTATTATTAGATGTCTATTATTTATTTATTTATGTGTATTATTTAGACATCTAATAATACACAATAAGTAGTGTTATTGAATAAGCAAAAATACAATACTTAGATAATTAGTTGTTTCGCTTCATTTCCCAGCTATTTTCTAATTATAATTTATATTTACTCGTATTATCTATTGTAACGGTAGTATAGCTTTCGCATAGGTGACGTATACATATTGTAGAAAAATCTCTGTTTTTAAGAACATAATGTTTCTTTTAAAGGAATTTTGAAAACTACAGTCTGAAATTCGTAATGTAGTAAAAGTAATTTATTACTAAAGGAAAAAATTAAGAACTCAACTTTATTGTAAATTATTTTAATGGAATTTCGCAAAATAAATGCATGCTTACTAGGGTTTATGACCCAGAAATTCCTGGCACCTAAGTTCCGGGAATTACTCTAGTTTTTGTTGTCTCGAGTCTCGAGAAAAATAACTCGAAACACGGGACTTTTGTATACAAGGTATTTAACTAAAATTCTTACATTAAAATTAAGGTTTTATTTGTGTGTTGCTTTGCACACCTGGTGTTCTTTACCAGTTTTTTTAAGTACTAAACAGGCTTTGCAAACACATATAAATTATTTACAACCTGTCTATAAACAATCAATTAAGGTAAAGGGATTAGTTCCAGTAAGAAAGTACCGTTAAGTATAGTACCTCGCCTCAGCATTCTTTATAAGTAAACTTGCAGTTTCTATTCAATTATATTCAAAAAGGGTCTTCATCCGGAATTTCCTATCTTATTTAGAAACAAGTAAGGTAGTCTTCTTAAAGACCTAAACAGAATGTTTTTTCTTAAAAATTCATATTGAAGTATAATCTCTTTAACAACCGGTCGTTTTCAATAGGTAAAGGGTTCCAAGAAGATTTTGATAGTTTTTGTAATGACAAGGGCACAATTAATTGCTTTTAGTAGTGTGTACTTACTAGATTTCTGAATTTGTTTCATCTGGCTTTTATTTACCTATTAAATTTATAAACAAAATAAAAGTTTTCTGTTTAGCTTCAAGAGGAAAATAAACCAAATCGTAGTTTGAAATCTTTTAAAAATGTAGAAACGGCCCAATATAATTATTGCCCCTAACAAATTTCGAATACTAGCGGGCCCATGCAGCATTTAGAATGCATGCACGGATCGCATTTAAAAAATATTGAAGAATCGCACCTTGTACCTCAATTCGATTTTAAAATTTTACAAAACAAGGAATTTGAGTGAAGCTGTATGTATCTCAATAAGTCCTAAGAGATGGAATATCAATTAGAACTACTGCTAATAATATTTATCATGTTCATATTCAGGAAAAATGTTTTATAAACGCTATGAGTAACTTAAAACTTACCGGCAAACAATACAACACTAAACAAGAAAGGTTTTGGCATAAAAACGAGAAAAATAATTTTATGATTGGAAAATTTATTTATGTACTGCTGTACTTTTCATTAAATAATTGCAGTTATTTTCCAACGGGAACTTCTGGGAAAAAGTGATTAGAGGATTAATTAAAGCAATTTTAAAGATAAATATTTGGATTTTTGTGTTAGGTGCCTATGTATAATTAATACCCGGGATTCCCGGGAATTCCCGGGATCCCCAGCAAAAACAGTCTCGAGTCCCGGGAATAGCAAATTTGTCGAGACCCAGAAACTCTAAATTGCTTACACTGAAAAATTGTAGGTGACATCAAAAGTGTTTACTTTCAAAAATGCGCCAACAAAGTATGTTTTAAATTTAAAAGTAGCTCTACTTTTGAGAGTGTTTCGAACTTTTAAGGTAGAAAGTCACCCAAATCTAAAGTCAAGCTACTAGCTACTGTATATGAATAAAATCAACAAATTTTAATTCACATATGAACATTATAGAAAATTTAAAAATTATTTATTTTTTGTTTAGCACACAAAATTGTCATTTTAAATCAGAAAACAAATTAATAATGATAACATCGTTGTTCGCTTTACTAACGTAGTATACATTTAAATCAAAAACTTATTTTGGCGGTTGATTTAAATAGTATTTATTGTTAATTTAAAAGTAAAATAAGCGTTATTTGAATGGTAGATTGTAATTAATTTAAAAATTTTCTGCTTTCAAACGGAAAATATCATTATTTAATTTTTAAATGCAGTGCTATTTTTATGAATGTCAGGTTGTTTTTAATTTAATAATATGCTGTTTTCCTTTTAAGATACTAGCCTTAAATGCAGGACACTTATAAAAAATACAGAACATAAACAGTTTGCTTATAAATAAATATTTATTTCTTAAAAAGCATTTTCCGGTAACATTATATATATGTATCGAAGGCCGTGAAAGAAGTTAATCATTCTATTTTAATAATATTTATATTATTTGATGGTGATCCTACTTCATAGGATAGGTAATGTTCATTAAAACATTTAATACTAATTTCAGTAGCAAGTACAAAAATTTTATTACAGTTGTTTAAGATCATATATGTTATTTTATATTATATCTAAATTATGTTATTTTTTATAGCACTGCACTAACATAAAACACTTCTTTCGATTTTGCTCGGGTAGTAAAACAACGACTAATTTAACCTTGCACGTTTAAACGGTATAAATGAAATTGCCGAATTAACCCAAATTAAAAGAATTGCTGTCGAAACAAAGGCAAATATCTTATTTTAAAAACATTTATTTGTGCATGTAACAACTTATATTTTTATTTTAAAACCACACTCACTTGAATTAAAACCTCTTATTTTCTTTAAAAGTATATTGTTATCATTTCGGCATATTGATTCGGCATTTAAAAGAACGCAATTGCAGTCCAAACAAGAAATTTATAATTAACTTAAAGTAAAATGGATTTCAAATAAAAAACTTAGTTGAAAGTAGTAAACAAAAGCAGAATCTAGCCATTTGATTTAATTAAATCTTCCTGCATTTTTCTAACTCAAAAGTAAATACTTTTATTTGAAAGTCGAAAGTAAGAATTTTTGTTATAACAACCGAGATTTCTTTCAGTGTACATTAGTACGTTTGCTTTAAATTTAACATATAAAAAAATCAAAGCAAGAGCAAGATAAAAATCAGATAATATTTCTAAAATATATTTCTTTTTTACAAAGCAGCACTAACTTAAAAACAGCTCCCAGTTCAAAAATAAAAATTTGGTGTGGATTTGCACGCCTTCCTTTGTGTAACATATGTCATAATCCGAATCAGCATTTCAGTTTCTGAATTTCAGGTGTCAAACTCAGCGAAATAAACATTATTGGTTCTTTTGAAAATCCTTTCCTTGTTTAGAATTTATTTTATTGGTTCATAAAATGGTATAAAAACCGAAATTGACGCCGTTTGAAGGAGTTATTACAGAGTTTATACAGTGATGGATGCAGAACTGAACACTTGTTAACTAGTGATGTAACTAAAGTTTATATTAATTAATGTAATCAACTTATACTTTAACTGTAATTTTTTTATTAATTTAATGTTTTAATTAAATCGTATTTTATTTAAATTGATCCAATTAATATTAATATTTGATCAAATTAATTGGTGGAGGGTTGCAACTACCCTAAAGTGGTAATTGTAAAATATATGTCGTTGTAGGCACAAATCCAATTCGTTATAGCGACCACCACAACAGGTTCCAAATCGTCATTTATTGTTATTATGTTTGGATAATCCGTCCCGCATCCCAACGTAAGCATTAAATGCGAGAGTAAAGATTGGAAAATAAAACAGTAAATGCATACATATTCTTATGTCCGGTTGGGCGAATTTGACCGGTTTATGGACCTGATTTTAGAGTGTAAATTGCTTAATTAGAGCTCTAAGGCTGTAGAACGTTTTAGGGGCCGCTAAAGAGTGTTTAGAGCCCGCTAGAAAAATAATTATCCTTGTTTACGCTGTCTCCATAGTAATAATAGTTATTTATGTATTAAGGGCATAATGAAGCTTTTATGGCCAGACGGTTAACAGGTTAAGTTTTTATCTCAAATCTATTATAGTGTAAAAAATATAATTAAATGAGTACGTAGGTACTCGTACATCAAGCCGCAGTGCGTGTACTTATGTGCTTATACCAAGTACGTTACTATAGTTACAATTCCAAAATATTTAATTTCAGCTTATTTTCATTGGTGATAAGTTTACAAATTATATTAAGAACCAATCAAGTTCTACAAAAAACTTCTGACATTTAATTGACGTTTCGTTATTGCCGGTCTGACCATAAAGAGACGGTTATGTTTAGATGGGTCTAGCAATAATAGTCTAATTATAATGTATCTGTGCATAATAGTATATTATGTATTAAGGGCTTAATTGAGTGTGTTAGAGCCCGCAGTCAGTTAGTGCCTGAGGCGAAAGTCGTAGGCGCTAAGACGATAAAGGGCTCTAAAACATTAATTAAGCCCGAAATGCATACGTTAGTTTATGTCCGGCCTCAGTTTAAATTAATATTTAATTTTAAAATAAAAATAATTTAAAAAGTGCAAAATTTCAAGTAGGTGGGTGCAGTGATAAGACTTCAATTAGTTAGGTGCAATGGTATATAATTACTGTTAGTATGGAGACGGCGTAAACAGGGGTAACTATTTTTCTAGCGGGCTCTAAAAAGTTTTAAATTATTTTTATTTTAAGATTAAATATTAATTGAAACTTAGACCGGACATGAACTAACGTATGCATTTCGGGCTTAATTAGTGTTTTAGAGCTCTTTATCGTCTTAGCGCCTGAGGCTTTCACCTCAGGCGCTAACTGTCTCTACGGTCTCTAAGACACTCAATAAGCCCTTAATACATAATATACTATTTGTATTTTAGGATACACTCTCTAGAGGTATCCTACACAATAGACAACAGATACTAGACAACAGTTTAAAGACAGAAGTTTAACTTACTAACAATAAATCATTTTGTAACTGATAATATGTAGAAGTTCTAGAGGTTGAGCTAAACATCACAGCAAGAAGCATGTAAGAATCTGAAGGTTTGAAGCAAGAATATATAAAATATGGTGGCGGCAAACAAATTGAAGATATAGAGTTGATACATAGCTGTGATCAGGGCAACAGTGATGCAAATCCTGATCAGCATAAGCAGATCTGGATGATTGGTGTGGATTAGTTAGAGATTCTTATGGTTGGCTTGCAACGGTGGCAGCTAACAAACCGAGAAATGTAGAGTTCGGCTTGCATATATGGTAGCTAACTAGATATTCAGTGTGATTTGCAGTGACGTGCGGTGAGAATTTAGGCTAGGGAAGCAACCACGATTTTAATTATAATACACCTAGGTACAGGCGCGGATTAACGGGAAGAGAATAATTCCCCCCTCCCCAATTTAGAAATAAGTATACATAGAATAGAAACAAATAATGTTTGTTTAATTATTATTTATTAAAATAATCATTTTTCCAAAAATTTTCCCCTCAAAATACTTCTCTGGATCCGCCCCTGCTAGGTACAATAAAAAAACAGTGTTATAATTATTAAACTTAAAAGTTTTTCAAAGAACAACTTTTACACTTTATACTTATGGAATTTGTCGACTATTATTCTTTATTTAAAAAAAACTACTACTATGTATTTATACTGCAACTCGATTTTCCGGTCTTTCTTAGCAAAATACCAGGGCAGATTTTAATCTTTGTTGTTAAATTTGAAACTTCTGGTTTTGATATACCTTTCTTAATAATTTGTAATTTCTCCCCAAAACTGTATGCGGAAAATTCTTTATTAATAATTTACAAACTGAACCAAAAAAATCGACCCGATTCGGATGTATCGAATGTACTCGAACCTTCCACCGAAGCAGCTGAATTTGCAGTCGTGACGATAATGCAATTTTAAATTTGCATACAGGCAAACTAAATAGAATTATTTGTCTTTAAAAAAATCCAACTTATATAAATTGAAATAATAAAATGCGATAAAATAAGTCTCATTTGCAGATTTACATTACTTAAGTAACATTAAACATAACAAACACTAAATCGAACAAAGAACCAAATTATAATAAATAAACATTTGGGCATGAAGCTCACTAACAATAACGGCCAAGCAATGGTAAGCGCATCGTCTACTATAAATATGACCACGCCAGCTGATACACGCCAAGGCTATTTAAGAGAAGAGCAGTTATAATAAGCAGTGATTATATGTAGTGTATGTAAAACACATTTGAATCGGTATTACCTTTCCGTGCAAGGTTAATGAGCCTAATTTAAAATAGTACTCTAAATAATTATACTTTTTGCTGTACGGAATTGATATTAATATTAATTGATATTAAATATTAGAAATTTAAATAAACGATAACCATAATTTTATAAAAATATTTTTGTTAGCATTGGTTATTATTTTTAATAAATTCTCAAGGCAAGCATTGCTTCCATTGCTTCCATGGACCGCATGCCACTGGTGATTTGTTGGCTTGCATAGTGGTGGCAGCTAACAAACCCATAAGTGTAGAGTATGGCTTGCATAGGTTGCAGCTAATTGGATATTTAGTATGATTGGTTGGGTTGCATAGGTGGCAGCTAACAAACCAATAATAATAATTACATACATACATACATAATCTTTAACCTCATATACCTTTCGGTGTCGAGGCGTCAGACACACCGAGCCGCAGAGTGGATATGTGCGTGTGAGATGAGGCAGCGGAGCCCTATAGGCAAGTACACTGCGCTCGTGGTTTACCCATCCGAGTCCTGACCGACGCAAACTCGACTTAACTAAGTTAAGCGATAGAAATCCACTATAGCCACTCTGCCGTACTGCTGACTTATAATAATAATAATTATTATTATATAATAATTACTACTATCAAATAAAATTATTGGCTTGCAGTGTTGACCTGTTGCATCATTTTATTTAAATACTATGTCTTAAATAGATTTAATCCTGCTCATGTAAGTCCTAAGTGTTAAAGTTTATCTAGCAAAGTCTCATAATTAACTGTATCAAATGATTTTGATAAAACTAAGAATACAACAGCCGCAGTTATACCACGGTCAGCATTTTCATAGATTTACAGCTTATCCCTAGTAATAATAGCATTTATAAGACCGTTAGTTATCCATGGTTTACGTTTTTTATTTTTAGAGTTAACAGTTTTAGTAAGTAATAGAGTCCTGTTTACTTGTGCATAACAATTTATTAAAAAGTTCAGTTGCTAAATTATCATCTTTTTGATTCATTACCTCTTCCCACGAGATCTTGCTTATTAAATCGAAAAATCTTTGCTTATAATTACAAATCAAATAAAGATAAGAATAAGTTTCGCATTTCGTAATTTCTGCTTGTTCCATTAGTTCGATAACAAATAAATGATTTGGGGTGGTTAAGATGCATTAAACATATTATAAAAATATTGTATGACTGCTGATTTTTACAGGCCAAAATTAAAGGCTAGTATACAACGGTCTAGCCAATTTAGGCGCGGCCATTTCGGCGCGAGGACAGTTTGGCTGTTCTTATACATTATCATACTGTATTTATACGGAATACTTTATTTCATCGATGATACTGTATTTATTATCTGTAAGTACCTACAAATTTTGTTCATTACAATAATACTAGACAATTTCTCGCGCCGAAGTGTCCCTGCGCCTAACTGATCCGCGCCGAAGTGTCCTTTCGCGCTGAAATGTCCCGCGCCGAATCGGCCGCGCCCAAATATCCCGCTTCGAGTATGCAAGTACCCAGTGTGGGATGTCGTATTTTGCTTACGTAGATTAGTATTAGGTATTGATTAAATAGCAAGGGAGAATAGCTTATTATGTTTAACTTAAATCATTAAAGCTTTCAATTCTCTGTAAAAAACCCTAAATGTATTATAACAGAACGAAAGGAATGCAGGGCGATAAATTATTAGTCCCTTTGACACTATTACACCCCTCACTCAAGAAACCAATATCCAAATATATAGAAAAGAAGGCAGTCGGTCGGTCGGTGGTAATGCGAACGGTACAGTTAACAGTCGGGTCAAAAGTGGTATAAAGAAGACCAAAAGATGCAGATGTGGAATTTGTAATATTTGTTATTGTGCATTTTGGTTATGAAGTGATAATTGTTTGTGGTTGTTGTTGATGATGATGCAATTATGGTTGCATTATGGTTATAAGCAATAATGGTTGCTATTGTATGTTATTAGCAATAATGATTGCTATGGTATGTTATTATGTTGATATAATGTGTGATATTGTGTGGTATTAGCAATAATGGTTGCTATCCTCTGTTATTGGCAATAATGGTTGCTATTTTATAAGCTGAAAGGAGCTTAAACAGCTAGCTGTGTACTTGGGAGACTGAAGGCTCGGCGAAGCTTTCAGTTGACCCTCGACCTGGGTGACAGAAAAAGTCACACCAGTGGACCCGGCCGATATCACCGGGCGGCACTAGGAGGGTGCCCGTCCCCTCCTATAACCATGTATTATGGTGCATGACGGTGTACATAACGGTGTACACCTGGTCCTCTAGCATTCCACTGGAGGGCGCCCGATGCGGCAAGCATCTGTTTCAGGTCGCCATGATCGTGACAGTGCACTGAAGATATTCACTCTCCAAGGCTCCAATAATCCAGAACAACGTGGGATAATACGGGGGACTCTCAATCCCCTCGTAAGTACTTCTATTCTTATATAAAGGGTAAGCCACTAATATGAAATTCTCTTTTCATGGTTCCCTAAATCCGGCCCTGTGGTATTTTATGTTTTGGTCTCACCACTGAAATAAGTTACCGCAAGCGAAGCATAACAACGACCGAAACGCCCACAAGAGAGCAAGCAGTCACACGACCTAGAAGGACCTATTCAATGTATATTTATAGCTAGGATTAGCTTTGATTTGTGAAAATTAGGATTCTTTAAAATAAATATGCCGAAAGTACTTTTTAATAAAATTTAAATTAATGAATTACGCATCCGTCCTACACCAGAAAGTAAAAAATAAACTCCCACACGATTCCTCTTTTTAGCTTATGTAATTATTATTATTACATACATATATGATTATTATCGCGTGGGGCCCCTACAGCAACTCTTCATAGGGACTTCCACAACAGTTTTGCCCAGTGATCTCCACAGTTCTAAATCCGACCGTGTCACTTCTTTAAAAGAGTTAGAAATAATTATAACTAATTCCTTTTTTGGTAAGGTATCGGTCATTTTATACGAACCAGTCGACTAAGAAGAAAGGATATCCGGTTTTATGATATGAACTAGAGATGGTTAATCAAAACATGAATGACGTTATGCAAGATTGCTTAATAAGTATATATATGTGTGTGTGTGCACAGACGTGCGTGAGTGCGAACGGGCGAGCCTTCGTGCTTGTGTAGGTGCGTCCCTGTGTGTGTGTGTGTGTGTGTGTGCATACGCATTATTCAGTTACACTCTACGTTTTACATTCTAACAGTTTCGTATCTAACAGTGATAGCTCTAATCCTTTTTAAATATCTATCATCAGTTGAAAATAAGTTTTAATAAAAAAACATATTATTTCTTATATTCATCCACTATATTGGATTATTTAAGACATACCTAGAATTCAGAATCTAACTCGCAGCAATGAATTATTAGAAATTTCTACAGTTTTTAAGCATAAGGTGTCGCTTTTGGTTAAACCAGCCCAAGCTCCTCTACTGTTTGAGCGACTAATAATAATAATCTTCAAGAATTTGTAATTAAACTACCGGAATGAATTAAAAATCTCTCTGTTTATTCCTGGTTTTGTTATTAGTTCCATACGCACACATACATACACATGAAAATGCTGTTAACTTTTGTGCAATTATTGGAACGTGGTTTGTTTGAAATAAACAACGTTTAACGCGTGACTGACGTGCACTTTACTAACTACCTCGACCACATTGAGCTGGTTAATTACGCCTCTCTTACTTACAGCTTATCAATAACCGGGCAAGGCACTAAAAAGTCCTACATTGTAATACACATACGCACACACACACACACACACACACACACACACACACACACACACACACACACACACACACACACGCGCGCAAAATAACCTAAACTAAATCTGATTTTTCACAACTTTTATGTAAAAGGTTTTCCTTCAATTTCAAAATGAGAAAATTAAAAATGATAAGAAAATTCTATGTACTTGCTCGCCTCCTTCACCAGATCTTTAAATTCTTTGATCTAAAATCAAGAATTGTCGATCGCTTAATTATAGTCTTTATTGCAAAGAATTACCTAACGTTAAATTGTTGATTGTCTTTGTACCTACATAATGAAGAGTAATTAAATGATCCATTGTCCACTTCCAATTAATTATCCAATTTCAAGATTAAAATTCTTTTTAAGTTTTGTAGATTCTAGAGCAAATTGGTTTAGTATAAAATCAACAATGATGATTTCTATATGTAAACAAGCTGCTCTATTTCTTATATAAGGTTGCAATAATGCTCACATGTACACAATTGGACAATAGCTACAGGTAGCAATACTAGATGGCGTTCGTGTTACAAAAGGAAGACTATGAAATTAAACTCAACCGAAAGTAATAAATTTCTGTAATAAAAGTGAAAAATATTCGAAAGTTGAAGTAAAATATGCATGTAATAAAATTTTATAGTTTTCATCAAAAAATTACCTATACCTTGCATAAATGTTGATAAAGGAAACGAAATTAATAAAAAATAGCATTAGAACCTGTGCTAGTTTTGGTTATTATGCGGAGCAATTATGTTCAGACTTCAAGTTTGTCGTATATAGTTCAGTCCTAGACCATTGTTTATTTGCTTTGTTTGTATGGGTGAGTCATAGAGTGCCGGAATATATCTCGTGCCTATTGGTAGGTACCGATATATATGTACGTATATCGTATGGCTGATTGTCAGAATTTCAGGTCGCGCTTGATCCTGTAACATGACCCATTTACAACCACCGACGCGACGGGTAGTCGCAACGCCTTAACGTTGATATTTTGGTACCATTAGATGGGTCGGACGTTCAACTTCTGACCCGGGCTACTGTTGCTTAACTCTGAATGTCGTTTGATTACTACCCACAGTGCTAAGCCATGCAATCGACTTGATACCGACCCTTGTGACCATATGACCAACCGGCACTATTTTTAACTGAGTTTCCGGTTCCACTCCAGATGCCACAGTCCACACAACGTCACTTAGAATATTTATTAGGACGTAAACCAGGAGGTTCTGCTACACGCACTTTGGCTATTCGTTATTTTATTATGCCTTGATTAAAATTGTCACAACCTTTCACAACCAGAGCAAGTTTTTGATTTGTAGGAATTTCTGCATACTTTCTGTAGATGAAAACTCTAAGAAGATGCTAGATAAAACAAGGTTCTTAAGTTCCCAAGGATCATAAAACAAAGATGGTCCAGAAATCCAACGGAATTTTTTAGTCGACTAAGAATATAACGATCACTCGATGACGATTAATGGATAATATTCTACTGTAGAAGATTATTATAGTTATTTATGTACCACGGGCATTATGATGCTGATAATGCCATGAGGGCGACGATGTTAAGTCGTCCGATGTGCATTATTATCTAGTAACGTTTGTGGTGTATATAAAATTTTAGTTTTCAATTTACAGATAATTTTTGGCGTTGCCAAGGACGTTGTTTATATTTATAAAACAAGAAGTTTTTATGTTTGTCTTATTTAACTTTGTCTTATGGTAACATACTTGCAAAAGGTGCAAAGACACACAATAAATATTAAATTTCATTACCTGATTTTACTCTCGACGTAAACTATCGATGAAAGTAGCGGTGAATAAATGCGAATTTTTAAACCTTCAGTACATAGGTTGCTGATGGTAAGTCCAGACCATAAGTCTAACAACGGAACTGCGTTTCATGATCCCCATTCTGATAACACATCTAATTTCTAAGGAAGCAACGCTACATTACATTATTTCCGATTAAAAAAAGCAAGGAATGTTAGAGTCTCTTTGAATATATGCACAATTGAACATGTACATGTGAACTTAGAAATCCTGAAACTCCTAATGTTCTTCAGTTTGCTGGATTTCTCTTTTAGATTTTGTTTGTAAAAGATTGGGTGAGGGAAACAACCACTAATGCAATATATAAGTAAAGATTGTTTATTGTTTCCAGCCTTACTTTGTGGAACTCCATAATCATGAAATAAATAAAGATTAGTAAAAGTTTCATAGTTTTATTAAAATACAACCTGACAATATTGTTTCGACAGCTATACTGTCATTATCAAAGGTAACATAATTATAAACAAACATCGCTAAGGTAGATACAAAAATAGGTAACTAGATAAAATAATAATAATAATCAGAATTAAATATCTAATACTTCCAGTAACGGAGAATTACTGAGCTCAAGTTGTTCATTCATTAAAGGTTCCCTGAGTTTGTGTTTGTTATCCCAAAGGCTTCTAAAATGTCTAATTTGCGTTTGTTATTACAAAAATGAAGGAATTTAATATTATTTTGAGGAGTCATTGTGTGATTTTGTTCTAAAAGTTTGTTCTACCGAACTACAAAAAGAACAATTTAAACGGTAAATGCCCGATTTCACGATATCATGTGTTCTGTCTTTAGCATTAAATAAAAATGAAAAAGTGTTAGTGCTGGTTTTAAATGTTATTTTATAATTGTTGGTTTTTCTTAGTATATGTGCAATTTTTTCTGATATTTTGCCAAAATATGGTATAGTTATGTAATTTATGTCTTCTGTTTGATTGTCAATGGGATATATTCTTTTGATAGCTAACCTATAATCTTTTTGTTTAATTAAAGTGTCAATCATGGTCGGATTGTAATGATTTGCATGTGCTAGTTGTTTAATGGTTGATATCTCATTGCTAAAATCTGATTTTGTTAGTGGAATAGTTAAAGCTCTGTGTACTAATGATCTGTAGGCTGCTATTTTATGTGTAATATGGTGACAAGATTCATTTGGTATTGTTATGTCTGTTTGTGTTGGTTTTCTGTATATGGAAAATTCAAATAGATTGTCTGCGTTAATATTGATATTTAAGTCTAGAAAGTTTATAGCCCTGTTTTGTTCTGTTTCTAGTGTAAATTTTATGTTAGGGTGGATACTGTTAATAAGAATTAAAAATGCATTGATAACCTCAAAAGAACTGTCAAAACAAGCTAAAATGTCAGCAACATAACGAAACCAGAAGATAATGTGTTTAGAGAGGTTTAATTCAAATATTCGATCTTCAAACTTGTCCATAAATATCTTAGCTAATAGAGGACTTAGAGAATTACCCATAGGTAAACCATCCTTTTGTAAATAAATTATGTTATTAAAAGTGAAATAATTTTGACTTATACTATTTTTTTATCTACCTTAGCGACATGTTTGTTTATAATTAATTATATTACCGTTGATAATGACAGCATAGCCACAGAATGAGCATAGCTGTCGAAACAATATTGTCAGGTTGTATTTTAATAAAACTGTGAAACTGTTACTAACCTTTAGTTATTTCATTATAAGTAAAGAGATCGATTTAATTTGTATACTTGCGGAATTAGATGTGCAAATTCTACTACGGTCAAACGGAAAAAATGTCTTACTGAAAAATGTATGATGTATGCTGTTCTTTATATAATTCTTGTCAAGATCTTTCGAAAAGTTTTTCTGGAATCTTGTTTCCCGAGTCTCTAACAAAAATATAGTTATTGCTTTCGTCGTCTGCACTGATTGCCAACTAATAAAAGTTGTTACTACAATGATTTCTTATTACAAATATTGAACTGTAACCTTTATTTATTGTCAGAGACGGACATAAGGTCAAAATATTGCCAAAATAATACACAGGTTCTATTCAATTTGTTACATTTTGTAACAAATAAAACGTAAAAAGACAGAAATAATACAGATATAACCTAATAACTATTTAATCAAGTATTTCCAACCTTCGCGCAAAGAGTTCTTAATATCAAAACACAATATTTAATTAATTTATGTACATTGTTAGATTTGAATTTATTTTCTGAGGTAAAAATGTATAAACGTACTCACCTCAGTGGCTTTGTAATTTTCACCACACCAGATAGATTCTCAAATTAATATATCTCTATGATGAAAAATGAAATGAAAATGAATATCTCTATGAAATGAATGTATGCGCACATTGCATACGACACATAGACTGACGTAGAATCTCAATGAAAGATTTTGTAAATTCATGTAAAAAAAGATGATTTTAGAGCTACCAAATATAAATGCAATCTTCTCTCAAATACTGGGTGCATTTCTCGAGCCCCACAACTACATTTTGAAATTTTATATTACTAGCGGATAAATGTACTCGCTTTGTGGTTTCCATTTGGGTGCCTTCTGAAACGATTTATTTTAAATTCTATTTTTCTGTGCTGAGGAAACGGTTATCCCTGTAAAATTTGAATTCTGAAATTTTAGTATTGATTCATATCACATGAATGTATTCGCTTTTTGCTGCACTGAGCTGGAAACAGTTTTCATAGTACTGCCTTCCGAAACTATTTATTTCAAACTTTATTTTGCTGGGTTGGAGAAATGCTTAACTCAGCAAATTCCGAATTCTGGAGTTTTAGTACTGGCATGCGAATGCGCTTGATTTGTGCTGCACTGTGCTGGAAAAGGGTTGCCCTCCGAAACGATTTATTTCCGAAACGGTGCTATTTCGAAATGTGCCGATATGTGTTACAAACGAAATTAGGAATAACCACTACTATAGTTCAACCAAAAATACAAGAAATGAGTCACCCGCGTAATAACGCATTAATATCTACCTGAATAAACAATACGAAACGAAAACACGTTCATCTGGCATCTATCACCACATATCAGTGGCGCATCGCAATCTGTACTGATGTTTAGGATAGTTATACTCTTCATACGATTGCATAAAAGGGAGTCTGGGACGCAACTGAATGTTGCTCTAGCTTCGCATGACACGCTTGCAGTGAATGATATTTATGTGATACCGGATAGCTTTACCGATTTTCAACACGTAATTTGTGATGACTAATTTATTGTATTTTTGGTTAAACTATAGAGAACTGAATCAACAGTTCTGATAGCGTTATTTTAACGTAGCGCACCTTATGAAATAATCATCACGGACTCTCTGTCGGAGACACGAATTGAGATACGCTCAATTAGCGCACTAATAGTATTGTAAAAGCTATCAGTACATACTGGTGGGAACGAGGTATACCTAACCAAACCTATACTAGTTCTCCAGTCTAGTACCGGAGTTATAAACGTACTCACTCGTCGGGGCCTACTCGACGACTCCTAGTCCAGCTTTGAACCTTCCCCACATATGTGGGACCACTCCTCGACCAATTCCAACCTCAATATACCTGGTCTTGGACGGTTATGTCCACCCTGGTCTGCCATGTTTTAGGCCTGGTGTGCCCTCGTCAGCGCTTCGTTTAATTCTACCTAAATAGAATCCCAGTATGTACCCATTAATTTGAAGTTGTCTTGAGCATTGAGAGGCTGTGTATTCGCATCAATACCTCTTTACATCAATTTTAATTTCAATACCCCACGGTTTGCCCCCCCCCAAACTGGATAAACCTCACTTGGATTCTCCTCCAACAGACTAGGTTAATCAGCAGGTGACTTTGCACCATCAAAGACTTCACCCGAAGCGAAAGTTCAATCCACCTACACCGGTATCTGCAGAGCTTCCTCCGCAACGTCAATGAGTCTCCGTCTAGAACACTTACGTGAATTACGCAGATTTCTGGGATTGGGTAGATTCCAGCCAGTTCTATGGATGAACGTCGTGTGGTCTGCACCGATCACCCAACAAGAGAATACAAGCGAAATACCATATGTAAAATGCTAAGATGAATGATAGAGTGGGACTATACACATCCTAACCTTAAATGTGAGTAGATATGGGGCACTTTCGGCCAAATTCGATGACACCACCTGTTAACCATCTGTCGGATTTTTTCATTGCAATTTTACAGTGCTATCAAAAATGTTAATTTTAGAATTTAAACGGCGGGAGTTTAGATTTAGTAAATTAAAAGCGTTTCAAATTACCCGACTAATAGAAATCTTGAGTTAGAAAGGAAAGTCTAGGACCGCGAAAACCCTGTACAAGATATTCGTACCAGTATTCAACAGTGAACAATTCGTTCTGCTCGACTTCAAGTGTAATAAGAACCAACACTTTCTATCGAAGACTGGTGCAATCAAAAGTGGAATATCTGCTACGGATAATTAGGGTTGTGTTTTTCAGGATAAGATAATACAAAATAACTGTTTTTGTTGAATATTGACTATAAATTTGTCAATATTAATGCTTTAACAAACAACTCAAGACTTAAAACTTAAATTGCATACTTTGGGATTTTTTGTCCTGTCTTTAAGACCGTAACTAACATTTGTAAGTAATTTAGGTGAAAAGAGCTTTAAAATGTAGAGCAATAACTGTCATTTCATTAATAATTAACCCCAATTCTTCTTCGGTAAACTGAAAATAAAATCTGAAATGACCTATAAAACGTCACTGCAACAGAAACAAAAAATTACTGGCTATGAAATGTAAAATTGTTGATTTTATGGATGAAATATAATCTATGAATATATAATATTTAGATTGAAAACAACTTCAATCATTAAAAGGTCATTCTACTGGAATGTACAATAGCCTCATTTATTAGAAGGCAAGTTTAGTAATTTAAACAAAAGACATTCCCTTAAAGTTCGCAACTACTACCACTGTACAATGACAATCATCTAATTCATAATAAGTAATTAAGCATTGTATTGAAAATTAAATTCTTCATTAAACATAATAAATCTGCGTTTTCTTCAATTCCGTGGCACTCAGTTTAAGAAAACACAAACTATTCGGAAGGTTTTTACAGTGAAAATCTAGTGAAGTAATGAATCCTTCATATAAATTAACTGAGATGAAAAACCTAACTTAGAGGTCTGCAGAAGATAAAATTCTTTCTCATCTTCACTTCACTAATTTAAGATTTAGGTTTGTTATGCTTAAAATAGTTTACCTTATGATAAAGTCTTTCGGAAGATTTGCGAAAAATGTCACCAAATGGTATTACTAAACGCCTACTCTCAGGTCCAAAGCCTATTGCCTTTCCCCTCTGGCACGTAAATTCTCTACAACCCTTCTTCCACCGGGTAGTGGGTGATGAAACTGTCAGTCGTATCTTATATAAGATACGGCTAGGATAAATAATAAGAACTAAATGTTTCACATACATCAATCACTGTATTTTTCTTCGAAATAATTCACAATAATTTACACCTAAAGGACGAACGCATAGCATTCATACAAGAAACTTTAAAGTTTACTGACTGAAACCTTATCCATGAGCGGAATATGAAAAGTCGAATAAAGAGTATTCTGTAAGATTTTCAAAAAACATTAGATGGAAAAATGTATTACTTTTTCATCGCAATTATTATTGACTTATGACTTTTATTGAATTCGATTTCTAAAAGTGGAAAAAAAAGATGAAGGATGTAAACTTTTGGCTTTTTTCAACTTTCTTTGCTGCGAGACAAGTTTTCAGCTACGTGGATACAATCAACACTGCTCTTCTAAAAAAGTCGCTTCACATTCAACAGGTCATAAATATAATTGCGACTTTGCTCGGACTTCTGAGAAATTTCAGATGACAGTGTGAATCTTTCTGGGATCATGCAATGTCAAAATTGGGCAATCTAAAAGTTGCACATTTGAAGTTTCCAAGCAAAAGGAGGATTTGTCACTGATGACATGGTGCAAGTAACATAGACGTTCTTCCATTTATCACCTAAAGGAATTTTATCATCAGATATTTAGTGAATCAACTACACAATCGTATGGAACATCAGCCTTCAACTCAAATCCAAGACTCGCAGGTATGGAAAATGAGTTTCAGTCTTTCAGGTGTTTAATGAAAATTTTTAAGATCTCATTAGTGAAGAAAGAATGGTTTTGCACAGATATATGTTTGTCGATATTATTTGGAAAACTAGGAACGAATTGGTAAAATTCGTACGACTCCTGACAATCCTTATTTCAAGCTCTACAACAGAGAAATCGCTTTCTAGCTTAAGAAGACTAAAAAACCTATCATGTCTCAAGAACGCCTGAACCACCTTGCTATTCCGAATGTTCACCAAGAGGAGGCTAACTCCTTAAATATGGACTGTATGGAATTCATACCTAGAGCAGAGACAGGGTCAACCTTTGGTGTAAATATCTGAGCTGTCTATAGAGGATTTACAATCACATTCACAACAATTTAAAATATTAATGCTAACAACTTAAGGATTAAATTTTAATTGTTAAAAGTGTTTTTCGGAATCCCAAAATATAGGCTAACAAAAGACGTGTTCTTTGATCCATTAAAAATAAATGAGGTATTAGCATCAACACCCGTTAATGTATAATTCCGGGGGGGGGGGGAGGCTAAAATATATTATTGTTAGAGGCCTCGCGAATCGTGAAGTTAGCTTTGATTTAACTTGGGCTGCCTATTCTTTAAGTTGACGCCTATGAAAAGTTTTGTATAATGAAATGAAATAATTTATAAAAATTACTATTCCAATCATTAATAATCACTATAGGCATTATAGTTCACAGTATGAAATAGCTGTTTGTTTATTAGACCGGAAAGTGATAGATTGCCGATCGAATTCGCGTCGCATTACTATCGTCGCATTTTCTTTCGTCGCACAATTGCTTGAGACCGGCAATGACACTTTCCGCTAGCAATACAAGCGATAATCTTTTCTACGAAAGCAAGAACATTAAAGAAATATGATATCTATCTAAAATCATAGTACATTAAAAGCAATCAATAGTAAGGTCAACCAACGATGGACAATAAAAATTATCATTGTTGTTGTTTGTTTTGAACAAACGGAAAAGAGTTTTCCGCGCGTTTATACTACAAGAGAAGAAAATAAAACTTAACTAAACACATCTTTAATTAAATAAAACTTAAAAAACATACGAAATAATTTTAAGTTATGCGAGCCCCGACGCATATTAATTCGTCTACTTTCATTTTTGTTAAAAGTCCTCCCCGCAATCTTTACTCCGAAATTTTCTTCTGGTCTAAAAGATGACTCTTTTTTGTTGTCAGACACGAAGTACTGCATCTACACCACGCGACGATTAATAAAATTCTATCAGGAGGTTTCCTTACACCGGTTCTTGCAAAGTTTTTGGGTACTTTTGTCAACCTCGAGACGGTGTGAGGAAACTTCCCTACAGAATTCCATAAAACTTGCCATAGAGTAGGTGCAGGAGTAATATTTCACACTAGCAACAAGAAACAGCTACTTCCAATATAGGATAGTTATTAACCCAACATCACATTTTAATATGCAGATACAATAATTTAATCTATAAACCATCCTCTATTATAAAATACCTATGTTCATTACAGAAAGTATGCATATATTTTGTGAGCTATTCTTTTTTATATTTTAAATTAAAAGACCCCAGCAATCTTTATCCAACATTTTTCTTTTGTTCTTTGAGGTGGATGTTTCATATAGCTAGATCGGAGTATTACTCCTGCACCTACTCTGTGCCAAGTTTCATGGAATTCTGTAGGGAAGTTTTCTCACGCCCCTTCAAGCTTGCTGGGTGACCTTTAACAAAAATGAAAGTAGGCCAATTAATATGCGTCGAAGCTCGTAGTTAGAGAATTCCTTAATTTTCTTCGGAAATCTTTATTTATGTTTTACTCATTTCCATTTCAATGCCACATACGTACGTATTAGGTAATAATATGCCATGCATACCTTACCACAAGCTTTGTTCACAAATTGCGCTTGTCCGTAAATATAATAGAGTCAATATTGATTTACGAATTTGGGACAGTTTGTTTAACTTATGTTATTTAATTTAGGGTTATTTACTTATTTAAGTCATGGTTAAAAAGCTTCCAGAAAGACAATACCGGTAGTTAGACGAGAGTGTCGGCAGATGACTTCTGTTGGCCTTTATAAATAAGGCATATCAGAGGCCATGAAATGCTGATAGTGTCACACCTGCTATTATCTTTTTCTGTTAACCATTTAATGATGATTGCCTGCACAAAACCTAATGATTTGATGACTGTTTTCATTATAAACAATAAAATACTTTATCATAGTATGTATTTTCAAGCAGGTAACAAATTACGTTTGCAAATCACTTAAGCAAGCGAACTTGAAACGGTAGCTACTAAATATGTGATTTGTGGTTGGGAATAATCTTTATAATATTTGCTCTGTGTAAATTTATACAGTAAATGGATTGGGACTCAAGAGGTGTCTGTAGCTTTGTTCTTTAGGGATTCTGTCTGCGTTAAGAGGTTCTACTACAAATAACTATTACTTTAGGACGATTAACATTTTTGTGTGTTTGCTTGCTCTTGTGTGTTTATTGCAAATTTGTAGGATTAAAAGGTTTGTTGTTTAAGTTTTACTGGCGTACGTTACATCAGAAACAAAACGACGATAACGCAGACGTATAATGCAATATTGTTTTGTATAGGTATAGCCCAAGAAAATATTAAAAAGCACTTTAAGAAATTCTGAATAAAATTTTGAAAAATGAATTTTATAATAGTAGGCTTTACTCTTCCCCCGCGTATCAACCTATCCACGGCAAGAATTCATACAGATTATAGAAAAATTGTTATTATATAAGGAGGAAAAATTACAGGCTTTACGACGCTTAGGGTAGGGTCACTCAGCCCAAGCAGCATTTTTAGTCACCGCTACGTACCAGCAACCACCGGTGGAACTATAAAGCTTTTGCCGTTAGTCACAAGAACGTAATTGCTACGGTATTGTTACGTGCCTGGAACCAAAATGGGGAACAATTCTCGGGTAGCAGATACGTTGCAGTAACCTCTCCGAAACTTGTCCAGCTACCTTGAGGCTACGTAGGGGGAACGTGGCGGCGTAGTAATTACTACTTTTTTTCTCTTTGACACATCGTGTCGCGTAGTTGCTCTCTCTTACTCTTGCAACTTAACAAATATTCTTTCACGTTCTCTACTAATGCTGCGGTCGTGTCACAAAATGGATTTCTATTTTATTTGTAATACGTACATAATACATAAAGAGATGAAATGTTTCGTTATTTTGTCATTCCAGTATACCAGAATTATAAAACTTTTCTGTTAAATGCGATGATGGTAGATCGAAAAATAACAACGCGCCTTCTTTAAATATATTTTTTAATAAAAAATGTCTTGAATAAAATATGACAAAAATACTTATAAATCGATAAACATGATAGAAACCATTTTCTTTTATTCCCAAGACACAATTTGGCATCGATTTGTTATTTTTATTGATAGTTATAGGAAAACACTTTTTAACAATTGCAACAAATTGCAAATTGATTAATAGCCTTCAACATTTTACAAGTAAATATGGAGTAGTTTTGAAAAAGTCACCTTAAAGTAGTATTAACTGTAAAATGTGTGTCTAAAGTTTGTGTCACTTTATAAACAGTAACGGGAACTAAACAAATTTTACTTCTAGGTTGTTGTTACCACGAAGTATAAAATAAGTTAAAAAATTCTGGAACTTTCAAGTGACTCTTACTATAAAACGACGTCAACGTTTCCGTAGCCACTTTCTAGCTCCTAATGTCACTGCAAAATTCCCATTGGAACTTAACCTCAAATTTAAACGTCAATCGTAAACAAACAACCAATATTTTTATACTGATTGCTACTTAATAACAATTATTATTTAATTATAGCTTATTTTAAAGTTGCTTGCGACGAAAGAAAAAAGGGGAATATATTTCACCCTTGTTTACTACATGATGGTTTACCAGTGATCCCATCCCTATTTTTTTTTCTATTTTGTATTGTAAACAGTTGATTTTGTTTCCACTGATTTCACCTAATTGCTGTTTTAATTTTTTATAAAAGGTGGAAGTATATCTAAAATTCTTCTTTTTTCTTATTGCCTTGCCTTTGACATTTTTATTAAAAACTAAGCAAAACTACTACAACAGTAAAAACACAATTAACCTCCAAATTCCAAACTAACCTACAGGAGATATGCCTCTTTAGAAGTTACTGTCACTTCATTGTAATTTTTTAATAGTAACTGGAATTTTCTAGTAAGTCTGATGCAAAATAAGTAGTGAAAATTACTTTCAAGTAATTCTCCTGGGTAGCATAAACGTAAGTTTTACTTTCAATACTACTGTATAGTTCAGTTACTTTAAAGGTTAAGCAATGGTTTCAGACCCGTGGCAGGAACTTTCGGTGCTACTTTAAAGTTTTAAAAACTTTAAAGTAGCTTCGGGCAAGTTACTGCTACAATCATAATATCACTTGAAGTTGCAACAACATTAAAGTAATTATACTAAGTAGCAATACCGTTCCACATACTTTAAAAAGCTACTTAGAAGTAATGGAACTACATAGTTCTAATAAATAGTAGAAGTAACTACATAATTACTAAAATATTCCAAATTGAAGTAATTAAACCTATAAAGTCATAAATTTAGTTGTAGTTACGTAACAGCTACTCAGTCAAAGTTCCGATCTCAGTTACCGCTACTTAGATGCTGCTTGGGAAAGCGCTAGATTCTGAAATTTTCCCGTGTATAATATAATATTTTACTGTAACCTAATTGACCTTAAATATTTAGAAAAAATTAATAAAATCGTACAAAATGAGAAAAGTCAGATAATGCAAAATTTAACAATTGCACTATGGGATGAATGCTAGTATTTCTTGGCCAAAAATACTTTGAGAGTTATGAAAAGTTTTATATATAAAAAATCAAATATTACCTATTTAGAATTAAGTAAATTATACAGTTTTTACATTATTTAATGGATGTATTTACAAAATATTTATAAAAACCAAACAATATGACACCTATAACAAAGTTACTACAATTTATATAAATATACAAGTTTACCTTATACAAATTACAATGTAGATTATTACTAAGGTCCAACGGGAAACAACAAAAGTGCGATACTAGAAAAATATTTTATTACACATCTTCTGATCCTAGAATTATGTCATCAAGAGGTTCTATTTCAGAAGCAATTGTTTGAAAAGTATCTTGTTCTGAAGGTTCGGATTCCTTATCAGTCAGATTCTGATAAACGTTTTTCGTAGGTAGCTGTCAAATGTTTAGGATCTACATTTGGAGTCTCCAATGGGCGAAGAACGTCCCCTGGAAGATATTGAAAAAATTTTTCTTCCACTGTAATTTAATGAAGTAGTCGATAGCACAGGATCAGATATACGTATCTATGGCTCTATTGAATATATTTAATTGAATATAGTTAGATTTAGAATTCTGTTTGTTTTTGCATGAAACTGTCTATAGTATTTGTAGAGTTTATTGCTGGACTCGCGGCGTCTTGCGTGAATTGCAGTGTCTTCCCCAAAGTAGCCTGCAGGAAGTACTGAATTCTTCAGAATCTGAATTCTCCATGAATAAGAATTCGATGAACTGTAGCTGGAATCGGATACCATGGATATATATTTCTTCATTTATATTTTAGCAGTATTAAAAAAATATGCTTGGAATTGGTCTATACTAAGAGGAACTGCGACGACGAACAAATGTGTTATTCCAAAAATTATTTATAAGCGTTGCATCTACGCTAAATGATCCAATAGCAAAAACTGGTTCCTGAAATGGTCGACGGGCAGCATTTCCATCATTTGTGGTCCAGCTACAAGTAGGTTTCGGTAGATCACACGAAGATCATTGCTGTTGCTTTTTCATCCATTTGACTGGTTATATAATTTAAAACATCAATAGTTACATAGCTTCCTGTTATCCGTATGTTAAACAGGTGTTCATATTTAAAACGACAATCGTCTAAAAAATTAGTACAACTTAGAATCCGCAGATTTCCGCAAGAAATAATTATTATGTACGCATTAAGTACACTTTACTGATAATTAACAGATATATTTTATTATCATCAAATGTTAACATTTTTTTGTAAGCCTTCGTACATTTTTAATAACGTCGCGATTTAACAGACCCGCAACTACTTTACATTTTATCTATTTTTTATTAGAAAAACAAAACTGAATTACTTCTAGCTATTTAAAGGCACTTATCATTGACATATGAATCCCTGCTGAAAGTTTGATGTAACTTGTCTGTGTAAAAATACTGTAAAATACTTTTCAGCTTTGTACACTTTTTGTTGCGATTTCATACTAGGTAATGACAGTAAAATTAGGTGCCTCTTGCTAAGGGTTAGTGTTGCACAGAAATGATTCAGCGTTAAGACGGGTGGGTTTTTAAACGGCCCCATGTGTTTACAAAATAAACCTGCTATTATTTATTTAAAAACAGATGTTGAAAAAAATTCTTTTCGGCCAAGAAATACTAGCATTCATCCCATAGTGAATTGTGGCAAACAAGTGTTTGTACATGCTATCGGTGCCTTTATCCAAAACGACGGTAATTGTTAAAATTGGAAAGATACAGAAAAGCAGCAAAAACTACCTATTTTGTGGGTATATCATGTTTAAGATGCATATAACAACAAATAAACAACTAGAAGTCTTGGGGTCTTATTCAGGAATTTTATTGAGAGGTTCATAAGCTGGTAGAACATGTGGAGAAATAGTCAACATATGGAAGAACTTTTCGACTTTACGCATCTGAAATACTGCAAAATTGCTGCCAGAATAAATTAAACTATACTACATAGTTACTTCCTGAAATAAATATGTAACTTCATTGGGGATGACCATATTAGCCTTGCTGCCCTAGATCATTATGAAACCAATAGTACTTGATTCAATATCGTCGACAAGTCTTCTCTAGCAAACCATGAAATGATACTTCAGTCTGTATATATCGATAAGCGTATCCAATCAAAGTCACAATTTTGCTTGGGACCTTGTTTGCAAGCCCTGACGGAATGTGTGTGTGAAGGTTCAAACAGTCAGCAGATTTGAAATTATTAAGTAATTAAATACCATTCCTGTACCAATCTTGGTCATATATCTGTAATTATATTACATATATTACTGGAATCGTTCCATCGGAGTTCGCAATCCTGCATTTTGTGCCGTTTGACTAGTAGGTATGGAAGACGGTTATTGTCGCAATTCATACAGCAGTTTGACATAAAAAGTGACTATAATACTCGTTATTAGTAACAAATACCAGCATTCTGCAGTAACAACTATAACTGTGACAAATATAACTAAAGATATCAGACTAAATGTATAGTCTGTTTGATTTAAAACGAATCGATAGAATATGATAGAATGTTCTCTTTTCAACCATAATAAATATTCGTATTCTTATATAGGACAATTTTTAAGAAAAACATGACAAAGGAATTACGGCTAGTAGACTTTGAATTCTGGCTGCTCCAATCAATTAAACAAAATTATCTAGCAAGCTTAGATAAAATAACGAAACTTTAGTTATTCTGATATCTGTCAAAATTTTATTTTAAAATTAAATGCCTGTTCATAACGGTTTATACCAGTTCTGGCCAAAAATAAAGTTGCTGCAAAGGAGGGCGTTTTTAATAAAAAAAAGAGGGCGTTAAAAATGGTTTCAAAAAATCCACCGCTGGATTAATTGATAGGTTGAGCTATCAATTAATTAGCAGCTCAACCTATCAATCTTGGAAACAGAAGAGCACAGTAGTGCTCCTCTGTTTCTCTTTCTTTCTCTAGATATGTCCTTTCTACTTCTTTGTCTTGGTTAATCTTGTATCGCCTTTTTTTTGTATTTTCGTTACATTCCACTGAGGATAGGCTAATAGTAGGTTCTGGTAAGTCCTATAAAATTATGTAAGAAATACTGAGTTCTCCTTTTGTTCTCTATATATTACCAGTCATTGTTTAAATTATGTTGGCAGTACCAGTGCCGATTATCACTATTTTCTTGCTTCACGTCGAATTTTAGTTTGATATGAACCACAAAATATTCAATAACGAAAGTTGCTTCAGAAAGGAGATATAAAATGTGAAAAATGAACAACCTCAAACTGAAATGCATGAAATGTTGATCGAAAACAATAAACGGCGATAGCTTTGCCGACTTTCTTCATAAGCTTGTATTTCGATGTAATTTAATAAAATGCAAAAAACATCTAATTCTTTTCCTCAATAACAGATTTTTATTTGCTGGTAGGTATTAGTCGATACTCGATACTCATACTTGATAAAATAAATTTTATAATAAGTTAGGCCAAGTATCAAGTAGTATCAGTAAATAAGAATCTATTATTAGGAAAAAGGATTGGATACTTCATTTATCTTATATTCGCTTTGCTCAGAGAAGAAGGTATAATAAATAATAGCTTTCGTATGAATGACGTGTTTGGCACATTAAAAATACCAACGGGTACAGAATCAGAGGGATTCTAGTTTTACTCCCTAGTTCTGATGGGATGAAATATGAATGATAATAGTTGTGCGCAGCTTATTCAGCAATAATACCAATACTAGATAAATTGTTGAAGGTGCGATTGATCTAGTGTGTAGGTACCCGTCATTCTACTTTTTACTATCGAGTATATTATGACCGACACGAGTTTGAGCATGGACTATGGAATAGATTCGAATTCTTGGGATCACATAACTAAAGATAATGGTAATTGTAATAAAATTTAAAAAAAAACGATAAATTGTTAAAAAGTATGGATTACTTATTAGATCTACTAAACAAAAAACCTATAGGACAAGGGTATTTGCCTTAAAATCCTTTAAGACAGTTGTGGTTATTATGGAAAAGGGCTGGTTAGCAAAAAATACTTACATTTTTGTATCCCTTGTGATAAAGAAAATTTACAGAACTAAATCGAAAATGATAAATGTTCAAAAAATATTCATTAACGGAATTCTGCCACCCAAACAAATAAATTATTGTTGCTTACGATAAGAATTAATCTTGGAATAAGTTGAACTATATATCTCAATAGAGTTATTTTTTGAAATTTCAATTATTTTGAAACTAAATTCACGTAACGCATCATTAATATAATTTTCATACGTAAAATTTCACACCTCCATCGTAACAGACATTTATTTTTGGTTTCTTTTTTAGTGTCTTTTTATAGGTTGTTTTGACTTTTAATTTACTTTATCTAAAAAGAAATGGACGTAGTTATTAATGAAATGACAGTTATTGTTCTACATTTTGAGTTTGTTTCACGTAGTATGTAAATTGCACACGTGTGTAGGTTTGAAAGCTGCTGAAGGCGGAGTAAAGATTTAAAGATACGAAATGCAAATATTATCCTGCATTTTAGATTTTTAGAACTTGGAACGTATCGTCTGATACGATGATCGTAATGTTTATTGAAACCCATTTTAAGTGTTTAGTCTTAACTTATAATTGTAACGCTTCTTTTACGCCGTCTTATTGATTACTGTTATGAATGGTGTTGTACATAGAAGCCGAAAATTTAACTAAAGATTAGTTTTCAAGAAGATTGTAAAATTGCCCACTCAAAGGAAAAGGGTCTTCTTATTTAAAGAATATTCAAAGTGTAATCGCTGGATGATTAGTATGTGCAAACTATCATCACAGTATAAGAATAACCACCAGATTCACTCTGCTGGCAGCACTTTGATGTTTTTCAGTCAGTCTTGAATATTGTACACACGCACGAACAGATCGCTTAAGTATACCGATGAGTTTCGCAATAGAGGATACGTACTTAGTACTATTGTATAGATAATAGAATATGTAGTGTGTAAAAATAAAAACGATTGATTGACGACTTTTATCAATTGGTTTTTTTATTAACTTAAATAGGTACATATAATAATAAAAAATATTATACCAGCAATGGGTATTTAAAAATACAATGCTGTATTGAATGCTACAGAAAAGCAATTACACAAGAAAATTTCTTAAGTCAGCTTGTTTGTCTCTTCCCTGAAGTGTGATGATGGCAGTTTCATTTCCCTTTGGTACTGATTTTTAATAAAAATGTTTTACATAATACCGACAAAATCACATTTAAAATTCATAACACAAATCTATTTGAAAACATAATTACTATATGAGTGAATAAAATATACAGTGTTAGCAGAACTGATGCACTACACCTAATTAAACAGGGTATGGTTGCTGATCAGAGTACCACAAACGACGCCATATTGGGACGTGACGTAACGAAGCCAAGAATGTACGAAATTTAACAATGGGCAAATTCAAATTGCATTTTACATTTTTTACATTACGAGTATATAAGGATATCTTTCAAGTTAAACGTCGATCGATTAAATTCAATACAAAAAACTACAGTGAGCAATGTCCTGCGCTCTTCAATGTTGTCTGCAGTACTCTGATTCGCCAGCGTGGTCTGGCTTTTTAGATGTAGTAACTGTATGTTTTTTATGTTAAATGCAGTGTCACCTGTACATGAATTAAACGAATTGAGGTTTTAATAATTTATAAAAATATATGTTGCCCATTTGTCTTTCTTAGTATTTGGTGGAACAAGCGACTGCTATCTACGCTTACCCTAGCGCCGACGCTACCAGAGAGTATGGAACCTTACCCCATGAACTTCTTCGGATAAACAGGCATAATTAATATTCGTTTTCTAATAGCACATTGATTATGCAATACATTAAGAAATAGCTAGAATCGGCAAATTAGCAGTTAACCCCAACCGAGTTGGTAATTTTTCGTAACGGAGAAAAACTAAAAAAAATTCTTGAAGAAAACAGCAAACTTGAAGAAATACATTGGCATATCAATTCGAGATTCAAACTTTAGGACAGACATTTAGGTATTATTCTCAATCGAAAGAAATCTTGATATTGCATTTGACCATTAGACCCAAAATCTCTTGGAAAGTAACGAGCTGCAGAAAAAACAGCTAATTTGACACATATATCCCTCGTATCCAAGAACATTTTTGAGTTAGCAGGCAAGTACTTGGACAATTTATTGATGCACATACATACTGGGTGATCCAAAATGAATGAAGACAGTTTGCATTTACCGCCATGTTAAATTGTTGTCACGTTGGCAACACGAATACTTTTTATTCTTCTTTTATTTTACAGCGGCGTCTCAAAAATAATCTAGCCTTTTAAACTTCATTAATTTTAAATAGTAAACTTCCCTGATTATAAAATTGCCTAACAAACTGTTGATCTGAAAAGAACTGTTTTGTAAAATAAGAAAACAATCGAAATAAAGCAAAAATTCAATGAAAACCCGGAACAACGTGGCAAAGCACAACGATGTAAACGAGAAACTAACGAGTTGACGCTGCAATTTGATGCAACACATTTCAATAGTGCTACACTAACAACGTGAAATACACTAAAATCTACGGCGCGAAATTCAAAACGTCCTCACTCAATTTGGATCTCACTATAGATATGGATATGAAACCAAAGCATAAATATATATTAAACAAATATTTACTTTTAATTAAATGCTTTGGTTTTTACTAACTAATTTTGCACATTTGGAGGGCTTGGTGCCACCCTAGCCGTTTTGGTGTCGCTGTAGTGGTGCACAGAAAAAATAATAATAAAATAAGAGAGAAGAGGAAGAGGAAAGATAGATCATTTCAAAAATATACACACGACAGAAATGCCGACCATGTCATCAATATCAACTTCAACCAAGGCCCCGCCAACCACTACCACCAACAGTCGCCCACAATCGGCCAGGGCTTTGCTGGGCGCTATGCTTCACCGAAGACGAGGAGCGGAACGCGCAACCAAATACACTACACCACTTAAATCCAAGCCAGCACTGGCTGAAAAGGCGTGATAAGCCTATAGCCACTGCTTTGCTTCACAGGGCAGGAACAAAGTTACTAGCATTGACGCAGCGAACTCAACTCAACTGGTCAGAAGCAAACTCATTTTTTTCCATGAATTAAAGATCTCTATCTGAAAGTTAACCATTGAAAATCCTAGAAATTGATCTGTTTTTCTACTGAAATACATCTAGAAACCAATAACTTAACCCTTTTCTGATAGGAAACACTTTGACGAATCTTGATTATCACCATCTCACTATTTGGAAAATGTATCATAGAAACGAACATTATGAAAAATATATTTAAAAACTTTATTTTTTATTTTTAAAGCTTTCTAATGGAGATCCCCTTTATCTAGCGGCTTCTTGGCATTTTGATTATTCAAAATCTTATTTTATAAAAAAACTCACTATGTATCTTAGGATCAATCCCTTTTTAAAAGACGATTTAACCACTTTTGTTTCTGAAAAGCTAACATTTAGGCCACTTATTTTTTTAAGTCTGTTGCTACAACTTGCTACTTCTTCGTAAATGTAATCGCTCCTTCATATACAACTTCGTTTTCGAAAAGGTTGCTTTTTAAAAATTTGACTTTTTCAATGGTCATTTCTTAAACTTCAAAGAGTTTTATTAGTAAATATACCTTTTCTAAAAACTACTTTTTAAACAGCTTTTTTTGAAAGCTATTTAGTTCCATCAAAGTCTTTATATCTTCCTAAACGTTGTACTTAATTAATATTAATATTCGCAACATAATTAAAAAGCACGAGAAAACAACGTCACTGTAATATATCATATACTTTGGCGGCATCAAATGGCATATAGTACAATCAATAGGAGTCCCGAAACATCTCATAAGAATAATAGCCAGTCTCTACATCAGCAACAATGCAAGCAGAATAGAAAATATATTCTCAAATAAGTATAAGACAGAAAAGGTCTTAGGCCAGGATGCATTCGGTCTCCAATTTTATACAATCTCTACAGTAATTATGTGATGCGGATTGTCCTAAACGTATGGCATGGAGAGATGTTTATCGGTGGAAAGAAATTATCCAATTTAAAATTCGCCGACGAACTTGTATTAATGACATCAAATGTACAGAAAACTGAAGAAATACTATCAAGACTGAGAACGTTCGTAAGATCAACTATAAAAAATCAAAAATAATGATCATTGATCGTGGTAATATCCCAGGAAGAAAATCTAACATCATTGCTAACTGTGAAGTAGTAGATTCATTCATATATCTAGGAGCAATGATCTAAGACAAGACAACATCAAGTCTTTACATGCAATCAAATGTCGTATTCAGCTTAGACGAACCAGTATGTTATAGCTAAGAAAAATTTGGCAAGACAGAAATATTTCAAGGAAAACGAAACGTTTTTCTAAGTCTATGTTTAAAAACCCTGTTTTCAAGAGCTTTTAATAAAATCTATTTGAAAGGTAGTTTTCACGAAATCTTCTTTGAACACGTATCTAAGAGGAAGCCAGAGATCACTATAGTATTTAACACTAACAATTACTTTAAGATGGCCTACTATAGCGCCAGAAATTTCAAAATATTAACAGGTTAAATGCTGTCCATGTGGTTGTGGAAAAAAGAACCCGGTGGCTCATTCTTATTACTGCTAATTTAGTGTGATGGTTGTCCATTCGAGATTTTTCCAATATTCTGAATTTCAATTAAATAAGTTGAAATACAATTTAATATACTTTAAACGTTATTTGTTTGGAAAAAATCCGTAGAGGCGGAAGCAGTCTGTAATGGATTGTGGAAGTTTGGGATCGATGAGGTATTCGAATCAATAAAAGTCGTATTTTCTATGAAATTACGGACTACTTAAGTCACAGTTTTCTGTTAAGAACTGTGACTCTGATGCATCAAACGCAACGCGATTTCCGCAGGTTTGGAACTTGGGTTTATTACTTGTAGGAGGAGTGGTGGTGGGGATAGAAGCTGGACTTGGGGGGTTAGTCGTTTCTAATTTATTTTGAGTAATAAAGAAAAAATACCGCGTTCAATAGCTCAGATGTTAATGAGCTTTCCAGTCTTGGCACAAGAGGTTCAAGACCCAAAGAGTCTAAATATTATCCAGGCGCAGAGTTAGGCATGCAGCAGTAAAGCAACGAGCAGCATTTTGCGGGGAAAATGTTCCTGTCCCCAGAACTTAGAATTTTGACATAAAAATCAGTTTGTCGGATAGTCAATTAGTTTACTTGTAGTCCCCGCTTTCCAGACAAATACTACTTCTTCTCCATTAAAGATCGTAATAAATCTACAGGAGTGATTTTCGTTAGGCAAAAGAAACTACAACTGTCTCGAAAAGTAATAAGCTATCAGATAAACTGATTTTTATTTCGAAATATCACTTCTGGAAGTAATTTTTAATGAGATTTCATTATCCCGAAGACGTAATCTAGGATTGCTCTGTCGCTTTCTTAAAAATATTCATTTTTAATTCAAATGCCATGGATACGTAATGAAAAAAAAGAAAATCGTTTAAAATAAATAAATAGATGAGCATCCGTATTTCTTTTTAATATAACTAATCGTAAATATATCTCGTACCATTTCCGAAATTGTTATATTCTTACTCTGTCTCTGTGTTACTTCCTGTTCCTGTTTTTGTGTTCTGCTATAATACATTGAAGAGTTTGTCTTCGAGTTTTGATCTTGTCGCAAAGATCTGCTCAATACATCTATTTATACTTAGTGCCCGTTTGCGTTTAGTAAGGTTATTTCTATAGTAACAGGTTGGATTACATCAACGAATTCTCGTCAAACCAAGTAAACCAGGAATGTTTCGACGCCTTAACTGTAACAATATCTGATCCAAGATTCTTTGGTTTATATCATAAGGTTTAAGTATTATATAAATATTACGTAAACTATTATGTAATAGGCAACTTCATAAAATCTATGCGTTAATCGAATTCCATGTTTGCTACTTGTATGTGCCACCAAACAGGAGAATGTACGATATATCGACGAAAGACCTCGATGACCGTATTTGATAGAATGCTAACCTTTTATTCTTCGTATGGATTATACCATATATGGACTGTTTCCTATATCAATGAAAAGGTCATAGCCACTTGAATTATAAAACACCAAGTCATTTGGGCGCTCTAAACTTTATGGTCCTTAGCATCTGACGAATATGAATAATAATAAGTATTTTCTTTGTCGCTTACTCCACTTTGCAGTTTGTTGTAATTCGCTTATACAATTCATTCAGTTTTTACATCTTTATACATCTCCTTGACATATCAAGTTACACAAGACGCAGTTTACGAAACATATAATGGTTTTGAAAGCTTATTGTTTAACAATGAATATTATATACTATACCTACTCTACGATTTTATTTGCGATGCAATTTCATGGACTTCTATTCCGAGTCATATTCAAGTTGCCATATTGAGTTTTATTCAAATTGTGGTGCTTGTTTGCCCCAGATTCATGAATATGTCAATGTCGACAACATGCGGTCTCGGGGGTATTCAATACGTGATGATGACGGTGGAATATTTGATTTTCTACTTCCGACGTAGTGCAGTGCGAAGATTATCCCTCTATAACTGCAATTATGCCAGCCAGGAATGTTGTTCCATATGTTTATGTGAATGGATAACTTATGCCTGACGTATCGGAGACACCGATCAGAAACCTAACACCTGCGCGTCTCCAGTATCCAGGAATAATGAGTCAAAGAGACTCGGATAATTACGAGTCCTGACCAGCCAGCTCAATGAATGTCAATGTTCATCTTTTGAATACCCGTGAAAGCATTTATCTTTCGATTAGTAATTAATAGTTAGAGACGTTATCACCTTACATTATTGTTCGATTCGAGATCTCCCCCACTCCTTTCCTCGCCAACTTCAATAAAATATACTTTATCGACGATATAAAGTAGAAGCTGAAAAGTAAAGCAAAAATAAATTTCCAAGATCATTCTAAAATCGCACACACCATAAACAAGCTTCTTACAACTAAATGTAAACATATAAAATCCGTGTAATTATTTTAATTCGCAGTAAGCTATAATTTTTAATTACAACATGCTATGCATGTCATGGAATACAATAAATATAACTCACTTTTCAATCCACATTTTCATATAGCAATAAAATGCGATTTAGAAACGGAAAACATTACGTTGACAGCTCATTTTAAATAGTTTACAAATCAATCATTGAGAACGAAAGCTGATTTTGAAATTTATACGTTCCCTGCTGATTCGAAAACCTTTCAATAAGTTTGCAATAACTGTATAAAGTAGAATTTAAATCTTTTATTGTTTTGAACGTATGAATGAATAAAGTAAACCAAAGGCGCAGGTTTGTTTACTGGAATTACTTGGTGCGTGTAATCAAATTAATTTTCAAAAGTAAAACTAAATCATATTCAAATTATACCAGGTAACGCATTGTGAAATAAGACTCCTTCTACGAACAATAAGAAGAAGCATATATGACAGCTGCCCAAGATTGTACATGTCGTTCTGCTTGCTCAGGTGGATATACGAGGGTAGATTGAAAAGTTTCCGGAATGGGCAAGAGATGGCGCGCGTATCGTGAAATTGTTATGATGGTTGTCAAGGCTAACCTATTTTAGGAAAGCTGTCAAATTTTCAGACACGTGCGTCGTTCCGTTTATGTTTACTAGGATATCTTGTGAAGCAATTCAGGCACTTTTGCAAAAATGGATAAAAACGAATTTCGTGCAGTCATCAAACATTTCTGGATGGACGGGAAAACGGCGACGGAGATACGAGATATTTTGCAGAAAGTTCATGGCACATCCACACCTTCATTTTCGACTATTAGTTTCTGGGTGAGCGAGTTCAAACGTGGCCGTACGAGCACCAAGGATGAACCACGCAGTGGACGTCCAAAAACGGCCACAAATGAAGAAATGGTCGATAAAGTCCATGATCTCGTGTTAGCCGATCGACGAGTGAAGTTGCGCGAAATAGTAGAGACCACGGGCATCTCATATGAACGTGTGCAAAATATCGTGCACGAACATTTGGGCATGAGGAAGCTCTCGGCGCGATGGGTGCCGCGTTTGCTGACTATGGACAACAAGCGAAATCGTGTGACCACTTCGAAAGAGTGTTTGGCCTTGTTAAATCGTAATCCAACGGATTTTTTTCGCCGATTCGTGACCGTGGACGAAACATGGATCCACCACTACACACCAGAAACCAAGCAGCAGTCGAAACAGTGGATTTCTCCAGGCGAATCTGCTCCGAAGAAGGCAAAGACTGTCCCATCTGCTGGAAAGGTCATGGCCACCGTTTTTTGGGATTCGCAAGGTGTGATACACATCGACTTTTTGCAGAAGGGAAGAACTATCACGGGACAATACTACAGCGATTTATTGGATCAATTCAACGGCATTTTGAAGGAGAAACGGCCTCATTTGCAGCGAAAAAAAGTGCTCTTCCATCACGACAACGCGCCGGCCCATTCATCCCGAATCGCCAATGCTAAATTGGTTGAATTGGGCTACGAGGTGGTGCCGCATCCCCCGTACTCTCCAGACCTGGCCCCGTGCGACTTCTTTTTGTTCACAAACATGAAGACTTGGCTCGGAGGCAAGCGCTTTACGTCAAATGAGGAGGTCATCGCCGCCACTAAAGCTTATTTTGCAGAGTTCCCGAAATCATATTTTTCTGAAGGCTTAAAAAAGTTGGAGCACCGCTGGGAAAAGTGTATCGCCCTGCAAGGATATTATGTTGAAAAATAAAAACAAAAACCTGTTCAATTACTGCGTTTTCTTGCCCATTCCGGAAACTTTTCAATCTACCCTCGTATACTGTCACACAATTAGAAGCATTGAAAACGGATTGAAGCTGCAAGTAACTAGTAGTGGTTAGCACGAGATTTGCACATAAAGATATCTATTTACAAAGCACATGGGTATCGCCCAACGAAAAAACAGTTAATCAGATGAACCGTGTCTTAATTGATGTAAGATATCAGTCCAATTTGATAGAGTTAGACCCAATAGTCAGCTCAAATTGCTGTTTAATACGAGGGCCACGCTGTATATTGTAAGATGCCACGAAACTAGAGGAGTTAGAGCTGGCAACACGGCATTGTTCGTTCATTAGTAAGCTCTGACAACAGTTGAGTCGCTGCTGTCACAGAGTAAACGTGGTACATACGATTTGTCATGTCGAAATATGGACTTGTCAAGAGTAGATGTGCGCGCCATGATTTACTACGATTTCAAGGTCGGTTTAAGTGAACAACATAGTCTTGAAGGTTTGTATAGCGACTTTAGCGTTGTTTTTCTTATTAATTACGGACGAGCGCCACGACTTTTATTCAAATTTTTGTTCTCCGAGTTATTCTCTACAACCTAGTATCATTCATTTAGCTGGGTAAATGGGGGTCACGATATCATATAATTAATGAAAGTCCTTCACGCGCAACTGTGTTTCGCTGGTATAGCGAATTTAAAAGAGGACGGATATCGCTTGGTGATGAGGCACGTTCTGGTAGGCCCTGTTCGTCAGTTACTGTTGGAAACATTGAGAGAGTGCGACGTATGATCGAAGAAGATCCAAGATGCACCTATCAAGCGATTGAGGCAACTCTTGTTGTTGGATCCGCAACACTAAATTCCACTTTACATAATCATCTTCATATGAACAAAATTGTTACTCGTTGGGTGCCACATACGCTTAACGATTAGCAAAATACAGAGCGAGTAAGAATCGCGCGGGAAACGTTAGAAATGTTAAATAATTATGGGCATCGTATTCTTTCTAAAATAGTAACAGGTGATGAAACATACATACCATTTTATGATATTCCTACCCGCCAGGAGAGCCGTGTGTGGATTCATGAAGATGCACCAACACCAACAATGGCGAAAAAGCAAAGGTCTGTCAAGAAAGTTTTGTAGGCAGTTTTCTTTCGTACTTAGTACAGAATTAGTGAAAGCAATTAAGCTTGTAGATCAACGTACAGTTACAGCAAACTGATACACCACAATGTCGAAATTATTATAAGGTTTGAGCAACGGAATTTTGATTCAGAGAAGGCCTTGGAAATTTTAGGTTACATCTGATATTAATTTTAAGTAGGTATTAGAACTACTACAGATCATTGAGAACTACCCTCAGTCACTAACTGACAGACCTACTTTAAATACATTTTAGCATTTTGGTTCTGATTTCGGAGCTCTCAACAATCTTTAATCAAGGAATTTTTAAATAATACAATTAAATTAAAAATTTATTAAAGAAGATAAGTTATATCGCCCCCACCTACATCTCTACACGATGCAACTGCTCTTTTAACGGAATCGATAACATTATGGAGGATGCAAGGTGTGTTATTAATTTCTTTAATTTTGTTGCTAATTCTGTGTTAGATAAATTTCTACCATGTTTCTCTTTTGTACTTCATTAAATATGAATGTTATTATTAAAAACTGATTTTTTTTATTTTTTTTTCAAAAACTGTTAATCTGACAGCTCTTTTCAAAAAGTGACAGTTTAAAATGTTTAAATAAACTAATTCATACGATTCAAAATTGCACATGACCGATATGTCTATCTCTTTCTTTCAAGGCCAACTCTGAATCAAAATTCCGTTGCTCACACGTTATTATGTGGTCACTAGAATGTGCCACTTGTTTAAGAAGTAGATACATAAAAATCACCCTCTCTATTACTGTTCTATGTTCTATGGTTGTTCAGTAGTCAAAATGAAATAGATGTGATAATCAAAAAAGGTTGTCATTATTTATTTTAATTACAAAACTTTAACACACAAAATGTTTACCTGCAGTGCTTGAGTCAGTCAATATTCGCGGGTTAATGTTGCATCACGACAATGCATCGTCACATACTGCACAGCAGACAGTTGAATTTTTACGTGAAAATAATGTAACAGTCATTGAACATCCACCCTATTCGCCTGATTTGGTCATGTGTGATTTCTGGTAGTTCTTTAACCTAAAGAAACATTTACGTGGTCGACGTTTCACGATGGAGGATGAGATAGATGAAGCAATTCATCAATTTTTTTAGAGCGTTCCAAAAGATGACTGGCTTCAAGCGTTTAAGTTGTGGAAGCTTCGGTTACAAAAGGTATTGATGTAGGTGGTGATTACTTTGAACATAAATAAAATCGTTTCCCTAAAAAGACTTTTAGTTTTCTTGTATCTCAAGATATATAGCGTGACCCTCGTATTCACTGCAGTAATAGCGAGGCTATCGAATTACAAAAAATAAATCAGCAAGTGTGCGAAACATTAGCACAGACAGAGGATATAGCAGTAGCTGTTAAGCCTTCATAATGATATACGAAAACGTACCCGCGACGACCACTAAGTGGATGGAACAAATGGTCTTCTGGTACATTGTAGAAAAGCAATACTCAATGGACTAGATCATAGAAAAGAAACTCGAAAAATTGGGCAATCAGAAGAAAATCACAATTTTATAACAGAACAACTAACATACGTCAAGACTAAAAAAAATGACCTGAATATGCATGAAAATGTAATAATCATATATAAACACCTGATGGTTAAATCACTTTAAAAAACTGTTAAATGAAGAAAAGATATGATTACAGATAATGAAGAACAGATAGAGCAACAAGGTATGGACAAGAAGACAGCAATCTAACAGAACCACTGTCGAGTCGGTAAGAAACGTAAAATTCTCTATCAAGAAACTGCGAATAACAAGGCACCTGGGAAGGATTAATACCCGGAGAATACCATGCATATGATGCTATAAAAAAACTTATTAATATCATCTGGAATACCAAGGTTACCAGTAGAGTAGACAACTGGTATCATTTGCGCACTACATAAGAAGGGCGCCAAACTAAAATTACTGCCAACCACATATAAAACACAACCTGACAATATTGTTTCGACAGCTATGCTGTCATTATCATTATGTTAACATATAAAACGTTTGCTAAAATTCTCTAGGAGAGCCTTACGGAAATAAAACAGTTGGAAGATATCAATGAGTGTCCACAGCTGGGAAATCAACAATTATTGATCAAATGCACACTATCCATTATACTGGAGAAAACGCTGGAATAGAAACTTGAAACTTATCATATGTTTGTGAACCTAGCAACTGCCTGCAGTGCTAATTATATGATGCAATGGAAAATTCAAAATACCTAGAAAATAGATAGATTTTATTAAAATGAGTATGTCAAACAGCTCTTAGAAAACTTTGAAATACAATGACCTAGAACAGTGGTGGCGAACCTATGACCCGCGGGTCAGACACTGACCCACGAAGGCTTCTTGAATGACCCACGCGTTGATTTTTATAAACTTATTCTTTATGTCATAAAATAGAGAACAGACAATCGAATGTATTAAAAAATTACAGTATAAATATCTAATGTCGAATTTGTAAAAAAATCTTGTTTATTGTTTCCAGCCTTATTTTGTGGAACTCCATAATCATGAAATAAATAAAGATTATTAAAAGTTTCACAGTTTTATTAAAATATACCTGACAATATTGTTTCGACAGCTATGCTGTCATTATCAAAGGTAATATAATTATAAACAAACACGTCGCTAAGGTAGATACAAAATAGGTAACTAGATAAAATAATAATAATAATAATAAAAATTAATAATAAAAATCATAATTAAACATCTAATACTTCCAGTAACGGAGAATTACTGAGCTCAAGTTGTTCATTCATTAAAGGTACCCTGAGTTTGTGTTTGTATATCTCAAAGGCTTCTAAAATGTCTAATTTGCGTTTGTTATTACAAAAATGTAGGAATTTAATATTATTTTGAGGAGTCATTGTGTGATTTTGTTCTAAAAGGTGTTTGGCGTAATTCGATTTTTCAGGATGTTTATTTTTGTAATGACGTACGTGTTCTTTATATCTTATGTCAAAATTTCGAAGTGTTTGTCCAATATATACCGAACTACAAAAAGAACAATTTAAACGGTAAATGCCCGATTTCATGATATCATGTGTTCTGTCTTTAGCATTAAATAAAAATGAAAAAGTGTTAGTGTTGGTTTTAAATGTTATTTTATAATTGTTGGTTTTTCTTAGTATATGTGCAATTTTTTCTGATATTTTGCCAAAATATGGTATAGATATGTAATTTGTGTCTTCTGTTTGATTGTCAATGGGATATATTCTTTTGATAGCTAACCTATAATCTTTTTGTTTAATTAAAGTGTCAATCATGTTCGGATTATAATGATTTGCATGTGCTAGTTGTTTAATGGTTGATATCTCTTTGCTAAAATCTGATTTTGTTAGTGGAATAGTTAAAGCTCTGTGTACTAATGATCTGTATGCTGCTATTTTATGTGTATTGTGGTGACAAGATTCATTTGGTATTGTTATGTCTGTTTGTGTTGGTTTTCTGTATATGGAAAATTCAAAAAGATTGTCTGCGTTAATCTTGATATTTAAGTCTAGAAAGTTTATAGCCCTGTTTTGTTCTGTTTCTAGTGTAAATTTTATATTAGGATGGATATTGTTTATAAGAATTAAAAATTTTGTCCTTTTCCAAAATTTACCAACAAAATTAAAGAAATTTTGGCCGTTGAATGCGAAACTATACTTAAGAAAGATCATAATAACTATGCAAAATTCCAAATTTCGAATTTGTTAAAAGAGATGTCTTTGAAACAGGACAAAATGTACAACACATCTAACATATCACTTCTTCAATCTATAAAACAGAAAATCACAGAGAACAATCTAATTTCTGTTAAAGCAGATAAGGGTAGCACTTTGGTAATTCTTTCAAAAGATATTTACATACAAAAAGTTAATGAATTTATTAATAAAGAAAATTTTGAAACTTTAAACAAAAACCCAACCACAAAATTCCAAAAAGAAATAAAACGAGGTTTAGAAAACTGCAATATCTGCTTTTCAGAATTAGAAAAGCAACAAATCATTAATAAAAACCCATAAATACCTAAACTGTATGGATTAGTGAAGACCCACAAACAGAATATGCCAATAAGACCAGTTGTATCATACATCAATGCACCTAATCACATTTTATCCAAAAAACTGAACCAGATTATTAACACGATAGGTTACAAATCGAAATACTCTGTTAGAAATTCATTAGAATTAGTAGATAAGCTGCAAAACATACATCTTCCACCACATTCAAAACTTGTTAGTTTTGATATTTGCAACATGTTCTCCAGAATACCCCCACAAGAATGTATTCCTTTATTAGATAGTTTCTTGATCAATAGTAATATAGAATTAGTTAAAAGGTTAGAGTTAATTCAATTATTTGACCTTTGTATAAGTCAAAATTATTTCACTTTTAACAACATAATTTATTTACAAAAGGATGGTTTACCTATGGGTAATTCTCTAAGTCCTCTATTAGCTAACATATTTATGGACAAGTTTGAAGATCGAATATTTGAATTAAACCTCTCTAAACACATTATCTTCTGGTTTCGTTATGTTGATGACATTTTAGCTTGTTTTGACAGTTCTTTTGAGGTTATCAATGAATTTTTAATTCTTATAAACAATATCTATCCTAATATAAAATTTACACTAGAAACAGAACAAAACAGGGCTATAAACTTTCTAGACTTAAATATCAAGATTAACGCAGACAATCTTTTTGAATTTTCCATATACAGAAAACCAACACAAACAGACATAACAATACCAAATGAATCTTGTCACCATAATACACATAAAATAGCAGCATACAGATCATTAGTACACAGAGCTTTAACTATTCCACTAACAAAATCAGATTTTAGCAAAGAGATATCAACCATTAAACAACTAGCACATGCAAATCATTATAATCCGAACATGATTGACACTTTAATTAAACAAAAAGATTATAGGTTAGCTATCAAAAGAATATATCCCATTGACAATCAAACAGAAGACACAAATTACATATCTATACCATATTTTGGCAAAATATCAGAAAAAATTGCACATATACTAAGAAAAACCAACAATTATAAAATAACATTTAAAACCAACACTAACACTTTTTCATTTTTATTTAATGCTAAAGACAGAACACATGATATCATGAAATCGGGCATTTACCGTTTAAATTGTTCTTTTTGTAGTTCGGTATATATTGGACAAACACTTCGAAATTTTGACATAAGATATAAAGAACACGTACGTCATTACAAAAATAAACATCCTGAAAAATCGAATTACGCCAAACACCTTTTAGAACAAAATCACACAATGACTCCTCAAAATAATATTAAATTCCTACATTTTTGTAATAACAAACGCAAATTAGACATTTTAGAAGCCTTTGAGATATACAAACACAAACTCAGGGTACCTTTAATGAATGAACAACTTGATCTCAGTAATTCTCCGTTACTGGAAGTATTAGATGTTTAATTATGATTTTTATTATTAATTTTTATTATTATTATTATTATTTTATCTAGTTACCTATTTTGTATCTACCTTAGCGACGTGTTTGTTTATAATTATATTACCTTTGATAATGACAGCATAGCTGTCGAAACAATATTGTCAGGTATATTTTAATAAAACTGTGAAACTTTTAATAATCTTTATTTATTTCATTGTAAAAAAATATTTCCAAGTGGATGTTGGCTAACTGATTTTCTATCGTATCGCTGCACTTGTGTATGACTCATGACAGTCGGTCATAAACTTGGTGCTCACATTCGTAGCATCGGAGAACGTAGATGTACCAGCTCGCAGTGTTGAACTAATTGGCAGCCTTGGCGTACGCTTCTAAAAGTGTTTAATAATAACATTATTTTTTTTTTATTATTAATTTTTCTCATCTTCATATGTATGTATATCAAGGATGTTAATAAGAACTTTTTTCTAAAATTATTGTATTCTAAATATAAATATTTGTAGTTGTGGTCCTGTACTATGCCAGCAGTTAAAAAATAAAAACAAACGATACGAATTCTAGACCATATCAGACAGAATGATTTGATAAATATGGTGTGATGATTGATAAATATGGTCTGTTAAGAAATTCTCGGTGTTTCCAAATTATTGGTACGATTTTCACCCCCCCCCTTCCAAGTGACGCCACTAACTTAGTGACCCATGGGCATTGATGTTATAAACTTCTCTAAACAAGCACTGGGTGAGAACTTTATAGCGCTAGAGAGATCAGTGGTAAGAATTGGACACATTATCAATCAAGATAAGAGTAAATACATGATGTCAACTAAAATATCGCCGAAAATATCAATATCAACTCGCACACTATTGAGCGAGTTGATAAATCATGGCTCTTTGGTAAATACTGTAAATACCAGTAAGTACAGATACAGGGGCGAATTAACCTAGCTAATAAACTGTTATAGGCTTTACAAACAACTTGCACATGGTTTACGAAGAGAAACAAAATTAACCATGTAGTGGTCAAACCTAGTGAACCAAGAATACATCGAAGTAGCTGTAAAAAGATATTTAGTTACAAAGCAAATTGGGTAGTAATAAAGTTATTTAGTTGTGTTATTACATGCAGGTACAGGGAAAAGACATAAATGATATTTAAATTATCACCTGCTTAATTTGAATATAAAATGCTTAGGGATGTTTATTACAGTTTCTTTTAAAGCTGGTAATCTGGTTTTGTGTAGTTAGGGACGCTGCCATTTTGTTTTGGGATAATTATGAAATAAAAATAATAAGAGCGTAGCCATTTTTGTCTTTATCTGCTACAGTATTTTCTTTCACGTAAGCTTTACGTTTATTTGTTCCATTTTTGTTGAATAAGTTGTGTTTATTCATTAATTATTGAAAACTTTAAAATAATAAAAGAAAACCAATGATAATGATATTAGAGCAAATTTTTGTTTTGACATATAATTGTAAATTAGAATTTTATTTAATTTGAATTGGAAATATTACTAGAAAATAATGATTATTGATGTTTGTAGCAAAATTATGGCTACAGTTTTAGTGTTAACTGGACATGTTATACGTACATTAAAAGCAACTACTATTGTTGTGTTTCACCGTCAGCACATAATGATTATTGGTTGATTTGGCAATCTACTTTAAATAATAAACTGGGCCCAAAAACCTAATCTGAAGTTCCGCTGATCTGGACGGTGATTCCTAACTACTATTGATTTTATAATGATCTAGGACAGCAAGGCTAACATGATGCTAATTTATTCTTTTTTTCAGTGTAAATGCATAGGATAAAATATAAAAAATATTAGCTTTGCTGTCCTAGATCATTATGAAACCAATAGTACATACACATTTATTGAAAAGTAATCACAACGTAGGATTAAGTTTGTTTTTTTTGTGCTATATTTCGAATCACGAAATTTGTTATTTGCAAGGATAGTAGTTCTGTACCGACTTCGTTTTGTGAAATATATAAAATCAAGTGGGAATGGTAACCTGGGCTATTACAACCATACAAAAAATATCGTAAAAATTATCCTGACCTGTATTAACGTATTGTAACGTTCTTTTTCAAATAATAATACAAGTGCTGTTTAAATCGTCTATTCACAAACAAATATTTATTCCTATACACTAATGAATACACTATAAATTAACGCTATGATTATAAACCATTAAAAACTATTATTTACAGACTATGAATTTCTAATACAACATTTATATTCACTATTTATTTTGTAATACACAGTTAATGACTTGCTGTTGACTGCCTCTCTTTTATCCACCATCCGCTTTTATATCTTCATATAAACGCACCAGAAATCGCTGGAACCTTCTATGTATTCTTAGAAAATGCTAGAATAAACCACGTCTAATTTACATGCTTGTGCGATACGTCATTTTCTCGAAGGCGGCAGAACACACCACCTGTCGCTCGAAAAGAGGTTCGTTCCTTTTCTCTCCCGTTACACTGCCCCCCTCTTCAAGTCTGTTCTGTCCCAGAACAGGTTTTATGCTCTTATTCCTGTAGAACGGGTCATGACGATATCGACAGTCTTCACCTCGACTACACGTTCCATTACGGTAGAAATAACAGTCTACACTCTTCGTTGGCCTTAATGCGGGCTGTGGGTCAAAACTGCAGACGAAGATCTTGACGTCCGTACCTCTAAAGACAACTTCCAGCATGTTTCTAACGATTCTCCAATCCAGCTGGTCCCGCCCACAGCCGAGTTTGGGAACTGCCAATTTGTTAATTCCCCTGGTAAGCAACTCGATTCTCAAATTCCATAGTGCCCTCCACAAGTCGGCGTAACTCGGCTTCTGGTAGTAAAACTGCTTGGTTACCAAGTAGTAAATGGATCGGTCATGATCAGGCAAGCGTAAGGATTTACCAACAGAGGGATTTTGTTCTCGAAGTTCATTCAGCCGTCCAAATTTATTTCTAAACACTACTGCGATCCCCCTGGACATACGGAGATCCGCGGAGACACAGTGGGCAATGGAATAATCACCAGGGACCCGGAAGAGATCTTGTTGCATCTCAGTCGTGACTCCGAATCGCGCTTTTCTAGTTCCAGAGAACGCAGCCATAAATTCTCTAAAGGTTGGCTGATCATCTTCAGGCCTTACGATTTTGATAGCCACCTCGGCCTCATCTTTCCGATCCGGGACTACGTCATTATTTCCCTCATAGTGCGCCAGACGATTGGAGTGTACCACCTTTGGTTTTCCCCTTGGCAATTTCTGGATGCGATAAATCAAGTCATTTATTCGTTTCTTCACCTGGTATGGACCCTCCCAATTTCGCTGTAACTTTGGAGAATAGCCACGACGCCTTTGCGGGTTGTATAACCAGACAAGCTCTCCAGGTTGAAACCCTCCTTCTTGGGCTCTCACATCGTACGTAGCCTTCATCCGGTCACTCGCGATTCGACTATTATTTCGGGTTCGGTCGTGAATATCCTCCAACTTCTTCTTTAAGTTGATGACATAATCATTCCCAGCTACCTCCTGCTCTATAGGTGGAGACCCAAATTCCAGATCACACGGTAACCGTAACTCGCGTCCAAACATTACAGACGCTGGTGACTGACCGGTTGTTTCGTGGACCGATGCACGATAAGCCATCAGGAACAGATGCAGGTATTGGTCCCAGTCTCGTTGATGATCGGAGACGACCTTGGCCAAATATTTGCCCATTGTCCGATTCATGCGTTCTACCATTCCATCGGACTGCGGATGTAACGGTGTGGTCCGAGTCTTGCGAATGCCCAACAATCGACAGACTTCTCCAAAGAGTACAGACTCGAAATTGCGGCCTTGATCCGAATGCAGCTCCATGGGCACTCCGAAACGACTGAAGAACTCTTTGACTAGTACGTCAGCAACAGTCGCAGCTTCCTGGTTTGGTAGGGCATATGCTTCTGGCCATTTGGTAAAATAGTCCATTGCCACTAAGATGTATTTATTCCCATCGTCGGTTTCGGGAAATGGTCCGGCAATGTCTATAGCTATTCTCTCCAGAGGACTACCCACATTGTACTGCCTCATAGGTGCTCTTCGCTTCCCCAAGGGTCCGTTGCCAGTGGCACATAATTCACATTTCCGGCACCACTCCTTCACGTCTTCTTTACAATTGACCCAATAAAAACGCTCCCTAACTTTCTCCAAAGTCTTTTTCACACCGAAGTGTCCTCCTGAGGCACCGTCATGGAGATGTCGCAATACTGTAGCCACTCGGCTTCTTGGAACCACGAACTGAGACCTAATGGTGGTGCCATCTTCACTCTCCAGTACTCGCTTCAGGAGATCGTCTTCCACCTTCAAGGACTCCCATTGGGCCCAATATGCTTTGAGCGTTCTGTTGAAAGGGCTGACGGCCTCCCAGGCAGGCCTTTCTCCCACGCGCTTCCATTCCAGTACCATTTTTAATTCGGGATCAGCCTCCTGCTGTCGTTGCAATTCTTCCGGCAACCAATTGTCGTTGACGATGGTAGTCCTTAATACTTGGCAAACCCTCTCTTCCAAACGAGAGCAATGACGGCAATCCGTTGGACAGGGTCTTCTTGAAAGAGCATCGGCATTTCGATGACTAGTGCCCGCTCGATGTTCGGTGTCAAAGTCGTATCCTTGTAATCGTTCGATCCACCTTGCGACCTGGCCTTCAGGATTACGGAATTGTAGAAGCCATTTCAACGCTGCATGGTCCGTCCTCAATAAAAACTTCCGTCCGTACAAGTATTTGTAAAAGTGCTCAACGGACTTCACGACGGCCAATAGTTCTTTTCTGGTCACACAATAATTCTTTTCGGCTTTAGACAAAACCTTACTAAAATAGCCGATGACCTTTTCTTGTCCATCCTGTATCTGAGAAAGTACACCCCCAATGGCCAGATTACTTGCATCTGTGTCAAGTATGAATTTCCCTTCTGTCCGTGGATAGCTCAATATTGGTGCGGTTGTCAGGGCACGCTTCAGCTGTTGGAAAGCTGTTTCACACTCTCCGCTCCAAACATACTCGCGCCCATCTTCAGTTAACCTTGTCAGAGGTTTCGCTATATTGGCAAACCCAGGAACGAAACGCCTGTAGTAGGTACATAACCCAAGAAAACTACGAACTTGGTGTTTATCTTTCGGTGTTGGCCACTCTTGAACTGCACGAATCTTATCGGGGTCGGCTGCCACTCCATTTTGTGATACGACGTGCCCGAGATATTTCACTTCCTTTCTGAATATGTGGCACTTTTTCGGACTCAGTTTCAGATTGGCTCCACGTAGTCTTCGGAACACTTCCTCTAGATTTTTCAAATGTTCGTTGAATGATTTTCCGACTACAATCACATCATCTAGGTATACCAGGCAGGTCTTCCACGACAACCCTCTCAGGATGGTCTCCATTAGACGCTCAAAGGTGGCCGGAGCGTTACATAGACCGAAAGGCATAACTGTAAACTGCCATAGTCCGGAACCAATAGTGAACGCGGTCTTCTCCCGGTCTTCAGGTTCCATTTCAACTTGCCAGTAACCGCTCTTCAAGTCCAAAGTCGAAAACCATCGTGAACCAGACAGGGTATCTAACGTGTCGTCGATGCGTGGTAAGGGATAGCTGTCTTTCTTGGTCACGTCATTAAGCTGCCGATAGTCCACACAAAATCTCGTTGACCCGTCCTTCTTACTGACCAGGACCACCGGTGATGCCCATGGACTGCTGGATGGCTCGATGACCCCTTGTTCTTCCATATCAGTAATAATCTTTTCGGCTTCTGCTCGCCTTGCTAGAGGTAGACGCCTCGGCTGCTGACGGACAGGCATAGAGTTGCCTGTATTGATTTTATGTTTTACTATATTTGTTCGTCCCTTCTGGCTATCGTCAAGAGCGAAGATATCTTGGTATCGGTGAACCAAACCCTGTACCTCTTTCACTTCCGTTCTGTTAAGGTCTTCGCACGAACTAGTAACCATACCCACTAATTTTCCACCATGGTCTTTGGGCACTGGTTTTGGAACATCAGCCATACACCTGGCTACTCGGAATACTGGCACACACTGTCCCACAAGGGTACTCTTCTTCAATGTCACCGGATCCACATTAACGTTCATAATTCTCACCGGTACTCTCTTTCCAACCTTGATCAGCGCTTTTCCCACCAGTATGCCACTATGGATCTTCTTATCACAAACAGGCTCCATCATTCGCACACACCCTACCCGAAGATCTCCATCCAAACCCGCCTCGACAACCATCTCACTTTGACCCGGCAATATCACATCTTCAGTCAACAAAACCCTTACAACCGGATCTTCTCGTGGGTGCAAAGGAAGTTCTTCGTTACCGACCTTCAAAACACCCTCTTTCAAATCCAACGTAAAACCAAATTTTCTCAGGAGGTCCATTCCCAAGATGAAGTCATCAGTGATATCGGCTACCAGCACCTCATGATCACATTCTTCACTTCCAATGCCAATCTTCATCTTCACCACTCCGCGTGTTGGTATCACTTCACCTGTTGCTGTACGGAGTTGAGTAGTTGTCGGTAACAATTTAATACTTGATTGTAGAACATCAGGGCGTACGATGGATTTTGTCGCCCCCGTATCAATAAGTAGTGGAACGGTTCGGTTAGCAATCTTTCCATCTACAAACAAACCGCCATTACTATTCTTTGATGTTACGGCATGGATCGTGATCTCCGGGGCATCTTCACTCGCAGTCAACGTTCGCCCCCTCTTGCCAACCCTTTTTAACTTTTCCGACGGTTGTACTTTTCTTATTTTGGGACAACGGCGTTCTACATGTCCTTGTTCGCCGCAGTTCCAACAACGAGGCCCTCGAACTTCTTGATGATTCTTCTTACGGCTTTCTTCCTTCCGAAGAACTCTCAGTACTAACTCCTCTAGGTGATCTTTAGAACCTTCTTCTTCCTCCACAACGGCCCGAACACGCCCGTGACCTCGGGACGCTTGTTTTGCAGCTTCAAATTCTAAAGCGTGAGCAAGCGCATCATCAGTTGTTCTTGGTCGTGCTAGCCTCAATGATTGTTGTGTTTCTCCGTCTCTTAACCCATCAATGAAGGTCTGCACAGCCAGTTGTCCCAGAAATGAATCGGGTGCCGTAGGGTACGCCAATCGGACAAGCCGCGCAACATCGGCTTCAAACTCCTGCAGGCTTTCTCCATTCTTCTGGATACGATTCTTCACTTGCGCGTGATACACTTGTTGAAGATGCGCGTCTCCATATCTCATTTCCAATCTAGACACTAACAATTGGTAATCATTTTCCTGTCCTGCTGGGATTGTTTGCAGGACGTTCAACGCGTCTCCACGCAAAGCCACAGTTAAAGAAACGGCCTTTTCCTTGCCTGTCCATCCGTTGGCCCCAGCGGCCGCCTCAAATTGTTTGTAGTAGGTGGACCAAGGTATCTTTCCATCGAACGTGGGTGGTTTTACTTTTATCCCTACGGCAGGAACCTTTTCTTCTTTAAATTGTTTCTTTACTTCATTAAACGGCCACTCAGAAGTTGAGGGAAACCGTAGTTGCCTCATTCTATCTTCCAGCATTTCGATCATATCGTCTTTCTTAGTTGTTGGTGGTAATTGCATTTGGGCTATTTTCTCTTCTACCATCTTTATTACCCTATCTTGTTCCGCCAATCTACCTTCCAATAGTCCTAACGCACTGGCATTCTCCAAAAATTCTTCGAAAACTTTATCTTCCAACGCTTTGACATTTTCCAACAATTCTCCTTTCATCATTTTAACATTTTCTTCCAGTGCTTTAGTATTTTCAAGTAATTCTTGTTTTAAAATTCTAGAATTCTCTTCGGACTTTTCCAGTAGTTCTTCTTTTAGCATTCTAACATTTTCTTCGGACTTTCTAGAATTTTCTTCGGCTTTTCTAGAACTTTCTTCCATTTTACTTAACAACAAACTAGTATCAATTGCGGGTCCAGGTATTTCGAAGAGGAAACTTTCAGGATCTTCTTGCTGTTCTATAAGCCATTCTTTTAGCCGATTTATTAACACGTTTTTAAGGCCAGTTGTTTCCAAATCTCGTTCTTCCAGTTCATGTTTCAAGTCTATTACTTTCAGATCTTTCAACAATTTCATCGCCATCTTAATTGTTTGTTGAAATTATTTTTAACACTAAAAATTTAATCTCACAGCACTTTATTTAATTATTACGCGATTTTATTTATTTTAAAACCTCACACCTGTAACACCACTGTAACGTTCTTTTTCAAATAATAATACAAGTGCTGTTTAAATCGTCTATTCACAAACAAATATTTATTCCTATACACTAATGAATACACTATAAATTAACGCTATGATTATAAACCATTAAAAACTATTATTTACAGACTATGAATTTCTAATACAACATTTATATTCACTATTTATTTTGTAATACACAGTTAATGACTTGCTGTTGACTGCCTCTCTTTTATCCACCATCCGCTTTTATATCTTCATATAAACGCACCAGAAATCGCTGGAACCTTCTATGTATTCTTAGAAAATGCTAGAATAAACCACGTCTAATTTACATGCTTGTGCGATACGTCATTTTCTCGAAGGCGGCAGAACACACCACCTGTCGCTCGAAAAGAGGTTCGTTCCTTTTCTCTCCCGTTACAGTATGGTTCAGAATCTGAACAATCACTCAGCATAATGATGGCCTTAGGGAGAGCCATTAGCATAAAGGACTTGGCACAATAAATTTAAAATGGCTATGGCATAAACGAAACTATTTTAACATTTATAAGACCTTCGAAGAGTCAGATATAGCTAAATATGTAAGAATCATGAGCTTAAAGAGGGCGGGACACAGTGCAAATGGAAGAAACGCAAGTAACAAACAAACTAGATTAAGATAAGCAAGAAGGAAACCGAATAACAGAAATGGTTGAATAACATGCAGAAAGATACCCAGGACATGGGTGTTACAAATTGGTGGAAAATAAACTAAGAACAGAGCAGAATGGCGCGAATCATAGAGTAGGCCTGGGTTCAATTATCACTGTATTGGAATGTAGAAATAATGCGGTGTCACGTGTTATAAAAGTTGACTAATTCAAAACAATAGGTATATCATCAATGTAAGATAAACAAACTTGTTTATATAAGATTTACTCCAACCAAAATTCAAAGTGTTAAACTGCAAAAGAGATTCTTCATAAATTGTTATATTCAGATATTCTTCAATCTAGAAAATCTATTTAGTAAAAGTTTTCAATAACTACCTAATAAATAGAGTTGGGAAATATTATTTATATGGAGAAAAAAACAAAAACGTTCTACTCAAGAAGTATTGTTTAGAGAAAGGTAGCTAAAAATATATATCTAAGTCTAGAGAATGTTCCTTAATAATGTATTAAGTATTAACAGAAAAGAAGAAATTGGTGTTACAACAATTAAATTAAAAACTTACCATGTAGGTTTTAATCTCATTTCATATTTCAATCTGATCTAACAGAGAACAAGAAATAAAAGTTGATCTCATTGATCAAAAGCTGATGAAAAAAGTTGTATCACTTTCTGAAGACTCTAAGGTACGGTGAAGAAGCAAAGTAACGGTAATGAGACATTTTGGCGTTATAATTATGAAATGATTAAAATCAAGCACTGATAATAACAAAATAATTTTGAAAGAAGGTTTCTGAGACTGCGTCCTGTCTTTTTGGGTGTTTGGGTTGGGTCTTGTTGATGGTTTCTCAAGCAGGTGGTGACAATGCAAGACTTGTAACAGCACGGTATAAGTCAACTCCAATATAATCAACGTTCTTCGTGTTTTTCTATTTTATATAAAATATGAATGTGCGATTTTAATATCAAAATCTCATTTTTTGTCAATTTTTGCAATGTCTCATTTCATCAACAGTGAATAAAAACAGTTATTGATAAAATCGATTTATTATTGTGGTGTGCAGTAATTTATACAAGTTTAATCCACCCCACTTACTGTTTCGTTAATAATTTAATACAAGAGACCAATTTCGTACGTTTGCTTACATTTTCTTCAAATTTCTCTTAAACCTCTTTTCTAGACGGGCAATGAAATATATGTTGAGAATGAATTTTAGTGTTGCTTACTGCCAGCCAGATCCCTCATCCTAGGATGAGAAAGCTTATTTTTAATAGCGTGGAAAAATTATAGTTATGTCTTCTGTAACTGTAAGCCCCATGCAGGATAAATTCTATGACATGAGATACGAGGGATATTCCGCCCGTACAGAATTGGATTGATAGGATATAACCAAATAAGCGTAGAATAAGGATCTTTATTAAGTTTCTCTCTCTCTAGTTTTCTTTTCTCGGTTAAAGAGTTTTGTACAAGAAGGTAATAGGAAAGCAGACGATGTTTCTGTTATGATTGCCCTCTGAATTACTCCTACCTGTAGCAGGTCAATACGCCTAAAACTATTTGGTTAAATATGTACATATATTGACGAAGTGGTTGTTACCAAATTGACGAATGCACAGTAATGACGAACGTCTTTTGACGATTAGTCACTACCATTAAAAAATAATATTCATTAAAGTTCAATAATAATTAAAAAATGAAAATTAAGAATTGTGCAATGTTTGTTACAGAACAGTGGATTAGTAAAAAAAATAAAAATTCAAAGGCGTACAATGTTCATTAACATCCTACCTTATTACCAAAAAAAGTTAATGTTGTTTTATTCTAATTATTAGTAGTCTATAAGTATTTCTAAGTATGTTTGAGGATGTGAACCAGCTAAGCCATTGTCTTTAAAGTTGTCTAATTATCTTATACAATTCCGTGCAATATTAGGCAAGTCACCTCGTTAAAAGGCAGCTGCGAAAATTACAAAATCATTGGATGAATTCTCTATCAATATTCTGTGAATGATCGTTATAATAACTGTTAGTCAAGGTGACATTCTCAATTCTACTTTCGGATTTTTGTTTTGAGTATCACGACTTGGGCATGATGTTATGTTACACAACATAACATAAGTAGTTTTCCACAGATTGCTATACTTTTCTCTTGCTAGCATCGGCTGGTAGGTACTACTGCCCTCATCTAATCCACTCCACACCTGTATCTGAAACTATTTACCCCACGATCATTATTATGACCAGTGCTATGTCTTTGCATGATTCAACCACAGTAAAAATCTTTAGACTATTTTATTCATAAAATAAAATGATTCAGTAAGCATTTGTTATACTTAAATTACTACCTAGTTAGTGACAGTTATAACTGGAAATTGATTATTTTGGTGCCAAAAAACAATCATTTGGTCTACGTAATGCAAACAATATTTTTTCTACAACCATCGAAAAAATAAAACAATTATCTGCAATGTCTTTTTCGAGACTGTAAGGCTCCACTTTACTCCCCCAAACAAAAGTGTGAAACAGCGGTTTTAGTTCCTAGTAAAGTTATCGCGTTACATCTAAGAAAACCTGTCTTCTTCCTGAAATTATATGATTTTGTATTTAGTTCAATTGTCAAGACATTTAACCATATTTCCGAAAACTTCGACAGTTTCCGCAATTAAATCGTTAGGTCCTGCAAAAAATAACCTCTATAGTTTACCACAGGAGTGCTTTTTAATCCCTCCTGTGTTTATTTCAAATAAACTTTACGCTCGGGGTTAACAGATTTAGTCCCTTAGTATATAATATACAATTATTAATTTTTTACATACAGTGTTGGTAAAACTTCTCTTTGGGTTTGAGTTTCCATGTGTGAGGAAAGAAACAATAGCGAATAACAAGACGTCAGAAAAAAAGATATCACTGCATACTTGCCGAACTTTACATGTCAAAATGACAAACGTTAATGAGTTTTTAAATATTTTACGTAGCAAAAAGGTTACTATGGAAAGTATGCGATAAATAGCTATCTTTCTCAGACGTATTGGTATTCACTATTTTTCCTTTGCTTACACATGAAAATCCAAACCAAAAGCGAAGTTTTACCAATACTGCATGTTCGCGTTGTCGCACAAGAGCGCTCAATGAGATTTACTTTATTTTACAAGGATTTTATCATTAATTTAAGAGTAAGTTAGAGAAACATAATTCTAAATAATTTCCCCAAGGGACAGGGCGCTGAAATTTAGATTATAGCATTAGATTATAAGGTTCTGCTGAATATTAATGTCAAAATTGCCATATTGGGGGTTATGTGCCAAAGTGTGATATCTTGTGGTTCTGACGCATTCTAAAGCAATTTAAAGTGATCTTTGAAATACGTTGGGTAATCACTAGCGTAACCGGGTGATCAATTTTCAGATACACTTTTAAAAACATTATTCCTGAATAAAAGTTAATATTGGATGAATTGAATTTATATATCCATAAACGACTTTTTGTTTATGGATACAATATATTTTAATAATTATTTATGTACCAAGAGCGTTATGATGATGATGATAATGCCAGGAGGGCGGCGATGTTCCAGTCCGAGGACCTCAAGGGCTCGAAGGCTGGTAGTCGCCCGATGGGCATTATCATTTAGTAACGCTCGTGGTGCATACAAGATTTTATTTTTCACGAGAATATGTCTAGTTGCTAAGGAACGATTGAAAAAATAGTGATAATTGGTGTTTCAGTTTTTTATATAATATACGCTGCAATTCGATCTGATTTATGAACTAGGCAATTATAATGGTGAAAAATGAAATGTTCGTGATTATAATATAAACTTACATTTACATTGACAAGAAACTGAAAAATCGGCTGTCAGGATTTTTTCATCGTTCCTTAGTGAATGATCGCAGCTGTACAAGTAGAAAATTACTTAAATGTATACTTAATTGTTAACGTTGCCAAGTAGGTTATGTATGTATATAATTTATATATGATATACAGGCTGTAATTAGCATAAGTACCATTTTTAAAACAGCTGATAGAGGACATCAAAAGAAACAAAAAAGTCTTGTAAAGTCGTGGTCTACCTCTACAGGTTTATGTAAAAAATAGTAAAGTTGCAAACTTCAACGTCATATTATCACGTTATTAAACATACTGTGATTGTCAGATTTTAATAGAAGGTGTATCTCATCAATCACAATAAAAGATCTACATACAATCTTTTTGTAAAGATGATCGTTTAAGCAAAATTACAAATTTTATAAACCACATTCTGCTACACGATAAAATAAAATTTTATAAAATTTGTAATTTTGCTTAAACGATCATCTTTACAAAAAGATTGTATGTAGATCTTTTATTGTGATTGATGAGATACACCTTCTATTAAAATCTGAAAATCACAGTATGTTTAATAACGTGATAATGTGACGTCGAAGTTTGCAACTTTACTATTTTTATGCATAAACCTGCAGAGGTAGACCACGACTTTATCAGACTTTTTTGTTTCTTTTGATGTCCTCTATCACCTGTTTTAAAAATGGCACTTATACTAATTACACCCTGTATAATTTATCCTATGTATTGATATAGGAATTCTTATTTTTGTCGGATGGTAACAACTTTTACTAATTTTGCTGAATTTGAGAGAGAGATATGAGTCAGAGATATGAAAATTTAAATTCAAATGTTTTTGTTCTTGGTTGTCGCCAACATGAAAGCAAAACATTTTAACAGCGCAATGTCACTTAAAGAATAAATTTAGATTAAAGATTAAATTTATCTAACAAATTCCTACAGAAGTCTGCACAACAGAATTCGTGGATCACGAGTCTAGAAACTACGTTGCAAAGACACATCTCGTATGCAAACATATAGTTTCTGGCCTAATGATCCAAATTACTCTTGAACGTAACGCCGGCTCTGACTGCTGACTGATTTTACTAGTGCTAAGTTTTACTCTCTTCCAAAAAGGGTCAAATATTAGATAGTAAAGGTTCATATTTTCGGATGGTAAATTGTTATAAATAAATCTAACATAAGACGTATATATTATATTAATCATATATTAAGACGTATATACTCTCCTATATATACTGAGTATATAGGTATTACATCTATTGACCAATATGAGTTACATATTTATAACAAAATATATTTAAATGAAATTCACAAAATTATCAAAAGGACAGGCTATCCGCAATTTGGAATGCTGTATCATCCGAAATCAAGTGTTTTTCACATTTTGTAAAGTACGGGGCGTAAACTGGCTTTGTTAGTTAGATGTACGAAAGTGAAGAAACATCATGATATTTTGAAAATCTATTATATCACCTGCGTGCACGTGTAGGAATGTTTATCTTGTATTGTTTGTTTGTTTTTGGGCGAGGAATCAGGATGGCGGAGCATCCTTCGTACCTCATGGCACCGATTGCTATGATCATTTGGCCGACCCTACTAGAATTTAGCCGAATCTGGGGGAATTCCACCCCCAGTAGCGATCTTTATCGTGCCAAACATCGCATTGACACGGGACCTACAGTTTTACTTCCTATCCGAAAAGAAGGCATGTTTTAAATTTTTCTCCGCTATGAAAGATTACCAGTTCGGCCGAGGATCGAACCTGCGATCTTTGGATTATGAAGCAAACATGCAACCCACTAATTCACCGAGACTGGCTTTTATCTTGTATTCTTACCTAGACTATAGAAGGCAGCTACAAAAATGGACGTGTGCAAAATCTGGGTGGGCTAACAAATGACAAAATGGCTGTTACCCAAGCAAACTTTCGTCTTCACAGCTCCTGCGATGTCGTTGATTAGGTTACTGTTACTTCACAACTATTTCACTAATAACTTACAGTAACTACTTGCTGAAATTTGCAATATCTAGAATTACAAACCTATCCGAGCTTCGGGTACTTAATCCTATTATCATTGATGAAATCGTAACCAAGCAACAAGGAACGAACACTTCAAGTGATTAGAAGATAGTAATAATACCAATAAGAATATTAGTGGTCTATTATCTCTGAATGTATGTAGCAGCAACGGGTTTGATATAGGTCCCAATGGCACATTTTAATATTTAGATTAAGTGTCTGATATTTTCTTTACATTTTTTTTAAGGCAAAGAAAAAGTTTGTCATGCAGAGTTTTTTATGTTTTTAAAAAATATTGTTCTGTTTTTCTATTTGTTTCCTTCTCTATCTACAGCTGATAATGTGAGAACAAATCCTTAGGTTCTGTATGTGGTATTAATGTTGCAAATAATAAAATTTTGTAAATTGTCATTTTGGATCATGTTCCTGTTTATAGTTTCTGCTAATAGAGAAAATTCATTAATAACTGGAAATAAATCTTGTAAGAATAATAACCCAATAGACTTATAATGAAAAATATTCATTGTTTTGTAGTACATAATGTAGAAGGATAGGCATGAAAATAGTTATTAAAACAGTTCACATTCTCATTGTTGTGCCTTGAGGTATTTCCACATGCAATACGTTTTCCTTTTCTATTATACACATTATGTTCTCTTACCAAGCTTTAGACCTGCGCATCTTTCTGATTTGTCTTTTTTTATCAGTTATATATAATTATGAAAAGTTTCTAATAACTATAGAATTTAGATCAAATCGTCACCTACTGTGCATCAGAATAAAGCGAAACATAGAAAAACATTTAATAACAAGAAAAATTATAAAACACGGAAAGCTTGTAGATTTCAATTTTTATTTGCTCAACTGAGGTAACTGTATTAGGACTGTAGAGCTTTATAATGCTTACGTATAATATATCTTTTTACTTCTTTAATAAGAATGTCAACGGAAATAGAGGTATACAAGACATAGCCTATATGAAACAAGTGCTTTATGCTGTAAAGTTAAATACGAATTTGCGTTTAAATGATATATTAGAATATAAAAAACCTTGGATAGTCGACAAATTTGAATTTCTGTGGACACATACGTATATATATTAGAACTATGTCGATTTTTCCCACTTTTTAAGAAAATTCTGACCACCTATGGCTGGTTTATTAGTTTTATTAAAATTACTATTTTAGCTGATGGTTGATAATGATGGTTGATCCACGGCTTGTTGGCATATTTGTCGGAGGATCAAACATTTGGACTTAAAATATACGGAGAATCTTTAAAACTATTCAAGCGTTCACGATTGGAAGATGAATGAGGCTTAGGACACAATAACAGAAGTAATTCTAGGTACTATTTATCTAATATTAAAATTACGAATAGAGCTTGAGCTCAGCAACTTTAGTAACAGTTGCTTGGTCTAACTTAAATTAATCTCAAATTAGGAACTGTGCTGGTACAAACTGGAAAAATGCTTTCAGGATTTTTGAGGATGAAGAAATTTTCAAAATAAGCCTATGATTCAGTTGAAAATCTTTCATAATCTAAATAATCCCTAAAGCTATAACATATTTAACAATAAGTAATTATTCGAAATTTATTTTTACTTACAATGGCAAATGTTATAGCGGCCGTAATACCGTATTGTAACATAAAAAAACCTTTAAAGAAATTTATGTGTTCTACTTTCTTACAAATATATGTACATTTCCACCTACACCGCCCCTGCAAATAATTCCATATCTACCCATAAATTTATAATTTCAAAGAAAAAGAATAAAAAACAAGAAAAGTTCGGTTAGATCAAATGAAAGTCACTGATTTACTAATTCGACAAAGATTATTCATAGCTCCGTAGAATAATCAGCTTAATATTGTTGTTGTTGATATACACACGCACAAACTTTAAATGTGAAACAATAATTCTTTTGTGGATATAACCTGGGTCAATATTTTAATATGGTAGGCGTTGCGAAAACGGCATTTTTCGTTTCGAATTTGCTTTATTAAATGCGTCATTAGCTTATTAACTTGTACGGCGATTGTAGTACGGTCTACGGTATTGTGTTCAATCCAGTCTGTGACAAATTATTAAAGAATGAAATTCTTGAGATTCTAGATTCCTTAAACCTTTTAGTAATTTTTAGAACATGTGCATCAAAGAAGTTTTAGTGCAATCAAACATTACCATATATATCATTCTTTGTTAGTTTTAAAGTATCAAATACATGATGCAGTTAGAGTCCGCATAAGAGCACTTAAGAGAATATCCGTCGGATAATGAACAGCTACTTGGACTTGCTCAGATACTTGAAATGCGCACTATTTCTAATAACAGCTGAAAAATTTATATAATAGGTACTGATTCGGTAGAAGATAGTTTTACCAAGAGCACTAGAAACTTTCCTATTTGGCGATTTCCATTATTTGGAAATTTGGATAATGTGGAGCATTATTTTTCTGTCTAATGGCATTTACAACACTTCGTACCTTTAACATTTATTGTTATGTTTAAAAGTTTTGAAAACTAAAAATATTTTAAATACTAATTTTTACAGTTTTATAATGTTGTATCCTACAGTACCTAAAAAGATTATAGATGAACATTTCGAATAAAGCTATTTTACACTTTTAATACCTTCGACAACATTCTCATGTTTAAAAATATTCTGAATTTTGAAAACTAATAAATTAATTTAAAAAAATATATCTTATTGTTGTATGGTAGCCTAAAATATTTTATCCCATGAACTACCTACACTCTCATTGTTAAAAATTGTAAATTTTGAGTATATACTTAAATACACATTTTAATAAAAAACTTTATAACATCCTAAAAGATTTTATAACAAGACTATACCTTCAACATTATTTTAATGTTTAAAAATGGCTGCTATTTATTGGGTCAGCATTTTTAAACATATTTAATCAGTATTTTAATTAAATGTTCAGTATTTATAATGAAATATCAGTATGCAATGTAAGTGGTTAGTATTCCATCGATTAATAAAAAAAACCGTCAGTATCTTAATTAAATATTTGAAAATATAATAATTTGTCAGTATTTTAAATAGATAGCCAACATATTTATAATAAAAAAAATATATATGTAATTATCTAATATAATTAAAATTATAAAAGATGTAAAAACGCAATAACGATGAAATTTATGAGATTTATAATAAAATATCAGTATGTAGTAATATAAGTTTTAAGTAAAGGCGACCACAACAACCTAACCTAAAAATTAAAAATTGTGCTGATTCACTCTGATATGTAGTACCTATATGTATAAAAAAATTATAAAATTTTAAATATTCCCAAAAAAAAACTTTTTTTAAGATATAATATCTATACACTTAAAATATATTATATTAAAAGAATTTTGAAGCAATATCTTTCAGGTTAAATCCATATTACAATAATATATTCTCATACATAAACATTTTAATTTTAAAAATATACATAAATATAAATTTTAACAAGAATTATTGCATTTCAGTAAAATTTTGTTCTGTTGCCCCTAAAAATAATAACTATATTCTCATATTCAAAAGACATATTACAATAATTTCTAACATGGATTATATTCTCAAATTTAAACATTTTGAAATTTGAAAAGCTTAAACATAATTTTAATTTAAACATAATGATTTTTTACAATTTTGTAAGATTCTAACGTATTGCTTCTAAAGATATTCTAGAACAGTATTTTTTGGGTAAAGCTATTTTAAAATACCTTCGCACCAACTACGTTTGTCAGTTTAAGGGTCTACAGTATGTAGGAATTTATGATCCCTAAATGCTTTTCGCTCTATACTTTCCATTCAATTAGTTCTTAAAATTTTCACAACCTACTTGAACCAAAATAAAGAGAAAAGTCCTTCTACCCCCGTGCTCTTTCGGATTCGAGGAAAAGGTATTTTTATGGAAAAAGTATAAAAGAAACATTAAAAAAAATCGATTGATTTTTAACAAATCCTAAAATATCAACAAAGCGTAATTCTGAAAAAAAAATCAAAAACGCAGGAGTAGCTTATTAATTGTACTTTACTTTGCTTTTTGTTTCATTTTAATGATGAATTAATAAGCTCAGGAGACGAATAATTGGAAATCAATTTTCTTTGGATTTCTAATTATTATTAATGTCAAAAGCAGCCACTACATTTTCTCAATACCAAATTTGGTTCCATCTACTCTAGAGGCATGCACGCGGTATTATTTTAACTTTTTAAAATAAAATTATGAAATATTTAATATATTTTATAAACAATTTTTTCAATTCAATTTAAAACATATTTTCTGTGGGGCTGATTTGTATAGAAATGACTTCACAAAATATGTATAATCTACAATAAAATTACAAATAGATACAAATCATAATGTATCACCACCATAACTGAATACAGGCCATGTTAGACTTGTAATTACAAAATGCAAGTTCTAATCCCAGTTTGGGTAATTTTTTATACATGTTTAAAATGTTTCATAAATAAGCAGTTGTTTTATAAGTATAATATTTATAATTAATTAATTATATATTTTCAAGTTTTATTTTCAATTAACATAAATATATATAGTTTAAACAATGACTATGAAATTAAAGGATAATCTTATGTAATTATTTCTTTTTATAAATATTATGTTTATAAAAATTGTTTATTTATACAATGTATTAAATATTTATAAAAAAGAATTATCGAAAGAGGGATTAGAAATCGGGTTTTGGAATTAGAAATCTGGGACACCTTGAATTCGGCTATTGTGACTATTGTCATACTTTTTTTTAATGAATATCCATTTATTACTTTTTGGTTGTTTCTTTTTTAATTATTAATTACCTTTCAATTATTTTTACAATATTACTAATTACAGTACATTAACGTATCAAGTGATTAATGTTAACTAATCAACAAATAATATTAATTCATTTACGCATGTAAATGAATTAAATATCATGCTCTGAATTTAAACTATGCTTTAAAAATCTGAATTTCGTTGGAATTCTATTACACAGAGGGGAAGTGCATGATTCTCATTACTCCATAAGGGCATGAAATTTTAGCAAACTAATTCACCCACGTTACAGAAGATTATTTCGTGGTTATGTCTAAAACGATAAATGCTCCTGCATACTGTAGGGCCTTAATAATTTTCAATTTAGCAAAGTACCAAAATGAGGATTATTACAAATTCATAAAATTGTATCTATTGTCCTTAAAGATTTGACAGCAATATTTTTTATAAAAGTAATTTTACACACTTTCATAATCGAGTAACTATAATTTCATGTTTAAAAATTCTTAATTTTAATAAATATACGTAAATGGAAATGTTTTATGTTGTTAAAACATAATTATGCTGTTTGTTGTTATTTTTGATATTTTAAGTGTATATTTAGTACGGCAAAGTTGTTTGTAACCCTGATTTAAACCTTAAATAAAAACCTTAAAATAATGAAAATATAGATTTTAAATAAATTATAATAATTTAAAACAGCCGTAAAAAATATAAATAGTTAAGATTAAAGAGTATTCAATACAGTTAATTGCGTAATCAAAAAAAATGATATTTTCGACCTTATTAAATATGTTTGATATGGAGTGTGCTATTAATTACACAGTGCGACAAGTTTAAACTTTTGGTTCATGGCATGGCATTTCTCTTCAGGAATGGAAAGATTAGGTGCCAAATAGCAATTCTCCAACGGCATTTTGCTAGGTTAGTTAAAATAAGAAAGTTTTTTAATTTTAAAGTTTGAGAACTATCAGGGTATCGGATTGGCTTGAAGAATTCGGAAAATTGCCTAAAAATATAGTTTTCGAGGTGTTTTTGGGTTTGTTTGAAAGGAAATTGAAAGTAGATACAAAACCAAACTTAAGTGAAATTCTTGAAGCACCAGAGGTCGTTTTAAAATGCATTTAAAGCGCTAATTGCTAATTGCGCTAAAGCGGTGGTAACATGATTTTTTCCTTTGGAACCAGAGGTTTATTTACAACGTTTGCCTTCCCATGTACAGAACCTTCTGGTCCCAAAGGAAAAAATCATGTTACCACCGCTTCATATAAAGCTGGGTATTGTGACGAGCTTTATTAAAAATCTAGAATTGGATGGACCAGCATTTGCATGCTTACGTCAACTATTTCCTGGACTTAATGAAGCAAAAATTAAAGCAGGTACGTACCTTAATAAACGTAATCAATACAACTACGTAGATACTACTAACGAAAATAAATCTAGTTCAACAGGGGTTTTCGCAAGCTGATGAAAAACTCGGATTTTGACAAATATCTGAATGAAGACCAGTCGATCTCTTGGAATGCAATTAAGGCCGTGATTCTTCATTTCTTGGGGAAGCATCGGGCAGAAAATTACCGTGACTTGATAGCTGATATGTTACAGGCATTTGAGAAATTGAAGATATCGATGTCTCTCAAAATACATTTCCTTAATAGTCACCTTGACTACTTTGAGAAGCAGTTAGCTTCAGAGTCTAATGAGCATGGAGAGCGATGGTTGCAATGTCTATGGAAATTCGGTACAGAGGCAAAAAATTGAATGCCATGTTAGGGGATTTGTGTTGGTGGCTAAAGAGAGACGTTGAGGATAGCGAAGAAGAAAGGAACGAAGACAAGAATGAAAACAGTGACAGCGAAGATGTCCACGCATCCAGCTGAGACATACAAATCAGGAAGGAGAGCGAAAAGGAGGAACCAGCGCCTAAAAGGAAACAAATAGATCAGTAGAGGTAAAGTTAAAATTGTATTTGTTGGATAAAATTAAAACAAAATAAAAAACATGGATTCATACTTCGGAATTTAATTCAAAAACTCATTTTTTTATGAAGAAGCATTACTCTCAGTCCGAGATTTTGCGGTATAATAGGGGACAATCGTAGAAAAGCTTTTATGAAAAACGAACGCCCTTTGCCACCTCGCTACCCCACTTCCCTTTCAAATTAGTGGTTTTAATGCATTTTAAAACGACTTCTAGTGTTTCAAGAATTTCACTTATGTTTGTTTTTGTATCTACTTTCAATTTCCTTTCAAACAAGCCCAAAAACACCTCGAAAACTATATTTTTAGGTAATTTTCCGAATTTTTCCATCCAATCCGATACTCTGATAGTTCTCAAACTTTAAAATTAAAAAACGCTCTTATTTTAACTAACCTAGCAAAATGCCGCTGGGGAATTGCTATTTGGCACTTAATCTTTCCATTCCTGAAGAGAAATCTTATGGCAAGAAAAGTGTGTCGCACAGTGTTAGTGATTCGGCTTAGTCGTTCTTGTTTACTGCAGATTTTAATCCTGGGCAGAATTCTGCTATTCAAATGTTAACATATTTGGAACTACTCAAAAGGGGATTAATATATTCTACAGTTTTAAATCTAATGTACTTCCCTTTAGAAGCACTTTTGAAATGATAACAAGAATAAGATTTGCTACTCTAGCTACTATAACACAAATTGTAGTAACATAACAACTATTCTATGTAATAAAATTGCAAGGTACTGAACTGCTATCATCAATAATAAAAACAAACTTATATATGGATTTAAGTAAAATCAATATCCTGATTCTGTAAGTAGCAATCAGCTGCAATTTTTGGGATAACTCGCATTTTATTTCTATTTTCTACATAAAAGATTGGGTTTAATTAAATGTATTGTGAAAAGTCATAAACAAATTCACAAGTTTTAAGTACCTGTGTGAAAGATTTCCGACGATTTCTTTAGAAAAATTAAAAGAAGGTATTTTCGTGAGGCCGCAAATAGAAAAGAGCTTCAAAGATAATTATTGGAACTCTAAATGATTTTGTTTTGTGTGGGTCTGCAATAATCTCTTGTGTAAATAAAGCTTCTGATTACAGAGAAGGTGTGGAAAGACTTTTGGTCTCTTGTAAAGCAATGAATGTCGCCTTTCATTCAAACTTCATTGTCACTCAATTTGTGCAGTCTCAGATTTGGTTTGTACCTTTCCAATAGGTAAGTCTATGGATACAGTTTACAATTCACTTAGTGGAGCTAAAGGATTTAGGGTTCTGGTTAGTACTATGAGACATCATGCTTAATGTCTTATCTGACCCAGAGCATAACAACCTTATTTTTTCCGACCCCACTTTACACAATTGTAATATATTTCATGTTTGAAACATTTTTAATTCTGAGCAATAGCGTCGATCTTGGAAGTCCGGACGAAATCCGCCAAAATTTTACGAAGCAATTGAGAAACGCAGCAAAAGAAATATTCTCCGAAGAACATTAATGATGCAGCTATTCATCTCATTGCAAATTGGACATACATAGTATGTAAATAGACAATTAAGACAACGTAATCTCCTCCGAGTTGACACTGACTTGGTGGAAGAGGAGGTTAGGTACCAGTAGGTACTGACAATGCCACAATTCCATAATCTTTATAGAATACTTTTAACCTAAAGTTCCTACTGCGAAGGAAGATCACTTAACCCAACTTTTCAGCGAGTTATTTTCAAGACGTTATTTTCCTAGGCTAGTAGGTTTCGAAAATGTATAATATTTTATACTTATCCTTAGGGTTAAGGTTCTGTCATTTTCCAAAAATACACATTTCTCATCATTAGTCATAAGTATTATGTCAATGACTAAAAACCACATATACATTGGGGCGCTTCGAATGACATACAACTCTGCCTAGAATGCTATTCGTCGAAATAGACAAGAAAGAAGATTTTGTTATAGTTTTGTACTGTACATTTTAAACTAGAATGTAAGAGCTTCTGAAGCAAAACCTATGTTTGATTTTGGAGATATGCAGCGTATGGCGCGAGGATTTCTAAATCCATAAAAAAAACTTAAAACCATTAGACGTTCTATTTTTTAGTACCGTGAGATCATTTTAATTTAAAATTAAAGTAGGCGGGAATTTTTTTATACGTTTGGCGATCCTGCCAATTGACTCGCTGTGTAAATTAGAGGTTATGCAATTTTATGTTCTAGATTAAACATTTTGGAGCGTCACTTTGACAATTCAAATCAAACTGTGAAGTGAACAGTTAGTGTTGCCAATCTAATTTAAAAATCACAGCCAACTTTAATTATAAATTCAAATGATCTCGTGGTAGTTTTGTCGGCATAATTTGTGCACAGTAGGAAGTTTCGGATGCACCAAATAACAAAGTTGTTCTACTCGCCGAGCCCGTCAAAATGAGCTATAGCAGGTAAACTACGTCCAGCCCAGATTGGTAACAAGGGCAGATTCAATAAACATTTGAAATTAATTATGTTTTTAGAATTTACTAAACTATTCATTTAATACAATTATGTACAAATTTACAAAAATAAGTTAAAAATAATATAAATAAAAATAAAATTTATTAAAAGTTACTCTGTGACACTGGTTTTGACCAAAACAGTATCACACAAATGACTTTGTATTCTCGCAATAGAAAAAAGGTATTATTATTTTTTTTTGTATCTATAGCGATTTTTGCGTAAAATGCTATTACAAACCAAAGCGAAATGCATTATTTATACGTAAGTGCGGGAAGTTGCAAATTTTGAAGTTTTCTGAGAACCTTTCCGTATATAACACTGAATAACTTTAGAATAAATTAATAGATCTGAATAAAACAAAGCGAATCTTAAAGAAGAATAAAGCAGCTTCATTTTGCATACGTTAATTTTTTGTTTATTTTAGTTATAAAAAAAGTTCAAAAAAATGCAAAATAGTATATCTGTACCCCAGAGCCAGAGTGTATGAAGTCCACTTTTTTTCAAAAATGACATTTTATATGTTTCCCGCCTAAAATTTTTAAAAAAGAAAATTATTAAAAAAGAATAATAATACTTTCTCTAATTTGGAACCCCTCAGATCCACTTTACGCCCTATAACTAAGAAACAGTACAACGACTTACTTTTGAAATGGATGCCAAAAAGGTTCCATGGGTTTTACAAAGAACTTCCCTACGAAGATTTTGTTGCTGAGAATGAAAATTAAACAATCAGAATGTTCTCAAGACTTTATTTTATGTTTTCTTATTACAATAATATTACTATGGATTTTTAGAATTAGGTACTAATTATTATTATTATACTTATATAGTTTATTTTGGTAGTATTTTTATAAATAAAATTACATTATCTATGAACTATTGTCATCATATTATCAAGAAATACTCTAGAAATTTCGATACAATTTTGGACTTGATACCCAGTTCAAAAACACTTTAGGGCCAAACAATTATAAGTCCAGCTTTAATTTTGGACTAGATACCTATTTTAAAAATAGCCATATCATTCTAAGTCCAGTTTTATAATATGAAGTCAACAAAAAGAAATACATCATTGAAGCCAAACAATATTTAGTCAAGACATGTTAGCAAATTTTGATATTAAGTCACTTAAATATTAAGTCCAGCGTCAGAGCTAGACAGTATCAAGTCCAATTTATTTACAATTTCACATTCAAAAAATGAAATGGTACGTTTTTTGTGTGCATTGAAAAAATTACGCAAATATCTCTAGTTGTTTCAAAGTTAAAACGTTTTTAAACTTTGATTTGCTCTCCTGTAAAATTTGGAAAGTGAGACTTAAGACAGTTTGACTCTGGGGCACAGATATTAGTATAGTATTAGTTTTATAAGACACGTTTTTAGCGCATGCGTCCAAGTTTAGAAAACGACCCGCGTAGCAGGGAGTTTTTGTAAAGGACAAGGATAAACGAATACTTTATACTATTTTATCTATTTGCGTTATTTTGTAATGATTTAAAAATAATAACTTAGTTTTTAAATAAAATTTGCTAGGGAAACTTTAATCAGTTTTTTGAAAGTTGGCAACACTGAAAATTCTAGTTCTGCATTTGTTTTTCATATCTACAGTGTAAACAAGTTTGACGTTTTAAGAGCAGCTGTTTCAATAGTGATATCAACTTTAAAAATTAAAAAGTTCCTGTTTCCAGAATTATTTTGGTCAACACAAAGGTCACGATATGCTTATTGTGATACTAAACACGATTTAATAATAGAGGCTATTGTTAAACCGTTTTTGGAAATTATTTGTTTTGTAAGATTGATAACATTTGTTTTATATTACATATAAATACATTTAAATTTGACACATTTTAACCTCATAAATTATGAAATGTCATTTGATAGCGTTACCACATATTACGCGCAAATATCGCTAGATTGTAATGCAACGTTTCTATAATAGCTTGAATTTATAAATTTCTATAGAATTAATGACGCAAAGTAGACAAATAGTATATTATACTTGTTTTATAAAACATATTGTAGTACTCGTTTCTTTGGAACACTCATCGCTTTTCTCATCGTGTCCCAAACACATGTGCTACAAGAACGTCTTATACAACTGGTATGTTAATATACTATTTTCGACTTTAGGCGACAATGGTTAAAATGTTCAAATCTCAATAAATAACAATTAGAATGAAAACCCATAGAGCATGATAACCTAATGATAAAATATAATTATGTTGATTTGATATGTTACTCAATTTTATGCGCGCAGGCTGTGCAAGACATGTAAACAAATTTGTGGGACCATTAGGCCAATTTTTTGGGACAAACAACCCTGTTAACACTGTAAACGTTTTTTATCTTAATGTACATGTATAAACCTACTTAATTCCGGAATTGCGTTTGGATTGGTTTAATTACGTTATTATAACCTCTAGTAACTGGGCTATAATGTGGGGAACGGAGTTACAAGACGAAATCTGCATCGATTGCAAGCCCATATCATAATAAATCTTAATCCAAAAGTAGTTAAAAATTAGAATAGGCAAAACTTAAAATTATAATTCTGTGCTGACTGGATGTAACTGACCTCCAGTCAGTTTTCAGAGATCGGTAGAAAAAGCTACTGGAAAACTTATCTGGATCGTTATTGTTATTATTTATTCTTATTGTTATTATTATTATAAATACTTATAATACGTATAGTACGTATAGTACAAAAATTATGTCAAAAAAAGATGAATGTTATAATGACAATGCAAAACGAAGGTAATAAATAATAACAATGAATGATTAAGTGATTATTAATGATTAAAAATAAATCTTTTCAAGTAACAAATAATATACCTACATTATTTGAAACTGTTGTATTTTTTGTCCCAAATAATTGCACTCTTATCACAAAACGAAGAGAATGCTATAGAGATAAATGATAAGTGGATAGCGAAAATGCACTTTTAGTACATTTTTAATTGCATATCTTGTTTCATTTGCATGTAAAAAATATAATTTCCCCTCAACATCTAAAGACGTGTACAACTTACGGCTTTGTTTAAATAAAAAAGCGATATAGAAGTAGTAGTTATTTGTATACCAAGACCGCGAAATGGCTTGTGAACGTACCGAGAGAATAATAATTGTCGCTGAAGCCGTTTACGGCCGAGGCAGGACAATCTCGAGGACGCTAACGAATTTCGCAGACAAGGTATACACAGCATTTTATGCACAACCGTAAAAAATAGGTAATTACAAATTCCATTGTTTTTAAAAACCGACAGTTTAATTTTTTTACAATGTTTGTTGAATTTATTTATTACAAATCAAGAAACATGTTGTTATCATGTCAGGTGTTACAAGGTGTCATGTCTAACCTAACACCTCTGTCATGTCAACTTTCAAGTATCAAATAATAAAATGGAGTTTAGTTTAAAGAACGTTACTAAGGGTTACGTCCTTAATTAATTAAAGTATTTAAAGGCTGTTACCCTTAGTAACGGCCGTGACATTCGAGTTTGCGTGCTGTATGGCATACGCGAAGAGCCTGCTTCGCGTACGGTTGCACATAAAATATTTTTTATTTTCGTAAGAGCCAATGTATTCTTGGAACTAACGAAATTAAAAAATATAATTCCCAAACAACTCCTTTTATGCAGTTTATAGCAAGTTGGGTCTTATGGTTTAGTGAACATTAATAATAAAAATCTATGAATGAAAAAATGATTTATAAGCTAGGTATAGGATTTCCATGCATTTGCATGTTTTTTCTGCTTATAGCAAACATATGCAGAGTTATATTTCTACATGTTTAAGCCACATATGAATCACATATGTCAATTTGAAAGTGCATATAAATGCATATTTAGGTGTTTTTTATAAATGCATGCATACTTTAGCATTTTTGAACGAGTGTGAATATATTATCACTTTTTGGGCGTTTTACATGCTTTAATTATGAAATTTCTAATATTTTTTAAATAACTTTAGCATTTTAGACAACCAACCAATGGCGGCTTAGTTGAGTCTAGGGGAAACCCATAATTTAAGCTTATTGTTAAATACTAGGCTTTAAAATATTTTACTGCCTTAACCATCCGTGTACTTGTTAATATTTTCTAAGAAAGAAAAAGTTTCAACTAAAACTTAAATACTTACATCCTGCGGTATTGTGATAAATGGGTATTAGGAAATTCCAAAGACCCTTTCACAACTTCCTGTTCATAGAAAAATTTGCCTGTACTTTTGTTTACTAATCTTGTAATCTTTCAATTAAGACAGTTCAGAAATTGCAAACTGCATTTCAGTTTGAAGTTTTTGAGTGTAAAGATGGGTAAAGAAAAACGGTCTGTGTCTGTTACACTTCGAAGTTATGTTAAGGAATTCAGTGTTCTTACAACTGACGATAAGATGTTGTATTATACAGTGTGCGACGATAAAGTGACTGCAACGAAAAGCTTTCAAGTTACACAACTTCTAAACACGGTTCGACATCAAAAGTGTGTTGCCCTGAAATCAAAACACAAACATTGTTACCGGGGTACCTTAATAATTCGCGCTGTGAGTCCAGCAAATCGATCGAATTTAATAAAAAACTATGTAGTGCATTAGTGACTGCAGATATCCCGTTAAGTAAAATTAATCACTTAGCATTTCGTAATTTTCTGGAAGAAATTCCAAAAATGCCTATACCCGACGAGTCTACACTCAGGAAAAATTATTTACCTCGTTTATACGAAGAGACCATAAAATCAATTAGAAAACATGTAGCGAATAACTACATATGGGTTTCCATTGACGAATCTACTGACACTACTGGAAGGTGCGTAGAAACTTCATTTCCTTCGTTTTGATAGCAAAATTTAACTAATTAAAGACAGCAGAGCAATTTACGGATGTTTTATTTTCTATTTTGTTAGTTACATATTTAATCACAACAATATTTTTGCTTGATTAAAATATAATTTTTTTTAAATAACTGTTTTGCGCTAATTGTTTGTAACCGACTAATTATGTAGTTCGATAAAATACAAATCAAATTTTTGTTTTCAGGTACGTGGCTAACGTTATAATTGGCGTTTTAAATTCGGAGAACAATCCCAAATCCTATCTATTAGCAATGGACGTTTTCAAGAGCACCAATCATTGTTCTGTTGCAAAATTGTTTAATGATTCTATGGCTATTTTGTGGCCGGACGGCATATAGTACAACAAAGTACTACTGTTCGTCACCGACGCGGCACCGTACATGATCGAGGCTGGAGCAGGCTTACAAGTTCTGTACGAAAAAATGATCCACTTAACTTGTCTTGCCCATGCAATGCATAGAGTTGCGGAAAAAGTAAGTAATAAGTGCGGGAAATATATCCTAACGTAAACTCTATAATTTCAGATATAAAAAAAATTGTTTGTAAAGCTCCATATCGCATACAAATACTTAGGGAAACTGCTCAAGAAGTGCTTCTCCCACCTGAGCCTGTAATAACAAGGTGGGGTACTTGGCTTTCTGCAGCAGAATATTATGCAACTAATTTTGATATTATTAAAGCATTTGTAAATAAACTTAATAAACACGATGCACTATGCATACAAAGCGCACAGGATGCTTTTAATACTAAGGAGGTGAGGGCAGAATTATTGTTTGTTTTGACAAATTTTGTGCGTTTAGCTAAAGTAATTCCGAAATTAGAAAGTCAGGGAAATTCATTAGATGAATCTCTTGAGCATGTAAAATTGTTAGGTGTTTCTTTGAATACAGTAAAAGGGCCAAAGGGTTTGACTATAAAACAAAAATTTAAATCCGTTATAGACAAAAATCCTGGTTTTCAATTAATTAAAGGCATAAACGATCTGGCCAAGACATTTTAGACGAGCTAAAACATTATTCGCTTGTAGAATTAAACAATTTTAAGTATGCCCCAATTACGTCTTGCGATGTGGAACGGAGTTTCTCAAAATATAAAACAATATTTAGGGATAATAGGCATATGTTTACTCTTGAAAATTTAAAAATGTACGTCATTGTGAACTGTATGTTTAGAAAATATAATTAATTAAATTATTGGATAGGATGTCTAATTAAAATAATTTCTGTAAATAAAATGTAAATAACGCTAAACAGGTGTTTTTTTAATAATGAAAGTGCATATATTTATTAAAAATTTCTAATAAACGCATATTTCATGATTTTTAAGTGCATATTTAAGTGCATATTTCACGTTTTTATAGTGCATAAGTGCATGCATATTTCAGCATTTTTAAGTGCATACAAATCCTATACATATTTATAACAATAAAATAATAATTCAAGTTTAGAATACATTTAAATTCTTTTTGGTTTTGCAAGTGTATTCTCAAAATATTCAGGAACCAGAAAATGGTGACTTACAAAACAAAACTGAGTTTCAATGAGATTTTATGCAAAAGTTACCGTGTGCAATTTTCACTGTTACTTAGTTTAATAATCATGTATTTAAAATGGAGAATGATTTGTTTATGTGATATGGTTTTACCGACTATATTATCTACTAGCGATTGTTCCAGACTTTACTCGAACCTACGCAACATACAACACATATAATCAGCGATTCCCTCACTGTATGTATATAGCCTATGATTTATACAGCATATGACACTCCCAGAATCTATACAAATGCGCTAGTCGAAGTTTCACCAAAATTAGTCCACAACTTATCGAAGTTACCACCAAGACCGTAGCCAGAAATTTATTTCATGGGGGGAGATCAGGAGAGTTAAAGAAAAATCCAAAATTCACAGTGACAAAAAATCTAAATAAATATAAAATTATGTACGTACATACAGTGAAATCAAGAATGATCGTCTTGATCCTACACTATTTTCCACGAGCTTGATATCAATATTTACCTCATCACATGAGGGTTGGAAGAAAAGCAGTGGCACGCGGATGAGATTCCAGATTTCCCTAGCCCTACTTTAAAAATTGGATATAAATATTGGATAAGAAATATGCCAGCTACTGGCATAATAACCACATGGACCAAGAATTGTCTCTAAGTAATCATTGGAATTCAATATAAAGAACGATATATGATAAGCAAATATTGTTGGTAAAAGGGTGGGAGGACATATTTGGCGTATGAATCAAGATTAAAGATAATAAAAGATAGAAATCTACTTTTTGTCTTCTTACAAGGAATTCGAAAAAAGTGGAATAAAAAACATATTGTAATTGCTTATTCATTGATAGTTGTAGTGTAACAAATAAACTCGGTTTTGTGCTCTTCTATTATTGTTGTTAAACCATCTGTCTTTTACGGCGAATAAACATTGGTTGATCGAAAATATTTAAGTGGCCACTTTATAATAATTATAATGATCGTCTCGATAATTTCATGTAAGTGTTCCATTTAAAAAAAAAATAAAAACTTTTTTATCTATTGCCATGTTAGCTCAGTGAGTTGAGGATGAGTAGTCCAACCTGAAAGTTTTTAATATGTTTAAACCATTAGTAACCATGGACAAGTTGCATTGACTGCATTTACTGTTACCATCTAAACTTACAAAATTAAAATAGTTGAATCTAATATTATACGTAGTAAGCAGAAGCCTGTTCTGTATCACCTATGACAATGATAGTATCTAAACTAAATATCAACGTCTTAGATCTGTCACGAGATTTGATCGTCTTTTTTATAAGTCTCATTCTTCTATAGTGTAAGTATTAGTATGATACATTAGTAAAATATGATAGAATAAATATAAACTATATCGCGTATATGTAGTTTTACTACAGTGTCACTGAGTGCTCATATATAAAAAAAAACACTATTTTAACAGGTCTGATATGGTATGTGAACTATTGGCGAAATACTCAATTGTCGCATACGCGGATATGAACAAAAATCTGGACGGTATCAATAGAAATGAGGATACAATCGAAATTGAAGAAAGCGAGACTAAACTGAAAGAACGCGTTGCTCTTCCAAACAAATAAAAAACGAAGGTTAATAGCAACCAATATGTCAAAGTGATAACTACTTGAATGGTTGCTTCTCAGTTTGTCCATCTAAAGAAACTGTTTGTGTGGATGAATCCATTGTTTCGTAAAATGGAAAACGTTCACAAAACAATTCAGCAGGGGAAAGCCTGCCAAGGAGAAAGGTTCCCAAACTATCACTTTTTAAAGTTTATTAAAGCATTCAGTTATCACCAGGGAGGCCATCTAGATACTGGAGAATGATGACATTCTTTTAACGATATTCCCCTCATTGGTAGTAGCAGTAGTATTTGCAGTTAAAACAAGTTTCACTGATCACTAACCAGTTAGATAATAATTTATACTTATCGAGATACGAATTAGACGTTCTGAGAGAATTGAATACGATACGGATGTAAAAGTTAGGTTAAGCTTCCAAAATTTGATATTGGGATGTAATTATACAATCCAGATCTGGACAAAGCAGAGTTTAAATTTACTATAGCAGCCTAGAAATGCGGGATTTTAAAATATATGAAATTACAAATATTCCATTGGAAAGCTATTGACTAGTAAAATATTTTGAAAACAGTTTTTTTAGTTGGAAAACCAGATTACAGAATATAATATGAATTTTTAATGTCATGTTTGTAACATTTAATGCAGAAATATAAAACTAAAAATCCAGAATTTAAGGAGTTTTGGATCTGCTAAATGCTAAAGTTCCTACGACAGTAGAAATTTCCGATAAACTCAATAAATGTTTACTGAAGCTTACTTGGCTTATACAGCTATGAGCTAACGAGAATTTTAAAAATGTTTAATGTTTCATAGAGTGGAACTTCTCCAGGTTCGGCAAGATTCTAGTCGGTTCTATGATCACATGATATCTATAAGATGGCAATCGATGCCATAAGGTATTCTATCATTCCGATTCCTCGCTCAGAAAAAAACATATCAAGAGAATGTCATGCTCTATGCTACTGAAAAAACACAATGTTTATTGGACTTACTTGTATTTGTTTATCTAACTGCAAATTAAACTGTTTACTTAAAGTTGGCAAAAGGTAGTGGCTTGTTCAAAACTTTTTAAAAAACAGGTAACAGTAGAGGTAAGTCATGTAGAGTTTAGTACATAGTTGAAGAACTAGTATGATGTTCCTTCAGGTTGTATGTGTTATATTACAGCAAGAGAATCTGAGATCATCTTTATGAATCGAAAGAAAATCTAATCAAAAAATATTTGAAACTGTGATGATTTCCCTTAAATATAAAAGAAAACCTATATGTATATCCACAGCTGTAGATTCAGATGTTAACGTTTTTTTAAATGTTTCTTTCCTACATGAACATAAGTGTAAGAAATAGAAAAATTATCAAATAATGTTTATATTTAATGTTTTGCACAGTTATTTTGTTATTTATAAGTAGTTTTGCAATACTCCCAGAAAAGTTTAGCGACATAGAAATTTGGACGCAACGGTAGAGAATCGTAGATTTAGATTTGTGTCATTTTAATAAATTTATTAGATATGTACTTGGAGAATAAAGGAATTCTCCAATTTCTGCTAAACTCTAAATAGGTTGACTATTGGCCATAATATATCATAAAAACAAGTGTTTCTGAGTCTCGACAATTTTTCTATTTGCGGTACTCTCTAGACTTGGTTTTTTAAAGATCTGGGAATCCCCGGGAATCTCGAATAGTAATTTCACATACAGAGGTGTTCAAATTATTAGATTAAAACAAATAATGTAGTGTTTCAATTTGGCATTATTTAATTTATTAGTGTTTTGCAGCAATTCTTAACTTAACTTTCAAATTCCACACATCAATAAGTTTTTCTATTAATGCATGTTTGGTAGTTAAGCTGCATTACCTTATTATCTTCTTTAAGATAGCCCATACATTTTCTATGGAGTTCATGTTTGGACTTTGCCTAACCAGGGTAACATTTGGATTCCAGCTTCTTCTAAGAATTTGTTCACACTCTTCGCTCTGTGACAAAGTAAACTATCATGCATGAAAATCAGAATCTAGGAACCAGTCTTTAATAAGATAATGTGCTGATAAGATTGTATATTCTTGATGGTGTTTAGTCTAATAATAATTTGAACACCTCTGTAGGTACCAACCTAACACAAAAATTCAAATATTCGTTTTCAAAATCGTTTTAACTAATCCTCTAAATAAGAAGAAAATAACTGCACTTAATGAAAAGCACAGCAGTACATAAATAAATTCTTCTTTCATAAGCTTCTTTCTTTCTCTCTTTTATGATAAAACCTTCGCTGCTTAGTGTTGCGTTGTTTGTCGTAAGGGTTAAGTAGTTCAATTTTTACGAAACATTTTTCCTGAATACCAACATGATCAGTATTATTAGTAATAGTTGAATTGATATTCTATCTTATGCGGGCTATCGAGCGGCCTATCGACATACAATTTCACTCAAATTCTTTTGCAAAATTCATTTTTAATTTTTGTTTTTGAGGTACAAAGTACGATATCATCTTCAATATTTCTTTTAAAATGCGATACGTGCATGCATTTTAAATGCCGCATGCACCCGTATTCGTACCCTTACACGAAATTTGTTTTGGACAATAATTACATAAGCTAAACAGTAATATATGTAATTGAATAGAAAGTACACGTTTACTTAATGACCAGGCCTAATTCCTTTCCCTTTATTGATTGTTTATAGACAGGTTGTAAATAATTTGTAAGTCTATTTGAAATGGCTGTATACTTGTTTTTTCAAAGCAAAAGTCAAAATTCAAATTCTTCAAAAACAGCTGTGTAAAGCGACACGTTTGTTCACAAATGCAGTTTTTAACTAATAGTTTGCTCAAGAAATTGAAACAAATAAAACCTTAATTCTAAAGTAGGCACTAATTTTAGTTGAATACCTTATATACAGAAGCCGCGTGCCTTTAATTATTTTCCGCGGAACTTGAGACAACAAAAAACTGAGTAATTACCAGAACTTAAGTCCCGCGGATTTCCCGCGTCAAAGACACTAATAAATTATTAAGCTTGCGTGAAATATTAATCAAAAAATCCAATTTAAAAAATCTTCAGTTGACCAAGTATTCATTAAATACTAAAAATCCGTGTTGTGGGATTTTCAGAGTTCTGCTATAATACTTGTCCATGGTAGGATTGAACATTCGAGTGTTTACAAACTACGCTATAATCAAAATTCCAATAGCTAGCATTCTACAGAATAGAGAATCATATAGATCAGATTTAGAATATAGACAGTACGGACCTTAGAATAGCGACAGATGTCACAAAGATACGATATTAAAAATTGAAACCAGGGTTTTCTTCAAACTTTCAATAGGTAGATAATTTTAATGTGAGCAAAATAATAAGAAGAAAATAATTAAGCTAAAAAGTCAAGTTTAAAAAAAATAGAAAAGGAATGATATCAAATATTCTACATATTGAAGGCATTGCTTTCTCCAGTTTGGACATACACAATATGATACTCGACATATAAGAAATATAAAATGTTTAGTGAAATTTAAGGCATTCTTGGTTGATGTTACAACAACTTCTATCTGTTCTCCTAATAAAACTCAAATTCAAATTCAAAAGAACTATCAGGAACGAGATTTAGAGGTGGATATCGGTTACTGAAGGTTTGAGGTGCTCTTTATGTGAGGGCTAACCAGATAGTTCATAGTTGTAAGTCTTTATACAAAACGAAACCAAATATCCTTAGATGTAGTTTTTATATTAACATCTTCATTATCTTCGTTAACCTTTACTATAATTTGTTGACCCTTATTTTCCTTATGCAACAAAGAAAACGCAGTGAATATAGACAACAAATGCAGTATGTAAACTGCACAGACCCGAATTAACAGCAAATGACTAAGTTTTCTGTAAGATATGGGGAGAGATAGAGAGAAAGAACAGTAATAATATGTGATGTAATGATAACACTTAAGATCAATCAAGAAACATTTGATAGAGTACCTTGACATAAAAAATATACCTTTTAGAATCACGAAACAAAACTTCACCACAGCTTGAAGATCCAAGAGATCTCCATGCCTGCCGCATGTTCGGAATGATATTTTTATAAGTAAAAAGAAGTTTAAAGATAATAATAATTCAAAATTAAGATGTCTAAATTGATATTTATACGCGCTACGTCACGCTTACGGTCACAAATTTTAATTTTAACAATAATTAACTTAAATTTAATTTAATAATTTCGTTTGATAATTCTAGACAAATTTCATTTTTGTAGTATAAAGAATTTTTTAGAAGAACTAAAAATCTAACTGAACAACAATAAAGAGAGAAGATTGTTTTTTGGTAGATGCTAACGGAACTGGGCTAAGACACGAAATGATTAGTAGACAAAGTTTGATGAAAAATATAAAGCAAATGAGCTTCTCGAATAAAAATATAAAAAGTCAAAAAATCCCTTAAGGCTTCCTTAAATGATAAAAGTTTAACAAATTTTATTAAAGAGAGGTATCGCCTAAATTTATTGAACCATGGTAAAAGACCCTAAAAGACAATTTTCTGCAAGTGGTGAAAATTGAAACCTGGACAATGTACTTTTTTTACTTAGTTCTGTTCTATTATCTTCCCAATTGCTATCATAGTGCCTTTTTTATAAAAAAATTACGAATCCGATGATTTCGGATTTTGACTTTATTTCCTATTTCTCTGATTGCTTCTTCTATTAAAGGTATAGTTGAGAATAAAATTACAACAGCAGGTCATACGGGAATTATCACTACAAAAAGTAACTAAACAGGTAACGGTTGAAGTCTGTGAGATCAATTTGGCATAAGTTCATCTAAATCAAGTGGAATCACTTTGATTTTTTTTAATAGTTTGTGATTTCAATGTTTAATTGTTACATATTGGATTTTCATTTGTTATACTATTTCTTAATACATTGAAGTATATTTTCGTTTTTCTTCCGATTTTTATAATTTCTGCATACCAGTTATTGCTATTTAAGAATTACTAGAGCTGTTGCTGATAATAATGGTTTCATCGGGCCCTTGAAGTGAGCTCCTATAACATTTGAATTTAGACAATCAAGCGACGGCATTATCATCGTCACTAGACAAAATGGTTAATAATAATAATTGCGATTTAAGATAATTTCGAGCAGAATCAGAAAAACTTTGAGGTGTGAAACGTTCGTCGAACTAGTAAAAAAAGGGGGCGTCTAGACTTCTAGAGCATTTTAATTGTACCTTTTCAATCTATTTTTTCTTCAGATATTGAGATTATCGAACTCAGAATTCTCACTATTCTCAACAATAGAAAAAGAAGAATTATCACATTAATTTATGCTTGTAAATGTACTTGTTCCGAAACCCTTGAAACAAAAAAATAATGAAAAGGAGAAACCTTGCTGTTGTTCGAAGGCTCGAACTAATAATACTGCAATAGTTAAGCAAGCTATCCTTTATACTTTCCAAGGTAGATATTATCCAGCAATTCTGAATGTTTATTTAATATAAATTGGGCTCTGCAGTTCAATGAGATTTAGGCAGATTTCGACAAAAAAGTAAAGTCGTTTTGGTAACGAGATTAATTTTCTGGTATTCATCAAAGAATCTAATAATTGGCAATAAGATGTATCAGTTTATTCGACACTAAAAATGATATAGATTAGAAAATTACATATAGGGTTTATTATTCTGAAAAATCTATTGTTTTTTTCTGACATAGTTAAAAGCATAAGAAATAACTTGTTGTTTCAAAATATAGATCAAAATTGCATGTTAAATAAAATTTGCACTATGGAATTCAGCAATCGGGTGATTTTGCATTAATAACAGTGTAGACTGATTTAAATCACTGATTAACACTTTTTTTTAGCAGATTAGGTCAGAAAAGACCTAATTTGGAATATCTAACGGACATGAAATAATTTAATAGAAAATACTAATTTGAATAGTTAGGTCAAGAACGTCCAACACTTCAATATTTTCAGAAACACCTCAGGTACAACAAATGTTACCTTTTTAAGAATCCTAGATACATACTGATACCATTTTTGTAACAATGTTACACACTGAGTAGATACTTCAATTTTTCCAGTTTCAATAAGTCATATAGTAGTGATTTTTTGCAAAAATTTTAGGTATTCAAGATTAGAGTCCTCATTAAGACTCTACATTTCTCTAGACTACTATACGTTATGTTATGTATGTTATATGCGCAATTAAGAAGAAGTAGGCACTTACCTGTGTCCATATTATTGAAAGCAGAACACGCTAATTGATCCAGGATTACGTGTATTCACTACAGTTTGTTTATCTTAGAAACTAATCACTGCAGTTTCACTATAAAATTACTTTTTGCCCACCTCAAACAAACTCCATAACAAAACTCACTCTTGTTTATTCGGCCACTAATTTGTTAAAAGTTATATGTCTGAGACAGTTAGTCAGCAAAACACTCGCAATTATAATTTTATCGATCAAAAATTAAAATGCAATGAAACAAGTTAAGAAGAAAAAAAAGTATTGAGTTTCAGCGTTTCGAACTCGGTACAAATTGCGTGTGACGGAACCAAGTTACAAAAGGAATTGGCGCACAAAAAATTAATCACTGATGAGTTCACAAGTGCTTATGACAAATCTCAGTAACCATTTGACTGGAAAGGACATGGTGTTAACATATATCGATAGGTGATGGAAGACTCCACCTTCAGCCGCCTCCGAACTATAAAATGGCCGAAGCTGCTTCTGGACCAATCGAGAAGCTGAATATTAAGGCGGAGATATTCTCGACCGGAATACAATTGGTCCCAACCACCACGCATGAGTATGCACTAAACCGAGCTTAATAAAAATTATACTGGTCATTTATCTCTGATTGAGCATTATTTATTTTATTTTTGTTTCCTGAACAGTAACTTAATATCGGCAAAAGTAGGTGTTACTCTTATTAACCGCTGGTTGACAATTGGCATTTGCTTGCCACCCAGATACTAATGTACTCAATCTTTTTATTCGAGTTTATTTTTAATTTTCGTTTTAGTACTGTTGTGGGTGGATTAAAAATTTAATTTGTTTACTTTTGTTTAATGTAATCTTACTACCGTAAGTATCGTTTTGAATAAATTGTTAACTAGGTAGTTATTAATAACAAAGTATTGTGGGATGTTTGAAATTACCGCGCAACGTAATGGCGATCGTGTTCCGTAAAAATTATGCCCACTAATAATTTCCATTGTAAAAATGAGTGCAATAACAATGTTGTTTATATTTTTTTATTGCTTTCACTTAATAAAGATGTATATAACAAGGTTTACAATTTCTTGAACATTAAATGTTGGACAAACATCTGCGATTGATCAATGTAGGAATTTAATTGTTTCTTTCATGGTTTTTTCATGAATAGCTGCAGTATTGTTGTTTTATCTAGAGCAAGTTTGATTAATTACGTCGCCAGCATTAATTTTTCTATTTTGTAATTTAATATGCAGTTGCGTAACATACCCAATTTGGTACTCTTTGGTTTTCTAAATTGCATAAAAACACTGTAAGTAGACGATTGGTTTTGGTAAAATTTCGGTTTTTTCAATATTATACCGTGAACTATTTTCATCATTGACAAAAGCAAAAACTTTCAAAATTATTAGAAGTTAATCTTAAGTGTAATTCACCTTCAGAAAAAGATTTCCTTTCTTCGTTATTGAAAATTGAATTTTGTAACGGCAATTACTTTTTATAACATATAATATTCTTTATATTTGCAAATAACTTCAATTATAGTTGGGCAATCCTTTCGTAGCAGGGTTTTAGGCAATTTAGTTTTATATAAACAAACGTACAGAAAATCGTGACCTGAAACTACATGTAGGGTGTTAAGTGAGATTTTTGATTTTGGAGTTTTTTTAATTACGATGTTTATTAGAGTCTTTTACACCTTTATCATCTACCATTTTATTTGAAAACTTACTAAAATCTATTTAATTTAAAATAGAATGCATCTTTTTCAGGGCAGAAACCTGAATCTAGCCGGTCAAAAGTCCAATAACCATTGTTAAAATCACAGGTATTCTAAGAAATAATATTGTAGTAGAAAGCTTAGTGAACTCGTAACTACCTACCGTACACCGTTACAGCAAATAATAACCACAAAAAAATTTGACAATACCGGTAAAGTGCAGTTCAGAGTTAACCGTTCCGAAGGCGCCAAACTGATGTAGATGTATTTGTACTTTTTTCGTTAAGGTGAAAGGTTGCTTTTGTAAAACTGTTGTTTTTATTGAATTCAATACTTTATAAAAACAGAATTGTAGTGCTAACAATTCTTATAAAGAGGTAAGTTTATGCCCTTCGAATATAGAAAATGGTTATTTTTACTTTCCGGATAATACAGTTTTTGTTCTGTGGTTTATAACTTACAAAGTCCGCAAGCGCCCGCGTTGGTGTTTTTACTATTTTGTTGCTATAGTATAAAGAATAGCATATTTAAAAATCAACATGCATGATGTTGCATAAACTGAAATACAATCGAAATGAAAAGGGATAGTTATTAAACGATTAGCAATATCATTTTTGCACGTTATTTCATTTAGATATTAAAGAAGCATTTTAAGTTGTGTAATATTTCTTAAAATAAAGAAGAATTCGTGTAAATGCTATTTATTTTATGTCTACATTATTTTTTAATAACATAATTATGTGAATAATTTTTTCCTTGGAAAAAGTATCAAAGTATCAAACCGATCCAGTTCTTGCGGCTAAAAAGATTTGTTTTTTATTTCTTTTTTGATTATTTTATTATTTTTATACTATTCCAGTCATTTGCTTTCCGTTAAGCCTATAAAATACTTTTGACCTGCACGAATCGGTTTCCAGGCCAGATTTTTATAATTGGGATATTCCGCCACCTTAGTTATGGGTGAGTGTATTTGTGTTGCATGTTAGATGGGATACATATGACCTTAGCTATTGGTTCCCCGCAGTCTAGCCGCGAAATTACGGTGTTTATTGAAGTCTTTTCACCTTTATTATCTACCATTTTAGCTGAAAACTAAAATATGTTTAATTTAAAGTGGAATGCCATCTTTTTTTCGTCTAATGTATTTATATAAACTTTTGAAGCATCCTCATGCAAAATTTTAAAATTAAAGTTCTCGTCCATGTAGGGATGTATCAATTTAATAATGTCATTAAATTAATTAAGGACATAACTTGTCTAGTAGAATAGATTTGTTTCACTTATCCATTTTTGTTAATCTGGACAGAAACGCACCCGCACTTCAAAATAGTTATATAAAAAATATATAAGGACACCCTCTAAAAATGATTTTATGATATGATGGTTTTTAATTTTCTTATAATTCGTTTATTTAATTAATACGAATTAATTATTACTACTACTACTTACTAAAATTAAGTAATTTGTATTTTATGTGTATAATTTCACATATAAGTATCTTGGTCAACGCATTTGATTTTTTTAAATTTTACCTAATAGGCTAATACTGACAATTAAAATAAGAATAAGGCATCAAAGGTGCCTTTGGAATTTATAGTTTAGGTGTATTATAACACCAGAAAATTATAAAAACTGTCACTGTCAAAGGACTCTGATTATTTTATATTCTAATTTCCTGGTATTACAATACACATGAGTTCAAAATTCCAAAGGCACCTTTGATGGAGTTACTTTTTGCCCAAAATATAGATTTTCCAGAATAGATCAATTTAACATAAGTCATAAATATAGTGAATTATGTTTAAATTTAGAGTGTTGAATTTTATAATATTAGATATTATTTATGTAATATTGCCTTTTATATTTTTTCATCACTGTTAGATGTAATTATTTAAATTAAAATTGTTTCGCTAATTTATTATTAAGCACAAATGTAATTGAAAAATCATTTATAATTGAATAATAAATATATTCGAACATTTAATTATATTAAACAATTTTAATTTTAATTTATTACGAATTTTTAATTAAAATTAACGTATTAATTAATATTAATTAATTAAATTAAATCTAATTAGTTTTGTAATTAGATATAAAAATTTTAAATTTTTGTCTTAAAGTAATTATTACTAGCTGTCTTTGGTTTATCTACTACGGTATAATTATGTACTAAGTAAAGTTATTTCGTTACAAACGACGGCATACCCGTTTTCGAAATCTTTCGTTTTTGAACATTAACGTTGAATATTGCTCAAAAATGATGTTTATAATAACTGTAAAGCATGCAAATCATTTAAAATAGTGAGATATCTATGAATCCCGAATTAAACTTAAAAATTAAAAAACAATAGAGCCTTCTTTTTTTAGGAATTAGTGGAGATCGAAAAAGAATTCCTAATTTCAGTAAATCGACAGTTCCCAAGGGATTAAAAATTTGTCTTTACAGTTTCAAACACATACAAATTAAACGTTTTCAATATGTTCTGAATTAACGATCTGTATATGAACTGTATATACTGGGTTAGTTAAAAGTATATAGACGGCGATTTATTGTTGTTAATATTCATTTTAGGAAATAATGTTCAATACAAAAGTTTTTTAGGAAATTTTTATCTACATTTGGGAATACTTGAAATTTTTTTCTTCAGTTGTTTTTGAGTTATGCCTTTCCGATTTTTTTTAATGGGAACCTGTTAATTTTACGCTACCATTCGACAGAACATTTTTTTCTCTTTACAATAGGATTATTTCTTTTTTAAATTCTATTTCATTTTAATAACATTTTTCCAGAAAACGCAATTTCCTAAAAAACTTTTGTAATAAACATTATTTCCTAAAATGAATATTAACGACAATAAATCGCCGTCTCTATACTTTTAACTAACCCTGTAAGTGTATATGTATTATCAATAGCTCAGTTTCTTAAATTTCTCTTCATTACTATAATTACCCATTATGTTCAGAATAAGAATAAACTTTTATGAAATAGAACTTTTGTACTGAATAATTATTATTATGTTAATGTAAAGGTTAATTAATATTTTCAATTAATGTTTTTACATTAAATCACATTTTGAATGCAAATCCATATAGAAAGATTATCACACCGACTGGGAATTCGAACCCAGGATCTTCCGCTTCCTTAGAGTCACCCGGTAGCTCAGCGGTATAGTTTCCATCCGAAAAGCGGACGATCCTAGGTTCAATTCTCAATCGGGTTGATAATAATTGTTCTATATGGATTTGCATTCAAAATGTGATTTAATATTATTATTATCACTAGAATTATCTGAAGTATGCGTTAAAATATTAAAAAAATCACTTTTTGGGTAAAAGTTAAATAATAATTACTTTACGTATAAAAAATTATATTACCATATTTCAATCCCAGATATTTCTATCAAGTATAGTTAATATCGAAAAGATGTATATGTTAGATTAAGCACATACGTACAATTTACTTAATTTCATTGTATGCAAGGAACCCCTTATTTTACGAAATAACTAAAAAATAACCACAAACTGATATAGTGGAGCAGTTCTTCATAACTGTTTGTTACATTTTAATTATTAATATCAAAAAAGAAAACAAACTATTATTAAGATATATTCGTTAAATTATTTTACTATTTTGTTCGTTTGAAAAACGTCAAATTTGGGTTACTTATATTCCGATTTAGAACGAAAATAAGTAGGTATTCAGAAAAATCAAGTATAGTATCATACACTATAAAATTCAAAATTGATTGATGAATAATTAATATATTCAGCAAAACTCCACAAATTAACAAATTCAAGAACACTCAAAATAATTGTAAACTTAAATTAGCAATAGTAACTAGTAACGTAATAATAATAATATAAGAGTAGTAGTAGTACCGTGGTAACTAATGTTTGCCGCATAAGTGATGCTTGTGACAGAAAAGGACCATTTGTCACGTTTCTGGCGATAAACTTTGCACAATTAAATTGTCCTTTTCTGATTCTATTCTGTCATTAACTTAGACTTTTATATCTGTTGCGTATGAGCGATTTATAGTTGTAGCAAGATTGAGATTTGGTATTCGTCAATAGTTTCTTGACATAATAGGAAAATAAAATTAGTACCTTAGCTGTAATGCGTTGTTTTAGTGACTTTTTCACCAAGTCCTAAAAATATTAGATTGTAAAAGGAATGTTCAAATCAAAATAATAACGTTCAAATATTTTGTTAATATTTTTTTAGATTTGCCATAAAACAGCAAAAATTTACCATTTTTGTAAATGACAGCAAAATCCAACATTTATAATCTTATAATCATCAAAATAATATATTTATCGAACAATATCATTATATTGGAATAATGTAATATTTAAGAATGGTGAAGTATTTGTATACAAACAAAAGTTTTATAAGTAGATGAACAGGTCCTAAAAAATAAATTATTTTAAAATTACCAAGCAGTCTGTTTTCTTATTATATTCTTTCATACTCACACAAGCTTTTAAAGCTATTCAGATAGGCTGTGGATAACTGGTGTATTATAGTATTTGAAACTTAATTCGTAAACAAAAAAGAATTAATTGATAAAAAGAAGCCAAAATTAAATTTAAAGCAACATTATTTTAAAAGTGGCACCCCTTTTATGTATTTGTCTTAGACAAAGTATGTTAGGAAAAGAAAACTACTATCCATTTTTTACAACAATTTCGTTAAAAGTTAAATTTTCTTTTCTCAGAAAGTATATGTCACATATCAATAAGATGTTTGTAGGTGTTAGAAAAAAACCTTGTGGTTCTTATGCTATTAGTTTTCAGACAAAAAAGTATTTTGTTTAAGATTTATATAAAAAGATAGCGAACTATGGTTTTTTTGTTTATTAATAGAGATAGCGTCGCTTTCTTTTCGTTAAATTAACACTATTCATAATATATAGATATTATTTTCTTCAAAAGATTGTTTCTAATTTTTAACCATAAAAGTGCAATAACAAAAAAAAAACCGTTTGTGCAAACCGCTTGTCACTAAAAATCTTTTTTTTGTTACAGTATTCTTATTGTTAAAATTAGAAACAGTATTTTAAAGAAAATAATGTTTCATGTCTACACATGAAAAGTGTTAAATTACCGAAAAAATCTCTATTAATAAACAAGAAAACCTAGTTCGCTATTTTTTCATATAAATCTTAAATAAAACACTTTTTTATCTGAAAATTAATAGCATACGATCCACAAGGTTTCTTTCTAACCCCTACAAAAATCTCATAGGTATATGGCATATACTTTCTGAGAAAAAAAACTATTTAACTTACTTTTAATGAAATTGTCCCTAAAAAAAGGGTACCTTTTATTACGTCAGAGGACTCTATAAAAAAAATGAGTAGTAGTATTACTTTAGTTTCTTTCTAATAATAGCGTAGGTATGGAAAACACCAAAGTTGAATGCGATGAATAAAACTATAATCTACTTGAACACATTCTACGTAATCAATGCTACAAAATAAATTCATTTGAAATTGCCTTTAAAAGTAAGCAACTTGTTACGTGATTTTTAAGAAAATGCCTAATCATATTTTATACTGATTTGGATTTTCTGTAAAGTGAAACCTAAAATAAGTTTATCCGATGTATACTAAAAGTATATATTCCATTCAATTTTTGGTCATAGAATCCTAACAATAGAATTTTCAATAGTTTCAGCAACTACATAATTCTAATTATAATCAAAATAAGAGAGATATATGTAAATAGATAGTGTATTTAAATACGCTCTTACATATTTATTGTGGACATGTAATGAAAGAAAAAAGATAATTTCTGTTAAATATTAATGTTTTTATTAGTATAGTAATAGTAATTATTGAATAGAGGAATATTATGAAAAACATACTAAAAATGAGTCTGTCTATACCTTTTTATTGTTCGACGCCCAATTAATTTTCAATTCGAAAGCCTTCATTTAATTGAAACATTTCAGTGTACAACAGCATAACACTGTTGGACTGTTGTGTACAAGAATTGGGCGTAAGCGAAAATATTGGAAAAATGTTTTAATTGGATTTATTTAACAAATACTCGTGTCTTTCAAATTCTTCCAATCTACTTCTGGACATTCTGCAAGTGAATTAGCTACATCTTTAGGGGTATATACATAATTAATCCTACTTAAAACTTACCGTATTATTTATAGAATTACCTATAATTACAGCTTATTATTTGCCTAGAATTATAGAATTATAGAATCATTAGGTTGAATTAACACGGGTATTACATCTTTAGTATACCCATACCAATGTATTTATTGCTATTTTTATTATAATTTGTACTTTACTATTTATTATTAATTTTGTAACTACGTTTAACCTATAGAGTAGTGCATGCGAAGCTCGCAAATTGCTAATTATCATTTCATTAAAGTTCATTACATTCCTTCCCCAATTGGCGGATTAAAGTTTTGCTGGGCTCTAGACAGATTTTGCTTACAGGATCTCCTCTTCCATACGCTCTCACTCTCTTTGTTTTTTAATCAGATTATATAAAAAGTTATGTGAACAACTAATAAGAAATAAAAGGAACAAATTATAATAAAATTAATAACGATAATAAAGTTAAAAAGAGGAGAGGTTGTCCCCCCCCCAACGCTGAAGTTCTTGGACCAGAGGCAATTGAGTTACAATTGCAGAAAAGTGCCAATTTCTCACGAGTGTGAAGAAATTGCGCCATGAGACGAAGTCGAAAAAGTGTGAAATTGCTGTTTTTGCACGCGTTACACATTATACTCTATCTACGACCACAAAAAATTAATAAAACACCAAAAGCTAAGAAAAATATTTAACCTAGAATTTAGCATTCAAATTGTTTGCGTGAAGCCTCTGGCAATAAATTACGGGATGTAATGTGAATTGCTTTCATGATGTTTGGAGTTGTACAAACGTACATTCCTTTTTTCCATCATCGGATTCACGCATGATCAATCTAGAATTTCGAAAACGACAAAAGTAAATATTAAATTTTTAAAGACAATAGTAATACGTTAGCAACTGTATACAGTGTACAGCTTAACAATCATACGTATGTACTCGTTTTCAAAAGTAATTTTTTATAAACAATCACAATTCAATTGTCAAGGTTATTAAACCCTTTGCTGCGAAATGTAAACATATTCTGACATTGCAGGTATTGTGGGTGACAAGGTAAGAGAGTTTTAAGTGTACCCATCGCGCATGCGCTTGTGAATTATGTAGCAAATTATAAAAGCTTTCATCGTTTTTATTGTAGTTTAGCAATTATAATGAATAATATTATATTAACAATTATACAGTGTGTCTACGGATTGGGTTCACAAGAGGGGAAAAATTTTTATTTTTAGTTTTATCGAAAAATGTCAGTCTTGATAAAAAGTTTTGCTTGTTGTAAGACCCCAGAAAAATTAAAACAAATTCACGTTTTATTTTACCTGCTTCATTTTATAGTCAATTTTCTGTGAAACCATATGAAATTTTGCACTAAGTTTAAAACTTCAACAATAAAGCACTCGTGTAATTACAAGTGATTATTTCATTCTACTTCGTTTTTGACCAATCGCAAGGCTTTATTTTTTGGATTACAGCGATAATTCGATAATTTTTTATTGTCCTTTTCAACTGTTTTTATCTTCGTGACAACGCTGAAAACTAGTGTCACATGTGTCCCATTTTTTACTTTCATGTCAAATACTAATCTTTATGTTAATAAGTAGATGCTTAAATAAATAACTGTATCATGAAATAATCTTACCGAATTACATGCTCGTGCTTCTGAAATTATCTGTTGTAATACTCAAGTTGATTAAAACGCAACACTCGTGTCATTTTTTGGCAAATTTCCCTCCGTTGCACGTCGGGAAATTAAAACGTCAAAAAATGACACTCGTGGTTGCTAATCAACGTTCGTATTACAAATCGACAATTTCGAAGCACTCGTGTAATTACAAGTGATAATACCTCGACACTTAATTTTGAACGGCTAGATCGTTGATTTCTAACACGTGCGTCCTGGAGCAATTTAATCATTTACAGCAGGTATGTCAGATACGGATGTCAGTCAGTAATGTCAGATTTTTACTGATACATTCCTATTCATTGTTCACCACCAAGTGCCTATATAGATAAATTTTAAATATTCATACAATATTTCCCTTTCCTAACATACATGATAAATACAGTAATCAAAGGGACGTTTCTTATGGAAATTGGATCCCGATCAAATTGACTGAAATTTTGGCATGTTGTAGTTTATATCATCCTGATCAAAAATCTCCATCGCTACGAAACTCTAAAATTAATAGTTTCGGAGTTACAGAGCACAAAAGGGAATAAAAACTCATACTTCGGTTTATGGATTTTTAACACGTACAGCCTCGGTAACGTCATTTTTTGTGTATATTTTTTATTTTTGTTTTGATTAACACATATAATTATGTTGTTTTGTCTTCGTGTATTATGTGAAATTATACCAGGTGTCCCATTATATTTTGCCCTCTTTATAAAGCTATATAACTTTTGAATTAATTAAGACAATGAAATGCGGTGTTCACTAGTATTCTTATTTCTTTAAGTTTTTTTTGTTGAGTATCTGTTTTTTAACTTGCAGTTTAATCGGAAATGACATTGCGTATTTTTGGGGATGGGGCAACTTTGTGATTTCAAATGGAACACCCTGTATATTTTTCACAGTTGGAAAGCCCATTGTTTCCCCTTTCCGAAAGTGCCATACCTGTCATGGTTATTACACAGAGTAATGGCTTTATAATCTTTTAAAACGAATACCGCATGTTATTGAATTGCTACGAAAAAAGAGCTGTCTTTAACAGTATTATCCCCGAGGTGTTAAGTAGAAGCTATGGCAACTTGGTAAAGCGAATAAATAAATGGATCCAAGTGAATGGACGGCATTTTGAACATCTTTTATCACTAACTAATGTTTAGTAATTTGTTTATTTCTTAAGTGTTTAATGTTTAATAAGTATCATGTTACCCTTTGTTAGATCGAGTTTCATATGCACATTTTTAATATCAGTAATTGAAGTAACATGTAATTGTCAATAAGCTAATTTGACGTTTAGACTGATGTTTTCTTTTATTTTCATAGTCTACTTTCCGAGTCATTATATTTTTTCGTAGCATTTCAATAACATGCGGTATTCACTTTAAGAACGTATAAAACCATCACCCTGTATAAAAACCATGACAAGTCTGATACTTTTTGAAAGGGGGGGGGGGGCAATGAGCTTTCCAACTGTGAAAAAATATGCAGAGTGTTCCATTTAAAATAAAAGTTGGCCTTTCCCCCGGAAATACGCTACGTCATTTCCGGATAAACCGGAAGTGGGTAAAAAGACAGATACTCAGAAAGAAACTTTAAAAACTAAGAAGAAGACTGGTAAACACCGCATTTCATTATCTCAATTAGTTCAAAAGTTATATAGGTTTATAAAGGGTCAAAATATAATAAGACACCCGGTATAATTTTCACATGATTTACACGATGCAAGACAACACGATTACCTGTGTTGACTAAGACAAAAGCAAAAGATATACACAAAAAATGACGTTACCGAGGCTGCACCTACGTGTTAAGCATCTATAAACCGAACTATCAGTTTTTCATGCCTTTCGTGCTCTGTAACTCCAAAACTGTTAATTTGAGAGCTTCGTGGGCGTGGAGACTTTTGATCAGGATGATATAAACTACATCATATTAAAATTTCAGCCAATTTGACCGGAATTCAATTTCCATGAGAAACGTGCGGGGTCCTTTTAGAATAAATATGAAGAAGTATTAAAATGCTAATAACAATAAAGATATTTATTTAAATAATCTGATTGTTTCAATTGGGTATTTTAAAACTAAAGAATAAATTGAAACACTAAGAAGTGTAATAAAATTAAATAATAAATTTCAAAAGCATTTTCAAAACCATATACGTCACAAGCATCGGACGCTAGCTTTGGAATGGCTAGGATCGGAAAAATAAAATTTAAACTTTGTTTTAAAATACTTTACAATAAGTGAAAATGAAGAACTTCATATCTTGAAAGCAGCAAAGTTTATTATAACCAAAAAATATTCTCTAAATCAATCATATTTATATATTAACTGAAGGCAAAATCCATTACAATATACATTTAATATAGAGTTTAAATAAGGCTATCTTACAATCACAAAATAAACCACTTATTAATATAATAACTGAAATGCTTGATATAATTTCGAATCGCCGAATATACATACCATGTTTGGAACGTCAAATACACTTATTACAAGAGGTGGAATCCCTCAGGTTCAGATAGATTTTAGTAAGATCATCTAAATGACCGGTGTCATGAGAATCAGGGGTGTTCCGCTACCTAGATACCAAAAACAAACATAAAATATCAAATTATCAGCTCTAACTAATTTTAACTGGCATAATTCGTTTAACCGTTGAAAAATCAACGATTCCTTTCTGGTCGCGTCAGCTATCATTGAAGTAAGAAAAGAAATCTATTAACAAAAGTTGAACTAATAACACCGTCGACAAACCGCATACATACTACTCAGTCGTGCATACCACTCCGCATTATTTGTAGGTGCACGCGCACTCAAATAATTACATTAACTTATGCCTTCGTAAAAGCTGGTGAATTTTGAGAACCACTGAATAAGTTTTGATGCCGTTTTCACCATTCCATAGCTTGTGTCTTGGAGAAAGTTTATATATATATATATATATATATATATATATATATATATATATACAGATTGTTCAAAAAGTCTTTCGAGAGTTGAGTAATGAGTAAAGTGCAAAAAAATAATTAGGAAACATGGCTCAGAGACAAAATGCCTTATACTTCGGAAATGGTAGCAGATAGAAAAATCCGGAGTGGCAGAAATGTATCTCTTAAAGATTACTCACAATGAACATTTTTCTAATCATTATTTTTTCGGAGAACTCTTCTCCCCATAGAATGTTGTCCTATTCCGCCCCTGAATGTAACACCGGTAATTTCAGTATTTCTTTACATTATCAGTTGCTTCAAGTATAATCTGTAAAAATGTGAAGCTTGTAGTTTACACGCCATTCAAGAGATATACAGCCGTAATGATTTTTTAAAGAAATGCCTCCCTCTGCGACCGCCTTGGGTTTTCTAGGATTAGAAATATGAATTGGAATTAGAAAAATGTCTTATAGAAAATATCTGAGTGGCAGTGAAAAACGCAAAAGAAATCTGACAAAAAAGTAAAAAACTACCTAAAACTACCTCGAAAATATTAATGCGACCGAAAATATTAGAAAGAAGAAACCGACAGTATCAAGATGCAGAACCAGATCAGCCTTGTACGAGTAAAATCGAAATAAAATATCACTATTTGACTTGGAAAATATAAAATCTTCACCTCACATTACTGATAACTAAAATTTTAAAGAACAAATTGATCAAGTAAAATGATTTGTGATTGAAAACGGGCACTATAAACCTAAAGGACCTTTTTTGAAAAAATAGTGACAGAAGATCTTTCTCGAAGACATATTATTTTATTATTTCTTAATCTGGTTTAAAAATAGAAAGCACTTGGTTGTGCTATTCTATATTGCTTCAATTAGCAGATTGCGAGCCTTGCAGATTATTCGCAGATAGATTTACAGATAGATTAGATAAGAATTTACAAAATGTTTGGATAGAAGGCTATGATGATTGAAAACACATCTGCGACGCCCTAGAAGCACACGAGATATCGAAGATTCACTTAGATTCATGTCTTGTATATGAACAGTGCCGTTTATATGACATTCTAGATGAAGAACACCAGTACGCGTGGGGCGCCAAGTAGTTAGAAGACTCCCTTGATGTTACTCTGAGCCTTTCAATGTATAATTTGGCCCAATGTATAATAAAAAATAGACAACAGCCACTATCAAAGTGAAAATTTGTTTATTTCTTAAGTGTTTAATGTTTAATAAGTATCATGTTACCCTTTGTTAGATCGAGTTTCATATGCACATTTTTAATATCAGTAATTGAAGTAACATGTAATTGTCAATAAGCTAATTTGACGTTTAGACTGATGTTTTCTTTTATTTTCATAGTCTACTTTCCGAGTCATTATATTTTTTCGTAGCATTTCAATAACATGCGGTATTCACTTTAAGAACGTATAAAACCATCACCCTGTATAAAAACCATGACAAGTCTGATACTTTTTGAAAGGGGGGGGGGGGGCAATGAGCTTTCCAACTGTGAAAAAATATGCAGAGTGTTCCATTTAAAATAAAAGTTGGCCTTTCCCCCGGAAATACGCTACGTCATTTCCGGATAAACCGGAAGTGGGTAAAAAGACAGATACTCAGAAAGAAACTTTAAAAACTAAGAAGAAGACTGGTAAACACCGCATTTCATTATCTCAATTAGTTCAAAAGTTATATAGGTTTATAAAGGGTCAAAATATAATAAGACACCCGGTATAATTTTCACATGATTTACACGATGCAAGACAACACGATTACCTGTGTTGACTAAGACAAAAGCAAAAGATATACACAAAAAATGACGTTACCGAGGCTGCACCTACGTGTTAAGCATCTATAAACCGAACTATCAGTTTTTCATGCCTTTCGTGCTCTGTAACTCCAAAACTGTTAATTTGAGAGCTTCGTGGGCGTGGAGACTTTTGATCAGGATGATATAAACTACATCATATTAAAATTTCAGCCAATTTGACCGGAATTCAATTTCCATGAGAAACGTGCGGGGTCCTTTTAGAATAAATATGAAGAAGTATTAAAATGCTAATAACAATAAAGATATTTATTTAAATAATCTGATTGTTTCAATTGGGTATTTTAAAACTAAAGAATAAATTGAAACACTAAGAAGTGTAATAAAATTAAATAATAAATTTCAAAAGCATTTTCAAAACCATATACGTCACAAGCATCGGACGCTAGCTTTGGAATGGCTAGGATCGGAAAAATAAAATTTAAACTTTGTTTTAAAATACTTTACAATAAGTGAAAATGAAGAACTTCATATCTTGAAAGCAGCAAAGTTTATTATAACCAAAAAATATTCTCTAAATCAATCATATTTATATATTAACTGAAGGCAAAATCCATTACAATATACATTTAATATAGAGTTTAAATAAGGCTATCTTACAATCACAAAATAAACCACTTATTAATATAATAACTGAAATGCTTGATATAATTTCGAATCGCCGAATATACATACCATGTTTGGAACGTCAAATACACTTATTACAAGAGGTGGAATCCCTCAGGTTCAGATAGATTTTAGTAAGATCATCTAAATGACCGGTGTCATGAGAATCAGGGGTGTTCCGCTACCTAGATACCAAAAACAAACATAAAATATCAAATTATCAGCTCTAACTAATTTTAACTGGCATAATTCGTTTAACCGTTGAAAAATCAACGATTCCTTTCTGGTCGCGTCAGCTATCATTGAAGTAAGAAAAGAAATCTATTAACAAAAGTTGAACTAATAACACCGTCGACAAACCGCATACATACTACTCAGTCGTGCATACCACTCCGCATTATTTGTAGGTGCACGCGCACTCAAATAATTACATTAACTTATGCCTTCGTAAAAGCTGGTGAATTTTGAGAACCACTGAATAAGTTTTGATGCCGTTTTCACCATTCCATAGCTTGTGTCTTGGAGAAAGTTTATATATATATATATATATATATATATATATATATATATATATATATATATATATACAGATTGTTCAAAAAGTCTTTCGAGAGTTGAGTAATGAGTAAAGTGCAAAAAAATAATTAGGAAACATGGCTCAGAGACAAAATGCCTTATACTTCGGAAATGGTAGCAGATAGAAAAATCCGGAGTGGCAGAAATGTATCTCTTAAAGATTACTCACAATGAACATTTTTCTAATCATTATTTTTTCGGAGAACTCTTCTCCCCATAGAATGTTGTCCTATTCCGCCCCTGAATGTAACACCGGTAATTTCAGTATTTCTTTACATTATCAGTTGCTTCAAGTATAATCTGTAAAAATGTGAAGCTTGTAGTTTACACGCCATTCAAGAGATATACAGCCGTAATGATTTTTTAAAGAAATGCCTCCCTCTGCGACCGCCTTGGGTTTTCTAGGATTAGAAATATGAATTGGAATTAGAAAAATGTCTTATAGAAAATATCTGAGTGGCAGTGAAAAACGCAAAAGAAATCTGACAAAAAAGTAAAAAACTACCTAAAACTACCTCGAAAATATTAATGCGACCGAAAATATTAGAAAGAAGAAACCGACAGTATCAAGATGCAGAACCAGATCAGCCTTGTACGAGTAAAATCGAAATAAAATATCACTATTTGACTTGGAAAATATAAAATCTTCACCTCACATTACTGATAACTAAAATTTTAAAGAACAAATTGATCAAGTAAAATGATTTGTGATTGAAAACGGGCACTATAAACCTAAAGGACCTTTTTTGAAAAAATAGTGACAGAAGATCTTTCTCGAAGACATATTATTTTATTATTTCTTAATCTGGTTTAAAAATAGAAAGCACTTGGTTGTGCTATTCTATATTGCTTCAATTAGCAGATTGCGAGCCTTGCAGATTATTCGCAGATAGATTTACAGATAGATTAGATAAGAATTTACAAAATGTTTGGATAGAAGGCTATGATGATTGAAAACACATCTGCGACGCCCTAGAAGCACACGAGATATCGAAGATTCACTTAGATTCATGTCTTGTATATGAACAGTGCCGTTTATATGACATTCTAGATGAAGAACACCAGTACGCGTGGGGCGCCAAGTAGTTAGAAGACTCCCTTGATGTTACTCTGAGCCTTTCAATGTATAATTTGGCCCAATGTATAATAAAAAATAGACAACAGCCACTATCAAAGTGAAAATCTTTAAAGAATTATTGAGTAATTGACGAAATATCCTGTCTTACAATAACTGCTAAATAAACTGAAAGGCCACGTCAAATGTATGAATCCAAAAATACAAAACGAGCTCATTTCTGTCTTGAAAGCCCCGCAGACAAAAAAATATTAACCGTGCCGTTTTATTCTATTATATTCGATACCACTCAATATATCAATACGGATCAGTTCTGTGAACTCGTTACTGTGTGATTGGAAAAGATGAAAATGGTACACCAAAAGCGCTTGTAATCAAAGAGTCATTTTTAGGTTTCCATGCAGTCCTAGACCAAACTACCGTAGTAATATACGATAAGCAGAAATTAAAATATATGAGACCAAAATATTCTTCTAAATAAGTGTCGTGGCTAAGGATATAACGGTGCAAATAGTTACCATGAAAGGTACTTATGATGTAGTGCAAAAAATTATAGACATTGAGCCAAATGTCCACCGTGCTGCTCATAATTTAAATTTAATAATTAATGATGCAGTAAAACAAATGCAAAAATCTTTGAAACACTTCAACAGGTCTTTAAAATTTTTGGAAATAGTGTCAAAAGGTGGCATATCTTATCAACTTTTATTTACGATGAGAATAATCAGTCTTTGGACGCTATGACATGAACGAAAGCCAATAGTACGGCAGATAAGTGGCCCATACACTGATACACCCGGAATTCTCAAGAGCTCGCCAGAGGGAGGTAAGCGTCATTTTGATGAAATATGCGAAGATGAACGCTTAAGGATCCAGAAAGTTTGTTTAGAGTGAACATATTTTTTCTTGTATTGGACATGATCATAAATCAATTAAGATCTCGCTTCCTTTGAATGAATGAAATGGTCTCCAATTTCAATGTGTTGCATTCTACCTAATTGCGAAATTTAAATGAAGCAAAACTAGTGCAAAAGGCTAGAGAATTCGCAGATTTGTACAAAAATGATATTATCTGTGTCATGAGATTTAATATTATTTTTAACTATTTCCGTCACGACAGATAGTGTTGAACACTCATTTTCTAAATTAAAATTAACAAAATCTTACTTGAGTTACGTGAGACAACAGAGGTTGCGCAATCTAGCCATACTAATCATTGTTTAGTTGATTTATTTTATTTAAATTACTCACTCGCAAATCAAGACCTAGTCGCTTATATTTTGAAAAGCACCTTTTCTGTGTCAACTTGAGCAACTCTTTACCTTCATTAGTTTGATTAGCAGACAATTCCCCATGTAGCCTATCGTGCGAAGGTCTCTGCATAGAACATAAACCTCTTTATCCACGCAATTATATGGATTATACAGATTATACATAGTATATGTTTTCTTGTAAAAACGACTTCAAGAAACGAGTATTATTTCTGTTCAACAGAAAGTAGTCGCGTTGGACATCTAGTTTGGGTAGACGGTTGTTCCTACAGAAGTACGTACTTTTAGTATCTTATTCATCAGGAATATAAACTGTCAGTAAAACATTAAATTAAATCTATATAAGAAGTGGATTGTTTAAAATTTTGCTTTATGAGAGTGCCCCATAGGTGCTCAAAGGAAAAACAAATGATATAATATTAATATTACTAAAAATTGACTGTAACAAATTTCTCTGTGAACCCGCCCAACCATCGAAGAGAGTATTTTCAGGCTCCTACATCGGTTTGTAGTATCAGTTCACTGCAATATCATTCACTCCTGGATTATACATTTCTTAAAAACTGCTGAGGCATCAAGTCTTTTTATTATAAACGATTTAAAGTTCATTTAGTTTTATTTCACGAATTTATTTCATGTCAGTCATGCAGTTCACATTTAAGATCATGTAGTGTATTTATCAGTGGCGTACGGTGAGAATTTAGGCTAGGGAAGCAACCACGATTTTAATTTTAATATACCTAGGTACAGGCGCGGATTCACGGGGGTGAAATTCCCCTCCCAAATTTAGAAATAAGTATACATAGAATAGAAACATATAATGTTTGTTTAATTATTATTTATTAAAACAATTATTTTCTAAAATTTCCCTCTCAAAATAATTCTCTGGATCCGCCCCTGCTAGGTACAATAAAAAAACAGTGTTATAATTATTAAGCTTAAAAGTTTTTCAAAGAAGAACTTTTACACTTTATACTTATGCAATTTGTTGTCTATTATTTTTTTATTTTAGAAAACTACTATCTATTTATACTGCAACTCGATTTTCCGGTCTTAGCAAAATACCGATGCAGGTTTTAATCTTCGTTGTTAAATTTGAAAGTTCTGGTTTTGATCCGCCTTTCTTAATAATTTGTAATTTCTCTCCAAAACTTTATGCAGAAAATTCTTTATTAATAATTTACAAGCCGAACAAAAAAATCGTTCCGATTCGGATGTATCGAAAGTACTCGAACCTTCCACCGAAGCAGCTGAATTTGCAGTCGTGACGATAATGCAATTTTAAATTTGCGTACAGAGCAAACTAAATAGAATTATCTGTCTTTTTAAAAAAATCCTGCTTATACAGGGTGTCGCAAAATTAGCGTATTCCGAGTTCAGGGTGCTGTAGGGGGCACCCTCTGGACCAGGAATAAAATTGTAGAAAAATGTTTGTAATCACTCTTAAGAAGGTATAAGCATTTTAACTTTGTTCAATACGGCAACATTGCAAACTGCATTTCTCACCTTTTCCTTTTCAATTTGAAGCGTTGCCAAGACGATGTTGAAAAGTACTTACCTTGCGGTCGAAAGTAACAAGAATCGAGAATGTTCTGCTGATCAACATGATACAGAGAAATTGTTTTGAATTGATCAACACTTTTACGTAACTTATTGATTAATTTATTTATAAATACAGGGTACCTAATTGTTAAAAACAATTAGTAAAGAAAATGTTCAAATCTTAATGATAATTATTATTAAAGAAGGTGTTCAAAATTTCTGCCGCCTGTATTTATGCAAACTTGGGCCCTTGTGGTAACATTTTGTGTAGCTCGTTCCAACATTTCGGCATTGATAGCTCCAGTGACAGCAAAAATTCGATTTAACAGATCATCAGCATCTTCTGGAAGCGTTTCATAGACTCTTTCTTTTACATACCCCCAAAAGAAATAATCCAGCGGGGTTAGATCAGGGCTCCTGGCGGGCCAAACAAAGGGACCATCGCGGCCTATCCATTTATTCTGATAGTTTTGGTCCAGCCATTCTCGCACAGTTCTTTCCCAATGTGGTGCAGCGCCATCTAATTGGATCCACATATCCCTTAGCAAGTTGAGTGGGAGATCTTCAATGAGTTCTTGAAAATCATGCGTCAGAAAATGCCGAAAGTTTGTGCCATTAAGCCTGTTAGGAATAATGTGAGGTCCAATTAAATGTGATCCCACAATGCCGGTCCAAACGTTAAACGCGTAATGGACTTGGTGCCCCCTGTTGTACAAAAGGTGTGGGTTTTCCTGGGCCCAGAAATGTAAATTATAGCAGTTAACAACTCCGTCCTGCGTAAAAAAGGCCTCATCGGTCCACATTATTTTACGAATGAAGTCAGGATTTTGATTATTTTGATCCAATAACCATTGACAAAAATTGACCCTTGGTTGGTAATCCCGCTCTAAGAGAGTGTGCACCTAAGGATTTGATAAAATAAACTTTTGAAATACTGACACTCATCTAAAAAACCTTTTTGAAATGATAGGGGTGCCACCTTTCACTCTTCAGCACCCTGCCCACTACTGAATGATGAACATTCAACTGGCGACCCAATTTCCGAGTACTCGATCTTGGTTCGTCACGTGCAGCGGCGAGGATCTCCTCTTCCATATGAGGAGTCCTCGTAGTTCTCGGACGTCCAGCGTTATTTCTTTTAATTTGAAATTCACCGTTGGCTCTAGCCCGTTCATCCAGACGACGAAACACTTGTGCACTTGGATGACGCCGGTTAGGATATTGTTGGGCGTACAACCGAGCAGCTACCACTGGCCTGTTATTAGAAGCCCCCAATAACAGATACATATCTGCGTATTCGATATTTGAATAATAATAATCCATGTTTAACGAACCGAACGAACGTCTTGACAGAAGGTTGACAAATTTTGTCAGATTAGAATTTATTGTTGACCATCGTATCCATAGTAATAAAATAATATTCAGCCATGTTGCCATTCCTTTTTGAAGAAAAATTGCAAAAGTAAAATTTTTATCTACTCCAAGATGAAGCATTTTTTCAAGTAATCTTTTTTGAATTATTATTTTAACGAGTAGCCTAACCATAAGTAGAAATAAACGCTAACATTCATTGCTTTCATTTGAAGAAAACATGATGCAAAGTTTAGACCTTGAGTCCTATAAATTTTGGTAAGGGGGCTCCTATATGTTTTTTATTATTTTTTTTCTTACTGCTCGAATGATCCGCTACAACGTTCCGAACTCGGAATACGCCAATTTTGCGACACGCTGTATAAATTGAAATAGTAAAATGTGACAAAATACAGTTTTATTCACAGATTTACATTGCTTAAGTAACATTAAATTTAACAAACACTAAATCGAACAAATAACCAAATTATAATACATAAAGATTTGGGCATGAAGCACACTAAAAATAACGGCCAAACAATGCTAACAGCATCGTCCGTGTCGCCACGCCCGCTGATCCACGCCAAGGCTAAGAGAAGAGCAGTTATAAGCAACGAAATCAGTGCTTATATGCAGTGTATGTAACACATTTGAATCGGTATTACCTTTCGGTGCTAGTTTAATGAGCCTAATTTAAAATAGTACTCTAAATAATTATACATTTTGTTGTACGGAATTGATATTAAGCTTTAAGTTGATTAAATATTACAAATTTAAATAAACGATAACCATAATTTTATAAAAATATTTTTGTTAGCATTGGTTTTTATTTTTAATAAATTCTTAAGGGAAGCATGGCTTCCATTGCTTCCATGGACCGCACGCCACTGGTATTTATGGGATGTTTCATATTTATACAAGTTTCCATCAATACCACTTCCACGCTAGTTTTCTCAAGCACCTAAAGAAGCAACATTGTCTATTGTCGCGAATCACCATTGCGCCAGTATGAATATTATAATATTGGGTGGTATGAATAAAAACGAAGTACTTGCTGCAAGTATTAGCATTTTCTCCGTAGTTACTACAACATTGAAGTATACGCTAATTTCCGGTAGCGCCTGCTTCATTTTCTATATAAAATTCTTCGGGGGAAGTAGACACTACATTATATGAAGCATTAACTTCTATTATGTAGTAGCTTCTTCGAAATGTACAGTATTCACTCCCATGACCTTCAAATTGAGACAAGTGTAAGGGTAGTTGCTAGTTCGATAAATCAATTATATCTATCGGTATTATTATCAGTATAATCAAATGTCTAACATGTCTTCAGCTGAAGAAATTAGCCAACAAGGATGCAAATTTTACTGAAAATACATACTGGATAAAAGAATGATACCGGTTATTAAAACAGCAAGACACAGCAATGAAAGAATTAACAGGGCACTTTAACAAAACTACAAAACAAAATGTGAATATTAAACAGATTAAGAAAATTATAAAAATGAAAAGCAAAATTAAAAAACCATCGAGTTAAAAACAATAGTTATTTGGATCACTAGTCCAGAAAATGATATTTTGCGAGTGTGAGTGGTATTGCGTAGCCGAGGCGTCTAGCCGAGGCGGAGCAACACGAGCACTCGCAAAACATTTTCTGGACGTGTAATCCACAAAATTTTTCATGCCAACAAATTTAAATCATTTTTTAAAAGTAAAAAAGTAGCGAAAGTAAATAACTAGGGATTTAATTTTTTGTGGTTGGTACCTACCTTTCACTGCACATTTGATTTTTAAATTTCGAATTAAATTGACATTTCTTCTGAAAATAATTAATTTGCTAATACTAAACGAATTATGGAAACGCCAGCTCATATAAAAGAAGCAGCTGAAGCAGCCATAAAGAATTTATTACCTGCAAAATCTGCAACTCGATATTGGAAGGCTTATGACGAATTTAAGAAATGGTGTGCTAGCAATAATACGAATAATGTTTACAATGAGTATGTTCTACTTGCTTATTTTGATGAGAAATAAAAAAAACAATTCTGCAACTCTATGGTCCATATTTTCCATGTTGAAGTCAACACTCAATATCAACATTGAAACTTATTCAAAACTAATTGCTTTTTTGAAAAGAAAAAAAGATGGTTACTTGCCGAAAAAATCTAAATGTTTAGAGATTGAAGACATTGAAAAATTTATTACAAGTGCTCCCGATGAGGATTATCTATTAATGAAAGTAAATAACTATTATATCACTTGACTACTCATGGTTTATATTACAATTGTGATTTCAGACAGCATTAATAATTGGTACAAGTGCAGCTTGTCGTAGATATGAGCTCAGTAAAATGACAGTACATGATGTTAAAGATAGAAGCGATGTAATTATTATATCAATTCCCAACACCAAAACAAAACATCCCAGAAGTTCTTGTGTTACTGAACCACTGTGGTTAAACATAATTAGGAAATACATGTCTTTAAGACCATCTGGCACGCTCTTGGATAGATTTTTTCTTTACTACAAAAAAAACAAATGCAGAAGACAGCCTGTTGGCATTCATTCTTTGGAGACATGCCTGCTAAAATAGCAACATTTTTAAAACTGGAGAATCCGAAACAGTATACAAGCCACTGCTTTCGAAGGAGTAGTGCCACAGTTTTGGCTGGGAATGGAGCCGACATAACAACAATTAAAAGGCATGGCGGGTGGCGAAGCAGTGCTGTCGCTGAATCATATATCGAGGATTCCTTAAAAGGAAAAATTGCTATTGCAAACCAGTTAAGAGGACACCAACAATTACAGCCACCTCTCGATATCCCATCTACATCAAATTCAAACCCCATCATCACTAACATCCCACCTACATCTAATATAGATTTTATGGATACCAACACCCCATCTACTTCAACAAACATTCAAAATTTGGAAGTGCATTCAAATCATTTGGCCACCATACCAAGCATCAGTGTCTCTAATTTGCAGAATTGTACTTTAAATTTTAATTTTAAATAATATTCCTTTTGTATTAAACTGAAAATATAAGTTACCTAGATAAAAATCATGCTCATCCATAAGAATATTTATTACTTAATAATGTTACTTTACAATATTACTTTATTTGTTAATGGATTTGGACTGAATAATAAAATGGCATTTGTATTGTTTTGTTTTACGTTTAATGGTATGTAAGTAGAGATCTGAAACTTTTGTAAACACTGATGTCCATGTACTCGACACACATTTCCACAGTCCATACCTAACCTAAAAAGCAATTACATTAGTTGAGATTTGTATAGCAGTGTTAATTGTGGAACTTACGTTGACATTACGATTACATCTGCATGAAGATAAACTGAAAATATTGTTTATTCCCAGGTTTTGTTTGTTTATTTATGAATTGCCTGGTTTTGATTTCTCATTTATGTCAAAATTGTCTAACTTGTTGACATTTAGAAAATTAAGAATCAATGCTGCCACCCCACTTCTAGTGAATTTTTAACAAATGTCACTTTTGTAAGTACTAGGCCGGGAATTTAATGTTCCCGGCGGATTTTGAATCCTGCAAAACAGTCGATAATGGCCGGCGGTATGAAAAACAAATATTTTATGATTTGTGGAAATAGTGTTAACAAGAAAAATAAGTTTTCTCTCAATACTTGTGATTTTCTAAACCAGTTCGACCGTTTGACGTAACCTAAGCTACATAAATTATTTACTATGAAAACTGGACACTCACTTCATAGAAAATAACACACAGAAACCGCAACAGAAATGCGTATATTATCTCTTTAATAGAAACTTTAAATCAGATATTGCAGCTTAAACTACAAGACTGGTCCCTTTGAAGGTGTTAATAATACTAACTAAATATTATATTGAATTCTGTAACATAAACTAAAATAACATATGTGGTTACATTCGTCACACTGTATCGGCATCATCCAGTTCGCCCTGTCGAAACAACCCAACAAAAAACACAAGGAACTGGCGGTCGATGCGGTCAGCTTGCAGTTCGGGTGTTCACATTCAGTTCGGCCTAACCTAACCTAAGTCTAAAATTGTCTCATGACTTTTAACTAGCTCGGTGTTGGTTGGAATTTTTATTCCGCACGAAACGAGAAGGTTTCAGGTAGACTTCCGTCGGCAAACGAAACGTGTCGTACAAAACAAGATATCACCAAATTTCTTATGAGCAAATGTATCTATTATTATCATTACAAGTAATCACGAACATCAAATTCGAGTAATTTATAATGAAAATGATATTACAGTAGCTGGGTCAACTTTACTAACAGGCGGCGACGAAAATACCTAACAAATAGATGATTTATGCTTTACAATTTAGTGTTAGATATATTATGCATAAATAATTTTTCCCACTTACTGATGTTTATTTATTCGCTGAAAAGTGATTTTACCAAAACAATGGTAAAGACCATATACTGATGTTCTTCAATTTTCACTGCCGTTTTCTCTCTTTTATACTATTGAAACATCTTTCGTTAAAGTGATCTAATAGATATTTCAATGGGATTTGGTGCAGACGTGTAAAAACAGAATTGTTAAGTTCTTCGCATGTAGTAGAGAATGTGAGTCAGTAATTTTGTATGCATAGATTGCACCCGAGACCTTATCAACAACTTTAGACACCTGCAGTATATCCCAAGATCAACACCAACCCCGACTTGCATTCCAGGATCACTTTTACACAGAAATATCAATTAATAAATCTAATCATAGCTTAATTATTAGGTACTGATCATTTAGTTCATAGGACATATTAAGTACTTATTTATTTAAACTTTGATGAACTTCATACCTAATAAGCTACTTAAAAACACTCCCATTTGCTGTTTATATGACAGTGCATCACTTTTGGTTTTATTTGATGGTTCCAGAAACTCGTTAGCTAGCCACTACACCAGTGGCGTAACTACGTAAGATTACGCGCCCCTGCGAGATATACGTTTGCGCCCCTCATATACAGGGTGTAACAAAGCTATAACAACTAATCTTGTTTTTTAAATGGCATTGATACTTTTTTATGCATTTCTGAAAAGAGTCTTTTTTTCACTATTTATTAATGCTAATTTATCTTTACAAACAAAGTTAAAATTAAAAAATATTTTTAGAAAAAAAAACTCATAATTCATCAATTAATAACGAGAACTGGCTTGTAGCAAAATTAATCTAGTAAGACTTGATTATCAGTTTTGGTTAAGTATTCTATAGAAATTTCACATAAACAAAATGTAACAAGCAAACAAACGCAAATAAACAAAACGAGTCCATACGGTTTATTATATCCAATCGGTAACCAGACCCATAAACTAAAGCTTGTGCGGGAGGGAGGGGGCGATTAATATTATTACGCAGGCCCATCGTGCGGCTGCAGCCGACTTATAGATGGTATAGCCCAAATCCCACATTTGTGTTACAGATAAGAAAAAACTGCAGAACACCTTAACCAGATTTGCCGGTCCAGGGAGTCGAACACGGGCCGCTCAGGTGGGAGTCTAGCATGCTAGACACTATACTATGAGCTATAAACAGCAGAAAATTTAGATATTATCCATACATTATGTTTCTCGAATTTTAAAGAAACTAAATAAAGAGGATTTTGTCAGAAGGTTGGAATTTTGCGCAGATGATATAAGATATAATATAGATATAATATGGATGACAATCTTGCTTTTAACATTGCGTTCTGCGATGAAGCAACATTTATGCTGAACGGTACGATAAATAGACATAATAATTTTCGGTATTGGTCGAACGCAAATCCAGGCTGGACGGAAGAAGGACACATACAATACCCGCAAAAAGTCAATGCATGGACAGGTTTTTTTCTTGATAAAACTCTTGCCACTAATGGATACCTTGAGTTACTTCAAAATCATGTCATACCCACAATTACTGCAATATTTCCCGGTGAAAATGGAGGTGTTGACAACATAATTATCTTCTAACAAGACGGCTCCGGCCCCGCATTTCGCAGCACATGTTTGGGTGTACTTCGATAACATTTGTCCTCACAGATGGTTTGGTATAGGGGACCGTTCCTATTTTTTGTTGACTAATTTTCCTCGGCTTTTTCCTAAAATATTTTTTCTAATTTTAACTATTTTTAATTATGATAAAATAGCATTACTAAATAGAGAAGAATAAACACTTTTCAAAAATGCAAAGAAAGCATACGGATGCCGTTTCGAAAATTAAATTTGGTTGATATAGCAACACAACAAAAGAAAATTTTGCAGCTAATTTTCTGGAAAATTAGCTGGAAGCGTTTATAAGGAAAATATGTGCTAAATCATTACAGCTACCTCCCATTACGAGGTTTCTGGTTATATTAGTCACACCCTGTACATACACTATAACCAGCCAAATCTGGGGGAATCTCCACTCTCAGTAAAGATTGTTATCGTGCCAAACATCGCTTTGACACGGGGCCCACGGTTTTAATTTTGCTCCGCTATGAGGAATTACCACCTCGACAGGGGATCGAACCTGTAACCCCTGGATTATGAACAAATATACAAAATGCTAATCCACCGCGACCGCCAAAGCGTATAAAATCATGTCATACCCACAATTACTGTAATATTTCCCGTGAAAATGGAGGTGTGACAACAGAATTATCTTTCAACAAGACGTAGTGTATAGACGTAGTATATAGATAATGTTTTTCCTAACAAATGGATCGGTAGAGTGGTAGACTAATTTTTCTCGTTTTTTTCCTAAAATACTTTTTCTAATTTTAACTTTTTTTCGTTATTATAAAATAGCATTACTAAATAGAGAAGAATAAACACTTTTAAAAAATGCAAAGAAAACATACGGATGCCGTTTTAAAAATTAAATTTTGTTGAAATAACAAAACAAAAGAAAATAGGAACAAACCAAAAACGTCACAATATGCATTGAGATAAATGAAAAAACTTTTATATTTAACATTTGTTGGTCCTTAAATTAAAAAGTTACAACCATTATTTGCTACTTTTTAAACTCTGTATACAATTATAATAAAATATGCAATACATAATAATAATTCATTGCCATAGAATAGTCCCTAGAATGTTTTTTACCTCCAATGGTTGTTTTAAAATTTCTATTTCCAACAAAATAAAATTTCACGAAAGCAGCGCCCTTCGGAGGGTTGCGCTCGCCCGTGTCGCAGGGTCTGCGGGGGCGGTAGTTACGCCACTGCACTACACGTGTTTTCTGTTAGACCTAACGAAAAGTAGTTATGTATTTTTAATAAATCTAAGTGCAATTCTTTTTTTATTGCGTATGTGGGCCATTTTCAAAGATCTTGCAACTGTAGTACACGAAGTGAAGCTGCTGTAATACCAACTTCGCTAATGTTGAAGTGAACAATGCAATTTTCGTTAAAACTGTAGTATTTACTAAACAAAGTAGGTATACTTCGTGATGTGGTAAACACTTAGATAGTTTTCACAAGAATGCTATTCACTGTAATAACTTCCGGAAAATAGAAGTATCTACTTTGCATTTAACTTCTTCAGTATTGAAGTAAATGCTACGTAGTAAATACTAATACCTGTAGTATTAGCAAGTACTTCGTTGTTATTCATACCACCCAATGTGTTTTTTTTGCTAATTAGATCAGTACTGTTGGAACTGATCAATAAACCCTAGAAAGGGACCCGAGCTACTGGTTTTCTTGACCGATAGTTCCCAGACCAGTAGTTGAGGTAAACTAATCACATACTATAGAACCATAAATAACCACGTTAGAAGGAATAAATTATATAAAAACAAGAATTTGGAATTGCTTTAAGTAATGTTAGAAGCCTTAGAATTATGTATATTGCTTAAAGTCTTAGAGTAAATGTAAATGCTTATTTAGATAACTAATAATTTACAAGCATATCCCTATTTGTAATATTTGAAACCGTAAAGTTTCACAATAAACTACCGAGGATCTTCAAGACAACGTCAAGACTCATTTAAATGCATTGGCGGCAAGATTTTATGAAGAGGGTATTGGAAAGCTTGTCCACAGATACGAGAAATGCTTCAATCTTTATGATGAGTATGTCGACAAGTAACCATAAGTATACAGAACTTTTAGTAATAAAATGATTTTTTTTATATACATTTGTCTCTTATTTATAGCCTATCGGAGGTTGAAAAAAAATGACCCTCGTACAAACGAACGTATCGATTGAATGCTGGACGTATCAACTTCAGAATATTTCAGGTTTTCCAAGACTACTTGAGTATGATATAATGGATTTTCGATTAATTTCAAGTCGTGTTATAGAATTGTCGAATTTTTAAAAATAACATTGAGATGAAATTTCAAACTTTGTTTACTCACCATTGCTGCCACCATAACCAACTTTCAACAACCTCGTCGGGCATCATATTAACAATACTTATTTTCTTTTTTCTATTTACTTTTTTCAAAGCTATTGCTTAAGAATCATAATTCAAGAACGTGACGACAAGCAAATAATAAAACAATAATAACTTTTTTATAATAGAAGCTTTAACCTCATACCTTTAAACACAAAACGCAATTTTCAATTTTACATCTACATCCAGAAGCATGACGACCACATAATCCGACTCCGATGCGAACAAAAGTAATTATACAATCTCAAATTCACACAAAGATGCCGACCTTGTTTATAACTCGATCTGAGCTATAAAATGCCCCCTGAAGAAATTATATAACGCTCCTGTTTTCTCACTCTGTTTACAAAAGAAATATTCCCTCTGTTCTTATAGGTTTTATTTTATCATTTACCTTACTTTCTTTGTTTTATTTTTAGCAACTTCATTTACAATGCCTATTTATGTTAATTATAGTCTTAAATCAAAATAAGAACATAAGATCTGTAATTAAAAAGTCACAATTGAGCTGCTATCCTGTTAATTATTAATGTTAATTCAGCATATGTATACGTCCCAATGGGGGTTTAGATTTCTGGATCGTCCAATTTGTAACTAGTATGCACGAAAGATTTGTAAGCATGATTTCTGAAACTCTTTTTTAACAAAATTCGTGACAAAATTGTTTAAACAAAAGTGTTAAAACAGAACGAGTTATATAAACATGTTAATGAGAATCTTGGACAACACAAAAAAGAAACCATAGACTATTCTTTAATCGAAAATATAAGCTGCAGGACGATCTACATTTTTTATTTTGGTTTAATAATAACTAGGGAAGACATGACGGTCAAAAGCATTGAAGGATTTCCCTATATACAACATTCGATGTGTGATTACAATCCTTTGGATTTTCATGAGTGATTATTTAAATAAACGAAACCAAACATAACCAGTTGAAAATTCTAAGCCTAGCACTCCTCTCTCAGCTTACCCTCCTCTCTTCTGACCTATATTCCTCTCTGGATTACCCCTCCCTGTCGGTTTATTCTACATAAATACATACATACGGAAATTCTACCTCACGAAATGATAAGAATAAAATCAAAAATCGATCTTGTTTAAAACATTCTTGAAAACGTCTATTAGTACATTTTCAAAAACATGGCATAAACATAGTGTTGGCAAATTTCCTGCCTTTTATACAAACAGTATGAAACTACTCTGAATAAGCAATTGCCATCAGCTATTACTTGTATAATTCGTCTGTTCATAATTTTCAACTATGCGAATTTTATCTACGCTTATTAATGGTGGAAGTGGACGGCTGCATCACCCCTTATATTTATAAGCGAAGAGTACTTACGAAACTCACCACCGTGGAAGGTGAGAGGGCGCCCCTAGCGAATGTCCGATTCGCCCGTCTCAAATTAAACATTTTAGAGTTTTTCAAATTAAAAATATAAACATTAAAAAAATATAAAAATTAAGTAGTGTTGACTAATCTACACAGCGAAAGACTGTGTAGATAAGTCTGTTTTTGCATCACATTGTTTACTTACCTTGAACTCCTATAATTGTAAGTACTATTTTTCACCATTTTATAATGTATTCAATTCTTACTCAAAACAACGGTTTATCATAATTTGGTAGTAGTCATTTATTTTATTTCGTTCAAATATTATATTTTAGAATTGGAAATCATGTAATTAACAAGTAGCTCGGAAAGCGAATTAGAATCAAAGATAAAAACGATTCAATATCGCAAGAAAAAACAGAAAACCTGCATAATTTGTCAACAAGCGGACCATTTAGTTTCAAGTGCTCCAAAATCATTCTTAACATTTAAAAATAGTGTTCAATTAAGGCTAAATGTAGATCCTGGTCATAATGAACTTTTAAATAAAGTTCTAGGCATTATTAATTCCTCTCAAAGTCATGAGTTAGACTGGCATCAAAGGTATTATTCTAGTTTTACAAGTAAAAAAATATTAAAACTTTTCCAAGTAAATATAAAGCAGAGAATTTGTTTAAAACTTGTGAAAGTCCTAGAGACGAAATTTTGTTAAGGCGCGAAAAATTCGATGTTTCTAAATGTTTGTTTTACCAAAAACGATCGAATAAACAAAAATTATAACAAGTTTTAATATACGACTGTTATTATAGAAAATAAAATTAAGACAATTTCGACAAATAATACAACAGTACTGAAACGTATAGGTGATAGCGACTTAATTGCGAATGAAATTAAATATCACAATTCCTGTTTTTTTTTAAGAATGGAAAATAATGAGTAAAAAAGTAACGAAAAGTAGTACCACTACCAAATCGCAAACTGAAAGTTTGCCAAATAATTTAAATAGATTAATAAAAGAATTAGACACGGAGTTGACAAAAGGAAAAGTATATTCTAGTAATGTTGTGTACAACCGTTACTTAGAAGTTAGTGAAAAGGAAGATGATACTTTATGTCGTCCATATCTATTTAAAAAACTAAAATTATATTATGATGCAGAAATTGATTTTGTAAAGCCGAAAAATCCGAATGAGCCTATGCTCATCTTTCCTAAGATGACAAAGAGTGAAACTTTTCAACAGATAATTGAGATCAAACAGAAAGATGATCTGCAATCTTACGATTTCTTGCAAATTGGTTGTTCTGAAATATCTGAGATCGTCAATCTCTGCAACAGCATTAAATATATGTCACAAGTAAAGGGATTGGACAACTACAAAGATTTAAGTAGCAATAGTTTTAGAGAGTACATTCCAGATAAACTGTTTTTATTAATACAGTTGCTAGTCGAAGATTCAGACGATGAAAGGAAAAATAATGTTGTTTTGAATATTTGTCAAGACATAATTTACTGTCATTCCAATTTTAAAAAGCATACTCCAAAACACGCCGCTTTGGGTTTAATGGTTCATCAAGAGACTAAATCAAGAAAAATCATCGAAACCCTTCATTCCTGTGGGCATTTTCTACCTTATAGGGATATCATGAAAATTAGAAACTCCATTGCACAATCTAAAATTTTACGAAAATGAAAAACATTATTCCATCACAATTAGTAAGAGGAAGATTTATTTTAGAGGAAACTCTTGGTAACGGTTCAACTTAATATTAACTACAAATTGTAGTAAACTGTGTTTTTTGGCTGTTTATCACTATTTATTGGCTTTTCAAACATTCTATACTTGAAACAATCTTGCTTTCTTTTTTTCCAAACTCTTATATTACGTATGTATGAAAAGACATTCCAAATTGCAAACATAAATAGAACGTATAAATGAAACGTTGCATGTATTTACGAAGCCTGTAAGTAGTTGTGCCACGTGCTATCACAGCGCTTCACAAAGCAATCGATATCTCCAAAACTATTAAACATAAGTTTATAATTCTTTTTTAAAAACTTTTTAAAACCTTTACGATTAATTCTTCCGCAGCATGTATAGGAAAATTTCCAAAGATAAGAAACTTTGTCACTTAATGTAATTTACATTACACGAAAAGCTAAATTTCAAGTTCAGGCATATTGTTTAAATTAATTAAACAAATTTTATTAATCTTAATTTATATAGTTAGAAGTGCTCATGTTTGAGCATTAATTTAAAAAAGAACTACAACGATATCGCAATTAGTTCCCAAGATATTGCGATATAAATATTAAAAAGTGTGGATTTTAAAAATTGTCGATTTTTATCTAAAATCACCCCTACAGCACCCCTGCACAGGACGATTTTTTGACGAATTGTCGGAACTTCTTCCCCAATACATAGGCTATCATATAAAAACATCCATACATTTTTGCCTTTCAGTTCATACGGGAATCACGATAGCTGGTCGATTTGCTTCTACTAGCAGTTGCAATATTATTAAATATTTGAAATATAAAATGTTATAAATTTTAGATAAAGGTTAATTTATTTTGTTTAAGGTAGAAAATCAATGACATCCCCAGTCAAGTAAACATCCGTATTAAAACTTTTTTCATTAAATTTAAATTCCGCATGAAAAATCGCCTTATATTTTAAAGATCCATTATTATTAAAAAATCGGTAGTTCTAATATTTTACTGACAAATGTATAGAAATATTGGTCTTGTCTTTGACTTGCTTGCTAGGAAATTCCTCGAAATGTGACAACTCGGTCGGCTTGTTTACATATGACATGCGTTTCGAAGTTAGCTCAGCTCAAATCACAGCAAAATACCAAACTGAGTGAGCCTGAAAAAGATTTAGAAACCTCAAACGCAAAAATTCTGAAAAAGAACGTGAGCGTTTTGCAAATTCTATGAAATTAAAGAATTTTAGTGCATAGACTTTTAAACGAGTTGAACATTGTTCAATGTCAATCAAGTGATTAACTTTCATTTACAACAATAATAAGTTATTTATAGTTTGGTTCCAATTAAACGTAAAAAATCAGCTTGAAGCCAGAATCCAAATCACACGTGCAACAGCCGACGGCGATGCTGCCACTCGTGGTGTATTTTGCTCAACCGAAAGTTGGACTTATAAATACAATATCTAAACACATAGATGGTAAAAGATGTTGATTTTCACAGAAATCTAATCAAAAAATATTCAATTAATATTGATGATGATTTTCCATAACGATGTGCGGTTGGTAAGATAATAAACTTTTAATATGTTTGTGCCTCAGACATTGTCGGCCATTAGAATTCAATATCCTATTGCAAAAATGTCACATTTCTTTAATTACTTTCTCACCTTCTAGACGGTAGAATCTTTTTCTCGCGGTTAATCAATTCCTCGTACTTTTATTAACAACATATCCAATTTTCATCAACTTATACGATCGTAAAGTTAACTCATTTTCTACCTTAATTATGGTTTTACATTAAATTATATTTTGAATGCAAATCCATCTAGAAGAATGATCGCTTCCGCGGGAAATCGAAGCCTGGACCACATGTTTGCTAAGTCAGGCCTCTACCGTTCAGCTATGTAGGCGTCTTGAAATGTATTGGTTATTCTCATTATATGAAGTTATTAAAAATTGTTATTTCAACTAACGTAAAATTGATTAATTTTTTACATTATTATATAATTGTTAATATAATATTATTCATTATTATTGCTAAACTACAATAAAAACAATGAAAGCTTTTATAATTTGCTACATGATTCACAAGTGCAAGCGCGATAGGTACACTTAAAACTCTCTTTCCTCGTCACACACAATACCTGCAATGTCAGAATATGTTATTTCGCAGCAAAGGGGTTAATATCCTTGACAATTGAGTTGTGATTGTTCATATAATATTACTTTCTGAAAACCAGTACAGACGTATGATTATTTAGCTGTAAGTACTAAATAGTAGATTGACTGAAATTATACAGATTGTAAACGTATTATTACTATAGTCTTTAAAAATTTAATATTTACGAGTATAAATTCTAGGTTAAATATCTTTCTTAGCTTTTGGTGGTTTATTACTTTTTTTTTGTTGTCGTAGATAAAGTATAGTGTATAACGCGTGCAAAAACACCAATTTCACACTCATGAGAAATTGGCACTTTTCTGCACTTGTAACACAATATACTATTCTAATGAGTTACGTCAGGACCAATTAAAATTAAGAACAAAATGCAATACTGCAGTGCATAAGGTATAGAAATGTAATTAACACTGTTGTCTTTCTCAGAACATTCAAAAAGAAAGCGAGTCAACTATCTTTACATAATAATTACTCTTCAAACATTGAGGCGTAAGGAAGTAAATACAAAAGAAAATATATAGATATATTATTGACGATCGACAAGTATACCTTACATGCTTATTACATGATCGACTGGTAGATATCAAGGTGTGAAGGATTTTCAAAGTGAATATGTCCGATTTGAATAAATTAATGAAAGAACGTAGAATTTTGTTGCTTTAAAGTCGTAAACATGTTTTTTGCAAACGTTTGACTTGATAGTGATGCTGAGAAATTTCTAGTTTCAACTACATACCAGGATTTTCTTGCAAGTTTTTTAATGAACTAAGACCCTTGTTCTATTTTCACTCCAGAAATCTTGCAGCCGAAACCTTGTCTCCAACTTCCCATTCATGTATTGACCTATTAAAAGAGCTTATTACTGTACACTTGTACCTAAATGGTTACAGAGGGACTAACTATGCATCTTTAGATCCCACTAAGTTTGCTTTCGAGATGAATGACGATGCACAGTCGGGCAAGAAGCATAAAAACCTGGCAAAAAATATTTGGAGTGCCTAGATGAATAGTTATTGTATGAAAAGGTTTTTAAGGATTATAGACGATACAAAACATTGTATAAAATGTACATGGGTGGTTCATATAAGATGACCCTGTACCTTATCTTGGAAACTGTTGCAGTTACGAAAAATGGTTAAATATCAAAGTTGGTTGGTAAAACAAATTTAAATTTTTTAATATTTTTGTATATACAGGGCGAGTCGTTTTGTTATGACTACTATCAACTTTTTTATTTTAAATTGAACATTCTGTATATTTTTATAATTCCCCATCCTACACTTTATTGTAAATATTTTTGGTAAACATAAACACCGGAAGTCGCGCAGTTTTTGAATAAATTTAATTTCCTTAATCTTTTTCTAATGCAGCATTTAAAAAAAATTAATTTGCCTATTGCAACTTATATGTAACTATTATAATACATGATGCTTATAAATACCTAAGTCAACGTTTTTTATAAATGTATTGTTGAATAATATACAGGGTGTAGCAGCAGCAATAGCAAAACGACTCACCCTGTATAAACAAAAATATTATAAAATAAAAATTTGTTTTATACTAACCAACTTTGGTATTTAACTTTTTTTCGTAACTCTTACAGTTCCCAAGATAAGGTACAAGGTCATTTTACCTGAGCCACCAAGCAATACTCTTGAGGAATTGCTTGTATTGATACCTTGGTCCACAATCTTTGGCTTCTTACATTGGAAGGTCCAGCTATTGAAGTGACCTCTGTTTGAAGTGAATCCTGTTCGGAGAAAATATTAGAGTTTAGAGGTGATATGCCAGTTTTTTGAAAACCTTTCAAAATATTTGATGGTATGAAAGCTAGTGGAAATGCCTTGCCAATAATCTCACAAATATCATATATTTTCATTGGAATGCCAGGATGGTTTGTTATCCACTCATCAGCAGTTCGATTATAATAGGACTTAAATGTACCAAAACATGCAACATCTAGACTATCTAGAGGTTGTATCCGGTGACTGCAGTGGGGTGGCAAGGTCAATAGAACTATTCCATTTGCTTTAGCTTTATTCAGTTCACCAACGCTATAATGACTCTGATGATTATCTAAAATCACTAAAATCTTTTTGTTTACGGAGCAGTTGGTATATTTAATAATGTGGTTTATACATTCCAAAAATGCTGCAGAAGTCATCCAGGCAGATTCATGGGCAGATCCTCAGGATCCCGGCCTGGCACCATGAAGCATATGATCTTTGAATCGTTTTCGTGGAAAAATCATGAAGGGGGGAATAAACGTAGCAACAGCACATATCACTGCACAAAGTGTTACTAATGTGCCGCGTTCGGCAGATGTAACTTTTCCAACTTGTTTACAACCAGATTGTGCAATAATTTTTCGGGGTTTGTGCACAGTGGTTACCCCGGTTTCATCTAGATTGTAAACTTCATTTGGGGTAAAATTATATTTCTTCATTGTTTCAGTTAAATTTTCAAAAAACATATTGACATTATGCTTATTGAAGCTTGTAGCTCTAGAGAGACTTGTAGCCTCTGGCTTTCGTAAGTTCAATTGGGAATTGCGTTGTTTAAAGCTATTAAACCACTCCTCTCCGGCGTATCCCTTTTCGTTCCAGGAATCGGGTAGTAACTTAGAATTAGCGATGCCAAAATCATACGAGAGTTTACGAGCATCTCTTTTAGTTAACCCATAACACATGCGAGAGGCATCAATCAAATACTGTGCCAACAAAGCTTCTTCGATTTCAGAAAATATAGTTTTAAAACCATGCGTTTGTTGAACACTAAAATTTTATTTTTCTGCTTCCAATAGTTTCATATATTTTTTACTCTTCTCTGTAACGCTGATTTGGAAATGGGATAAACTGCAGCCTGCCTTAGCTTTTTTTTTAACCATTTACCACCTGAAGAACAGCAGTTTTCATTAAGTTTTCTTTTTCAAGATGAAGAATAGTACTTTCTTCATAATGCTGCTTTAGCTTACCTCTTGGCCAGTTAGGCATAGTAAACTGGACCTGCAATCATAATTATAGTAAAAATACTAATTGAACTCCAAAGCACATTTTTGATATTCAGTTCCAAAGATCAAAATTAAAACTTGAAATAATCAATTTCCCACTATGGACCAAAATTGTTTGTCCCAGTATAGACCAAGATTTTTTGTCCCAGTATGGACCGGTATGAATAAAAGTGAATTTTAGGTAATTATTGCATATGTATGCAACCCACATTACAGCTCTACACATACATCTTTAGCATAACATATAAGCTGTGTTGTGGCTGAGTAAAAATTTCATAACCTTGACAATAAAAAAGTTATATCGTAATTTATTTACTTTCAATATAAAAATCAGGAGCTTCACTTACCTTACAAAACGATCCACAAAATGTTATACCAACAAATGTACCTCTTTTTCAGATTTTTTTATTAACAGTTAAGAACACACTCTCTCTAACTACAAAACAGACACCATATTGTTAGTGCCATACTTATTACATGTCCCACTATGGACCGTTTCCCACTATAGACCAGTTTCCCCTACAATTATTGGATTTATATACTTTTGTTCTAAATGTGTACACTTGGGCAAGATTTTTTTACAGTGTTGAAAACTCAGATATCTTGCGACTACATTGATGTAAAATTTTTATCCCAGAAGTACCCGGAAGCAAACTTAAAGTTTAATTGAAATAATGAAATGTACTTGAGAAACGGTTTTTTTAATACATGCGGTATAATTTAAGAAACCTACATAAAAAAATATTTTGAAAAACATACACCTATTAAAATAAAAAGAACATACCTCCAGGCACAGCATCCATATTGATTTATATCCAAAATCTATTTACTTTTTACGCAACAAGCAATCGAATTCACTGTTTATTCGCAGGTGATAGATATAGCTAACGTATAATAAGGAACATCAGAACAGACGACTTTTGCCTGACGGATAAGAAAGGTATGTTGATCGAATAAAGAAATAATTGCGGAAAACAATGCGTCGGTTCATTGTCTTCGGCGTTGCAGTGGCCACTTTGATATTAACGCAAATTTGTAAAATGACCTTTTGCCATGTTTCGTTGTTTCCTGCCCCTATGGGCGATGTCGTTTTAAAACCCAGTAATAATATGCCTATTATTCCGGAACGATTTGTCATTAATTGCTCTTGTAAAAGTTCATAATAAGTTAAAAAAATATGTATTTGAAAAAAAAGGAAATTTATTGTACAGAATTTTGCAAGTGTAACATAAACAAAACTTGTGAAAAAATTACATATATAAAACAGTATAGTGTTTACGACCACCGATGATTAAAAATTCAAACTTTGATTACCAGCTACATAGACGTTCTACAGTACTTCTCGCGGCTAAAATCGATATATATTTTTTAATTTTAAAGATAATTAGAAACGCTAAACGACGTCTAAATCTCTAAAATGCAGCAATTTTTCTTTATTTGAAAATTACGAACAAAAATGGTGGACACCTAAATTTTATAAAGAAGAAATGTTATTTCATTATTTTAGTTATAACGCACTTACTGTTAGAGATACGAAAAAATGTTGTAGAACATTTGAATTACAAATAAAATTTGGAATCGATCAAAAACAAACTACATCAAATTCGGAGCAGCCGTTACGGAGATCCAACAATTTGTCATTTTTTTATTTAATCCAAGATGGCGGGTTAACGACCATACTCCGGCAAGTCCAGCTCACGGATTTCGGACCTCTGTACAACCCCAAATAGGATTCTGAAGTCAAATCCCGTATACCTTTAGGTCATCAAAAACCCGGTCAGGAGAAGGACTATGAACAATATACAAGTAGAACAACAAATTTCTATTTTTTTATTTTTTCAAATAGTATATTAAAGAACAAGTTTTATACGACATGATTTATTGCACGAATGCTAGTTTAAAAACGACCGCGTAGCGGGAGTTTTTTAAAGCAGGAGTGCAATAAATGTCTTATAAAACGAGTTCTTTATACTATTTTTTGTACTTTGCACCTCTTTTTTACTAATTTTATCCGTTTTAAAGTAAAAATTCGCACTTTTAAAATTTGGGGAATTTTATCGTGGTTGGTACCAACAATTGATAAATGTCAAATTTTTACATTTGAAAATTCAAATTTTAATTTAACAATTATTTTAATGACATTTCATTTGTCGTGGTTCATGACTGACAACCTCGAAAAACTAAATTACACTAGTTCTAATTCGAAACTCAAATGAGCTAGTTCAGCACTACTCTCGGTTCTGAATGACTCTTGATATAAACGCAAAGTACAAAAACACCTATTTTAAAGCGTAGAAAATGCTTGACTTCTGTTAAATTATCTAAAATTAAACAGGTATATAGTTTAAAGGAGTATCACTACCATATATTATGTAAAATACACTGAAATAAGTTAATAAATCTCAAATATGTATAATATGCCATAACTACAGAAAAAAACTTGAGAATTATAGCTAGATACGCCATGCATCCGCGGTCCGTCTGTAGTAGCTCTACCGTTACCTCGTTTCATCAACACCTCTGCGTTTAATTTGGAAAATAATTTAATAAATTGCTACTTTTTTATATTTCCATTTTGACAGGTTTACTAAGTACATATTTTCCAGTTCAAAAAAAAAATTAGCAAACTATTATTTTTTTCATTGAGCAACTGTTATATTATTGTACTGCATGCATTGACACTTTAAAAGTAGCCATAAATAATAGACTTTTGCACTCATAAAGCACACCTGGTATTGTCACAAAATATCAAACTCGCTCGTAAAACACTTATAATAGCTGTTGATTGAATAAACAACTTTATTAATGACATACATGGTTAATTTTAGCCCTACCCGTTAATTATTCTTTCCTTTTCAGTAATAAATGATTTTTAACTGTTACTTTTTCCCGACGATCTTTATAAATATTAATACATGTTTGTTAATTTGTGAACTATTGGCAAATTTACATGCTATGGACATGTAATATACTCGAGCAAATGAAAGGAAAAATGTAGGGGTTAATATCAAAGATAACTTAGCTGTTGGTTCTTAGATATCTTAAATATTTTTGGAACTTCGAAGAATTGCAGAAGAACCATATTCTACCATTACGATTATAGAAATCGAAACGATTAATAAGAAAAAAGTTTATAATTTACTCTATAATAAGAATAATAATAGAAAGTTATATATAGATTTCCTGATTATAACATATCCGAAAGCGAATACATAACGTTACTTTTAATATTTTATATATTTAATTTATTTAATTTATTTAATTTATTTAATTTATTTAATTTATTTATTTAATATATTATTGAAATCTGAACTGAATGATCTTTTAGTTATAGATTTCCATCAGTAGCATGTTTCCAATCTTTTTGTCGGTGTTGAAGATGGTGTCGATGTTGTGTTTTCTCAGCACTCTACTTATTTTGTCCGTGGTCCCTTTGATGTACGGTAAGTGCGCTTTGGATACCGATGTTTCTTCTTCCTTTGGCTTTGGGTCCCTTGGTGTTAACGCTTTCTTGATATTTCTGGACGAGAAACCATTTTGTTTTAATGCCAACTTCACCTGTTCTAGTTCTTGATGTTTATTATCGTTATCAGTCAATCGTTGTGATCTGGTTATTAATGTCTTGACTACTGACTGTAGTTGCGCTGGGTGGTGATGTGACTGCGCGTTCAGGTAGCGATTTGTGTGAGTTGATTTTCGGTATACTGTGTATCCCAGGCTGCCGTCTTCCTTCTTGATTATAGATACATCTAGGAAATGTAGTTGATTGTCCTTTTCCACCTCCATTGTGAATTTGATCTTCTGGTGTATGTTGTTTAGATGCTGTAAGAAGGTCTGCAGTTTTTCTTCTCCATGGGTCCATATAATAAAAGTATCGTCTACGTATCTTAGCCATAGTTTAGGTTTGTCACTTGCCGTTTCTATTGCTCGGACTTCTAATTCTTCCATGAATAGGTTCGCTATTACCGGCGATAAAGGTGATCCCATAGGTGCTCCTTCTACTTGTTTGTACCGTTGATCTTTGTAGATGAAGTAGGTGTTGTTTAGGCAGTGTCTTGTTAACTCGATGATTTCATTTGGGACTTGGTATTTCCGTTGTATCATATCTACTGCTTCTTTTACTGGAACATTCGTGAATAAAGAGGTTACATCAAAGCTTACTAGCAGATCTCCTGGTGCCACTGTTATGTCTTTTATACGCTCGATGAAGTGGCTTGCGTTCTTTACGTAAGATTCGGCTTCTTCAGCATAAGGTTGCAGTTGCTTGGCCAGGAATTTCGCTAGAGGTTGCAGTGGTGATCCAATGGAGCTTACGATGGATCTTAGTGGTACACCTTCCTTGTGGACTTTTGATAATCCGTACAGCTTAGGGCATGATGACGACTTCTCCTCGGAATTAGTTGTAACTGTTGTTCATGACTGAAACTGCAGGCTTTTATTTTGGCTTTAGTGGTCTTTTCCAAGTATGTTGTAGGATCCGTTGAGATTGTTTGGTATCCAGGATCATTTAGTAAGGTTTCTATTTTGCTTTCATATTCACCCTTATCCATGACTACGGTTGCGTTGCCTTTGTCTGCTGGTAACACGATTACGCTAGTATTCGCCCGTAGGTCGCGTAACGCTTGGATTTCTTCGTGGGATAAGTTCTTCTTCGGTGGCTTGGCTGTTCTCAGTATACGTGACACGTCTTGACGTATAATTTCGGCGGTATTTCCTGGGATCCCTGTTATTGATGCTTCGACTCCGCAAATAATGTTTTCTATTGGAATCCGGTTTGGTGCTACTGCATAGTTAAATCCTTTCGATAGCACGCTATGTGTCGCTTCATCCAGCGGTAGATCTGAAAGATTGAAAACTACCTTCTTTGGTTCAACTTGGTGGTTGATGTACTTCCTGGGCTGTTGTTCGGCTTGTAGCTTCTCAAATTTCTTCTTCTGTTTAGAAGTTGTCAAATTAGCGTCAGTTTCTGCTCGAAACTCCGTGAGGTTATCTAGTGTTGACCATAGAGCTGGATGAATTGTGTTACTTAAACGTAGGTGTAACTGTAGTAGCTCGATGTTGATACGATGTAACACATTTCCAAAAAAGCCTTTTTGGAAATGTGTTACATATTAAATGATAATAATACAATGAATAATAGAAATGACATAAACAACTTAAGTACTATATACACTTTATTAATAAAATTCAAACCTGGTTTAAAAATACAAAAATAAAAACAATTCTCGGTAAGATAAAAAAAGGTAGCCACGTATTAATATTTGGAGCAAAATAAAACATTTGACATTTCCCTCCGGAATTCAAAAAACATAAATGTTGTGTAGTGTTAACGTTGTTGTTATTTTTGTAGTTATTTGTTAATAGTAATCTCCATTTCTAAGTAAGTTTGTATATATTTTAAAAAAATTTTGTTCATTTATCATTTACATATATGTTTTAATAGGCTTTGACAATGCTGAAAACTATTCAGTGAAATATTAGCAAAGAAATAAATCGATTACTGAAAACAGACCTTCACCCATTAATTAATTAATTAATTATATATATATATATATATATATATATATATATATATATATATATATATATTTACAACATATAATACATAATAGCAGATTAATACTCTTTATAAAAGTGACACATCTATTATACAACACTTTTACGCAATAATAACGATCTATTTACATTAACAAACCTTAAAGAATCACATAACCCGTCGATATACACATTTGAAATTATACATAATTGAATTACATCACAACAAAAACTTTCGAACAACTGGATGTTACGTACACTTAAGTAATCGGTGAGTAAGCTGTTTGATAATAAATAAAGAAACATGTATTATTTAACCTTATTAAAAAGTATACACATTGATTATATAATCCATGACACACCATAAAATAACTTAAATTTATTTTTAAACTGGAAAAGTTGATAAAAATATTTCAAAAGTGTTAGTTTTTAGCAAAGATTTTAGATTTTCACAAAATTTTTAAAATTTTCCAAAATTTTGAAACTACCATCCACAGCAATATATATATATATATATATATATATATATATATATATATATATATATATATATATATATATATATATATATATAATAAGAATAGAAATATTAATGCGCGTAAAAATATAAGTACATAACAAAGGGATAATAATGGGCATTCGCGCAATAGAGTAACAAGAGAAAGTGAGTTGCAGCCGTATACACGTGTTTCGCACTTATTAGTGCTCATCAGTACGGCATAGCAGATAGAAAGCAATAAAATAAAAGCAACAAACTAGAAACGATGTACAATACAAAGTTTCACGGATAGCAGCCAACCACACATTTGCAGTATCGGCTCGAAGACACTGAGTTTTCAGTGCAACAACAAACGTCACTACGGAGGTGGCTATAGCCACTACCGTGAGACAACCTAATCCCAAGAAATATCAATAAGAATAGAAATATTAATGCGCGTAAAAATATAAGTACATAACAAAGGGATAATAATGGGCATTCGCGCAATAGAGTAACAAGAGAAAGTGAGTTGCAGCCGTATACACGTGTTTCGCACTTATTAGTGCTCATCAGTACGGCATAGCAGATAGAAAGCAATAAAATAAAAGCAACAAACTAGAAACGATGTACAATACAAAGTTTCACGGATAGCAGCCAACCACACATTTGCAGTATCGGCTCGAAGACACTGAGTTTTCAGTGCAACAACAAACGTCACTACGGAGGTGGCATTAATATTTCTATTCTTATTGATATTTCTTGGGATTAGGTTGTCTCACGGTAGTGGCTATAGCCACCTCCGTAGTGACGTTTGTTGTTGCACTGAAAACTCAGTGTCTTCGAGCCGATACTGCAAATGTGTGGTTGGCTGCTATCCGTGAAACTTTGTATTGTACATCGTTTCTAGTTTGTTGCTTTTATTTTATTGCTTTCTATCTGCTATGCCGTACTGATGAGCACTAATAAGTGCGAAACACGTGTATACGGCTGCAACTCACTTTCTCTTGTTACTCTATTGCGCGAATGCCCATTATTATCCCTTTGTTATGTACTTATATTTTTACGCGCATTAATATTTCTATTCTTATTGATATTTCTTGGGATTAGGTTGTCTCACGGTAGTGGCTATAGCCACCTCCGTAGTGACGTTTGTTGTTGCACTGAAAACTCAGTGTCTTCGAGCCGATACTGCAAATGTGTGGTTGGCTGCTATCCGTGAAACTTTGTATTGTACATCGTTTCTAGTTTGTTGCTTTTATTTTATTGCTTTCTATCTGCTATGCCGTACTGATGAGCACTAATAAGTGCGAAACACGTGTATACGGCTGCAACTCACTTTCTCTTGTTACTCTATTGCGCGAATGCCCATTATTATCCCTTTGTTATGTACTTATATTTTTACGCGCATTAATATTTCTATTCTTATTGATATTTCTTGGGATTAGGTTGTCTCACGGTAGTGGCTATAGCCACCTCCGTAGTGACGTTTGTTGTTGCACTGAAAACTCAGTGTCTTCGAGCCGATACTGCAAATGTGTGGTTGGCTGCTATCCGTGAAACTTTGTATTGTACATCGTTTCTAGTTTGTTGCTTTTATTTTATTGCTTTCTATCTGCTATGCCGTACTGATGAGCACTAATAAGTGCGAAACACGTGTATACGGCTGCAACTCACTTTCTCTTGTTACTCTATTGCGCGAATGCCCATTATTATCCCTTTGTTATGTACTTATATTTTTACGCGCATTAATATTTCTATTCTTATTGATATTTCTTGGGATTAGGTTGTCTCACGGTAGTGGCTATAGCCACCTCCGTAGTGACGTTTGTTGTTGCACTGAAAACTCAGTGTCTTCGAGCCGATACTGCAAATGTGTGGTTGGCTGCTATCCGTGAAACTTTGTATTGTACATCGTTTCTAGTTTGTTGCTTTTATTTTATTGCTTTCTATCTGCTATGCCGTACTGATGAGCACTAATAAGTGCGAAACACGTGTATACGGCTGCAACTCACTTTCTCTTGTTACTCTATTGCGCGAATGCCCATTATTATCCCTTTGTTATGTACTTATATTTTTACGCGCATTAATATTTCTATTCTTATTGATATTTCTTGGGATTAGGTTGTCTCACGGTAGTGGCTATAGCCACCTCCGTAGTGACGTTTGTTGTTGCACTGAAAACTCAGTGTCTTCGAGCCGATACTGCAAATGTGTGGTTGGCTGCTATCCGTGAAACTTTGTATTGTACATCGTTTCTAGTTTGTTGCTTTTATTTTATTGCTTTCTATCTGCTATGCCGTACTGATGAGCACTAATAAGTGCGAAACACGTGTATACGGCTGCAACTCACTTTCTCTTGTTACTCTATTGCGCGAATGCCCATTATTATCCCTTTGTTATGTACTTATATTTTTACGCGCATTAATATTTCTATTCTTATTGATATTTCTTGGGATTAGGTTGTCTCACGGTAGTGGCTATAGCCACCTCCGTAGTGACGTTTGTTGTTGCACTGAAAACTCAGTGTCTTCGAGCCGATACTGCAAATGTGTGGTTGGCTGCTATCCGTGAAACTTTGTATTGTACATCGTTTCTAGTTTGTTGCTTTTATTTTATTGCTTTCTATCTGCTATGCCGTACTGATGAGCACTAATAAGTGCGAAACACGTGTATACGGCTGCAACTCACTTTCTCTTGTTACTCTATTGCGCGAATGCCCATTATTATCCCTTTGTTATGTACTTATATTTTTACGCGCATTAATATTTCTATTCTTATTGATATTTCTTGGGATTAGGTTGTCTCACGGTAGTGGCTATAGCCACCTCCGTAGTGACGTTTGTTGTTGCACTGAAAACTCAGTGTCTTCGAGCCGATACTGCAAATGTGTGGTTGGCTGCTATCCGTGAAACTTTGTATTGTACATCGTTTCTAGTTTGTTGCTTTTATTTTATTGCTTTCTATCTGCTATGCCGTACTGATGAGCACTAATAAGTGCGAAACACGTGTATACGGCTGCAACTCACTTTCTCTTGTTACTCTATTGCGCGAATGCCCATTATTATCCCTTTGTTATGTACTTATATATATATATACAGAGTCTTCATTAAGTTTGGAACCGGCTTAATATCTTCAAAACTACTAACTGGATTAAATTGAAATTTGGGGTGTGCATTTTATAAATTAATATCTATTGTACCTAATTTTTTCGCCTGCTTTGCATCGTTACTTTACGAGATACACAGCCAACTTGATTTTTTTTAAATAGCAATGGGGGTCAAATTTGACATCATTTGAAAGCTTATTTTTTTCTGAGTACCATTATGTAATACACGTGTTGTATCATTTTGACAAAAATCGCCAAAAAAATTAAAATCAACGAAACATGTTTTATCCACAAAATCAAAAGTGTTGAATAAATTAAAAATTAAAATATCTAGTGATCTTACAAAATTCATAGAAATGTCAAAAGTTACACATTGACAGTAAATATTTAAGTAATTTTAAGTAAAAGTAAATTTTAAGTAATAAATTTAATTTTGTGGATAAAACATGTTTCGTTGATTTTAATTTTTTTGGCGATTTTTGTCAAAATGATACAACACGTGTATTACATAATGGTACTCAGAAAAAAATAGGCTTTCAAATGATGTCAAATTTGACCCCCATTGCTATTTAAAAAAAATCAAGTTGGCTGTGTATCTCGTAAAGTAACGATGCAAAGCAGGTGAAAAAATTAGGTACAATAGATATTAATTTATAAAATGCACACCCCAAATTTCAATTTAATCCAGTTAATAGTTTTGAAGATATTAAGCCGGTTCCAAACTTAAATGAAGACCCTGTATATATATATATATATATATATATATATATATATATATATATATATATATATATATATATATATATATATATATATATATATAAAATGGAGGATGATCTTGACTGTTTAGATAATGTTATTTATAAAGTTTTTTGGGATTGCAGTCAATTCTATAATAAAAACCCTTTTTAGATGGTCAAGCTTTCGTTTTATTGTTTAAAACTTCTTCAGGACCCTATAATTGACATATATAATATTATGAAGTTAATGTACATGATGTGTTACCTCTAGATGAGTCTATTGTAATATATTTATGGAGGACATTTTTCTTCGATAATGAACAAATAATCACTATAACATTAACACTAAATGGTATAAATAAAATTTCTTTAAAGTAAAAAAGTTAGTTAATGTATAAATAAAACTTTTACGTCATTTTCTAAATTTGATTCTAAGTTTTTAATAAATGTAACTTTAAAACACGATTGACCAATTCAGCCATATAAAAAAGTTCAAAAATATTAAAATAGTTACATATGATAGTTGTTATCAAATTTAGAAAATGACGTAAAAGTTTTATTTATACATTAACTAACTTTTTTACTTTAAAGAAATTTTATTTATACCATTTAGTGTTAATGTTATAGTGATTATTTGTTCATTATCGAAGAAAAATGTCCTCCATAAATATATTACAATAGACTCATCTAGAGGTAACACATCATGTACATTAACTTCATAATATTATATATGTCAATTATAGGGTCCTGAAGAAGTTTTAAACAATAAAACGAAAGCTTGACCATCTAAAAAGGGTTTTTATTATAGAATTGACTGCAATCCCAAAAAACTTTATAAATAATATATATATATATATATATATATATATATATATATATATATATATATATATATATATATATATATATATATATATATATATATATATATCTATTGCGATGAATTGGCATAAACAGAATAATTTTAATTTCTTTTGCCCCACGTTGGGACAAACCAAATTTATATGCGATGACTTCGCATAAAAAGAAATATTTTGATTTTCTTTTGCCCCACCTCGGCTAGCAAATAAAAATATAAGCGTTGAATTCGGCTAATTAAAAATAAAATATTGTTTTTATATTCAAAATACATTCAAATAACGAATAATTGCTGTTAGCTTGTAAATAATTGATTTATAAATTTATTTTTAAAAAGACTGTACTTTGGAAATGCTTTTCAACTTTCCTCATTTGTATTCTTATATGAATCAAAATTACTTTTTAATAGTTTTAAATAATGCATTAGTTACATAACAATGTTACGTGAATTCTGACTAAATCACACGTTTACGTAATAGAGTTGGGCGCCAGTTAAATAACTTAAAATAACAGAATTAAATTTTATAAAAATAACTCATCTCAGGGTGAATGTGGATTCCTGTAGGTTTTAAAAATATACAACTTGAAATTGAAATCACTTTTTAAAATTGAAATCTTAATTAAGTTTAATGGCTAAATTGCTCAAATCACTTAATTACACCTCACAAACGATAGTCTTTTCTTCATCAGATACCAAAGGAAATAACTTCCTACCTTTTTATAAAGCGATGCTTCTTCCTTTTTCTATAGATGTCCTCTTTCCAAAACCAATTGGCAGAGCAAGTCACTTGATGTTGACCCAGGGCTGGTCTCCAATTCCGGTTGACTTTCTTCCTTTTTCCTGTATTTCCCATATAATATCATCCAAAACTTGATTTTGGTAACTCACTTTTGTTTATTAATTGCGGGTATTTTTTTCCCCTTTTCGAAGAACTTGTATTTATTTTTGTGTTTAAATAAATAAAACACCAACCAATAGTTTTAATCGAAGATTTATTATCTTGCTTACTTAGCAAGTAAATTAACTTTAAAAGGTTCTTTATAAACGTATACACTTTTACAATTTATAACCTTTTTAATACTTTCGCTGTATTCCATTCACCAACCAACTTAACTATCTATTTACATTTGTACTATGTTATTTACATGACCTTACTCTTTCGCTTTATCTTACTGACTGTCTTTACTCTTTCGTCATTTAACAGTAAGTGTCTAATTACATTAATACTATATTTCTTACACGACTTTACTCCGTCGCTTTCTATCAGTAAGTCCTTACATATTTACTATTGTATTAAACACGACTTTACTACGTCGCTTTATTTTACTGACTCTCCTAAAATTATAATTTTCTAAGCTTATATACAATTACGAACTAATACAAACTGTACACTGATATAATACATAATAGCAGATTAATATTCTTTATAAAAATGACACATCTATTACAGGTTATTATACAGTACTTTTACGCAATAATAACGAACTATTTACAAAAACAAAACCTTAAAGAATCACATAACCCGTCGATATACTCATTTGAAATTATACATAATTGAATTACATCACAACAATAAATTGCGACCAACTGGATGTTACGTATACTTAAGAAATCGGTGAATAAACTGTTTGATAATAACTAAAGAAACATGTATTATCTAATCTTATTAAAAAGTATACACATTGATTGTATAATCAATGACACACCATTAAATAACTTAAAATTATTTTTAACAGGGAAAGTTAATAAAATATTCCTAAAGTGTTAGTTTTCAATGAAGATTTTAAAATCTTACAATAATTTCCAAAATTACCAAAATTTTGACACTAAAATCCACAGCAATATATATATATATATATATATATATATATATATATATATATATATATATATATATATATATATATAATCGGAAACCTTTCTACCCTAAGGTGTAAGGTGTTTGTATCTTAATCTTGATATACAAATTTCTTCCACTTTTTCTTATCCATTGCTAATGTTTTGGCTTCACTCCATTTCTTATTTCTTCTTTTTAATATTGTATCTATTTCATCATTCCATGTTTTCTTCGGCCTTCCTCGTTTTTTAGTTTTATGTACTCCCGCTTCCCATATACTTTTTACTTGTCTATCTTTATTCATTCTGCACGTGTCCAAACCATTTCATCTGCTGTTTCTCTATGATATTCATAATTGGTTCAATTTCTAGTTCTTCTCGTACTGTGTCGTTTCTTATTCTTTCCCTTCTTGTTATGCCCTTGACTCTTCTTAAATATTTCATGTTGAGTGCTTGTATTTTACTTTTCAGTGTGTTCGTTAATATCCAGCTCTCACTACCATAGGTTAAAATTGGTCTAAAGACTGTTTTATACACTGTCATCTTTGTTCCTTTACTTACTTCTTTCTTTCCTATAAAAGAGTTACTTAGGCTGTGGTATAATTTTGTTGCATTATTGATTCTTTCCTTCACTTCCGTTTCAATGTTTCCTTCTCTTTGTATTGTCACTCCTAAATACTTGAAAATATCTACTTGCTCTATTGGTTCATGATTTATTTCTATATTTATATTTTTATTTTCTTTACTTACTACCATCGCTTTCGTTTTACTCGTATTTATTTTCATTTTCCTTTTTTCTAGCTCTGCTTAAAAATATGGTCTTGTACACTACGCCCTTTTCTAAAACCTGATCTTCTACAATATTTCTTAGTCTTCGCTCTAATATTCTTTCGTATACTTTAGATACTGTACTTAACAACGTGATCCCTCTGTAGTTTGCGCATTCTCTACTGTCTCCTTTCTTAAACAATGGTATCGTTATTCCGATCGTCCAATCTTCTGGTATTCTCCCTGCATTCCAAGCCTTGTTAAAAATCTGTGCTAACATTCCCGTACTTCTTTTTCCTAGGTTTTTCATCATTTCTCCTGTTATTCTATCGTGTCCGGCTGATTTTCCTCTCTTTATAACTTTTAATGCCGCTTGCACTTCTTCTATTTGTATAGGGTTTTCATATCTCACTTGTATATTCTCCGTTCTTTCTTCATATATCGTCTCATTTACATCGTTTGTGTTGTAAAGTTCTTGAAAATATTCCTTCCACCTTTCCATAATCTCTTTTTCTTCTGTTAATATTCTGTTATCTTTTGTTTTCACCTGACTTAAGCTGTATTGTTTACCTTTCCTTAAACTCTTTAATACTTTATAAAATAATTTTTGATTTCTTTTACTATCTTCTTCCATTTTCTTCCCAAATTCTTCCCACGTTCGTTGTTTGGCTTGTAATACCATCTCTTTTACTTTTGTTCGTTGCCTTTTGTATTCTGTGTAGTTCTCTTCAGATTTATTAGTAAGATATAACTTCCACTTTTCTTTCTTAACTTTTACTTGATCTTTTATGTCTTGGTTCCACCATTTCGTCTGCTTCTTCCCTTTGTTTGCCGCAATTGTTCCACATGTTTCTAATATACTAGTAAAAAATATTAACTATTTCATTTTTTGAAGACACCATTACAAGCGAAGGTGTCAGACAAGGCAGCATTATGAGTCCGTTACTATTGATCACACTAATGGATTAAATAAAAGGTAAGGTAAACGCACACTTTAACCCAACAAGTATGAACACTTATGTGTCAATGTATACATATTACTGAGGATCTGCTGCTATTTGCAAGTAGCATGAAAAAAATACAAACAAAACTAGAACAGTGGAGTAAATAAAACATTAAGATGAATGTAAGAAAATCCCAAGTAATGATTATTATAGCACGATAGTCATAAAAAATCGAAAATTACGTAAACAATGAAAGAATCCCGGAAACCAGCTACATCTAATATTTTGGATCAAGAGATTGAAGAAAACTGAAACATATAAACAGAAATAAATAACAGGATAAACAGAACCACTATAATAATATAAAGCGCTATATGTACAACACGTTCTTCAATAAAAAACAAGTCTCAAAAAAAACAAAAGTGGATGTATATGAAGCTATATTTGCACCTATTCTGATAGACGACAGCGAATCATGGGTGATCATGATGACTGATGACAGATAAATTAAAAATCAAAGTTAAAGCATGCGAAATGAAGATCCTGAGAAAAGTAGGAGTGGCAAAACCGGATAAGATAAGGAGAGAGGAGATAAGAAAATGACTAAAAATTAAGGGAATACTAGAAATAATAGAAACGCCGCAGTTGGGGTGGTTTAACTTTGTAAGCTGGATGAAGGAAGACAGAAAAGTATGTAAAAGTGATATGGGAAATGGAAATATAACTAACAAAAAGAACTCAATTGGAATCAAGTAAGAAAAAATGGAAAAGACAGGAAAATATGGAGAAAGATCGTTACCTCTACATCAATCGGAGAAGAGATTGCAGATAAGTAAGTAATATCAAGTTTTTAAATTTTGTAGACTAAATTTTAAAAATAGGTTTTTTAATTGTTGCTTTACCTCCTTTACTTTTTATGAAGAATATAAGACAGCACGATACTTACTCTATCCTTATTATAGCAGTGTGTTTAAAAGATAAATTTCGTTGTTAAGACTTGGTTAATTATTTACATAAAGTACCTGCGTAGGGTTGCAGATAATTGATTGTGTGAAGACTTTTTCAAAGTGAGAGTCGAAAGCTTCAGATTTTTCACCGTCTGTACAATACGTGTCGTTGCCTGAAGTCAACACGTAGTTCGTCGTGCTGTTTTAAAATTCGTCTAGTGGTTTTCCACATTCGTGGATCGCCGGGGACAATATCTACTATGAATTCTTTATATTATCCTCTATAGTATATGTTCGTCTAACTCTTTGTTTATACGATGCGTCGATTGTTAATGACGATTTACTTTTATTAAGCTGATTATATGGTTTGGAGGCCAATTGAAGTTAAACTATGAACGTCTTGTTAGATTTCTGATTGATGAGTTTACTGCATCTGTAATTGAACGCGTAAAATTGAAAACAAGCGGCATCTAGAGTTTCTACGACGTCTAAATGGTTTGGCTTTTTGAGATTTTCACCTAATCGTGTTTCGAAAAGATCCAGTCAATCGAACCATTGATGAGTTTGGGAGAAGGTAGTTTTATCTGTGGTATACCAAGAAAGGATACTAAAACAGGTAATCGGTCCGAGCGTAGCTCTGTTATTACTCTTTGGTTGCGTTGTTTCGAAATTTTTGCAAGACAATGTTTAGAATATCTAGCTGATGATCGTCACGGTACGGGAAATATGTATACACTCGTCAGGAATCATAACCTGAAAAGTGTATGTTGTAGAATACTTTGATAGTGATACTTGAAGTTTGATAACTTTAGGATTGATCGCTCGGCAGCCTCAAATTGTGTGTTTCGAATCTAGATCTCCCACTGCTAAATATTTGCTCAATTGTATCAAATAAAGTTTACTTAAAATGGCTTTGGTTGTTTAGTCGTAATATTACTGCAGTTCGATGGCTTAGCTGTGGAAAGGTTCTTTCGAGCTTCTTTAAACTCAGAAATGAAATTGATCTATTCCTTACCGAGAGAAATAATTATGAATCCCTTTTATCAGATACCGAGTGGCTTTGGAAATAGGCATATTCTGCGGATCTGGTGAACCACATGAACAGTTTGTATTTAAAGTTGCAGGGTGAAGATAACTTAGTTTCTGATTTATTCGCTCATATCAAGACATTCAGAGCAAAGTTTAAGCAAGAATTTCAGAATCTATTTGCTGATCTGGATGCCAGTGCAAAGGGAATTAGAATGTTTCAAAATCCGTTTGACTGTGCCATTACAGATTTCCTAAGTCAGATTCAAATGGAAATTATTCATCTTCAGGAAAATAATCATAGTATTAAAGACAAATACAAGGAAGGAAGCTTGGTCGACTTTTATAAATTTTTGAACCCTAACGAGTTTCCGAATTTGAAGAAATTTGCTCTCTGCGAACAAACCTTTTCGCGAATTAAATATATTAAATCAAAATATAGGACAAATTTATCTGATGTAATGCGATTTTAAAAACAAAAAACAGTTCCATCATTCACGTTGATAGCTTTAATTTGTGATGAAAATATGGGAATTTGCTAATTTTGTTTGTCTGTCAATAAAATGTAATAAAATAGTGTATGAAATGTGCTTTCAATAAAACTTATGTATCTATAGTTATTTGTATTTTTTTCATTACGGCCTGCTGAAAAATACTGAACTACCCAATATGGCCCTCGTGGCGAAAAGTTTGACATTTGCTGTAAAGGATGAAGAAGGTTTATAGTGAGAACTGAAAAGCAAAATCAGTTAAGTAACTCAAATTAAGAATCCAGAGAAATTGGATATTACTTTGGTCCAGAGCAGAGGTAGCCAAACTTTTTGTATCATGGACCATTTGCCATGTTTTTCGGTTTTGGGTAGACTCCCTGCTTACCTGATATTGATTTTTTGCGAATTAATCAACTTCAAATGTATTTTTGACAGCTGGTATAGTGCTACTCACTTTGAAAGATTTAAATTTCGACCCCTTGCAAGGTCGTCGTCGACCCCTGGTGGTCGATATATACCACTTTGGGAATCACTGGTCCAGAGCATTATGGATCAGGCGAAGAGTAAGAGCAAAGAAATTGGTCATAGAGGTCTGTTTGAAATTTTATAATGGCTTTAAGATATTCCTTAAATGTTTTAGTTTTGTTAAAAAAAATGTAGTTTTCCTGAAACACATATTATGATATCCCTTGTGAGTTGTGTACAATTTACATTAATTTCCAGTTACTTTTAGCCCATACTTTAGTTGTGTTAGTATGGTAGCCTGGTAAATGCATAAATCGTTTCTGGTGTTCGTTTAGTATAACATATTTTCGAATCTGCTTTTCAATGTCTCTTTCTATTATGCCTCTTAACAAAGAACATATGGAAATGCCAATTATTTAAGTCATCTTTAGTCCCTTTTAATAAGACTAGGCGTGCTGTTTTAAAGGTTTCAGAATAAATTTCTTTTGAACATAATTGATCCTATGCAGTTGAGAATCAATGGTGTATTTTCAGGACGATCGATCTGATCCAGGTGATATGTCTTTAGAAAATGAGCTCTTATCATTATGTCTAGAACATAGCAACTATCAAATTGGTTAATCTCACTTTTATTTAATTGAAAATATACGAGTGTCTGATATCATTAGACTTTCCAAGTATATCTTGAAAACCCTCGAATGCTTTTGTGATACGATTTTTGTTTGGGTTAGGTTTGTTTCCTTTGCATATGTGCCAAATTACTTTTTTCCTTTGGCTGTATTTATTTATATAGAAATAGTTAATAATTGCTGTAATATAGAAAACTTCGTATTCAAACATAAACTAAGCTATATGATACTAAAAATAGGATCTCTAACCAGGAGGAAACCGTTTATAATAAGAACCATATTTTATTTTCTACAAAAAAACTGAAAACGAACAAAACTGCGTGAGACCTATGAAAACTGCATGCAAATGCAAACTGAGTAAGAAATCTATTTAATTTTTCTATTTGCTGTATATTATGCGAATAGTATAGTGGCAAGAAGTTATAAGGTATGTTTGCAATGGCAAGACGAGACGCGCAGTCTAGGTCATTAGCGAATGAAATGGAGCGTCCCAAACCGAGAGTGCATCTCTAAGACGCCGCCAACGTGCGTCGGCTCCATGTCACATTGTGCCGCTCTCATGACTTATGAGCGCTGTAATGCCATCAACAGTCTGGGGATGGTTGGGAAATTAAATCAATTAACTGGAAATGAGTTCAAATGTGCGGGTGTCTTACAGGAAATAAATTAACGCCATTATGTTCACTGCGTGTGTGTGCCTACTATATGCGAATGCTATTTATTTATAATAACATCTGGTGGAAATTACAAAATTAGTTGGTATTCAAGTACAAATTTTAATAACTGAGATATATATTATATATATATTTAGATTAAATTAAGAAATATAAATACATTTACTTTGACTGTTTTGTGAGTTTTCTTCTTTAAGATCATTTCTGTATTATAATAAATGTATACGTGAACTGCTGTTAATGTGATAACAAAAAATATGAGGCTAACTATTATGATATACCAGGTACCTACTTTTCCGAAATGAAATAAATAAAACAATTTTTGTTTCAAGTTTGGCATTCGATATAGAAGAGCTACATTCAAATAGTAAATTTGAGAATGCTAGCACTTCCTTCAACGGCGAAATTAGATTTGAGAAAAGTTTGTGCGTGAAACTGTAGTTACATTTAGAGATAATATGAGAAAAAAGTCTTTGAAACTAAAACTAAATTAAACCTCAGTAATCAACACAATTCAACTTTATCTAGAGGCTATAATAGACTGCTATAGTAGAAAAACGCCATTGTCTTATACTATGCTATCATCTTAGTAAGCTTTAAAAGAACACAGAAAGGTATTAGCTAGAAAGATTACCCGAGGTAGACAAGTTGATGTATAGTTAATACACGTGGAGATAATTCACACACGTTTGCAGATAGATACAGGTGTGTAACAAAAATTGAAAAAAAACTTGGCTCCGAAAAACAAAGTGAATTTTCATATGCTCAAATAAAGTAAAAGCTGTTAAGTTATTATACGCCTTCAGTGTCGATGTTGCAATTCGAACACTGATCAGTCCAGTGCAGAATACATTGTGGAATTGAGGAAACTTACAAACTCCAGTTTTTTCGGACAATTCTTGGAAGAACCTTTAAGAGATAAGTTTGTTTGTGGAATAAAATCCTAAACTATTCAGAAGAAGCTCTTGGCAGAAGTTGGATTAACCTTTAGTAAAGTATGTCAGATAGCCCAGTGTGGAAATAGCCCAGAAGTAGGTGTAAATTGTGTTAAAACACGAAATGTTGGAAAAGCAAAGATTTAAACTAATACTGTGCAAAGATATGGAACCAGTAATAACGTAAAGACTGAACAACTTTGTGGAAAATGTGGCCGTAGTCATCCAAAGGACATGTCCTGCTACGAAATGCAAATGCTAAATGTGTGGAGAATTGGGTCATACAAACAAGTAGTTTTCCAATAGAAATTCTACAGTGGCAGCAGTCCAGGAAAATCCAGAAGAAAATGTCACCAGTGAAGAGGTAAATAGTGAACTCTACTGTTTAAATAAAGTGAGTGTGGGAGCTACACCGCATCGAGTTCTATTAAATGTACGAGGATAGATCGGAATGTTTCTAGAATGAGTCACAAGATGGCGTTATGCACGCGTGCTGATTAGAGTCACTGCATCTAGTCACCTAGGCCACGCTGGTCGATCAGAGTACCGCAAAATTCCGCCATATTGGAGCAGAGAAGAGTGACCTTTAATAATGGACAAATTATAAACTACATTTTACCTATTTGACATATTAGAGGTTTGAACTTTTAGAATAAGAAGAACCTTTTAAACTAAACGTGGATTTGATTAAATTCAATACAGATAAAAATAATGAACAATTTTGTGCTTGTTTTGCCCCAATATGGCGGCGTTTTGCGTTACTCTGATCTACCAGCTGACCTAGGTGACTAGATGCAATGATTCTAGTGCTGATCACTAGTGCGCCATTGTTCGTACAACAGTTGTCAAATTCTGAAACGGATTAGATACAAATACATGCCGTTACTATCGATTCAAGTAAACAATTTGTACATTTTCTTAATCATGAATAAAAACAAGTTCCGTGCAGTGATAAAGCATTTCTTTTTTAGAGGCCGGAAAAACGGAGTTAGATGAAGTTCATGGTCGTCTTCGCATTCATATGCAACAGTTGCAAACTGGGTTGCTGAATTTAAATGCGGTAGAACAAGCACAGAGGAAGCGCCACGTTCTGGCAGATCAAAAAACAGCTACCGATGAAGAAACAATTGAAAAACTACATGAAATCGTGATGAAGGATCGCCGAATAAAGTTGATAGAGATAGCAGAGAAAGTTAGCATTTCATACGACCGTGTACGTTGCATCTTACATCAACATTTGGACATGAGAAAGCTTAGTGCTAGATGGGTGCCGCGTCTGCTGACATTCTACCAAAAACGAGTTCGAATGACCATTTCTCTGCAATGTCTAGACATGTTCAAACGTAATGAAAAAGATTTTCTGATACGTTTTATAACTGTTGACGAAACGTGGATTCACCACTACACTCCGAAGACTAAGGTGCAGTGAAAGCAATGGACAAAACGTGGTGATCCAACTCCAAAGAAGGCAAAGACGACTCCTTTCTGCTGGGAAAGTCATGGCTACCGTATTTTGGGATTCCCGAGGAATAATTTTTATTGATTACTTGCAACACGGGAGGACAATAACAGGCGAGTATTATGCGTCGTTATTAGACAGACTGAACAAATAAATCATAGCTAAAAGGCCTCATTTGGCACAAAGAAAAAGGTCTTGTACCACCAGGATGACGCCCCATCCCACAAGTCGGCAATTGCAATGGCGAAATTGCACGAACTACGATTCCAGTTAATTGAACATGCACCCTATTCGCCAGACTTGGCTCCGTCGGATTTCTTCTCAAGAAATCTCAAGAAATAGTTGGCTGGAAAGAAATTTTCATCGAATACTGATATCATCGAAGCTGTAAATGGATATTTTGAAGGTTTGGATAGTTATTATTTTTGTGAAGGGTTTGAAGGCCCTTGAAAAGCGTTGGGCTGAATGTGTAGACCTGAAAAGAGACTATGTAGAAAAATAAATATTTATCTTTCTACATAGTCTACATAGGATAATCATATGATTTTCCCCAAAAAGTTGTTTTTTTTTCATATTGTTCTAGATATTATTCGTTCTATCCTCGTAGAAGCCAAGGAGATCGTGTTTGAGGTAGACACAGGGGCATGAATGTCTGTTAAGTCGGTTCAAAAGTTTAAAGAAATTTTGAATTTGCCACTTAGTAAAGGAGGTAAATTACCGATTGAATGTTGTATCAGGAGAAGATATTACAGCTGTTGGTGAATGTATAGCAAATATAATACACGGCAGTTTAAAATATAAGTTAACATTTTATATTAATAAATTTTACCGACTTCTCAAAATAATTATAGTCATTAATAATTTAATTACATATAATAATAGTAATTTAAGATAACTAACACAGCATTAAAAATTTTAAATTCAGCTTTAAACGCAAATCACGAACTTGTTCGATATAAACGAACCGTCACTTTTGATAACCGATCTATCATTATAAATTGTATACCTTTTAGGATTTCTAATATAATATTTACGTCGAGAGCTTGATTGATCATATAGTTGATATATTAATTACCTACATATCATTCGCGGTATCGTTTGCACATCCGCCATTTAGAATCTATCAATTTGAATCTATCAGTTGTTGAATTTGAATCGGATCCTATCACTAATATGTATTATCACATGCTGAATTAACTATTGAAAAAAGAGAAAAAACTAATTCTAATGCAGAAAATATATAGTCATATATCACTTTAAATTAAAACGGGAAACAACAACACCTTAACCACATCTCACCAAGAAGGAATATATACTAATCATCTTTTAAATTTAAAAGCGGTTATTATTAACACAACTATACTGTATAACGTACCAAAATAAACTGAAGTTAAATTTTACCTTATCCTCCGCGACAAAAAGGGAAACAAACACCCTGAGGCTATGTCTGCATTCTTTTAAAAACGCACGATTTGACCTCCAAATGTGGATAAATACGATCCGTAGAAAGCCTGTTCCCTGTACCGTACACCGTGATGGTCCTAGCCATACTTAAGCGATTTACACTTTCACCTCTCTTTTATACAAAAATCGTAGACACAGATGTCCGCAGTTGTATGTATTGAACTTTTGTTCTTGGGCTACGTTGTAGTATATGGCGCAGCGAGGCCTTAAATATTTCACAAGTTCAGCTGGTGGTCTTAGGTCTCCGAAGGGGTCATAGTACAAAACGACGTTTCGATTCTTTCTATAAGCAACCCAATGAGTACCCGGTCCTCCAGCGTCGTCAAGATTAACAATAGCTCTTTCGAATTGCAAAGGTTTCGTTGAAGGTAGACTTGTTCTCATATAGACACCTCTAAAATAGGGTATGTATTTAGCATGTTTTATTATATCTAGGTCTGTAAGTGGTCTCCGAGGCAAGTTATTCAGTTTTTTGACCCGACATATGGTTATAAGTACAAAGCAGCTCCGCCAGCTCTATACGGTTTGAGGTAAAGGGCGTTCACGTTCTTACCGCCTAAAGCGACAGCTTCCATACTTTTATTATGCCGCGTACTTTCTTCTAGCTGTCTCTTATTACTATTAGCAGTGTTAACAGCTTTTGCTACGCCCGAAGCGCCTCCTATAATTGCTCCGAGAGCCGAGAGTCCAGCAAACATTGGTATGAATGGTAAAATATCCCCTGTAGTTATAGGCACTGGAATAATTCGGGGTACTTTAACGTTTTTTCTATCGCCCACGTTTTGAATGATTCTTCTGGCAGCGCTCAGGGCATGATGTATTAAGTCTTTACACGTGAGGCTCTTGCTTGCACGATTCACTATACCAACAAGCTTCTTTAAAACGCCACCTTTGAAAGTGACAATTTCTTCTTCTTTGTAACCCATGTCGCTGTCTTTATACCCATTCCCAACTTTCTTTTAGCCTTCATTATACCGGTTACAAACAGAGCTGATGCGTTTCCCCCTAATTTAGAGACTTTAGCCTTAACACGCTTCCAAGCAGCTTCTTCTAATACACGATCTGCCTGGTGTCTACTGTTCAATTCGGAGCTTTGAGCGTACGAGATGTCGTGTTGCATACACGCCTGGTCCAAAGGATTTATACCTTTATCGCCGCGTTGTAATCTTTTAGATAATTTAGTGCCTGGCCCACAGTACTGATAGGAAGGAAGATGTAGTTCAATAGGCAGCTTGTCTATCAGCTTGTTAATAACACCCTTACCCTCGTGAGCTAACATCTGGTACTGAGAGAAGAGACTGCTTGTACCTGTATTTATACTCGGTCACCGACGGACTAATCTACATTCTGAAATCTCTATGCATATGGATAAAGTCTCTATGATCAGCTTGTAGAATTTTACGCAGCTGCTTTTCAACATCATGTATTCTTCTTTGAAAACGGTATCTGTTCAGAGCTAATGTTTGCCAGTCTCCCTTTCTCGCCTGTCTGCATGCATACTCCCATACTAACATATGATGTATATTATTCATGCTTGCGTTGGCGAAACTTACTTTCTTTACCATATCGAAGTGTTGCTGCTACTATTACATATCGCTATGTTTGGAGACTTATTGATATTAGTAAAACTAAAACTTCGTTTAAATACATTTTTAATCCTTCAACGATACATTTAGACTAAGATAGAAAAAAAACTGATTAGCGTAGATATAAGCAAACTAAGCATCTGCGCAGCATTCCCGTAAGGCTCACCACATTTCCTATCTGCGCTAATCAGGCATTTGATATAATACACTTAAAACTAGAATAAAATGGTGTCCATATCAATATGATTAGGTCAACCGATAGTAGTAGTAAATTCCGTTATTCGTTGGCATTATACACCCTCTTTATGTTGTAAGAGTTCGTACGTGTTGCAGATTCGGCTATTAGGGTATCAAACGATGATCGCATAACTTTTTGAGTATGCTCGAGCGCTTGTACTTTATCTAATAATGTTTTATAATTACTATCTAGGATATTATTCGTTTCTTCTATCTTTGTCAACACATTTGAACTCTGTTCGCCACGTACAGCTCCAAGGTTCTGGTTGGTAACTGATCGAGGTGATTATACAGGAAATGGAGCTTGACACTTAACCACAGTATATATAACAATCAGTAGGTTCACTTGCATGCGGCACCATTCATTTTATTAATCCACCTTCGAATATCACGCCCATAAACGAAGTAGTGAATCTATGTTTATCGGTCGGCATCGCCTATACCATTTGATTGAAGTTGTTTTACTTATAGAATCTAATAAATAAAACGATAATCAATTTAGATATTTAAAACATTTATTAAACTAAGTTAGAAGAGTTGTTTCTTGTTACATCGTTAATTACCAACTAAAGTTACATTATTCTTTCATGCCAATAACCATATTCTTGCGCTGCAATAGTCATTTCATTTTATTTAGAAATAATTATTAACAAATGCATAGCTGTATACAATTTGAATACCTGTTCAACAAACAAATGGAGAATCTAGGTCACCGAAATCACATACGTACAAAATAGGGGAGATGAAATCAATTTACACTATAATAATAATAATTAATAATAATAAAATTTATTTTCATTCATATTAAATTAAAGACACAATGACAAACGAAATGCTAAAAAGTACAATCCTAACGCACGCTTTGACTTTTTTTAACAGTTGAGAGTAACAAAAGACGCTGTAGTTCACACCTGTTGATAAGGCGTTGACCTAGATTCTTTATTTTTGAACTCTTTTAATAATGAATCAGCATAAGAAATTTTATTATGTAGGATTTCGTAATCGCTTATTTGTTCTATTACGTGTTAGTAATTCAATTTTAAGCAATTGGTAAATATATACAAAAGTGAAATACGGCATTGTTTTTACGAGCGTATTTATTAAAAAATAATAGTATGTAGGAAAAAATAACCTGAAATCGGAAACCTGAAAAAACTAATTGTAGTTCTTTCCGAGGTATTTTTACAGCCTTTGGCGGCACAACGACTAACACTATGCATTGTTTACTGGCACTAATACTGCACGATTGTGGGTTTATCCGGCTCTGGTAAGTTCGGTACGTTCTGTTGCGTGTTTGAAACAGAACAGCTGTCTGCATACTGCCGACTCGCGCCAGCATGTAGTGTGGTGGATGGAAATTATTTGCGACAGTCACATTACCGTATGTTATATATACTGTGACTCAACTAAGAGCTCCAAACCCCAACAGCATTCTAGTAATCAGAACTTCATAGTTAGGAGCTTTTTAAGTAGGTAGTAAGGTAGCCATGCTGCTTTCTCATTGTCATTCATATTCCTAGCAAAGTCTTCGTCACGGACAAGGGTACTATTTGAGGTCTGTTAAATACGCCTGCTTCAATCTTCTCAAAGGTTATAGCAGCAAAAGTAGAAACTATGTGTCAAAAACTCAGAAGCCCGTGTTGAGTAAAAGTGGGGTATCAATAGATTTTTTTTAAATGAAACTGTTTCACATATAAGGCTGTTAGTACAAAAAGTATGCTAATAATTATTTATAAATAAACGAAGCAGTCCTAAGGGCACAATACCCTGCACACAAAAAATGTCAGAAGTCATAGGATAGGTGAATCATGGGGTTAATACACCCCAGGAAAAAAATGCACCACTTGAAAACGCACCAAAAATACCAAAATTTCAAACCGTCACAACTCGGCGGATTTTGAACGAAAATGGATGAACCTTTGAGTGCTAAAAAGTTTAAAGTGTCTAGTTTAATGGTTTGTGAACGAATGCTAAGTTAAGGCGTTTCCGCCCCCCGCGACCGCCCGCAGCAAAAAAATGTTTTTGATTTAAAAAAATGTCAAACTTTAACAGCTTGTACTGTGTATCAAAAAAATCGTGTCCCAATCGTGTAGTAAAAAAAGAGTACAGTTACTCATTTAGTTAAGGTAGAGGATAAGATATTGTATAAACATGTTATCAGTTTGAGAAAATATAGTTTATTCACTGATGTTCAAGTTCAGGAATCTAATATACCTGTGAGGCATGAGTCAGAAATAAACTTTAAATCGTGTATTAAGTACTGCTGACTTTTGATGACAGAGAAATAGAACAAAGTCCTATAAAGATTAGTGAAGATTCTGCAACTCAAATTAAAAAAAAGACACAAAGTGTAACTACAACTAATATACCAACATCACCACCAAAGATTATTTGTTACTGATTTGGCACAAGATATACTGACAAGCCGAAGAAGTGGTGTAATAAGAAAATTACACAACGCAACGCCTGATTTATAATTTATATAGACCGAGTTTGTTAGTATGAAAGTTTTGTATTTCTGTTACTTGAGTGCTAGTTTAAGTAAAAGGGTAATGTTATGTACTATTATGCTCCAGTCAGTGGCGTGCGGTCCATGGAAGCAATGGAAGCAATGCTTGCCTTGAGAATTTATTAAAAATAAAAACAATGCTAACAAAAATACTTTTGTAAAATTATGGTTATCTTTTATTTAAATTAAAGAAATATTTATCAAATTAAAGCTCAATATCAACTCTGTACAGCAAAAAGTATAATTATTTAGAGTACTATTTTAAATTAGGCTCATTAAACTTGCACGGAAAGGTAATACCGTTTCAAATGTGATACATACACTTCATATAAGCACTGCTTACAAATGCTCTTCTCTTAGCCTTGGCGTGAATCAGCAAGCGCGGGGTGTTATAATAGACGGATGCTGTTTGGCTGGTTAACATTGTTTGGTCGTAATTTTTATTGTGCTTCGTTCCTAAATGTTTATTTATTATAATTTGGTTATTTGTTCGATTTAGTGTTACTTAAGTAATGTAAATCTGCGAATGAGACTGTATTTTGTCGCATTTTATTATTTTAATTTCTAAGTTGTATTTTTTTAAAGACAAATAGTTCTATGTAGTTTGCCTGTATGCAAATTTAAAATTGCATTATCGTCACGACTGCAAATTCAACTGCTTCGGTGAAAGTTTCGAGTACCTTCGATATAGCCGAATCGAGACGATTTTTTGTTCAGTTTGTAAATTATTAATAAGGAATTTTTCGCATACAGTTTTGGAGAGAAATTACAAATTATTAAAAAATGCAGATCAAAACCAGATCTTTCAAACTTAACAACAAAGATTAAAACCTGTACTGGTATTTTGCTAAGAAAGACCGGAAAATTGATACGTAATAGTAGTTTTTTTTTAAATAAAGAATGATAGTCAACAAATTCCATAAGTATAAAGTGTAAAAGTGCTTCTTTGAAAAACTTTTAAACTTAATAATTATAACACTGTTTTTTATTGTACCTAGCAGGGGCAGATCCAGAGAAGTATTTCGAGGGGGAAATCTTTGGAAAAATAATTGTTTTAATAAATAATAATTAAACAAACATTATTTGTTTCTATTCTATGTAAACTTATTTCTAAATTGGGGGTGGGGATTATTCCCTCCACGTTAATCCTCGCATGTACCTAGGTGTATTATAATTAAAATCGTGGTTGCTTCCCTAACCTAAATTCTCACCGCACGCCACTGGCTCCGGTACATTAAAATAATGTTATGATTATGCCCTCTTCGGCAAGAACGTAACTAACAATAGAAGATGACTAACTTGTAAACTGTTACTTTATCTTGTTTTATTAGAAGCTTAATAAAAGTAATATAAACTGATGTTCAAAGCCTGTGTTTCCTCCCTGGCACCAAATCACAGAAGTATACGATGTTGACGCGTTATATGATAGATTCAAGGTAGTCACGTCTACTTTCAGAAGTCATGACAACAAGTGGAATTTCCTAAGTTTATTATTTTTTAGTCAATAGCTCTTTGCAACAAAAAATCTAACCAATTGGTGCAACTTATAGTTATATAGTACACAGTAAAAAAATCAGCCCCATGAACAATTTTTAGAGTGCTAGGTAAAGATTTTAGAGTTAAAATTTAGAGTAAAAAAACTTTTTTTTTTCACTCTATTCTTATAACAAAAATAATTCTTCACTACTGAAATCTATTTTCTCTCTATATTATTAATTAACTCTATATAGGTTGAATATTCAATTTAATAGTATTCTACTTTAAAAGTATAACAAAATCCACTCTAATTTTAATTTTTTAAGAGAAGAAAAAGCGTTAAAAAGTGGTAAAAAGATGTTTGCTAGTGTTGATATTACTCTAGTTAGAGTAAATAAAACGAATTGGCACCAATATACACCTGACAGTTTATTTGCAAGAGAAGTGTGTGCGCATTAACGACACTAACAAAAAATGGCGACAATCATATGTCTACTGTATTTCACTCAGACTGGTTATAACTGCTGAATTCTTGAAATTTCTAAAGTTACTAAAAGTGTCCCAAATCGGCTCGTATACATTTTTTAAATAAGTTTTTATGTTTTAATTATATATACTTTTTATGTATGTTTGCATTGCAAGAAATAAATAAATAAATCACTTAATTTATTATGACCTCGACCTTGAAAAAGTATCTTCACTCTAAAATTTCTATCTAAATAGGAAACAAATTATATAAAAGTTTTATAACAATCCACTCTAAATAGGTAATATTTTTCCTAAGTATAGTAAAAGAACTAATATAGTAAAAGTCTAAATGAACTAATCACGCCCTTTTTAGTGATCTAGTGTTCGAATTTTACACTAAATTTTTTACTGTGTATATACGTTTCTTTAATCTATCTTTTCACTCTTTCTACACTTTAATTGCCCATTCTGCTATCAACAAATTGTACAGATCTTTTTGTTAGGAAGTTTATACTAAGCTTTGATAATAGTTTATAATAGTGCTTTGATATAAAACAGAGTTTGTTATCAAATTACAATTTTATAATGTATCAATTGACAATAAATATTCTGTCATGCTATGCAGTGCTGTTTTATTAACATTATCCTTTTGCTCCTTCGAGCCGGATTTCAATCTCTTCGTCAAGAATCTTCATTGAAATTGCTTCAGGGATTCAAGAGAAACAGGATACATCAGCTCGTATTCAGCAGCATTCAAGACATATCTTGAAGAATATTGAGCTTGAATTAAGAATCATAGCAAGAAACTATCTACAAACTAGCACCAATAACAAGTCAATTATCAATAATTCAAGTTAAAGAGGTGGTAGGTGTCACGCGTAAAAATAAGAATTTCATTTTGATGCCCTTATAGTTAGCATTAAGATCATTACAATTTTATATACTAGGCATTGTCACAAGTCTACTTTTACAAACAACTTTTAATTAATAATTTTCACAAACCTGTATTTTTAATTGTACAGTTTAGTTGACTATCAAAATGGCAGGTGATGATGACAGATAGCTGAAACGTATTCGAGGATCAATTAAGCAAAAACTTACCAGTTTAGAGAAGTTTGTTCAAAGTAACAAAGATTTTGCAATCGATGATAAATAACGAAGTCTATTTTGCAGGACTTTGACAAGTTTGGGGGACTTGGACAAGGACTTTGCAGGGTTTTGACAATAAAAATGTTTGGTTAACAGTCACCTTAAATCTATTTTTTTAAACCAATTTCAAAAGGAATCTGCTACTGATATGCTAGATAATATTTCAAAACATGAATCTGCATTAGAAGGTTTAAATTTAACAAAGGACGCTTTATGAGACACTTCAAGGATTTATTTAATTTCAAATAAATTAGATAAGCAAACCATTAGAGCACGGAAGGAGTATCAATCCAAAGCAGATCTTCCTACATTTGATGGATTCTTAGAATTTCTTATTTCATTTTTCTCACTTATAGAAATTGTTACATTTTTTGCTGTTTGCTTTTTCTTAGTTCGATTTATCTTCAGTGTTTAACCTAAAAAAGTTCATCTTAAAAAGCTTTTCCATATTCTATTTTTATCAAAGTTGTCACTCCAGATTTTATGGAGTTCTATGTTGAAAAACAGTTAAATTATTGCAGAATTCTTTTCTAGGCTTCTTTCTTTACACTACATTTTTACGACTCTCTTACGTTACGTTGCTAGTGTTATGTTACGTCTTTTGTTACCCTTACTGAAACGTCGAGTATTCTTTACGTTCTACCTTTAGAAAAACCGACAGGATCTAAAAAATAAAATTATTATTGAGTCCAAATTACATACATCAAGAAGACAAGATACACAACATCCTTCAATACACAAAATTCCTCATGTTTTAACTGTATCAACATTATTTCTCTTCTCTTTTTAGGTTATGTATTAACTATAAACTTGGTAATTGTTTTTATTTGATTACCTTTGTTGCGTTTACAGTTCTAAATTTAATGTAAATTACCGTTTCAGTAGAAATCGTATATGCGAGTAATAAGTATAATTTTCTGTTTAGTTCTAAAATAAAATACTGATTAATTTGATTTGAGTTTATTTAACCTTAAAAGATTCTTTTGAAGATTATAAGAACTTGATAACTAGTGTTTATGTTGAATGATTATTTATATTGATAGGATTTATTTATGAATTAATTTGCAATCTGATTTTTGGTGTAGCTATTATAATGTTAACTGGATTATTTGTAGTAGCGATTAATGCTGAGCTGCTAAGCTGAGAGGTGTTATGTTACACTTGAAGGATTTTTTACAATAACGACATCTAATAAATTGTGGTAAACAATGGGCCAGTTGCGTTTTTTAATGAATATAATTAATCATTGCTGTGTTTAAAAAATTAAGCTGATGGAGCATTGTTTATTTTGAATGCATTTTGAAGAACATCGCAATGTAAATATCTTTTGAAATGCAGCTACTATTAACTGCATGTATATATAGTAACTAAACTATTATTTTCGCGTCCTGTAAAGTTCATCATTAATCAGTCAGGAAATATTACCAGACCACCCATGATTTTCTTCAGATATTCTGTAGAACATGAACATGCAAAATTTAGTTTAATTTTGTATTACCATGTATTACTTAAAAATCTGATAGCGTGAACGATAACTTGCATGATCGTTATATCAGAATCTAGAAAATCTGAAATCTATTTTTATTTGTTTTTTGCAATTTACGACAATTAAAACGAGTCAATGTTATGTGTTAAACGGCAATAATAACAACAATGCTATCCCACGACACGACGACAAGCCGAGTTTTATTGTTATTAAATTATTCGTTACAATGGTATACAAACGTTATGAAAACTCGCGGCACCTTTTCTACTCTCCATTAATTCCCTAATTGACTCTCGCTCTGTCGCTAGCTCAAACGCAATCAAATAATCCAAATGAGGCGGGATTTACCAACGCTTCTTTATAATTTATTTACCAATTAGTTTTTGAATGTTTTTACTTCTGATGGTTCATTAAAAATCAACACACGATTAAACTTATATGAGTTGTTATTATTAAAATATCATAACTTTTAAGTAGGTGCCTTCTCGTTTTCTTGTTTATGAACTTGGAAAACTGTAAATGCTACTTTGATGTAAGCAATGTTATTATTATTTCAAGATGCCGACTAATTATTACTAAACAAGCAACTTTAAAGAATGCAGTTTCGAACTGAAATACATAACAAAACATTTTCATTGTAGTGATTTAGCTGAAAGGAATGGAATTAACATCTGAATGAAGTTTTGGCAAAAAATCGTTAAGTGACTAATAGATTTTTAGATGAAATGAATTATTGAAATTATTTTAAGAAAGTGTTTAATCTACCCGTTTGTTATTAAGCTAATTATAAGTATAGTATAACAAAACTGCCTGGGGAAAGCACCAATTAAATCTACGGCTAAATTTTGGTATTTATTCTTCATTGTGTTACAGCTCCTAAAATGAAAGAAGTATTGCAATAATACAAAATAGTGATGCCCACGTGACTCGCGAGACGAGACTTTTGTTAACTCTCGTCTCGTCTAGCACAAAATAAAACAAATCTCGTCTCGAATCTCGTCTCGCAGCAAAAAATCTGTTTCGTCTCGAATCTCGCACTTCTTCTTTGGAATACAACTGGTAATAAATAATAACTCACAGTCTATTTACTACCAGTAGTATTGATGGTTACTCTATTTTGAGATGGATCTTAACTTTAAAAAGATCTTCTTTGGAAGATATATCAGAATTTAAACAAAAAATCAAAAAGGAATGTAATGCCTAATTAATAAAAGTCTAAATTATTGTGTTTATTTATAAAAGTTAAATCTTTTAAACGTTTTATAATACTACCTTTTGCGCAGTTTTGTTATTAAAAAATAGTCTGGAAATTTACCCTTTCTCTTTGATAAATTTGTCTTGATAGTTGTTGCAGAACTCCCAATTGAAACTTCACTCTCATTTTTATATTCAGGAGTAAATAATTCGTCACTTCCACTAGAATAAGCACCACTAGATGTTGAAATTTTCTCTCGTTCAATGTTCTTCGTTTTCGTTTAGAAAAACTATGACTCATTTTAAAAACGAGTAATTTTAATAATCACATATTACCTACATTAACTCAAAATTTATAAACTGTTTTAAATCTAAGAAACTAGCACTAATCTTAATATTTCCAAATCAGAGCAAAACTAATTTTAAAATTATTAGATTAAAAAACATAGCCAGTATTTTAAAGTATGCGTCTTAAAAATCAAATATTTACCGTGAGCGAACAACAAAACAGGAATGTTCAAAGACAAAACTTTATATTACACTAAAACCACAGAGCCTAGAAAACTGTAAATCATAATTTAATGTTTTTTTTATTTAGCTCATTTAATCTAGGTATTCAGTTTCCTTTCTTAACATCTCATAACTCTTCTTTTAGTATCAAACATTTCTTTAAACAGACCTCAGAAAAAACAATTCGGTGTCAGTTTTTGGCTGCTTATGCATGTAAACATTCATTAATCCTTTATTTTATTACACTATATAGAAACGGCTAACAAAACAAAAGCCATAAACGCATATACAAATTGTTTTCTCCATAACGAAATATAAGTAACGTAAATCTGATTATTGGGAATTATAATATTTTATACTTTATTATTTTGTCTAGATTTCATATAATAGAATTGCAACGTAGACCGCAACAAAGTAAATTATAAAATTTAAGCGGTAAAATATTGTAGTGTATAGGTACTCGGATTTCTAAATAAAATATAAAATGATTTTTAGTTTGTTAAATTTGAAATAATTTCCATAATGCGAGACTCCGAGATTTCTCGGGCGAAATACGAGACGATATTTTAAAAATCTCGTCTGGTCTCGCAAGCAAAAAATACACTCTGGTCTCGTATCTCGACGATATTTGCGAGACTCTCCTAACGAGACTTACCGTGGGAATCACTAGTGGAAAATATCTGACTGAAATTTTGTCTAATATTTTTTTAATGTTTCAAATCCCCAAGAACATAAAAAAACGCAATTTAGAAAAGTGTTTTTGTAGTGTATACCTAAATTCGTTATGAATCATATTTCTTTCAAAAATTGGTCGGCTGATCGATCCTGTTGAAATTTTCTATACACATTAAGTACTGTAGTGATCTTAGTTGGCGATCGCTAAATTACTCCGGGCAACGATAAAAAATGACTTCTAAACAAACACAAAATAAATACACACGTTTTTAAATAAAACAGTTATTGTTTAAAATAAACAGTTATTATAACAAAATATTGCAGCACCTATTGGTACATTGCTTCTCACTACCAGATCGTTGTATTTTGGTGACCCCGACGCCGACGTGATCTGAACACGCAACCTTCTGATTCTTATTTACTTTAACTAGCATAATACTCGTTGAAAAATCAACGGATCCCTTCTGATCATGTCAGCTATCCACGAAGTAAGAAAACAGATCTACTTATAAAAGTTATTTTTTTGGGATCCCGTAGCTCAGGATGTGCTACTGCAGTGAAGTTTTTATTTTCCTTAATAATAATGTCAATCGCATCATAACATGTAACTATAATTTAATATAATCACGTTTGATTCATAATCAGCAATGCCTTTCTTCGTAATTACTAATAAATCCCACACTTTTTTGTCCAAATAAGTACAGCGTGGAAATAAATGATTTTCATCAAGTTCCCTTTGGAATTTTTTCACATGTAAATTTTTCTGTACCGCTCTACTCTTTTTGATTTAGTACTAAATTAGTTCTGTCAATAAATGATATCAATCTGTCAAACAATTCATGGAATTTATTGAATTAATTTATTTTGAGGTTATGGTACTGCCTTCTCTATTTTCGTAGAGCGGCACGTCGTGCTTTTACATGGGGAATGCAATGGTAACTTGATGAAAATCATTTATTTCCACCCAGTACTATAAAAACACATAAGTTGGCTTTTTTTCAAAATAACTTTAAACGAATGGTAGGCGTTTAAAGAGAATACATAATATAGTTATTTTAATTATATACCTATGTAGTTAGGCCCTCCGTGGTCGAGCGGTAGAGATCCTACCTCTCGTTCAGAGGGACAGGGGTTCAAACCTCGGTTGCGACTGAATTTTAAAAATTTAGTACTATCGTGTTTGAGCTCCTTAGGTTAAGGTATGAAAGTTGTATGAGTGGTAAAGTATGGGGGAGCGTAATGTACTTGCTACAATAACTCCATTACCTCCGTTGCACTCCCATAAGAGTTTGTGTGGAACCCGACACTGCGAAATGCGGTAAAAGGGAAATGGATTATGTATGTACCTATGTAGTTTATTATTAATATATTATGTACTTTATATAGCATAATATTCGTTGGAAAATCAACGGCGTGTGGAGGAACCGAATGAAAACGTACCAATCGCTGGCAATCAGTGCGTGCCCCCATTAACTTTGTAGTTTTTGTAAGCCCCGTTTTTGTCAAAACTGGTGAATCTCGAGAACCATTGAATAGATTTTGATGCCGTTTTCACCATTTGATAGCTTATTTCTTAGCAAAGGTTTCTATATATACAGATTATTCAGAGGATTTTTCAAGAGTCCAGTAATAAGCAAAATATGAAATACATACTTAAGAAAATTGGCTCTAACAGAGACAAAACGCATTACACTGCGAAAATGGTAACAGATAAAGCCAAACTATAAGAGAGCGAATTGTAGCCCTCAAAAAGATCTACAAAAAAGTCCGGATGGCATGTACGTATCTCATACAAATTACTCACAATCAGGATTTTTATAATAGTTATTTTTGCAGAAAACTCTTCTCCCCCTGAAATGTTGCCTTACTCCGCCCCTGGATAAAATGCCGGTAATCTTTGTATTTTTTATCTTTAGAATTGCTTGAAGTATAATCTGTAAAAATTTGAAGTTTGTAGCTTACGCCATTCAAGAGATATATAGCCATAATGATTTTTTAAGAAATGCACCTCTCCTGCGACCCTTTCGGGTTTTTTAAGATTATAAATGTACTATGCACCCCTTTGGGGCAAGGCCCACCTGCCTGTAAAATTCCACTAAGTCTTCTAGTTTTCGAGATATTTTTCGGTGGATATCGGACACCGGACATCGGAACTGGCTATTATTATATAGGAGATAACAGTTATTATAACAAAATATTGGTATATTACTTCGCACTACCAGATCGTTGCAGTACCTCTTATATGGTGTTTCACCAAAAACCGCAGGTGGAGAAGAGGCTACTTAATTAATTTACGCATTTAGTTTTAAACTATTCTACAATGAAATTGGGCATGCAATACATATTTCACAACATTTACAGCGTTTTTGTGATTGGTGCTTACATGTCTTAAAGAAAATACATCATTTTGAATTCATCGACAAAAATTTTCACTTATAATATACCAAGTGCATTGATTATTGCCGGAAATTTTTTGAGTGACATTTCTGCATCGTCTTAATTGCACGACACGGAGTGGAGTGGAATTACGTTGCAGAAATGCATTTAAAGCCATGCATTTTTAATGTTTCCTAGAAGTTTAGTTATTTAGACAAATTACCAATAAGAAAATCCCATTTTAAATAAAACATGTTATTACCACTGAGTTTACATAGAATTTAATAAAATAATTTTAACTAATAAATTAATGATGTTAACTATGAAATATAATATGTATATATTCAATATCAAATGTAACTTTCTAATTTTATATTCAAGGTTGCCCTGGTGCCCAGATTACAAGTGGGATATTACATCCGTCCAGAGCAGTATGGGAATCGACTCAGAAAAGTAAGTACTGATTTTAAAATTAAAATAAAAGTAGGCTATTTTCATACTTGAAAGATTTATTTCACCTTTAATTAAAGTGAAAGTTGCTGGTTGCTATAAAAATGATTAAACAATTAAAAGTTTGCACACAGTAATTTTTGTTTAGTTCGAATGATTTCGAAATAATTACCCTCAGCATGAATTTAAATCAATCCTTATATGATATTAAAAATGTGTAATTTTAAAAAAATTCTATTTCTAATATCTCGAGAAATTATGCGCTAAAAATGCTTATGTTTACGTTTTTATTATTTTTTCTACATCCAAAATAGCGGACTTATAAGTGAAAATCCCGATTTATTTACAATTTAATAGTAAAATTTTTACGTTTTTTTTAAGTTTTATTAAGTCACCAATAATAATTTAAGCTTTAGGGGCATAAAAGGGCGGACAAAAATGTGTAAAAATCGTTAGTTATTTATAGCCTGAATAGATATAATAATAAATATACTGTATAATGCCATTGTGGTTTGGAATCGAATGGCGCCCGAGTTTCCCGTACCGATTATCGTAACATTGAAAAAATGAAACTTTAAACGTAAATATTTTAAAAGTTTATGGATAAGTCACAAATTTATAATGTACACGGACTGAAGAAAGGTTTCATGTGATTCGTATTTGTGTGTAATATAAAATTAGAATAAAACAAAAAGAGAAGGGGGTAATGAACAAGCAATGCAATAAACATATTTTCTAGGGGGTACTTAACAATTTAGTATATTTTGATATAATCTTTGGGTGTATTGGGGGGTGGAGAACCTCAGCCCATCTCCTTGTGTGCGCCACTTATTACTTAAACAATAAATTTACAGAGTTTTCTGCATTTCTTAATGTATGCAGCTAGTAGCCAAACGAGTCATCTCCTTCAGACCTGTTTATTACATTTATCGCCAACCATCAATATAGCCATGCATTACCATAGCGATTTGTGGAAGTAAACAAACACTTTATTTTACTGTACAAATCAAACATTTTACCTGCCGCAAATATGGTTACTGTACAAATAAAGCATTTTACGTGCCGCAAATATGGTTGACGATAAAATTTGGTATGCACCACGTCAGCAAAGTGTCTTTATCGAACTCGCCTGTTATTCGCCTCTCTCACTTTGCTCGCTCCTCTCATAATCTCAGACTCGTTCGATAAAGAATCACTTTACTGACTTGGTACATAAATAACTATTATGCACAGATACATTACAATTAGACTATTATTGCTAGACTCATTTAAACCAACTCTTTATGGTCCAAGGGCATTTTTATGATCCGACGGGTAATAAAGAAACGTCAATTAAATGCCAGAGCTGTTTTTTGTAGAACTCGATTGGTTCTTAATATAATTTGTAAACTTATAACTAAGTATAGGATTTCTATGCATTTGCATGTTTTTTCTGCTTATAGCAAACATATGCAGAGTTATATTTCTACATGTTTAAGCCACATATGAATCACATATGTCAATTTGAAAGTGCATATAAATGCATATTTAGGTGTTTTTTATAAATGCATGCATATTTTAGCATTTTTGAACGAGTGTGCATATTTTACCACTTTTTGAGCGTTTTACATGCTTTAATTATGAAATTTCTAATTTCAACATTTTAGACAACCAACCAAAGGCGGCTTAGTTGCGTCTAGGGGAAACCCATAATTTAAGCTTATTGTTAAATACTAGGCTTTAAAATATTTTACTGCCTTAACTATCTGTGTACTTGTTAATATTTTCTAAGAAAGAAAAAGTTTCAACTAAAATTTAAATACTTACATCCTCCGGTATTGTGATAAATAGGTGTTAGGAAATTCCAAAGACCCTTTGACAACTTCCTGTTCATAGAAAAATTTGTCTGTACTTTTGTTTACTAATCTTGTAATCTTTCAATTAAGACAGTTCAGAAATTGCAAACTGCATTTCAGTTTGAAATTTTAGAGTGTAAAGATGGGTAAAGAAAAACGGTCTGTGTCTGTTACACTTCGAAGTTATGTTAAGGAATTCAGTGTTCTTACAACTGACGATAAGGTGTTGTATTGTACAGTGTGCGACGATAAAGTGACGTTGTGCAACGAAACGCTTTCAAGTTACACAACATCTGAACACGGTTCGACATCAAAAGTGTGTTGCCCTGAAATCAAAAAAACAAACATTGTTACCGGGGTACCTTAATAATTCGCGCGGTTAGTCCAGCAAATCGATCGAATTTAATAAAAAACTATGTAGTGCATTAGTGGCTGCAGATATCCCGTTAAGTAAAATTAATCACTCAGCAATATGGGTTTCCATTGACGAATCTACTGACACTACTGGAAGGTGCGTAGAAACTTCATTTCCTTCGTTTTGTTAGTAAAACTTAACTAATTAAAGACAGCAGAGCAATTTACGATGTTTTATTTTCTATTTTGTTATTTACATATTTAATCACAACAATATTTTTGCTTGATTAAAATATAACTTTTTTAAATAACTAATTGTTTAATTTAATTAATTTAATTGTTTAATTGCGCTAATTGTTTGTAACCGACTAATTATGTAGTTCGATAAAATAAAAATCAAATTTTTATTTTCAGATACGTGGCTAACGTTATAATTGGCATTTTAAATTCGGAGAACAATCCCAAATCCTATCTATTAGCAATGGACGTTTTCAAGAGCACCAATCATTGTTCTGTGGCAAAATTGTTTAATGATTCGATGGCTATTTTGTGGCCGGACGGCATACAGTACAACAAAGTACTCCTGTTCGTCACCGACGCGGCACCGTGCATGATCAAGGCTGGAGCAGGCTTACAAGTTCTGTACGAAAAAATGATCCACTTAACTTGTCTTGCCCATGCAATGCATAGAGTTGCGGAAAAAGTGCGGGAAGGATATCCTAACGTAAACTCTATAATTTCAGATGCAAAAAAATTGTCTGTAAAGCTCCATATCGCATACAAATATTTAGGGAAACTGCTCAAGAAGTGCCTCTCCCACCTGAGCCTGTAATAACAAGGTGGGGTACTTGGCTTTCTGCAGCAGAATATTATGCAACTTATTTTGATATTATTAAAGCATTTGTAAATAAACTTAATAAACACGATGCACTATGCATACAAAGCGCACAAGATGCTTTTAATACTAAGAAGGTGAGGGCAGAATTATACTCAAAATATAAAACAATATTTAGGGATAATAGGCATATGTTTACTTTTGAAAATATAAAAATGTACGTCATTGTGATTTGTAACGCTCTATGTTTAGAAAATATAATTAAATAAATTATTGCATAGGATGTCTAATTAAAATAATTTCTGTAAATAAAATGTAAATAACGCTAAACAGGTGTTTTTAATAATGAAAGTGCATATATTTATTAAAAATTTCTAATAAACGCATATTTCATGATTTTTAAGTGCATATTTAAGTACATATTTCACTTTTTTATAGTGCATAAGTGCATGCATATTTCAGCATTTTTAAGTGCATACAAATCCTATACCTACTTATAACCAATGAAAATAAGCCGAAATTAAATATTTTGGAATAGTAACTATAGTAACGTACTTCGTATTAGCACATTGGTATACGCACAGCAGCTTGATGTACCTTCGTACTCATTTAATTATATTTTTTACACAATAATAGATTTGAGATAAAAACTTCATCTGTGCATAAAATAGTGTATGTATAGCGGGCATAACTTGCTTTTATGGCCCTACAGCCTTTTCCTAGCCCTCGGCTAACGCCTCGGACTAGAAATAACGCTTCTTGCCATAAAAGCTTCTTCATGCTTCTTCTTCATTAATACATAAATAACTATTATTCTAATGAACGGATATTTTGTGTATATTTTGTTCAAACGTCGTGCTGTCTAAAATGTAAGGAGAAACGATAACGATAATGAAGATATTTTAGTTTACTTCAAGGGTAAAATCTCGTGTATCACGTGCTGAGAAACTACTTTGCAAGTACCCGTATTTGTACAAACCACACACATAGTGTGCCCCCAGATGCGGTACACAAGAGGAAAAACTTTTTATTATTGATTTATGATTTTATAACAAAAAGTCACTCTATAAAAATTTTTGCTTGATTCAAAACTACTAAAAAGTATAACGGAATTTCTATATTACTCATAATAAAATAAAAATTTAAGAAAATGCATTTTTTCTAATGAAAAAACGACCAATGTATAAGTCCTATATTTTTTATCATGTCTTGCTTGAATCAATGCAGTAACAATCATCACAATGATTTGATTTTTTTAACCTGTAGCTTATTACAACTTCTTTCTTTTTCTGTTTTTTCAATATTTTATGGTAATCTGGAAGAACTATTAGCATTTTAATTCAATAAGGAGATTACTGCCACCTAATTACCTAAAGTACATATGTATACTCGTATTAAAAATTGGTCAAAATTTCAAATTCGCAATACGACATCCACTAATAAAATAGTTAGCATAACCCTAACAAGTTAAAAGTGTTACTGAAGTTTAACGAATGATATACAACTACAACTGCAGATTGTACTAAATACCACCACCATTGGTAGCTAGTCACGTGTTTGCGCTATTGCCGATGTAACACACGACTTTACATGCGAACAAAGAAATTTAAACGTTACGCGTCTTCAGCACTCGATAATTTAAAGAGGAAGAAAGATGCATAATACAGCAAACGTCTTTTCTTAATTATTGAGTTTGCGGGTTCTGCGGGGTGTATTGGTGGCTTTTCATACCTTAATCAGCTGAGCTACAGCGCTCTTAAGGGCTTAATTGAGTGTTTTAGAGCCTGCAGCTCTAACACTCATTTTCTAGCTCTAAACACTCTTTAGCGGGCTCTAAAAAGTTTTACAGCGCTAGAGCTCTAATTTAGCAATTTAGGCCTTAAAAAGAGCCCCATAAACCGGTCAAAATCGACCGACCGGACACAAATAAACTTAACTTTTCTAATATTTTTGTATATATAGGGTGAGTCGTTTAGCAATGGTTACTATCAACTCTTTTGTTTTAAATAGAACACCCTATATATTTTGATTGCTCTCGATTCTACACTTTGTTTGAAGTAAATTCAGTTTCTTGGAAATGCAAGTTTTTAAAAATTAAATCTACACAATGTAAGTTACGTTTAATTGATTATAATAATACACGACGTTTGTATATGTATATCTAAATCGACGTTTCTGCATAAGTTTATTGCTGAATAATATGGAGGGTGTTCCATCCGCTAGTCTAAGAATATAAATATTTGAATAGGAAAACCTAATTTGCTCAAATTGGACACTCTGTATAATAATAATTAAATTATATACCGAGTAACAATAATCATATGTTTTACTGTATAATTTTTGTATTTTTCAATCGATTCTTATCAAATTTGGTATAGTAAGCTTTAGACTTCCAGTATAACCTGAAGCGACATCAACTTTAGAATCTTAAATAGAACATCCCATATATTTATACATATTTGGAATCTACATTAAATTGTGATTACGATGGTACGCCATTTTTCATTTGTGTCTACGTTTTTTGTTTTTTTCCTTTTTTATTTTTAAGTTGGCTGTGGATAAAAATTGCATAAGCACCTATTTATAACCTATTAAACGTGATATTTTTTAATATTATTATAATGTTTGTAATAAATTTGTTAAATAAAGACGATTTATTATTATTATAATTTAATACTTTTTAACATAACCTTTGAATTTCAAGTGTAAACCAGGGCCGTAGCTACCACCCCGATCATAGGGGCCCCCCGAAAGCAGAGGAAGTCTTTTTACGAAATTGTCTTAAATAGTTTTAAAAACCAAAACTTAGTTTGTTTAAAGTTTTAAAACATTAACAAATTAAACTTGTTCATAATGTATAACAGCGCCTTTGCTATTTTGCCTGCAGTAGCCCATACTCCTACACTCGCTGTCTTAGAAGTCTCTGTAAAAATAATGTTGAAAGCAAATATAGAATCTATATCTGTATTAAATTAACTTTAAAATCACAGATGGAAACAATGAAAGTTGAATACGGTTTTTATATTAAACTCTTCAAAACAAAATTAGCCACAAAGTGGTAGAAACTTTTGACGCAACACTAACCTAATATTTACAAAACCAGAAATTTTTATGTTTGTCGGTAACAAATTTTACTAAATTTGCAAAAGTCAAAGAGAGATATGAAATTTTAAACTCAAATGTTTTTGATGTTAGTTGTCATCAACTTGAAAACAAAAAAAATCCTAATAGCACGTCATCTAAAGATAATTTTATCTTAGAAATTTCTGCAGAAGTTGGCACAAAAGAATTGGTGGATCACCAAGAAACTACGTTGCAAATACTCATGTTATTTGTTGAGTTGCAACACACTCGTATGCAAACATATAGTTTCTAACATATTCGCCTAATTACTATTAAACGTAAGGCCGGCTTCGATTGCAAAGTAAACGCTGAGCGGGCGTTATATACTATATATGCCCGCTTGTAATGCCCTGGTTGTTATAGACTTGTTATTATAGTTCGTATCACAGGTATAAACTACAAATAATATGCAAGTGAAACATAAAGATAAATAGCGCTTGTTTTCAGTTTTGCCTGAGAAATTTTATAATGTATAGCAACGCCTTTGCTATTTTGCCTGTAATAGCCTACACTCCTACACTCGCTGTCTTAAAAGTAGCTGTAAAAAAGTAAGGAAACAGAATTTAATGTAATCCTGTTTTTAGTTAAAACTCAACGTGTGTAAGTATCGGTTGGTACTCCGTTTGGTGCAGAAGTTTTTGCATCGCGAGTGGCGCCCTCTACGTGACCTAACGACTACCACTAAATTAATAATAATAACCGGGGCCGCTGCAGTATAAGGCTAACGCCTTAGCCAACTAGTTAGCAAACTTCTACAGTTTTATAGTAAACTCAATGTGACAAGTAAATATGTGTTTGTCTGTTTTAAATACCCATTCTTCTATCTTATGTAGAGCACACACGGTCGTCCGCGATCACATCGCCGACCACATCGCGGACTAGGTCGAGGACGTGGTCCGGATAATGATGGAATGTTTAGCTTTGCTGTAATTTATTGCATAAACAACTTGGGCTTTGAGATGGATTGTATAATAAAATTATAAGTATCATACTTCGTTAAAACGTTTTTATCACAATGAAAGACATTATTGACTGCGTAATACTAAATACTTCTAATTAAAGAAAGAGATTTCAGTAGACATTTTATTATAAACTCAATAATTATTTCTTTTATTTTGATATACACGTTTCAAAGAAATACGATACTTATGATTTTATTATACAAAACAGCTCGAAGCCAAAGTTATTTATATAATGAATTACAGCGAAGTTAGACATTCCGTCATTATCCGGACCACGTCCCCGACCTGGTCCGCGTTGTGGTCGTGGATGGCCGTGTGTGCTCTACATTAACAGGAAAAAAACACCAAATAGCAACGCTTTTAAAAATGGCTTGCTAAATGAAAGTGGTGTAGAGGTAAAGGGGAAGATAACGTGGGGGCCCCATAATTATTTGTTGCCCCAGGGCCCCCAAGCCTGTAGGCCCAAGGCCCTGGTGTAAACCCAGTTTTTTTATTGCATATTACCAAAAAAATTGCAACAAATCAATAGAACATTACTCACTTATTTCAATACGTTTCGAGATAAAAAAATAAAAATAAAAATTATTTATTGCAAAATATATAAGTAAATAATGACAATAATAAAGAGAAAGGGGACAACTTTCAACAATACACAACGTTTACCAAAATTAAACCATTAACGCAACAGTTGCTCAAGATATACGTCTTTACTTCTAAACACAAGTTGACGCGAGTTCTGAAGTTCTCAATTGCATTTTCCAACATGGCAGGCGTAATACTCTGTTTATACAATTTCTAAGGCAATTTTCCAAATCTTCACAATTAATGGAAGGCGTTTCAAATACCATCTTTTTTAAGTAGGCCATACAAAGTAATCTAACGGTATTAAATCAGGCGAGCTAACAGGCCATCTTACTGCACCATTGTTGCCAATCCAACGATTATTGTACGCATAATTTAAGAATCTCTTACCACCATCGCATTATGCGATAGAGCGCCGTCCTGTTAGAAATAAATTTCTTGGAATATGACTTCTAGAATATTGTTCAAAAACCTTGTATCTCATTTTGCAAAAAAATTTAAATAATGCACAGCATTTAATGGTCTATCAAAAATAATGGGGCCTATAATTCTATGCCCTAATACTCCCAGCCAAATATTAAAGCCGTACCGTGCTTGATGCCTCTCCTCTGGAAACTATGTAAGGATTTTCTTTGGCCCAATAATGAAAGTTATGGCGATTAAATAAAACCATTATTCGTAAAACGAGATATAGTTATCAAATTATGAATATTACCTTATTAGTTTCAGGATACTGATTAATAAACTAGTTGCAAAAATCTACGCGACGTTCAGTATCACCTTCGTAAAGGGTTTGATGTAAGTTTTATCATTTACTATAATATCAAAGTATTTGGTTGTATTTGTAAGCTCGGTATTTATGCTTTTTTAGTATTTGTCGGGCGCTTTCACGGTTTAATTACATCAATTTCCCTTTCGACTTCCCTGGTAAAAAGATTCGGATGGGCTTCTACAAACGCCAGTACATTGATTTCTGTTTTTTTTAATGGCAAAATTATTTTCAACATTATCGTACCGATTGCGGAATTGTTCAATTTCGTGAAAAAGCCATAACGCTTGGAGCTTGTCTATCGGGATACCTTTCCATGTACAGTTCACATGCGCTTCGGAAGCTTTTAATTAAATTAATTTTATTAAATCTGGTTTTTTAAAAATTAACATATTTGGATCTCATATTTCTAATCTGTAAACGTTTCAATTCAATAAAACTCAGTTTCAGTTTAAAGTCATAAGTAGTGTTGAGTGCGTCAAATTCAACTTTTGGGCATTGCTGCCCTAAAAAGGTTTTATAAAATATAAAATAAGTATACTAACTGCAATAATGCAAAAGTTCCATGTGAATGTATCGTCCAGAAGCAAATGAACTAAACAGTTTCCTGTTTACCGTTTAATTCAGTATCCACGTCTTTTAGTTAGCTATGCTTTTATTAGAGTATAAATAGAAGTCAACGTTACCACATAAACATGGCATCAATTACCTATGTCGAAACTTCAAAAACGTCAGCCAATAGTAACTAATATCTGCTTTACATGTCTAAATTGTATAAACAGGTAGTTAGTTAATAATAACACTGTTGTCGCCCATTGGTTCTTGTTATGAGTGTTATAAGAAATTAATTATAAAGTGAAACCTACTACTGATATTTGATTGGTCGTGAATATTAAATGCAACTTACATATACTACATTATTAATTATAAAAGCTACTCGTACAAAGGTGCTATTGGTGAAAGTGCGTTATCAATAATTACGAAACAGAAAATAATAAAAGCGAGATGGTCGTTCTTGCATGCGTCAGAGAATGCCTTACACGCTTGGTTAGAAATAATCAATGACTTCAAATAGGGTTAAAATATTAGGTGGGAGTTTGTAATACCTGTGGGTATGGGAAAATTGACAATGTTGGATTACCATAGATAATAGAAATTATTACTGTCAGATGATTAACGCTATTTCGAAACATTTTCAAATCAGTAATTTTTATCTGTTATTTATGATTCATAATATATTTCGATTAAAGCACATTATTTGATAATAATATAATAGTAGATATTTATTATATCCTTTCTGGCGATGCTACTTATACCATACTATGTGATGTACCGCTATATTGAAGTACTTATGTACTATTGGTAGACAGAGATACATTATTTGTTCAGATTATTCGAAACGGACCGTTATCATTTTGCCTGAAACCCTAGTTGTAAATTAATTTCAGTTAAAAGTGTAGTTTTGGCGTAAAGCTTCAGTAACAGTCACTATACATGGATATAATTATACGTTTAGGTTTGAAGCACAAAATTTCATTGTACATTGTTCACACTAATCTATCAAAGAACTAATTAGTACAGTTTACTGCTAAGTGTTTACTAGGCGATGTACACAAACTGTAAAACGCTAGTTTTGTGTTTTGGAGAAAAAGATGGATTGTTAGATTTAAATTACAGAGCTACTATATTCCAATTATTCCACGATAATGGTAGAAGTCCGAAATAGAATATATTTCTGAAAAAATAACGACGGTACTGCCACAACAATATTATATAATTAATAGTTTAATAGTCTCCATCTATTATAAAGACAACGGACGAACCCACGTTCTTGGGACCAGACATTTCAACTAGCTACCCATATACATACAGGGTATAGAATCGCTTCACGCACAATGCAATTCTACGTGAATTTTTTCAAACCTTAATATTATCTCGCCTTATTATTTTACAATAAAGATATTAAGGAATGCTATAAAGATAAATATTACGAATCGAATGATGCTTTTGGTTACTGAGTGCATTTGATTGTAACCGGAAAAAGTAAAGAAAGAAAACTTCCGTTTATGCAAAAATCAGTTGTCTTGAAAACATTGGAACGATGAAGGAAAAATATTTGGTACCTAAATTTCATTTTTATGGTTAGCTTTAATTGCTTGACAGATAATATAACCTTAAAAATGACATTTAGGTAACAAATATTTTCCCTTCATCGCTCCAATGTTTCCAAGTCTTAACTGATTTTTGCGGTTTTATTTTTTTCCCGGTTACAATCAAATGCAATTCGAAACCGAAGATATCATTCGATTCGTATTTTTCTTCTTTATAGCATTCCTCAATATCTGTAGTGTAAAATAATTAGAGGAGATAATATTACTAAGGTTTGAAAAAATGCACGTAAAACTCGGAGCCGGACATTTGGGCGCGACCGTTTAGGCGCGGCCATTTGGGCGCGGCCGTTTCGGCGCGGGATACTTCGGCGCGAGGACACTTCGGCGCAGAGATACTACGGCGCAGAGACACTTCGGCGCGGACCACTTAGGCGCGAGAAATTGTCTAGTATTATTGTAATGAAGAAAATCTGTGGATACTTACAGGTAATGAATACAGTATAATCGATGAAAGACAGTATTCGAAAAATACGGTATGATGAGAAAAAATATTTGCCAATCACAACAGCTCGTATGTACTGCCAGATTTAAGAAAAAAAATCATTTTTCTAAGCTGCTAAAGCATTAAAATCAATATTTTTCTGCAAATCTCTGCATAAGGGAATAATTTGTAATACGAACTTAATTTGTTTATTATAAATACCTTATTGCTTGTAAAAATATCATGCTTGATAATCATGTTAATATAAATTTTAAAAAATCAAAAATTTTATAGAATCAATTAAATGAAATAGGAAAATTGACATGAACATTGAATATCGTACCACTGATAAATGCGTGTCCCACTTCAGGAATTTTGTCTCAGTAAGTAACACTTATAAATGGATACTGCTTAGTGCTTATTCGTAGTCCAGTGCTTAAAGACAAAAAGCACTGTAATAACACAATTTAACCAATGCAAGCGAAATTCTGGAATTAAGAAGGTGTTTGTGTGTAAGTAAAAATAAAAAAGGTTACTCTGATAATAGGGTAGCTTGTCCCAAAAAATTATGGTCCAAAAAAACGTTTTATTTAAATATCTCCGAAAGTTTTGCGTCGAAGTGTCCTTGCGCCGAACTGTCCAGCGCCAAACTGTTCTCGCACCGAAATGGCCGTGCCTAAATAGCCGCGCCTAAACGGCCACGCCCAAATGTCCTACACCGCCTAAAACTGTATTATTTTTAGATTTAATTTTTTGCATAAATACTTCAGTATACACATAAACGATTGACTAGACGAATAGTTAAATAAAAAGTACAAATAAATGCTCAATAATACATTCAATTACGGTTCTAAACTTTAATGAACAAAATTAATCCTGATTCTAAGTAGTCCAGATTAGATTATCAATGATGATTCAATTTCTTGATGTTTACGCACAGGCAGTGCAAGCGGTCGCTTCAGGCCTCATAAGTCAGGGGGCTCAGCAGAAGCCAGCCATATTGTTGATAATAAAAATCTATAAAAATGTACAATTAGACATAAGCATCAAGTTGTTGAGATAAAAATTAGAAGGGTTGTTAGAAAAATAAAAGAGAAGAGAACGAAAATTTTAAAAATGTAATGGCAGATAAAAATTTATTAAAAATATAAATATGTATAAAAATGTATAATTAATTAAAAGAAGAAATAATTAAATGAAGTAAATTGGTTGGAAGTTTTTGCTTTTCTTTATTTATTCAAAAATGTAGAGGTATATACAAAAAAATATATACAGATAAAAAAATATATTGCAACAAAGGAAATAAAGAGGAAAGAAGAATAAAGAAGAGAAATGGGTATTAGATACTATTAAAATAATTGATTTGGAAGTCTTTATACTTGGAGGGTTTAATCAAGAAAAAGGAGTATGGTTCGAGGTTAGGTGTTAGAGTATGAGGTAAGGAAGAATTAAGTGCCTCTGTTCAATGCATAAAGAAGGCATTGTTCTGTTGCATCCTAAGAAAGTGAAAGGTAACTTAAATATATTTGTGTAGTGGGTTTTATAAAAGTTAAAGAAGCCCAAAACTTTAATGAACTTGTGCTAAAATAATAATAAAAATTGTCACATAAATCAGTTATGATTGCATAAGAATATTTAATTTTGAAAAGTACAAATAATGTACAAAATTCTATCTATTTAATTAATGTAAATCAAAAATATGAAAGTATTTACTTTTAATAAGAAAATCATAAAGTTTTGAACCCCGACAAACTGAGATTATAGTCTTTTGCTAGAGCTACTATGGGTAAATTATATGTAGTTTGTTTCTAATAATAATATAATTCATTTATTTAAGTAAGAAAGAATCATAACATCACAATATAATAATAATAGTCCCCTTCTCAGGCCATGAAGGCCCATTGGGGTATAGCAGGGTAGGCTGCTATTCTCGAGCCGTTCGGTACTCAAGGATGGTAAAGTGGCTAGCTTTTCGCACCGACCGCCTATTATTACGCCAGGAAATAATTTCCCAGGTACTCATTTTCACAGGCTGAGTCGACCTGGAAGCCTTAGATATTTTTAAAAAGTCCAATGTATTATTCCTGGTATTCGAACCCAGGACCTTAAGATTGGTAGTCAAGTGCCATACCCACTGAGCTACCATGGCGTCATGCATACATATACATACATTATATTAATTTTCAAAATATTGTTATATTTACATACAGCATTGGTAAAAATTCTCTTACGGAGTTTTCATGTGTGAGCAAAAAAAATAGCGAATACTAATTTATCTGAGAATGATAGAAACTTTACAATTATAGTAACTTTTTGTAAGGTTAGTGCTACAGATAAGAATTTTTTAATAAATTTTATGTTTGTATTTTGACACAATAACCTAAATTGTGTTTGAACTTTTTCAAGTCAGCAATACTTGTACGTTTAGTAACTAAAGATAAACAATTGATACCGCTGCATACGTAGAGGGATAGTATTTTATAGGATATTATTTTATTAGTAGTAGATTTTATAATTTAAATTTTCAGTTATGTCAAAATGACAAACTATTTCTCAAATATTTTTAATTTTTTTACCTATTAGCACCAACTTTACAAAAAAATTACTACATCTTAAGACTTGGTATGCCATAATATCTATGTTTTTCAGATAAATTAATAATCGCTATTTTTCCTTTGTTCACACATGAAAAACCAAGCCCTAAGTGAAGTTTTACCAATGCTGTATGTATTTAAATATATTTAATATTTATATGAATAATGTGTGAACAACTTGATTGGTGACAAGATTGGGAGCATGGTAGTGATTAAACACGTTTTGGTGCAATTTTTGTTCTTCGATAACAAAAGCTGGCATTACCGCATATTACCTGGTTACAGTTAAAACTCGTTATTACCTGGTGGTTATAAAATACGTTTTGGTGTAGTTTTTGTTCTTCGGTAACGAGAACCGGCAACGCAGCAGCTTATTACCTGGTTACAGAGATCATTACCCAGTAGCGAAGAATATGCGAGTTCTAGCGTTTACCAGCAGAAGCGTCCAAAGGTCGGTCAGCCGGGCGTATGCCCGGGGCCCCGAGAGCTAGTGGGGCCCCGCAACGAGCTACGTTATTTTAATCAACACTTTTTTATTTACTGGGACCCCACTCGATATTTGGGCCGGGGGCATCAAAAAGGCCTCAGAAGCGTAGTTTTCGAAAAAAATCGAAATAAAGAAAAGTATAATGTTGTTTACATGCGGTAGAGTTTGTTATGTCTTAAAAACAAGATATTTTATGTTTTGTTATGTTTACGTTGCTGAATCTATACCTGTAATATGATCCTTTTACAATACAATTTTATGAGGTCAGTCAGTCAGACGATAATTCCGATAACACCGATAATTAAGAAAAGGGTATTGGTTAGGTTAAGTCATTGTAAACGAGGTAAAATTTGCCGCACAGTAAATCTGGAGTTGTTATTACTAAATTGTTCAATTATTAATGTAGTCAAAACCAGGCGTCATCGTCTGGGAGATCCCCGCATCGCATTGCAAATATTAGAATTTGTAAGGTAATTTTCATCTGAAGTCGAATGGTTTTTATTTTTTTAAATTAAATTTAAAGACGCTCACACTAATAAAATCCCTTTAATCTAATGAACTTACCTTACTAAGAAATCAAATGTTCTCTTTAAAAATCAGATAATATACTCTCTTATAAATCAGATTTTAAAGCTGTTATTAGACCTTGAATTTATTTTAAGTTCAAACCTGTATTCTTAGTACATATTATGTAGCTGTGTAGCATAAACAAATTATTTTGTCCAGCTCTCAAATTTTGAAGCTAGCACTTTAAGTTATTAATGACATCACCATAAACTCGTTTATAATTTTATATGTACTTTTCTAAAAACGTCGGTCAAAATTATTAGAAACTTCTATATCACTCTAATAATAATAATTTCTAATCAAAATATTTATTAAGATCTTTTGTTCTAAATACCATCAGAAATGCACTGGTCAACTCTGGTTAGGAAGCTATAAATACACCCTGTATATTAGGGTGGCCCATCTTTTGAGACTTTTAGATTTTTACAGTCCCACTGCCTAAAATTGTTCCATTTTAAGCAAAAACTAGCACTAATTTTTAATTTTGCGATTAGACATGTAGAAGCAGAAGCGTACCTAACGTCGGCCAGCTGGGCGTATGCCCGGGAGCTAGTGGGGCCCCGCAACGAACTACCTTATTTTAATCAACACTTTTTTATTTACTGGGGGCTCCGCTTGATATTTGTGCCTGGGGCCTCAAGATCCAAAGGGCGACGCTGTTTACCAGGTAGAGAGATAGGTAGATAGGCAGCGTAGTCACTCCGTAATGGATCCAGACTTAATCTGCAACCACCCATCACAAAGAGCTGAGGGCACTAGACCAGTCCAGATGAACGAGAACTATAGTTACCCCGCCCGTCATTTTTATCTGTCGTTAGGTCGACTCGGAGTACACTAGTTATTACATAATAGCCTATAGTAGCCAAACACTATACAAATAATAGCCAAACTTAGGTACTATAAAGGTTTTAATGAACAATTAGTCCAAATCTGAACATGGTAGGCAAATACTACATGTGCTGACCCCAACGTGATTAAACCCTCACAACTTCCTGCCAAAGAAACCTCAACGTAGTACAGCACATACATGTGGTAACCCCGACGTAATACGCCTCAAGACTTTCTAACAAAAAATTTTTTTTTCTTTTTGTTCATTATTTCATAACATGTAGTATTTATAATAAACTATAAAATATAAATAAATATATTTATAGTAATATGGAACTCAAAGTGAGAATAAAGTGTAATCTTTCAATAAATAAAGATATTTATTTATTGAAAGATGTAGTATTTACTGTACTACGTTGAGGTTTGAGGTTCGGAAAATGGCGCTAAATCGACAAAACTATCAATCCTGTTCATGTGCTGTATGCATGCTATTCTTCTATTGGTATTTTTCATTCGTAAGGTAGAAATCACTTCGGGAACAAACCAGTTTGAGTTACGACTCATGAGGCAGGTATGTGTTGGCTGGATGACACACGAATGTCATCGAAGCAACAGTATTTGACCTGATCCGAAAAAACCAATAGCAGATTCGTGACCTTCATACCAAAACGCTCTAAAAAAACTATATGACAACCTGGAATTTTTTGTGATGTACCGTGTTATTATTTAATATAGTAACACTTCATGGAAGAACAAAAAATATTTATTTTAAGAGTCATGAACGTCCAACGTTCTACAAAAAGGTTTCATATAAATGGGTAGTATTTTGATCACAAAAAAACAAAACCATTAAATTTAATTAACCCTATCATGAGAGGAGAGCCATGATTAAAAATATAGTTACAACCAAACTACCAGACTACTAAAATTTGTAATCTTCAACTGACCCGAAAGTAGCAATCACAATAATGTGCGATATTGTAAGGTAACATGTGATTTAATTCCCATCAATATTCATAAATTCACAAGATAAAGGTAATTGTTCATACCACCTCGATGTTTAGCTATTGGATTCTGTTGGTATCCCCAAGAGAGAGCTGATATTCTTTTGAATGATCACTTTACTAGGAACCAACTAGGGTTCATAAGAATACACGTAATTCAAACAATCAACCAATGAAAATCGGACATTAAAAGGAAGGTAAGAAATAACTGAAACTGAAAAAAGAATTATAATAATAATTAACATATCTAATAAGTCTGTCTAATTTTTAATTGCACAGCCGCGTCCGCAGTGCTGTTAATCAGCCTCAAATCCGATTAGTTCGTATCTTACATAAAACAAAATTTTCCATCCACAAAGAACTGGTTCTCTAAGATTAGAGGGGAAATAACAGAAAAACTAATTTCTAGGAGTTCATGCGAAAATTCAATTCAACAAAATGTAAATACATGAGCTGGGAAAAAGAGGGTTATTATGTTGGCAATTGAGTTTATTCTATGCTAAGAGGTTTGCACGGCCACGACATAATGTTAGTATCTGTAATATTTTACGAGTTTTATAAGACGATCTATTGTAGCACGAATTGTTTGAGATACGACTGCGCCATTCGAAAGGAACGAGTGCTACAATACGTCTTATAAAACAAAGATAGTATTATACTATTTTTTTACTTTGCGTTATTAGACTATTTGTTTAGTATTTTTAATGATATTTAAATGCGATTTTCTCAAAAACTAGCAGGACGCGACCATGTTGATAAGGAAATATGTTCTAATTCATTACAGCAACCCTGCATTATGAGGTTTCTAGTTATATTAGTTACACCCTTTATATGCTTGCAGTCTATTCTTTTATCGAATTTAAATATAACCTGATTTTTATATATAATATGATTTTTCCTAACCTAGACAAAATTTAAAGCATGCCTTCTTCTTTTAAAGGGCATGTACCTATAACTACACGTAGTGTAAAGTTCTAGGAATATCATAGGCTACATGTCATCAACATGTCGGACAACTCATATTTTTTCCGCACTATCGCCGTAAAAATAAAATGCTTCTAAGATATAGCAGATAGAGGAAAACTATGCATGAGAGGTACCGTGAAATTGTTCTTCTTTTCTGAAGAATCTTTTTTCTAAAGAATTTATCAAACCCATTTAAAATCGGCAGATAGCCCACAGTAACAATTTTTTTAGAATGCTTAACCTATTTGATACTTTTCTCAATAATAATAGAAGTACCTAATTTAGACGACAATAGCTAATTAAGCTTACTTTGTAATCCTTTTAGATTTTTGGGTTTAAACAAAAGAAAATGTGTACCACCTGTATCACCTGGTACAACAAGTTGTTTGTAGGCAATCTACCAGAACTATAATGACAGTTATCTGGTTTGTAGCAATTATTATTATTATATTATCTTTTCCCAAATTGTAGATTCCCGTGTCAATTTCGTTAATAACAATAACAAACAATTTGGGTGGCGCCTTCTATAATGTTGTTCATTTATTACTGTGTATAATTTGAAACTAGTGAACTTTTGTGATTAACATTCAAGACACCTGAAAATAATTTCAGTAACTAAGTAGTCTTATCGGGACTTATATTGCATAGATATATATTGCATAGTTTTTTTATGTTTTAACAGTTAAATTTTAAATGTTACAAATAGAGATCGGAATTAATTATTACAATGTGATAGGAAGATATCTGAATTTTTAAATATCTTTTGCCTGAAATACGTTAATTATGAATAGGATAAATACGACTTGGCATTGTCAATACATTGCGATGGAATTAGACAACGCAGTTGCAGTGAAGTAAATAAACGCAGTAATATTTGAAAGATAAAAACCTGTAAAATTTAAAAATTATTTTTGTTTAATTTTACCCAATACCTAATAATGTCAATACGGATTCTAAAGATAAACATTCTAAAGACTCTAAATTAATAATGAAGAAGATACGAATCTCAAAGTCAATTAAAAAAGTTTTCGAATATAGATCATAAAATTAGCCCAAGCCAAATGATAACCTAACATAAAACTTATTCTGAAGTTATTGGATTTTATTTTATCAAAACAATTAATCCAATTAAATAAAACAAACTGAATAAAGACAAAGTGAACAGACAAATATATCAAGTAGAAGTGGTGGATTTATTGAACAGGCTCCGAATTGCCTTTTATTCAAGTTCTACAATGGTATTCATATTACACACTCCGTATAATGAGCCATGACAAAACAATAATTTTTTGTCGAAAACATAAACGTGCATTCCAAAGTTTATACCAATAGACATCTAAAATTCCAAAATCAGTTATCATAAATTTGTAGTATTTCAGATAAATCTAATAAATACCTACCTTATTGAAATACTGCTTTTTCTTAAACTGGTTTTTCTTGCATCTAATCTTATTAGGGCAGTTGCATGAAAATTCTCTTGATTGACTCATTTTATTATCTAGGGCTACGTGAATAAACCAAATATCAGATATTGATCATCGAAGAATTTACAAGACCTGCATTAAAGACCACTACACAATCCAAAAGTAACGTGTAGTGCGGAGTTTCATCATTTGAATATATTGGTCGATATTGTAATAGAACAACTGCTACAGTAACCATTAGTCATTACATCGCCATGTTACAAAATTTTCTTCTTCTTACTAAAGAACTAGACGTTCGTAATGCCAGCATCGTTTGGTTCCAACATTGAATCTACGGCCTACACATTTTGAAAGAAATGTTTCCAGGACGTAACATTTCCAGATTTGAGGATATTGACTAACCTGGACGATCACCAGATTTGTCCACATGTGATGTCCCACAATACCGAGAGGAGCTAAAAATCTACCATTAAGCAAGATATCGAAGCGATTCCCAATGATTTGTTGTAAAGAGTTTCCAAGAACGATTGCAGGAATGTGTTCAAAATGAAGGCCATCATTTGATAGACGTTATTTTTTAAAAACCTAACATTTTAGAGACCTATACTATTGTTAATACAAAATTTGGCGCAGAGATATGCACACTTTTGAATGTACTGATAGGTATGTAGAGACTAAATAGCCGACTTTTGGTTTCGCCGGAAATGGCAATAACCTCGATTTTTTAAATCCCCATATATATTTTACATTTTCTATAATTTACGCGTCAAATTATATCCAGCCATGTTACCAAATTTTCATTTATATCATAATTTTGTTTTTATTTTCAATTTTCTTTTTTAATGTAGGAAATCATGGGTCATGGGGTGAAAACTTTTCTAATTCATCGTAGTAAACCACAAAAATAGTTATTTCATCAATTAGATCCTAATAGTAGCAGTACATCAAGAAAAAATGAAGTTTGCCAAGTAAGTTTTTGTTTACAAGAAAGTCATTTTTCCCTTTGTCTTAGAAGAAAAAAAGTTTTTTTGTACTACAGTAGTATTCGGTTATTTGAATCACTGGCTACTTGCATCAACCGCTTATATTTAAATGAAAGTATAAGTACCAAATCCCTTCATTTACTCTCCGTCGGATTTTTGCATCATTAGCCAAAAAAATAATAACATACAAAACTTTTTTTAAACTTATTACTAACAGCTTTTTTACCACCTATTGTAATTCTTGGGGGTTGGAATTTTCCATTTGCTTACATTACTTCTTAACATAGGATTATAACGGATCTTTTTATTTCTTTTAGGAAGAATCTGTTTCTTGGAATCTGTTAAATTCGGGCACAGGGACTTTCAGTTACAATCGGTAAACAGGTTGTGCGTGACCGTCAGTTTGAGCTGTCTTTTTATGCATATCGACCATAAATACATACTATCTACTATTATAACTCACAGATTCATTTTAAATCCCATAAGAATACATTTTATACAGGAACCGCTTAATTGCATCGCCGCTTAATTGACTCAAATACGCCGTGCACGAACGTGATTTTAATAAACGGGCATACTGTATTTGCTCCCTTGGATTGATTTCAAGCATACGTAATTAAGTTACTGGTAAAGTGAGAGAATTTTTTGTTTAATTGCGTTTTTCTGCTAATATGAAATGTAGCTTACAAAAGATGTAAAATATTCAAGGTTCCGTTTAAGAAATTCAAGCGATTTCCAGAGAAACTGGAAGTCAGTCAGTTTGTCTTTACCTGTCGGTAAATCCGAGACTCTGCGTAATACCACTGTGATAAATTTCATACAAATCGGTTTCTAAATATTGGAGATATTATGCTAGTCCCATTGTCACCCGGTATAGGTATTGATTGATCTTTGATTACGTGATGATATTACTGCACTATTAGAATGTTTTTCACTTGAGGTAGTGTTGCAGCGTGCTCGAATGGCATTCCAAGATTTTTATTTCCATTTCTTTTCTGATTTTGTTCTTCTATATTTCTTTTAATGTCCTCGATTCGAGATCGTTTATTTATTTTTAGTGCTCAGTTACAAACTCTGCTACTCGTTTATTATTTTTGGCGATAATGGAAATTTTGTTATCTTTGAAAAAATGGTTTTGGTGGTATAATATTTCTATAAAGTTTCCATTAAACAGTAAAATATTAAGTAGATGCTGATATGCTATAAATGTGTAATTAGTCAATAATTAATGTACTAATGAGTGTGTAAATACATTTTATCGCCACATTATGGTATTGGCAATTGTTACCACCAAGCTTGTCCAAATCTTATTGTTCTGCAACTTCATAATTGCAGTATTAAAACTAGTAATGACTTATTAATAATAACGTTAATTTAGTATAAATTAAAGGGTGACATATTTCATAACTACTTTTAATAATATTAAATTTAATAAAATACGCAGTTTATGACCTATGCCTCTATTACGATTTATAATTGTGAATTGCAATGTAGGTTAATAAGACTCATTTGTATATTAAGTACCATGTTAAATTTACCTAATGGACAATAATCATTATTGTATTGTGTTGCCACGCAAAAATGTTACTCGTTTTGTAATTCTACACCACCACTGGTAGGGGATATTCTACAACCAACAGACTGATACATTATGCAACTAACTGCATTCCTTTTTAAATCGTTAATTTTATGTTCAATTATTTTGTGTTTAAATCAGTCTCGATGCACCTACAATCACAGTTATAAGTTCAATAAAATTGTTTTCCTGTAGAATTATTACATATGCTACTGCTGAAACTTACTGAACTGAAAACTGCCGAAAGAAACTTTGTTAGTTGAGATGATACAGTGAAGTAATAATTACGTTACTTATTTAGTTTTATTAGATTACAAAACAATTCAGAATACAAAAAAGAATGCTATTCATCAACTAGTTATTGCTATCACTACGAAAAAACATCGAAGGGACAAACGGACGTTTAGTAATGAACTAATAAGTTCGTTGAAAATGAAAATGATGGTATAATCCAGCCTATACGATACGATCATTGTTATATCTCTCGGAGATCTTGTATACCTACTGCAAGAATGGTTATATGTTCATATAAATAAATGACCAGATAATGAATTCTATCTGTAGCATTTTTTGTGCAGAAAGTGTCACTTTACTGGGGGCGTCTGGTAAAGTGACATTTTATATTTCATACTACATAGGACTGATTGTATAGGACTAGTTTAAGTCTAATCCAAGTTTAATTTCTTAGGCAAGATAACAATTGAGACAAATTTTAAGTAAAGCAGTATTTAAACAACCAACCCATACCCATTTTGTTACTGATCAAATAATTAAGGAATATTAAAGTGTAGTGTGGGTGTTGATAAATCACTTTAAATTCGAATTCTTGCATTTCTCTGTTGTTTTACTTTTGAGCTAGATTTGTATTTCTTTTCATTAATCCACATTTTCTTTCGCAATTAGAAAAGTACAATTTTTCTTGTTTTTTAGTGTCTCAGTGATATCACATAATGGTATAAATCACATAATAGTAACGCTCCATTCCCACACTGTAACCGAATGAGCAGTTTTTCCATTAATAAGTTTGAATAAAGTAAAAACCAGTGAAAAAAGCAACGTATAAATTGCTCTAAAGGATATTATTAACAAAAACAAAAAAACTTACTCAATGAGCATTGGGAAATTATAACATCAGAAGGAATTCAAAATAAGGTTTCTATAAAAAAGAAAACTTTAAAAAATATTTTTAATTAAACTTTTTATTACTTTAGTTTATGCTTAGAAAGGTTTATTAACATATTTGTCATTTTTACTAATTTTCGTTAACATTTAAAGTTCGGCTATTTGGAAACCTTTAATTGTTGCGTACTCTACGTACTACATTTGCAACTAATTCCAATTACTTTTAGGTCATATACTTTAATTTTATTGTTTGTTGAAAATGTAAATAACGAGATGTAGAAAACATGTATTTATTAAAAAATGGTTATTCCAACAAATACGAACATAACTTTTCGCAGGTATTTATAATTTAAAAGAATAGGCATCAAAAATAAACTAATTCAATGTAAAACAAATCTATCTATCAATAGTTAATTTTGAATAAATGAGAAACTGAAAAAAGGAATGACAAACAAATATACTTAGAAAACGGTTAGAACACAAATGCGCAAAGTGTTTTTGACTTAAACTCTGAGTAGTAGTAGGAATACCGTGATGCAGGGGCGTGCTGGGTATGTCAGACCTAGAGTTCCTGTATAATAATAATAGGTTATATAAGATAAGAGTTAGGACATGTGGATCCAATGTCAAGAACGACTTGATTTCTCATAAAGTATTTTCGCCTATCAATTTTCAGTTGTTTGATTTGACAAATTGTTTCTTGACAAACTACGTACATAGATGTCAATAAGTCTTTTGATTCAACATTGTTATAATAATTTAGTTACTTATAAAAAATACATATATTATATTAAGAAAATTTAATCTCATAAAGAAAATGTGTATTAGGATGTAAAGTAATGTAAATGTTGTTATACAATTTAAAAAACAAAGTACCATACTATTAAGATCATGTACTCTTTGACATTGGATCCAGCCAATTAAAATCTGGCATCGTACATGTCCCAACTATTATTCTTATTATTTAATATTATTATAAAGGGACTCTAGTCAGACCTAGAGATCCTTGATAATAATTAAGATAAGAGATGAGACATGATGAACCAGAAACCAAGGCCCACCTGACTTGTCAAACCATTATTATTATATGATTATTATTTTGACAGCGTGCTAGCTTGGTATCATGTTACAATTTTGTTATTATTCAATTCAAAATTTAATAATTATTCAAATATCGAAAGAAAAAGAATAAGCAAAACTTTATTCCACTACATTAGCATTATGCATATAATCATTTAACATAAATCAATATATGAAATATTTAACCTAAATAATGGAGAGTGGTGCACGTTCAGACATTTAACACGTTCATTTGTGTACAAGATGGCATGTAGAAATTAAGATAAAGTTACATACGTTTTTTGGAAAACATATTTTTTCAGAAGTTGCATTTTTCTGAACTTGCCCCATAGCGGGGCACTTCCGGACAACACACGGGGCACTTCCGGACAACACACGGGGCACATTCGTACATAATTAATTAAAACACAACAATAATGTCAAATAATTATTTTAATGACTATTTACTTAATTTTTCAATAAATACAAGAAGTTATACCCTACTCTATTGAATGTTAAGATTATGGAAATTAACAGCAAATTTCAGAAGTCCTGACTGGCTAGCAGTTCCTTTAATCTCAAGACGATTGAGAAAGCTTGGTGACGATTTCCTCCCGTTTCACAAGTAAAAATTCATCTGTTAGGGGAAGACAAATCCTCCATGCCCTTTTTTCCTCATGAATTTGACATAGTAGGCTAGCACCATATCCTCAGTAATCACCTTTTGAACTACCCCCACAAGGTATTTATAGGTTTTCTTCGTTGCAGATTTTACAAGGATATAATTTCCTATGGCTAAGCATTCATCATCTAGGATATCCTGTAAGGGGCCACTTCTTTCATTCGTTTTTATCAAAAAAACTTCCATATCAGAATCGTCAGAAATGACGAATTTACTTTTCTCCTGTGTGATAGGTTCTTCTAAATTAGAGGAATCAGTAGACGATTCATTCATTGAATCCACTTTAATCCTTAGAAAGTCGAATATTTCATACAGAATGCCACTTTAGAATTTTAGATTTTGCATTCTTCTGTCCAACGTGCTAATTGAAGGAAAGGGTAAATGTAGCTGAAGTAAAGTGTTATAACCACTTGCTCCACAAGTAAATCTAAGTTGTAATGCAGCAGAAACTGTTTTATTTGACCAGGGTACAAAGCGATTACTATCACGTTGCATTCCATCAATTTGGTCTGCACTAAAAATCATAGGTTAAATTGACTAATTAGCGGCAACTGTCAAAATTGAAGTTTAAACAAAAAATTTAGTATGTTTTCGAGTTAAATCAGAAAGTCCATGGATTCTCGTTCCAACCAATCAGAACGGGCGTCCAACATGTCTCATCTTTTAACTTAATTATTTATCAAGGATCTCTAGTCAGACCAGGCCAGGAAAAAACTTTAGATACAGGCCCCTTTAATTGCTATTTTCAGTAAAATTATTATTATTTTACTCCTAAAATTAATGTCAAAATGCCTGCTATCTATTTTTAAATTAATTATACGTTTTCAACTTTACAATACCTATTATTGTATACTGACTAATTCGATACTGAATATCTAGTTTTCGGGGTTATGTCATAGATTTATTTTTATTTATTTATTGATTTTTGTGCGAGGAATCGGATGGCGGAGCTTCCTTCATACCTCATGGCACCGATTGCTATGATCATCTAGCCGACCCTACGACCAGTAGGGATTTTTATCGTGCCAAACATCGCATTGACACGGGATCTACAGTTTTACTTCCTATCCGAGAAGTAGATAGACATATTTTTAATTTTCCTCCGCTATGAAAAATTACCAGCTCGGCCGGAGATCGAACGTCGCAGGTTCGCTTCTTAGATTATGAAGCAAACATGCAAATCACTAATCCACCGAGGTTGGCATGTCATAGATTTATGATTCAAAATCTGTATAAGGTCGTTGCGATGGGTAATTAGACATTATTAGACATTAATTTTTTTAACATAGGTGTAGCTACTTTTTGCAAAAACGTGCCTAATTGAAATGTAGCTATAGCTACACAATGCATACAGCAACAGTCAGAAAAGAACAGCCTTACGCTATCAATCACCTCCATATGGTTAAAGATTAAAAATTGTTAGTCAAATTTACAACGGCATTCATGTATCGCGTTTGGTGCCAAATATGAAATTTCAAATCACATTTTTTAATCTAGCTTATATAAAGGAGCTTGTATTACTGTCTAATGCTTCTTACTTCAGCGTATACATGGTGTAACTAATATAACTAGAAACCTTGTAATGGGAGATAGCTGTAATGATTTAGAACATTTTCCTTATCAACATGTGGTCGCTTCCCGCTAGTTTTCGACGAAATCAAATTTTAAGTACGCCCACTGTACTCACATTAAATTAAAAATACGAAGCAAGCAAAAAAAAATTAATTTTATAAAAAAAGTTTTTTGCTTTTTTAGTATTTTTAATTTGCGTACAATGAGCTACTTACAATTTGAAATGCGATTTTCGCAACAACTAGCAAATTCAAAAGCACTAGCATCTTCTAAATCATTACAGCAACTCCTCATCACGAGGTTTCTAGTTATATTAGTTATGCCTGCCCCAATTTCTGGAATAAGCATTTTAGTACCATAAGGTAAATCTCCCGAATTCAAATAATTTCATGATTTCACCACTTGAATAGCAGATAAAGGTAAATAAAGGTAGAAATTTTCCTTTTGCAAACATTGCAATGGAAACACAGTTTACAACTGTGGCATTCAATGATGTTTTGGTAACTATGTTAGCTATTTGAGAATCTAAATGAAAATGATAACGGCATTGATTTGTTTCTCTGTCTGACGCATCAGTACCGATTGCATAAAAATACAGGCAATTTATCTTAGCTAGGGTTCCTAAATATGAACTAAGCTCTGTGTTAATTAGAGTTAAGTCACGCATGTCAAATTTTCCTAGTAACATTTCATATTTTGAAACTATTTATTAGAAGGTTGGTAATCATGAAAATTGGTTTAATAAATTAAACTGTCAGTATGACAATTATATAAATCTGAAATTTAGTACAATTAATACTTTATTAAAAGCTGTCGTAAAATTGATATATCTACTATAGTAGTTTTAAAAATTCTCTACAAACAATAAATAATTTACATAATTCACATTAAAAACTTTTACATGCATAAAAATAAACATGACAGCATAACCTAAAATGTATCACTGACAGCTGCTGAATGTTGTGACTAAAGTAAAAAGAGAGAAAAAAGTATCTCTGTTTCAGACAGCTTAGTTTTGGCCTAGAAAGATATAGATTTTGACATCCGTGTCCGTAAAATAGCACAGCTAAAGTTTTCATTTTGGAACTCTAATCTTAGCTAGACTCCGACATTGCTGACGTACAGCTTTTCTTTCCTGATTTCTATTTTAGGTTCATAGTTATTTATATGTCAATTGCACTTTATTTGTTGTTTATACCTGTGGTACAAACTAGAGACCTGTATGGGCCAAATTTTGGTTTTTACCCGACCCAACTCGATAAATTCTGAACCCGACTTTGAAATATTCTATCTAAACCCGTCTGAAGCCCGATTATTTTTTAATAAAGCCCGAGTCAGGCTCGAATTTCTTATAATAAAAATAAATAAAAAGAGTAATAAAAAAATTAGTAATAACGTTTATTTTTCGAGTATATATTGACCAGTGTTGTAACAGATACTTTAGTTTGTGTATCTAGATACGGATACAGATACTATCAGAAAAAGGTACCTAGATACAGATATAGATGCTTTTGCAGTGAAGTAGCTAGATCCAAATACAAAGCGTTACATAATGTATCTAGATACATTTGTAGATACTTGTTTTACTGTAATCACTGCGAAAATAAGAACTTACTAGTCAATTTTTCGTACCAAAAACAGTCATTTAACTAAGCATCAATACCAAGACTAGTCTAGGACAGCAATATTTATTAAAATTTATAGATATTAAAAATTGATAATTGTTATTAAGCAGAAACCAATATCTAAAGATAAGAACAGTGTGCATTCAAACCTTTCCACTTTTTAGAATTATTATGCGTTCTTGTCACACTTGAGTTAATATTTAAAAGAAAATATAAAAATCATAGTGAAGCGTTCCAAACATGATATTTGTGTGATCTTCAGTTTTGGTGTTATGCAGAATATTAATAATTTGAATAAACTCGAATAGTTTTCATTGTTTGAAAACCTAGAAAATGTTTTACCACTGTTACAGAAACCATCATAGCCTAGATATTATTTCTTTTTCTGATAACCTAATTTCAAAGTAGATGTTGGTACGATTCACACTATAACAAGTTCCTAGTACTTTTACACCACAAAATTCGCTAAATCTGGTTGCTTTTGGTTATCCTTCATGTAACCGTATAGATTATACTTACTCTTTAACATATTTTAAAAAGCTATCTTGGGATAGTTTTTTACTTTAAAAGTTCTCAAATTGACTGTTGACAAAAATAGGAGTGTGTAACAAAGCCCATATAGTGCCTTTACTGTACTCGCAGACTTAGAGAACCCACCTATGGCTTGTCGTGGTACTAGCTACAAGTCCAGTAAAATATACATTTCAGACTTGTTACGTAAATAAATAACCATTACATTTAATAAAGAATGATTTCTCTTTATTACATGTATTCTCTCCATATCCGAAACTATGGTACATTTTTATCTAATTGTGATACGTTGGTACAAGCTGTAAATAATTGTATAGATACCATAATTATGGTACAGTTAACAAGACTGCCTGGACCGACAAGAATGCGTCTTCCTCACACAATCGATAATATCATCATTCTGTAACAATATCCTCTGTTTATAGAGTAACTACATATCTAGTCAGTCAGGCCATGCTGGCGGATCATAGTACCGCAAACGACGCTATTTTGGGGCGAGAAAAGCCCGAAATTGTTAAATATTATTATCCAGATTGAATTTAATTAAATTCACGTTTAGTTTAAAAGGTTTTTCTACATACTTTCCATTCTGACAGACCGAACTTGTAATATACCAGATACGTAAGATGCGATTGTAATTTACGAAATACTAGATTTCAGAATTCCTATGCCCCAATATGGCGTCGATTGCGGTACTCTAATACGGAAACTTGGCCAAGCTGACTAGATTAGTGACTGTAATTGTTTAACGAGGTGACTACCATCTAGTAGATTTCAAAACAATTCCATAAAAATTAAATTAGTTTAATTATGCTCGGTGGTTTATTTCAAATTTAAGATTCCACACATCATTTATGATAGTTTTTGTATTGTAAAATTATAAAAATATTAAAATAACTAGTATCTGCACAATACAGATACACAGATACTACAGAAAATGTACCTAGATCCAAATGCAGTTACAAAATTTGAAAAGTATCTGGATATGTATCTAGGTACCATAAAAGTATCTAGATACTGTATCTAGATACAAGTATCTAGATACATTACAACACTGATATTGACTGCATTAGCAAACCAAAACTCTTTTTAAATAATGAATTTGTTATTTATATATGAATTATAAGAAAAAGTAACTCGCCAAAAATGCAGTATTAACTAATTTCTATATATTAAATAAATTATTTTTCATTTACTTGGATTTCTCTTTAAAACAACCCAACCCGTAGATGTCGAAATAATATTAATTCCAGAGGATCCGACTCCGACCCGAGCCCGACCCAAACTCGAAATAACGTGTGTTACCCGGTCTTAACTCGACCCACGGGCCGGTCAGGCTTAGGCCCGAAAGTCAGGTCCGAGCCCATGCAGGCCACTCATACAAACTATAAAAACAAGGCATAACAAGAAGGCCTTATCATTTATAACGCTCCCGCTTATCGTTAACTGTGCTGTCGACGTCGGCATTATGTTCAAAATAAAATAAATATAAACAACGCCCTTGGCAACGCGAACAATTATAAATTACAACTAATTTTTTTCTCACCGTACGTATTCCAGTAAAAAAATTTAAAATATTCTTTTTACTATCCCACCTCCAGGCCACCGGGAAATATCCCGGTATCCCGGTGGGCCAGCACGGCCCTGCCGTGATGTTCACCGCTTGTGTAATCTATTGAGTTGCTATGCCTAGCAAAAGGCAGTTAAGGGACTAGTTTTTAAAACAACACGTTTAAAGTTACTAACATATATTTAATATATATTTACTATAGCTGAGTTCGACAATTGCATCAAATTAATCTGATTGCTCAAGTAACTAAGGAGACAATTGTCTTAATAATGGTTGCTATAGTTACTAGAACAATCAGATTAGTTTGATGTAATTGTCGAACTTAGCTAATGTTACATAATATTACCATTACATTACTATCACATTATCATCACGTTACCATCACATTACCATCATATTACCATCACATTACCAATCACATTACCATCACATTACCATCACATTACCATCACATTACCATCACATTACCATCACATTACCATTACATTACCATTAAATTCCGATTACATTGCCATTACATTGCCATTACGTTGCTATTACATTGCCATTACGTTGCCATTACATTGCCAACCATTACCAACCATTATTATTGGTCACTTTTTAAAGAACTTCCACTGAACATTTGGCTCGGACGATACTGTATATAACGTGTAAGTATTAGGTGTATTCTTTTTACCACAGATCGTCTTAGTACTAAGATGTACTAAGCTAAGACAAAGTGAGATTAACTAAGGCCATTGAAAAGTAAAAAGAACATAGAAACATGTTTATGAAAATAAGCAGAAACCTACGAGCAAATAGAAACAGGAGAGAACATTTCAATGGTCGGGGGTAAGGAACCGACGCGACGGAAGTCGGCCATTATATAAACCACGTTGAGCAGGTCGGGGTTGTTGACGTACGACGTTCGATATTGTCCGTGTCAGGTCGGGGTTGTTGACGTATACAATCGATCGATATTCATCGGGTGCCGGTACCCTCTCTCACTCACTCGTACCCTCTCTCACTCACTCTTATAAACCACTTTTTCTAGCAGTTCCGTCGCGTGGAATATAATGCAATGTTCTCTCCTGTTTCTATTTGCTCGTAGGCAGAAACACACAACATAACCACAAATTTGCAATCGTTTGTGTTTTTCACAAGGACGATGACAAATATTATTTTATATCACTTTCCTGCAATTCTACTATGATAACTGCTGTAGCTTAAATTAATTTTTCTATTTTGAGTCTATAATAAAGCTGTTAAAGCACCCAAAACATTGCGTTAATAGCTCATTTGAGTGCTTTAATAGCCCAACTTTTTCAAAGTTGGTAGCATTGAAAAAAGTAATTGAAAAAAAACAGAAAATTGACAAAAACTTCACTCAATTTTCTGTGTCAATCAATTTTCAAATGTCGCATCAGTGTTGTCAACTTACACAAAAATCCCTAAATTTTAAAATTGCGATTTTTTATTTAAAAAGGGAATAAAAGACGCAAAATAGAAAAAATAGCATAAGAAACTAGTTTCATAAATCATTATTGCACTCGTCCTTTAGAAAACTCGCTGCAAGCAGCTCGTTTTCTAAATTTGGACTCGTGCAATAAATCTTGCCTTATGAAACTCGTTCTTTAATATACTATTTCAATAAACTACTTATTTACATATACTTTCTATGATCAAACATTTGTTTACATATGACATAATAACCTCAAAAAAACTCTGTTTCACTTCATACTTTGAAGTAAGCTAAATGACAAGCACAGGCTCAGTTAGGGCAAGGGGGGAACAAGATATCTCAGTACCAACTCACTTGTGACAAGTAAATAGAACACAACAATTTACTAAGATAATGAGAATAAGTAAGAATCTCACTTAAAAATGGTAAAAAGAATACAACTATTGTATGTAATACGATAAAATTCGCCGCTAACATGTTTTCTATGAACCTGTATTTGTCTCAGCTACTCCTCCTAATTTTGAGACAAAATATACACATAGGTATATGCTTTTTATTTATACGTATAAAACCTTGTCCTTGAGGCGTCACATACACAGATGCAATTCACTGTGCAATTATTGTACAACTAATTTTCTGTCCTCTTCATATTCTTTTATTTTTAGTACAATTACAAAAGCAAATACACTTTAGAGAGAATTAATAGCATTTAGTAAATCTTTAAAAGTTAAACAGGTTAAAGTATAAGTTTAATATGATTACTAGGTATAGGATTTGTATGCACTTAAAAATGCTGAAATATGCATGCACTTATGCACTATAAAAACGTGAAATATGCACTTATATATGCACTTAAAAATCATGAACTATGCGTTTATTAGAAATTTTTAATAAATATATGCACTTTCATTATTAAAAAAACACTGTTTAGCGTTATTTACATTTTATTTACACAAATTATTTTAATTAGACATTCTATGCAATAATTTAATTAATTATATTTTCTAAACATACTAGAGCGTTACAGTTCACAATGACGTACATTTTTAAATTTTCAAAAGTAAACATATGCCTATTATCCCTAAATATTGTTTTATATTTTGAGAAACTCCGTTCCACATCGCAAGACGTAATTGGGGCATACTTAAAATTGTTTAATTCTACAAGCGAATAATGTTTTAGCTCGTCTAAAATGTCTTGGCCAGATAATGCATCGTTTATGCTTTTAATTAAGTGAAAACCAGGATTTTTGTCTATAACGGATTTAAATTTTTGTTTTATAGTCAAACCCTTTGGCCCTTTTACTTTATTCAAAGAAACACCTAACAATTTTACGTGCTCAAGAGATTCATCTAATGAATTTCCCTGGCTTTCTAATTTCTGAATTACTTTAGCTAAACGCACAAAACTTGTCAAGACAAACAATAATTCTCCCCTCACCTCCTTAGTATTAAAAGCATCCTGTGCGCTTTGTATGCATAGTGCATCGTGTTTATTAAGTTTATTTACAAATCCTTTAATAATATCAAAATAAGTTGCATAATATTCTGCTGCAGAAACCCCACCTTGTTATTACAGGCTCAGGTGGGAGAGGCACTTCTTGAGCAGTTTCCCTACATATTTGTATGCGATATGGAGCTTTACAAACAATGTTTTTACATCTGAAATTATAGAGTTTACGTTAGGATATATTTCCCGCACTTTTTCCGCAACTCTATGCATTTCATGGGCAAGACAAGTTAAGTGGATCATTTTTTCGTACAGAACTTGTAAGCCTGCTCCAGCCTTGATCATGTACGGTGCCGCGTCGGTGACGGACAGGAGTACTTTGTTGTACTGTATGCCGTCCGGCCACAAAATAGCCATCGAATCATTAAACAATTTTGCCACAGAACAATGATTAGTGCTCTTGAAAACGTTCATTGCTAATAGATAGGATTTGGGATTGTTCTCCGAATTTAAAATGCCAATTATAACGTTAGCCACGTATCTGAAAACAAAAATTTGATTTTTATTTTATCGAACTACATAATTAGTCGGTTACAAACAATTAGCGCAATTAAACAATTAATTTAATTAAATTAAACAATTAGTTATTCAAAAAATTATATTTTAATCAAGCAAAAATATTGTTGTGATTAAATATGTAACTAACAAAATAGAAAATAAAACATCGTAAATTTCTCTGCTGTCTTTAATTAGTTAAATTTTACTAACAAAACGACGGAAACGAAGTTTCTACGCACCTTCCAGTAGTGTCAGTAGATTCGTCAATGGAAACCCATATGTAGTTATTCGCTACATGTTTTCTCATTGATTTTATGGTCTCTTCATATAAACGAGGTAAATAATTTTTCCTGAGTGTAGACTCGTCGGGTATTGGCATTTTTGAAATTTCTTCCAGAAAATTATGAAATGCTGAGTGATTAATTTTACTTAACGGGATAGCTGCAGCCACTAATGCACTACATAGTTTTTTATTAAATTCGATCGATTTGCTGGACTCACCGCGCGAATTATTAAGGTACCCCGGTAACAATGTTTGTTTTTTTGATTTCAGGGCAACACACTTTTGATGTCGAACCGTGTTCAGATGTTGTGTAACTTGAAAGCGTTTCGTTGCAGTCACTTTATCGTCGCACACTGTACAAGACAACACCTTATCGTCAGTTGTAAGAACACTGAATTCCTTAACATAACTTCGAAGTGTAACAGACACAGACCGTTTTTCTTTACCCATCTTTACACTCTAAAATTTCAAACTGAAATGCAGTTTGCAATTTCTGAACTGTCTTAATTGAAAGATTACAAGATTAGTAAACAAAAGTACAGACAAATTTTCTATGAACAGGAAGTTGTCAAAGGGTCTTTGGAATTTCCTAACACCTATTTATCACAATACCGGAGGATGTAAGTATTTAAATTTTAGTTGAAACTTTTTCTTTCTTAGAAAATATTAACAAGTACACAGATAGTTAAGGCAGTAAAATATTTTAAAGCCTAGTATTTAACAATAAGCTTAAATTATGGGTTTCCCCTAGACGCAACTAAGCCGCCCTTGGTTGGTTGTCTAAAATGTTGAAATTAGAAATTTCATAATTAAAGCATGTAAAACGCTCAAAAAGTGGTAAAATATGCACACTCGTTCAAAAATGCTAAAATATGCATGCATTTATAGAAAACACCTAAATATGCATTTATATGCACTTTCAAATTGACATATGTGATTCATATGAGGCTTAAACATGTAGAAATATAACTCTGCATATGTTTGCTATAAGCAGAAAAAACATGCAAATGAATAGAAATCCTATACTTAATGATTACTAATTCTTTTCCACTTGACAATTTTTAGAATTTTGAAAAACTGCTATTAGTAATGCACAATTTGACAAAAAATTTTACTCAAGATTCAGCTTTTAAACATAGTACATAAAAATAAATAGGTTCAAATCCTTTTTATCCTATGTGCTAATTGTGCTGCAGCACAGAGTTTTTTTTACAAATTTAGAATATTATGAAAAAGATTAACGCTAAAAGTAAATATGTATAAACGTTGTGTCAACGATTATTTGTTTTTTATATAAGATATACGTTTTAATACGTTTCAGTATTATATAACAAAACACTACATAAACAAATGATTAATGTTGTAAGTGTACAAATTCTTACAAAATTTAATAAAACTTATAAATTTAAAGTTGATATAGATTATATTTAAAATATATTTTTTTAATTGAACATAAAGTACATAATTATCCAATTTTGTGTTCGAAAAATTTAAGAAGGGCGGCCATACAACCTTTACAGCACAGAGACCGAAAATTTCTTAAAAACGCCCTGGATAGGTTACTTAATTAAATGTCTCGTAAATTCACAACATATTAATTTACAGCTGTTAATTTAAGCAACTGTGTGACTGTGATTATAATTATGAGGACTCCATCATTCATATTGTTTTCAGGTGTGAAATTTTCATTATTTCTTATATTCTCTTCTACTACATAAAATATACATAAAATGTTTTACGCCAAGTTCCACTTGAAAATTCTAATAATGTATTTTGCCAACGATATGACAAACAACAGGTTCACCATATAAAATTAATTTAGGCACGGTTCTCTTCTTTCTATTTCACGCCAGTGAACGGCATAATATAAACAAATTGTGAAACCATTATTATTTATAGTAGTCGTTTTTGATCAGAGTAATATGGTTCACATCTATCCCTGAGAATTCCATATTAAAACTTCGAATTAAAAAAGAGGAAAAGAACAAGTCATCAAAGTATAAGGAATTTTTCGCTCTGTTATTCTTTCTACTATAGACTATATGTTTCATTTCATTTCATATGTTTTGTTAATTTCGGGTTTTTTCAGAAATAAGTAACTTTTCTTTAAACTGTTACTACTTTGTACAGGCCATCCACACATTCCTAAAATGAATTATTATAAAAACCTTATCTATTAGAACGAATTAAGAAATGATTTTATGTTTTCCGTTTTAACATTATTCTTGCTAAATAGTAGATTTAAATAAATGCAAGATGTAAGTTCTACCATTAAATAAAAAGGTAGGTAATTGTCAATTTCATAGAAGATTAATTTTTGCAACATTCTGTAGCAGGAGTTGTTAGTTTGAGATTATACAGGATGTTTCACTTGAGATTCGTAACTCCTGGACTAGTACACATAAAATGCAAAAAGCTTAATCATCAGTGGCTATCTTTCATAACAACGGAGAAAATAATTGTTTTCGAAAAGTGGATTGGTGGTCACTTGTTTCAGTTGAAGCTGAATGTACCTAACTACATTTTCAACGTGATATCTGATACATTGATGCATTTTGATTATTATTTCCGGCAGTTCCCAAAAGTTCTACTATTTCTTGCTAATGTTTTTTGATGTGCGTAAAATCAAAAATGGCATGAGGCTTTTTTGTTCCTATTGACGAATACTATCACCTGTCCAGAGGATACCAATCTTTAGTGAAAGACCCTGTATGAGTGGTAATTAAATATTGTTAACGTAGATACAGCCTGTTTTATACGTACACCTTATACATATGTAAAAACATTAATTAAATTAATTGTAATATAACTTTACTAACTCTTTATTACTCTTTTGATTTTACAATAAATATATACAAAACGAATCAGTTTTAACTTACGGTAAATTTACACACACACTATGCTATATATAAATATTTAAATAAACTGTGAACATTAATAATTTATTGTTTAAAAAAACCGTTACTACAAATGAAAATATCAAACAATATAATCTGTTAATAACGGATTAGGTAAGTTTGCATTGTAAAATAGTTAATAGATGTTATTGGATTGCACAAAAACCAACAACTATAATTAAAAAGCGATTACAAAACTTACAAAACTAATATTTTGTAACCTAAGAAATTAGTATTGTTACTTTTTGTATTAAAGTGCGTAATTGTTGACTTGTGTTTCAGAATTTTATAAACTTTTGAAATTGAAAAGCAGTTGTTCGATTACTTTACGTGGGTATTTAGCTATCCTATTGTTACTTTTTTATATCTAACTTGCTCCCACTATTTTTCCTTTATTAATACATTAATTTGTCACTGAAATATCTACTTTATTAACCTACTCGGGTTTACTAAGAAATAGTTATTTATTTATCAAGAACGAAAAGTGAATCTTTAAAGTATGAATAAGTTGTTTTCGGCAGAGGCGTTTAGCCGAGGCTGAAATTACTTGTGAATACTTTAAAGACACTTTTCGTTCGAAGTAAATACAAAACTTTATTTCATACTGGACTGTTACCGTATTGAATTAGTACGAATCAAAAATTTGAGATTTCTAAGTAATCTGTAATAATTAAAGTGCGCGTTGAGTAATTTCTATAGCAATGGAACTGTTTAAAAACGTCAAACGAATTGAAACCACGCCACGTTTTTGGTATATTACGATTTCCTATATTATATTATATAATAATATAATAATATAATTTCAATAATACTTACCAAATTAGGACTTTAATATTTTACTTTAAAGTACTAGTACTTTAAAGTAAAATAGGACTTTAATATTTTACTTTAAAGTACTAGGACTTTAATATTTTACTTTAAAGTCCTAGTACTTTAAAGATGCATTTGTCGTACTATAAATGATCCGAAAAACGTCAAATTATGAACGGGTATGAAATAAAAACTATTTAAAAATGATCTAAGAAATACTATATATATATATATATATATATATATATATATATATATATATATATATATATATATATATATATATATATATATATATATATATATATATATATATATATATATATATATATATATATATATATATATATATATATATATATATATATATATATATATATATATATATATATATATATATATATATATATATATATATATATATATATATATATATATATATATATATATATATATATATATATATATATATATATATATATATATATATATATATATATATATATATATATATATATATATATATATATATATATATATATATATATATATATATATATATATATATATATATATATATATATATATATATATATATATATATATATATATATATATATATATATATATATATATATATATATATATATATATATATATATATATATATATATATATATATATATATATATATATATATATATATATATATATATATATATATATATATCTAAAATACTAGTTTCAATGTTTTGACTTAACATGGTATTAACCTAACTTTATGTTTATGCATCAAGAATAAAAATTTAAAGGTTCTGAAAATTTCTGGAGTTTTAACCGACCAATCTTCGTGTATATGTTTGCAAATAATTGTCAAAGTGACGTGTTTCCTTCGCCCATTAATTTAATTTAAGAAACTTTAAAACAGCTGTTCTGGAAGTTGGCAGTTGACAACGGGCGTCATTCTGATACCGCGTCGGCGGAACTACCAATATAATAATAATTTCTTCAAATTATAGGAATCGACAAACATAAAACACAAGAAAATTGGTACATTATAATAGAAATGAAATCGATCAAATCACGATGTTTCTGCTGGAAATCATCCGTTCCAGGCCACGATAAGTAACCCCAACAATCAATATCTTCAAAAGAAGCAGCACAAGAAAAACTAAAAGTACGTAGAGAAATCAGTACTATCAAAAACAAATGGTTGAGCGACAAAGTTAACCACATACAATCATAAAATTCCGAATTTTCTCAAATGCATGAAGAACAATAAATCGGCTTGAAGTGATGGAATTCCAGCGAAAATCCTTAAATGCTTAGGGCAAGATATTGCTCCTTACTTAGAAGCAGGGATTGGAACCCTTTACAAATATAGGTTCCGTTCCAGTTCCGGTTCTTCGAAATTCAAAATAAGGGTTTCGATTCCGGTTCCAATTTTAATTTTCTAAACGTTAAGGTTCCGGTTCCAGGATTTTTTAGGTTCTATAAGGGTCCCGGAAGCAAAAGTAATGACGTCACATGTTTGGTTAAAGTATTGTTTATGACATGGGTGATACATATTTGCTGGGTTTGGTATTTCAACTCTTTTTACTTTGCAAGTTCTATTGCTATAGTTACAATTATTTACAACAATGGATACCATAGAAACTGAGATCTTGGAGCAAACAGATGTGAAATACCGAACGCGGCTATTGTAGATTTTTTCAAGATGAAATTTGTTTGGAAATATTCAGGGCTACCAATATAAAATGTGAGGTAACACTTTTCTAGTCAGTTCACAGACTATTGGTCAATTAGTAGTGAAAATGGAACTAGTATCAACATCAACTCAATAAAAAATGGTTATGGTAGCGCTGTTGGGAGAATGTCTAGAAAACTATTGTTTTTATTTACCAGTAGAACCAAAATGTGGAACCGAAAAATATCGGTTCCTTCGAAAATTTATAAGGGTTCCGATTCCGGTTTCGGTTCCATAAAAGCAATCGGTTCCGGTTCCGATTCCGGTTTTTCGAACATGTACCGCAGGACTTTGGAGGCAAGCTAATTGCCAACCTCTTAAAAAAAGGAGACTCTACTGACTGTGGAAACCACCGAGGCATCTCACTGTTAGTTGTCGCCGGTAAGGCTCTAACACGCATAATCTCCAACAGGCTCCTTCTATACCTAGACAAACTCCTGCCACAACGTCGATGCGAATTTAGACTGAACTGTTCAACCATTGGCGTGATTTCTTTCTATTCGCCAACTTCAGGGAAAAGCCATTGGCAACCAAACTGAACTACATGCAGGCTTCATAAATATCAGGTCTTCGACTCAATTGATGGAGACGCTTTATGAGTCACTCATATCAAAACTTGGCATACCTCTAAAATTCGTTGACATTTGCCAGGAACTACATACAAACAACGGGACTAGGGTCTCGTATAACAACAAACTTACAGTTTCTTTTTCAACACATATCGGCGTCTGGCAAGGGTGCGTGCTCGCCCCCTTGCTGTTCAACAGATTCATGGCGGCTCTATCTGTCATAGTTGACAAGAGTTTAACAACAGAAAGAGGCATAGGAATTCAGTTAGGGCCACGACTAAGACAAAAACAGAGTTCATAACTGAGCTCACATATGCCGATGACTGTGCTATCGTTGCACATTCTCAGGAACAACTCCAACAAATCCTGGACTGTTACGAATGCGCATATCGTCGGCTTCACATGAAAAGTGCATAAGTCCAAAAATACTGTTTACAAGAAATGTAGCACTTTTTCATGTTGCTGTCAATGCTTTTGCACGTGTGCCTGATTTTACTTTTGCTATTTAAGCGACATTTACCAATTATTTTCAGAATTTCTTATATTTATTTTATAGCAAAAGTAATATTAAACCAGATCACGTTAAAATCTCAATTTTCTTCAATTTTGGCACTTACGGTGCACGATATACTAAAGCTCTTGGACTATGCATAAATCTAGGCAAGACGAAAATACTCTCGAGGTAAGAACTACAACGAGGCAGTTACCTTATCAAACCAACAACTGATGAATGTCGACAAGTTCAACTACCTTGGTAGCATGTTACATAAAAATGGCCACATTGATACAGAAATCCGCAACCGTATCAGCGCCACATCGAAGTCTTTCTAAAAACTCTCTTTAGCCTTTAGGACCATGACTTATACCTACCTAAAAATAAAGATCGACGTTTACAAAGCTGTAGTAATCACTACTTTACTTTACGGTTGCGAAAGTTGAACTCTCTATACTCCAGACACATCAAATCACTGAACTCTCTTTACTCCAGAGACATTAGACTAAATGCGCGCCATTACTATTACAAACGATGACAATTTAATTTTGAATGATTCAAAATATTCTCAATATTAGCTACTTAGTTTCGATTGAAATATGAACATTTAAGATTAATTAAATTCAAGCATTGCATGCAGCAGAAATACTGCTCATAGTTTCATCCAATACAGTAAGGTAGTGACAAATAAACATTTCTTGTCTTTGAATTAACTGTAATATTGGTAATACCGTTTTAATTATAATATCGTACACATTTTTAAAAATATAAAATACTAAATCTCCATACTAATCGACCGATATAAGATACTAAAACAGTAAAAACATTAAATTTTAAATTAGTTTTGCAAGAACTAGACTCACTTTTAAATTGGAAAGTAGTTGGTGGTACTTGTTGATTTAGATTAGATTAAAAAGTTGATTTCTTTCATAAACTTTTTAATAGTTTCAGCCTAACTACCTGCTTTGCTGTATAAGCAGTAAGTATACTTAATTTTTCATTTTTTCGCCAATTTCTCTAGTTAGATATACAAGAACGATTTTTTCCTTTTTTGAAAAAGATCGGAACGAGGAAAATTTTTCAAAACAAAAGTGTTAGAAATCCTGAAATCTATTTTTCTAGTCGCGTTTGTAGTTTTCTGGTTTCTAGAGGACGCCACAATACGGAGCTTTCTCTAGAGCATTCAGGCTGCGTAGTATCAATCTCTATGGAAATGTTATATTTTCTACTCCTACCTGTAAATCACCCGTTTTCTTCACGTTTCGCGTAATGGAAATGTATGCAATTCCAGCAAGGTGTACGGATATAATTTCATATCCGTACAGTGTACGGATACGAAAACAGCCAATCAAAGTGGTCCTACCTGACACTTCTTTATTTATAATTAATTTATTGACAACTCCTGTCATAAATATAGAAGTAAAAGTAAGTTAAATCAATGTTTCCTTCTTTCAATAACACAGCATTTGGAAATAACGTAATTTGTGAAATTGTAGCTTTAACAATTATACTTTTATAATAAAAATAGGTAACTAAATATTAAATCATTTGAATAAGTACAACCTACTTGTATAATAAGTATAGTAGACACAGTCTGTGATGGGGGTTTGGTAGCTCAGTCAATAGAAGCTAGGTATAAATAAACTGAAGCTGTTGCCGACGCATCTTCAATTCCAGCTTGGAAAATAATTCTTTTTTAATATTTTTGTAAAACAATTTAAATTAATAATTTTTTCTTCGAAAATGATTAATTTCTGCAAAGCTTTAATAATTCCCCTAAAAATTGTACAATTACAAGGAGATTTTACAAACCATATTTTAGCATGGATAAAAGCTTAGGTTAATCCCTATATTTGATTTCTCAAGGAGACATGCATTCTATTTGGTAATTATTTTGCTTAATCGAAGAAAAAAGATACTGTACAACTTGAGTGGAATGCCTATATCGCCCTCAAACGACTGAGGCACTTCGCCTTCGGCATCATGCCTCAAACTTCGTCCTCGTGCGATATAGGCATCATATCCACTCTTGTTGCACAAACTACTAATTCCCGCCCGGTTGTGAAGTATCAAAGTTGCTAAGAAAACATAACCTCTCATAAAAATACGTGCTTTTATATTAGGCTTTTAAGAGCAAATGATTTTAGTTGGTTTACTGTAGTTTCAGAATTATTGGACTTTTTAGAAGTGTGTTTTGCACATTAGTAATTTTATGTTTCACTTGCATATTATTTGTGGTTTATACCTGTGATACGAACTACAGACACAACTCCATAACAACCAGGGCATTATCAGTGGGCATTATAATTCATAACGCCAGCTCATGATTTACTTTAATCGGAGCCGGCGTTACGTTTAATAGTAATTTAGATCATTAGGTCAAAAACTATGTATGCGTACACAAGAAAAACATTTGAATTTGAATTGTCATTTATCCGTTTGACTTTAATAAATTTTAAAAGTTGTTAGCATCCGACAAACATAAAAATGCCTAGTTTTATAAATATATTATAAACAACGCCCTTGGCAACGCCAACAATTTTAAATTAAAACTTAATTTTCTATTTATACATATCTTGTGAAAAATAAAATTTTGTATGCACCACGAGCGTTACTAGATGATAATACCCATGGGGCGACTTCTATCCCTCGGGCCCTTCAGGCCCTCGGGCAGGAACATCTTCGCCCTCCTGACATTATCATCATTCTAACACCTTTAGTACACACATAACTATAAACATCCAATTTTTACTTTAGCATAGATTTTATGTACCATTAATAAACGTAATTAATGTGCAATGTTGGTAAAAGTTTATTTTGGATTTGAACTTCCATGTGCGAGTAAAGGTAAAACAGTGACTAGCAAATAATCGATAAAATACCAATTTTGTCACTATTCGACATTGTGACAGTATTTCGTTAATCTCAAATTACAAACAATATGAAGATTGCGGCACAGACGAACGACAATGTTAACAATAATAGTTGCATTCTTTTTACCACTGGTCGTCTTAGTATTACTGTGTACTAACCTAAGACAAAAAGAACATACAAGTAATAACATGTTTATGTAAACAAGCAGAAACACACAACTTAACGACAAATTTGTAATCATTTGCGTTTTTCACAAGGATAACGGAAAATAATAAATAGTAATAATGTAATCATTATTTTCCTGCAATATAATATTGTAATAAATGGGAAAACCCAAGTATAGACTGGCGGCAAGAGCAGGCATGTAAGGAATACCAGACGCTTCGAGAGTCCTGTAGAACAGTGTTTCCCAACCGTCGGTCCGCGGACCGGTGCCGGTCCGTCAGACATTTTTGCCGGTCCGCAGAGAAATACAGTATTTTAAAAATTTTACTTAAAAGATTTTTTTTAATTCGTGTTATTCTGGAGGGAATTTAGCATCAAATAGTTTATCGTAGTTGACCAAGAGTAATATATAAATACTAAGTAAAACGCTTTTTTGTTTGAGAACTAATAGCATAAGAACCGCAAGATTCCTTTCTAACCCCCACAAAAATTTCATAGATATATGGCATATAGTTTCTGAGAAAAAGATTATTCAACTTACTTTTCATGAAATTGTCCCTAAAAATAGCTACCTTTTATTACGTATAAATGTACGTTTCTCATACATACATACGGGGTATATAACTCGCCGGCTCCATACCTATGTGGTGGGGTAATATCCAGTAATAGGTAATAAGGAGGATTTAGGATACCATTTTAGAATTTTTAAGCGGGTTTAGCGCACATGGGTCTGGCCATACCGGAACCGAAAGAATTTTTGTCTTTGCGAAACTTGCTTCGATTCGGACCGTTTTTGTGGATCGATACGTTCGTTCTGTAGTTCCAGTCTCAGATTTGAAGTCTCGACCGTCTCCGTTATACCGTTAAGAGCGGTTTAGGCGGAGGCGGTAAAAAACTTACTGTAGGTCGGGGTGAAAATCTGATAGCGGAATCTTTGCCAACGCAGTACCCCAATCGTTTATATCGGAAAAGTCTTTTTTGCCAACACTCTTCCGGGTGCGGGAGCAAGAGGTGACATGGGGTTTTTGGGACCGATAGAATCGGTCAACCATCAATTGGTTTTTCCATATCTCCGCTCGAGGGAGCTGCGCCCGTTTTCGAGAGGCGGTATCTCGGAAACTATAGGAGCCAAAACGACTACCTTGGCATCAAACGACGGGCAATCTCAAAATGTTTCCCCTTCAAATGCCGTGCAACAGCATAAGAAAAAAAGTAACAGCCGAAAAACTCGAAGATCTTTATTTGTTTTTCGCCAGAGAATCGTACTAAAATAATATCGCCGGCCTCAGCCTAATCGGGTTCCTAAGTGGAAACCACTTCTGGAGGTCTTATATGATTGCCTCCTGGGTCGTTAGAGCCCATCTCCGTTTTTGACCGCCGCTCCTGAAATCCACTCGCCAGCGTTTTCGGTTATCTCGGTTATTCGGTGCTCCCTGACGAGCTACCTTGCTCTGATTTTGAACGATAGACTGTCCTATGTGTCTAAAACCTGTTCGTTTGGCGAAAAGAGAAAAACTCCAGCCTCTCGCCGATTTCGGGCCGGTCTCCGTGAAGCGAATGATGTACAAAAACCGACCTTTGTTATTACAAAGAATGGATATTTATTTATTTTAGATTGTTCTTGTACAGTGTAAAAATAAATTTATTTTTATAAGATTTATTTTGCAAAATGTTTTGTATAATTTTTTTAACTTACCGGTCCGCAAGCAAATGCTACGTCGTTTGGCGGTCCGCGAACAAAAAAGGTTGGGAACCGCTGCTGTAGAACATATCGCGCTAGTAGGTATATAACGCCGACTGCGGCAAAAGAAATGTGAAAACATATTTGCAGTATAAATAAATATTAGTGTATTCAAAATAAATATTGTAATTTATTAATTAAATAAATAGTCTGTAAATAAATTAGTTTAAGTTCGTTGATAGTTCATAATTTGTATTTTGAATTAGTTAAGTTTAAACCTTAGTTATTGTTAATATTTCTCTTGTTATTAAACAGTTAAGTCTAAGTTTTATTTAAAAATTACGTTACAATATTATACATAATTGCTGCAGCTACTAGAAGTATTCATTTTCAATAAACTACGTATTTACACATAAATTTCCTATGGTTGTACTTTTGTTTACATTTGACATAGCCTCAAAAAGCTTCATTTGTCTCACTTAATACTTTGAAGTAAGCTTAATAGGGTAAGTTCGGCATTCAGATCTGTTTAACTCGAAGAGCTCGGTTTCCATAGTTTCCATCCATTGCAAATAATTGTAACTATGACAATAGAGCTTTTGGAGCAAAAAGAGTTACAATGCCGAACGCACCCATAATAAGTAAGCTCAAGTGGGTTAAAGGGAGAACAAGTTATCTCAGTATCTAACAAATTACTATTGTTTGATTTTAAAATTGTTAGAAGGTCCGAACATTTAAAAAAACTGCGAAACATTAATTTTTAACGTAATACATTGTAAATAAACACGAAGACTTTCATAGCTAGAAATCAATGGACAAAAAACGACTTTCTGGCTTAGATCATGTAATATTTTGTTTATCGTGTTACAAACAATTATTTAAGCACCGGTCAACGAATTTATCATCTACTATTTTGCTACATGGATGGCGATTATTCTCATTCATTAAAAATCATATCTGTTATCTTTTATTAATAGTAATAAAAGAATTAGTTGCATTTTAAATACAGACCTGGAAATTGATATAGGTTCACCTAGAATATTGATATAATTTTTGAAATATTTGTGTGTTATTACCTTTTGTACCAAACATGCATATGTTTTGAAAAGGTAGGAGAACACATAAAAATATTTAGTAAATAAGCCTTTAAAGTGATTTTACGGTAAAATATGTTTTAACAAAAATATTTCAAACATTAAATCAATATTCTAGCTAGGTGAACCTATATCGATTTCCCGGTCTGTAATAGAACAACAAATTTTTAATTTTTATTTTTTCTTTATCATCCATATACCAATCATTTTTATTTTCTAATTCTAATCACAATGTTAAAAAGAAATTACTTCTAGCGTGTCAGGTTTTGAAAAAATGAATAACACATAGATATTATGAAAACTGAAAACTAACTAATGGGTAAACTATTACATTACAGTTAAAATGTTTTTCTTTTTAGTTTTCTGTTGTTTTGAGCTGTTGAACTCTCTGATGTGAATGTAGAGTAGTAATCAGCAAGCTTTTCAAAGTTCCACTTCCTTTGGTGACGTTTTTCGATGGTAGTGTTTGGGGTAATACAGCCTAAATCCAACCTTCAAAACTGAAGAAGCAAGTAAACGATTACCAACATTGATTACGATTTTAGTTCTTATTTCTACTACGTGGTAAAGGTTACAATGAAAGACAACACTTCCAAGCAGGTAAATCATATGGTCAGGTGGTCAGCGGTTACAAACTTTATTTTTAAACTGATTGCCATAAGCGCCCGGAAAGGGGGCACTTGCCCCCCCCCCCGCTTGGAAGTTGAACAATTTGAATTTTATTGAAAATTCTGTATAATATAGCGTTTATTCTAGGCTTGCCCCCCTAGCATGCCGTTTATTCTAGGTTTATAAACAACAACAATAACATATTTTTACTTTTTTTTCATTTTCACCACTCTCTTCATGTGATCGCTACTGTTGCGTTTCAGAAACAGGAGTTGCAGTTGCGTTTCAGAAACAGGACGTAACGTAAAAGTTTTTAAAAGATACTCACGACCTTCTATATGCAGATGCTTATCACTTACCATGATAACATCCAAAATCGGCTATCGTTTAAGAGCTAAAAGAAATTTATATTCATAATTCAATTACTTCACAATGAAGCTCATTAAGTAATTCGTTCGTATGTGCTCGTTTCCACTGATAGAGTTTCAATAGCTATAATGATGTTACCTTAAACTAGAAATTAATAGAAAGTATGTTTGTTTAAACAATAGCACAAAGGATTTGTTAATAATAATTATGAGTGAAATCCTGTAAATATACATTTTGGAAATAAAAATTAAAATCCAACATGGCTATTGTTAATAAAAGCGGGCGGTTTAAAAATAAAGTTTGCGTACTACTGACCACTGAGCCAGCTGATTTGACTGCTTGGAAGTGTTGTCTTTAAAGTATAATTAACATAAGAGTTAAAATCGTTTACTTGCTCCATTCAGTTTTGAAGCTTGGACTTTATGCAGCATTTAAAGCTGTATAATAGAGAATGATGCAATAATGTTCCGTCTTACGCTACATACTATTCCGCTGCCGAATAGTGAATTTCCAGCAAACAAAACAAAACGGTATCTCAAACTTGTTTATTTAATTTAAATAATTTTTTTGTGCCTTCTTTTCTTTTGCACATGCATAATCGGATATCTACAAAAAATTTAAATGTCATTGGTTTAAAAGCAAAAAGAATCGTAGTTTAAGGGATGTGCTGTAGGAAACGTGTTGAAACATGTTAGACGATTTGTTCTTTGTAATATTAATAATATGACACATTTCCAATTTCGATCAATTATACTGTGTGTTCATCATTGCTTAAAGTTTTCACTCCCAAAAAGTTTTTTATTTTGCACATACTTCATTTTATAAGGTGAATTACCTTTGAAACAAGTGCCAATCTACATACAAAAGTTAGCTTTGACACATAGACTTTGATTTTGAGATACGTATATTGCCTAATTAGTCGATCACGTGACGTTCAGTCAATTCTGGATACTTTGTGCATAATGCGCTAACAGTATAGATTTAAGAAGAATGAAAGTTTGGACGTGAAATTTTTAACGACGCTAATGACAAACAGAGTCAGAGAGTACCTCTTCTACTCGAATCAGATTCTAAGTCAGATTACCCATAATATTTTAAAATCACATGATTTAATTAACTTAATAACTAATAACAGTTTTATAACAAAAAGATTATGTTGCTCATAATATGAACGACAGTTTAGCAGTTTTCGACTTATTTAAGGCAGATATTTTTTATAACTATTTGTAATGGCTTCCAAATTTCTATAGAAGCACCCTTCAATTGCAGATCTGAATGGCACGATAGTGTTGTAATACGATGAAGTGTGAAATAACAATGAACAATTTTTATCGACATAAATGCCAAAGTTCTATACCATCCACCATTCATGATTATCAGTTCTTTTGTTAACAAATTACTACTTAATTACCCGTGAATTCAGTGATTGTTCAGACTGGTTAATAATTTAACTTTTTTTAGTATACACTAATGTAAAATTAAAGAATGATTAAAATGTGGGATTAGGAATGTATGTAGGAGTTAAGATATGAGAGGAAAGAAAGTCTCATTCGTTTGTAAAATGATTGTGATAAATTACTTTAATCTGGCCAAGATTCAGGGAGCAATTCTAGGTAAATACCGACGGACGGGGTGTCTCAACGATGCGCATTGGTAAGATACTGACTATGACTGGAGGAAAATGATATTAGCGTCAGTTATACTTTTCATCAGATAACACCAACAGTACACCTTAAAACTATTCTTCCCATTCATTCATCGACAGTAATGATTGGTAACAGGAAAATGACGACAGGGACTGGTCAATAACGTTATTAATTAGTTTACAGTGTTGGCGTTTGTTAAGACACTAGAGTTTCTAATTTTCAAGTCATTTTCCTAATAATTTACGTCATGCTCATGCTTTTAAATTTCCAAAAATAGACAATACTCGGACATTATTTAAGATAAAAGCCATATTTACCTACAACTCATTGGATTAACATGTCAATTTAGACAAAAGATTATGTTTGTAAGTAAATCTAAATAGAGAATAAATAACTACACACTACTTAAGTGTCGAACCATTTCTATGTAAATAATCAATTTCAAAGTTTATTAATCTTTGCAAATTGCAACTTTTAGTTTTCGAATCGTTGGTTAACTCTAAGTGGAGATTAATTACTTAACACACACGTAGATCTATTTGATGAAGGTTAAAAATCGACCATTCTTATTCACCTAATCATTCTTGATTCTTCTTTTAGTGCTCTTCTAATCGAAGATGTGCAATCACTTCATATACGACATTTAGGTCATGTGAATAAAATGTACTACAGTAAAACCTTGGATTGCGAGTAACTTGGTTTGCGAGTGTTTTGCAAGACGAGCAAAAATGTTTAATGAATATTAACTTGATAAACGAGCGATGTCTTGCAATACGAGTAAAGTTTTTAATACGTATACGCTTTGTCTGCGTCACGTCATCGCAACTATTATCCTTAACAATAAATTGAAGGATCTGAGTCAACTCGTCATCAACATCTGTGTAAACATATATACGATAAGATAAGAGTGTAAACAGCATCTGATGTTACCTCAACTGTTAAAAATGTCAGTAGATTTTACATTTTAACATTTTATTTGTCATCGATGAATACATACCCTTAAGGAAGTTGTGGTGGGATAGTCTGAGCCAAAAATTATGGAACTGTGCTATTTTGACAAATAGAAATAATTACATAGTCTTGCTTCAAATAATGGCTCAAACGATACTAGTTTTATTAAAATGCATGTGAAAGCAATTAGTTATTATTTATATATGTTTTTAATTAATTATTAGTTTTTTTAAAGTCAGAAATTAACTTTTGACTGTCTAGTCCAAACTTAAGAACGTGAAAAACTGACGAAAGAAACAATTGTTCTAACCAGAAATTTAATTCAAGTTTACTTTTTTATTAGTAAATATAAAATAACATTACTATGTAAACACTAAAAATTAAAGAAATCTCTCTAGAATATAAATAAATTATACGCTTCTAGAGTAGTGAAAAAGTGGCAACGTTGCCTTCAGTTGGCACCAGTATTTCGTTTGTTGTTCTGATAAAATCAAATTAATGTACTAAATGACGTTGACTCATGTTTTGAGGTTATCTTTGCAAATATATGTATATAAAACACCATTTATTCAGATTCATTTAAAACGTAGCAGTAAGAAATTCCCGAATTATGTATCTTTTTATTTAATACAACTGATTTTATTTTCGAGATGTAAATTACCAACGGCACTGGTTCTATATGGAGCTACATAAAGCATTTAAGTTTCCCGGTAGTTTGTCGCAATGCGACGTTGTTATCAAGTGAGCTATATCAAGCGTTCAATCGACAAATTCTTCGTATTAATTTATTTTTTGGCAAAACTATCCTCCTAACAAATTTGAAACTTTAACGGCACAATCTTACAACGGTTTTACGTGAAATGTTTTGGTGTTAAGTTTTTTTCATCATTTTTTATGAAGTTATTATAATAAAGGTATCAACAACTTGCCATTTTGCATAAGATCGTGTGTTATTTTTAAATGCAATTTATGCATAAACAAACTTCCTAAACATTAAAGATTTTCTAGGAAATAACTTTGTACATTAAAATCTATCAACTGCAATAATTTTTTTATATTTTCATCATATTTTTCTACAGCCACAACTCCCTTAATAACGGGTTATAATTAAAAATTGGATTATGTTTTAAGTGTCATAGTGTAATGACGCCATTCAAAGAAAAGTAATTATGCGAATTTTTAGTTATAACCCGTTAGAAGTACAAAATAGGGAAAATTAAATCAATTTAATCAAATACACGTTAAGCATCATGTTCGCTCTTCTTAAATAAAATCGATTTGTGACTACTAAATCTTTCAAGCTCATCTGCTGTTTATCTTATCAGTTAAATTACAGAGGCGAACGCGTGATCCGTGATGCATTTTCGCCCTCGTAATTTCTGTGGCCCAGATTCTTCATTTAATTGTTGAACTTCTCTCTATTTAAACTGTTGACTGTATCATTGTGACCACGTGTGGCTGATGTGAAAGTCGTCCCACTCGATAACGCTACTTCACATTTTTTCAAAGTGCGGGTTAGTGTTTGTTTTATTAGTATAAATGTATTTTTTGTATCATTTTTATATGAATAGTAAATAGTTGTGGAACGAATCATCCGAGTTTCATTATTTCTTATGGGGAAATTTGCTTTGATATACGAGTGCTTTGAATTACGAGCACATGTCCGGAACGAATATGCTCGCAAACCAAGGTACCACTGTAAATGCTTTTTTCTACTCCTATTAAGTAATTAATACATTCATTATATATGCGTTAACCTGTAAATAATAATATTCATTACACACAGGTCATGAGTGATAACCTAAATAGTACATATGTTTTTAACTAAAAGAAAGTAAAAACCGAATCCTGATAGTGAAAACGAAAAAAATTGTACGCCACCGGACATTTTAAATCGACAAAAGTAACCTCTATAAACGTATGCCAGAAAAAAATTTAAAAAACCACAAAACGGCGTACAAGGTCAAGATTCCAGAAATGCAGCTTTCTATTGAATAGTCACAGAAAAAGTATAGTATTCTACTTGCGTGTAATGGCTTTTACTCATTCGGTTGAAATACAACAAAAAACAAAGTAGCAGATTGAAACAAGATAGATATATTATCATGATTTTTATGACATGATTAGAAATATAGACATCACGATGTACAAACTGTCAGTTGGGTTGCACAACTTCCATTTAGTTAAAATAAAATAATTAGGTTTCATTTTCTTAAAGAAACTCTCTATAACACATTAAATAGAAAAAGAATAAGTTTTACAGTTGATTCGTGGTTTAGCCAACGTTGAGCTATGTTGTTACATGGTTTTTTAAGATAAATAAGTATTAAAGCCATTACAAGGCATATTTTGACCTGAGACAAATAAGGTGCATGTTAGTGGAGATGTATGCAAGTATTTATCATCTTACCTGCTGGTTTAGTTTATAAAATTTGTAAAAAATTTCTTGACAGTTAACGATTTGGGCAGTTTTATTATTATTTTATTGTTTTTCAAAAGAAAAATGTCTGTGGGCTTAAATATTTTCTTATTATGTTGTCAAGTAGTTCCTTGGGTACATATATGCAAATATGGGGATGATTTCTTATAGAAGATCTATGGGTTTAAAAAACATATTTCTGCGTTTTACGTAATAATCTAAAATTATATGATTTAGTTGTTATTTTGTAGTTTGGATATCTAAATTTGTGTAAATGGTGTTCTATACGGTGTAATAAAGGTTTTTATCATAAAAAAAAGGTAATCATAAAAAGAGGTAAAACAAGGATATTAATTATTTAATTCATATTTTAATGTATAATTGAACGCATTTGAAAATTGATTCAATCGACATTTAATAGCCATCTTGTTATTGGGTTTTAGCATAAGTATTGTATACCATTGAATAGAGGAATTTTTTTATTTATCTTATTATATAATTTATTTAAACAATTAATAATAATTTTAAACAATAATTTAGTAATGTAAATTTAGTTACATTTTAGCAATAGTTTTCCACTAAAAAAATTACTAAACTAGTGTGTTACTCTAGAAAAATAACCAATATTCTCTTTTGTTTTTTGAAAACATATAAATATAGGAAGCAATTTGGTGACTCTCTCTGTACATTTAGTTATACTAACCACGCGTTTATGTGCAGAGCATAATATTTAAAAAAAAAATTAAGGTTATGTAGTTAGAAATGTCAGCGATAACTAAACGTCAAAATTTTGAGAATATATTTTGATGTTACGTCAACATGTTTATTATTTATGAAAGTTTTGAATTTAGTCAGTGATTTGAATAATAAACAATTTAATTTAATTGAATACAAAGTAGTGTGGATATAATAGTGACTTAATCTTTTTGTGGAAAGATTTTTTTTCTGGATTATCAGATTAATATTGGTCATTGGAACTTGGCTGGAATATGGAAATTTATCAATGTATAAATTTAAATGGATTTCCCTTATGTTTGAAATACAGCTGTTGTTTATAATTTCAATTTTATCCAGTGATACAAAACTTTTTCATTAAGAGAGGTGAAATTTTGGTACATTTCAACCATTTTGACATTCAATCATGTGGCAGCAAGAACATTTACAGGTTTCTATTCTAGGGTATTTATTACAGTAATACAAATAACAGAAATATTAAATTTAAAGATAAAAAAGAATTATACTGTCTTAGAATTAATTTTTATTTTATTGGAAATATCCAAATTACTTGTAATTTTTAATAATTCTTAGCGTTTCAATTTTAATTTTGTTTGTTTCTTTTGTGTGTGTTGGTGTCAAATAAATTTTGTCATTTAAATATTTTAAAAGTAACCTCTGGTTTATTATTTATTTGTGTGTGTAGTTAATAATGTTTTATAGATCCATATTTATCCATTACCCTATTGAAGCGACCCGCCTGGTAGAGTCTCATTTGTGACTAGAGTCTATGTTTATAATTAATTTAATAATAGCCGGAGCATTTTTTCTTTATGGTAAAGGTAGGTGGTTTATATTTTGTATATGTCTTCACTGTGCTTTTACCAAAGTCTGTTTCATATAAGTGTGTACTCTTAATTATAAAACCAATTTAACAATTTTATCAACTTCGTTTCACCTTCAACGGACAACGGTAATGATATAACATATTTTACATACTCCCCCCCCCTATATTTTTATGGCAATATGTATAGTCAGGGCCGACGCGAATCACAACTTACAAATACACGCGCTTTCTCTGCCGCTGTAGTCACACCGGGTGAACGGACAAGCAGTCGCTGGAGATGTCGGACTTCACTAGTATCCTAGACTAGTCCGAAGATAGAGGGAGGGCAGTCGTTAGAGGTGTCGGGAAGCACTAGGATTCGAGACTAGCTTGTGGGCAGACCACACGTCGTTCACCCTTAGAACTGGTCGTTGTCTATCCAATCCCAGGCTTGTCCGGGCAACGGATGACGCGATCAGAATTAAATGTGTGGTAGAGTTACGCCGAAGTGTTTCGTTTACGTTTCACCGAAGTGTTTCTCAACGATGACTCTAAAACGTTTCGGAGGGAGCTCTGATAACAAGAGGATCCGGTGTGGGTGGATTGACTCTTACCTGACGTCAGGGTCTTTTATGGAGCTAAGTATCCCGCTGTCTGACCTAGACGAATGGAGGAGATTGAAGTGAGGTTTATCTCGGTTAGGGAGTTCGCTCGCTAACCCATGAGAAACTGCATGCCACCAGGTAGCGTTTCGGAGGCGACAATACGGGGCTCTTTGATGCGAAGATAAATAGCCTCTCACGTTCAAGACAACTTCACCTTAACGGGTACACACCGGGATGTTACTTTGATGGGCCCTTAAAGTAGCCTCGAAACGAAGTTCTGTCGAGGGCGCACCAGGCCTATAACTGGGAGATCGGGGTGGCAAACCAATTTAAAAATCGTCCCGCCACACTTGAGGTTGGATTCGATTGGGCAGTGGTCCTAACTAAAGCTTGGTGAAAGAACCAATGGTTCTGATGCACCTACCCTAGGTTAGGGAATAGTCCTAATGCTGGACTAGGTGCTTAGCCCCATATGAAAGAGGACGGGAGGGTGCCGGCGGGTGTTGAAAATACAGCAGTTAAAAAATAAGGCGAATATGGCCCTGATCGACCTACCTAGTTTAGAAAAACAAACAATGTATGTAACGTCAACTAATACAGAAATAGCAGTGTCATTGTACATAAAACCTTGTATATATTTTTCACTAAAGTTTATGAACCAGGGAATCTGCTCGAGTTTCATTTAACGTCAACTTTTCAAAGCGGGAGAGCACGTATATGTTAATCACTCTGGTACTAGCCTAGTTAGCTAGTAGAGGGTGGATAGGCAACCTCGCTCCTACCAGTGAGTAACCGGGAGCAATTGCTGTGCAATTGCGCGCTGATTGAGCGTATCTCAATTACTTCCTCCTTTGGAAGGAACGTGGGGGTATGTTAACACAGGAACCCCACGTAAAACACACATGTAAATGTAGTCACACCGATGTTTCCGTTTCACTTAACGACTGGCAGAGCAAACTCTCAATATTCAACCTACGTAGATTTTGATGACGTAATTAAAAACTTTGCAACGAAAAAAGCCAGGGAAATAATTTTTTAAACTCACCACTTTCAAATTTTGCGAATCTAACAGCTAAATGCAAACATTGTGTTCGTGCTCCAAAAATATGCAGAAAGCACTGACCCTTTTAGGCTCTCTAAAAATAATTTGACTTGATAACAATAAAATTTGGAACAGGTAAATAATTCCCCCGTCCCAAATATTTTTTAACAAATTGGTGTGATTTTAACGGAAATGCTGACACTATCTCACACCATTTTCGATGAAAAATTGATAAACTTTCAAAAATGGCAAATTGTTGTTCTCAATTTTGCTCAAAATTGAAGCACTCTAGGAAAAAAAACGCAGTGGACAAAATTTATGTATTCTTCGACGATGAATGCGATGCCGTCAAAAAAAATTACAAAAAATTTCTTTTTCTAACTTTTAATTTTTTTTTTAACTGGATACGTGTTTACCCTGTTTCAGGAGTGAAATATAAATTTTTTCATATAGGAGCCAGGTGACATTCCAAAGTAGAGATTTCAAGCTTTGAAATGAACTCCAGCTGGCCTTCCTAAGTTGCGCCTTAGTTGCAGTTACGTAACAACTACTCAATCAAAGTTCCGATCTAAGTTACTGCTACTTACATGCTGCTTGGAAAACTAACCTAACTAAATTGCCTAATGGTAAATTACACAATTTGGCAATCATAGAAACTTAATATAATTATCATTTATTGCCATGGAGATTAAGCATTTTTACTTTTGATCCCCAAAAATTTACATACTCAGCTTAGAATATCCGTTAAAATGACACCAGTTTGGTCAAAAAATTTTGGTGGGGGAATTCTGTAATTATACCTAATATTAAATTTAGAAAATACCATTTTCCCATTTGGGTATTAGAAATCACAAAAGAAAGATTAGTAATCGCTATTAATGCCACTGACATATAGCCCGTTTATTTTTAAATAGTAGCGAGGTAGCGACAACGATTGATCTCGCCGCTGCACTGGAGCAAAAGCACCAGTCCGTCATACAATAAATGTTAGGTTCAATAATAATCAGGCACAAAAATATTTACAATTTAACATTAATTTCATAATGGACATTCACGTTCTGTAAAACCTACCATATTAATATGTTATATACTTTTAACACCATGCATGTAGTATTTTCTTTATTAAAGTTTGGGTCAGGTTGGCTCCACGATGTCGCTACTACTTAAAATAGAGGGGCTAAACCAGTGGTTCTTAACCGGTGCTCCGCGGAACACTAGTGCTCCGCGAGCTTGTTGCAAGTGGTCCGCAAAATTATGAAAGCCGAAATTTAATTTTAGCTACTGTATGTAATTTGAGTTGCACAAATAATGGCTAGATGGCAGCACCTTTGCAAAGTGAAGTCGCTCGCCCGTAATGATTAATTTACAAAGCTTGGCACGTAAATAATTATTAGTAGCAACTCAAGCATAGTGACGAGTGCATGAAAATGTCGCAGCTAACGACAATTGAGTACCGTGCGGTCATCAGATTTTTAACAAAAGAAGGGCACACGCCTAATCAAATCAAACAACGTTTAGACGGCGTTTATGGTGATTTATCTCTTTCATATTCCACTGTAAAAACGAGGTCAATATGTTTCCGTTTGGGGCAAGAATCTCTTGAAGATGATGAGCGCACCGGTCGTCCAATTGAAGCGGTATCGCCTCAAAAAGTTACAATCATTGAAGAAATGGTATTAGTGAAGATCGCCGTTTGAAAGTTAAGGAGTTAGCAGTGATGTCTGACATTTCCCAAACAAGTGTTCACTTTATTCTTCATGACCATTTGGGTATGAATAAAATTAGTGCAAGATGGGGACCGTACCGCGTCTTCTTTCTGCTGTTCAGCGTCAACGTCGCGTCGAATGTGCGCGCTCGTTTTTAAACTTGTGTGGAGACGACCCAAATTCGATTTTGGAGTCCATTATCACTGGAGATGAAACAATGGTTCTTTATTATGATCCTCTATCCAAAAGGGAATCGATGGTATAGCGGCAACCCGATGAACCTCGTCCCAAAAAGGGAAAGTCGTTCAATCGACAAAGAAAGTTATGGCAACAATATTCTGGGATTGTGACGGCGTTTTACTGATTGATTTTAAAGAACGCAATACAACTTTTAACAGTACATACTATGCGTCTTTATTGCATATATTGATAAACAATATTCGTGAAAAACGTCGAGGAAAATCGATGTTCGATTATTACACGACAGTGCACCCGTTCATACTGTCGCAATTTCACAAGCTGCCATTCGCGAATGCGGCTTTGAAGCATTGGATCATCCACCGTACAGTCCGGATATAGCTCCTAGTGACTATTTTTTATTTTCCAATTTAAAGAAAGACCTTAGGGGACATGGTTTTAAGGACGAGAACGAGTTGCAAGCAGCTTTAATTGAACATTTTGAAGGAAAAACTTCAGATTATTTTTACAAGGGCATTATATTATTAATTCCACGTTGTAATAAGTGTATTGACATTAGGGGAGATTATATTGAAAAATAAAAATTATTATATTTTACCAAGTTTATTTTTTCTATATCAGGCCGAGAATTTATGGCGCTTACCTCGTATATATTTTTTTAATTAATGTTATTTCTAACTGTTATATCTGATGTTTTTTGACTCTTTGGTTTTGGTGCTCCGCGAATTTTTCTTATGATCAAAAGTGCTCCCTGACTTCAAAAAGGTTAAGAATCACTGGGCTAGACACTGACATATAGCCCCTGTATTTCAAATAGTAGCGACATCGTGGAGCAAAGCTTACACAAACTTTAATAAAGAAGAAATTACTACATGTATGGTGTAGAGGAAATTTAACAAATAGTTGTTAAAAAATTGCAATTACGAAGGTATATATCATATTAATATATTCGTTTTTACACAACATGAAAGTACATTATCAAATTAATGCTAAATTGTTAATATTTTTGTGTATGATTATGATTAAACCTAAGATTTATTGTAAGACGAACTGTCAAATCTGGTAACATTCAATGTCGCCATAATCGTTCTGGTGCTTTTGCTTCAGCGGCGAGATCAATCGTTGTCGTTACTATTGAAAGTAAAGGGGCTATACACTGTCAAATGTCGCTACTATTGAGAATAAAGGACCTATACACTGACAAATGTGCGAGCGCCATCTATTGGCTTGGCAACAAAAGAATTGTCTTCTTGGTTTTATGTTTATTTTGAATTCGGAACAGTACAGTGAGATCCAAATTGATTGAGGATGGTTTGAATTTGGCGCCTTAGGTTTTAGTGTATTTCACGTTGTTAGTGTAGCACTATTGAAATGTGTTTCGTCAAATTACAGCGGCATCTCGTCATTTTCTCGTTTACATCGTTGTGCTTTGCAACGTTGTTCTGGATTTTCATTTTTGCTTTATTTCGCTTGTTTTCTTATTTTACAACAATAACAATAAACAATAACAATTATTTTCAGAACTACGATTTGTTAGACGATTTTATTATTAAGTAAGCTTATTATTTAAAATTAATCAAGTTTATAAGCTATATTATTTTTCAGACGCCATTGTAAAATAAAAGAAAGATAAGAATGTACGAAGAATATTCATGTTGCCAACGTGATAATAATTTTATGTGGCGGTAAATACAAACAGTCTTCAGTCATTTTGGATCACCCTGTATTACAGATTTTGATTAATTGTTATTTTATTGTTAAAGTTCGTTTCAAAAAAATCTTGGTCGAAGTCATCTTCTACGAATTCGGGCAAATGAATCATTCGCTCCTTCGTCGCTCGTGCATGCGCGAATAAGGACTTCGCGTACTGAGTAAATAACTATGATACTCTATGATCCTATTGTAACATGTAATAACGTGTTTATAATAAATAATTTATTTAGAAGTTTTTTTAGGCCAAGCACATTTTTGAACACGGTCCCGCAAAAACTTACGCCGGCCCTGTGTATAGTAAATGGATTTACCCATGGTATAAGTATACAGGTGACGCATTGCGCATCTCGAGAGGTTTGTAGAGCGGGACATAAGCCATGAACCAATGAAAATTGATCGAGAGTGCAGAATGTGGAGATAATTTGAAATTATTCAAAAGAAAATAAAAGTGAATGGTAATATTTAACGTTATACGTATATAGCAACAAAATGTATATTTATTCAATAAATTAAATAAATAACTGATAATTAATTAATGACATATGCCAATTAAATACAGAAATCTTTTTTTAACAAAAATAATTACGATCATTACACGCTCGTTGGATAATAGACTATTATTTCCATCCTTCTATGTAAGTGACACTTTATAGACATTTATGCACAGATGCATTATAATTAGGCTATTATTGTAAGACTCATCTAAACATAAAAGTCTTTTTATGGCCCAAGGGCCTCTTTATGGTCAGACGGGCAATAACGAAACGTCAATTAAATGTCAGAAGTTTTTTTGTAGAACTTGATTGGTCCTTAATATAATTTGTAAACTTATCACCAATGAAAATAAACTGAAATTAAATATTTTGGAATAGTAACTATAGTAACGTACTTCGTATAAGCACATAAGTATACGCACAGCTGCTTGATGTACCTATACGTACTCATTTAATTATATTTTTACACAATAATAGATTTGACATTAAAAACTTAATCTGTGTATAAAATAGTGTATGTATAGCGGGCATAACTTGCTTTTAGGGCCCTACAGCCTTTTCCTAGCCCTCGGCTGACGCCTCGGGCTAGAAATAACGCTTCTGGCCATAAAAGCTTCATTATGCCCTTAATACATAAATAACTATTATATGGCAACTAAGTAAATGAATAGTTACAGCCATAGCCCAGTAAAATTTTACAGGATTCTAAGGAGACCTGTAAAATTCGCTGTGTGAAGGTGGAAATAAAACTTTATACGCGACACGCTTTGCATATAATCTTTACTGGTTCCACTGTATTATAAACTTTCCAGTTCACCCGTAACGGTTAATCTACAAAGCTGGCCACATAAATAACTATTGCATTGTCCCATTTAGAAATAAAGGGTAGAGACCGGTTTTACACATAATATTGAAAATTGTTAAAATGAGGTGAAAAATAAACCAAAAACGATAGTTTCCGACAAGGTCTTGATGTGGTGGGTTATTTCTAAATCCCGAATTTCACGACCTCAACGTCGAGTCGTGAGAGTTAGAGGCGAAGTTGTAAATAAACACGTTTATATTCTTAAATGTCTTTCTAAAAAAGATTGATTTTATTAATACTCATCATCAGAATCTCACCGAAAAACATTCAGTAGTTGCACACCCATTTGCGAAGATGGCGCTTCAAAAATGTAACCTAAGTCGCCTACATGGTACGTAAATGTCGAAGCAGGCTTAGAAATATAGGTCATCTCATACACTTCCACTATGCAGCTAGCGCGAAAATGGCGGAACATGTTGATTAACAGGAAGCAGGAATAATCGACAACTCGACTTGTTTGCAGTTATGTACTTTTTGTTTTGACTTTTTGATTGTCACATCATATGACAATCGTGTCGGCTTCAATAGCAGCCGTATAGCAACTGTTACCTAGCGCGAAAATGGCGGCATTGCGACGACCTATATTTCTAAGTTTGCTTATACATTTACGGACCTTGAGCGCCTATTTTCATATGGTAAAGTATATAAAATTTCCGGTATTAATAACACTAAAACAACACCCGTTAGTTTACAATTTTTAATATTTAAGATTTTATAACATACTCGCGACAAAATTGATTATTTACAGATAACTCAATGTTGTAAATCCGGCTCACAATGTCAAATACGATGTAACAAAAATTCTAGAGGAAGTGGGGATATTATTCTCTATGCTAGTTTTGTCAGTACAGTCTGGAAAAAGCTAGATTATTTTACTTGTGTCTGCAATATTAACGAATATTTTTAGTCAGAAATTCTTTTTTTTAATCCTGAAAATCGCCCCCCCCCTTAAAACAATATGTCTCAGGTCTTCCACCTCCCTCTTTCCAATATTAAGAGGCTAGCTACGTGCCTGCATGCTGGGGACTAGGTCTGGACTGTAGGAAAGGTGGTTTAAAACATCAAAGCCACCTTGTGCAGGGCAGCCAGTGCAACTTGACTCCCGAGTATGGGCGCGCTGTCGTGCCAGAGCAAGACACCTTTGGCTAGTTTTCTTCTTGTTGCATTGATGGATTCCCTCAAGCACTCTAGGATTGTTGCATAACATTTTCTCATTATGGAAACACCCTTTTCCTTTGAGCAGGATTCCCTCTGTGTCCCAAAAAGCTTCTTTGGTGGTGGTGTACCCTTTTTTATGCCACTGCATGGAATCTTGGTATGGACTTAGGTTCATAATGATGAACCAAAGTTTCATCCCCAGTGACAATCCGACTCAATACTACATCCTTGTCGCTGCAGAGGTCCAAAATCGCAAGTGCATATACTTGATTTTTTCTATATTCGATGCTTTATTCCAGATTGTATTGCTTGATCGATGATATCTTACAGACTATGACCCAATTATGATAGGACTCGGTATTTATACTAATCGTGAGTCATGCAAGAGAACAAGGAGCACGAGATAACCTCAACCATTGCCAACCTCTCCATTCTCAGAACTTAAAAAACGCTCCCTCGTACATAAACAACTCAAATCAAAAATTATATGAAGTAATTCTGAGAATTCTGTCAGAAAGATACTTTTCTTGTTTATGTACTATACTGTTCAGAGGCGTATTTAGGGAGGATATCGGGCTGAAGCCCCCCCCCCGAAACTTTTCTAATAGTGTCAAAATCTATATGTTATGTAAAAATATAAGTACAGAGTTGGGCATAAATAAGTATACGACTTTAACGACAAATTTAAACAAAACAAGGAAGCAATTATAGAAAATTCAAAATTTGTTTTATTTAATTAGATGTTCAATATGTAGCCTGGCTACGATAGCAATTTTTTCTAGCAATTTTTTTCGGTTACTTTAGCAATTTTTTTAGCAATTTCTTTACGATAGCAATTTCGTTAGCAATTTTTTGCACTTTCTCTTAATTCTAATTTAAAGAAAATTGTGCATCGATGATCCTTGTGCAAGGATCTTGAGGACACATCTACAGATGGTCCTTAATGGTTAAAATCGTTTGTTCTATCGTCATTCTTTTACAAATCGTATAATACCTATAAAATATGGAAAAGTACCAATCAGCAAGCTTAATTTAAATGAAAAATTGAGCTTGTGCATCGATGATCCTTGTGCAAGGATCTTGAGAACTCATCTACAGATGAGCCTTAATGGTCAAAATCGTTTGTTCTATCGTCATTCTTTTACAAATAGTATAATACCTATAAAATATGGAAAAGTGCCAATCAGCAAGCTTAATTTAAATGAGAAATTGAGCTTGTGCATCAATAATCCTTGCGTAAGGACTTTGAGAACCCATCTCCAGATGAGCATTAATGGCTAAAATCATTTGTTCTACACTCTAAAAAATTACCGGTGAATTATACCCTAAAAAATGGAGGCAACTATGTTACCTCCATTTTTTGGGGTAAATTTACTTCAAAGTGTAATTTTCATAGGAAGTGAAAAATTTCAACATTAGGTTAAGTTTGCATTGTAATGTTTCCTTTTTAAGTAAATTTACAGATTAAAATTACAATCTCAATGTAATTTTACATTTTAACATTAAAACACCTGTGTAAAGTTACATGACAAAGTTAATATTTCATGGCAATAGTACTTTTCAGGGTTAAAATACAAATGTGAAAATACTTCTTGAATGTAACGATGACTTGCGAAAGTACTTGCAAATTCAATCGTTCCTCTGGGAATTGTATGAAACAAAATAAAATCAAAGTAATTTTTATTGAACGTATGTACTTATATAAAATATAAGACATTAACAGAACTTCTTTTCAGGGGCTTTCGGAAATATTTGGTCTCTCAAAGACATTCAGATAAAGTTTCGATTCCACCTAGAAAATTAAAAAATTATAAATTATATAAACAATTATACACGAGTACCTTTCTCAATTACAGTTATGCTAGTTTATTTCGAATTCTTCAATTTTTGATTCATCCTAGAAAAACATTAAATTAAATATTTTTATTTTATTGGTTTAAATTTGTAATTTTAACATATAGGTACTTACCGATTATTATTTTTTAACTTCTACTATAAAATAAAATTCTTCCCATCTTCGGTCATACGTGTAAATATTTGCCTTTAATAAATCCGCACTACACTACAACGAAAAAGAAAATATTAATGAGCAATGAACACTTCGTTCGATATCGATAGAGTACGCCTCGCCGAAATCATAAAAGAATGGTACACACCATTCCGACCATTCCCCAAAAAGCCTAATTGGACTGTTCATAATGGATTCCTGAATTCTTTCACGAAACGAAGGTCACAAACAAGTGCGATCAGCGAAATAGCATCTCAACAGTTAAAAACATATTAAGGGTAAAATTACACTATTCTTGTTCAAGTTCATCTTATCTTTAATATTACACTAAAAATGAATTAAGTTATTGAGCAATTATACATTTGTAAGGAAAAAATTGTCTGAGTTATGTAAATTTATATTATGGATAGTGATTTTAACCAGTTCAATGTAGTAGAATTACTTATATTTGTATAATTTTACATAATTACAGGGCATTTTACCACAAATAGTAAAACTACTATTAATATAGGTAAAATTAATTTTAGGGTAAAAATACCGCAAATAATAGCGAAAAGTTACCTCTTTCCCAAGGTAATTTTACCTCATTTTTTACAGTGTATCGTCATTTTTTACAAAGCGTATACATATAATATATGGAAAAATACCAATAAGAAAGCTTAATTTAAATAACAACTAGAGCTTGTGTATCGATGATTTTTGTGCAATAACCTTGAGAACGCATCTCCAGATGAGCCTTAATGGTCAAAATCGGTTGTTCTATCGTCATTCTTTACAAATCGTGTAATGCCTATAAAATATGGAAAAGTGCCAATCAGCAAGTTTAATTTAAATGTGAAATTGAGCTTGTGCATCGATGATCCTTGTGCAAGGACCTTCAGAACCCATCTCCAGATGAGCCTTAATGGTCAAAATCGTTTGTTCTATCGTCATTTTTTACAAATCGTATACATATAATATATGGAAAAATACCAATAAGAAAGCTTAATTTAAATAACAACTAGAGCTTGTGCATCGATGATTTTTGTGCAATAACCTTGAGAACGCATCTCCAGATGAGCCTTAATGGTCAAAATCGTTTGTTCTATCGTCATTTTTTACAAATCGTGTAATGCCTATAAAATATGGAAAACCGTCAATTTGCAAGTTTAATTAAAATGAGAAATTGAGCTTGTGCATCGATGATCCTTGTGCAAGGACCTTCAGAACCCATCACCAGATGAGCCTTAATGGTCAAAATCGTTTGTTCTATCGTCATTTTTTACAAATCGTATGCATATAATATATGGAAAAATACCAATAAGAAACCTTAATTTAAATAACAACTAGAGCTTGTGCATCGATGATTTTTGTGCAATAACCTTGAGAACGCATCTCCAGATGAGCCTTAATGGTCAAAATCGTTTGTTCTATCGTCATTTTTTACAAATCGTGTAATGCCTATAAAATATGGAAAACCATCAATCAGCAAGGTTAATTTAAATGAGGAATTGAGCTTGTGCATCGATGATCCTTGTGCAAGGACCTTCAGAATCCATCTCCAGATGAGCCTTAATGGTCAAAATCGTTTGTTCTATCGTCATTTTTTACAAATCGTGTAATGCCTATAAAATATGGAAAACCGTCAATGTGCAAGTTTAATTAAAATGAGAAATTGAGCTTGTGCATTGATGATCCTTGTGCAAGGACCTTCAGAACCCATCACCAGATGAGCCTTAATGGTCAAAATCGTTTGTTCTATCGTCATTTTTTACAAATCGTATGCATATAATATATGGAAAAATACCAATAAGAAACCTTAATTTAAATAACAACTAGAGCTTGTGCATCGATGATTTTTGTGCAATAATCTTGAGAACGCATCTCCAGATGAGCCTTAATGGTCAGAATCGTTTGTTCTATCGTCATTTTTTACAAATCGTGTAATGCCTATAAAATATGGAAACGCGCCAATCAGCAAGTTTAATTTAAATGAGAAATTGAGCTTGTGCATCGATGATTTTTGTGCAATAACCTGGAAAACGCATCTCAAAACCGTCAATCAGCAAGTTTAATTTAAATGAGAAATTGAGCTTGTGCATCGATGATCCTTGTGCAAGGACCTTCAGAACCCATCTCCAGATGAGCCTTAATGGTCAAAATCGTTTGTTCTATCGTCATTTTTTACAAATCGTATACATATAATATATGGAAAAATACCAATAAGAAACCTTAATTTAAATAACAACTAGAGCTTGTGCATCGATGATTTTTGTGCAATAACCTTGAGAACGCATCTCCAGATGAGCCTTAATGGTCAAAATCGTTTGTTCTATCGTCATTTTTTACAAATCGTGTAATGCCTATAAAATATGGAAAACCATCAATCAGCAAGGTTAATTTAAATGAGGAATTGAGCTTGTGCATCGATGATCCTTGTGCAAGGACCTTCAGAACCCATCTCCAGATGAGCCTTAATGGTCAAAATCGTTTGTTCTATCGTCATTTTTTACAAATCGTGTAATGCCTATAAAATATGGAAAAGCGCCAATCAGCAAGTTTAATTTAAATGAGAAATTGAGCTTGTGCATTAATGATCCTTATTCAAATACCTTGAGAACGCATCTCCAGATGAGCCTTAATGGTCAAAATTGTTTGTTCTAACGCCATTTTTTACAAATCGTATAATGCCTATAAAATATGGAAAAGGGCCAATCAACAAGATTAATTTAAATGAGAAAGCGAGCTTGTGCATCGATGATCCTTGTGCAAGGGCCTTGAGAACTCATCTCTAGCTGAGCCTTAATGGTTAAAATCGTTTGTTCTATCGTCATTCTTTTACCAAACGTATTATACATATAAAATATGGAAAAGTGCCAATCAGCAAGTTTAATTTAAATGAGAGATTGAGCTTGTGCATCGATGATCCTTGTGCAAAGACTCTGAGAACCCATTTTCAGATAAGCTTTAATGCTCAAAATCGCTTGTTCTATAGTCATTTTCTGCAAATAATATAATACATATAAAATATGGAAAAGTACCAATAACTAAGCTTAATTTAAATGACAACTAGAGCTTGTGCATCGATGATCTTTGTGCATTGACCTTGAGAACGCATCTCCAGATGAGCCTTAATGGTCAAAATCGTTTGTTCTATCGTCATTTTTTACAAATCGTATAATACATATAAAATATGGAAAAGTGCCAGTCAGCAAGTTTAATTTAAATGAGAAATTGAGCTTGTGCATCAATGATCCTTGTGCAAGGTCCTTGCGAACCCATCTACAAATGAGCTTCAATGGTCAAAATCGTTTGTTCTATCGTCATTCGTTTACAAATCGTATAAAACATATAAAATATGGAAAAGTACCAATCAGCAAGTTTAATTTAAATAACAACTAGAGCTTGTGCATCGATGATCCTTGTGCAATGACCTTGAGAACCCACCTCCAGCTGAGCCTTAATGGTCAAAATCGTTTGTTCTATCGTCATTCTTTTACAAATCGTATAATACATATAAAATATGGAAAAGTACCAATCAGCAAGTTTAATTTAAATAACAACTAGAGCTTGTGCATCGATGATCTTTGAGCAATAACCTTAAGAAACCATCTCCAGATGAGCCGTAATGGTCAAAATCGCTTGTTCTATCGTCGTTTTTTACAAAACGTATAATATATGTAAAATATGGAAAAGTACCAATAAGCAAGTTTAATTTAAATAACAACTAGAGCTTGTGCATCGATGATCTTTGAGCAACCCCTTTTTTTAACTGTTAGGTAAACAATATTGGCACTTGTTTCACTTATTGCATTTTTTGCTTTTTGCCGATGACCTTATATTATTTGGCATAGTAAACACTATCGAAGACTGTAAAGAAAAATTAAAAACGGCATCAATAGATTAAATAAATGCAATGATTCTAAATGTAGATAAATGCAAGTGTATAAAATTTTATCGTACATTAAAGCATATCAAATTTGACTATAAATTATGTAATTCCTTATTAAGCGAAGAAACTACCATTAATGATTTGGGTGTTCTGTTTGATTATAAACTGGATTCTAAAGCCCACATCAATCATATCAAAACGAAAGGGCTGCAAAGACTTGGGTTCCTAAAGAATTTACCGACATAATACAACTATTAAATGCCTCTATTTTGACATTGTTCGTAGCACAGTAGAATACTCTCCATCAAATGAGCTAGACAATACTAAAATGAAAGTTGTACCTAGTTGTATCAAACATGGAAGCTTACATCATAAAACTCGAAGAATATCACAATTACAAAAGCATTTAGTTCAGTAGAGCTCTACTTGAAAACCTAAGTAAAAAATATCTATTTTTAACTATTTTACAATATTTCTGCCGTTTTCAAGTTAACTTGTCAAAAACAGAAATTGGCAAGAATTGGAAATTCCTGCGATTTGATTTGGAGAATCTGTTTTTCAAAAAAATTTGTAAAACTTTTCTTCATTTTATCGAGTTTATATGGTTAACGGTTACCAATAACTCCCTAACCCTATACTATAAAGTACACACATACCAGTAGTGAATATAAATAAATCATAGTTGTTTTAGTAAAATTAATAGAAAAATGCTTACTTTCTTTGTTTCTTCTACACCAAATCATTTTCAAACATTTTCGGTTTCTTATTGAATTACTTATTCCCATATATGTTTCTCAAGGTGCTTGAACTAGGATCATCGATGCACAAGCTCAATTTCTCATTTAATGGTCCCCATAATCATAATGGTTTCCATATTTTATAGGTATTATACGATTGGAAAAAGAATGACGATAAAACAAACGATTTTAACCATTAAGGTTCAGCTAGAAATGGGTTCTCAAAGTCCTTGCACAAGGATAATCGATGCACAAGCTCAATTTCTCATTTAAATTAAACTTGCTGATTGGCGCGTTTCCATATTTTACATGTATTTTACGATATGTAAAAGGATGATAAGAGACCAACGATTGAGAGCATTATGGCTCATCTGGAGATGGGTTCTCAAGGTCCTTGCACAAGGATCATCGATGCATAATTTTCTTTAAACTAGATTTAAGAGAAAGTGCAAATAATTGCTAACAAAATTGCTATCGTAAAAAATTGCTAAAAAAATTACTAAGGTAACCGAAAAAGAATTGCTAAAAAAAATTGCTATCGTAACCAGGCTTCAATATGTCCACCAGGTAGCTGTACACACGTATTGAAACGAGATATTACATTTTCAAACACTTTTTCCAAGGTTTGCTTTTATCATTCTGACTCAAAAACTTCAATGTCTGCATTTGGTAGGGATAGCAATCTAAATCACTTTTTAGCATTCGTCGAATTGAACGTACTGAAATGCCTAATCTACAGTTCTGCTAAATCAGCTGGTTGGAGAGCTTTCTTGGAGTCCTTAGAACACTGTGTCGAACACATTCAATATTGGCATTGTTCCTGGCTGACCTTGGTCGTCCACGTCTTGGAAGGTTGTTTACTGAATCACTATTTTTCCACTTGCACATAAAGAATAAACAGGTTTTCTCATAGGAACCACAACGACATCAAAAATGTGTCTTAGATTTTCCAATAACCACAGTAGCGGATTCGTATTTAACCATATTATTAACAATGAATATCTTTATTCTCTAGAGTAGCGGGAAGCCATTCTAGCAAAGGATTTTGTACTGATATTTGCGAAGCATTTATTTTCCCATGGTAACTGTATTTAAATTCAAAAGTTATTGTAAACGAAAGTTGTATACCTACATATGCCTAACACTATATTTTGATTCGAAATTTTTATACAGTAGCCCCTCCTGGAAAAAAATTCCTAAATACACCTGTTTCAGGGGTAAATATAATACAAGACTGATCTTTTTATTGGAAAATCTTATTTTTACAAGAAAGTTTTGTTGCTACAGAAATAACAGTAAAGCTGAGATGATTATGTCTAATGACTTTGCTCATCTTCAGTAGGCAATAAAACTGGAGTGAATTAAAAACAAAATTTCCTGATGTAAAATCAATCTCGAGTGCATTTTAAGGAGATTAATACACGACATAATTTTTCAAACATTTTTTATATAGTAAGTAAAAATAATGAATTTGACAATTGTTATGTAACAGTTCCAACGCATACCCTTTATAGTAGAACTACAAGTGTTTTTATCGCAACTACATTTTGATCACTTACTGACAACCTACCTTGCTTTTCACCACTGAGAATGTCATGTTATGAGTTTAAAAAGAGAGCAATTTTGACTGATTGATATTTTGTAGTGTATTAATCATCACTACGCAATTGCAGTAGTAGCGATATATTCTTTTTATTGTTAATTTTGTATATCTATTTAAGATGAACTATTTACAAGTAGCCTTAAATTAATACAAATTTTACATGTGAAATATTAATATATTATAAACAATATTGTATTAATTTTGTTCAATTTTAAAAACTTTTCTTAGGTAACTTATCTATCTAATGTGCAATATAGAATACTAATCATTTACACTATTTTCACAATTCTGTCCATCACTTTCAGATGGTAATGGAAGTGTTTCTAGATTGATTTCAGTATTATTTTCAACATTCATTTCTGTATTTTCTACTTTAGTATCTTGGCTTTCATCTTGTTCTTGTTCCACTAAATCATTAGTAGGAGTCCTACTCACTGTATCGAGGTCTGGAATATCTTCAGTTTCTATATTATCGAAACTCTTAGGTATAGCACTACTACATTCACCACCACCACCTTCAGAAACAGAATTTTCATTAATGATATCATCGATATGTGTTTCATTCCCCGATGTATCTTCTTTATTCTCAGTTTCCATCTCGTCATTTTCTTCATGTGTCTCATCTTCTTGAACCATATCCTTTGGTTTCTTTGGTTCAAAGTTTTTCTTCATTCTGTCTTCTATGTGCTGCAGTTCAGTGAAGACTTCTTGCCTTCGTTTCTCAATCATTTCTAAAAAAAATGAAAGGTTTAATAAAAAATAGAAACAAAAATATTTCTAGCCACTTACTTCCAACATCTGTCTTACAACTTTCTAATAACGCTTTATTAGCTTCATTTAACTTTCTAGGTAAATAACATATATGAGGCTTTGCTTTAGTCAATATAAAATTTGCTCGTGGCTTTTGACGTTCTTCCCAAGCTGCGTACTCCTTCATTCTAGTCATTTTTAATTCAATCATTTTGATTTCTGCTTGCTTCTTTTTTCTATTAAAGAATAATTCTTGTCGTTCTTTCTTTATTTCTGCTTTTTCTCGTATTTCAGTTTCTTCGATTTTCTTCTCTACTTGTGCTCGTTTTTGTTCCTAAAATTAAACTCAATTTAAATATCGAATAAATATAATCAAATCAACTACTTGCTTTTGATTTCAATTTAGTCTCCTCTTGTTGAAACTTTTGTAATGTACCTAAAAGAGCACCAAACATTCTCCTATTCCTCGCTTTTGATTTTTCATCAGTGCGCTGCGCAGCTAGAGCTTCTTGCCTACTGGGGACTTCTCTCGGTGTTACTATTACCTTGCTAATTAATTTATTTTGTGGCTGTTGCATTAATTCGTCCTCATAATGCACTGGACGTTCCGATAACCTCTTAAAAACAGACACATTTCGCCTTTTATTTGGGGGCTCGTCGTTTTCATGGTTAAAATTCCTATTGCGATTTAAAATAGAGGGACGTGGACGACCTCTATTATTTTCTTCATTTGGTGGGCCCCGTTTAATGCCTGGACGAGGAATAATCTCGGAGGGGTCTCGTCCTATTAATCGTTTAATATTTTCATCAACGCCTTTTAAACTACTTTTTGCTTGTTCTAATTCTGATTGTAGTACGCCAAAAGATTTTATAATTTCTGTCCCCATTGCTGTTTATGAAATAATTAATTATATTCTAAACATTAAAATAAACACCTCAAGCCGTTATTATTACATTACACACATATTGGTTATAATTTAGTACCTTTCATATTTATTTGGTGGTAGTAATGCGTTTATTAACAACTTGGAGATTTTTGGCGGTATTTATGATTTATAGGTTGAAAAAGTACAAGTTGGATTTTAATAAGTTAGAGCAACAGAATATTTTAAATTTATTTAAAAATCGCATTTTTAGACATTAAATGCTTCTAAAGGAAGTTTATAAAAGGTTTAAAAATTTAAAGCCTTTTTGAAGCTATGCAACTCTTGTATTTTAGGATATTTATACATTTTCAATAAAAATTAATAATATTATAAGATTATTCAAATGCATTAAATCCTTTCATAAATAAATATGACATAAGATATTATTATTGTTATTACTTTATCTACGATCATACAAAAGTGGCCACTTTTTACACCGATTTTCGTGTAAAAAGTTAGCGTTTATTTCACTAGTGTTACAAAATTTTTGTTGCACGCTAATGTCAACAAGAGTATATGATAAATTAATGATTTATGAATATTTTACAAACTGGTTGCTAAACAACTTAACATATAAAAATCTAAGCACGCTAATATATGTACACCTGACATAAATCACAAATTAAAAAATATATATATATATCAAATACAATGAATACTTTAGTAAAGCGTTATATGATCGTAGATAAAACGTTGTAAGATATACGTGTAAAAAGTCTCATTGCACTCACATCCTTTAAGACACTCGCTCGTACCTCGCTCGTGTATTAAAACGTTTGCACAATAAAGAATGACTTTTTACACTTATATCTTAAATATCTATTATTAGCGATTTAGATTCTAGTGTTGGACAAAAGCTTCCTCTTCTTACTTCCATGTAATTCTTGTTTCTGTTAGCTATGATGAACCTCAGTGGCGTAACTACCGCTCCGGCAGACCATGCGATGCGGGGGACGCAACTATCGGAAGGGCGCTGTTTGCGTGAAATTTTATTTCGTTTATTTTGTTAAAAATTTTAAAACAAGCCTTGGAGTATAAAACATTATATGAAAACAATAAAAGGTAATTATGGATATACATTGCTCAAAATAATTAGAGGATATTGTGGTACAATAATATTAGGTATTCAAATAAGAATAATTAAATTATTAAGTAGTGATTATTTATCTGCTTTGACGACGACGCTTACAATAACTAAAACAATTTCGTCGTGCTTGCTAGATTTGGGGGGGGGGCATTAGTTTTCGAAATAATCGCCGAAGACTGTTTTGTAAGAGAAGCTATAGCCTTCCATGTTAATTTCCCCACCCTACCTGAAAATGCTTGTTTTTCGCAACCTAATGCAACCTAATCTAATCTAACCTAACCATATCTAACCTAATTTAATCTAATCTAACCAAAAACTAAATTTTAAAACACGTATGAATTGATGAATAACGCAAACCTAGGTTAGGTTAGATTCGGTTAGGTTAGGTTGGGACACTATTGTTGAGCTCGATGATACGCATATATTATAGGGGAAATAGTAAAAGCAATTGATTTTGACAGTTTAATTGTCCAATTCGCCTGTGTTAAAGCCCGGAGAAAACTTTAATTGGTGTTAAATTTCATTAATCATATAAAACAAATTCGTTAAAGTGATATAATAAACAAATAAAAAGGTAACAAATTATTATTTGTTATTGCATATTTTATTTTTACAAAAGTTACGTACATATATAATTGTAAGGTATATATGAGGGCGCAAAAGTAAGTCTCGCAGGGGCGCGCAATTTTTTGTAGTTACGCCACTAATGAACCTGCTGCTGCAACACCATTTTTAGCTTCCTACCTGTGAATTGTTTCAATTTGTTCTATCCATTCTTTGAAGCCCATTTAGTATTTCTCTTTTCTCCACGCCTATTTTTCTGTTGACATCCTTCCAAGGAACATTGTTCCAATAAACCAAAGCAGCATCTTCAAGCAAGTTCTTTAAAGTTCCTGGAGCAGCCAGGCGATGGCAAATTCTTGTCACGTGGGGTTTTCGTGACTGGAGGACGTAGTCAGAGGTAGAGAGAAATTAAACACAAGTCGTAGAAAACAACTATATACTAATAACAATAAGAGAGTACAAAGGTTCACATACATAAAGAGAATACATCGCGAGGACGTACATTTCCTCCTAAACTAATACAATCAAGAGGGAGGTCGGAACCAACCCTGTTCTAGCACTAGGTCTACAAGCTAAGCGTAGGAGTTAAACTCCTAGTGATTTACAACTAAGCGTGGGAGCCTGGACACAACCTCCCATAATTTCGCAGAGAGTGGGCGTTTAGCGCAGCCCACTCATAACTAGGCACTAAGCATTAGATAATTTAAAGAGTACTCACCAGCTTGCTTGTAGATGTAGTGTTGGAGCCAACTCACTGACTGACTTTAAGAGCTCAAGTAAGCTGGTTATATACTGTTGAACGCGGAAGAAATTAGCATCGTAGTGGGAATCAGTGGGTTTGAATTCCTAGTATGAAACTAAGGAAGTTCACGCTTCTTGGTTGCAGGCTTGTGGGTAGTTGGCATTCGAGCTGCTGGTGCCTGGCACGAATCTGCAGCTGTGAGGAAGTGTGGTAAATTCTTCTTAAGGAATGTGCACCTGCTTGCAAATCGTGTAGGTTGCCTCGCATATACGGAGTAAGTAGGCGGATATGTTGCATGCCAACTAATGCAGTTGTGGGCGAAGCGAAAGCGCTTCTTCGAAGACCTCGCAGCTGGCCGCGCACATGGCTCTAAGTTGTTGGAGGTGAAACCGTAGCTGCTTAACTAGCGTGGGCAACTGAGTGTGGCCTTGCACGCTATATTGTACGAACGGAGGAGAAGTTGAGTTTTGTATATAATATTGAATTGTAAATATTTCCGTTTGTGACATTCTTTTCTGTAAGTAATCCCAGAGATGCTCTATCGGGTCCATGCCTGGGCTTTTTAGGTGGCCAGTTCATTACTGAAAGATTTATTTCATTTAGGTAATTTAGTACCTCTCTAACAATGCATAGCATGATAATGCTTAAAAAATAAAATTTGCACCTACAAACGGGATGAAATGGCATCACATGCTCTACAATAATGTTTTCTAAATAAAACTCAGCATTCATTAATCTGTGATAGATGGGAATTAAGTCTGTGCAGACATCAAAATTCCACCTCAAAAATCAACTGAGAACCCTGAAAGATATATTACAGCTTGCAAATCTTTCTCCAGCCCTCTGGCATACACGTTCATGCTCATCAGGAGAATTTAAGCTAATTCTGGTTTCATTCGAGAACAAGATCCATTTCCAGTCATCAACAGTCCAGTGAGCATGATTTCAGGCGAAAGCTAGCTTGGCAACTTTGTGCTTCCTAGTAAGTAGTGGTATTACCATAGGTCTTTTACTATCCAATTCGGCTTCATTCAGTCTTCTTCTGACTGTTCGAGTAGACACTGGCTCCATTTCAAACAAGTTGGAGATCATTCTGCAACTGCAATCTTGTAATCCTTCTGTTTCATAAAACATAGTTGTCGAAGAAAATGCTCATCCCTTTTACTCGTAGACATTTTACAGCCTTGCCCTTATCTTCTAACGTGAAAGCCGGTTTGTAGGTATCTTCTAACCATGTGACTTATTGACAATTGGTTTACTCCTAGTAAGTATCAGCAACATAACGATGACTGTATTCTTCACCAAGTAATGTAAGAGCCATTTCCATAAGGGTTCTGTAGAAAACTATTTTTGGACTTTGTGCCAATTGAGACTTTTGATCTACACACTACACATCAATAACTCTCTTTCGACTAGCCTCGGCTACGCTTATGCTTCGCCTTGGCCATTAAAAAACACCTTGCACCTAAAAGTAAACTTTCGCAGCTTGTAATGTAAATAACTTATTTATTGACATCATTGTTACAATGGAAAAAAGTCTAGAAATACATATAGATATCAATGAATATTCTTTCTACATGACTCGTTTATTAGGAGACTCATGTCTCCTAATAAACAAGTCATGTAGAAAGAATCAGCTGTTGCAAACTTAGAAGGTTTCCAAAACTTCTGTCGTCTACTTGAAAGTTATACCTATTAGTATATCGTCGGCTTCACATGAAAAATGCATAAGTCCAAAAATACTGTTTACAAGAAATGTAGCACTTTTTCATGTTGCGGTCAATGCTTTTGCACGCGTCCCTGATTTTATTTTTGCTATTTAAGGGACATCTACTAATTATTTTTGGAATTTCTTACATTTATTTCACGGCCTCCTCAATTTGAGAGACAAACGTCTCTTAGACGGCCGGTCGCATTGAAAAATATTTGTTTTTAACAGGTTACGTATTGTGGTGCCATCTGTCGAATCTTGTAGTGATTAAGCACTATTGGCGCGCCATCTAGATTGCCTCTTGTTTATTTTTAATAAACATTAGCATCAATAATTTACTTATTGTTAGTGGTAAAATATATTGTAATTTTCTATAAACTATATTAAAATTATTAAAAATACCTCGAAAGTGTTGTGTTACGAACTGTAGCTCGTATCAATTAGAAAATGTATCTCTCCATAGTTTTCCTGCAAATGTAGAATTAAATTTTAAATGGAAAGAAGCTCTAATTAATCATACTGGTACATAATCTATAAATTATTTTATTCATTTTTCAAAGGTTTTCGGAGAAATGATATTGGTCTACAATTTTAAATATTGGTTGAATCGCCCATTGTGAGTGTGGGTATTTCTAACAATAGTTTCAGTAGCACATCAGCAAAACATCCACGTGTAGATAATATGTACTTTGATTTATAAATTTATAAGAGGATAAATTATAATCACCAATTTCCCAATCACTTTTAATAATAGTTTAGAAGTATGATCGTATATCAGCAATTTTCTTATTTTTGTAGTGAGTTAATAAGGCACAATGTTTTTTTACAGTGGATATAATTTATTATTATTTGATGAACCAACCGGTTTCGTTGCATTTATTCGTTTGCATTATTGGTCAATTTTTTTATAACTATAATAGATTAATAAATAAGAAGGATGTAAACATAATATTCCTCACAATTAAAATATTACTGAATTGTTGCTTTAATTCATCAGATTCTACAAAAGGCTTTGTTTGTTTCTTTTGTTGAATTTTCTTTACGATTTTTCATTTTTATAATCGAATTTCGACATTAATATTAACTTATTACAATATGCAAGTGCGAATTTTAAGAGAGGTTATGAGGTTTGATAATACGCAACCTGGATGTTCTGTATTGTGGCGCCCCCTTCAAAACAGAAATATTGCCTGGAACTACAAATACGAACGGCCGTGTAAGAGACCTTTGTCTCTCACAAATCGAGGAGGCCGTGATTTATTTTATAGAAAAAGTAATATTTAACCAGAAGACGTTAAAATCACAGTATAATATAATACAGTAGTTTCACTCTCTGGTTTTTTTGTCACATAATTTCTACGCGCATAATCGACTCCCGGCGAGCAGCGCAGTCAATTCTAACCTCTAAATCGTACTGTTAACACCACGTGTTTTAATGCGATCGGTTTCCAAAGTGTACTAGGTTTTTACCAAGATTAAAAAATAGAAAAATGCCTTGATACTGTTCAATTCGTAATTGTAAAATTTTATCCTATCCATTTACACTGAAAAAATGAACAAAATAGCATCATATTAGCCTTGCTGTGGTGGATCATTATGAAATCAATAGTACATACCAACTTTCCTTTTAATAATAGATTTCGTTCTATCTACTGGGCCAACATACATACACTAGCGTTTCAGTGAATCCCTTTAATAGGAAATTGTAAAATTGCCCTAAATATAATCAATCTATAGGGCAATTCAAAACAGGTTAGTTTAAAGGGATGCTGAAAGACAAACAAACAGTTTGAAGATCTGTAGTTTTAAAAATATTAAATGTTTTAAATATCTGTTGTTTGCTTTAGCGTATATTTTATGTAAATCGAGAGCAATTTATGGTACCGTTTGAGGTTATATCTTATGTTTGACCTCCAGTAACTTGATACTTTGACTGCAATCTGGATTGCCCTATTGTGTTTATTATGATTATTCATTCTACAAGAATCAAACAAGAAATTTAAATTTTGAAAACTTCTCCACGTGATTAATTTATTTCACAGCATTTTTTGCTGGTTTATAACGGAACTTTTAAAACGGTCGTTTTCCGATAAGAAAATATTTAATTCACAAAGGTACAAAAACCATCACTAAAGAGGTTAGATATTCAAATATCCCGCTACAACAGTTTGAAATTGCCGCTAGAAAATAGGCGGACTTATAAACTCCTGGGTAGCTGCGCCAAAACTGGACGGCGACACGAAGATCAAAGACGCCGACCAGAGTGAAACTACTGTATTATATTATACTGTGTTAAAATCTCAATTTTTTTCAATTTTGGCACTTACGCACTTTTCATATGAAGCTGACGATATGTCAAATCGTGAATACACTAACCAAGGCATTGCTACTAATGCCTCTTACACAGTCTTCATAATAATGTGTATAAATAAAAAGTTCACAATTCTCTAATAATACAATACTACAAAATGCAAATATGGTCTTCGATATACATATCATGTAAACTACCTTTCAAACATGTTTAAAAACCTGTAACGTTTTAGTTACCACTGGCTCTTGGTAATATTTTGTTCCGGTGAGGAAGTTGTGAACTTCTGCATGGATAACTATTAAACATTGCCAAATATTAATAAAAAATAATTTTTGATAAACCAAGTTCTTGTATCCATCCAGCGATTTTTAGACATTTCACAGAAAAGAAATCATATCAATCAGACCATTCAAATTACTAGAATTTAATCAAACTCAGAAGAGTAGAACAGAGAGCTTAACATTTTACTCATTCGTCTTAAAAAAAGTTTTTGTCTGTCATATTTGTCAGAGCTACTTTAGTGGTATAATGGCATCTTAACGGTTAATCTAAAATCAAGACCTGCTACCATAAACTACCTCTCAATAACATGCAAAAGAGGCAATTTTGTGTGACACTTCTGATAGGTTTATAATTCTTGACAATGTCAAATTGAATGAATGTCAGAATGTCAATATTATTAAAACTTCTAAATGACAATTATTTTTAAAGTATCAAAATCGTTTAATTTTTTTATATTTATTTGAACATCAATGTGCGATACAAATTTGATTACTACTTATACATTTCATGGGCGACCCTATTTAGTCAAAATGAGTGTTGTCAATAGTAGTTTAGAACTTATATTAACCGATAAGCACACAGGAGAAGAATGGGAATGTAATTATGATGTCCCATGTAGTCCATCAACTCAATATATACTTTTAGAAAACATTTTAACAGTACATTTTTCAGATATAGAAAATTTAACCCGCAAGACAGGAAATTTTAAACAGTTTAATATCTTTATTGCTATGATAAGGTCTGGACTTCTGAAGGTATAGATTTTGTAGCACAACTACATACCTAACTTACTAAAAATTTACTAGTTAAATAAAACTTTTTTAGACAAGCGACTGTATATGTTTGGATCTACTTACGTATGAAGATTTAGAAAATCTACGAATAAAAAGAATAAGGCCACATTACCACAATAAACCCAACAATTGTAATCGTAGATATCTTATAATAACCTACTCCGTTGAATTTGATAAGTATGTAGTTCTTAATTGCTTGCTATTCTTTTTACAACTATATTTTAGAATAAATTATCCACTATGTCTGGAATACTGTGGATATCCTGACCCTTTAGTATTACAAGATACAATTAGAAAATTGGAATCCGAACTATGTAAAGCTAACGAACAACTTGAAATTAGAAATCATTCAACTGAGAAGCAGAGAATTGTGATGCTTCATAATCGGTAGGTAGGTTATCCAAATTTGCTGAACTTTTATAATTTTAATTTTGAATACAACTAAAACAGTTTAGCAAACAAATTTTATTCAGAATAGATAGTCTGACTTCAGAAAATAAGCGATTGAATGAAGAAGTAAAATACCTATCAAGCATAATATCAAAAGGTCCAAAAAGTCAAGTACAAACATTTCAAAAAGCTATAACGCAAATTGAAAAGAATTTATTATTTGAAAGAAAGTCTCATCATAAGTTGTTGGATAAATTGCAGAATGAACGAACATATCTTATAAACCAATTGGAAAAATTAAAGATATCAGAGAAAGTATTGAAGAATCAGTTGCAAGCACTTTCTAGGACTTCTTCAGTGTAAGTAAATGAAGTGAATAATAATGGTAATTTTAATTCTCTATTGTTACAGCAGTGATAGAAACAATTATATTTCAAAGGCTTTACCAAAATCAAAACCGTATAATCCAACTTGCGATACTGTATTTCAAAGAAAGAAATCACCTGCTGTTAAAAAAAATAAAAATATTAAACCTCGCCAAAGATCGAGATCTTCTTCACCCCAGATTAGAGTTGAAGATGTATGGATTAAGTTTCCTGAAAATATAAGGTAAACATAAATACCAAGTGCTTAATATCGATTTAAAAATATGTTTCATTTTGACTTAATTATGATTTTTCTTCTGGGTAAAACGTTCCAAAATGTTTATATATCTTCAATAGACTCATGTAATTTTTTGAGGTAAACATAAATACCAAGTGCTTAATATCGATTTAAAAATATGTTTCATTTTGACTTAATTATGATTTTTCTTCTGGGTAAAACGTTCCAAAATGTTTATATATCTTCAATAGACTCATGTAATTTTTTGAGTATATTGTTATCTTAAGTATGATGCCATGGTGAATCCGGTGATACTTATTACCCAAAGTACCAAATCTAGATTCCCCTCGAACTAAAAAGTTTAGATTTAATAACACCCTTGGTGAATACGAACTTCCTTTCTTATTAACTCTACTCATAGGCGCCCGCAGAAATTTGTCCAGAGGGGGGCAAGCCTAGAATAAACGACATGCTAGGGAGGGGACAAGCCTAGAAAAAACGGCAGATTATACAAAGTTTTCAATAAAATTCAAATTGTTCAACTTCCAGTGGGGGGCAAGTGCAAGGGCTTGCCCCACTTCCGGGCGCCTATGACTCTACTAATTCATTACATGTTATGTTTGTCTATCAATCAAACATACACATAAAATTAATGCAATATGTATCCTGGTGGTAGCATGGGACGGTAGTGAAGTATGTTATGTTGTTATTGTAGTGCACAAATCCCTTAACTTTGTGTTTCATAGGAAAACCAACTGACTTTTCCTAGAATTTTAAACTATAATATAAGCATTAGAAATAAAACTTTCACTAAAGAAAAAAAATGCAATATGATAGGCAAAACTAGACTTACAGAACCTGACAAGGTGAACTGAAGAAGAATTGGCTGATTAGAAATTCTGTACTTATTTTATTAATGCAGTTGTCTCATGAGACTGCTAAAGTATCCTGGTTACACAAGTTGACATTAAATTAATTTTCAATGATACAGGTGGATCATTTAGATTTAGGAAATAGTAAATCTTGGCTGATATCGTTAGACCTGCCTTATGTACCATACCTAATAGCTTTATAATCCTAATGTAGCGATTATTTATGTAGGGATAGTTAAAAAGCAGAATCAGTTAGGGTAGTATGAACGCAACAAATAAAACGAAGATATGCACAATATTATAATTCCAAAGTCAACCAGAAAGTTGAAAATTTATGATTTAGTACAGCTTACTATCCTAGAAGAGAAGATGATAATCTTCGAATAGTCTCAAGACAAACTGACTCTCTCCTGAAGTGTTGACCTTTTTGTATGACTTTTTTAAAGGATAATAACCCCCTAAAGTTGGCTAACTTCCTTGGTCTACTACTTTACTAGCTGGCCCATTCTATAAAAATTTTTATATATGTTACGGTTAATGTGGTATACTGGCCATTATAATAATAATAATAATAATAAATCGTCTTTATTTAACAAATGTACCTATTACAGACATTTGTCCTGAAAAGGCTAATAACCGGCTATTATCGTCATAGCCCATTTAGGTTGGTTAAAGACGTTAAAAGACGGTCATTGACGTAAATATCCAGTGAATGTGGACAACGTTGTTTAATTTTAATACTGAAAGCAACATTGACCGGTTATTATCGTCAATGGCCATCTATAAAGTAGGAAATGTTGAAAATAAAGACATAATGTTACGGTCAATGTAGTAAACCGGCCAATGTCGTTACTGGTCGCCCAGTCTCATAACGTAATGTTTCTAACTAACGCTAACCTAACCTCACCTGCGGCATGACCATTAATAATTAAGACCGCTCGATTAATAATTAAGCTGCAGACTGCAGATTAGTTGTTAGGTTATGTGTTAGTTGAAGTTTATTAGATATTTGGTAAATATGTTTCTATGCAATTTTAAGGTTAATGTAACTCTATTCGGCCTGGCCAATGTCGTAATAAATCGTATGAAACAACGTCATTGACGTAAATGACCAAAACAGCCGGCCATTAACGTTGTATCCCGGCCATTTACCTGATTGTCCGTATTTACCTCTTTGACCGCAACATATACACTTGAAATGTACACTGTAATTTTATAACGACTTACTTTTGGAGTTGATGTTTTTGAACTTTCAACAGGTCTAGTTATTGTAGGTGTATTAACTTGCTGACATGTTCATTTATGATAAAATCTGTTTGTTACATATGTTCACTTTGGTGATCCATTAGCAGAATGGCTAGGCCTACTAAACAGAGTGCACTTTGAGAAATGGATATTATAAAGAATAATTTGAACTAAGCATAAATTAAAATAAAACTGGCTAAAATGTCTGGAAACATACTACTACATTTTATTTCATACTTGTTATATGCATTTCACATGCTAATGCAAAATGAGTATCATAATTGTAATCATTTCTGATAGGTACTCATGTTGCCATTTGCATAATTGAATTGCATTGAATAAACGACAACTGAGAATGTCTCTTCACTCTAGAACAATTTATAAGCAAATGAAAACATTTATCAACGTATGTTATGTATGTTTGTCGCAAGACGTAAACACACTTGAAGTTAGCCGACCCTTGAAGCTTCATTTACGATGATGCGCGTTTGCGTACCGTGTGTGCTTAACTCGCTTTTACGGTTGCAGCGTAATATAGAATGGAAAGTGATTGCATTATACGTGTTTCAGCATTTATGTAAAGTAGTTTAAGTGTTAATGTTACCACGTGCGCGCCGACCAATAGCATCGCTTATAGCTTGTTTAGTGCTAACTTCAAGTGTATTTACGTCTTGCGACAGGTCTCGACGAACGGACCTTAGACGGTTGATAGACACTGACGGAGATAAATAACATCAAGTATGTGTGTACTAGAATCAACTAAAGAATCAGTCGAAACAAGATTTTATTTTAGTAGTTTTTGACAAGCTAGTAAAAATCAATCTCTGGCAAAAAATGTGTCAAGTAATATCTTTAATTGTGCAAAATGTAGGGAGAAGCAAATATAATAAACATTATAGGAAGAAAATATTGAACATTCTTAACTTAGTGGCTGCGACACGACATCGTCTCTCTTCACTCAAGGAAAAATAAAACTTTGCTCGCTTCTCCAGAAAGACACAAGATTCAATGCCATCGGCACTTTCAAAAATCAGGATGCCAATCCAGAAGGCATCGCAGATGTTGGAGTAGGCTTTGGAAAGGGAAACCTTGGAAGAAGTTCGCTACCATTGTTTCGCAAAATCAATAACAAAAAGCAAATTCAATCTTGCTACATGGTACATGGACAGATGCTATATGGTATCTTTATTTAAGACATACCACCAAGTCAAAAATTGTACGGAATCCAAAAGAATCCAGAAGACTGGGACTGGAAACTTGGCACCAATGGGCTCGCTCCAGTAACAATGAACAATTTCATGCAATTACAAAAAAGAGTGCGGCAGAGATGTGGGTGCTGAAAAGCTGGCTTGACGTGTTCTATTGGTTATGAACTCTGTAATGGTCAAACATGCAAAAATTTTATTAATGGAAGACCACATTCTCAGGAGCATAGACAATGAGTTAGAAAATAACATTTAAGACGAACATTGTAATGAAGTTGTCAACATCAATCGACCAGGAATGTCAAAAAGAAAAAGCAATAAAATGACAACAAACATAGATTACCAACTTTTTCCTGTGCTGTAACTCAGTAAATATTATATATACTTACAAAAAAATATTTATTTATTTTTGGGCGAAGAATCAGGATGGCGGAGCATCCTTCGTACCTCATGGCACCGATTACTATGATCATTTGGCCGACCCTACTAGAATTTGGCCGAATCTGGAGGAATTCCACCCCCAGTCGGGATCTTTATCGTGCCAAACATCGCATTGACACGGAACCTACAGTTTTACTTCCTATCCGAAAAGAAGGCATGCTTTAAATTTTTCTCCGCTATGAAAAATTACCAGCTTGACCGGGGATCGCACCTGCGATCTTTGGATTATGAAGCAAACATGCAAACCACTAATCCACCGAGACTGGCCAAGAAAAAAAAAAGTTTATACAAAAATTATTGGAAATTTTTGAAGTTTGTTACATGCTAAGGCAGTGGTATTCTCATTCCGACTTTTCATTTTATTAATATGGAGATCTGGCAACAAACGATTTCTTCTGAGAAAGAATCTATAATGTATTTTATAAGGGGTTAAAATTATATAATGAACTACCATGGGATATTAAAAATTCAAAAAAAATAATAGCAAATTAAAGCAAAAATGTTGTAATTTTAATAGAAGTAATGTAAACTAAATTAATTCATTCTTGTACTTACAAATTAAAATATAGCAGTACGTAGTAATTAATATCTTTAGCATGTACGCAACTAAAAATGTATCTAATCTTGCTTAGAACCTAGGACACAACAGTTTTTCTAAAGCAAATTCAGCTAAAAAACGTAGATTTTTGTGAACTGCAATCAATCTATCATAATTGCCGACCTACTAAAATTTTGCATCTGGATATCAGATGCATAGGTAAACTGTAAACCAAAATATATATCGAAATCAGAAATGGTAGGGTTGGTTGGCTGGTGATTTGACATGAAACAGAGTTTGCGCATTTAACCAGAAGTTTATGTTCTGAAATTTTGAAATAGTATATGCAATAAAAATTTCCTTTTTTAAATGAAATATTTTAGAAACTACCATATTTAGATATTCTTTAATTCAGTACCATTAGTGAAGTTCTAAGTCTATCCATCAAAATTAATAAAAATATCATTTTTTTTCCACCTTGGTCACAGTATTTCTTACATGGCACGTTAAAGTACTTGAAGGCTTTCACGTATATAATGTATAATTACATTAGTTATAACAGCCATGAAGTCATAACATACCTAGAAATGGTTCAGGTACTGCAACATGCTGTTAAGGACCAATTTACTCCCTTATCACCACCCCTCCTTGAGCTTTTCTAATAAATTGGATATTGTTGATGTTTCGTCAACAGTACCTATGTAAAAAACCTCTAATAGTAAGATTAAAATCACTAGAAAAAGTAAAATATTTTTATAAAATGTGGACCCCAAAAGGGTACTTTTTTGGGCTTTATATCAAAAACTATTACAAGTTCATAAACCACACTTGTATACTTTTTTAGCCCTTAAAATTATAAACAAAATAATGCCAGAGCGATTTCTAATAGTGTCTGACCTCTATGACAAAATCTGAAATTAGGTACTGCAATCATTTTTCATACTTTTAATATCTATATCTCAGTATTGAACGTAGGAAGATCACTTCGGCATCATTTTGTCTACAATTTTATTCGTTAAGAAAGTACAGGGTGATTCCATGAAAATGCGACATGGAAAGCTCAAAATAAAATGTAATAATCCTTTAAGATACTTCGGTCACTGGTAGTTTATGAAATATATTTTCCGGTAACACTTACTTCAAAATCGAAAAAAGATTGCTTTTTTGTTCAAATTCTGAAAATTGTTTCAACTTCCGCACAAATGGATTATTAATCATTACAATTTTGGCATTACAAAACATTTAAAAATTAAAATTTAGCTGTCTAGTTTAAGAAAATAGTGGTGTTGTTGCATAGATTAAATTACATACTTGCATTGGCTGTAAAATACCTGGTAAGTAAATGATGTATTGCTCTGTTATTAGAAAAATAAAAATAGCATCAAAAAAATGTAACGTGAGTCGTGAGTGACCAAATGGTATACATTTTTAGTTTGCAGTTGTATTAGGCAACGTACATACTTATCCATTTATGCTCTCTTTATTTGTCCGTATTCTAATACAAAAATGTAATTCTATTTTTTTATTTCTTCTTTAACTTGTTTAAAAACCACATGTGATTTTGTAATGTCAGTTACCGGTAACTGATGTTACAATATGCAACATTCACAAAAAGTATCTAGTAAACTATACTATAATAATTGTTTACAAACCAATTGCTAACTGTCAATTATATCTTGTTTTTGTTTGATAATCTTTGCTGAAGTCGTGTTTTATTAGTACTTATATAGTTCTTACATGTACGTACATACAAAAATAGCATTTATTACGGTTACGTCAGTCGTTGAAGGTTTAGCTTTCTAGGTAACATGGCACTTTTGGATGGAAGACAGTAAAGGAAAACTGTGTAAGGCAGTTCAAAGTGTGAGTGTTGATGCTTTGCAGAAATACGTACTGAACTGACCCCCCTCATTCTAGGTGCATTATTTTATTAAGAAAAATCAAGCACGTGGATATGAAAAAGACAAAGATGCTGTTACCAAATACGTTAATGCGGAAGCTCTTACAGATTTGATTTTTCGAAGAATTACACATGCTTAATTCAGGATGAAGTCCAAAGTTTCCATTGAGTTCAACTTCAAATTACTCTGCTTACGATTTCTTTTTGGCACAGGGCATTTCCCAATTGCCATTGTTTTTGACAACTACATCACAACAATCTACTTCACTATCCCCTTGTTTGAGAGATCAAAAACTAAAATCATTTGGAACTATTTCGCCAGTTCACATAGCAAAGGACCAGTTGATGGGATTGGTGGTGCATTAAGACGTGTCGTAAGAAGTAAAGTAATCAGTCGTAACAGAATTGTTCTTAATGCACAATTTGCTCAAGTTGGCACCAGATTTTCATCCAAATTATAGAGATGACTGAAACAAAGATTCAAAATCTACCCTCCGACATGAAATTACACAAAATATATGAAGAGGCTCCTCCAACAGAAGGATAGTAAAAACCCACAATATATGTACAAAGAATGGTGAGTTACTAACTGAAATCAATATCAACTGATTCAAATACTATAATCTATAAAGGGGAACTTTTTTATAAAATGGTGTATAGATGCGATGATTCTGTCAGTCCAGATGATATACCATATATCAGTTAAAAAAAACAATAGTATAATAAATACATACTAATTATGTAAGGTTTCCCCTTTCTTTTTGCCTATAGTTACTATTATAAGAATTATGAAGATAGACACTGAATGATATTAACTGCTTGATTACGTTCACTTAACGTGAGTTACCAATACCATTGTAACATGAGTGACTAGCATTTAATAGTTTAAAAAATAATGTTGTTATTAATATAGATTCTATATATTATTAATTAACTTGTATTTTATTAATAAATACATATTTAATTTTTAATTGATTTTAATACCTCAAACAGAACAGAGTTTCAGACTAATTCGTACATAAAGAGAAAGCTGTGTCGCTAGATGTAACATGAGTTACTAGAGACATATCACGAAATTAAAACAAATCCGTACTTGCCCAACTAATTATAAATATATATCTTAGTTCTTTGTTATCACAGAATAGTAATTTCTTGTGTTATAAAATCATAATCATAAATTTAAATAAAATATTCCTATAACAATTAAAGATGGGAGTAAAATGTAACATGACTTACCATGCACTGACTCTACAGCAGTGTCTTTTACGAAAACATGATAGTTGTTGATATAAAGCCAAAAAAGTACCCATTCAGGGTCTACCTTTTCAAAATGCATGAATATTTTTATTAAAAAACTAAGTTATTCATTTTACACCTAATTAAATGATCTATTAAAGAATCTGCCATTCCTGAATTATTTCGTTATAGAAATCTCTGGCGACTGGCCTAAACTATTTAAAATCATTGTAGTACTCTTATTAAGTGACATGCCTTATGATTAGAATTTTGAATTGCAAAATAAACTTGATGTTGGCTATAATTGTAATAATAAACATTGCAGGCATTCAACCAATACAAAATCAAGAAGTCGTAGTAGTTCTATGTCCAGTACAAGACAATCATCTGGTTACAATATCCTTGGAAGCGGTGACATATCTCCAGCACCATCTGGAAGATTAAGCAGTAGAAGACAATCACCTCATTCAGGCCGAAGTTCTATACATTCATACAAAACAGAAACTAATAAACATGTAACTACAAAGCTTTTGCGATCACCAATACAATCTCGCTCTGCTTCACCAGAACTTATGCAAAAAGTTAATAAGATGTTTCCCAATAAAAGACAAATCAAAAAAAGATTTTAAAATATTACACAAATAAAAAACAAATACTCTAACAATTCTTTTATTTTGTAGCTTAAATAATTGCAAACCGTTGGTTTTCACTTTGGGCAAATAAAATTGAACTGAAACATAAAAACTTATTTTACTTATTATGTATATAAATTAATCTACATATTTACACAGTAATGATCACTTTAGTTTTGCAAGATGAATCATGAATATAAAATTAGAAAATAAAATGTGCTACTATTAAATACCTAATTAATACATGGCTAAAGGCAATTTGTAAACATCCTTGTAAAAATGATTTAAAGCTAAAGTTAAAATTCCATCATCTCTTTGAGGTGTTTGAAATAGAAAATCTGTTTCCATTATTTTCGTAGCTTCTATTACTAAACTAGGAGATTTTTCTTCGACCCCTTTTGTGAATTCTGGTAGAGATATAATTTTTGAACCACTTGAAGAACTAGGTGGTGGCTTCTTAGTATCACCATCCTCTGTAGTATCGCACCATAATCGTCTCCTTTTAGGTAATTGTGATTCAAGTTCTGTAACAGTTCTTAATAACTCCTTTATTTGAACTCTCTGCTCTTCCATTTGGAAAAATAGTTCTTGCATTTCCGTATTTAAAGAGTTCACTTCCTGCAGTCTAGCCTCTTCTTTAGCAGTTTCTTTCCTAGCAGAGCTGTAGATCAAAATATCAAATGCCATTATTCTGAATTGCAAAAAAAGTACACCTGCTGAGCCAAAGGGATCTACAGAATATTTTACATATTACTGAAACTGTACATTTCTTAATCACAATTCCTTAATTCTTAAGTCTTTGATAGATATGTCAAAACTCATTTGTACAACAAGACAATCACTTCAAGCTTAGCAGGACAATACAAAATAACATACCGAGTATATTCGTTAATTAAAAGTCCAGCTGCTATTATAAAAAGGACAGCTTCACCTAATAAATTCGCACCTAATTCGATAGCCATCGCTTCGTTTAATACTGGTATATTTACTGGTTTCCCTAAATTAAGTATCCACATTTTTGTTTTGACTTCACACCAGTTGTAAACTAAAACCAATTACAAAATTGTATAAAAATATTGATTTACATAACCTTAACACCTACATTGAGCTGGTGGCATACAAATATAAGTTCTAAATACAGGCGATGTTTTTGCTTGATGCTTAATATAATTTGCTATAGGTTTACTGATTTGCTTTAATAATAAAGTACCAAGTTTAGCGGCTGGAAAAGCCCCAATTACCATTTTTTCAAAGATTTAAATATTAGCGACTTGATATTCTGAGTGGCTGTATGCCAGAGATGACATAACAGACATTAAATATTAAAGGTTCGGATACTAACGTCACATCAAACTTGTTTGTTGACGTGTTGACGTAACTAAAGTGAGGTTTAAAAAATATATGTATTAACAATCACTAAATGAGATGAACAATGAATTTTCGTTGGATTAAATATAAAAATTTGAAATTACCGCTTTTATTATGGGGCTAGTTACTATCATTACCAACCTCAAAAGTAAAACGTCTGAATTTTGATGTTGCTATACAGCTCGATTCAAAATATCTTTCCTTCTCCCCCTTACGTAAGTCACGTTTACATTCTCACAAGACTACTGCAACCGAAAGTGAAACAAGCAGTGGCGTGCGGTCCATCAATGGAAGCAATGCATCCATTGAGAATTTATTAAAAATAAAAAACAATGCTAACAAAAATATTTTTATAAAATTATGGTTGTCGTTTACTTAAATTTGTAATATTTAATTAACTTAAAGCTCAATATCAATTCCGTACAGCAAAAAGTATAACTATTTAGAGTACTATTTTAAATTAGGCTCATTAAACTTGCACGGAAAGGTAATACCGATTCAAATGTGTTACATACACTGCATATAAGCACTCATTTCGTTGCTTATAACTGCTCTTCTCCTAGCCTTGGCGTGGATCAGCGAGCGTGGTGATACAGACGACGCTGTTAGCATTGTTTGACCGTTATTTTTAGTGTGCTTCATGCCCAAATGTTTATTTATTATAATTTGATTATTTGTTCGATTTAGTGTTTGTTAAATTTAATGTTACTTAAGTAATGTAAATCTGCGAATGAGACTGTATTTTGTCACATTTTATTATTTCAATTTATATAAGTTGGATTTTTTTTAAAGACAAATAATTCTATTTAGTTTGCTCTGTATGCAAATTTAAAATTGCATTATCGTCACGACTGCAAATTCAGCTGCTTCGGTGGAAGGTTCGAGTACTTCCGATACATCCGAATCGGGACGATTTATTGTTCATGCAGTTTTGGAAAGAAATTACAAATTATTAAGAAAGGCAGATAAAAACCAGTACTTTCAAATTTAACAACAAAGATTAAAACCTGCATCGGTATTTTGCTAAAAAAGACCGGAAAATCGAGTTGCAGTATAAATACATAGTAATAGTTTTTGTTCGATACCTCCTTAGAAAGTAGGTCTGTAGCCATAGTTACCAGCATGTGAAGGTTTCACTTTCGCTCACGTCTACTTTTGCTCACGCATTTTTGCGCACGCGGTTTCATCCACGCATAATTGAATTTCCATTTTGTCAAAAGAAATGTATTTTTAAAATAATTAACAATTCATAATTTTTTTACAATATGTATATCTAATTTATCAATCTTACAATTATTAAACTCAACCATTTTCAAAACATCGTCGACATCCTTTGTTACTTCTGTAGTTGCAACATCCAAGTGCGATTGTGCGGTTATGCCATTAGCAACTACATTAATAATATTGGAATTTTCATTTATATGAAACGTAGAAGAACCTGGTGCATTTTCTGAATTTTTTTTGGCAATCTCTATTTTGCTAGTTTTAGATGCAGAGACATAACTTTCTGCAACACTGTTGGACTTCCAAGAGCCATGACGTTTTAGTGTTAATATGTCTGCTCCTGAATCAGCCAATAGCGTTGCAGAGGTTCGACGTAAAGAATGACCAGTAATATTTTCTTTATCTGGCAACTTCAGATACTCAGCAATTTGTCCTGGTACCTTAGCTATTGAATTGACTCCTAACACTTGAGAAATAAAAGTTCCTTTTCGACACTGAAGAAAAAGCCGTCCATCAGGAATGGGTCTCCGTTCTTTGTACTTTTTGTATAAATCTAGAAAATTTATTCCCATTCCATTTTCAACGACTGTAAAACTCCTAGCTACACCAGTTTTAGTGAATGGAATTTTTACAACTAATGTTGGATTAATGTCTTCAAAATTCTCTTGTACATCATTGATCGTCATTCTAGATAATTCATCACAACGGCAGCAGCCGAATATGCCCATGATTAGTACAACTTTCTGAAGAATCCATCGTTGATCCGGCGCTTCCAACAACAACTTGTAAACATCTTTCTTGAAAATGTTGCAGCCTTTTTAGGTTGATAATTCCTACATTTCGTTTTCAAAAAGGATGTAAGACTGTTGAACCTGTATGTACCATTTATTATATTAAAACTACCAATAGCTTGTTAGAAAACTTCTTACCTGGAGATATCGACATTTTGAAACACAAACAGTGTACTCTTTAACATTGAATACCGCAACCACGCTGATGCTGCTCCTACATCTTTAAAGTATGCCATCATAACATTCTCGTCTATTCCTTTGATCCTTTTCTCCGTCTGCCACTGTGTAAATTTTTCCAATTCTTTCTGATATCGTACTTTTGATTTTTCAGGCAACATTTGATATTTAGCCGCATTAGCTTGTTCCACGACGTCCTCAGGGACAAATAATTCATCTTCATTATCCATTTTCAAAAGAATAATAGCACAGCAGTTACTCACAGTCACAATCAGTTCAATGAAATTGTAGAATTTGTTTAATTTGTTTGTTGTTTGTTTCCTTGACAACAAATTCCTTCAACCTTGATTTGTAGGTATTTATATTAAGAATAGGTGAGAAGGTATACACAAGTATTTATTACTTTACTTACAGTTTTTATTAATGAATTTCAAGAAAATGTTCTATTTCTTTGATGATTCATAATTTTCCTAGTAATTAATTAATAATTTTAATAGTAAATGGATATTTTTCAATGTTGTTTCATGTTGTTTTAGAATGTTAAAGTGGGGAACTTTTTATAGAGAAGGTTTAGGCATTTGAAATCCCAAAATTGTAACGTTTCAGCAGGGTCTACTAGAATGTTAAAATTTAGTCTATATTCATAATTTTGGTGTCAGAATTTATGTAATTTTTGTTTGATAGGATTTTAGGATTAATTTTGTGATAAGAAACGGATGTAGCAAAATGTTAAAATATTTTTATTTCAATTTTTGTGAAGTTATGTTTGTTAGAAAGTTCAAGATGGTTGTTAATGAATCCTAACTCTAAATTTGCATTTTAATAGCCGTTTTAGGTACCAAAATGAAGGAAAAACTCTCCTCTTTCATTTTATAACATTTATCTAAACAATTAATTTAATTTTTTATCAACAATTTGGTGAGAAAGGTTTTTGGTGGAAACTGTTGTTGTTTTGTTTCTAGTTCTCAACTAAGAAAATCACTAGCGATTCGGAATTCGGAAAAGAGCAAAAGTCATGTCAGTTTGTACGTTATTTTGATACAATTTCGAGGTTATGTTGGTGAATTTTATGTCACTTAAATGTCAACAAAGTGAGGTTATGACAAATGTCATCTTGTTTTAAATTTTTTTATAAGTACTTAATAATTTAATTAACAATAATTAAAATGAACAATCAAAGTGAACTTTTAAAGTGAAATAAACGAAAGTGCAGTGTTTTTTTTAATTTGCTGTTCAGACTGTTATTATTATTTGGAGAAATGTTTGGAAATTTATTTTGTATGGAACGAATTAAAGGAAGGTGATGGGATCTTGTTGCAAATAACCGAATTATTTTATGTACTCACCTCATGGAAGATACATATTGCAACTTCAATAATTATAATTATCTTCAACAATCACAAATAAAATCCATTTGAAGGATGACATGGAATGTGAACATTTTATCAATAAATAAGCAGGTAATTTTACCAACTACAACAGGAATCTACTAATTTTTAAGTTAGGGTAATTAACTTCTTTGTGTGACGCCAAATAATTTTAAAATTTAAAATAATTTTCAATTTTTAACTTTTTATTTATTAATAGTAATTTAAGATTGTTGGATTGATCAGATAAGGATTAAAAAGGAAAAGAGAATTAGAATGTCTCTTAATTCTTATTTTGTTAAATATATTTGACACCGAGATTTAATTTGATTTTCTTTAATTTTAATTTTTAATAGTTGTTTTCTTTTCTCTTCATGGAATTTTAAATTTTTATTTCTTTTCTGTGTTAATAAATAAATTTATCCATTTAAATGTTTAAAAAGAAATTTATTTGTGTCTGGTCTCATGCATTTATGGAACTTGTTTTCCAGTTTAGAAATTATAGCCGGAGAATTTTTTTTATAAAGGTAAGTGATATTTAGTTGTGTATATTTTCAGTCTGTTTTGGTTGTGTTTGTGAATTTTAACAATAACAGGTTTATTTTGCAATTTATAACCTTTCATATTTCAAGTGTTGGAGGGTTTATTAATCACTACAATTAATTTTTTTCTTTTTTCTTTTTGATTACACTTTATCACAACAATATGTATCTGTAATATTTTATAATTTTACGTGCTGATAACTACTATTAATTTTTGTAATTTCTATGTACTTATTTATGATAAATAAATGTATAAAACAGTTTAATGAAAAACCAAATAAAAGTACAAAAATCTGTGTTATATTCTAACTTATAATTTTGTGGCATTTAAGAAATCTTCAGATATGCTAATATTAAGAATTGACATTTACTTCTAAAATTTTATAAGGATAACCAACTTAACAACAATTTGACAGTTGCTATCTAAAGTAAAAGCACTTTAGCTTAGCAACCACTAACCCATTTTTATAATAAACCACAATTATAATATACAAAAATTAAAAACATCAGTTACTAAATTTATAAAAATGTAAACTATATTGATTCGCCGACTGTACTTCAGAAGTGAGTCGACTTTTATGAGGGTTATTCAAATATAAACCGAATTTCTTTATAAACTTATTGGTGCCAGATAAAATTACAAAAAAAAAAAAAATATATATATATATATATATATATATATATATATATATACAGGGTTATGATAATGTAATGCACAAAATTCATAAAACGTACAACGATCACTTTGGAACAAAATGCAAAAACACGTCAAATGTTTTTTTTTATTCCGCATCTTTTGACATAAGTTACAAAAATAACACGTCAAATTTGTCAAAGTTATGACGTCATTAACATATTTTTTTAATGGGAAGCTAAGATTTTTATTACATTATTGGAGAAAGCTTGTTTTGTTACACTAGGGAACAATAGTTGCAGTAGGGCTCACATAAGAAAAAAAAACGAGAAAATGAATAAAAAACGAAATAAACGTAAGTTTCATAATAATCGTTGTACGTTTTATGAATTTTGTGCATTACATTATCATAACCCTGTATAATAGCCATGTAATGTAAACACCATCTATAGAATTATTATTTACTTCTACTGCCCGTAGGTTTTGTGAACTGTACAGTAGCGACAATGTATCTTGAGTAGCGCTAATGGAGACACAGCCACCACAGTACACAGAAAATGTTAGGTTAGTGTACGCTATTATTATTTTTTGAGCTTGCAGTTATTTTAAGTATTACTTAATAACATTTATAAAAAGAACAGAGACTGCAATTTATTTGAACTACTATCTATTGACTTGAAAGTTGTAAAGTAAATGTCAAAAATAATAGAAATGAATAATTTCATAGATAGCTTGTTAATTATATGGCAATCCTGATCCAAAGACTTTTTGATCATACTATATTTATTACAGAAATAATACATTAACAAAATTAATACAAAACACTTTATACAATTAAACAGCACGATGTTCAGTATCCTCCCAGAATCCTATTGATCATCATAAGGCAATAATGGTTCAGATTTCAGATAGTAGCTTACTTTAGTAGAGAGGGTAGAAACTACTCAGCATTTTTAAAAGCATTACTAAAAAGACCATCCCAAAAACGTCGTGCTACATATCTCATACGAAAAGCAGATTTGCTAGTGTGTTTTATATTAATTAAATGGCATTCCGAAGAAATTTGTTTTAATAAGTATTTTTAACATATAGTCCGTAAAGATTTTGCTTTTCGTATTATAGTGAGGATTAGGGGATTTCCTTTCTCTGACACCCTTCCGTCTTTGTGTTTCTATGACCAGGTAGACAGCAAACAATAACAAAGGACCAACCCATCAGCCAGATAACAAGTTTATGTTAATACGAAAAGCAAAATCTTTCATTTTACGGACTAATTAGGCCAGGAATGTAGAAAATTATAAAAAATGTATTTAAATTTTAACAATTTTAATTAAATATAATGCAATTATTAAAAAAAATAATTTTCTAACAGTGAAACCATATATGTTACAAGTTGAAATGCTTACTAGAATTAAATGTTTAATTACTTTTGCTTTTAACTATGTGAAAAACCCACTTAATAGCATATTGGTATTGATCGATTAAGCTACAAGAACAAAAGGTACATTACTAAAGAAGAGTAAAAAATATTTTTATTTGCACTTATTTTTACACTTTATTTTTCTTAAAATGACAAGAAAAAAATAAAAATGATGCCGACAAACACGGAGGAAAACACGCGGAAGTAACAGCAGCAGAGAAACGTGACCGATGGACAGTACTGATAGAAATGACGATATTTTTTGCTTAGTAGTAATCTACCATGAAGTGTATGACCACTTTTGCATTTCTGCGCATATTTTCTCGCGTGCCATGAGATCCTGAAACTACTATAAGACTATTACCTCATTATTAAGAGGTTTTAAATAACGAGTTTGAGAATATTTAGATAAAGAGCTGATATATGGATCGGAGGATATCAATAAATAATTTAATACATCACTCATGGTGGCTTGCTGTGAAAATTTTCTTGAATTAAATTCTCTGTGCCTTCGGATATCCTTATTTCGCGATTCTAAAGCCTCTTCCGAAAACATCCCTATAGGTTCTTAATACAACGTCAAAACGTTTTATCAAATCTTCGTCGATACCCGTTATTGACGATGATACTGAAGAATTGCTGAAAAACCGTCTAGGGTATTTCTGTCGTTGGTAGTTCCATACCCTGGTTTTGGAATGTCAACAAGCAAGCCCATTTCACTCCTGAATCGTTGTATTATCATTTTCTTTCTTTGACTTACTTTTTCCATTTCCTTATTTCTACGAATTTGCCACTTTTTAAGGTTAGTCTATAAGATAGATACAAGAGACATTCGAAGGATCTAATCCATGCGTGCAGTATGTAAAGACCGAATTGAAACTTTGTTGGATCGGGCGAACGATTCCAAATTTTCTGTACGTCATTCATCATAACAGGTTTCGTTCCATAAACACCTCAAGTTGTTTTGCGACGAACATTCACTGATCATCCCAAAAGTTTTTCCGTTAATCATAGTGAGTTAACTATGATTGATTTTAAAGTCTTTATCGCCAATTTTTATAATCGTTGGGTTAGATTTCTTATTTGGTCCTCTATATTTGCAATTTTTTTGGGCCTGCGATATTTTGTAGAGAAAGATCGTGGATTATTCCACAAAATGCCATTATAATTTGTATGCAATTGAAGTGGTACAAGACACACAGCAAACAAATTTGAATTAGAGTCATCAATAGATGAGAAAGTTTGCTAGAAAGTTGCATTTAGACACAAGTGTAATTCCACCTAAAAATAGAAATCTATCTTGATTTAAAACTTCCTCCTGAACTGTGTGCAATCCTTTGCGCAGTGAGATCCAGAAGCGCTTGTAACTGTATTTCTGCTGAAATATCACTTACGAAAATTGTTTCTTCTCGTGGATAACATCCCCGTTTGGCTTTTCTTAATGTACTGTAGGAAGGGTATATATTTGCATTTCGAGCTTTTGCACCTCTTTGCATCATAATATATGAGTGGCTAGTATATTTGCCTTCCACGTATAAAGCAAGAGCTTCTTCAACTATGTATTCTATTGGAAGGATAGTTGGTGAATATGTTACTTTTTTAATTTCCGTTACCATCTTTGCAGACCCAGTTACTTCTTTTAATAAATTTGCGGGATCTCTTTTACTCTCTTTTTGTAGGCTGGTGCGAGTCGCAAACGCTAACTCCTCATTTGAATACTTTTCTACCAAATGCAAAATCTTTCTTTTTTTTGTTTTTTCACTGGCTTCGGAGAAAGGTATTGTGGGACGGCCAGTTTTTGATCCTGAAGGACCCGGTTCGGGATCATTACCGCTTTTTGTAGGAAAGCTAATATTACTGTTTAGCCACGCCTTATACCGCTTTTCGAAAACATCCACAGAGCGGTAACACCACTTCCATCTTCTAGCAGCATCGCCAGTGAATTTCTTTATTAAGTCCAAGCATATTTTATAATTTTCGTTTTCCTTATCCTCAGCAATGTTTAATTTGTCTGCTGCATATAAAAAGACTGACGAATTCTTCTTTTGAATGTCACGTTCCCGACGCCAAACATCAAACAGCTCTCTCTTCGCAATTGCCATGTCTTCTGAAACATATTGTAAGTTAGCAATAAGCAAACCATTGCACATAATTCTTTGTCTAGTAATAGTTTATTGTTTAAATAAATTGAAAAATAATAAACTAATTTGTTTCAATGTGTATCGTAGGAACACAAGGCTTATAGTCTAGTCAAATGGTAGAAAATAGGGGAAAGTTTTGGTGTAGTTTTGATATTTTGGTTCTTTATATCTTTTGGGCTGCTGATCACGAATTTCAGGTTTGCCAACAAGAATTTTGCCTAGAAATCCGTTTTTTTTTTGCAAAAAACGGTTTTCTTTCTAGTTTTTGCAAAATAACTTGAAAACTATCCATTTCTCGCTGTTTTTATTCTGTATGAAATTAAAGAAGATAGAATTTCCTACATTTTATGTCTGAGGAAGCTATTTGTACGATTAACGGTATAGCCGTCAACGTGACGCGAAATCGGAAGTTATAAAACAAAAAACGGGTTTTTTTCAATTTTTGTAAATTATGGACAAAAAATCAGTCATTTTCTTTTTTTACAACTGTTTACCGTATTTCAGAAACGCATTAGGCCTCTTTCTCCCTAAGCCCGCAAAAATTCTACCCCCCTCCTAAATCCCCTAAATATTCCCTACCAAAAGAAAGGAGGAAAAAGAAAAGACATAGCGATATATGTAAAAATTTTATTTTAAAATCATTTCTTTTCTTTTTAATACCTACTTTTAAAAATATATTCATAAACCGTTGGGATGTCACTCTTGAAATACTTCTATCTGCAGGTATTGCAGTGGCTGGGGCTACAGTATAAACCCAGATCATCACATGGAAATTGTTGTAACCATCTATGGTTTGAGTAATGAAATCTGCTTTGTCATAAATAAACTGAAAAAATCCTTCGCGACTGATTTCTTTCTCAGGCTTCATGGCACATGACACGTCAAATCGTACAGCCTCTGAGTATGAACTACAAAACCCCATAGATGATACAACTTCAATTATCTTCCGTGATCCGGTCTTCTTGTAAATAAATGCTGCCAAACCTTCTTGTACATTTGACAAGAACGAGTTGGGCCGTACAGCTGTAATAATACTGTGAGAAATTGCATTACATTTTGTCTTCCACTTCTCAGTGTTTCCCCGTTTTCTCTTCATTATAAGAGTGCTCAGAAAATATTTGAGGGTCTCAGGGACAACACATTCACTCTCTTCCAGGAAACGGTCTGGTGGAGGGTACTCTGTAGTGGAATACGCTTCTGATATATCTTCGCAAATAATTTTTGCTGCTGCTTCAACAACTCTTAAGGCTCTCCTCCTGCTCAGATATACAGGCTTGCTGATACCATGCATTAGTCAAGATTTTCTCTCCTGTATTCCTGAAACACATCACAGTTTTTTTTTCTTCGTGGTTGTAAAAAGTATGTCTTCTCCATATTTTTGTAAAAGTTGAGCCTTCACGGTTTTCACTTCAGGTTTATAATTTCCTATAAACTGCTCCATTAACTGTTCCATGCTGAACTGACGTTCGTCATCATGATTTTCAAAGTAATCGTAAATATGTTGCATTCCTCTGTAAATTTCTTCGGCAAACGGGCACGTCCCTTCTGTTCTTGGACCTTTGGTCGACCGTACAGCTATTTATAACAATTATTAATGTGGTACTGTGCATCCGCTGCTATCAAGTCTGTTATTGACTCAATTCGATAAATTATAGCCTGCCCAAAATCATCATTACGAGCTGCAGCTGCATTCAGCACTGTGTCTCTCAGTCCAATGTGTCTGACACTATAAACAGTATTACGTTCACCTGCTGGATACCTCGACTGAGTTGCAATGAAATCGGCAGTAATGCTCAATCCGCACAAAAAACAATGATTTTTTAAATCGAACGCAGGAAGTGTTGACCGTAACACTTGAGCTTGAGATGTACTAGCTGTGTGTACATCCGTGTTCAAGTAGGCAGCAATCATCCGGTCATTGACGAATGCTTTTCTACACTTTTCGTGTACATTTACTGACGTTTTACCCCTTAAAAAAGATACTTTACCGTCTTTTCGTTTTCTACTAGCCTCATCAAACAAAACAATACCTCGACTTTTAACCGTTGATGAGGGGGTCACATCATTCAATGCACAATCACATATAAAACACTGCTACATTTCGTTTCACTGTCGCAATCACTTTTTTCAATAAATATTTAAAGTAACTCAATAAAATAAAAAAAGTAAAGTAAATTAACAGCAAAAAATAACAATATCACAAACCAAAATACTGAAAACAGACAAAGTCAGCCGAGAGTGCTGAATAGCTAGACTGACTGACTAGGTAAAAAAAGAGGTCAGGTCTCTTAACACAGTCCTAGCCCTCCCGCCCCTATAAACTCTATTGCAATAGTCAACCCCTATTATACAGGGCTTGTGGGAGGAAATGGTGGGTAAAATTCAGAATAAAACTGTTTATAATAGTTGTTTATTTTTATTAATAAATTATAATAGATATTATTAAAAGTATAATAGCATGAGATATTATGAAATTACTTGAGAAATAAAGTGATTTAACTTAGTTGTAAGCATTTATTGCTGCATCATTATTATCTATCTTCCGGTACCAGTATATGTGGTTAAGGATTTCTGCAGTTTCTCTTAGCTGTAACACAAATGTGGGATTTGTGCTATAGCATCTACTAAGTCGGCTGCAGCCATACGTTGGGCCTGCGTAACAGTAATAATTGCCCCTCCCTCCCGCACAAGTTTCATAGCTTTGTATGCCACATGACTGAATCTAAACTGGATAGAATAGAAGGAAAAGGGGACGAATTGAACACGTTTTTTTTAACTATTGCATAACGATGCAATTCCTTCTAAATTTTGTTAGTACTATATTTGCAATAATTCGCTTATATAGCGGTTTAACACTGTGGTTGGTGTGTTAGGGCTATATTCATTAATTCTTGTAGAAGGAAATAAAACGCAGATTTACTTCTATGAATTATTTATTTGACTCTTGCAAGAAAGATGGAGGAAAATACTTTTATAACTTCCATAACATCCAGGATCTAGAAATTCTGTTCGCATACAGGACCTTGTTAACACAATAAATAAAGAAACGTTAGATATTCTTTAAATTGTCATGTTTAGTTATTAACCATAACTAAATGCTAATAAGAATTCTTTAGAATGTTCAGATTATTGCATTTTTTTATTATACAATCTCGTCATCGATATTCTTTTTGTTATAAAAGTATCTCGTTTTTGGTAGATTTAGTATATTACAGAGAAAGCGCAAATTTTATCAAACACTGCTGTTCCACGGGTCATCGTTCGAAAAGTACTGCTATATTTTCCATAAATTAGTTTTACTGTAGTTAAATTAAAAAAGTAAAAACTTCTAATATTTTATAATCCAATGCCACTTCATTAGCAAAAGAATTACATCACTGTATTTACAATGGTAAGAAGAAGGCAGGAATCGTCTGACAATAATACTTGAATAATAATTGACAAGAAAGTTGTATGGAATGCAGCTTCCGTTGTTAAATGCAAGCGACTCGTATTTTTTTCATTTCGCGAGTGTGCACACTTTGCCCTCTTATAGAACTAGAATGTTCTTCTCACTACTCATTTACATATTATATTCCGTTGGAACGTCTCAGTACTATCTTCCGACGAATTATTACGCCTTTGTGGGATTTAAAACGGATTTCTTCATAAGGCGCATTCTATCTCAGGTGAGATCTTTTGTGGTCCAATGATTGGGTATTTTGAGATATTAAGAGTCTATTTTATTTCAGCCTTTTTTATTTCCTTTTGCTTGGAGTTTCTTTTTTCCTAAATCTAAACGTATATATTTAAATACTAAATGTATTTTAGGTAATGTACTAGTGGGTTCATAATGATCTATTTATCTAGAAAAAATAGCATCATATTAGCGTCTTGCTGTCCTAGATCAATATGAAATCAATAGCATTTGTTTTAGGAAGGACACGGTAGGTATTACTAATCTATAACTTTATTTAAAAATGTATAATTAATATTTTACACGGCCTCTCGTAAAGGGTGTTTACCACTCGAATTCTCACCTTTTTTTCCACCATAGTCGCAGTATTTCTTATCAGTTACTTTAATATAAGGCTAAAACACGTTTAATTATTATCTAACAATATAACAGTTATTCTCTGATTAATGAGAATATAACTCACACTTTACATAATCCAGCAAAATGTACAATTATCGAACATACCTACACTTAACCCAGCAAAATCTTAATATGTAATATTAAGTAATAAGTAATACATACATTAATATTATACAGCGTGTCCGGCGTTAGAACGCATTAATTTTAAGGAGTGATAGAAGACATCAAAAGGAACAAAAAAGTCTGATACAACTTTGTTCTAGAACGTAATACTTTTTCAGAAAAAATAATGAAGTTGGAAACTTTAACATCATTTTGCCGCGTTAATAATAGTACTTTAATTATGGTGCTTTGTCGGCAGATGCATCTTATCTATCAAACAACAAACCTTAATAACGTTTTATACTATCGTATGTCGTTTCCGCGTAAGATTGAATTCTTTTTACAATTCATTTTACTCAATTAAGAAACGTGACAACCCTGTAAGGTTTGGAATAAAATTTGCTCCACATTTGCACAAAATGCTGATGTGGAGGTTTCTTGTCATTGAAATAAAGCAGGTTTTGAAAAATATTTGGGTCAATACCTGATCGCAAGTGGGTAAATAATACTCTTTTATTATTAGAGTGAGATCATACTGAGTTAGTAGTTTGTTGAACTTTGAAATAATAATTTCTCAATAAAGCACTTTGTTCTTCTAATAACAGTTTTTAATGATTTTATAAGAGAATATCTTTTAAAGAGAAGATTTATCTAATTTAAATTATATAGTTAGGTTAAGGGACTTTGCTGACACCTCGTTCTAGCTACATTAAAAAATCTTTAATTTTATGGTAATTAGGTGCCTTAATCATTTTTGTTACATAAGATAGTATTTTTCATTAAAAAACAAATACGTCAAGAAATTTTGAAAATATTCCGGAAATTAATAAATATAAAATGTAGATCAATTATTTTTTTATTTTTACAGTTGGTTTGTTATGAATCAGCGTAATTTTAACGTACAACGTACAAATTTTGTTTACGGTGCCGATTACAATTTTCGTAGAATTACTCACCCGACTAATCTGCTTAGGATGTTTATTATTTTTAAACAACGGCTTTCATCATCAGTTTGTTTGATTTTCTAAAACAAGGTCTAGACCCAGCTGCGATTACACTTAAGCAAGGTTGCCAGATATGCCAATGTTTTTTTCTAAATTACTCGAAAGCTTATTAACATAGAAAAGAATTTATTCAGACTTTTTTGTTCATTTTGATGTCTTCTATCACTTCTTAAAATTAATGCGTTCTAACTCATGACACCCTGTATACCCAACACATAATATCTTGTATATTTATTTTTAAATATAAGCATTATTTATAAGTTTTAGTTGATCGGAAGGAAAAACAATACAACTGCACATCAAATTATTATTTGGTTATAACTTTATTGCAAGCCGGAATGCCACTTTTCGACGCACCATTTCATCCTACAACCAATACGAGTAACCTCAACAATTTTACAATATCTAAAATGCTGTCGAAACAATCATAACGAAAGTAAAAATTATTTTATTATCTGAAATGACAATTTTGTAATTGTATTGCTTTTCTAATCATCAATTCAATTGTTATTCTTATTAATACTTTATAAAAATGTCTGCTAATTTCTTGCAGAACCTTGGAATCCAAGCAAAACTTCTATAATAAATATGTACTCACGTGTAGAGTCTAGTATTCCTATTTGAATTTCAGAACTAAACTGTTCAGAAAGGTTGTTGCTTGAAACAACCTACCGCAACCTCGATTGTGACTGAAAAACAAATCGATCGAAACAGTGCGCAACGCAGAGTTGAGTTTTACTTTCATATGAACTACTACATTTACAGAATGGTGATCCTGCAATAGGCCCATTTAACATTATTATTATTACATTATTATTTGCTTAAATGCTTTTCTTTCCAAAAATTTTTCAGATGCTCAAAAAAATCAAAATCGACAAGGTCCAGACTGTAAGCTCGATGCAAAAGAAGGTCCTACTAAGGTCTTGTTTCTACTTCAATGACTTTTTGCAAACATACGGGCCCAACATTATCTTATAGGAATATCTAGAACTTTAGTTCCTCATTGCATTCTTTTCTTTACCACTCAAAAATATTAACTAATAATAAGATTGTGTAATAAGGCGGTTTGTAAAAAACTGTTTTGAAAATGCCTGCGCCAAAGACCGTACCTTACTACAATAGGATATAGATAGTTATATCTAAAATTTCCTCCCCGAATTGAGATTTTAGTCTTCAGGAAAATGACCAAAAAGAACTATTTTGTCACTTTATTTAAACAGAGTTTCAATATTTTTATAGAATAATAAACTATGCAGAATACAATTCCATTTAAAACAGCTATTTCAAATATATGCTTTTCTCTTAGAATGTTTCATAATATCAGACCTCACACCACCGGACTACTGGACTGCCTCAAAAATTGCTTTCATTGTTTTCTTCTTATCTAGGGCTCGAATGATGACTACCAGCTCCCCAACACCTCAGTAAGTATCTTCAAATCTATTTCTTATGATTAAGTTACCTTAATAATTATTTTCTTTTACAGGAATATAATGAAGACTTCAAATCTTCCACAGCTTGATGAGTAACCAACCCAGCTCAAAGATAGTTTTTTAAATTTTATTTTCTTCCCTCCATTACAGTTACTGTATCATAATACCCTTTAATTTTGCTTTCTGTAATTAATGCATTGACTCTTCCTTTATTCAATAAAACGCTGGACTTTCTTTTTATATATTTTAATTTAACAATTTTTCTTCTTGAACTTTATCAATTTACATATTCTATATACACATTTATTTTATTTTTTATTATATAGACAAATTTCTTCTTTTAGTAAAATTTTCTTTATATTTTCTCACCTAACTCAAAATAATAATTTTTTTATTATTCTCATCTCCCCGAGATACCCCTCTTTTCAACTATTTTTTATGTTTTTCCTTTTTATTAAAATACTCCCTATCTTTGGTAATTCTTTCAGTTTCTTACTAACAATGTCTATAACCATAGAAGTGATTTATACCTTATTATTGAAGTACAGAAAGAATTTTAAATATACTATAGAAAATCAATATACCTTTAAATTATTTACATGATTTTTAATTTTCAGGTTGACTTATGGCTAGGATATCCTTTCCTTTTATTATCCTTGTTAATTTTAATATTGTATCAAAATACTATAATAAATATATGCTATTACATTCTGTTTCATTATTTTATAATTATATACTAAATTTTTATATTCTTGAGATATCATTATGACTTTGTATGTAAGTTTATATGTTTTTATTTATTTATTTATTGATCCTTAATAACCACATCTGTGCAATAATGATTCTCTAAATTTTTCTTTATCTTATGTATAGGCTCATATTAATTTTTCCACCTCACATAAACGTGAACATCACAATATATAAAAAAATCGTTGAAGAGATACAAGCAAATGCAAAGGTAATGAATTATTAATAATTATTGCATATTTTATTTTAACAAAACTTACCTACATATAATTGTATACAGGGTGTAACTGATAAAACTAGAAACCTCGTAATGGGGGGCTACATAGCTGTAATGGTTTAGAACATATTTCTCTTATAAACAGCTCGAAAACTGCTAGTTTTTGAGAAAATCGCATTTCAAAAGTATGCCCATTCTACTCATATTAATACTAATTCTACTCATACATCAAAAATATGAAACGAGCAAAAAATACTTTTTAAATTTTTTTTAAATAATGAAAAATAAACTAAAATTTCAAATAACAAGCAAAATGCAACAAATAAAATCAAATAGCTTACTTTAATAATGATAGTGAGAGCGTCGTAAAGCTCGAACAAGAATGGATATAACGTTAATTTTGTATTACATTTATACTAGTTGATAACAAAATATCTTAAAAAATATTTAGAAAAACATTGACGTCATAATCCTTTATTATTCTGAGAAACAATTAACAAATGAATGGTTTTAAGTAATATGAATTGCAGACAAGTTTTTAAAGGTAATAATTATAAAAGAATTAGTTTAACAGAACTCATTAACGGATGTTTTATTTTAAATTTTAAACTAATCATGATGAAGTATTTGTTTAAAAGAAGCTCAACTATTTGAATTTAGATTTATCGGCAAGAATCTAATAGCGTTTGAATGTTTTAAATGCATTCGTTTTTCCTGGAAATTAACGAAAGAAATGTTTTTTGCATTATTTTAACAATTATTATTTTGCTGCACTCAAGAATTTGTTTCGTAAATTCTAGTAACGGATACAAGTTTAAGAAATTGAATATCTCAGTGATCGTAAATTTTTTTTCTAGCTAAAGATTTTTATTGGTAAGGTAAACTTATTTCAGATTTCGACGTACCTTTAAAAGACTATCATTTTTATTAATAACTTAACTAACTAATATTACGCCCCCTAGAATTTTGGTTTTGGGCCTCCCTAGATCAACATGCATGTGTAGCATTGACATACTTTTACAGGGTGCCATAAATTAAAGTTTACACTTAATTAAGATTATGCTTAGATTATAAGGATTCTTTTGTGTGTTTTTTTGTTAATTACATTTGCTCATAATATTAGCAGCCATTACTATGTGTAAACATCATATTAAGAAAATTGAAATAAAAGATTAAACCTAGAATCTTATTGCAGTTTTCGTACGTTATTTTTTGCTGGTGGATGTTTTGAGCAATTTAGACATGAAAGAAGAAAAAAATATCATACACGGGCCTGAACCGTTATATCCCTTAGAAAAATCCACAGCTGGAAAACAATTATATGACGCTCTTTTAAAACATTCCCACTTGCCAGAAGCTATGGTAAGGATAAAATATTGATTATTATTTAGAATATTCAATAATATGTACAATCTTTAGCAAATGCCTTGTCCCGAGTAAAGACACTGCTGCTTTAAGAATCGAAATACCACTTATATACTGTGTACGAAAGAGATCGAAGAGACGATCATCCCTATCTAATTCGATCTCATCTGCCAATACGGTAGATCAACGTGCGTGCGTCCACGCACCCCCGATACGGCCAGCCCGGCACTCGCGGTTCCGGACTGTCTTCTGTCTTGCGTAAAGAATGGTTACATTTATAAAAATAGATATAACAAATCGTTTTAATGCAAAATTTAAAATGTAACGATGCTAGAATTTCTGTAAACTAGCTAATACTTGCCGAAACGGAAAATTTGGAAGAAAATTATGGAACCGTAACTGTACTTTAACTATATTTAATGAAACTTGGCCTACTTATGTTTCACATAGTAGTAAGGAAATGGGTACATTTGAGCTCAGTAGTTTTGCTTGTTTGTTGGCAGCTTGCGCACAACCACCAGAACTGTCCATTTTCAAAACAAAATTACTCAAAAACCGTTCGCCAATTTTTATTATTCTTTTTATGCTAATCTTCAATAAATTCTCGAGGTGCTATTTCTCTCAATTTTTCAGATTTCGATTTCTAACTGCGCAAATGTTGTCATTTCTTTTTGGACCATAGCTCATTGCGAACTTTGACTTAATTTTTGAACAAGTTAGAAGTTTAAAACATATGAAACAAACGGGCAAGTGCTCAAACTGGGATATTTCATTATTACTGTATAACCAGAGTACGGTTGCATACGTTGCATACGCATACGTCCTTCAAAATCTTCCGTTTGAGCATATTGCAACTTAAGCACAAAAGTGTTAACAAAAATTATACTGTTGACTTTTCATGAAAAAATAATGTTTTAGAATTTTTATATTGATGTTTTCTTTGACTTTTTTTTATGAAGTCTATTCATTTACGTTTCAGGAGTTAGGCTTTCATTATTTGATTTTATTTATCTTTAGAAATAAACTTCAATTTTCCTTTTCTATATTCCTTAAATTAAAGATATATGAAAAACTTATCTCAGATAATTCTAAAACTAACTGACTAATAATTTATAAACTAATAAATAAATTGACCAAATTGCTTAATAAGATAACTTTTACTCCACAATGTCCAATCTTCTGTTTTACAAGATTCCAAATAATATAGAAGGAAAAGCACTTTCCTACCTTTATTCTTAGTCCAACCAGTCCTTTTTGTGTTGATTATTCACCATTTCTTCGAAACCATTGTTTGATTATTCAACTCTATAAGTATACTCCTCAAATTTAATAAATAATTTTAATAAATCCATTCCAATTCCAGTATCTGTTTCTTTGTACCTTGAATATATATTTCATAATCACATGTAATTACGAGAAAAAACAGGATCCAAACAAATATTCCATAGTTAGAATTTTAATACTATCCACCATCCAAACTAACTTTTTCGTATGTGAATTAATATAACAGTGATCAAATCACTTACACTTTTACTTTTATAGAAGGGTTTAATTTCACCGTTTTAATATTCGTAGAATATTTTATTTTTATTCACGATATATTATTTCATTTTCATTTATATTTTGGAGATTTAATTAAAACATCATTTGGGAAAATTAATCTTTCATTGAATTTCTTTATAGCCTACCTTTGCTCATTATTTAACCATTGATTATTGCAATAAAGGTACAGCTTTCTCATGGTAACCCATTCCCAGGCTAACTTGAGAATCAAAACCTATTTTATTCTTATTAATACTAATTTATAAACTTTTTTAGATTTAACTTATTTTAACACTTCAAGTGAACTTCAGTTATCCCTAGATATTTTATAATGTTATTTTAATCATGTATTGATACCAAATGAATAAATTTAATCCATCCCTGTGGCCCTATCTATTTCTGAACTTATCCAATAGGTATAGTAAGGTTCATTTTCGGGTTTATTAAAAAATATCATTTTTAACATTTACTTACTACTACCTATTTAATTAATCAAGATCTCTTTTCAAACTAAGTAAAAACTTTTAGTTTTGTTAAATTTTGAAACATTTTGCAAAGATTTTTTAAATTTTAATTATTTTCAAGGCGCTTAAGTTATTTATTTTTTCAGCCTAAAACATCTAATTTCAGAATGAAACTAATGTTTGCCTAAGAAATTTGGCTGAGCACTTTATTAAAATTATTATAATTTTATTTCTCAGTGTCTATTTAAACAAGAGGCGCTAAAGCATAATACTATCATCTTCAAAAAGCCCGAGAGAGAGATAAGTATATTGTAGGAGTTACTAAATGAGTGATTACGAAAAGTGTTATAAAAGTGTTGTAGGGGTAACCAAGATATTCTATTAACTTCGATATTAAAAGCTTTGGTTCTATAAGATTACCAAATTAAAGGTGTTGGAAACTATTATAGTACTCTCCATTTAAGCTCTCTCGCGATGATACTAACGTTCTATAGCTGTTTCCAACAATAAATAATAGGACTTCAAGTTGTATAAGTTAGTGGTATCAATAAAACAAGAATTGTTCATTGGGACTACCAAGTTAAGCAAAAGTCTTGGTATCAGTATTTTTGTACTATCTTAACTATCACTATTTTATGGTTAACTAAGAGAATATCTTTTTCCAGATAGATGTCTTTGCTAACGAGACACTTTCATACAAGACCATATTTGAGGTATCATGTCAACTGGCACAAAGCCTTCAAAGATGTGGATACAAACAAAACGACGTGATCTCAGTTTGCAGTGAAAACAATTTAAAGTTCTTCTTCCCCGTTATCTCAGCTTTATATCTTGGTCTGGTTACAGTGCCTTTAAATGAAAATTACACTTTAGGTAAACATTCACCTGAAAAGTCCAAGAGAAGTAACAATATACATTATATTTTAGGTGAATTCTCCCATGCGCTGAACATATCAAAACCACAATTAGTTTTTTGTTCTAAAAAAGTTTTATGCAAAATACTCGAATTACAAAACAAGTTCGAGTTTATCAAAAGAATCATAATCTTGGACACCGATGTTGACATGTTAGGCTGTGAAAGCCTTTCTAATTTTATTTTACATAACTCTGATGAAAAATATAAAAATGTTAAACCTGCGAACTTTGATTTCAATAAACAGGTCGGAGTTATATTATGTTCTTCAGGAACAACTGGACTACCAAAAGGTGTTATGCTAACTCATAAAAACTTTTCTGTGCGATTTGCCCAAATTAAGTAAGTTTTTAAATCTAATTTATAATTTAAATATGCTTAAATTTACTTTTAGAGATCCGAGAGTGGGTACACAAACCATTCCTGGAGTAACAGTTCAATCATTCATGCCATTCTATCACGGTTTTGGATTCTTCACAAATCTAGGCTTTTTTCTATTAGGTCTTCGCATAGTTATGTTAAGACGATTCGAACCAGAAATATTTTTAAAAACAATTCAAGATTATGAAGTTCAAGGTATACATACGGTCCCACCTGTTGTGCTATTTCTAGCTAAAAGTCCATTAGTTGATAAATATGATTTATCCAGCCTGAAAGAGATTATGTGTGGTGGTGCGCCATTACCAAAGGAAGTTGGCGAAGCAGCAGCAAAACGGTAGACTATTGATTAACGTTGCTGGAGTAAATATTCTACATTTGTAATGGTTTAGATTAAACTTAAATGGAATCCGCAATGGATATGGTATAACAGAATCCACTGTAGGTGTTACGCATACTCTTCCTGATGAATTTAGGTCCGGATCATCTGGAAAAGTTGTTCCATTTATGGTGGCTAAAATACTAGATCCATTAAGTAATAAATCGTTAGGGCCAGATGTTATTGGTGAGCTATGCGTGAAAGGTGATATGTTAATGAAAGGATATGCTGAAAATATCAAAGCTACTAAAGAGGTTATTGATGAGGATGGTTGGCTTCATACTGGAGATCTTGCATACTACACTAAAGAAGAATATTTCTACATAGTTGGCCGTCTCAAAGAACTTATTAAATATAAAGGATTTCAGGAAAGTATCCTTTTACGAAAATAAGTAATCCCTTGTTGTATGTTTACATTTGCTCGTTCTTATTTTCTGAGGTTGCTGTTGAAGATACCTCCATTATTTTATATGATCCTAATTTTAATAATACATTGATGTTTTTAATTTACCTAATAATAAATAGGTGTCGCCATCAGAGTTAGAAGCGCTGTTACTAAAGCATCCTTGTATAAAAGACGCTGCTGTGATTGGTATTTCTGATGAACTGGCAGGTGAGCTTCCAGCCGCATTTGTAGTCAAACAATCTGGAAAAGAAATAACCGAAAAAGAAGTATATAATTATGTTGCCGGTAAATTAAAAAAAATATAGTACTTTAAAACAAGATGAATTCAAAAGTATTTTGTTGTTAGATATGGTTTCATATCCAAAACATTTACGTGGAGGAGTTCGGTTTGTTGAAGAAATTCCTAAAAATAGGACAGGTAAAATATTGAGAAGAGAACTTCAAAAATGGGTTACTCAAAAAAATTCTAAGCTGTAAGAGTTTTGTGAATATTTATTGTAGTACCTACATATATCGCCACCTTAAATTGTTTCGGCCTTTGTAACTTCCATCTCAATATTCATATTTACTACTTTTTGCATTTTAAAATATTTTTTGTTGCCTGTAAAGGACATGACGCGGATCTTATGAGCATTGGCTTTTGACGGAATTTTCTAATTTTCTAATGTTGTGGAAATCGACCAAAGAAGCAAAAATCATTTTTTGCGACAAACGTGCGTGGTTGACCTTTCGACCGCTGCTACCTATAGGTTAAAAGTCATTATACGGTATGATTACAAGACCCCCTTCATCAGAATCATATTATTAGTCTTATGGAGTAGTTTAGAAATATGTCCTACTCAATGCGACCGATGAGACGATATGCTGCTCAATAGGTGTTGTAATGACTCCATATGATGAACACTGTCTCTGAATAGTGATTGTTAAAATGTCAGCCCTACACTTTTAAGCACTGTTGACTTCTGCTTCTTCGGTCAAGTTCTACAACGTATCAAAAATCTGTAGTAAGCCACCGCCCATAATATCTGTATTATGTTCTTTTGTTATCTTGTAAGTCGAGGTTTGGTAATTTATAGGAAGATATAGAAGGAATATCTGTAATAGATAATAATTATAAATATACGTTTATAAAATAATTTTGCTTACAATTATTTTTTTCTTACTTTTATAGTAAGCTTTGTAATGTTAATCATTTTCAGGACCAAGATCTGCATACTTTATCAGATGATAGCGCATGCAAATGTATGCAATGACGGTTTTAAGCATGGGGGAGCTAGATGCTAGACCTCTTAAAACGGCCCCCATGCTTTCAATGCAGCCAAGTTCAAAGTTGTTAAAATGATTATGTAGCTCGGGAATTTTCAGCAATAATCTTGATGTGTCGATATATCATGTGTAAATAAAAACATCTGCTAGATTCTATGCTAAGTCTAAGAATACTTTTTTAAACTTTTTATAAGTGACAATAACAGAGTTTCTCAAAACTTCGATTGATAAAAGTGTTTTATGATAGTTATGTATTATAGTTAATTTTCTATAGACTATAACGTTGTAAAAAATTTAGACTAAGATGAAATTATTAATGGTTTTAATAGAAATCGACAGTGTTAACGTACCTAATGATCAAACTTTGCTACTGCACTGATTAGATAATCATTTTAAGATAAAATATTCATAAATAAAATTTTTGTCGTGCTTTAATAGTTTTTGAGAAAAATGGAAAAGAGATACAGCCTAATGTTTCCAAATTGTATAGTGAAAATAACCATTCTCAAAGTAAACAGAGTTAAGAAATATTGGTTGATTTGTGAAATGTGGAGAATGGCGCATACTAAACAATAGCCAACAATGCTGACCGGAAATATTTAAAAATAATTCTAATACTGTAATATATGTATAAAACTGTAATGGTAATACTCATCCAACCAGCAGTATGTAAACACATCTTCAATCTTTAATATTTCTTTATCAACTTTGTATTATTTATGCATGTTAGTATTGATTATCTTCATCTGCTTCTATCAAAATCAATATTAGTTTTTATGAATTTTATATTCGTAGGTATTATTTTTTTTTCTAGTGAATTACATACAAATGTGTTTTTTAAAATTAATTACTATAAATATTGCTTTAAAGAATGACAATTACGGAAAAGATTTTTATCGATTTTACGTGTTTAATGACTGGTTAACGTAACGTGGGTCAGGAGGCGACATGTAGAAAAACTACTTACCAACTACGGTAAGTTACGCAGATATAATATGCAATCTGCTCCCATTCAGAAGCTAATAAGTAATAAAGTATTTGATAACGAGTGTACATTTGATTTTGATTTGATAACAAGGAAGTAATTGTAAGTAAAGCATTTTAGTAAAAAGTTACTGCATAGCAACCGGTCAGAGTGGACCTGGGCAATGCCCACCCTGACGTTAAAGTTAATTGATGGAAATTAATTTTTAAAATAATAATTTTACGATAAATGATACACGGTAGAGCATTTCAGAAATGCAAAAAAACTTATCAGAAAATTACTACATGTATAACGTTGTTTAATGAACATGCTGTGATAGTATGGTTACCTTTTCATTCTAAAAAGTCAATCAAGTCGAAAAACCACAAAACAATACAAAACATTATAAACGACATATTTTTAATATTCATTCTTCTTTACGTCAAGAATTAAACACAGTATGTCAAAATAAAGCAGGAGGTTCTTGAGTTTAAAGTTATTCACTATCTCACTGATAGTCTTCATACAGGTTGGAAACGCATGGCCTTGACATATGGATATAAAATAGTTTATAAAACACGAGAGTGGGATAGTGAAATGTTTGCAGTAAAGGAAGATTCTCGTCTATTTTCCCTACCATCAACACACCTGTTATTAACTAAGTATTTAGCAAAATACGACATAACTATTTGACTGACGATGCTATCACGTCGAGTGATAAATTTAAAGTAATATTTACACAATAATGTCAGTAATTGCTAAAATTAAAAGCACAAAGTACTTCTCCAGTGTTTCTACTGTAAGCACTAAAATTAAAGACCTTTCTAGGAGAATCTGAAAATTACCTTTATGATAAAAAAGAAGTACTAATTCTTCAATAAAAACAAAAACGTTAGTTCTACATTTTGGTAGAAATAGAGTATGTTTTGTTTTTAAAACAAAAATATTATGGTTGTTATAATCTTCACATTTTCAGATCTCTAAATGCGAATTATGCGTTAAACATGCAATTTCAGTAAATTTTGTTTATGTTGAGATACTTTAAATATATTTTGAGATATTTAAAAAATACTGTAATAAAATAAATGTAATTTCCATCAGACGAACCAGAGTAAACTAACTGCTTCTGCCCGTAGACTGTGGTTGCAAATCTACGTCTCCACCAACGTGCAACGAGCGTTATTTACCGCATCGTTCCATTCTCCTACTACCGTTTTTTATGAACGTATTTATTTATTTATATCAAGCTTACACGTTTCCAATGTGTATACAGCCTGTTTGATATAAAACGACCAGCTCTGTAGCAACAAATTTTTCAGTCAGACATAGTATACCATATACAGTGCTATTAAATTAAAATGCAATATACTGTATTAATCTATATTATTACATTTGAAACTAACCAAGTAAAAGCATTAGGATAAATTGGTTGGTTGTTGCAAGTATATACATTGGCATTTTATCACGAACAGACGTGGTTTGTTATAAAAAAATACAGTTTTGAATCTTTTATTTTACAACAATTACGTTTGTATTTTATATATTCTATTTAATATTACACACATTACTGTTAAATTATCTCCAAGTGAAATGAAATAGGTTAAACGGATAGCGCATTTTAAGCGTTTATGTATTGTTGGTTGCATAAACATACAGTAAATGCAATGCTTTGAGATGATTATTTTAAAATACATTATCGAGTATATTGCATTTTAATTTAATAACACTGTATATTATTAAAATAATTACTACTAACCATGGCCTGGCAAACCAGGCCCCAGAAACTAGGAGACTTGTGCGAGAGAGAGGGGTGATTATTATTATTACGCAGGCCCATCGTGCGGCTGCAGCCGACTTACAGATATTATAGCAAAAAATCCACATTTGTGTTGCAGCCAAGGGAAATTTCAAAATACCTTCGGGATTCGATCCCGGTCCGCTTGGACGAAAGACTAGCACTCTAGGCGCTAGATTACCAAGGCTAAATTCTAAATTGCATAAAATTATACATATTCTAGTTCAAAAAGGTTTGTATTTACTAAATCGGTGTGAGAGTGATGAGAGCATATTATATCCGTTGTATGAGCAATGAGCGAACACGAAATATTCATGTAAATTTCTAACAGTAGTTTCTGGCACTCCAATTAATACTGCTAATTGTCTCTTTTTTAACCACCATAGGCACCATAGTCGCGATAGTCATCACAGTAATCACAGTCATCAAAATCATCACTGACATTATAGTTACTATAGTCATCATTTTCACCGTAGTCAGCATAGTTGTCACAGTCATCATAGTAATCAAAGTCATCATAGTCACCTCAGTAACCATAGTCACCATATTCATAATAGTCACCATAATCATCATAGTCATCATAGCCGTAATAGTCGTCATAGTTTTAAGCCATCATAGTTACCGCAGTGATTATAGTCACCATAGTCATCATAGTTACCGTAAACGTCATAGTCTTTATACATCATAGTCACCATAGTAATCATGATCATCATAATCATCATAGTCATAATTGTTACCATAGTCATCATAGTCATCATGGTAGTCATCGTTATCATAATCATCATTATCATCATCGTCATACCTGTCATCGTTATCGTCAACATCATCGTTATCGTCGTCGTTATCGTTTTCTTCGTCGTCATCGTCACCATTGTCAAAATCGCCAGCAACGTCATTAACTAAATCATCATAGTAATTACCATCGTCAGCGTCATCGTCGTTCTCAGCGCCATCATCGTCGTCAGCGTTATCATCTTAGTCATCGTCGTTGTCATGGTAATAGTCATGGTCATGTTAATCGTAATCGTTGTCATGGTCATCATCAACGACATCGATATTATCATCGTCATCGTCATCTTCAACGTCTTCGGCATTATCATTATCGTCACCATTATCATCATCATTGTAGTTATCATCGTCGTTATATTCGTCTTCATCGACAATGTAACCGTCATCGTCATCACCATCGCCATCGCCAAAGTCATCGTAGTTATCTCAGTCGTCATAGACATCATGTCATCATAGTAATCATAGTCTTTATAGTAATCATAGTCATCAAAGCCATCCTAGTCTTCGCAGTCATCGCATCAACGACATCGATATTATCATCGTCATCGTCATCTTCAACGTCTTCGGCATTATCATTATAGTCACCATTATCATCATCATTGTAGTTATCATTCGTCTTCATCGACAACGTAACCGTCATCGTCATCACCATCGCCATCGCCAAAGTCATCGTAGTTATCTGAGTCGTCATAGACATCATGTCATAGTAATCATAGTCTTTATAGTAATCATAGTCATCAAAGTCATCCTAGTCATGGCAGTCATCGTATCCATCGTAGTCATCATAGTAATCAAAGTCATCATAATCATCATAGTGATCATAGTCATCATAGTCATCATAGTCATCATAGTCATCATAGTCATCATAGTCATCATAGTCATCATAGTCATCATAGTCATCATAGTCATCATAGTCATCATAGTCATCCTAGTCATCGTAGTCATCGTAGTCATCATAGTCATCATAGTCATCATAGTCATCATAGTCATCATAGTCATCATTTTCATCATAGTCATCATAGTCATCATAGTCATCATAGTCATCATAGTCATCATAGTCATCATAGTCATCATAGTCATCGTAGTCATCGTAGTCATCGTAGTCATCGTAGTCATCGTAGTCATCGTAGTCATCATAGTCATCATAGTCATCATAGTCATCATAGTCATCATAGTCATCATAGTCATCATAGTCATCATAGTAATCAGTCACCATAGTCATCATAGTCATCATAGTCATCATAGTCATCATAGTCATCATAGTCATCATAGTCATCATAGTCATCATAGTCACCATAGTCATCATAGTCATCATAGTCATCATAGTCATCATAGTCATCATAGTCATCATAGTCATCATAGTCATCATAGTCATCATAGTCATAATAGTCATCATAGTTATCATAGTCATCATAGTCATCATAATCATAGTCATCATAGTCATCATAGTCATCATAGTCATCATAGTCATCATAGTCATCATAGTCATCATAGTCATCATAGTCATCATAGTCATCATAGTCATCATAGTCATCGTAGTCATCCTAGTCATCATAGTCATCATAGTCATCATAGTAATCGTAGTCATCGTAGTCATCGTAGTCATCGTAGTCATCGTAGTCATCGTAGTCATCGTAGTCATCCTAGTCATCATAGTCATCATAGTCATCATAGTAATCGTAGTCATCATAGTCATCATAGTTATCATAGTCATCATAGTCATCATAGTCATCATAGTCATCGTAGTCATCGTAGTCATCGTAGTCATCGTAGTCATCGTAGTCATCGTAGTCATCGTAGTCATCCTAGTCATCATAGTCATCATAGTCATCATAGTAATCGTAGTCATCATAGTCATCATAGTCATCATAGTCATCATAGTCATCATAGTCATCATAGTCATCATAGTCATCGTAGTCATCGAAGTCATCGTAGTCATCGTAGACATCGTAGTCATCGTAGTCATCGTAGTCATCGTAGTCATCGTAGTCAACGTAGTCATCGTAGTCATCGTAGTCATCGTAGTCATCATAGTCATCATAGTCATCATAGTCATCAGAGTAATCAGTAATCATAGTCATCATAGTCATCATAGTCATCATAGTCATCATAGTCATCATAGTCATCATAGTCATCATAGTAATCATAGTCATCATAGTCATCATAGTCATCATAGTCATCATAGTCATCATAGTCATCATAGTCATCATAGTCATCATTGTCATCGTAGTCATCGTAGTCATCGTAGTCATCGTAGTCATCGTAGTCATCGTAGTCATCTTAGTCATCATAGTCATCATAGTCATCATAGTCATCATAGTCATCATAGTCAACAGTCATCATAGTCATCATAGTCATCATAGTCATCATAGTCATCATAGTCATCATAATCATCCTAGTCATCGTAGTCATCGTAGTCATCATAGTCATCATAGTCATCATAGTCATCATAGTCATCATAGTCATCATAGTCATCATAGTCATCATAGTCATCATAGTCATCATAGTCATCATAGTCATCATAGTAATCATAGTCATCCTAGTCATCGTAGTAATCGTAGTCATCATAGTCACCATAGTCATCATAGTCATCATAGTCATCATAGTCATCATAGTCATCATAGTCATCATAGTCAACATAGTCACCATAGTAATCATAGTCATCCTAGTCATCATAGTTATCATAGTCTTCATAGTCATCATAGTCATCATAGTAATCAGTCATCCTAGTCATCGTAGTCATCATAGTCATCATAGTCATCATAGTCATCATAGTCATCATAGTCATCATAGTCATCATAGTCATCATAGTCATCATAGTCATCATAGTCATCATAGTCATCATAGTCATCATAGTCATCATAGTCATCATAGTAATCATAGTCATCCTAGTCATCGTAGTCATCATAGTCATCATAGTCATCATAGTCATCATAGTCATCATAGTCATCATAGTCATCATAGTCATCATAGACATCATAGTAATCATAGTCATCCTAGTCATCGTAGTCATCGTAGTCAACGTAGTCATCGTAGTCATCGTAGTCATCGTAGTCA